>OY282500.1:42202277-44602277 GCA_958295605.1 Ajuga chamaepitys | reverse complement strand
ACAAGCAGGCATCATGAGAAGCATCTTACTCTGCACAAGATATTGGAAACTAACATGGAGAATAAAGGTAAATGGAATCAGCCAAATTACCACAGGGTTCAGAGATATTACATGCATGTTGGGGAGCACTTCCGGAAAGGAAGTCCCTTTATAAAGGGACTTTAAGCGTGCACTTTTTAGGAAGTGCTCAATTGTCTGTAGGTGTTGGGTAGAAAAGAATTTAAAAGCCACAAATTTGCTTTTTTTTTTATAAAATGGGCCTAGAGAGAAGTTACTTAATCCCAACACTCAAATTTAAAAGAAGCATCCACAACAATCTGAAAAAAGGATTTCCATGCCAGAAGTCCATGTAATGAGTTTCTAAACAAGCTCTATGTTTTGATCTCTCTTTCCCAGTAGAATTCATGACAATATGGCATCATGTGTAATATCATTTAAGTAGTTTCTCTTCACTTCTCCAGAATAAATTGATCGACATAAAGAAGTCACACAAATCTTCAGCAAATTAAAAAGTTATCATCGTTGGTGAACAAATCTATAATAGAAAACAAACAATACCTGCAAGTCTAAAATGTTGTAAGCATTTCCTGAATCATCCCGGTCCCATGGCTGATCAGGGGAGTGTCTCCATTGTCCATCTACAAGAAACCTATATTGATAAACTCCTGAGGGAAGTACCTTCATGATAGTAAAGTCTTTTCCTGATCTCTGCAAGGGCTTTCTGTGGAAGATGATCAAACATGTGCTGATAATCTTTAACATTGATTACTGAAATTGATACAAAAATGCAAGAAAAAGAAATAACCTCGATTTCCAACCATCCCACGAGCCCTCCACAGCAACTTCCTTGCCACCATAGCTCCATGTGATCATGGTTGGAATACGTTGCTCATTAGACATGTCGTCATAACCAGAGCCAGTCTGCATCCATGAAGGGCTAGGGATGTTCAACTCATCAGGTCTTTGCAGAGGAACCACTGGCATCTGAATGGAAGCAAAGGATGGCATTTTACTTAGTCCACTGCATAAGCCCTCTAGAGGATAAAAGTAATTTAAGGATTTCCATGTCATAGCTATGTTACCACGAGCAGAAGATTTCAATCCATGGACTATTTTCTTGGTTCAGATCACCAATCCACAATGAAATCGAAAATTAAAGTAGAGTGAAAAGAACTACTCAATGGAGCACGGAATCAAGTCTGCAGTACTATAATTATGACAAAACTTGTACACAGCCATTAGTAGAGTTCAACTTTATGTCACCATAGCAATCCTTGCAAATATCAATCATATACCTTGGTTAAGATTTAAGAAGAATGAATCCAGACAGACCAGAATCACCAATTCTTGTTCTCTCAATAGTTACTATTGTGAAACGAGATACCTTTAGCATTAAATTCCTGAAGTAGCAAATTATTTGCCACAAAATTCAATAGACAGTGAATAGCCTCCGCCTGCCCCTCCCTCCCAAAAAAAAAAAGCTGAATAATCTATAATTATGTAACCAACCATCAAAATCTTTGGATCTAGTCCAATTATTGCTGTAATGTTATGCCACCCATGCATCTATTACACAATTGCGCAAATGATAAGAACAGCATATTACCATAACTCGATAACACAAATTTCACCCAATTGAAAAAAGGAAACGGACAAAGTTGTTTTGACAAGCACAATCACAGAATAAAAATTAGAAGAGACGAGAAAGAGGACATTATGAAAGAAATGAGCAGAAGTAACCTGAGGTTTGAACATCAAAGGAGATTGAGAAGCCCTAGGACTGGAAGGGGGCGACTGCGCCATATACTCGGAAACCTGCGCAGCATCCTGATCGGCCATGCTAACCTGCGCAGGAGCGGTTTCCTCAGGGCCCGATTGGGTGTCGCTGCCACCCTCTTCCCTTCCATTAGCGTTCCCCATTTGGACAACAGAACAATAAGAATCTCTGGTGAGAGAGATTCTTGTTCAATGTAGTACGTGTAGCATGCTCGAAAGTGTAATTTTAGGTTAGGTTAGATTAGATTGATTGAGGGGAAGAATCAATTTGGTTTGATTGACATAAGCATCTGATGAATCTTGATAGTTACAGTAAAAAGTTGTGTTTAATTATGAGAAAAGTAAGTGGAGGGGTAAAGGGGCAATCCTGTGAGTTTGGAGCTATGTTTGTGTATGTTGGTAATGGTAATGGTAATGGTAATCTGGTGGTATGAGTGAATAATGTGGTGCGAATGGTAGGGTCTCAGCCCCACCCATCCCCGTCGGGGTAGGGTCAATCCCAAATCATCATGTCCCTTTTAAACCCCATTTTATTTTCCCAAAACAACTCTACTTTATTTTTTATTTTCCCCCTCAAACTCTATGGGCTCGTCTAAATTCTATATCTTTCTGCTTTTCTTAATTGTAGTCCTCCGTCCGCTTCCTTTTATCTCTTTCATTTTAATCATTCATATAAATTCATTTTCCTATTAATTAATATAATATTTTATATAATTATCTCCTTTAATTATAACAACTCATTAATATCATCAAATTTATTATTCCTCAATTTAAGAGGAGTCAATCATATTTCTATATTTTGATTGTAGTAAAGATAATCAATTGATGAGTTTATATCTCTATTTATTTATTATGGTTATTGATGGAAGAGGAATTGTAAAATGACATCAATAATGAAAATGGGACAGATAAAAATAATGAAAATAGGACAGATAAAAAAAAACGGTGTTTTGGATATAAAGAGACACATAAAAAGGAATCGAGAGAATAATATTTTGTTATTTGTCATTATAATAATTGTAATTATGGAATAAAGTGATATTCAATTGGTTGAACCGTCTACCTCAAGTCTTATAAAAATCCATTCGTATCAATTCATTATATACACACAACCAATATCAATGAGTGGTAAAGAACCACCGCTTATCATTAATATACACAAGATAATAATACTAATACTTAAATACACTATAATTTATTATTTAAATAAAAAATAAATAATACTTATTATCAAGTATGTCAAAATGTAGGTCTTGTGTGTGACGGTCACACGGATCTCATTTCGTGTGACAGAGCCCCATTTAACAATTGAACCCGCTCCATTTGGACTCTGCTAACCCGCGCCACTTAAACAAAGAAAAAAAAAAAAGAAAAGAAAAAAGCAGAAGTCATCAGAGTGATCTCTATGTTTTACCGTCAACGACAAGCTAAAGCAAACATCACCATTGACGGCAAGCTCGACGACAAGCTCAAACAAACACCACCATCGACGGCTATGAGAATTTAACGAGAGTTCTTTTTGTTTATGAGTACAAAACCATTTCCAATTTCGTAGCTTGATTTTTCATGTATGCTATATATGAATTTCAATGCTATAAATGACAGATTTTGTAAATTCTTAGTTTTTTGTGAAATTGTGAGGATTAGGCAACAACCTTATTGAATGTTGTATTCAACAATCTGTTGAATGTTGTTATCAATATAAAATAATACAGGTTGCCCTTTACATGTTCGATGAAATGCGTCAATTGAATTGCTACTGGGTAAACTTTGACTTTGTTATCTTAGGTTCTTCAAGTTGCGTTGTGAACCAGATGTCACCACTTTTTGCTTCATCACGTGGAAAATGCAGAGCAAAATTGCTCTTGTATATATACACATGTTTGCTCATGCTACTTATGATTCCAAATTATGTTATGAGAACTGGTGTATGCTTTCAGATATATATCAGTCTGCCCTTGCATTCGGATTCCAAACTATACAATGAAAGCCTAATTACTCTGTTTCGGATTTTGAAGTTACTTATTTCATGTTGTTGTAATGCTCAAATTCTCAAAATACAGGATATGTTAATGTTTAACTTATTGAAAAATTGTGATACCTTTATAAAAATTATTAATACCTTTTTAGAAAAAATTGATAAATTTCTAAAATTATAATATAAATTATGAAGTTTAACTTATTGACCGCACTGTCGCGATGCGGTAAAATTAATTAAACCTAGCTACCCTTCTAGCTCGTAGAAGTGGTAAGTAGGGTCGATCCCACAGGAGCAGGAAGACTATTAGTGTTTTAAATAGATCCTAATACTAGCAATATATATAAATATATAAATAATGGGGGTTTATGAATTGATGTATATTAACTAAGGAACTAAAACAGAAATTAAGCAAACTAATTATGACTTGTTCTACTTATAAAATAACGAATCCCAGCCCTTAATCTTATCTCCCCCTAGTTATTACTACCCTGTGATAGATGCAATTATTAACCAATTTTATCCTTAAAACTCCTACCCCGAGGTTAGCAACAAGCTCTGCTAACCTCGTTATCCCTTATGTTTAACTAACCAAAACAAACTCTTTGGTTAGTCTATCCAGTTGAGTGACCTCAGAATAAGCTCTCTGGATCTCATTAACCGGACGCCTAGAGAACTAGGATAACGGGATAGACACGGTGTGGACCTCGTAAGCTCGGACCCATTCAGACCGAGCTATATACTACCCTAGCGATATCACTCACTATTCACTACTAAGTGGCTATAGGTTCGTAACAATTACGGATTACGATTATAACCTAGCGTTACTTATGCAATTATAATCCTAGGTGATCAATCTAGCATATAAGCACACAAGCATTGAAGGATAAACAAATAGTATAACAACGTTTCAAGGAATAAACTGATTAATAACCACTGTAAATATCACAGAATAGCAAAACTAGGGTTCGACTCGACTAAGGACTGAAATAACCTACTAGCCGCTCAAGGCGGTGACAAAAGACAAATTAAACTGAAAATACATAATTAAAAGACTTAAGGACTAGAAAACCTGAGTACTGCCGATCTTGATTGCTCGTCCCCCTCGGAATCTCCCAATCTTGCTCTCTTGTAATGTCCAAGTCCCATATTTCCGAGCATAAGGGTCCCTTTTTATAGAGGAAGTCAATTTGGGTTGATTTTGGGCTTTAAAACGGAATTCTTGTGGCCCAAGGATTAAGTAGCCGCCTTAACGGGCTGCGACCGCGCTCATGGGCCGCGCCCGCGCCCGCTCTTGGTCCAGCAGCACGCCGCGGCCGCGCAAGTATGCCTCAGCCGCGCTACTTGTCCAGAGCTTTTCCTCTTATTTCTTCACTTTGACCGCGGCCGCGCCATTATGCCGCGGTCGCGGTACTCTGTTCTCATTTTCCGGCGGTTTTTTCCATCCCTTTGACATCCGGACTTTATTCCCTCGTTGTGCATCCGGCCGAGTACGAATACTTAGCCTTAAATCACCTATTTAGCTCAAAATGAAAACACAAACGTCAAATAGTCCAAAGGCACTAAAACAAACCAAATACTCTCCATTCTACACGCAAACATCACAATTCATCACTCTAACAGACTTAAAGTGCATAAATAAACGCGTGTACCAAAATCCCCCAAACTTAACCCTTTGTTCGTCCCGAACAAATCTAAATCAAACAACAATCAAGACACGGGTTCTAAGGCACTTTAAGTGGCAATTACGAGTTTCAGAAAGGTTTTCCAATAAAAACACAGCAACATGATGTAAACGAGCATATTTGACAGGGCAATTTCAACTACTTTCATTGCTTATGATTTTCAACAATTGATCCTCACAGGAATTGTGTATCACTCTTCTCTCAAGTGTTTAAGGTATGCACAGTACTACACTCACACTGACTTATATGCAACGACCGCCATATGCTTGCCTATTATTTAAGTCGGACCTAGTGCTCAGCATGTGTGGCAAAGAATAAAAAAGGTCTTTAATTCGGTTGTAATAAAGGCTTAGGTGAGGTAGGATAAAATTTGGATGCAAGTGACTAAAATGTGGACTAACCGAGTTATTCCTACTAAACCACCCCTCAAAACAATCACTCACATTTCACTCTCCAAATCTCTGTAAATCACCCCAAGGAATGACTTCTTCTCCCCACGACCGCATCTTTTACAACCAAGTGCTTCTCTTTTTTCTTACTATGTTTTTTTTCTTTTTTTTCTCTTTTTTTTTTTCTTTTTTTTCTCTTTTTTTTTCACGTGGGTACCACATTTCTGGGACTACCCGAATTTCTCTCTCTTTTTTTCTTCAATAAGCACTTTTTTTTTCTCCCCTCCTCAAATCAGGCTTCATATGTACCCAACTCATTTATTTTCTTACTTTTTGCATTGTACAAATCAACAAGTCTAAACTTTTTAGCACATAGGAGGGTAAAGCTTCTTGCTTTTCCTATCACCAATTCCCTTTTCATTTCTCACGTTATTCCCCCTTTTCAACCCATGGGCATCCCAAATAACATCCCCGACTACCTCTCCTTTCGCCTCCCTCTTAACTAGATTAGTCCAATAAGGTCAAAGGCCAATTGGAAAGATATTCGGCTTGTAATATTCGGCTAACAAGTGATAGGCTCACGGCTCAACTGGGCTAACTAAGGGAAATTTCTTTTTTTAAGTTTACGGTAAAAAAGGTAATTGTGTTGAGTGTCTGAAATAGGCTAAAATCAAGAAATGCCTAAGATCACTTTCTACGCCACAACACACATTGACTTATTCACGACAGACATGCAAGGCAAGTTCTAGGGTCTATATACACATAATCAATGAAAATCACACCGAAAGAATTTATACAAATTACTCCAAGACTGGAGATACAAAATAGGCTCAAAGTCCTCACAGGGCAATTTTACTGATCAATGTTGCAAATTACAGCTCAATTTCATATCCATTACCCGTCATGCTCTATCATGTGCTATTGTAAACAAGTTTTAACAAAAATCATCATGAACTCATTGCCAACTTATCATCACCTTAATGTGTTCATTTTATCTTTAACAGCACAATTCAGTTTTCTTTTCCCTATCTAGACTCGATCTAGACTCTACCAAAATAAATCATAAAAAAACTCCACAAAACACAATAACGAAATAGATAACTACGGCTCACAGGCCCACACACTATCAATGGCACACAGGCCCAATCCTCAACTAGTGGCTCACAGGCCCAACAACAAAATAGAAACGGACAGCATATTAGAAACGCTGCCAAGTCGCCCCACGTTATACCCCCCCTCCCCCAAACTTGGTTGAAAACCAGAGTTTGAGGGAAGAAAAAGTGGTGCGGCTTGGTACGTACTTACAGTGCTTTAAGTGGTCCCCCTTGTCCCTAAAAGGACTGCATGTATTTCCTCTGAGCTTCTTGCTGCCTCTGCCAGTCCTGCTGTTGCTCTGACCATGTCTGCATCTGTGCCCGACGATCATCCTCCGTCTTGTGGTTTATGGTAATCCTTATTATGTAAAAAAAAATGCAAAAACATGAAAGAGAACTAATTTAATGCTGAATAAAATAACGAAAAAAAAATTAAGGACCGTAAACATCGGGTTGCCTCCCGACAAGCGCTGTTGTTTTACGTCGTTGGCTCGACGGCTGCACATTCCCTTAGCGTTTGTGCCAAGGTGGTTTCCACATGGGCCCAGACCAATTCAGGCACTTGACCCCATTCCGCCTTTCATATTCCTTTTTACGATGCCGCACCAATGCGGACCAATTCAGCTTACTCCTGCACCTATTCTCACGATCTTTCTCAACCACAGGGTTAGTCGCATCAGGTAAGAAAAGAGAATTAGCATCTTCAGGATGTCCGATAGCATCATAAATATTCAACTTAACCATATGGCCATCAAATTCCATACTTAGAGTCCCCTTACCTACATCAATCTTTGTTTGGGCGGTGTTCAAGAACGGCCGCCCTAACAAAATTGGAGGAGATGTAGATGAATCTCCTTGCATGTCTATTCTAAATTTTCTTGGTTTACTTTGATTGCATCAAATTACCTAGTAGAATGGGAGACCATTTAATCGCTGGGTTTAATCGTTTACCCGAATGGTTAAGGAAAGTGTTCTATTTCTTATATCCTCTACTCATATCATTTGTTCATGTAATTTAAGAAGAATTGTGAACTGCATGTTTTGGGAACATCGTGGGGACGCCCATTTTTGTATTTCCAGTCTTTTGTTTATTACTTGAGTTTCAATTGTTTCTGAATTGATCCAGTGGTAGAACTGATTAATGTGTTGGTGTATTACCGTATCCCCTAATTAGGTAAGAACAATGTCTTAGGTATAAAGGTAGTCATAAGTGCAAATGACTTGGTTGTCAGTATCAAAATTCACCTTGTTTGGTTTTTTTATTTTTTTTCTTGGTATTATCTTAACTTTGTTGATATTGTATTGTTGTTCCTCTAGCCCCCACAAAATCCTAAGGATTGTAGTTGATTGTATTTGAATCCAAGTCTTTTTACCGTTAAAAATTGCCTTTCCGCAAGAGCTCCAACTAATTTTTAGTACTAGTCCTATTTCATGTAAGTAGTTACTAGTCATTTAAGTACAAATTATAAATTTTAATATCCTACATTTAAAAAAAGTTAATCATGTCCTTGTCTTATGGTCATATTATTGATTGTAATACTGAATTATCTTCCATTGCCATAGTATATATGATTCTTTGTGGCTTTACTTAAATGAAAACGTTTTTTGGTGCATAATTTTTTTTTTTTATCTACACAGTATCCATTGCTTCACCCGATTAATTTCGAAGAATAAGGGTTTTCAAACATAAGTTTCGTAGGCTACCTTCAAGAGAATATTGGCTATTACGATGTATACTCATTCACATTTATACTTTTTACGTAATTTAAGAGTATTGTATAATCGATTTGTTGTTTCTACTTCGGGAGTGTCGGTTTAGTGGGCTAGCTTAGGTAATCATTTGTAATATGTATATTCTATACGACTTTTGTACAACAATGATCTTTGCTGAGACAGCTCCTAGGTTTAGCTATTTGTCGTTCTCATGTTTAAAGTATGTTACTTTTCCTAACTAATTTGATTCCGGTGATTAATAAGTTCCGGGTTGCAGAAAAATGAAAAATGTAAATACTTTGAGTGGTTCGATACCCCTTTCTGCCGCGTGCTATTAAGGTCGTAAATGGTCTGAGGAGAGAGAAGTCATTATACCAAAATCAGTTCAGACGTCTAATGAACAATGGGTGTGAGCACTGCCGCTTTCGGATCGTAGCTCTAAGGATGGAGATCAATGAATTGAAGATTGGTTTGAAAGATCTCCAGACCCGACTTGGGCTGCAGGAAAAAAAATGCTTATGATCATGTGGGCCCTCTGCCTGTGTTTTGTTATATTCATTTCAAAGTTCTTTTGGAATATATGTTAAAATACTCTGACCATGGTGCTGACGGATCCGCGTGGTAGGGTAACCTTTTGATTTCATTTTGTGGTGCCATGTAAGGTGATGAGTCTTTTTGCTACATCAATTTGTTGAATTTTGTATGTGCGACATTACCCTTTTAAAGTATTCTAGTAAGTACTGGTTTTAAATTAGATATCTTCGTTTCCAACAGTAATCTGAAATTGAGCTATTTACTGTTTCCTAATTTAAAAGCATGTAGACACGGAATATGTTTGGTGATTTTTATTTAATTTATGCATCCTGGTGACTGTTTTCCATGTGTATTATTACACTTTTTTTATCCGTTCCTCTATTTTAATAGGAACCATTGTTAGTAGATGTGTTTTCTAATAATTTTTATAATTAGACCTTAATAAGTAATTAGGGCACTGACACTAATATCAATCGGTTTTTAGGTTTTCTCGGGATTAATTAGCTGATGGTCAGTTTGAAAATCCTACATTCATTCCTTACAAATATAATTGTATATTTTGCTCTGTGTGTATGTAGACCAATTTTTCTTTAAAGTGAGTCACTCTTTGAAGTTAATCTGTTTGCTAAGGTTGTCAACCAAATTCTAAACCGCAAATGCTCGGAATATAATGGTTAACTGGTAAGTGAAATTGTTGTAGTTGTTTGTTGGTATGATATAGTGGTATCCAAAACAAGGATATTTTTACCATAATGTAAAGTTAGCGGCTTGTAATCCCTGTAGTGGAACCTTGAAAAAGTTCTTTCCCTATATTCTTCCTAGCAAAAAGTTGGGCTAATATTTGTTAGTCCCTTCAAAACTAGTACACTTGGGTGCTTAGGATATTTTTAATAATGGTTAAAACTGTTTGCCTAACTCTGTCGTCGTAATTACTTTACTTTGTTACCAAATTCAATGATAGAAAAACATTTACATTGGATGGGGAAATGAGTCAAATCTCATAGCAGCTGGAATCTAATTTTTTTTATTATAACGTTCACAATGTCTGTGATAGTAGACTTGGCGAGTTGGCGTGGAAGTATTGTTTTGATATCCATTTTCGGATATATTTCAATTAAGTATTCTAATTGCAATAAGTAACCGACGCAAGTTATTCATGTTTGAAGGAACATAAATTTGCAATCAAGCACCATAATTTATAGTTAAACAATATGGAGTAGATATAATAGCCAACTAATACATTACTAGCCGTTGAATCTCTTAAAACAAAACCACCACACTCTAAATAAACATGTCATAAATCGAAGAAGCTCAATTGGAATATTTAACGATTGCGTCCCTCCAAAGGGTAACCCACATGGCCTTCAACTAATTCATTAACAGAAAAGGACATCAGGTTTATTTGGTCCGGCAACAATATGTCAAAAAAAAAAAAAAATAGTGTAACAGGGTCTGCATCAAAATATAATCTAAACCCTTCCAATACAAACTTGTCATCCCCGTCCCATCTCCAAAATCAAGATTTTTCTTGTTCCAATATCCAGTTTTAGCCAATGTACTATGTTGCACGGGGATAAATGTGAACATTGAATGAAACGCCCACACCGGATGACGAGCTAGCTTCCAGTTGGTACACAAATGTATCCCCCTCAAAGATGCAGCTTGCAAACAAAGAAACTACAAGAGTTCACATATTTGCAAAAACCATGCATCATAGGTGAACTAACCAATACTTGAGGTTCCACATTACCAACGAATGTTTATCATCAACAACGTACTGCACCTCATCCAGCATGTTCCCTAACTCACCATACTCCTCGAGCTTAGTCTTCAACAGATGAAGCAAATCCATGTATCGTGGTTGCTTTTTCTTCACCACTCTCCTGAATGCATAAAAACCAAGCCACCCGACTTCTCTTTTTTTCACATTATATTTCGGACAAAAAGGAAGCTCGGTTGGAAAAAAATACATACTCCTCTTTATCAGTTTGTCCATGTAGCTAGAAACAGAAAATGGGACTATTAGGTAATCTTTAACTCAGTAGAAAGAGAGAGAGAGAGAGAGAGGAGAGAAAAAGGGGGAATTCGATGCCTCAAATATTTTTTAATAGCATCGAAAAAGAACTTGAGAGTGAATGTAGGCACAACTGATATGTTGAAGATATAAGAGACGAACTTCATGGCACAAAAGGGAAACACTTGGTAGATGTTGAGTTCGACCACACCTGGCGAATTGATATTTAAATTGAAGAATATAGGATGACATTTAGGCCTTAGATAGTTACGCAATTTCTTCTTCAAATGTTTACCCACTTCACCTTGAGAGACCACTGTCAGAGTTGAACTCAAATGAACGTTCAAATACCTGTAGAGATATGAGCGTTACACAAATATAGATATAGATCATAATAAAGCCGACTCAACAAGTGTAATTCAGATGATATGCATGAAAATTCAGAACAAAAAATTGTCGATAACAATTTTTGCATTACTAGTTTGATCGCTAGTCAGCAATCGTGATTAAACTAAGCAACACAAGGTCTATTTCGAGATGATACTGAGAGCAATAGATAACCACATATAACTGTAGTAATATCGCAGATAAAGCTCATTACACAAAAAACAACATGACAGACTTATTGTGAAGCCTCAATATTGCCTACTACCTAATGTTCGAGATTTTGAAGATATGTTAGGAAGGACAAGAAGCTTATGGTTAAAAAATTGAGCTGTCTCCTAAAGCTTATAATGGAAGCATTTTTCCTATCAAGTATATGTGGTTCACTTTTACATTTCTTTGTATAAAAAATTGACCGAAGGCATCGTACGATTAAATAAAAATAATGTGTGTATTTGTAAAATTTTCGGACAAGAAACACACTAGATTATGATGAAAAAAGATAAGCTCGACAAATAACTATAAAGAAGAAGAGAACCTTGTATAGTCATCTTGAATTTTTAATGTGTTGCAATTAACAAACAGACCACTCAAACGAAGAAAGAAAATGTCATCTTCGCCAACATATGTCCTGTTTGGGTTGCGTTCATGGGCGTTACTCATGGTAAATTTCAAACCATACTTCTCCCCGTTCATGCAACAGTTGTAATCACGAAGTCCTCTCTCCAACCGGGAAAAAAACATAGAAGCCTGCTCCTTAGAAGTTGATAGGAAAAGAAAGTCGTCGATGAACCTAAGCAGAAGATAGTCACAACCAGGGTGACCTTATGTTGTTTCAAATGCAAGACCTTTAGCTTTCTCAAGAAATGGAAAGACGACATTGTTCTCCATGTGTTCATAGTAAAATGAGCACAGTAAGTATGATGAAATGCTTCCTTGAGGTATACCAATATGTTGCTGGTAAAAGTTGTTCCCCAGTCGCACCAAGTTACGTGTTACGTGCTATTTCAAGATTGAGTTGATATTTTCCTTCCTTAAGCGTCTGCCAACTTCCTGAAAATAAGCAGATTAAATGACAACAGATACAACACATAAGGAGAATTGTTTTGATGTAAATAATAGAGTGGGATCATATATTGGTTTGAGATTGTGTGAAATTTGGTTAAGCTAACAAATATTACCTTCTTAACAACAACATTGTCCAATGAGTTGGACCATGATTTGATGCTCGCAGATGCAGTAACTATATCTTAAGGTGCTAATGCGTGATGCTGATTGACCTTCAACGATTACCCAGTGCTGTTAACAAAGGTAAGTGTTCTATTTCTTATATCCTCTACTCATATCATTTGTTCATGTAATTTAAGAAGAATTGTGAACTGCATGTTTTGGGAATATCGTGGGGACGCCCATTTTGTATTTCCAGTCTTTTGTTTATTACTTGAGTTTCAATTGTTTCTGAATTGATCCAGTGGTAGAACTGGTTAATGTGTTGGTGTATTACCCTATCCCCTAATTAGGTAAGAGTAATGTCTTAGGTACAAAGGTAGTCATAAGTGCAAATGACTTGGTTGTTCAGTATCAAAATACACCTTGTTTGGTTTTTATTTTTTTCTTGGTATTATCTTAACTTTGTTGACATTGTGTTGTTGTTCCTCTCGTAGAATTGTAGTTGATTGTATTTGAATCCAAGTGTTTTTACCGTTAAAAACTGCCTTTCCACAAGAGATCCAACTAATTTTTAGTACTAGTCCTATTTCATGTAAGTAGGCACTAGTAATTTCAGTACAAACTTTAAAGTTTAATATCCTACATTTAAAAAAAGTTAATCTTGTCCTTGTCTTATGGTCATATTATTAATTGTAATACTGAATCATCTTCCATTGCCATAGTATATATGATTCTTTGTGGCTTTACTTAAGTGAAAACCTTTTTTGGTGCATAAATTTTTTTATCTACACAGTATCCATTACTTCACCCGATTAATTTCAAAGAATAAGGGTTTTCAAACACAAGTTTCGTAGGCTACCTTCAAGAGAATGTTAGCTATTACGATGTATACTCATTCACATTTATACTTTTTAAGTAATTTAAGAGTACTGTATAATCGATTTGTTGTTTCTACTTGGGGAGTGTTGGTTTAGTGGGCTAACTTAGGTAATCATTTGTAATATGTATATTCTATACGACTTTTGTACAACAATGATCTTTGCTGAAACAACTCCTGGGTTTAGCTATTTACCATTCTCAAGTGTCAGTTACTTTTCCTAACTAATTTGATTCCAGTGATTAATAAGTTCCGCGTTGCAGAAAAATGAAAATTGTAATACTTTAAGTGGTTCGATAACCCCTTTCCGCCGCGTGCCATCGAGGTCATAAATAAACTGAGGAGAGAGAAGTCGTTATACCAAAACCAGTTCAGACGTCTAATGAACAATGGGTTATAGCACTGTCGCTTTCCGATCGTAGCTCTAAGGGTGGAGATCAATGAATTGAAGATTGGTTTGAAAGATCTCCAGACCCGACTTGTGCTGCAGGAAAAAATAAAATGCTTATGGTGATGTGGGCCCTTTGTCTGTGTTTTGTTATATTTATTTCAAAGTTCTTTTGGAATATATTTTGAAAGACTCTAACCATGGTCCTCACGGATCCGCGTGGTAGGGAAACCTTTGATTTCATTTTGTGGTGCCATGTAAGTTGATGGGGTATTTTTGCTACAACAATTTGTTGAATTTTGTGTGTGCGACATTACCCTTTTAAAGTAATATTCTAAGAGTATTGATAGTATTCTAGTAAGTACTGGTTTTTAATTAGATATCTTCGTTTCCTACAGTAATCTGATATTGAGCTATTTACTGTTTTCCAATTTAAAAGCATGTAGACACGAAATATGTTTGGTGATTTTGATTTAATTTATGCATCCTGGTGGCTGTTTTCTAGGTGTATTATTACAGTTTTGTTTATCTGTTCCTCTATTTAATAGGAACCATTGTTAGTAGATGATTTTTCTAGTAATTTTTATAAACAGACCTTAATAAGTAATTAGGGCACTAACACTGATATCAATCAGGTTTTAGGTTTTCTCAGGATTAATTAGCTGATGGTCAGTTTGAAAATCCTACATTCATTCCTTACAAATATAATTGTATATTTTGCTCTGTGTGTATGTAGACCATTTTTTCTTTAAAGTGAGTCACTCTTTGAAATTAATCCGTTTGCTAAGGTCGTCAACCAAATTATAAACCGCAAATGCTCGGGATATAATGGTTAATTGGTAAGTGAAATAGTTGTAGTTGTTTGTTGGTATGATATAGTGGTATCCAAAACAAGGATATTTTTACCATAATGTAAAGTTAGCGGCTTGTAATCCCTATAGTGGAACCTTGAAAAGGTTATTTCCCTACATTCTTCCTGGCAAAAAGTTGGGCTAATATTGGTTAGTCCCTTCAAAACTAGTACACTTGGGTGCTTAGGATATTTTTAATAATGGTTAAAACTATTTGTCTAACTTTGTCGTCGTAATTACTTTACTTTGTTACCAAATTCAATGACAGAAAACCATTTACATTGGGTGGGGAAACGAGTCAAATCCCATAGCAGCTGGAATCTAATTTTTTTATTATAACGTTCACAATGTCCGTGATAGTAGACTTGGCGAGTTGGCGTGGAAGTGTTGTTTTGATATCCATTTTCAGATATATTTCAATTAAGTATTCTAATCACAATAAGTAACCGACGCAAGTTATTCATGTTTGAAGGTAGGGATGGCAAAAATTCCACAAGGACCCGTCCCCGTTGGGACCCGAAAATATTAGGCCGGGGATTCCCCGAAAAAAATGGGGACGGGGATTCCCCGAAATTCTATGAGTGGGGATGGTATGGGAATGAAAATCGTACTCCCCGGCCCGTCCCCTGCCTCGAACCCGATTCCGTATAGGCAAAGCGGGGATTCCACATTCCCTGTTATTTTTTTTATATATATAAAATATCTCTTAAATAGATTTAAATAATATTATATATATAAATATATATACACTAAACACACGTTCACAACTTGCTGCATTACTTCATCTTTATTTAAAAAATATTATACATATATAATTATATATATATTCCATATGTAATTTGTTATTTAATACTTTTATTTTAAATTTATTGACTTTTGACATGTTTTAGGCTTGGTGGTTGTATGTGATAACTTTATTATTATTTTTGTCTAAATGATTTGAAAAAAAAAAAAAAAGAATACGGGGAATCCGAATTCCCGTGGGGACACTCTTCCCCGAATGGAGATTCCCCATCCCCGACCCAAGATCTCCAAGCGGGGAATTTAGTGGGGATGGAAACTGGGTTGGAATTGGGGATGGGGATGGGGAGTCCAATACAAGCCCCAATCCCACCCATTGTCACTCCTATTTGAAGGAACATAAATTTGCAATCAAGCACCGCAATTTATAGTTAAACAATATGGAGTAGATATAATAGCCAACTAATACATTACTAGCCGTTGAATCTCTTAAAACAAAACCACCACACTCTAAATAAACATGTCATAAATCGAAGAAGCTTAATGGAACATTTAGCGATTGCGTCCCTCCAAAGGGTAACCCACATGATCTTCAACTAATTCATTAATAAAAAAGGACATCAGGTTTATTTGGTCCGGCAAGAATATGTAAAAAAAAAAAAAAAAAAAGTGTAACAAGGTCTGCATTAAAATATAATCTAAACCCTTCCAATACAAACTTGTCATCCCCGTCCCATCTCCAAAATCAAGATTTTCCCTATTCCAATATCCAATTTTAGCCAATGTACTATGTTGCACGGGAATAAATGTGAACATTGAATGAAACGCCCACACCGGATGACGAGCTAGCTTCCAGTTGGTACACAAATGTATCTCCCTCAAAAGATGTAGCTTGCAAACAAAGAAACTACAAGAGTTCACATATGTGCAAAAACCATGCATCATAGCTGAACTAACCAATACTTGAGGCTCCACATTACCGACGAATGTTTATCATCAACAGCATACTGCACCTCATCCGACATGTTCCCTAACTCACCATACTCCTCGAGCTTAGTCTTCAACAGATGAAGCAAATCAATGTATCGTGATTGTTTTTTCTTCACCACTCTCCTGAATGCATATAAACCAAACCACCTGACTTCTCTTTTTTTCACATTATATTTCGGACGAAAAGAAAGATCGATTGGAAAACAATACATACTCCTCTGTATCAGCTTGGCCATGTAGCTAGAAACAGAAAATGGGGCTATTAGGTAATCTTTAACTCAACACAGAGAGAGAGAGAGAGAGAGAGAGAGAGAGAGGGATATTTGATACCTCAAAGATTTTTTAATAGCATCGAAGCAAAACTTGGTAGTGAATGTAGGCACAACTGATATGTTGGAGAATGTAACGACCGATTTTCATAAAATAATTTAAAGCATTTAAAATAGGCAATAATCAATATCATGTGTTTTTTTTTTTCCATACGAAAGATAATTATTATTCAGATCGTTAAAAGAACTGAATGGACATGCCCCTAAAATTATTTCAAGTAATATTGAATTCAAAATTTAAATCCCGATCAATATCCCATATCAACTAACTGCATTATGCATTTGAAAATTGTATAACTTCGTAACACATGTAACAAAAAAATATATATATAAATAAACAATTATTCGTCAATCCCATATTATTTACTAGCAATAAGTGATCACGAAAAAAATAATTCACACTAAAATAGTAATTTATTATGCTTTTATCTAAGACACATTTAATAATATTAACTATTCAAAGATTTTTGAATAGTTACTAGCAACATCTAGAACGTATTACGTCATCACAATTGGTCAAAAATCAACAACTAAACAATATTCTAGTCAATACTTTAATACTAAAATCTATTGCACATTGAATAATCTAAATAACACAATTAAACATAATTTTACTTAACACGACACTAAGAAAATATTTCAAATAAGCTTGTATTATCCCTAAAAGAAATACCCTCATTAAAATATTTCACTAGTTATACACATGCTAGTTGTATCAAATTTATTTGAGAACACAATTATCTTCAATAAGGGATTATTTAGTATCATACATTGACTTGCTTATAAAAATTAATTTAGAACATATATAAACTTGTATCACAATTTTCTATTATTTATTACATAAATAAATACAAATATAAATCATGTGTAACAACGGGGACACAAGTCATAAGTCATTAAATAAGTACTTACACAACCTAGATTGTAGCGAAAGTGAAGACAACCGTAACAACATAGATACAAGTAAAGTTTATAATTAAAGCATGTTCGAGATTTTGCAAATCAGCAACTAAGTTATCACGAAATAATTTATTTATTAGTTAAATTATAGGAACATAATATTAATAAGCATGTCACGAATAAAATTATTAAGATAAACTTATCGCACCTCCAACAAAAATGTAATTTAATCATCACATCTAATCATGCTTATAATATAAAAATATAATTTAATCATTACATCTAATCATGCTTATAATATAATTAATTAACAACACATAATATAACATTGACCGCATGGAAGGAGACCCATACGAGTGTACTTTAATTTATCCTATTAAGTATAAGTGTTTCTGTGTGTGAATGTACAAGCATACCTGATGTACAAGCCTATATAAAATGCAAATCAAATCAAGGTACAATCAAGTCATAGTACAAGCTCATAAGCATATTACTTATTTTATTTCAATAAGAGATCATATAATAATTCACTCATGCATTGTCACATAATATTTGAAATCTAGATAGATATTCAAGCAAGTAATTTATGCAAATATCACATATTTCCAAAATAATTAAGTAAATAGCCATGTAACTTTATTAATATTTTACCTATTAATCTAGTCACAACAAGCCATTTCAATACCTCCACATAAATTTCAAGTAGCTACATATAAATGGTAAATTATTTACTAAAATTTTAGTGACTATCATATGCTTCGAGCCCCGCCTCAACTCCACCGAACCACACCGAGGTAACCTGAAAGGATCAATATTGGGTTGGGGTGAGCTTCCTTTAGCTCGTGGAGGATTACAACTTATCACAATAATTACAAGTACAAGAGGCATACAATGTAACAATTGTCATAATGATGTGCTTGTATTGGCAAGACACTTAGAGCTAACTTGTATTGGCAAGTAGCATACTGGTAATGGGCTAAACTTGTATTGGCAAGTAGCATAATGGCAATAAGCTAAACTTGTATTGGCAAGTAGCAAATTGAATAATTACTTGGATTGGCAAGTAACAACTTGAAAATAAAAGCACACGTAGGCAGTCAAGTAAATATAATTAAAGCGATAAACAATAAACCCCCACCTGAATTGTCTTGAAGAAAATTGAGGAAATGTAATGCAAATGCTATGTTGATATCCTTGATCATTGCAACCTACACGTTTGAGCGTGTTTTAATAATTATTGCTATTAATTAAGGAATAATTAAAAGAATAGAAATGAAAGAGGAGTAAAGAACAGGGACTGGATTGCAATGGTCATGGAAGATTATAGAGAAAAGTGGGATAGTTTGTGAAACTAGTTGAAGCAAATATTGATTTCCTCTAGGATAATTTAACCTCTCCTAGCACTCTAATAAAATAATAATTACCCATCTCAATCCATTTAAAAGAAATGGATGGGCAGGCTCACCGGCAAAGGCCCTCAGTAACTTAATTAATTATAATTAAGCACACACATGCAATTCTTCTCTCTCATCTCTTTCTTACACACAAGCAGACCCACCATCACACACATAACCCATAAGTTGTACATACACACACCATCACATGCACACACCTGTAAACACACACAACACTCACGCATGCACACACTCACACACACAACAGTTCATCACAAAACTCGACTCACAGACATGAACACGCACACACACCACACGGATATACACATGGCTGCACTCACAAACACGCACTGGTTTGCACATACCGATTCATGCACGTACACACACATCTACTCACAGCAAAACACATACCTACACACGCTGGTGTAGCACATGCACACACTATAACACTACCACACACACACAGAGATTACATACAAACATTAAATCCCCTTCCACAAGATTTCCGATGCAGCCACAGATGCTTGGCCGACTGGCCTGGTTTTGAACTGAAAGAAAATGAGTCTAGACCTTTGGGTTACTGTGCCGATTGTGAAATTGGAAATGCCGACAATGGTGGTGGTGCTCCCGGCCAAGGAGAGTTTGCTAGAATTTTAGAAGAAAGGTTGACGGTAGGACTGAGCAGATGTAAGAGAATTTCCGATTTTTACCTAGATTGATTTTGTTGCAGACTGCTTTTTCAATTCTCTTGGTAGCACAACTTGACCATGGTGGTTTGCGGTGGTGTTCCGCCGATTGGGTCCTGCTATGAGCATTTTACAGGCTGATAATCGCCTGAATTGAGGGAGGTTTAATGGTGTTGAGAGTGGAATGTTGGAACAACCGACTGATGGTCGACGCCCATTTTCTGAGACTGAGATTTTTGACTGTGTATTATGATAAATATTTGGCTGATCTTATAGGGTTAGGAATATTATTCTGATACGGTTAATCTATTATGGATAGAAATAGATTCCCCGTTTGCGTAACTACAATATCTTAGAAATTTGGGTTTCTTTGGGCTCAAGACATGGGCCCTTGCACATTAGAGAATTGAGCTTGAGTCTTGTGCTCAAAGATATGGGCTTTAATATGACATGTATAAATAAATGAATGCAATAAATCAATTCCTATTGAGACTGTGGCCTAAAAATTAATAAATAAATAAACAAATTACAAATAAACGGATTCGTAAGTTAATATTAATGCCCAATATAAATTGGGCTTGAATATATTAAATGGGCCAAATTGAATTGGTGTTGGGTCTAAACCCAATATTGAACACATGAATAAAATGATTGGCCAACTTAATAAATCAACAAATAATAATAATAATAATAATAATAATAATAATAATAATAATAATAATAATAATAATAATAATAATAATAATAATAATAATAATAATAATAATAATAATAATAATAATAATAATAATAATAGGTGAGAAAACTACTGGGCGTTATTTAATCAAAACGATGGCCGAATATAAAATCTTAATTTTATAACTAGCCTGGAATGAAAATATTATAAATAAGATTTTTCGCTAAATTTATATATATTAATATTTTTGTTTCACTTTTTGTGTTACAAATAAATATCAAGGAACAATTTTTAGAAAGCCGTAATAAATTATATAATATCTAATTTCCTATACGAGTACGTAAAATAATATTTTAGAATTAAATAATAGATTAAAATTTTGGAATATTACAGAGAATAAGAGACGAACTTCATGGCACAAAAGGGAAACACTTGGTAGATGTTGAGTCTGACCACGCCTGGCGAATTGATGTTTGAATCGAAGAATATAGGATGACATTTAGGCCTTAGATAGTTACGCAGTTTCTTCTTCAAATGTTTACCCACTTCACCTTGAGAGACCACTGTCAGAGTTGAACTCAAATGAACGTTCAAATACCTGTAGAGATATGAGCGTTACACAAATATAGATATAGATCATAATAAAGCCGACTCAACAAGTGTAATTCAGATGATATGCATGAAAATTCAGAACAAAAAATTATCGATAACAATTTCTGCATTACTAGTTTGATCGCTAGTCAGCAATCGCGATTAAACTAAGCAACACAAGGTCTATTTCGAGATGATACTGAGAGCAATAGATAACCACATGTAACTGTAGTAATATCACAGATAAAGCTCATTACACAAAAAACAACATGACAGACTTATTGTGAAGCCTCAATATTGCCTACTACCTAATGTTCGAGATTTTGAAGATATATTAGGAAGGACAAGAAGCTTATGGTTCAAAAATTGAGCTGTCACCTAAAGCCAAGGATGAAAATATCGATTTTTACGGAGATATCGGTGTTTTAATTTACGGAGATTTCGGTGAGATATCGATTAATATCGAAATATCGGTGCAATTTTCTGAAAAATATTAAAAAAATATATTAAAAATCTAAAAATTTAACATGATATTTTTACAATTATTATAACAAACCCAAATACTTATACACATCTTAAATTTGATAGAAATAGATTTATTTACAACTAACTTATAAATATAAAATAATATAAACAATGAGTGGTAATATAAAACACTTTTTGACGTTTTTCATACAACATTACTAATTACTAGTACGGAAATATTACATTAAAAATTCAAAAGTTTAAGAAAATATTTTAAAAATATTATAACCAACTTTAATACATAAATTCATCTTAAAATTATAAACAAAACAAAAGATTTACAAAAATGTCCAATTATTATTTTATACTTAGTTTTTAAATTTTCAATTTTCATTTTGATAACTAATTATGGACAAATTATTTTCATTTTCATTTTGATAACTAATTATAGACCGAAAATGCCCAATTATTTATAATTTTCATTTTGATAACTATTTTTCATTTTCATAATTTATGGTATATATTATTGTAAGTAGAATTTTACTAGATAGGTTATATAAATGTTAGGTAGATATAACAACATGTAGTTGACTTGGCTTGGTGGTTAAAAACTTGGAGCCTCATTCAGAGGTCTCAAGTTGAAATCCAAGGTTGGGCGAAATTTTAAAAAATTTTGCTGAAACAAAAAAAAAAAAAAAAAAAAAAAAAAAAAAAAAAAAAATCGCGAGAATTTCGCGAGATTTAGCGAAAAATCGCTAAATCACGAGAAACTCGTCGATATATCGCGAGATATCGCGATTTTCAAACAAAATCCTACATCAGTAGGTTTTCGTCTCGCCAGCTCAATTTTCGTGAGAAATCGGCTCGCGATATTTTCATCCTTGCCTAAAGCTTATAATGGAAGCATTTTTCCTTTCAAGTATGTGTGGTTCACTTTTACATTTCTTTGTATAAAAAATTGACCGAAGGCATCGTACGATTAAATAAAAATAATGTGTGTATTTGTAAAATTTTCGGACAAGAAACACACTAGATTATGATGAAAAAAGATAAGCTCGGCAAATAACTATAAAGAAGAAGAGAACCTTGTATAGTCATCTTGAATTTTTAATGTGTTGCAATTAACAAACAGACCACTCAAACGAAGAAAGAAAATGCCATCTTCGCCAACATATGTCCTGTTTGGGTTGCGTTCATGGGCGTTACTCATGGTAAATTTCAAACCATACTTCTCCCCGTTCATGCAACAGTTGTAATCACGAAGTCCTCTCTCCAACCGGGAAAAAAATATAGAAGCCTGCTCCTTAGAAGTTGATAGGAAAAGAAAGTCGTCGATGAACCTAAGCAGAAGATAGTCACAACCAGGGTGACCTTGTGTTGTTTTAGATGCAAGACCTTTAGCTTTCTCAAGAAATGGAAAGACGACATTGTTCTCCACGTGTTCATTGTAAAATGAGCACAGTAAGGATGACAAAATGCTTCCTTGAGGTCTACCAATACATTGCTAGTAAAAGTTCTTCCCCAGTCGCACCAAGTTGCGTGTTACATGCTATTTCAAGATTGAGTTGATATTTTCCTTCCTTAAGCGTCTGCCAACTTCCTGAAAACAAGCAGGTTAAATGACAACAGATACAACACATAAGGAGAATTATTTTGATGTAAATTATGGAGTGAGATCATATATTGGTTCGAGATTGTGTGAAATTTGGTTTAAGCTAACAAATATTACCTTCTTAACAACAACACTGTCCAATGGGTTGGACCATGATTTGATGCTCGCAGATGCAGTAACTATATCTTGAGGTGCTAATGTGTGATGCTGATTGACCTTCAACGATTCCCCAGTGCAGTTAACATAGGTAAGATTTTCCAGAGTAAAATTATCATCAACTATGACATCCTTCATAACACTGAGCAGTTTCTCCTGATTAATAGAGTCAAAAGCATTTGACACATCTGAAACCACCATGAAGGCATTAGGCACGCTGGTCAATCTATTTCTCAGACGAGACAAGAAAGGGACAAGCTTTATGTAGACATCATTGTAATTAAAAACTGATGAACCCAACTTTTCTAGCTCTTTTGCCCGTAAACCTTTTAAAACCACATGTCAATTGTGAAGGACAGTGTTTACAGACTTCAAAAAATGAACTGGTCCCCCTGCAAATGTCGATTGTAGGGTAGATTAAAATAAGGCGGGATCACTAGCAATCTTGATGGTGCTCGAATATTTGCGAGCATTCGATATCCATTTTGCTTAGGAATAACGATTTTTTAGAGGGCCAACTTCTACTTAGGAAAAAACAGATACACACCAAAATCCACAAACTAAAAATACTTGCTTCTAGCTAAGCTCTTCTGTTAATTATAATAAAAGTTATATGTTAGTTTTAATTCTACAAATCTCAATTTGCCCGTAACACCCGAAAACTTAATTTAAACAAAAACAAAAAAAAAACAGATTTTTTTTTCTTAAATTCTTATCCCCAATATCGCCCTTGTTAGGATATAGCATTGAGCTTAGCTGAGATGTGTCCTTAATTACAACTTTAAACTAATACTCATCCAAATTCACATCCCCCGCACACCTATATATATATCGCAATTATTTACTAACAGTTGAAGATAACCTAAACTCACAAACTTCGACCTCCTGAATGCTATCACAAATCTGGAACTTAGGTGTTATATTCTTCAGAGGCGGACGATTATCATCATCAACGTTTTATTCTATTAATTATTAGGTAATAGTATTTTGAGAATGGCACTACAATTTGTATTGTAAGGGTTATTTTCTTACATATACTCTAATTTGTCAATTTCTATCCAGATCTAACAACGTGATCAGACACAAGCTAATTTTTATTATTTTCACTTTAATAACATACGCTACTTGCAGTCACCAAATATAAAGGTCAAGGTAGAACAAACATCCTTTAAGTTGATCAAGATTTGTAACCGCAGAAACATGACAACATGAGCGTGGAAGAATTAGCGTTCACGAGAATTACAGGTTGAATTAGTAGTTAAACATTAATTATTGTATGGAGATTGAGGATTGTAAGAAACACATTTTAAGTCTAATCGGGCCAAGGCTGTGGACTGGACTATAAAATTTTCAACAGGATAGATTATGTTTTTTTAAAAACCTGCGGAGCTGACTTAAAATTTGTCGATTTTAGATTTTATGTTAATATGCGAGACATCCCGCTACTGCAGTTACATAATTGAATATGACATCTACGCAATGTTAGTTCTTTGAAGAACCCAACTAAAAAGAAACCCAATTGTGCATTTTCATTTGCAGGTAAAACATCAAATAGTAAACACATATCTACTCGTACTGTTCCAAAACATAGGAACCGAACAAGACTGAAACCCATAATAATTATCAGAAAATGTATACAATTATTAAAGAGGATAGATAGTCATCAACGTTGTAGAGAAGTACAAGGTACCTTAACCTATAGCAAATCGTTCTTGTTTGCCAAATCTGGGAAACAATCAGGAAGCAAAAGGCAGAAGACAGCCAACGCTGTCTTAAGAATATATTACACCTAATATAACAATACAACAATTAGTAGATGGAGATGGCCGAAGAATGAAACCAGGAAGGTGTAGAGGTAGAAATGGATGTAGGGTTTAAGCTAAGTAATATCACATTTGGCCGTTACATTTTGGTGCAAAGCGTAATAAGATTATTGTCTGAGATAAAACATGAGAACTTAGAGTTAAGATAAGGTGTGTCTAATATTTCCACCAAATGTGGACAGTAGCTTGCTGGTTAATACTTCAAAGTATGTTGTGAGGGTCTTGGTTTCGAACCATGCCATTGTTTATTGTGAGTGCTTTGCCTACCGGTGGTCTTGGTCCTCCTATTTTATGATTGGTTTTGTATTCTGGTGCATTTCCACTGTTTTTCTTTTTTTTTTTTTTGTATTTCAGAAAAGCTATATTTTTACCATCTGTTATCCTTAAGGTTCACCTAAATAAATATACTTTATATCCATGTTTCCCATGAACTGGATTGTAAGCTGAATTTAGAATTATAATTATTTAGTAGATTATTGAAATTAAAATTTTCAATGGAAAAATTTCCTAGTTCTATGCAAGTCTAAAAATGTTACTCTTACTGACCAATACGTAAGGTGGAGAACCTAAATGATGTATGCACTTAGTTATATTTCTACCCATTTTTTGAAGGTTGGTTGAGCACATGTCCATAAATTCAATCAGTGCCTAAGTTGGTATAACATGTGTTTTTTAGTTAGACTGAGGTATATATATTACAGTAAATTATCACTTAACTAAATAAATAATATCATTAAGCTAATGCCGGTGAACGCAAAATATTATAAAACAATTGACAATGTCAAGTGCTCTGCTAGCGACCAAGAGTAGGTCGAAAACAAAACATAAGGTTCTATGCACGTCATTATCCATGGAGTTACATTCATTAAAGGTTACAAAATTTTCTCTCTCTCCTCAAAAGTGTCGTCCGACGAACAATCTAGTGTCCCTAGTCGGTTTTTCATTTTATTACCATTTACTTCCGATTTTTAAAGCAGGCAACTAGATTTGTAGTGCCCAGTCTCCTTGCACCTCCCGCAACGTCGTTTCTTCCCCTTTTCACCATTTTTTTCGGACTGTGAACCCTTTGTTCTAACAATATCTGGGTCTTTGACTACATGCAACCCTTCGCGGCCACTTGAAGATCATTTATTATCCTTGTTTGGACAATTAGTTGCTTCAATGTCGTGTTTAGGCAAACTGGTAATCGATTTCTCCAAAGTATCCATAATATGGTTGTAGGTGTCCTGGCTATTACACTCCAATTGACATAGTTGATGCGCCTTTGAAAGCAAGGAACTGTACCGTAGCTCACAGGAGTTGTAATTACATGTAGATTCAGGAGATAGCATTTCAGGGTTTACTGACTTTGCCCATGTATCTCTCAGCAGAAACTTTGGGATTTTGCCCATGTTCAAAGCCTTCATCGCACAAAACATATGACGATAGGGCCACCAGACAGACTCAAAATGCCCACAAATGCATGATAAACTTTGACTTTGTGGGTCAATCGAAACGTTTGTGTCTTCTGTAATGGACTCTCCAAATTTTTTTAGCACCATTTTCTAGACTCCACCGACAAAGCTAAATGTCGTTGGTGTATAACTTGACTCAAGCGTCATCTCTTCACGGACCTGCATGAGTCATGTCGTTTAGTTGTCTTGTCCAAACACCTAATTTTCCACATATTCACAACAGATCAAAGGTGAAACTACCAACAAGAGACTTAAGTCCATCCTGAAGAAACCTACTTAATCACCTAGCCAGAAAGTTGGAAAAGGGGATAGGGCCGACCTAGAACTGATGAGTTCAACTACATGGAGACGTTATCTACTATTAGGATACCCGTTCCCGCAATCCATGATTTTGAGAGATGAAAGATTGGTGAAGCTAGTAATGTTCACGTTAGATACAAGTCTACCGCTCAGGTTTTCAAAAGATCTTTCTATATACCACTATTTAGTTCTTGGTTTCGTTTATTAATAAAGACCGATGATGTATATCCCTTCACAATTGCAGAAAGAATCTCAAAGAATTTTCAGAATTAAAAAGAAAATTCGCAAAGAGAGAAAGGGTAAATAGCAGAGAAGAGAAATGGGTTTTCCATTTCCTGTTCTTTTTCCTGATTTGATATATGGGATAATAGGGGTAATATATGTGGGTTATGGATCTAGGTAAAATTGTTAAATGGGGCTCCGTCACACTAAATGAGATCTGTGTGACCGCCACATACAAGTTTTTGTCATAACTAATTACCTATATATTAAAACATATTACGAAAATTATCTAAATTTATTCCAATGAACCATGATTTTGAGGGGGCTAAATATTTATATTCTTGAAAATAGAAACATAATATACATATTCTTTGGAAAATGGTAGGGTGGGGTGGAGAGGGACCCAAAGCCACTCCTGTTCTAAGAATGACTCAGTCTCAGTAATCAGTGTACACTTTAATTTCGTTACAGGTATAATAATAATAATAATAATAATAATAATAATAATAATAAAAAAAAAAAAAAAACAACCAAGAATCATATGTGTTCTAGTGTAGGATCGTCACTCATTAAGTTGAATATGAATGATAACTCCCTTGATTTGAGAGGCAAGTAATTCATTTTATAGAGGTAGATATGATATCAACTCATTCATTTTTGTTGCTTCTAATATGAGGATCATGTCCCTATCGTTGTTTAGCCTACCAAAAATTATTACTTTTTTTCTTTTCCAAATCGGCGATTAAAGAAGATTGGGGATCGAATATTGTATAATTAATGGTAACACAGTGCCCCCAACATTTTTTCCTTAGATTAACTCAAACATTTTAGAAAATTTACACAATCCAATTATCATTTCAGAAGTTAACTCTCGTATTAAAGAAGTATCCTCAAGCTTTTCGAAGAGTTATATCTTCACGTGTTTTAATTCCTTCAAAAAAAGACAAAAAAAAAAAAGAATCGTATTTTAATCAAATACCAAAAAGATCAGGCTATTCTCATATAAATTAGTTGCATGGATTTTAGATGTGTACAATCTAGCGGAAATGATCATAAAAAGGTATCACTATATATACTGAAAGTTATTTATTTATTCTGAATTATGTATTATCCTTTAACATAATATAATTCTTAAGAACAAATATATTTCAACATAAACATTACTAAATACTAACCATTTTCATGTGGATCCGCCGGCAACTTCGTACTACTAAACTTATTGTCATTTTTAGCTTGGGTTGTGTTAGTATTTAGTATTTACAGAATAATTTGTCAAAAGTAGCTTCCCTAATTGTACTAAAGAAAAAAAAAATTAATGAATTGGTTATGAAGATATACAAAAACTAAGGCCCCGCTTAGTTGAGAGGTTTAAGGGTATGATAGAGAATAGGGAATGTGATTAAATGAGGACTCGTTTACTTCTTTTACTAACAACTCTCTCCATTCCATTTCATAGTATTATTAACTCATTATCCATACTCATTATCATGTCATTGATGATTTGCAATCAAGCGGACTTAAGAGCTAATGCTTCTTTTCTCAAAGAAACAGCTAATACTTGTGTGAAAACATACGTACGTAGTATAATTTAAAGTGGAGGAGTCCTTGATATCACCGCTTTTAATTAATTATTAATAAATAAATCTATAATACAAGCCCTATAGAAACTAAATACTGTGTATTTATTTCAAGTAAAACCATGGATCTCGAAGCTATTTTAAACAATCTAGATATTTTATAAATTTATAATATAAAATTCCATCCTCAAGTATTGATAATTTTTTTCACTTTGATGCCTAATCCAAATCCAAGTGTTTATCACTTTACCCCTCCAACATCATTTTCCGGACTACAAATTCAAAATTTCTAAGAGTATTTTAGTCATTTCCTGAAAATTATTTAAACGTTCAAAAATCTTAAAGATATTAAAAATTAAAAATAATCAGTAAATCGTCTATAAACCGCTAAAAGTAGACTTAAGACTAGGAATTAATTGAAAGTTTTCAAAAATATTTATATAAAAAATCTTAAAAAGATTCATATAATTCTAAAAATATGAAAATTCTTTAAAAGTCAGAACATATTGTTCTTAAAAAGACATGATTTTGATACATAAACTATATTTTAAAAGTAGAAATCATTTCATAAAATCATATTCTTTTTCAAATCTAAGATTATTTAAAAGTTGCATAATATTATTTGTGAAAACCATAGATCTTTTATAACTTGTTTTCGTTTTATCTAGAAATTTTTTAATGGTTTAAGATAATTCTATGATTTTTCAAATATCTCTCTAAAATTATCTTATGAAAAAAAAAAAAAATCATTCCAGGATTTTTAAATATCATGTTCTAACTTCTAGATAATCTATATTTTTAGAATTATTTTAACCTTTTTTAAGAAATTTCAATATTTTAAAGTAGTTTACACAAGCGTAATTTATTTTAGATTTTTATGCTTATTTTTTATTAGGAACATTTTATGTATTATGGAAAGTTAGTGACAATTACAATTTATTTTTTGTTTACAATATATTTTATTTTTAGATTTTTGTTGTTTTACTTTTATCAATAAATTATGTATATGATATGAGAATTTTTATTTTCACTTAGGTACAATATCAATTTGTTATACTGAAATATTGTATTTTAAATTTTTTTTATTAGTAAAAATTGTGTATTCTGATATAAAATTTGTGTTTCCCCATATGGTTCCATGTTCTCGACTATGTATAAAATTAATATTATGTGTATATTCGTTTCATGAGATTAGTATGGTTGAGATTGAAATATCATCTTTTCAATAATTATGCATATTAATTTTGTATTCGGTCGTTTGTGAAAATAATACTATTTTTAATAATTTTATTTATATGGAGTAAGGACCCATTTTTCTCTTTGCACCAGGTCCCTTAAAATATTGGACCGAACATGTTCTGCCGCCTCTACCGTGGTTGCCCCGAAAATACGACGGCTCCGCCACTAGAGAGAGCATTGTCTGCCGTTACTTCTTTTACAAATCAGAAGAAATTTAGCATGTTAAGATTGGCCCATTGAACTCGACTTATTACTACAGATGTGGTGATAAGGGGCCAGAGGTCAGCTTCCGTACGCCATCGTCGGGTTTCTTCTTGGAATTTGCAGTTGCTGGTAAGTTTTCTTTGACGGAATGCAGCCAAGACCTCTTATTACCAATTTTTCTTATTATTCGTTGGTGATCTAGACTTTTCTAATCCAACAATAGCCTGCTGATTTGAGTATATATTTGATTTATTTTCTCGTGTATATATATTTATATATTTCGAATCTCATGGTCCTTTAAAGTTTATTGTGTTGAGGCTAGGGCGCAGGGGTGCTACTGTGTTAAGTTCGTCCAGGAGGTCCTCTCAATCACTCCACACCTGCAAATGATGTTCATCTTCTTTTCTGAAATTCTTCGAAGAAATGAAGAAAGAAAGGGAAGGATTTGAGGAGAAGAATTTGGGTGTTCATTTGATTTTCTCTATTGTTGAGAATTATAATTTGGCATCTCAAAAAAAAAAAAAAAATAATAATAACAAAAAAGGTCCAACCATAAATGTGTGTGAGTCACGTGATAGCTTTTTAGCCGAAAAATTTCACCGGAGGTTGATAGTTGCGAAAAATGTGGACTTCAAGTTGCAAACGGCAACAAAAATTAGTTTAGGTTTCAAAATATCAAAATACGAAAATTCCAGGCTGATTTTAGTAATTAACTCAACTTCATAATGAAGATGTTCAATTTGACATCCATATCACATATTTTAGTAAGTGTCAATTTTAAAATGCAACCTGAATTATGTGGGTTTTTCCATTTCTTACCTGAACATTTTATTTTTTCCGATTGTAACCTGTACAGTGCGAATTTGTTACAATTTGCAACTTCAGTCATATTTTTCATCTATATAGGTCATGTGCCCTCACATGACCTCTTTTTTCAGTTTTTTTTTAATTGTTTTTAATCACTTAATATTATATTATACATTTTAAAATTATTTTTATTTTCATTTATTCAAAAAAATTATTAAAAATAATTTTCTAAAAAATATGGAAATATTTTTTTCTAAAAATCTAAATAATTTTACAAAAAAACCAAAAACATAAAAATTCCAATAAATAAATATAAAAATAATCAATTTAAGAAAGTATTGAAATTATTTATAAAAAATAGAAAAAAATATTTAGAATATTTAAAACTCTAAATAATTTTATATAAAAAAGATACAAAATGTCTAAATATTTAGAAAATAAATATAAAATTAAAAAAAATTAATAAATTTAAAATTCAGAAAATTAAAAAAAGATATTTCTAAAAATTATTAAAAAATTCTAAAATTCTTTTAAAATTAAGAAAATAAAAAAAATTGAAAATTATTTTGAAAATTATAAAATTCATTTAAATTTGGGTTTTAAATGAATTTTAGAATTTTCAAAATAATTTTAAAAATTAATTAGAGTTTAGATGGGCTGCTAAAATTTGTCAAATTTAATTAAGTGTTGTACTGTTCACAATAACATTAATATTATAAGTGAGAATTTTATTTATTTATCAATCTACCTGAATCTGTCAGGGGCGACATTGAACAGTACCTGTCAGATTTCAGAGAACTAGTTTGATAAATAAATAAAATTCCCACTTACAATATTAATGTTGTTGTGAATTATACACCACTTAATTAAATTTGCTGCTAAAATTCCTCTAATCCAGTCCTCCCCCGCTAAAGTATGGCCCTGCATCCCCACCTTCTGTACACTCGTTAAATCACAATCCACAGAAGTATAATGCATACTTATAAATGAAACTATTGACATTGATACAATTCAACCTTAAATAAAAAATATGGTATTTCAAGACTTTGACCTAATTTCACAACGTCGAAAGCAGGAATTCAAGCGCTGGATAATCTTCGCAGTTGTCCCCGTCGTGGTGGTCGTGTGTGTCTTTGTTTTTAAGAACCAAAACAACATTGTCTAGCCTAGAAGCAGCCACGAGACTCCTCCCAAACAGCCGAAGGTGAACACCACAGACTTCAGAAAACCTGGGACGGGAGCATTCTCAAGGCCGTCAAGAACAAAACTAAGGCCCAGCCCGTAGATATACTTCTGCGGATGAGATTGATAAGGCCATCGAGAAGGCGAGGAGATTGCAAAAATATATTTTTTGGGTTTTAAATGAAGTTTAAATTTTAAAAATAATAATTTTTTGAATTATAAGAGAATTCTAGAATTTTTTAATAATTTTTAGAATAATTTTCTGAATTTTAAATTAATTTTAGAATTTCAAAATATTTTTTTGATCTTTATATTTATTTTCTGAATATTTTCATTTTTTCATTTTTTATATAAAATTATTTAGAGTTTTAAATTACTTTAATATTTTTTATTTTTTTATAAATAATTTCATTATTTTCTTAAAATTTCTGGTTCTTATATTTATTTTCTTTTTTTTAATATTTCTGGTTTTTCTGTAAAATAATTTTAGAGTTTTAGAAATAAATTATTTATTTAGAGAATTATTTTTTTTACAATAAAAATTAAAAATAATTCTAAAATGTATAATATAACATTAAGTGACTAAAAAAAAAAAAGACAGAAAAAGGTCATGTTAGGGGCACATGACCTATATAGCCGGAAAATATGGCAAAAGTTGCAAAGTTTTTAACAAATTCGCATAATACAGGTCGCAATCAGAAAAAATAAAATGTTTAGGTAAGAACTGGAATAAACCCACGTAGTTGCATTTTGAAATTAACCATATAATATAATAAGTATCTAATATGACATATTATATTTTTTATTCGTTGATTATTTGAATTAGATTTGAGCATTCATTGTGGGTTGTACGATAGCCTTGCAACTAAATGTTAGTTAAATAGTTTTCTTCAAAAAAATAGTTTTCTTAGTTATTTTATTAAAAGCGTAACTAATAAATGTATTTTATTTGACTTGAATTTTTAAAGTTTACTTTATTTATTATGTCGAGAGAGAAATCATTGTTTAAATAAATGAATATAACCTTTGTTACATTAAAAGCAAATATTAATACATAATTTAACAATCGAGTGATTAAATTATTTTATTTGCAAATATCAATTTGTTATAATATTAATTTTTGTTTGATTAATCACGGGACTGCAACTTTCACATATTTTTATATATGATAATTAATCTTGAAATTATTTTTTATTATCAATTCATATATTTTTAATATTTATTTTATAAAAAAAATTATACGTTGCAGCCTAAACAATGAGATTTGACACGTGTTGCAATCTAAACTTTTTCTCAAAAAGAAAAAAGAAAAAAAAGTAATCAGCATGGGCTTTATAATTTTTTAGAGTTTTCAGCATACACGATACTTTTTCGCATTAATCAACCTCAACTATTTATATTTTCCACATTTTACAACCTAAGAACCTTTTTTTTACATTAACAAATTTTTATCTCTTAATAAACCTAATATACATGAAATTATTCAGATATATTGAGATTTCATCTTGAAGAATTCGAACACGCAACAACCTCACTGATTGAATCTTCCACCAAGTGTTGTTATAAGTTATTACATATTACATATTGATTCCACAAAATAATTAAATTAAAACGAAGGCCACGGAGAATAGGACGCGCGACCTCCCTATATTCCAGGTACCTTCCCGGCTGGGCCATAGCTTCCTTTCCCTCATTCTTCACTTTATTAGTGTCCCGCAATTTTTTTACCGAATTCGATTATGGAGATGCGAAGTTTTCATCAGCTCTATTTGAATGAAAGTTTGAAGTCCATGTATTAATGACAAGTGCAAATAAGTCATTCTCAAAAGAAGAAAGAAAAAGAGAAGGCTCTTAGGAGCTTAAGGCCGTCGTTGGATGTTTTGGTCTGAAGAAAAATAGGTGTTGTAAGTCAAATTGCATGACGGGGCTTAATGCTTCTATTACCATGTTGTTGTCTGCTTTTTCGATTCTTCTCGTATATATACAATTTAAGCATTTGGATACAAGATTATATATCCAACAATTCTAATCTGTTATGCTTTTCTTATGGACGTACTTCAGAAATTCCAATTTTCCACCAAATGACAAAGTTGTTACTTCTCATAATTTCTATTGAAATTTCAATTTCTCTTTAGATTCGTATATATGTTGTTCTTCCTTGTCGTAGCTAAATTTGGGTCCTTTGAATTAAGGGATATCCAGACACGGAAAATTATTTTTAGGAATATTTAGGCGCTCGTTGTTCTAATATAAAATTAAGGATGGGTTGAAAATGGAGAGAGAAATATTAGTTAATGAATGCTTTTAGATTTTTAAAAAAGGAGTAATTGCTCTTAATATATACTCCCTCTATTTCATATTAATTGAAGTTTTAGGTTGAAAAGGAAAAATTAAGGATGAAATATTTTGACAGATATATTCTCAGTAAAAGATTTGACCAAATCAAAATATCTCTAGTAGATTGAAAAATAAAGATATTTTAAGATTGATTTACGGAGAAAATTGGTAGAATTGGTAAAAAATATGTAAAACGTCAATTAATTGAAAACGGAATAACATCCTAAAATGTCAATTAATATGGAATGGAGGGAGTAGTATTTTTTTATAGAAGGAATATATAGTAACAATTACGCCCTTCAAAATATTTTACTATTAATGACTTATCCTACGGTTGAGATTGAATATCTTCAAATCTAACTGATGATACCATAAGGGTCTGTTTACTTTATGTGTCTCATTTAACAAATCTCAATTCAAGGGATCAAGAATCACAATCCAAATGATTAAATCAATCCTAGGGGAAGAGGCGGGTTCAATAATCAGCCCAATAGTCCCAAATTGTACACATAATCCCGGATATGTGAGATTGACCCGTTTTGAGAAACCAAGAAAGTAAACATTGATTTATGTGGGATAAATAGTCTCAATCACACCTAATTTGCCAAAGTAAACATGCCCTAAGGGTATAGAAGTAGGACTATGTAATATAGGTAATTCTAAGATATAATGAGTGTATTACTAGTTTAATACAACTATTTCTTTTACTTGCTATAACAGGTAGTCAGGTAATAACATTTACTCCCTCCATTTCATAAAAAATGTCATTTTAGACACTTTAAAAAATTTCACAATAAATGTCACTTTACCATAAAAACTACAATTCTTCCAATATTAACTTAAACAACATACTTAATTTAGTTTATTATTTCCTTATTTCACAAAACATATCAATTAAATACCCATTCTTAATTTCTCCAAAAATAGCTATAATGACATTTTTTATGAAACGAACGGAGTATTTATTAACAAGTTGCGTAGGATCTACTCTTAATTAAATACAAGATTTTTATAGCTTTATAGAAGGAATGCGTATCCAGTAGGATTTGGCAGCTTGTGCTAAGGAGATTTTGTGTGTGTGAAAAATATTTTCTTTTAATAAGTTTTATGGGTTAATTTTTGTTGACAAATAGCTACTTGGTTATAAATTATACTCCTATTTTAAATACAAATGAAGCATTGCTAAATTTTAGCAATTGTCCATGTGTCACCTTAAAAATATATTTATGGGTCCTTCTATAGTACACCCGGTGTATTAATACACCTAGACATAATAACCCTTGGATCTTCTCAATTTAATTTCAATCATTAGATCAATTAACTAGTTACCTATTCAATTGGTATATAGCTTTTAATAACTTGTTTTACTACTACTACTACTACTACTACTATTACTACTACTATTATTATTATTATTATTATTATTATTATTATTATTATTATTATTATTATTATTATTATTATTATTATTATTATTATTATTATTATTATTATTATTATTATTATTATTATTATTATTATTATTATTATTATTATATCGTCGTTCCAAAAATATCCATTATTTAACTTTTTTTCAATATAAATTTAAAATTGATTTACTTGTTCAATTGTTTCATATGTCTATTTCTCCACCACACCATCCAAAACAATTCTCCAGTTAGGTGATGAAGCAACAAAGACATGGATGCTGAATTCCATAAATCTTGGGGCTTCCATTATCTTGCAATATCTACTTCATATTTCAGTAGTATATTACGTCTCTTAATATTCTGTGTTGAATGCTTCATTATGTTCTTAAAGAAAATTCATAATTTGTTGCCCTTCATCACTACTATATTGACTAGTCTAAATTATGGTGTAATCAAGGAATAATATTAGTGGTCCGAACCATTATGAAATTTCAAGTAAGTGAAGCAATTTCATTTCACTATCAGTTATAGGAGACAATATTCAAATTTTATTAAAAAAAAAAAAATGCATCTGTTGCAAATTCTAAATTTTACTTGTTACTTTTCGTTAAAGATTCATTATAGAGTTTTAATAAATTCTTCTTCATTCATGTAATTTTTTGTAATATATTAATTCATTTGAAAATTTCAATACAACAAAATATATTTTTTGTCATCATTTTTTAGAACAAATATTGTCTCTAATAATAATGATATGTGATGACTTATTGTTACAAAATGTTGTACAAATAATTTAATTCAGATCAATTTTAGATTTTTTTAGAGACAATTAATCGTTCAAAATAAGCTTACACACATTTCAAATGGCTCTTTGTTGTATCAAATAATATGTTTTTCCACCTAGTTATTGAGATGGCTATTTAGTGACTATATGTTGTCTCTAATAAAAAAATTCTAACAAATACTCATTATTTGAGATCAACTTTTACTCAAAAAGTCGATTTTCTTGTAGTGGTACCTACACGATTTGTTACTTGCTTGTTCTTATAGTTGTCTATTTTAAGAAAAATATAGAAATAGTGGAACCTACACAATTTTTTTAATTTAAATACAATTGTTGTAGTATTCTAAAGAATTATGTGCATTTATATTTACTTAAAAATCATATTATATTTACTTAAAACTCCTATTTTATTTTGTAATCTTGATAAGTTTAAATAGCATTCAGTTTTGGGCTTGATTAATTTAATTATAATTTTCAGTTTCAAATAATTAATTAATTTAAATATAATTTTCATATTCAAATAACAAATTTGAAAATTTTCAAATTTATTTGATTTGACATTTTACATGGTAACTTAGATAAATATAAATTATTTCAACACTCTATTTTTTAGGTATACCCCCACGATCTTCATTGTCATATTCAAAGTAATTAACCTAGAGTTTTTAATCAAAAAAGTAATAAATTTTAAAAATGCAAACTTACTTAATTGGTCTTTCATTTGTCTATATTAAGAAAAATATAAAATAGGGAGACCTACACAATCTTTTAATTTAAATAATAATTGAAGTACCTGCTAGTAACCTGCTATCATAGGTAAAAAGGTAGGTGTATTAATACACCTGGTGTATTATAGAATAACCCTATATTTATAATATAATTGATTGAAAAATAGAAAGAAGGGTGATAGGGATAACCCGGTTACTTCGGGTTTACTTCGGGCCGGGTTAAACCTGAGCCCACTTACCAGCCCAGCAAACGCGCCAGCAAGCGCGGAGGCCCAGGCCCAACAGGCCCAGCAACGCGTGTTCTGTCCAGCGAATCAAGTCTGTTCCGAGAATCAAGGCCCATGATCTTTTCCCAACTGCCATGCAGATTTGGTGGGCAAGATTATAGGGATTTAGTTAGGGTTTTGATTTAGTAGTATAAATAGGGGAAAAGAACTCTGAATTAGGGTTCGCACTTTGCATTCTGTAATACGCACTGTAAACTCCACGTTCTAGTAAGAAGGAACACCTCGGCGATTGCCGTTTTCTGCCCGTGGACGTAGATCTCCGGATCGAACCACGTAATTCTTGTGTGTTCTTATATTGTTTACGTAGATTCTTGTTTAATTGTGTGGTTACCGGATTGCGCATTGCAATTCATCTGTTTAGAAAGCGGGAAAAAGAGGAAACCTGCATTTGCGATTCATCAGAGATCAAAAATTTCTCAAATCAACCCTTTCGAGTTTAAACCAAGTAAGTATGTCTTCCTCTTCATCTTCTTCGAAATCTGCCTCGATCGAAGAATTAGGAACATCGAATGCCCCGCTAGATATCCCCCCCCCCCTATCATACATCATTCCGGAGAGGGATGATGTTAGAACAATAGACAGAGTTGATGGCTTAGAGTGTAACGTTATGATGGTATCGTTTTATGAATGCCCGGTGGAGGATCTTGAGGTGTCCTCTATAGCATTACGGATGTCACGGGAGCAACTTGAGAGGGAACTCCCATCATTTTATCTTCCCTTCGACCTTGAGTATATAATTCCTACCCCCGTGGATAGGGCCTGTTGCCCACCGCAGGGGTTTATGGCAGTGTATATCGACCCCCTTAGAGTAGGATTGAGATTGCCGTTGTGGAACGTAGTCATAGAGTTGTTAAAATACTACGGCATCGCTCTCTGCCAGTTAGCGCCGAACGCGGTGAGGCAGTTGGTAGGATTCACTGTAGTCTGTAAACAGGCCGGATTAGAGCCGACGGTAGAGCTCTTTAGGTTTTTCTTCCAGCTTAAAAACTTCGGGAAGTCCAAGGGGTGGTATTCCTTTAGTCCCCGAGCCCGAGGAGGGTTCAAGGTTCAGAACCCGAGCAAAGTAGAGGGGTGGAAGGAGAAGTTCATCTTCGTTAGGAATAAAATAGCACTCCCGAAGTGGAGGATTGACGAGGTGCTTGATACCGCCCCCGTGAGAGCCCGGGGGCCGAAGTGGAGCATACGTTCCGGACAGTAGGGACTTTCAAAACCCTCTGCTCCGAGGAGGAGTTGGAGAAGGCAGGATTGAGCCTGTACTATGCGGGCAATGGGGGCACCGAAGAGGGTAGGAGTTTTTTCGTTCTTTGATATTCTGAACTTCATTTTGCGCAGAACTAACCCTAGACTTTATATGCAGTGGGACGCTTCGGAAAGCAACCAGCAGCAGGAAGCCCCGCTAAGACTGCAGCGGCGAAGAAGAAAGGGAAAGTCGCTGAGGTGTCTCCCCGGGGGGAGATGCCACCCAGTGCACGACCGTCGACGGAGTCGGAGGAACGGGTGACGCCGGCGGGGTCTCCGGCCGTAGCAAAGAAGAGGCCGGGGCCTGCTGGGACTCCGCAAGCACCATCCAAAAGACCCCGGGTTGGGGCGAGTACGGAGGTAACACTCAAAAACGCTGATCATTACTTTAACTTACGCGAGGTGTATAGTTGAGGTCTGAGCCATATGTCACGTTGTGTTTAACTTATCCAGGGAGGGCGGGTGTCCCCCATCAGTCTGGGGTTTGACGGCGCGGACGCCGAGAAGATTCTGCGGCTGGCCAAAGGAATCATAGAGGTCGGCCTGAAGAGCGAGGTGAAGGCCAGGGAAGGGCTAGCTGCAACAGCGCGGGATCTTCGCGCACGAAACGACAAGCTGGCGTATGACCTGACCGAGGCACGCAAGAGAGCTGCCCTGGTGGAGACCGAGGTCGTGCGTCTGCGCGGGGTGGACGCAGAGAACCATGCTCTCCGCGGTGAGCTGATGCAGCTGCGAGCGGACATGGAAATGAGGGAAGCGACCGTGGTCGAAGGGCAGGGAGCCTTGCTAAGGGCCTTCGCTGATAAACTATTCAAAACCACGACTTTCCTCGATTTTCAGACGAAGTTTGTGGCCATCGGGGATAAAGCCACACGGGCCTTGGTGCTGGAAGAGGTGAAGGAGGCGTACCCGAATGTGGACATCAGTCGTCCAGAATTCGGGTATGACCCTGAGGCGGCTGCCGAGGTGGAAAAGGCCTATTACGCCTCTCTAGCAGAACTGCCGGAGTGGCCCTTGGTGAACGCGCTCGGGGAGAAGAAGCAGCTTCTGACTGCCGCAGAAGTTGCCAGCTGTGAAGTGGACCAGGATGAAGAATTCCTGGCATTCTGCCGAGGTGAATTGATCACCGCTCCCCCGAGCACCGACCCCCCCCCCCCAAAGACGGAGGTTGAAACCCCAGCTGCAATCGAGGCCGTCGCAGCAAATAAAGAAGCCGAGGGGTTGCCCGAAGAACCCGAGGCAGTCGAGCGGGAGGTCAGTCGATCCCCGCAGATTTAAAATTGTACTCCTTTAGAAATGTTATGGATGATGTACTGCTCTGAATAATTGTAATTTGCCTTGTGAAATACAATCATGTTTTTTCAGTCTCTTGAACTTCTTGTTTTACTTGCATGAGCAATTTAATGTCTGTTGCCGAACTGAATGTAACTCCTTACATACTTGAGAGTAATTGATCTTGTTGTCGTCGTTGTCTGTCTAGAACACTGCGGAGCTGCACGAGACAATAAAGAAGTTAATGAAATCACTTGAGTGGTTCCGCGGAGAGAAGAACCGTCTGGAAATGCACGTAGTGCCTAAGCTAAAGAAGCAGATAGCCTCGGCAGAGAAGAAGGTGGTCGAGGCCAATGAAAGAGCCAAAGACTTCGAAATGAAGTATCGAACCACAGCTGCCGAGATGAGCCGCGTCCGCGTTCACCATAAGGAGTATGAGCGGATTCTGTCCGAGTTCGGTCTTCTAACTTTTGAAGAAGTAGAAGAGCGGACCGTTGAAATCCAGAGTGACATCGCGACGTTGATGTCGAGGAGCTCGGTCGAGTCCGCGGAGCTCGTGAGGAAACGAGAAGTCCTGGAGCTGCTGCTCAGTATGTACGAAGGGCTGAAAGGCCGAATCAGGCGGAGGCCTTCTGCTGAAGAGTTCATCGCGAGCACCAGTCAGGACCGAAGTGCGCAGAAAGCTCCTCGGAAGGACAGGAAGACCAAAGGCAAGAAGAAACCCTCCGAGCAGAGCAAAGGGATAGTCATCCGAGAGCCAACTCCGGTGACCACAGTTGAAGAAGAACCCCCGGTGGTTGCTGAGGAGGTGGTCGAGGAGCTGGCCCGGGAAATCGAGGTGATGGCTCCGGAAGAGTGGGACCCTGAGCAGTGGGCTCAAACACCGAGGCCGGTGCCACAATCCAGCAACAGAGCACGGACCAGAGATGAAGCCCCGAGGGCAGCGCCCAGAGAAGGTCCTCGGCGGAGGGAGACTCAAAGGGATGACCGAGCCGGAGCCCGAGGGGGTAACAGAGCCGGAGCCCGAGGTCGAGGATTTTCAAGATCCCGGAGGACCCAACGCAGACCGAGGAGCGGGTCCCAGCGCCGGAGCGCTGAATATTGGCTCGGGGGCCGTAGGCAGTAACTTTTGTATTTGTTGTCTTTGTTGTTGTATTTTATTATTTTTTTTTATTTTTTATGTTTGTAGTCTTATGCAAAAAACCATTTGATTTGAATATTCAGAAGATAATAATAAAACTGTTGTAACGTGTACAAACTGGTGTAATTAAAGTAACAGGTTACAAATCACTTTAATCGGGTGTTCGGGAACATGATAGAAAACTTGTTAACTGTTTTTAAGTAGGTGTTCGGGAACACGGTATGGATAAATCCAATCTCCCCGGACGGATCAGGCGGGAGTAAAAACTCCCCGGACGGATCAGGCGGGAGTAAAATACCTCCCCGGACGGATCAGGCGGGAGTAAACATTTCTCCGGTTAAACAGACGAGAAAGTGATGTGAGTCCGGGGACTAATATGCAAACCTCCTCGGACGGACCGAGAGAGAGGTTTAATTGTCCGGAGACTAATAATGATAGTATGATTGTGTTAGGGCGTCCCCGTAACGTAAAGAATAACACAGTAAGTTATGCAAGCAAAGAATTTTTATTCAATGATAAGTGCCGGAGCAAACTCAAAAGTACAAAGTGAAATAACAACTATAAAGGAAATTAAAGAAAAGATAGTACTTGCGATGTGGCCTTCACAGATAGAAACGCCTCAAATTTGTGACGTGCCAACTTCGGGGGATCGGGGTCCCGTTGATATGTTCAAGCTGATAGGACCCAGAGTCATGTACAGCAACGACTCGGTAGGGGCCTTCCCAAGAAGCATGTAGTTTGCCCTCGGGGGCAGCTTTGCTGGCCGAATTGAGCCGAAGGACTAAGTCCCCGACATTGAACTGTGTACCTCGAACCCGGAGGTTATAATACTGGGCAGCTCGTTGTTTGCACTTAGCCTGCTGAATGAACGATTGTTCCCGGTGATTCTCAAGCTCATCCAAATTTGCGCGAAGAGCCTCGTCATTATCATCCGGAACTAATGTGAGGAGGCAAGGACTCGGCACACTAATTTCAGCGGGGATAACGGCTTCGGAGCCGTAAGTAAGGCTGTAAGGAGTCTCCCCGGTGGAGGTGTGCGGCGTTGTACGAATAGCCCATAAGACTTGTGGAAGGTTTTCAGCCCAGAGACCTTTGGCACTATCCAGGCGCTTCTTTATTCCCGTGAGAAGGGTCCGGTTGGTGACCTCAACCTGCCCGTTTGCTTGAGGGTCAGCAACCGAAGTGAAAATCTGTTTGATGTGGAGTTCTTCACACCGTGAGCGGAATGGATCATTGGCAAACTGTTTACCATTGTCCGAGATAATAGTGTTCGGGATGCCGAAGCGGCAAACGATATTGCGCCATACAAATTTCAAAATATTCTGACCGATAATAGCGGTAAGTGGTTCGGCTTCGACCCACTTAGTGAAGTAGTCTACGGCAACGACCAAGAACTTCAACCCTCCCGGAGCAACGGGGAATGGGCCAACAATGTCGATGCCCCATTGAATAAACGGCCATGCACCTTGGATTCCGGTGAGCTCGGTTTGTGGCAGATGCTTTACACGGGAGTATAGTTGGCACTTGCTGCATTTGGACACTAAGTCATGAGCATCGTTGAACAGGGTAGGCCAATAGTATCCCCAGCGGAGAACTTTCTTTGCTAAAGTCCGGGAACCGATATGGCTTGCGCAGGCCCCTTCGTGAACCTCCCGCAGAACTTGAATGGCCTCGGCAGGGGCGAGGCACCGGAGATTCGGTTGTAGGTACGATTGTCGATATAGAACTCCATTATGAAGGGAGTATTTGGGGGCTTTGAGCACAACTTGCCGAGCTCGTAGCTTGTCAGTGGGCAGAATCCCATCTCGGAGATACTGAATGATCGGAGTCATCCAGTTCGGATCACTGTCGGTCAGTACCGAAATTGTAGCCTCATGAATTGCTGGATGGGAGAGGTCTTCGACCATGATATCCGGAGATATATTAGTTTGGACCGCGGAGGCCAACTTGCTGAGTGCGTCTGCCCTGGAATTCTGAGCACGCGGGATTTTCTGGATAATAACTGTATCAAAAGTTGACATGAGTTTGAGTGCTAGAGAGCGATACCTGACCATTGTTTCTTCCTTGGCGACATAAGTCCCCTGAATTTGCTTGGACACGATCTCGGAGTCCGTGAAGAGCTCTAGGTGACGAGCACCTAAAGATTGAGCGAGCCGGAGCCCGGCGAGGACGGCCTCGTATTCTGCTTCATTGTTAGTCACCTTAAATTTAAATCGGATGACATATTTAACCTCAACCTCCTCAGGGTCGATGAGAAGTAGTACGGCACCACTTCCTCGGACCGTGGATGCTCCATCCACGAATAGTTGCCACTTCCGGGGTGAAGGAGCATGGGTGACGTGGTGCTGTGTGTCATTGTCTGCGGGAGACTCATGATTGTCTGCCGGGGCTTCGGCCAGGAAGTCGGCAAGTGCTTGACCCTTAATTGCTCGGCGGGGGAGAAACTGGATATCATATTCGCTGACACGTCGGTTTCTAACCTAGTGTTCCGCAAGTGTACGGATGTAGGTGTAGTACTATTGTCAAGGTCGATCCCACAAGGAATAGTTTTAGGTAGTTTGATACCCTAATACTCTAGGAATGTCCTAACTAGATACTAAGTTTTAAAGGTTGATTTTACTAATTAAACTACTCAATTAAATATAACTTCAAACTTAGGAAACACGAAAACTAACAATCAAAGAGAAAAGGTATCCTAGGGCTTCGATTTCAGGATATTATTTCAATGTGGAATATGATTAACCTATTAATTTACCAATTCTAATGTTTATTAGGCGGCACGACAATAATCTAATCCTTCTCTCGAAGCAATTAAACCGTTGATTAATTAAGCTAATTACCCTCTCGAGTCAATTAAACCTAATAACTCCCAAACGATCCTAAGCCACGGCCTACACAGTCATAGACAACTGCGCTCTATGTTCTAAGTCTGATAACAATTCCCTCCTCTCGAAGCGGAATTGTTAAACTAAATTACTAAATCTAGGTGATCAAGCTAAATTCAGTTTAAGCATAAACATAGAGATAAAACACATAAAGAATGGAATTAATAGATTAAAACATAAATCAAAACATTGTTATAAAAATCCCTACTTTCTAACCCTAGGACACGAATAGCTTAGCTACTCATGCCTAGTAATAATCCAATACAAAATTCTAATAAAAACATTGTAAGAATTAAAACTAAGAAAGAACAATTTAACCCGGATGACTCCGTCTCGATGATCTTCGTCCTCTTTGTCTTCCAAGATGATATAATTTATGTTCTTGATGATTGATCTTTTTCCTAGAGCTTGGGGTCCTTTTTATAGAGTTGGGGACGAATCTTGGGGAAGATAGGATCAAAATCCTATTAAAATTAGGTAATTATCGCAGGAAAACACTTCTGACACGGCCGTGTTGCTTAAGTGACACGGCCGTGTTGATTTGCAAAATACACTTTTCCAGCAACAATTTGACACGGCCGTGTTGCTTAAGTGACACGGCCGTGTTCCATTCCAGAACTAACAGCGCTTTGTGGACCACTTTTGACACGGCCGTGTTACAAGTCTGACGCGGCCGTGTCGGTTCATGCGTTGTTTTGCTACTGGACCGGTTCAGGCCGGTTCGGACCGGTTTGGACCGGTTCTTCGACGGTTCTCACTCCTTTGGGCCGGTTTTCACTCTTTTCCAACTTGTTTCCTCGTCCGGTAGCCTGAAAATGCTCAAAATACCTTAAAACAAGTCAAAACACGTCAAATGACCCAAATATTATTAATATAAATAAATGCCGGTCAAATATGCACGTACATGATATAAAATATGATCCTAAATCGACCTAAATACATGCATAAACAACGTGTTATCATTCGCCCAACTCAATGGCCCACTTGGCGAGGCGCCCAGACACCTCGGGTTTCACAAGGATTTGGCGTATAGGGTGATTAGTCAAGATTCGTATTTCACGTCCTTGGAAGTATGGCCGAAGACGTCGAGCTGCCATAACAAGGGCCAAGGCGGTTTTTTCTAGTACGGAATATCGTGTCTCCGCTCCATGAAGCACCCGACTTGCAAAATACACGGGATGTTGAACCCCTTCCACTTCTCGTACAAGAGCGGCGCTAACAGCCTCCTCGGCGGAAGCCAGATATAAGTACAGCGGCTCTCCGGGGAGAGGGACTGACAAAGTGGGTAGCTGCTGTATATGACGTTTCAAGGCCTCGAAGGCCTCGGTGCACTCCGGAGTCCACTCAAAGGACTTCGCTTGCCTCAGGATTCTAAAAAATGGGAGCTGGCGCTCTGCTGCTTTCGATAAGAATCTGTTTAATGCCGTCAAACCACCCGTGAGGCGTTGAACTTCCCTGAATGTTTTTGGTGGCTGCAGATCTAATACATCACGGAGTTTAGCCGGATTGGCCTGTAGGCCGTTTTGTGAAACCATATACCCGAGAAACTTCCCGGAGCCAACACCGAAGGTGCATTTTGCTGGATTGAGTCGCAAGTTATAGCGCCGCAGGGTGCGCAATGTTTCAGTAATGTCCTGCACACATGAAGGATGGGAGGAGCTTTTGATGACCAAGTCATCGACGTAAACCTCAACATTGCGACCTATCTGGTCGCGGAAGACAAAGTCCATTAGACGCTGATAGGTGGCTCCAGCATTCTTGAGTCCAAAGGGTAATTTCTTAAAAGCGTAGCACCCAAAGGCAGTGATAAATGCCGTTTTGAGGGCATCCTGCGGATCCATAAAAATCTGATGGTATCCCTTGTACAGATCGAGGAAGCAAAGTGCCACGTACCCCGTAATGGCTTCGGCCTTTTGGTCGATGGAGGGCAGAGGATAGCAATCTTTTGGACAGTGCTTATTGAGATCGGAAAAATCAACACACATCCGCCATGCCCCACTGGTTTTCGTTACCATTACCGGGTTAGATAACCAAGAGGGGTAGAATACCTCGAACAAGATGTCCGCATCCAGGAGTTGTTTCACCTCAACTCGAATAGCTTCATTTCGCTCCGGAGCGAATTTTCTCTGCTTTTGTTGGATTGGCTTTACGCTGGGATCAATGTTCAGCTTATGAGTAATCACTTCGGGTGAAACCCCGGGCATATCCAGAGGAGACCATGCAAAAACATCGGAATATTCTCGCAGGGTCTGAATAATGGCCTGGTGTAGCCATGGCACATCCACAGCGCCTACAGTTACTGTCTGTTCCGGCTTTGACGGATCTAGCGGGACTTGGGCAGTGGCATCCCCCAACGGGATACATTCCCGAGGTTCTAGAGCTGGTGACGTGACCTGGAGTTGCTGTTTGGGAGGAACCTTAGCAGTCTTTTTGAGTGCCACATACATGCACTCTTTTGAAACCCGCTGACTCCCGCGGATGGCCACTTCACCATGCGAAGTGGAAAACTTTAGCGCGAGGTGATACGTGGAGCATACAGCTTTTGCCGGGGTGAGCCAGTCCCGGCCCAATATCATGTTATATGGTGATGGAGAATTCACCACGTAAAAGTCCACGAAGATAGTTTTTATCCTCGGATAAGTCCCCAAAGACGCTGGGAGAGTGATGATACCTTCTGGCCGGACTTCACCCTGAGTGAAAGTCTGTAGTGGCCCGGGGGCCGGTCGAAGTTGATCTCGAGAAATCCCCATCCTTTCGAAACAGTCTGTAAATATAACGCTTACCGCGGCCCCGTTATCCACGAAGACCCGCCTTACCGTTATGTTGGCTACAGTCATGTCGATGACAATAGCGTCCGTGTGAGGTGTTATCTCCGGAACGGGGTCCCTATCCGTGAAGCTAACAGTCTCGGACTGATGGAGGCGTTTGTGACGTGGCTCCTCGGGAGGAGGACGTCGAGCTTCTGCCTTTAAGACATGTCGTGAGGCCCCGGTGGGTAGGGCTCCATATATCACGTTTATCACGTGAGGGGGTGCGTTGTCTTCGGGTCCCCCCGGAGGAGGAGGTGGTAGTGGGAGACGTGGTTGCTGGCGATTGCCAGAATCTTGCCGTGCGTAGTTATTTGGCCCCGGCCGATTATTCTGCCATGGCGGCCGATTTTGTTGAGCGCTTCGGTCGTGATAACCTCCGCGGTTGTGGGACGAACCCCCATTGTGGTTTGCTCGAGGTTGGTCTCCGGTTCGCGCGACGTACTGCCGCAGTAGCCCTTTCTTGAGGCATTCCTCAATCTCCTTGCCGAGTTCTCGGCACTCCTCTGTCTCATGTCCGTGATCTCGGTGGTACGCGCACCACTCTCCCCGGTTCCTCTTTTCAGGAGGCGCGGTCATCCGCGGACAAGGTCGCAGATCATTCTTGTGGATAGATAGGATTTCAGCTCGTGACTTCGTCAACGGAGTCAATTGTGGAATTTCACTTCGGGATTCTAAACGTCCCGGTGTCAGGCGGGAAAACGCGCTAGGTCGAGTACTAGGCCCGGGTTGAGCCTTTTCGGATTGCCGCTTGCTAGCGTGCTTCTCACGCTTCTGGCGAGTCTGCTCCTCGGCCTTAGCAAATTTGGACACTGTTTTGAACAGTGCTCGTGTTGTGACCGGAGTGTTCCGAGCTAACTCGGTGTGGAGTGCTCCGGGGCGGAGTCCATTCATAAAAGCGTTGATGGCCACATCGTCGGGGCAGTTTCCCACCTTGAGGCTTACCGCTGTGAAACGGTCCAGAAATTGGGTAACGGTTTCACCGTCCCGCTGTTCCATATTCATGACGTTGGCCAGGGTGGCCATGGGCTTTGCCCGTGCTTCAAACCGCGCCCAAAAGTGCTCGGCTAGTTCTTTGAAGGAGGACACGCTGTCACGTGGGAGAGAATCAAACCAAACCCGAGCTTCATCCTGTAAGTACTCGGGGAAAATCTTACAATACTGGAGGGACGTGATGCTATCATGGCTAAGCATGCTATGCCGAAAAGCTCCAAGAAAATTGGCCGGATCTCCTGTGCCATTGTAAGGGGGTATGGCTGGCCGTTTAAACCCTTCGGGAAGGGAAGTGGCAATGATTTCCTGGGAGAACGGTGTGATGATCTCTCCATTGGCATCTAGGCCCAGGATTCTATCCAGTTCAACGTTGCGTTGAACTCGCTCATACTCTTGAAGATCCAGAGTATGAGGATTGGCATAGCGAACTCTTTTAGCCGCATTAAGTGGACGGCGGCGATCAACATCAGTGGGTTCACCGTTGCACGGTCGTGATTCGTTAGAACTACCGTGGTCCTCGGAAGAACCAGGTCGTTCCCGTCGTCGATCCTGACGTCTGCGGTGCCCCGGGTCCTGCTGATTATGCGAGCGGGGTGGAGGCTCCACGGGATTAGTATTATGGCTGGCAGGCCCCGCGGCAGGCCCCGCGGGACGTAGGCGATTAACTGCCCAATCTTGGAGGACATGTGCATGCTCTTGTAAGAAATCTTGGAGCAGTTCTGGGGTGATTTGAATGTTCACCGGTGGTTGAGCAGCAGCAATATTAGGGTTTTGCTGGTCTTGAGGGGGTGGAGGGTTTTGATTACCCTGATGGTTGGATGCACTCCCTGCCGGCAATTGCCTCGGCGGCACAACTTGATCCACGGGTGGATCTTGATCGGATTGATCCCCGCGGCGAGCTTGATTCAAACGAGTCGTCACCATGATGTTTGGATGCAACGTGAACGTCAACAATTGTTGGTTAGCGCGTTCAAAAAACTACCTTGTCGTTCCCACAGACGGCGCCAATTTGATAATGCGCAATCCGGTAACCACACAATTAAACAAGAATCTACGTAAACAATATAAGAACACACAAGAATTACGTGGTTCGATCCGGAGATCTACGTCCACGGGCAGAAAACGGCAATCGCCGAGGTGTTCCTTCTTACTAGAACGTGGAGCTTACAGTGCGTATTACAGAATGCAAAGTGCGAACCCTAATTCAGAGTTCTTTTCCCCTATTTATACTACTAAATCAAAACCCTAACTAAATCCCTATAATCTTGCCCACCAAATCTGCATGGCAGTTGGGAAAAGATCATGGGCCTTGATTCTCGGAACAGACTTGATTCGCTGGACAGAACACGCGTTGCTGGGCCTGTTGGGCCTGGGCCTCCGCGCTTGCTGGCGCGTTTGCTGGGCTGGTAAGTGGGCTCAGGTTTAACCCGGCCCGAAGTAAACCCGAAGTAACCGGGTTATCCCTATCAAAGGGAAACGGAAAACTTCCTTATGAGTAAAAGTGGTTGCTGAAATTTCAGATGTTTGGTAGCAGTTTGTCGTTCTTTTACCTATTTTTCCTTTTTTGTTATTCCGATGACATAGTAAAATTTAAAAAACATTTTGTTACATATCGTATGTTAAATTAATTATTTTCTCGTGATATTCAATTTGATAATGCAACTTATTTCAAATAGTGTTCCACAATCTCTTTCTATTCTATAGATGCGTTATGTGTCTATTTATGATGTTATCATGTGTCACTTTATATACATTACATATATTGATTGAACTAAAAAATAGAGATAATTTATCATTCGGAATAAATGATCTCATCTCCAATTTAACTCCAGTATGTAGTATACTAAAAAATAGAAAATATAATTTCATGAGTCAAATCATTTGTGTTGGATATATGGTGGATTACTATTTGTCACTAGAATTCCCATCGCACGATGCATAATTTAAACTAGATTTATTTATAAAAAAATTTAAAGTTAAACAATCGAACAAAAATATTGAATAACTTAATTTTGTTAAATACAATAATATTAAATTATTTAATAACTTTTATTTTCATCAAATAAAATATATATTTAATTTATTTTAACTTGCAACTCATACTCAATGTAAATAGTTCAACTCACAATAATTTATTCAATTCTAAGCACAATAATCAACCAACAAACAATTGTTTCTTTTATATTTAATATATTATATCAAAATATTCTATATCACTATTAGATTAAATACTAAGAACAAAATTGCTTTATATCTATTGCAAATAAAGGAATTTATTAACAAATAAAATAAAAAAAATTAGCGCCTTTACGATGTTGGAAAAATAAAAACATAGGAGAGAGAGATACAAAAAAATAAAGCAGACCTCTAAATTTTTTACACCCTAATGTGGGTACATGTGATCATCCACTATATTTTTGTTCTTTAGAAAAAATTAACCATTATATGTGAATTTAGAAACTGAAAAATAGTTAGTTTCTACTATTTTTGAACAGTGTATTATTGTCAGAAAGATACACATATGTATTTGTTCATAAAATAAAAATAAAGTTTTAAATAATATAAAAAGATTAACTAATAAGTATTTATAAGAAAAATCTTAATATTTATTTAGTTTTTACTTGTATCTGAGATCCAATCAGATAATTCAATTCATATTATTAAATGAACAAATCTAACCTAAATAATTGACGAATAATTATTTTAAAACATGCTCAAATAATTCAACTCATATTAAATTATCAAAGCTAACCTAAATAATCGACAAATAATTATTTTAAAATATGCAATGTAGATGTCAATTAAAGGCCATGAAAAAGTTTGTTGTTATATTTTACACTAAAAATGGAAAAAGAACTACAAATTATTTGCCTTTTCATTTATTTTTATTATAAAATGAGTCAATCAAAAGATGTCATATATATTCTCTTTACACAACAAATTTAAATTTTAAACTAATTTTAGGAAGATTTTGTTGGGTTTGTATACTGAAAGCAAGACTTTTATGTTGTATACAATGTTTCCAGTTATTCACTGTTAATCTCCTATCTGACTCTGTTTACACTAATCACTGTATATGTCCTTGTATCTTTTACTATAAGCAGATCATATGGTGTGTTGTAGATCACAGATGATCATATAATTGGTTAACCTTAATGAGATATAAAATATAAATCATAGTCGAGACGACTTAAGGACGAGTTGTTGGTATATGTTGCAGTATTAAGTTGAAATAGTTTATCTTAACTATTTACTTATGCTGGTACATCTTTACGTATTGATAGGATCACGGTGAGATAAGTTCTTCTACCTAACCTTAGTGAAGAACAAGAGATCTCGGTGACTTATTGTAATGTAAACCCTAATAAGATTACAGTTGTGTATGCGTGTCTATGTGTCATTTTGACTTACCATGATTGAGAGTTAAGTGATAACTCAATATACTTTGTATCTTGGGTGACAGCAGTTTGCATATAATAACTGGTAATTTGTATTAAGGTAACCGTATCTGTTTAGGATGATGATATCCCTTAAGAAGCTCAAAAGGTTCATTGTACTAAACCCTGCAGGTTGATTAACTTCAGGTATAATAATGAAGTTGAGTGGTATTACTTAATGAATTAATAAGCAATTAGTTAATTTAAGCTGTCAGATGCTTTAATTAATTAATAGATATTCGATATCTTAGATACGGGGATTAATAAGTCTAATTCAAGCCCCAACTCGATTTGAAAATAAAGGGGTAAATCAATATTAATTCTCTAGTGGAATGAATTAATATTTATGATTTAATTATGTTCTGGGCTGAATATAGAAAAATTAATTCATAGTTAGGTCCATCTTTATTCCTTGTATTTGATGTCTGGGCTGGCCCATCTGGCTCCTAGTCCAAGAGGGAATTAATCTATCAGGCCAGACCCAGACTCAATGTATTAAGTTTAAATACATAACTCTTATGTGTGATTTTAATTAACCTACCGTAAAATCACAGAAAAGAGAAAAAGAGAGAGGGGCGTCGCCTGCAGATAAAATTATCAGGCTTGGGATTTCTTAAAGTTTGTCGTCCATCCGGCATTGAAAATTTAGCAAGGATGCAGTCTAGAACATCAAAGCTGGAATTCATCATCAAATCGTTGTGTACCCAATTCTCAGGTTAATTTTCTAAACATCAATGTGTTGCAATTAAATTAAATAGATGCATTTTAGGATTAATCAAAGTATGGTGAATTATGATAATCCAAGAAGATCCTAGAGAAATTTAAAATTCCTACAAATTTGACCATATATACAAATATATACCATATATATAAATATCTTATTATATTAGTTATGATTTAAATATACTATTTTTAAAAAGTAAAATGAGCGGGAAAATATGACTGGTTTCTTTTTATGAAGGATTATCTTTTATTATATAGTAAGATGAATAGGGGGGCTTATAAAAATGATTAAACAATACTCCCTTCGTTTCATAAAGAATGTCATTTTAGACACTTTAAAAAAATTCACAATAAATGTCACTTCACCATAAAAACTACAATTCTTCCAATATTAACTTAAACAACCTACTTAATTTAGTTTATTATTTCCTTATTTCACAAAACATACCAATTAAATATCAATCTTTAATTTTTCAAAAAAATAGCTAAAATGACATTCTTTGCTAATTATTTATTTTAATTCTGTGAGAAAGAAAAATATTTTAATTTATGCTATATTTATTTATTTTAAGTTATGCCTCTATACAATTATATTTGCATTCAACATATATCATGTTAATTTTAACTATAAAAAATATGGCAAGAAAACAAAAACATGAAAAAAAGAAGAGAAAAAAATAAGTAATGAGGTCCAACGCGCGGGGCATAAGAAAAGAAAATCAACAAAGGTAAAATACTAAAGAAAAAAAGTCAAATAGAATGGAATATTATTGACACCACTTATAGGTTAAAAGCTTTTTAGTTTGAGTTTGATTATCAGTTTAGCGGTTACGCGTAATTTAGAGGGTGTTTAGCGAAGCTTATAAGCTGTTAAAAATAACTTATAAGATGTTTAGGAGTTTATAAGCTCTTGCAAAGTGTTCGGCAAAAAAAAATGTTTAGGAGCTTATAAGACAAAAAAATAAGCTCTAAGAGCTTATTAGATCTAAAAAAGATAAGTTGTTATACTGCATCTTATTTCCATCTTATTTTTTAAAATTTTAATTATTACACTCAAATTTCACACACAATTCACGCACTTACACACATTACGCACAATTCACGCATTTACACACATTACACACACTACACACATTTCACACCCTACACACACTTCACACACTACACACATTTCACACACTTCACACATTTCAAACACTAATCAAAATGTATGTTTAATATCAACTTTTAAATTAGACCCCAAATTTATAGCTAAATCATTATATTCAATTGCAAGTTTATAAGTTATTTTATCCAAACAATTTGTTAACTTATAAGCTCCTTAAAAATTACCCTCTCCGTTCCGCTTAAAGCTGTTTACTTGCCTTTTCGATCCGTCCCAACTAAAGTTGCCACCCCAAAAAAGGAAACTAATCCCACAATCCTCATCCTCAAAATCTCAACCACTCAATCTCCACCTTTAAAAAAGTCAAATAATTATTTTTTCTTAACATCCGTGCTCGGTCAAAGTGGAAGCTTTAATCGAGACGGAGGGAATACATCTTATAAGCTCTTGAAACAATTTATAAGAGGTTGGAATTTATAAGATGTTTAAAATAAATTTAGTCAAACAGCCTCGTAATCAAATAATCCAGTTAAAGAAGGAGATTGAATGATTATTAATTTTAATAGTTGTACTATTACAGGATGGATAATACATTATGATTGTAATTAGCAGGTCTTAATTAAAAAATCCCGAAGAGCAGGAATTTGTGATTGAGAGGGTGGTTACACGTCTTTGTCATGATGATATAAAAGGTTTAACAAAATGTGATCGAAAGTGGAAGAGAATTTGGAGTCGTGGGCCCCGCCCCAAAAGTTGCAACTATGGTTGGCTCCACCATTTCATCATTCTATTTACTAAACGTCCAAAATACATTACGTCTAATTCAAAAAGGTTACAAAACATTAACAATATAGATTCTACCCGAACAATCGTGACAGACCTTTGTTTCTTTAAGATATTATTGCAATCATACTTTGTTTAGTGTTCAAGATGTGTAAAAACATAGATTGTGAATTTGTAAGTAAATTTCACTTTTAACTAATCAAACTCAAAATCAATTTCCAATACTTTAATGAAGGACTTCAAATTTTTACGGATTATTTTCAACTAATTTTTTTGCCTATCACGTTAAATTCAATATACCATTTTAACATGCTATATTTATTAGATAATCATAAAGCGATGCATTGACGTCTAATGATTTTGTGCCACAATAAATTAATCAAAATGATCTTAGAGTTATTGAAACATCAAGTCTTCCAGGTGTTGTCGCTCATGAGCATCAAGAAGACCTATATGTCTCTATGTATTTGAGACTTGTAGACAATACTCATGGCCTGCAACTCTTATAATTCAACTTTTGCTATTACAAGAGTTACAAGAATAAAGTAGTCATTTCACTATCAAAGAAACCACAAAAAAGTAAAATGAAAACCACTAAACATAGACCCTATTTGTTTAGGGTTGGGTCAATCGATTGTGGATTGAACCCAATCCTTGTGTGTTTGTTCATCGGTTGTGGGCAATAAATTGCCCCCAATCTCCACACATCATCAAACTATTAATTAACTCTTACACACATCACCAATTAAATATCATTCTCAATACACACTTTAATCAATAATTAATTATTCACTAACTAACTCTTACACATATCAAATCAACTTTAACACCTTTTATATTATAATCACCCCCACAGCCCAATCTCCAACCAACATAAACAAACACTTACTTATTTACTCCAATCTCTATATTTCATTATATTCCTCACAGCCTACACTACTCCAACCACCCACAGCCATGAACAAACAGAGCCATACAAAAACGGGCCAAAATATATTTCCTCATGGAAAAAAAAAAAAATTACATTTAATAGTTTAGCTTTTAAGAAACATTGTTCATGTAGCGTTTTACGTAGGCTTTTTTTTTTTTTTTCAATTGTTCTTTATATAATTAAATTTCAATTTCAATTTCAAAAGAAATGTTTTTAATAGGATATAATTCTTTCAGTTGTCTTCCAAACACAATGCATAACATGATTCCGATGTAAGTGAAAATATTACTCTAAGAAGTCAAATGATAAAAATAATTAGTAAGCAATAAGGGGAAATATTACTCTAAATATAAATTTAATTCAATAACTTGTGTAATTATCAAGAGATGATTTTGAATTCACACATTTGTATTTTAGTTTTTGAGAATCGAGTATTAAGATTTTGACGCGAACAATATGTACATCTTAAAACTTCATGTTTCTATTAAAAAAGAAAGTGGAACGTACCATGTCGGTAATTGTGTAATAGCTTTCACCTTTAATTAGTAACTAGATTTATCTGAAATTGACTTACTAAACCCATTAATGACCAAAAATAATAATAATAATAAAAAATTAAATAATTGTGCCTAAACGGATAAGCATATTAAAACAAAACCAATTATTACAATGTTTATCAAATGTAATTAATTTTAGTAGTTAAATTAAAAAAATATGTTTGCATAAATAGTAGTACATGGATAATATTAATATATGAACAACAAATAAGATCACAAACAAAAGATAAACATAAACGCATAATAAAATAATTTTAGCATTTAAATTTTTAAAATATTTTTTCTATTTAAATATATATATATATATATATATATATATATATATATATTCAAACTACCTATTAATATTTAAATATAAATATAATATAATTATAATCAAAATAAAAATATCACACAAACAACCAAACATCATCCACTACCAATAACATACTTCACATTCGGTAGCAATTCACAATACATACTTTAATCATTAACCAATTGTGTCCTAACTAACTCTTTCACATATCCAAACCGTTTTCAATTAAATATTATAATCAACCCCAACTTATTCTTCAACCAACATATATAACCAAACACCATTTTTTTTTATCCTGAACATACTTTCTCCAATATTATTTACTTCAGCTTGACAGTTCCACAACACCCTCAGCCATAGCCGAAACAACCTAAGTTTACTGTAAATTTGAAATATCCTAATAAAAAATATGTTTTCTCTTATTAAATATTTTATGTTTATTAAACGACAAAAGTTTGTTCATATGATTAAAAAAATGTTAAGGTTGTAAAGTATTAAAAACATAAACAGTTTAGGTTGGACAACGGAAAAGAAAAAAATGTTTAAATTAAAAAGTGTGAAACATAAAAGATGAATATTCGATCGGTCGGTCCAATTTCATCACTAGAAACATATATAATTAAGGTCAATTACTTTAACAAGAAATAGTTTATGCACATTGTAAATCTTGACATAATTTGGGGCTGCTCATTATAAAAACTTGACATAATGTAAGTTGCAAAATATAACTTCGACATTTTGTATAGATTCCTATTAACACATTTTGACATGCACTATTTCAATCTAAGAGCAATACTAAAAAAAGAACATATATATTTGTATGCATATATATATATATATTTATATATTAATATTTAATTTTGTTTGACTTTCCTATTTTTTTTAAAGCTTTCTTGTTATATATAATATCGTACATTGCGCATGAGGAGTATTATTGAAGGCTAAAGACAAATTAACAAAGTAAATTGAAGATGAAATGAAAGTAAAAAATTCACTACAAACTCATTTAAACCATCTAGCCTACAATCTCTACCATGCATGTCCTGCCCTAGCCTATAATCTCTACCGCTCATGTCCTAACATTAAAACTATGACAAAGTAAATCGAAGATGAAATGAAAGTAAAAAATTCACTACAAACTCATTTAAACCATCTAGCCTACAATCTCTACAATGCATGTCCTGCCCTAGCCTATAATCTCTACCGCTCATGTCCTAACATTAAAACTATGATATTATACCGACAAGGATTATTTCTTGTATTTCAATTGGCTCTCACAAATTATTGTTCTTGGTGGAGATTTCTATTATATTCTACACATAAATGAAGTAGGAACCAAATAAGATGTAGTACATGCCACAAATATTAGAATTCACATTTGGAGATGAGATATTTTATAATGTATAACAAAAAATAATTTTAACTATAAATTTTAAATTTTCAAATCCAATTATTCTTTGAAAAAAATATTATACTATGAAAAACGGTGAAAATATTTAAATATAAAAGCTCAATGAGTATTTGGTATATTAAATTCTTTTAATGTATATAAATATATTATTTAATAAATATTACTACAAGATAAATATACATACATGCATTGCACGGGTTGAACACTAGCATCAACCCCTACTATACATGAAGAGAGAAGCACTGATAGTTCCGCTAAAAACAATTTTTTTGGACAATTTTTTTGTGGGTGAGGGCCATGTCTCCCTTATCCCCTCTCTTGTTAGTGAAATCAACAACAGTTTAAAAGCTTATGTTATTGCTGAAGATCAAAAGATCAGGTAAATATCATCACATTTATTGTATTATTATGTGTTGCAGTTTGACTTAGAGGGTGTTTGGCTTAATTTATTTCAAATATTTTATAAGTTTCAACATCTTATAAGTTATTCAAAGAGCTTATAAAATGTAATTTCTTAAGAACTTGTAAGTTAATAAAGTGTTTGGATAATGGAGCTTATAAACTTGCAACTGAATAAAGTGATTTACTATGAAGTGTGTGAAAAGTGTGAAGTATGTGAAAAGTGTGTAATGGGTGAAGTGTCTAAAATGTGTATAGTATGTGTAGTATGTAGTGTGTGAAATGAGTGTAATGTGTGTAGTGTGTGAAATGAGTGTAGTGTGTTTGTAGTGTGCAAACTGTGTAGCATGTAAAATGTGTGTATAGTGTGTGAAGTGTGTGTTAGTGTGTATAGTGTGTGAGTGTAGTGTGTAGTGTGTGAGTGTAGTGTGTACAATGTGTACAGTGTGTGTATAGTGTGTCTGAAGTGTATAGTGTGCGAAATATATGTACTGTTTGTAGTGTGTGAAATGTATGTAGTGTGTGTAGAGTGTGAAATGTGTGTAGTGCGTATGTAGTGTATGAAATGTGTGTAGCGTTTGTGTGTAGTGTGTGTATAGTGTGCATGAAGTGTGTGTAGTGTGTGTATAATGTGTGAAATATGTGTATAATGTGTGAAATGTGTGTGAAGTGTGTATAGTGTGTGTGAAGTGTGTGTATGTGAAGTGCAGGTAGTGAGTGAAAAGTGTGTAGTGTGTGTATAGTGTATGTGAAGTATGTGTAATGTGTGAAATGCGTGTAGTGTGTGAAGTATGTGAAATGTGTGTAGTGTGTGTATTTTGTGAAATGTGTGTAATGTGTATATTTAGTGAAATGTGTGGTGTGTGAATTGTGGATAGCGTGCGAAACGTGTAGTGTGTGAAATATATGTAGTGTGCGAATAAGTGTGTAGTGTGTGAAATATGTGTAGTATGTGTGAAGTGTGTATATGTGTGTGTAGTGTGTGAAATATGTATAGTGTGTATGAAGTGTGTGTAGTGTACAAAATGTGTGTAGTGTGTATACTGTGTATATAGTGTGTATGAAGTGTGTGTAGTGTACAAAATGTGTGTAGTGTGTATACTGTGTATATAGTGTGTGTGAAGTGTGTTTATGTGTGTGTAGTGTGTGAAAATTGTGTAATGTACGTTTAGTGTATGTGAAGTGTAAATTGTGTGAAGTGTGTGAAAAATGTGAAGTGTATGAAATGTGTGTAGTGTGTAAAATGTGTGAAGAGTGTGAAGTGTATGAAATATGTGTAATGTGTGTTGTGTGTGTGTAGTTTGTGAAATATGTGAAGTGTGTGAAACATGTGTAGTGTGTGAAATGTGTGTAGTGCATGTATAGTGTGTGAAGTGTGTGTTAGTGTGTGTAGGTGTGTGGGTAGTGTGTGAAATGTGTACAGTGTGTGTATAATGTGTTTGAAGTGTGTGTAGTGTGTGAAATATTTGTATTGTGTGGAGTGTGTGCAATGTATGTAGTGTGTAGAGTGTAGAGTGTAAAATGTGTGTAGTGCGTGTGCAGTACGTGTGTAGTATATGAAATGTGAAGTGTGTGTATAGTGTGTGAAATGTGAGTCGTGTGTGTATAGTGTGTGTAGTGTGTGTAGTGTGTGTGTGTGTAGTCTGTGTATAGTGTGTGGGTAGTGTGTGTGTAGTGTGTAGTTTGTGAGTAGTGTGTGCAGTGTGTATTTTGTGAAGTGTGTGAAACGCATGTAGTATGTGAAATGTGCGTAGTGTGCGAAGTGTGAGCTTGCGAAATGTGTAGTGTGTGAAATATATGTAGTGTGTGTGAAGTGTGTGAAATATGTGTAGTGTGTGTGAAATGTGTAGTGTGTAGTGTGTGAAATGTGTAGTGTGTGTGTAGTATACAAAATGCGTATAGTGTGTGAAATGTGCATAGTGTGTATATAGTGTGTGTGTGTGTGTGTATGTATGTGAAGTGTGTGTAGCGTGTGAGAATTATGTAATGTGTGTATAGTGTATGTGAAGTGTGTGAATTGTGTGTAGTATGTGAAAAGTATGAAGTGTGTGGAATGCGCGTACTGTGTGAACTGTGTAAAGTGTGTGTAGTATGTGAAGTGTGTGAAGTGTGTATAGTGTGTATAGTGTGTGAAAAGTGTGTAGTATATGTGAAGTGTGTGTAGTGTCTGAAAAGTGTGAAGTGTGTGAAATGCATGTAGTGTGAAATGTGTGTAGTGTGTAGTGTGTGAAATGTGTGTAGGATGAGAAGTGTATGTAATGTGAAATGTGTGTAGTGTGCGTAATGTGAGTGAAGTGTGTGGATGTGTGTGCAGTGTGTGAAGTGTGTGTATAATGTATGTGAAGTATATATAGTGTGTGAAATGTGTGTAGGAAGTATGTGTGAAGTGTATGTATATATGTGAAGTGTGTGTAGTGTGTCAAGCACAAATCGCACGAATGAACATCCAGTCTAATAATAACAATAACAACGATTGCTACAACAACTACAATATTAATAAATATAAAAAAAATAAAGGAACTTCATTCCACAAGATTCAACATGTTTACTTACCCCACTAAACAATAGAAGCAAAGGCTTAAATATGTTTGATGATACCCAAAAGACTTCCCACACGAGTGGGCATTTGCTAGCAACCTCTGATCATCACAAAACCATTCAAGCTGAATTCCATCATCCGTCCGCTACAACAAACAAGCATTCAAACATTATAAACCTCACAATTTAACTTTCACCAGACATATGTGACATAGAAAGAGCATTTCTCAGTTGTCTGTATTATTACAAGCTAAAAAAGGATACATTTTCACCAATCAGTTGTCTGTATTATTACCCCTTAAAAGTCTCTTCACAATCCAATATCATATTTTTGTATAGAATGACTGATCTATTATTATATATTGTTGTATTTGTATAGAAAGATCACAAAACAAATAGCTAAAACTACAGATCAGCTGCATTCTTCGTTCCTAACACAAAGCAGCATCAAATAGACCCAATGCAACATTTACCAAATAACTGTTCCCCATCACATTTAACTGAATCAAAATTCTCAGCAGCCAACATGTATGATCACTATCAGGGTTGTAAGGCTTCGAAGCATACATTTAGATCCCAGACACAAAGTAATAAAAGAAGCCTAAATTTGACGTAGCGATAATCTACACCAAACATTTTGAATAACTGATTTGGCCTTTACTTTGGTGACTCTATGATGTATCAAATATCTTCTTGTATAGCCTTATAAAGCTTCAGGTATTCTATAATGTCAACGTTCCCCTAATCAAGAATCATGGTATGTTACAAAACAGCATATAATGACACCCAAAGAAGGAAGGAAAAGACACCATCTCCAAAACATATCTATACTATAAACAAGAAATCTAGATATAAAATAACAGAACATAAGAATATGTCATACTCCAAAATTGCTATTTGCAAAACCTGTAACTCATCTATCATATCCCAACCTGAAAAGGTAACACTTGTTCATGAATTCTAACTATGCAGAAAAATACGACATGAGAAAAACAGAAACAACACTGCATTCGTTCAGGAATTCTCATTATTTTCCAAAAAAAAATAAAAAATAAAGAGAAACAAAACCATTACAAGGAGAATCCCAGAGGTGCAGTCAATCACAATCCTGTCTATAGGCAAACAATGTGAGAAACAAAAGGGGTCATCATTCAAGTGACCCTTGAGATTCAGAGTTTTCATAGCTACCCACCCCAAATTTGAGCTTTCTACTTTTGTATCCTGAAACAAGGAATGCCATAAAACATTTTCAAAATCTTTACTTCCCAAAGCACACCAGAAAAAAATGAGAGAGAGAGAGAGGCGCAATGATACTTGAATCGATTGAGACGGCTGCACCACGGCAGGGTCTCCTCTCCATTCTCTTCCTTCTCACATATGATTTTGGGCTACTTCAGAGGAACATGGATAAATAAATGAGTGAATATGAGAAGGGAAAGTTATTGTAATTTCATGCCACTACAGTAAGAGCATCATCGTTAATTCACTACAGTTTTATCTTAAAATCCTTGAAATGATGAAACTTTCTTTTTCATAAAAAGATAACTTAGATAACATTACTACATGATGTTTAAGGAGAGATATCAATTGGATTGAGCTATTTCAAAGCAAGGACTTGAAATTTAATGGCTTTTGAATCAAACCAAATTAGAATGGTTCTCAAAAACTTTGACTAAAATACCTAGACAAAAGTGATGGATTTCAAATCTAAATCAAATCAAACAGCTACCATGGACCAAATACATCCTTAAAACTCTAGCTAAACACGACCTTTGAGAATTTGATATGTATGTCTCCATGTGTTTTGAGGAAATAAATTAAGAAAGAAAAAAATATTATCCAGACAAAAGTAATTAGGAATAGCAAACTATGATTTGTCACTCACTGATTTGAATGCCCCACAGGTGTAAATAAATAAATTCGGGCACTAACCGTCTAGAATGGTGCATAAACTGGTGAGAGTTGAGCTACAATATGATCAGGCGCACTATCTGCCCCAAGAACCGGAATGCTTTTGTTGCTTCTCTTAAGCACCTATTTTTTTCATCCCTAGACCAGTGCTGCAATATAATTATAATAATATCGGTTATCATATTAGAATATAATAATATTAACAATCAGTGATGCATCTTTAGAAATGCATCCTGCAGTCCCTTTCCAGAAAAAGAAACCAAAGAGAGAGAGAGATTCACCTCTCCAAGTGCATTGAGCTTCTCTCGAACCCCTCTCAACAACTCTTGTGCATCACCCTCCCATTTATACATCTCCAACTCTCTTCCTTCTAGGAGCATCTTGGATACCTAGTCATGAAATTTAAGCTAAAACAATGATGCGGAAGCAATAATAACTACTCATTTACATGGAAATTTAAAATTATTCTGCATAATACGCGGCCGTGAGAAGGGTTACCTAAGAGGCATCAAAACTCATACTAATCATCTCCCGTTTTCAATATATCATTATCTATGAAATTTTGAGCAATTTTGCTAACCAAAAAAAAAAAAAAAAAAAAAAAACACACACACACACAAAAGAAAAAGAAATAAAACAAAAAGTGACCTGAATGACTATCCAACAAAATATTTCTTAGCTAGACAAAAGTATGCCACCCTGAACCTAGGATCATTTTCTGTGAATAAGTGATCACAATCTATAGGAGAAATCAGGAAGAGAATCATGTGTTTACTATCTTCACTCTGGTCAATCACCTGCGATTGAAGTCTAGATAACTCAAGTTCGTATTTGCATCACTGAAGGGACAACAAAAAATCAAGCTGGGTTGTGAATCTTATCCTTTAACCATCTACTGCAAGTTGGGTCTCAAGTTTTCATTGCACATGTTTTGATATTAGATAACAAGAGTACAGGACACATTTTAGATCATAAATTTCCATGAAACAGAGCCCAAATCTTCCTCCCAATTCCAACACCACTAAACAGTTTAGGCTACTACAACTACAAAAATTAATACATTATCCACCACGTGGGTCAGCTATATGGGTTGTGTTTTTCAATCAAGGAAAATACTCTCATTATTAGTTCAATCTAGCATGCCTTAATTCTTAATAGTTCCTTATGTTTGCTGAAATGAAATACTGAGATGTTAAGATATAGAAGCTCGTATATTTCAGATATACTGACTCTACTTTACATCTGACCTACAATGACCCAGAAGCTCGAACATGAGGAGCCAAATTCATCACTAGTTTTCTAGAAGAATCCTTTCCTCCTTCTGATCCTTGATTTTGATAAAAGAAATATCATGGTTCACATTCTAATGATAAGATATAGTTCCAACATTTCATCAGAAATTATTTTATGATGAGAATCATTCAGTAAGAAGCATTAATAGACAGTCTTAAGCTGTAGGGTCCACTTACTTAAATACTAAGAATATTTAACCAAAATTAGACAAATGTATGTAGGGGCTGAAAGCAAATCTAAACATACGTTACCAGAATTTATTAGAAGACCTCAAATTACCTTTCTAGCTATCACCTGCCCACCGGCTATATGCGAGAAGTAAATGTTGTATAAGTGGCAGAGAAATAGAGGAGGACTCTTGTCAGCAAGTTCCTCCAAATATTGCATGTATGTTACTCCAGGATTGCTAGCTTCTGGAATGACATGACCCTGTTCCTTTAACCATTCTAAATCCCTGGAGATGCATTCCAACCTTTCCAATCCAGTCTTTCTAAAGTAAACATCTGCACAAACGAGGATACTCTAAATGTTTGTTGGTTGCTGCTGTCATTCAATTTAAGTTCTCTAAATTGTGTATGGACTAAAGGATATTAGGATGGATTTCAAACCCACAATAACATGTGCATTGGCAATTGAAATCCGTCACTTTTATTTTAGACCAACATTTTAGGGTTGCGGGTGGATCTGAAGTCTCCTCCAACACAACCTAATTGCATAAAGCTACAGCCACGAATGATCAAAACCTCATATTACCACATGAATAATACTTCTCTTCCATTGAACATTCGTCATATTAATTTGCGCTTCAACAATGAAATCATGCCAAGGATCAAATTTTGGACCAGATAATGGAAACCAAGAACAAAAACTCAGAAAGATTGGAGGGTAATGTGACTCCATAAATGTGATGCAAGCCCAAACATTTTATTGAAGGAACATCCCAGACAAAATGCAACATAATTAAAAGCCAAAGGAAAAGATATGCAGAACAATTATATCCACAGGAGAAAAAAATAAAGAAAAGAGAAATTAACTTACAAGAAACATCCCAAACAATTTGAACTAACAAAAGCCACTTCTTTTTCAATAGGGAGAAAACTTCAAAACAAATAAAATGAGTAATGTAGCGAAGCTGATTATATACAGCCCTGGCCATGCTCTCCCATAATTATCGATCTTTTATATGCAGGCAGACAAATAAACAAACAAAATGACCGGGAAATTGAAGATAGAGAGGTTTTAGGAAGTAGAACTGGACGATGATTAGCTGAAATTCTATAACAAGAAAGAGTGGAGTGATTGACCAACAGGTCTCGTTGACTCCTTTTGAAGATCTGTCTATCTAGAATGTGTAGCAGCGCAAGTTATTCCAAAGTCTCTCTTTCTCTACAGATATGTATATTGATACTTGATTTTCACATATAAAGAAGATTAAACTTCAAGTCTCATCTACTTTTATTCTTAAATTATTCTGTTAGTTGTACTCCAGTTTTGAGTTAAAGAGATGATGCAACACTCTTTCTACATCTTTAGACTTGTTTAATCCCCAACTATAAATATAGAGCTCAATCACTCCTCATCTTCATTTTCTAATCTACTAAAATAGAAAGGCATCATTTTGTGGATATATATACGTATATACATGCAGATATATATAAACTTGAATCAAGAACACCTAGAACAATATATGCTCAAGTGTAGGTAGTTCATAAATTAAAAAGCCAAACGCAAAACAATTATATTCGCAGGGGAAATAAATAAATAAAGCAAGAAAAAGAGAAATTAACTTACAAGAAACATCACTAGACTCATCAACAATGCGCTCAACTGTTGTGAAAACCAATTTGGTGTCCACTAAATACCTCAAGAAACCCTCCATACTAGGTTGCCACGTCTCGCCATTTCCGTCATCCTCTTTCTCTTCCCCGTCATTTTCTGTCTCGGATTTCCCACTGTTTCTAAGTTTCATTGCCACAAACCTCATCTCCTCCGTGATACCCTCTTTCTCACCAGGGCACTGTTTCCTGTACCGCCGCCGCCGCTTTACTGGCGCCGGCATCCGCCCATTTCCAGCCCATTCTTTTCCGTCTGCGTATTCCTCAGCAGAGTTATAATCTTCTTCCGTTTCGTAATCAGTTTCTGTTTCTGATGCCGTGCTGAATTTTGTGCATTGCGATAGAAAAGGGTTTTTGTATTGTCTTACATTTCGAAATTCCTTTTCACTGTCAGTAAATTTAGGGAAGAGCTTCAGTGCAAGATAGGGTCTGGTTAAGAACAGGGGAGTTGAGTGTTTGAGAAAATTTAAAGAAAATGAGCGGTTTAGCGTTGTTGCGGGACTAGAGAAGGACGCCATTTTTGCCATCTTGTCACTTCCTCCAGGTTATTCTTTATATGCAAAAGAAAAAAAAAAAAAAAAATTACCTTACCATATAATAAAATGGAATCCCATCCTATTTTAATATGGCAAAAACTTGTGTGCACCCAACACACAATTGTACTATTGTGCACTCTCCTATTTAATTTGAAATTAAGAATATATATAATGACCTTGTTTGGACGAATTCCCAATAATGACATGTGGTGAAGCGGTGAGATACACGTGTGCGGGGTCCAGGATGCGTGGGTTCAAACCCTGCTCTTGCGCTGTTTTTACCTCTTTTTATGTTGTTCAATAGTATATGTTATATCGCGTAATAGTATATGTTATATTGCGTAATAGTATATATTATAGTTACATGTGTAATTTTTTTACCTCTTTTTATATTGTTCAATAGTATATGTTATATTGCGTAATAGTATATGTTATATCGCGTAACATGTATCATTTTTTAATAATATATTATGTTGTTTGATAGTATATGTTATATTGCGTAATAGTATGTGAAATGTTTATCCACTAGGCCACCACCTCATATTGTTATTTTAAACGTGGCGCAATATATTAATATTAATAATAACACATGCAAATATATAGAAAAAAATTGAGAAGAATAAGGGCAAGAGTAGGTTTCAAACTCAGGCCCTAAGGAAGAACAGCCCACGTTTTTACCACCTTGGCCAATGTCTCTTATGTGCCATCAAACATGCCTTAATATATATATATATATAGATATTATTTATTTTACAGAAAAAAAAAAAATCAGAGTTGCGCGCACGCTGAGGTCTCGTGTTCGAGACCTCAGCGTGCGCGCAACAATACCATGCCACTGCGCCACAATCAGCTTTTTGACATCCAAACACAGCCCTTGTTATATATGTAATTCCAAAATTAAATTGGGAAATGCACAATAAGCTTATTGTGTGTTGGGTGCACCCAAGACCTACTCTTTTAATATAAAAGTAGAATCGTTTATAAACAAATATAAAGTTTTAAATTTTTCCGCCCAAAGTCATATACTTCCTCTGTCCCGATTGAACTTACACATTTTTTGTTTTCGTCCGTCCCAAGCAAACTTGCACACTTCTTAATAAGGAAAACAATTCAACATCCCCACTCTGAATCTCCACCCTCAATTCACATTTGAAAAGTCAACAAAATTAAAAAAAAAAAACAACTTTCATATATATGTGTCCACTTGTCTGTGTAAGTTCATTCGAGACGGAGAGAGTATTATTTATAGAAACCAATTCTTTAAGGTAAATATTAGGCAAAAAATATTTTTGGTCCCGCAAATATTTGCTTTTTCGATTTTAGTCCCACAAGTTGTTGTTTTTTCAATTTAGTCCCCTAGGTGCTGAAATTATCTAATTTAAGGACAATTGTCGCCTAAGAATACTAAATTGATCGGAAATAGTCACGTGCAACTCACGTGGTCCTAAAATCTTGAGATCCGATAGCATTAAGTGACGTAGCATAAAATAGCTGAGTTGGGCTTATATTTCTGTAAAATTTTAACTCAAAATAAAAAGAATATTAATGTCATTAATTCAAATATAATGATCAATTTATTATTTGCAAGAAACAACATAATTAGTACTCCCTCCGTTTCATAATAATTGACACTTTAGAATGAAAGGGAAGAATTAAGAATGAAATTTTTTGACAAATTTATCCCTCACTTAATTATTTATCTCTTTTATATGATTCCTAAAATTTAGCATCTTTAAATATTTATCTTTTCTCTATTTGAAATTCCATCTTCTCTCGTCATCGTTGGAGAGTGAAACTCCGGCATCTTTAAATATTTATCTTTTCTCTCTCTGAAATTCCATCTTCTCTCATCATCGTTGGAGAGTGAAACTCGGCAAGAAAAGCTTTCACTCGAAAAACATGAAAAATGTATTGGTACTCCAGAAGTTTACCCCACCAAAATTAGAATTAAATCAAACTGAAAATTAGAGTCAGCCATTAAATAGATAAATATTTAAAGATGCTAAATTTTAGGAGTCATATAAGAGAGATAAATAATTAAGGAGGGAGAGGGAATAAGGCGCGTGCAATAAGGAGGGAGATGGAAGAATGCCCTATAATAAGCGGGAATATTTTAGGGGATAAAAATTTAAGCAAATAAAGATATTTCTGATAGATTTAAAAGTAGAGATTTTTAAGGATGGAGTCTAAGGAGAAAACTGGTAGAATTAGTGAAAAAAATGTAAAACGTCAATTAATAAGAAAAGAAAAGAACCTCCTAAAACGTCAATTATTATGGAACGGAGGGAGTAATATTTAAAGGTAAAAGAATATAAAAGCCAATCAAGTCAGCTTCGAATAGTGTATTTTGACATGCCAACGACTACAAACTTTGAAACATAGAACCAAATTTCATCGATGTACGAAAAATTCCCATAAACTCCCTAAATAGAAACCCCAGATTTAGGAGTTATTCGCGACGAGGAAAAAGAGCAGCTTCGCAATGATTTTTATGCTGAAGAAGGGGGCTGTGGACTGGACCCTTCCAAAGTACAGATATTATTTTTATTTTGAATAAAAATCTGAAAGAAATATAAGTCCGATACAACTACTTAATGCCACGTCTCTTAGTGTCATTGAATTCTCCCAAATATTAGGTCACGCGAGTTGCACATGACTATTTTTAGCCAATTTAGTATTTTCCGACAAAAATTGTCTTTAAATTGGACAATTTCAGCACTTACGTGACTAAATTGACAAATCAAATACTTATGAGACTGAAATTAAAAAAGTAAATACTTGGGAACAAAAATAATTTTTTGCCTAAATATTCTATTGATTTGAATGTACATGGAAAATCTTGCATGTGTCTAAAAATTGCTTCATGCAATTTATGGCATTTTATAATCCCGCATTATGACATTATGAAAAGTCACGCAATTTATGTACATTATGGCAAGATTAGATGTAAATCTAATCCTGCATTTTAAGGCATAATATATGTGATAGAGTTGTGCGAATTTAGTATAAGCTTATTTTTGTGCTATTTAAATTATTTTTTAATTGTACACTATGCGATCCAATTTTCAGTGGTGCTGTTCATCGGTTTGATTTTTCCAAAATTTGGACTCGATATATCTGTTTACATAGAATGAAACTTGATATGTTTTGTTTTTGTTGAGGTTATTGATGCGTATTTTATTAAGTGGGAAACGTATCTTTTGAAACTCCCAAAGTACGCAGTTGTGTTTAAACCTTCGAAACATTCTCAATTTATTGTAATGATTACATAAATACCATTTTCACACTTTCGGTGTCTTTTGGATCGACTACATTAATTTTTAACTACAGTGTTGAGTCTATTTGTTTGTTATGTTTTGACCATATATATTGTTCCTAAACAGTTCTGCTTCAACTTTCAGGATGGAGTTCCTAATGAGATCATACTGCAAGGAGTGTGTTATGAGGTTGGATTGATTTACCATGATGCTTATTGAAGTCTCGGAAATTGACGTCGGTGATCGTATTAATTTTAAGTTCGTTAAACCGTCAACATTTCGTATATCTATACGTCATAAATCGGTCTTTGTGACCGAGTGATTGTGTTGCTGTTGTTTTTATATTTAGTTGTTGAATAAAACATTTGCTCCAATTTTAATGTATAACAATGTTCTATTTTTATTGATGTCATCAAATGAATTGTCATTGTTAAATGTTATATTAAAATAGTTATTAATTTTCTGGCTTTACCATGAGTATTGTCCAGAAAATTACAACAGAATGCAACAAAATGCATCTTTAGTGCAAAAATAATGCAAAAAATATCCATTTTTTTTTCTATTTTGGTCAAAAGTTTTGTGGTGCACGGAATTTGTCAAGCATTTTGTATATAGCACGCATACGTACGTTGGTAGAGTATTGTGATGAAATGGACTGCAAATGTAGCTTGACAACTCTCCAAAATTACTAAACATGTTCTGGAAGGGTATCAAAGTAATTACTATTGATAACTAACTTTTTATTTTTAGTTGGTGGTGTTTTACGGATTATCCTTTTTAAACGATGCAGTCGTATTTACAATCCGTGTATCGCACAGGTGATATAATTTATCAGCTCCTTGATTCGTATAACCATCAAGTATTATCGTATCCAATTTAGTCTCACACGAATATAAATCGGGAATGGTGGGGGTGGGAGAGAGGTTTAGTGTTGATGGAGGTAAGTTGGAGGCTCCAAATGGTTATTGTTATTTACAAGGTGAAATGGAGGTTGGGTAACGGGTCGCTTCACCACCAAATTATAATATATATGTATATATATTGGAATATATATACTTATCCTTGATCTACTACTCCAACTAGCAGAGTGGTAATAAGGGTCGATCCCACGAGGAATGATCGAACAATTTTACTTTATGTATTAAACTATTATGATTAAGCAATAGAATATAAATAAGCTGGAAAAAAATAAAGATGTTCGGGGGAGGGGAGGGGGGAAGAGTTTTGATGTAATCACAACTGACACCTAATTGCAATGAAGCAAACCAAATAATAATTACTCTAAAAGCACTTGACAAGTCAACAATTCAAGTAAACAAAGACAATGTAATGATTTTTAGTTTTATAAATGATAAAAGGATTCAACCCTTGATCGAGTATCTCCTTGGTCCGGATAACCTATATAATTGATGTTACTCCCGATTGATTTAACTTAGAATCCCTACTCCAAGATTAATAACAAACTCTATTAACCTTGTTATCTCTGAAGTATAATTAATCAAAACAAACTCTTCAATTAATCCTACTCAACTTATCAATTTGAAAAACAAGCTCTTTAAGAATCAATTCCAAATACAACGGAGTATATTCGACATAAAACTCACAAGCTCAATTTTAGTGGTCGAACTCTATGTTTTCCCAAATAGAATAAATCCATTATTTGCTACACGGAAATCGGATTCATAATAATTACGGATTACAAACTCAATTCTAGCAACGTAGAAACAAATATCCAAATGGGTGATCAAACCACAGTTCAATTCATAAGTGTGAGTCAACAATACCAAATATCATAGAACATTTCAAAACATAATTCAATCGGTTAATAACCGTAAAAAATACATAAACATCATAATTCCAAGGTTCAACTAATGATCAAGGGCTGAAATTAGAGTGCTAGCCACTCATATCAACTATTACAAAGATAAAATAAGTGGAAATCAAAGAAGACATAAAATAAGATAGAATGAACCAAAAGATTGAGTTGATGATCTTGATCTTCAACCCTCTTCCAATTTCTTGCTTTCCATGATGAATAGTGGCTTAAGGTATGTGTAAAATGCGTAAATTGATTAGGTCAAATTCGAATTAGACCTTATATATATAGAGGAGAAAGTGTTCGGCTGAAAAATTGACCAAAAACGTGTTTCAAGATAAAAAACAGGGTACCGGATTGCGGCCGCGAACCATAACTTGAGATTTTTGGCTTTGGGTTTTGCTGGATTGGTCGCGGTCACGACTGTAAGTCGCGCAACTTCTTGATCGAAACTCCTCTCTTCTTGTTTCATCCTTGGTTCGTTCTTCGTTCCGGACTTCTTCGAGACTTGTTCTTGGTCCTATATTGCCTATATTATCCTGAAACGAGCTCAAACACATTAAATGGTCCAATAATACAAATATGAACAATACACGGTCGAATATGCATGCAAATGTCATTAAAATAACACTTAATTCAACCTAAAATATATGCATGAACACGTGTACCAAATCTCCCCAAACTTAAACCTCTGTTCGTCCCGAACATATTGAAACAAAGAAAAAGAAGAAAAGGGCACGTGTTAGGGAAGATTTAAGTGGCGAATTCAGCTTCAGACGACGTTTTTAGAAGCAACGCAATCATATGATAAGATGAACATATATGATATAAGAACTTCAACTACTTTTGAGACTTGAAAACCCTCAACTAAAGATCCTCAAAGGGTGAGTGTATCTCTCGACTCTCAAGTGTATCAAATAGGTAGTGTTTTTCGCTCACATTGAAATGCTGCAGCGACTACCATATGCTTGTCAATCTTCTAAATCCGAATTCGTACTCGACACGTGTGACAAAGAATAAAAAAAGTCTTTGGTTTTTTTTTTTTTTTTTTTTTTTTTTTTCTTTTTTTTTTGGTAAGGTTGGCTTGAGGTAAGGTGGGATAGATATGGGTAAAAGTGACTAATTCTTTGACTAATTGAGTTAGCTACTCTCAACCACCCCTCAACCAACATTCACTCTTTCCTCACTCTTTCACTTCCCTAGTAAACCAATCCCAAAATTGATTTATTCACCTTACTAAAAACTCACAAGTTAAATGCTTTTTTCAATTGTTCCTTGGATGTGTTTTCATTTGAATTCTCTAACTTTGAGAATATTGGTCAAGAAACATTTATGTTACTAGTCTCTCCCAATAAAAAAACAATGAACTAAATATATACATCCGGCTTTCTCTTTCATTTTCTGATTTTTTATTTTTTTTTAATGATTGCAAAAATATTCACAAACACTAGGAGAGACTAGTTTCCCCAATTCTTTGCCTATTGTTTCAATTTTCTTCACCCTTCAATATTCCCAATAGTTTTACCTATTTAATCCCAAATTTTACCCGACTACCTTCCAACCGCCTCCCTCGTACTCAAATAGTCCAATTAGGGTCAAATGCTAAATCGAAAGGTATTCGACTTGTAGAGTTGGGCTATTAAATGAAAAGCTAAAAGCTCAAGGCGCTAACTAGGAGCAATTTTCCAATTTTTGGTGAAAAGGTGCAACATTTTCAAGTTTACAAATAAGCTCAAAATTAAGAATTGTCTAAGATCATTTTCTAAGTTACACAATGTACCGACTTATTCAAATTAGAGAATCAAGATAAGTTCTAGAGACAATCACATGCAATCAATGAAATACACACTGAAAGAAGGTATAAGTAACTCCAAAACTGGGAGTACAATTGAAGCTCAAAAACTCACAAGGCAAAATTTTCTTGATCAAAAGTACAAGTTCAATTTCACCTCAATTACCTATCATGCTCTACCATTTGCCCTTTTTTTTTCAAAATTTTTGCAAAAATCGTATCATTATTAACCATTCGCCTAATGTCAATCCCAAACACGATCCATCTAAAACAAGATCGAGAGCAGCCAATATATACACCTACCACCCCCTTCCCCAAACATGGTTAAAAAACCAAAGTTTGTGGGAAAAAAAGGGGTATGAATTGGTGCTCTACAAAAGACAATCAATCAACACTACCAATTGGTTCTTATTAACTCAAATTAATAATGCAAAAGACTAACCAGACACAAATACCAAATGCAATCCAAATCTAATCAATCCTAAAAGGAGGTAATAGAGTAGCATACAAAAATAAGCTTGCGAAGATGCCCCACTACCACCCTCTTCCCCAAACTTAGTTGAAAATCAAAGTTTGTGGGAAAGAAAGTGGTATGCCTTGGTGCTCCAACTCACAATGGCTTTTGGGTTTCGTCACCGCCATTTGGTGATATCTCTTTACATTTCATGACTTGGTCGGTTTCTTGTCATCATAGCCCCTGCATACTAAAAGAAAATAATAAGGTAACATCAAAATATATAAGTGAAAAATCTAAACTATGAAATTTAACACACGAAAGTAATAAACGTCGGGTAGTCTCCAGACAAGCGCCTTTGTTTAACGTCGTTGGCTTGACGGAAGCTCTTTCCCTCAGCGTTTATTTCAAGGTGGTTTCCATATTGGCCCTGATCAATTCAAGCATTTTACTTCCTTTAGCTTCTCACCTTCCTCTTTATGATGCCTCAAAGATGTGGAAATAGTCAACTTATTCCTGCACCTCATCTCAAATTCTTTCTCAACAGGAGGGTTAATAACATCATAAGGGAAAGCAGGATGGGCATCTTTGGGAAACCACATGGCATCAAAAATATTGAATTGCACAGTTCTTCCATCAAAATCCATCGTGAGTATGCCCTCACGAACGTCTATCTTAGTTCGGGAGGTGTTTAGAAATGGTCTCCCCAATAAGATAGGCGTGGAGATTGATGATTCGCCTTGCATCTCCAAAACATAAAAATCAGCCGGAGAACTAAGTCATCAACTTCAACTATCACGTCTTCGATCACCCCATCGGGGTATGAAGTGCTTTGATCGGCTAGTTGAATGACGACCTGTGTTTCTTTTAGTTGCCCTAAGTTCAAGGTTTGAAAAATAGAACGAGGCATAATATTGATTGATGCTCCTAAATCTAGCATAACATGTTCAATATTTCGGTTATTTATTTTGCAAGGGATGACAAACATACCGGGATCCTTGCATTTCGGTGGAAGCTTCTTTTGGAAGAGTGCAGAGACATTTTTTCCCATGATCACCTTTTCATCTCCCTTTAGCCTTCTTTTGTTGGTATTTATTTCCTTGAGGAACTTAGCATACCTCGGGATTCGCTTTACGACATCAATCAAAGGGATATTGATCTCCACTTTTCGGAACACTTCCAACAACTCTTTATCCTTATTTTTATCCACTGCTTTTGTGACTCGACTTGGAAACGGGAGTGTTTGAGTTAGGATAGAAGGTAAAACTTCAAATTTCTGAGTAGCAGGGGTCGCGGCCGCGAATGGGTATTGCGGTCGCGATGAATCAAGCATAGCTGGAGGTGGGCTTTCGCACACCTTGTCGCGGGCGCGATATCCTCTTCGAGCAACCCTCCGTTTCAGTTTCTCCTTCAACTTCGCCCGAAAATTCCATCATCTAAAGGATGCCCGGGCTTGTTACGCTCTCCAAGTATCACTCCGCTTCTGAGGGTGATGGCACTGACGTTTCTAGGGTTGATTTCCAGCTGAGCCGGCAATTTTCCACTGTTTGCATTTTCAAGTCGACTCATGGTGATTGCAAGTTGGCTCACTTGTGTTTCAAGGTTCTTGATGCTCAATTGAGTGTCCTTCTGAAACTGGACTGTGTTGGTTGCTAGGTTCTTCACAATATCTTCTAATGATGGATCGGATGATGATTCAGTCGATTGTTGTTGTTGGTACATCCCTCTCGATTGAGGTGCTCGACCTTGGCCTTGGTCACTTTGTTGGCCACCTTGGTTACCATACTAAAAATTTGGATGATCTCTTCACCCGGGATTGTAACCTTGAGAATAAGGGCCATACCTCCTTCCCCCGTTGAAGTTGCCAATGGCATTTGCGTGAGCTTCAATCTCTTCACCCAAGATTGGGCATGTGTCAGTATTGTGCTCGGTGGTTTGACAAATCCTACATGACTTAGGGGCTTGAGTGTTGCCCGAGGCTAAGTTAGTCAACTGCTCAATTTTATTGTTAACGGAAGAATCATGAACTTCCCTCACCATCCTCATTGGCTCACGTCAACCAAACTGTTGAGAATTCGTAGCCATCTTCGAAATCAATGTTCGGGCAGCGGTTGGAGTCTTATCTACCAAAGCACCTCCACTCGCCGAATCAATCATATTCCTATCAGATAATGACCAACCCTCATAGAAATATTGAATTAGAAGTTGGTCATTGATCTGATGTCGAGGGAAACTCGCTACAAGCTTGTTTAATCTCTCCCAATACTCATATAGTGTTTCCCCTTGCATCTGCCGAGCCCCATTAATTTCTTTCTGGATGTTTGTGGCTCTAGAGGCCAGGAAATACTTCTCTAGAAATTGCGCTTTCATTTGCTCCCAAGTGGTAATAAAAACCGGTGGAAGATAATATAGTCAATCTTTGGCTAAGTCTTTCAAAGAAAAGGGGAATGTCCTTAACTTTATTTGCTCTTCGGTCACCTTCGTTGGCTTCATACTTGAACACACAATATGAAATTCCTTGAGATGCTTGTGCGGGTCTTCACCGGAAAGACAGTGAAAGGAAGGCAATAAATGGATGAGGCCGGACCGCAATTCAAAAATAGTGTCATCTCCTAAGTAGGGAAATGTGATGCATAATGGTTAATGTGCGACCCCGGTATTTACCAACTCCTTCATGGTCCTTTCGGGTACCCTTTCATTCCCCATTTCTTTTCTCGGTTCTAGATTGATCTTTTCGGTATCAAGGTGTAGACCTTTAAATTTTAAAAAATTGCTCAATTGCTCTTGTTTGCCTCCTCAAAACTCGTTCTCGAAGAACTATATCAGGTTCATACATGATAACACGTTATTTATGCATGTATTTAGGTCGATTTAGGATCATATTTTATATCATTTACGTGCATATTTGACCGGCATTTATTTATATTAATAATATTTGGGTCATTTGACGTGTTTCGACTTGTTTTAAGGTAGTTTGAGCATTTTCAGGCTACCGGACGAGGAAACAAGTTGGAAAAGAGTGAAAACCGGCCCAAAAGAGTGAGAACCGTCGAAGAACCGGTCCAAACCGGTCCGAACCGGCCTGAACCGGTCCAGGAGCAAAACCGGGCAAGAACCGACACGGCCGCGTCACAAAGCAACACGGCCGTGTCAAAAGTGGTCCACAATGTGCTGTTGATTCTGGAATAGAACACGGCCGTTTCACTCAAGCAACACGGCCGTGTCAAATGTTGCGCAGAAATTGAAGAATTGCAAAGCAACACGGCCGTGTCAAAAAGTCCACCGATAAGAGAAATCGTGTTTTAATAGGATTTTGAGCCTATCTTCTCCAAGATTCGTCCCCAACTCTATAAAAAGGACCCCAAGCTCTAGGAAAAAAAGGATCAATCATCAAGAACATAAAACTACATCATCTTGGAAGACAAAGAAGACGAAGATCATCGAGACGGAGTCATCCGGGTTTATTTATTCTTTTCTAGTTTAATTCTTTACAATGTTTTTATTAAGATTTTGTATTGGATTATTGCTAGGCATGAGTAGCTAAGCTATTCGTGTCCTAGGGTTAGAAAGTAGGGATTTTTATAACAATGTTTTGATTTATGTTTTAATCTATTAATTCCATTCTTTATGTGCTTTATCTCTATGTTTACGCTTAAACTGAATTTAGCTTGATCACCTAGATTTAGTAATTTAGTTTAACAATTCCGCTTCGAGAGGAGGGAATTGTTATTAGACTTAGAACATAGAGCGCAGTTGTCTATGACTGTGTAGGCCGTGGCTTAAGATCGTTTGGGAGTTATTAGGTTTAATTGACTCGAGAGGGTAATTAGCTTAATTAATCAACGGTTTAATCGCTTCGAAAGAAGGATTAGATTATTGTCGTGCCGCCTAATAAACACTAGAATTGGTAAATTAATAGGTTAATCATATTCCACATTGAAATAATATCCTGAAATCGAAGCCCTAGGATACCTTTTCTCTTTGATTGTTAGTTTTCGTGTTTCCTAAGTTTGAAGTTATATTTAATTGAGTAGTTTAATTATTAAAATCAACCTTTAAAACTTAGTATCTAGTTAGGACATTCCTAGAGTATTAGGGTATCAAACTACCTAAAACTATTCCTTGTGGGATCGACCTTGACAATAGTACTACACCTACATCCGTACACTTGCGGAACACTAGGTTAGAAACCGACGTGTCAAGTTTTTGGCGCCGTTGCCGGGGAATAGGATTTAGCGCTTAGTTTTTATCTTGAAAAATAGGAGGAAACTAGACTAGATTTTATTTTTTCGTATTTTTAATTTTAATTTTCGTTTTATTTTTTATTTAATTTTAGTGTTACGCGGTTGTTCTTGTTTTTGGTGTTTTCAGGCTTCGTATGCACACCAGATCAAAAGGGAAAGAAACCCTTCTTCCTTTCGATCCAGAAATTGAAGCGACAGCTCGCAGACACCGAACGAGAAGAAACTTCACAGCTGAGATGGAGAACCCACCACAACAACCGAATGATGAAGCATTAAATAGAGTGCTAACAGCCTTAGCACGATTGGACGATCGCGTCACTACTATACAGCAGCAGATACCTGCACAGCAGCAACAGTTGCCACAACAGCACGGACAGATTCCAATAGAGCCAGATGCGGGAGAAGAAGACAATACACCTATTAGTGACTGTTTAAGGCCGAATCCTAATCAACAGTCAGGAGGAGTACAACTCCCGCCTCTGAATGCAAATAGTTTCGAGCTGAAGCCTGCACTGATCAACACAGTGCAGCAGAACCAGTATGGAGGAAGTGCAATGGAGGATCCGAATGCTCACCTAATAAAGTTCCGAAGATTGGCGGACACAATCAAAATAAACCATGTGCCACACGAGCAGGTTAAGCTGCGATTGTTTCCCTTTTCGTTAAAGGATAGAGCCCTCCAATGGTTCAATTCCTTGGAAGATATCATCAGTTGGGAAGAGTTGAGCACTTCGTTCCTATTGAAGTACTTTCCACCGAGCAAGATGCTCGACTTGCAGAATCAAATTAATCAGTTCAAACAGCTGGACCAAGAGCCATTCGGAGAGGCTTGGGAGCGATTCCGGGATCTTATCCGGAGTTGCCCTCAACATGGGTTCACCAAGAAGCAGCAAGTATGCAAGTTCTACAATGGTCTACTTGCTCCGACTAGAAACCAAGTGGATGCAGCTGCGGGTGGAAGTTTGATGGAGAAGTCAGTGAGGATGGCATTCTCAATCCTGGACGCGATGGCCAGAACAAGCTACCAATGGTCGAACGAGAGAAACATGCCAAGGAGGGTAGCGAGTGTCCAAAAAGTCGAGCCCGTCAATAATGAGCCAATTGAAAAGCTCACAGCACAAGTAACATCATTGACGAGCCAGGTGAATTTGCTAACTAATCTGACGTTAGCACAACAGCCAGGGGGTCCGGAAGAAGTTGAAGAAGTAAAATTTGTGAATCAACGGAACTTCAACAATTTCCAGAACAATCAGCCTCGGTACAATCAGTACCCTCAGAATCTGAACCATCAGAACTTTTCATATGGGAACGCGCAAAATACACTTAATCCGCCACCCGGATTTGCTGTTACAAATGGCATGATCCATGACGGTAAGAAGCCATCACAAGAAGAAATCGCGATGTCACAATTCGAAAAGTATGATGAAAAGTTAGCTCAGTTGGAGAAGAAAGTGGATGGAAAATTCATGGAGCTAAACAAGCATATCACTGGGCAAGGGGCAGACATCAAGAGGCTCGAGAACACGTTGGTGCAGACTCAAGCTAGCATTGGAGAGTTGACATCAAACATGAGTCAGCTGATAAAGATAGTAGGAGCTCAACATAAGCAAGGCCAATACCCGAGTGATACAGTGGTTAATCCGAAGGAGCACTGCAATATTGTGGAGCTAGATGAGCATGAAGAGAGCTTGAAGGACCAAGAAGCAAAGGAATCAAGCGAGGAAGTCAAAAACATTGAGAAGGAGGAGGTCAATACAATCATAGATAAGAAAACTTCATCTCCTATTCTTGATGAGTCTTTTGATTTTTGTTTTAAAAATTCGTTCTTTGCTAACCTTGATCCTTTAGAGCAATCTAGAGTTGTTGTTGTGAAACAGGAACCACTAAAGGAGAGAATCCAAGTTAAAGAGAAAACAAAGGAGTGGGAGGATGGAAAAGAGGCGACAAAGAAGAGACCGAGCAGGCCCAAGAAGAACGCAAACACAAGCATGAAACCAAGAAGAGCAACAAAAGCAAAAGATCCAGGGAGTTTTACTATTTCTTGCTCAATTGGTAGTCATGAATTTCATAATGTCATGTGTGACTTAGGGTCTAGCATAAATTTGATGTCTCTTAAGCAGTATAGACAATTAGGATTAAGGGAAATTAAACGGTCCTTTACTACTATCAAATTAGCGGATGGATCTTCATTAACGCCGTTGGGAGTAGCAGAGGATGTAGTGGTAAAAGTGCTAAATTTTGAATTCCCTAGTGATTTCTTAGTTGTTGACATGAAAGGGAGTGATGAATTCCCTTTTATCTTAGGAAGACCCTCCTTGGCGACTAGCCAAGCACTAATAGATGTACCTAAAGGGGAGTTGGTTTTTCGGGTTCAAAACGAAATAATCACACTCAACATACATAAATCGGGTCTAAGGGGTAGGCACAATTGTAGCATTATTTACACTACCCTAGCTGCTGTAGAAAATCCTCATGGCCCAAATAGCTCTTTAATTGGTCAGAAAACATCCGACTCGGGGTGGCTAGAAGAAGGTTGATAGGAAAAGGACGTCCGACTGAAGACGTAAAACAAAGCGCTTGTCGGGAGGCAACCCGATGTTTATTGTTTTATGTTTATTTTCTATTGCAATAATTTTATGTTTTACGTGTGTTTTAGTGTTTTTGTTTTAGGAATCAACATGGACGAGTGTTGCAAGAAACGGGGGTCGAAAAGACGGAAAAATCGCGTTAAAAGGAGCAGAAGATGCAACACGGCCGTGGCGCACTACGGACACGGCCGCGTCAAAAAGCACTTAGAAAGTGTTTTCAGCACTGGAATGCAACACGGCCGTGTCATATACGGAACACGGCCGTGTCAAAAACGCCTCAGAAAACCAATTTTTGGTTCAACGGTAACACGGCCGTGTCGGCCTTATAACACGGCCGTGTCAAAATCATCCTCCAAATGCGAATCAACACTGGAATGCAACACGGCCGTGTCACACAAATGACACGGCCGCGTAAAAAACGATCCAGAAACATCAATTTTGGAAAAAAGCGTCAGGATCTCAACGTGCACGATTTTGGAGGATTTCAAAACACCGCCGTCGTCGAAACGATTTGTAAGTTAGCACCAAGGCGTACCACGTTTTTTCCTCCAAACATTGGCTTTCAGCCAAGTTTGGGGGAGGGGGTAGACCGTGGGACGTCTTGGCAGCTATATTTCTAGTTTTGATTTAATTTTAGTTGAGCGTTCGAGGTTCGCTGATTGTGGGTCCGTGTGCCCATTGTGCTGATTTTTATTGTTTGATTGATGTTATCGGGTCTGTGAGCCCAGTTATCTGATTTATCGGTGTTGATTGGGTCTGTGAGCCCGAGTTTGATTGCATAGTGTTTCCATGTTGAGTCTTAGGAGTTTAGAGTTTAGAGTCTTAGTAGTGTGTCAGTTTTTTTTAAGAGTAATAAGAATAATAAAACCCGGAAATAGGTAACAAGTGAAAAAAATAATAAGAGAATAATAGGGAAAGATGGATGATGAATAGTTAATGATGAGATGGTTTAGATGAAAAAATGGCACATAATAGAGCATGAGAGGTGTTTTGAGACGAAATTGAGCTTGAACTGAGAATATTCAACCAAAATTTACCTTGTGAGAATTTGAGCCTAATTATACTCCAATTTTCGGAGTAATATACTTTCTTTCGGTGTGAATTTGATTGAATATGTGTACTAGTCTCTAGAACTTGCCTTGAGTCTTTACTAAGAATGTGTCAAGTATATGTTGTGATGTAGGAAATGATCTTAGGCAAATTTTTGTTTAAGCCTATTTATTCGAACCATGAAAATTGCCTTGTGAGATTTGAGCCTAATTATACTCCAATTTTTGGAGTAATATACTTTCTTTCGGTGTGAATTTGATTGAATATGTGTACTAGTCTCTAGAACTTGCCTTGAGTCTTTACTAAGAATGTGTCAAGTATATGTTGTGATGTAGGAAATGATCTTAGGCAAATTTTTGTTTAAGCCTATTTATTCGAACCATGAAAATTGCCTTTGACCCATAATGAAAAAAATTGTCCCTAGTTAGCCCAATTGAGCCTTATAGCCTTATTTATTCATAACCTAACAATGTCAGCCGAAACCTTTTTGATTTAATTCTTTTGGCCCTAATTGGATTAATCAAGTTAGAGGGAGGAGAATTGGAAGGAATTTTGGGTGAACAATTTGTGGGAAGGAATGGGAAATAGGGATATTTTCAAAAGATGAAGGGAATAAAAGAAAAGTGATAGGTGAAAAGCGAAGAATGACCTCTCCTAGAAAAAAAAAAAAAAGAAAAAGAAAAAAAAAGAAGAAAAAGAAAAAAAAAAGAAAAAGAAAAAAAAAAGAGGAAAAAAAGAAAAAAGTTTTTATTATTAGTATTATAGAGGAGAGGCTAGAAAATAAAGTGCTCAAATTATGAATTTGCTTAGAACATTCGGGTAGTCCCAAAAATGTGGTACCCGCAGAATTGAAAAGCACTTAAGTTGTACGGACTTTTAAAGGTGAAGAAGTCACTTTGTGAGGTGATTTGTTGAAATTTGAAGAGTGAGGTTGAGTGATTGTATTGAGGGGTAGTCGGGTTAGACGTAACTTGATTAGTCCAATGAATAGTCACTTAAATCCAAATGTATCCCACCTTACCTTAAGCCCACATTACAACCAAAATAAAGACCTTTTTGATCCTTTGTCACACGTATCAAGTGCGAGGTCTAGTGTAGACGATTGGCAAGCATATGGTAGACTTTGCATGTAATTCAATATGAGTGGAAATTCTTCTAGCTTAAACACTTGAGAGATGAGTGAAACACTTACCCGGTGAGGGTTGAATAATTCGAAAGTTCAAAGTCTCGAGATTAGTTGATTTACGCGTTATCACATATGCTCAAGTGAATTGTGTTGCCTAGTTTTTGTAAGAAAAATCAGACTGAAACTGAAGTCATCATCTAGTCGCCCTAAACAAATGCATAATCACTTGTCATCTTTGTGTCTTTTGTTATGATGTTCGGGACGAACAACAGTTTAAGTTTGGGGGAGTTTGATAACACGTTATTTATGCATGTATTTAGGTCGATTTAGGATCATATTTTATATCATTTACGTGCATATTTGACCGGCATTTATTTATATTAATAATATTTGGGTCATTTGACGTGTTTCGACTTGTTTTAAGGTAGTTTGAGCATTTTCAGGCTACCGGACGAGGAAACAAGTTGGAAAAGAGTGAAAACCGGCCCAAAAGAGTGAGAACCGTCGAAGAACCGGTCCAAACCGGTCCGAACCGGCCTGAACCGGTCCAGGAGCAAAACCGGGCAAGAATCGACACGGCCGCGTCACAAAGCAACACGGCCGTGTCAAAAGTGGTCCACAATGTGCTGTTGATTCTGGAATAGAACACGGCCGTGTCACTCAAGCAACACGGCCGTGTCAAATGTTGCGCAGAAATTGAAGAATTGCAAAGCAACACGGCCGTGTCATTTAAGCAACACGGCCGTGTCAAAAAGTCCACCGATAAGAGAAATCGTGTTTTAATAGGATTTTGAGCCTATCTTCTCCAAGATTCGTCCCCAACTCTATAAAAAGGACCCCAAGCTCTAGGAAAAAAAGGATCAATCATCAAGAACATAAAACTACATCATCTTGGAAGACAAAGAAGACGAAGATCATCGAGACGGAGTCATTCGGGTTTATTTTGTTCTTTTCTAGTTTAATTCTTTACAATGTTTTTATTAAGATTTTGTATTGGATTATTGCTATGCATGAGTAGCTAAGCTATTCGTGTCCTAGGGTTAGAAAGTAGGGATTTTTATAACAATGTTTTGATTTATGTTTTAATCTATTAATTCCATTCTTTATGTGCTTTATCTCTATGTTTACGCTTAAACTGAATTTAGCTTGATCACCTAGATTTAGTAATTTAGTTTAACAATTCCGCTTCGAGAGGAGGGAATTGTTATCAGACTTAGAACATAGAGCGCAGTTGTCTATGACTGTGTAGGCCGTGGCTTAAGATCGTTTGGGAGTTATTAGGTTTAATTGACTCGAGAGGGTAATTAGCTTAATTAATCAACGGTTTAATCGCTTCGAGAGAAGGATTAGATTATTGTCGTGCCGCCTAATAAACACTAGAATTGGTAAATTAATAGGTTAATCATATTCCACATTGAAATAATATCCTGAAATCGAAGCCCTAGGATACCTTTTCTCTTTGATTGTTAGTTTTCGTGTTTCCTAAGTTTGAAGTTATATTTAATTGAGTAGTTTAATTAGTAAAATCAACCTTTAAAACTTAGTATCTAGTTAGGACATTCCTAGAGTATTAGGGTATCAAACTACCTAAAACTATTCCTTGTGGGATCGACCTTGACAATAGTACTACACCTACATCCGTACACTTGCGGAACACTAGGTTAGAAACCGACGTGTCAATACAATAGGTCCTTATGCCCTTGAGCACCTGTGAACATCAACTGTATTAAGACAAAAACAATAGCAAGTGATTACCAAAGCAACAAACGTAACAAAAACACTTAACTGAATTAATAAAAATAGTGTCTAACACAAACAAGATAGTCCTAACACCGCTCCCTAGCAACGACGCAAAAAAATTGAGTAACGAGTCATTTCACCATTAAATTAATATATATATACACACACACACACACACACACACACTCACTGTAATACCCGCGCCTCTCACAACTCACTGGCCAATATAATTTTCGCATTTCATGCATTCCATATTTTTATGTGCTATTTGGTGATAGTTTTATAGTAATTAATTTATTATTTTTATTAAGTTATTTTATATTTTTGTGACTAATTTGGAGATGTTTATTTTGGTAGTCCAGAACCCCCTAGCCTAAAATATTGGACATGCTACAAAATTTAAGACTACACGCGACAAGTTTAAAATATAGACCATTATGTAGTATGTGGAAGTGTTAGATATGTAAAGGATTTATTGTCGGAAATAACAACAACAACAACAACAACAACACTAATAATAATAATAATAATAATAATAATAATAATAATAATAATAATAATAATAATAATAATAATAATAATAATAATAATAATAATAATAATAATAATAATAATAATAATAATAATAACCTGATTAAGGAAAGGAAGGGTGAGGCGGTGGTTATCCGCTATATATAATTTCATCTCAATCAACAAATAAGAAAAACTCACAAATAATCACACAAAAAGAAAGAACGAGGAGGCAAGATAAAAAGGAAAATAAAATAGGTACCAAATTTCTTCTATTTTTTTTTTCAATATTGAAATCATTGAAAGTATATGCTTTAATACATATTACTGCAGAAATCATAGTTATGATTGGAAAGCAAATAATTACCTAGCTTCAACAAGTCAACCACTGAGTAGAATTGATACAACTACTTTACTTGAGCATTGGAAAGCATAAAAGAAAATTCTATCATTTTTTTCTTGTTCTTCTTTCATTTCGGCATGTGATATGCCAAGTATTATAATTAATATTATTTAGTTTGTTGCATTCAGGTAATAAGTACCTACACACTGTTCGCTTGAATGATTATATAATAGTTAAAATGAGATTAAACTTGTTTGGAATGTCTTTCGGTTTACTTTTGTTAGATTATAATTTGAGTACAATTTTGGATAGGATCACATGATAAACTTAACAAGGTGATTTACGATTGTGAGATGTCATTCCTGCATTGTTAAGTTACCACATGGTGTGCAAATAATGAATTTTAGATTATTGCTATCGGCGAAGAGGTAAGTAGAAATCCATCTTCAACTACAATGCTTGAACATAGTATTTGTGCATATTATTTTTGATGACCGATTGTAATATGTGCACTTGTATCTTTTTATATAAAGTGTTTTATTCCATTATTAATAGTAAACCGGTGAGCATATTAGTCATGAGCATTAACATTTGCAAGAATTTGCATGAGTACATGAGAGAAGTCAAAATAGCATAATTTCATAAATTGAAAATATTTTGGGATTGGCCACCACTGGCACATTGAGAGTTATATATTATATATGGTGTCTCTCGGGATGCTTCCGGTGATAGGTGTGCACGCAGAAGAGGTTCCCACTTCAGCACCTTTATGATGATGGGTACGGGAAGAGGCAGACTTTCCGGTGGACTGCAGGGGTAGGCAGGAGGCGGACCCCTGGTAGTCTCAGAAGGATAGCCACTTGGTCGTACCAACCATCAATGATGTCTCGGGTGGACTATAAGGGGGGAGGAGGGACCCTTGGTAGTCACGAGTATGACCAATGAGTGATATTTTGGAGAGGTTTGTGACAGTGACGAGAGCCAATTCTCACGAAAACGGTTTTCTTTTGAGTAGAGTTGAAAGAAACGATTTTGTGGATTGCGTCTCATCATTCACGCATTTGTCATGCATGATTTCTGCTTACTGAGTTTTAGCTCACGTAGTTCTTGCATTGTAGGTGAGTTTGACTACGCATGAGCTCGTGGGTTGATCTGGCATGCCGTTGGAGTTTCTGCAAGTTTTGAAGTCTCGTGTATATGAATGACGACCTGTGGGGCTAAACCTTGAACTCACTATGTTTTGCTAGTGTTCTAATAATCTTTTTGGACATGTTCAAATTAAGGAACTTTAATGTGTATATTTCTGTAAATATGGTGTTGAATGGAGTGTGACACCTTTGTACTCGATCTGAATCTATGTAAATATATGTAGGTGAGATTTTGGTCTTGAAGGAATATTCTAAATTGTTAATTTTGAAAAAAAGAAAAAAAGAACATACAAGCTTTGTAAGGCTAAAAATTAGTATAAAATAAGTTTTACAAGGGTGGGTGTGACACACACACTTATCCTTGATCTACTACTGTAACTAGTAGAGTGGTAAATATGGGTCGATCTCACGAGAAACGGTCGAACAATTTTGCTTTATGTATTAAATTATTATGATTAAGCAATAGAACATAAATAAGCTAGAAAACAATAAAGATTTTTTTTTAGGAGGGGGGGAGGGAGTTTTGATGTAATTACAACCAACGTCTAATTGCAATGAAGCAAACCAAATAACAATTACTCTAAAAGCACTTGACAAGTTAACAATTCAAGTAAACAAAAACAATAAAATGATTTTTAGTTTTATAAATGATAAAAGGAGTCAACCCTTGATCGGGTATCCCCTTGGCCCGGATAATCTATATAATTGATGTTACTAACCGATTGATTTAGCCTTAGAATCGCTACTCCAAGATTAATAAAAGTTCTATTAACCTTGTTGTCTCTTAAGTATAATTAATCAAAACAAGCTCTTCAATTAATCGTACTCAACTTATCAATTTCTAAAACAAGCTCTTTAAGAATCAATAGCCAAATGCATTAAGAATCAAGACAACGGAGTAGATTCGACATAAAACTCACAAGTTCGGTTTTAGTGGTCGAACTCTATGTTATCCCCAATAGAATAAATTCATTGTTTGCTACACGAGAATCAGATTCATAACAATTATGGATTACAAACCCAATTCTAGCAACACACAAACAAAAATCTAAATGGGTGATCAAACCACAATTTAATTCATAAATGTGAGTTAACAATACCAAATAACATAGAACATTTCAAAACATAATTCAATCGGTTAATAACCGTAAAAATTACATAAACATCCTAACACTACAACAAAAACTGTCAATCACAACGCCCAAAAGACAACGGTTTTGTGCAATAACCGTAGTCTTTTAGCGCTCAACTGTGGTCATTGTACAAACCGTAGTGTTTTACATTTTTTTTTTGGCTAAAAGACTACGGTTTCGCAAAATCGTTGTGGTTTCACCGTAGTCGAATAGCTATTTTTCGCTAAAAGACTACGGTTCGCAAAACCATTGTGGTTTAACCGTAGTCGAATTAAATTTTAATACTTTTTATTTATCTTTTGCAATTCAAGGAATACGTAAACTTAATAAATTGAAGTACCTTTTCCTTCTAAATGCAGTTAGCGGAAAAAAAAATCAACAAAATGAATACTCAGCCCTTCGTCCTCTACGCTTCGATCTTTCACTGATCGCCACCGCCGCTGTACCCTGGTCTCCATCTTTGGCATCCCGCCGCTGTACCTTGTCGCTGACTTTAGCAGTCCGCCGCTGCCGTTGTATGTTGGCATATCCTCTCCAACCTGTCATTATTGTGATATTTGTAGCCCTCCCCGCCTCCTCACAACCTCCGCCGCGTAGCCTTTCAGAATCCTTTAATTACTAGGTCGGTGAAACCCTAACCATGTACGAATAACTACGGCTGAAATATTTTAACTTAGTCGCTGCTCTATGTATTTGATTTAGGGCTTTTGCTCATTCTCATTAACCCGCTTGCAATTCTTACATAGTAAGCTTTATAATCATATCTGTTTATTAAGCTTTTGGTAAAGATTTCTGGAAATAAGAAGGGTTGCTTTCAGAGGTTAATTTTCTTTCATGGGTATTGATGTTTCTTTAAGTTTTTTCATGTTTAATTGACTTCTTCTGGACTTTGCTTTGGTTGATTTGGGAATTTTCGTATATGGATCTCTATGTAGTGAATTATTTAATTGCTTGATTTTTCATTTTCAGCTTCATTCTTACTTGTAGTTAATTATTTTATTAGTTCTTTGTAAAAGAATAATTTAATGCTTGTTTTCATACATCATTATGTGTTTCTAACCTTGGATGTGCTCTTTTTCTTTTGGTTGGAAATTGAAGTTTAGTTTGATAGAAATGATATCCCCACTAAAGACTTGTGGATGGAGAAGCCAAGATGTTGTGACACATGGTAGTTATGTGATTATGATAAAAGTGACAAAACAAATATATTAGTTTCGTTCAAAGGCATGTTTTGCAGGCATATTATTTAGTTCAATAGAAGAAACTATTTCTGTGTTCTTTCCTTTATTAGCATTGACTTGTTAATAGATTTAGAGGGTGTTGGCTAAGCTTCTTTTGAATATTTTGTAAGTTCCAATATCTTATAAGTTTTTTCAAGGTTTATAAGATATAGTATCTTAAGAGCTTATAAATTTACAAAGTGTTTGCATAAAAGAGCTTATAAGCTTGCAATTGAATGGAGTGATATAACTATAAATTTTGGGACTAATTTGAAAGTTACTATCGAACACACATTTTGATTAGTGTGTGTGTGTTTTATGTGTGGTGCTTCCAAAATAAGTGTGTGAAGTGTGTGTAGTATGTGTGAAGTGTGTGCTGTGTGTGTGAGTGTGTATTGTGCATGTGCAATAAGTATGTGTAGTGTCTGTGATATGCGTGTAGTGTGTGTAAAGTATGTGTATGTGTAGACTGATGTAAAATGTGAAGTAATTATGGATATGTTGATTTTTTAGATAGATATTGATTATCATACAACAATATCTATACATGCAATTGAACGATTTATATTTACAAACGTTTATGAAAAAGCAATAACAAACAAGCATGACATATAAGGAAGTCTAATATTGCTGCTAAGACAAATCTCACATTAGAATGTGTAATCTGGTATATAACTCCTTAGATTTCAAATGAGAATTAATAATTTCATTATGCATGCTATCTAATCTTGGAAGTCTATTTTCACATTTACCCTTTTTGGGATCCGGATCTTGATTTTTTAAACTCTGAGCATATTTTAGTAATTTCAAACTTGTAGCTGGAGCAAGAGAAATCACATTATCGCTTGCTTGTATTATATGCAGAACATACATTCTTATGAATAATGTGTACATTATATTCATGTGTATTTTACTATAAATCCCTTAATTTTTATGTATCAGGTAATATCTCTGGTATGTATTGTTTGTATACTCCCTCAAGTTCAGAATAAATCCCTTAATTTTTAGTAGGAGGGATGCAGTCTAGTTTCTATTTCTTGTATGTCTTATTATACTCACTTATTCACCAATGTAATTTCCTCTGGAAAAATATCAATGTTCTAAAGTCGCATGGCAAATTAGATTTAGTGCCTAATTGAAACTTAGACGGGGCTAATTGGGATCTAGGCGGAATAAAGCGGGGAGGAGTCGGGTAAAATGGTAGGCAGGTGATGATAGTTTATATGTTTTTACTCTTGTTTGGAAATGACTCTTGCTTCCTGTGTATATATGTACATGCAGTAACACCTTTAGAGCACTGTGAATGGCTTAACAAACTACTAACCGAAGTTTGGTTGAATTTTATCAACCCAAAGCTTTCTTCAAGGTTTGCGTCTATCGTTGAGGTAACTATTATGTTCTCTTATTATTTAAGGACCATTTTTTTTTTTGCCCTGTCCCTTGATACTACCGTGCATACAATTGTAATCATAGAGAAAATATGGATCTCCGCTATGTGTTAGATATTTTTTAACGTCTTTTCTCTTATATCTGTATGTATGCAATGCACCTTATCATTGGATATATATGCATACAGAAATGGCATAGTGTTGCATATTATTTGGTGTTCTTCTTGCTCCAACCTCATGCAACATGTTCTTTTGGTGAAAAGAATGCATAACGATCTGGTACAATGTCAGATTTTCATATCAGATCCGAGATTTGACTGACCTTTATCTGTAATTAAAATGATACGTTTCTTAACTCCTACTTATCCATGAGGGCTCTGTCAGTTTCTAGATTTCCTAAAACTCAATGGTGATGCTACTCTTATTGCATCTGATACTATTCATACAAAGGTTTAAAAGAGGTAATCCTGCATTTCGACTAAATGATACTCTTTGTTCTCAAAGTATCATAACTTGTTTGAAACCGGACTCTGATTTCCCTTACTAATGGGCCCTCATCTCAATTGCTGAATTCAATGATGACAAAGTTTTAGGCTTATTGTAATTGTTTGATAAATTTCAACGCGATACATTTTGTTACAATTAACAAGGTGTCCATTGCTAAGTGACCATTTTATGATGGGAACTTTTCTCAATGACTTCACAGATGAAAACTTTGAATGAGGCCATGAGCTCATTCCCGAGGTTCTCTTGATCATTAGTATTGCACGTCATGTTTACGTATTATGCATATTTTGCCCATAGAGTTTTGCTTATATTTGGTTTCTTAATGTTTGAACTCCCATAATTTTCAAGATTATAGTTTAATTTTATCTTTTCAAAGATTGACTGCAATTCGTTTAGTGGATATATAATATTCTTGGCTCTCACCAGACCCATTTATTATATGTTGCTTCCTTCTCCATTTTGAATTTTGTGGGATTGGCATAGATATATTGCATGATTTACAGTGTCAGTAGTGAACTTATTATCCTATCTCGCTATCTCAACCTATAACTTTTGTAAACATTACAAATAGTATGTTCTAGTATCACATCGCTAGACCACTGCATGCACCATTTCCGTCTGGTGACGTAAAATGAACTTTTACTTGTAATTGTTGCTAAGTTACTTTATTAATTATGCAGAGGCGCTTGAAGCATCGAAAATCAAGCTTTATAGTAAGTCCTGATTTCTCTTTTCAGTTGATATCCTTGAATCTTTTAACATGGTTTTAATATTTTGAGGACAAAATATTGCTAACATTGCCATATGGAACAGCGGATCATGCGTTTGAGTTTTGACTAGGATTCGGATGATGTGAATATATTGTTGTTTGCTAAGTTGGCCACGCCATTCATGGGGACAGCTCGAATCGTTGTAAACAGCATCCACATCAAGGGTGACGTAAGCATCACCCCTTCTTCTCATTTCTTATTACTTTCTGGGATAATTTGAGCACAAGAATGACCTCTTATTATTGCTGGAATAGGGTATTTTATCAATTTGTTCTTGCCTAATTTTATGCATTCTATGTTTAATCTCTATGAATGTGAAGTGGTTTCTCAATAAATTCAGTCCTCTGTCCATTCTGATTCCTTGTCTTTAATCTTATATGAAAATTTTCAAACAGATTTAGATAGTCATCCTCTATATCTAGAATATTAGCATATTGTAAACAAATGCTTTCTGCCTTTGTATTTTCCCGTGTCTTATATTTGTATAATATTTCCCGTCTAAATCAACCTTCAATGCCCCTTGCCCATTTTCTTGATGATAATAGTTCACTATGATATATATGTATTTTTTATTTCATCCCTTAATCCTATGTCAAGTAACAGATTTAATGTTGAATCTTGATAGACCTATTCACCTTTCTTGCTGGACATAATTATTTTTCAATAATTCTTCTGGACCAACTAGATCGTTGTTAGGGAGGCTACTGATCAATAAACAGGTCATTTTTTAACCCGTTGTATAATCCTGTTCTCAGTAGGAACAAAAGTTTTTCCTCTGAAATATATTACTTAAATTGCATGATGCAGCTTCTCTTGATGCCAATATTATAAGGGAAAGCGGTAGCATACTCATTTGTGACGACTCTTGAGGTCAGATCATTCGGAGTTGCTTTTGGAAGTGGTAGTAGCCAGTCTCTACCTGCAACAGAGCTACCTGGTGTTTCATCATGGCTGGTATGATTATAGATACAATAAATACATGTGTGCGCACGATATTCAGCAGTGTGAAGCATCAGGTTTTCATATTAAATACCATAATAGTAATGTTATAATGCATCCCATTTATGGGTGGCAAAGCAAGACACTGACGTCTAGGTTCAACCATCCTCTTATTCAGTGTTTCAGTAGCTAGTTTGACCTGTGGAAGGATTTGTGTTCGTTAGGAACATATGATGAAAAAGTATGAATTGTTAGTGTCTACGGTTTCACCTCATTTGGTGGGACACATCATCTCAAAACTAGAATGTGTTTTGATACAATATTGTCTCTCTCAGTCGGTTTCATTATATTACTTCAGTAATATATTGATATTGATGTTGTATTTACACTTTGGATATATCTGATTATGACATTATACTTAATGTTTTTTACTATTTCGCGTTGTAGATATTTGGATTAACAAATAAATTTTTGTGTTTAATTCTCTTTTTTGGTGTTTTTTTTTTTTTTTTTTTTTGCAGGATAATGAAAGATGATTCAAAAGAAACGATGTGCCTCTGTAATGGATTTAAGTATAGAGAAATTAATTTGTAATTTTTTTTCTCTTATAGCTTTGAGACATAATGTAACTTTGATATTTAGAAATAAATGAAATTTTTTAATCTAATATTTTACTCTTTCTTATGTGATATGTTATTGAAGATTAAAAAGCACACATAAATATTAATTTATGTTATATAAATATATGTATATATAAATTACAAAAGAAAATAAAAATATATAAAAAAAAAAAACTATAAAAGAGCATCTTCTACAACAACGGTTTATGAAAAAGAAAAGACAACGGTCTTTGACCGTAGTTTAAGAAAGTAACCAACCGTGGTCATACATACCGTAGTCGTAGATGCTACTATTACGACAATGGTTATCAACCGTAGTCTTTATCGTTAATTACTACGGTTCAAACCGTAGTCGAAGAAAATCACCAACCGTGGTCATACATACCGTAGTCGTAGATGCTACTATTACAACAACGGTTATCAACCGTAGTCTTTATTGTTAATTACTATGGTTCATTAACCGTAGTTATTGATGGTAGGTCTACCACTACGGTATGTACTACCACGGTTGCTGAATATCTTTAACTACGGTTTTTGACCGTAATCTTAAACGTTTTTTGTAGTAGTGTAAATTCAAGATTAACTAATGATCAAGGGCTGAAATTAGAGTGTTGGCCACTCATATCAATTATTACAAAGATAAAATGAGTGAAAATCAAAGAAGAAATTAAAATAAGATAGAATGAACCAAAAGATTGAGTTGATGATTTTTATCTTCAACCCTCTTCCAATTTCTTGCTTCCCATGATGAATAGTGGCTGAAGGTATGTGTAAAATGGGTGATAGGTTAGGTCAAATTCGAATTGGACCTTATGTATATAAAGGAGAAAGTATTGGGCTGAAAGATGGGCCAAATAAACGTGTTTCAGGATTAAAAAAAATAGGGTACCGGATCGCGGTCGCGAACCATTTATTCAGCTAAAGCCAAACACATTCAATGGTCCAATAATACAAATATGAACAATACACGATCGAATATGCATGCATATGCCATTAAAACGCCACTTAATTCGACCTAAAATGCATGCATGAACACATGTACCAGAGGTGGAAGATATTGAGAAGTCATTTTTACTATTAGACGGTGTTGGCAAACTCGGGGGTATTTGTAATTGTTTTTCCCAAGTGTTTTTCAACTTATAACTTGGATTTTTTTTTTCCAGAGTGTCTGAAAAAACAACTTTAACTTTAATAGAAGTGATTATAGATCAAAAGTAAAATGTAGAAAATAGTTTTGTTTACCAACTTTTTGTTATTTTAGTAAATAAATAGAAGTTGTTTTCTCCCACTCATAAGCTAAAAGCTGCTTAAATATCAAAAGCTCCAACTTGCATATTTAACCAACATCACTTTTATTCTCAAACACTGCCTACTTTTGATTTTAAGAATATTACTACAATCTCTACCTTTATCACTTCTTCAAAAGTTAAGTAAAGGAAAACATTCCCAATTGCAATAACAAAATCACTTTTGAAAAACAATTTTAATTTGAAAGGATTTTTGCTATCTTATATTTGGGGGGTGTTTTTAATTGATTTTCCCAAGTGCTTTTCACCTTATAACTTGGAAAAAGTTATTTTGGAGTGTTTGAGAAAAACAACTTTAGCGTTAATAAAAACGATTCTAGGCCAAAAGCTAAAATAAGAAAATAGTTATTTTTTCTAACTTTTTGGTATTTTGATAAATAAATAATTTTTCTCTCACTCATAATGTAAAAAGCTGTTGAAATATCAAACACTCCAACTTTTACATTTAACCAAAAATATTTTTATTCTCAAACACTACCTACTTTTTATTTTAAGCAATTTTACCACAATCTCTACTTTTAATCATTTCTTCGAAAGTTAAACAAATGAAAACATCATTTGGGACTCAAATCACTTCATAAAAGTGATTTTGAGAATCCCTAAAACTACAGATTTTGGTAGCTTTTATTTTTTCAAATAAATGAAACTATAGGGTCCAACTGTTTATCTTTCATCCAAATTCTAGAAAATTCACAACGTCACGTTTATATTTAATAGGACAATACTTCTGAAGTTGTCTTTTATTAAACTTTTTATAATGTGTTTTCTTGTATTTTTTTCTATTTATGTTTTCTATATGTAAAATTTTTATGTTTTGAATATAAATTGAAAATTAATAAATATACCTTTAATACTAAAGAGACTTGCAGGAAAGTAGGGAAAAATATGGGTCGTTGCCATATATTTTTTGCCCTTTTTTTAAATTATTAAAAGTGCTATAAAAAGTCCCCTATGTGTGTTACTAAAAGAGAATCCCTAAACAAGGGAGATACATGTATCTTATCCACCTTCTTTTGTGGGTTCTCATCTAATCAATTATTTTTCTTTTTCTTTTATCATTTTATTTTTTTTATCTTCTGTTTTCGAAATTTCAAGCTCTTATAAATTTTTCGTCTCAACTCGATTTCTCATAAGAAATATATCAAATTATTTCTCTTTTAATGATCTTTGATTTAACATCCATAATGCATATATTATAATTAAAATATTAATTTTTAAGTGTAAAATCTTTTTATGATGATAATGATATATTTTGATTTTTAAACATTTGTATATAAAATTAAAATGTGATATAATTCCAAAACTAATATTGTTTTGAACGAATTAAAGTTTTTTAGAAGAATAAAATTATTTACTTTAAATTTTATCTTTTTTTAATCTTAATAATTTTTGTCAAGTTTACACTTTACAATATTTTTCATAAAAATACATATTTGTCAGGTTTACACTTTATAATAGACAAAAAACCCCTTAGATATATTTGTTAAAGTGATTTGTTGATTGAATTAGTTTGCTTATTATTTTTTTTTCACAATTTTTGTTTCTATTTTGTGAAAAAAAAATATGTTACTTGCAAAAATTATAAATTAATTATTTTTATTTGAATATAAGATGATAACATAATTTACCACTCATATACTTAAGAACCAATATGTTTGTGACTTCTTATACTAATATTATTTTATTTAATATATGTGGCTTTCAAACGATAATTAATAAAAAAAAATGGCATTGTTCTGTCATTATATGCATATGTAATTATTACAATTTGTGCTTTGCATTGTTGAAATAATAGGGAGAGAAATGAATCAAATTTCAAGTTTATATTAAAAATTTTACATAAAATATTCAGCAACATCAGATCAAGTATTCAAAAAATCGAATTAACAAAATTTATGAAAATGTAATGGGTGGTTTTAATTTGTGATATTGAAAGGTATTAAAAGTAAAAAAATATAAAAATTGAATAATCAGTATCAATTCTCGATTTTATATTCTCAAGTACTCCCTTCGTCCCGGTCTAATTGGCCTACTTTTCCTTTTTGTTTGCCTCAACTTAATTGGCCTAGTCCAGAAATGACAAATTTCTCTCACAATCTTCACCCTCAAAATCTTCACTCTTAATCTCCACATTTGAAAAAGTCAAAGATTCCACAAAATATGGCTTTTCCTAGTCTCTGTGCCCGGTCAAGGTAGACCAATTAGGTCGGGACGGAGGGAATAATATATAGGGTGATAATTTTATTATATATTATAATAAAAAAATACTCATCCCGTGCATCGCAGGGTGGTCATCTAATCCTCTATAAATGAAAATAAAACTATGAGTGTTTCTTTTCACACCACTATAACTCTCTACACACCAACAATTCATTTTGTACAAAATTACCTTTATATCAAATGCCTAACTTACCCTTTTTTTCCAAACTAACTACCAACCCTCCTAGCTACCTTCTTCCTCTCAAACAAGCGGCAGGTACCCAAATTAAAAAAATGCATAAACTGTTAATTCAATGATTTTCCCTTTGTCCAGCAAATTCTTTACCTAAAAGATGACAAAATTGGAAAAAAAAAAAAAATCTTGTATACACTATAAAAATATTCTCCCTTCGTTTTCCAGTTTTCCAGATATTTGGAGATAGATCAATAGAGACTAATTTTTCACGAAGGGAGGATTATACATAACTTTGTCCAACGAGTATCAATAATAATTGTTCTATTTGATTAGCCAAATGTTTACGGTCTTGTTCGACCGCTACGTCTCGAACACTCTCAAATTTGTCCCACAAATCAATAGTACACGAGACTATCATCATCATCATCATCATCATCATCATCATCATCATCTATCAAAATTCCTTTTTTATAGTTCCGTACTAGCGGAAGAACATTATACTTTATCTAAGATTTTCATGTGAAAATGATTTTTTAGGATTTACAAATAATTCTTTGATTTCTTTTCAATATACGGGTGGTTTGGAGAAGAAAGAAGAATGATAAAATGAAGGGAGGTAGGAGGAAAGGAAGGAATGTTTCTAATTTACAAACTTTTTATTTTTTTATTGGGAAGGGTGAAATTGTCAAGTGGTGTGGTGTGCAAAGTAAAAAGATTTTATTTTTTAATTTAAGTGTGGTGTACAAAGTAAATGTGGTGTGAAGAGTAACTTTTGTGGTGTAAATAGAATTGCCTAAAACTATGTTCCCGCTCATTTCACCTTCTAAACATAGTGAGTTTAAATCATCATTAACATAATACGAGATTTGTATATATATAGTAAATTGTATATATATATATATATATATGGGATAAATTTTTTCCAAAACTATTCCAAAATCGTTATAAAGGAAACCTTATGTTTTCTTATTGTATTTACATATTTTGGTTGCATTACTTTACATTTTTTGCCAATGTTTATGTCTTTGTTTTCTTAATTACCTATCATATTGATAGAGTTCATCCAATCATGCATGTTTAGATGGGCCCATTGAAGTTATCGGATTGGGTCTTTTATATATTTTATTATTTATTTTACAATTATATTAATTAGAAAAAATTGGTGAAAATGTCCTTTAATTATCAATAATTATGAAAATAACCCTTATATTTGACATTTTTTTTTTTTGCTCAAAAACCATCAAGACGATGGAGAGGTTAAGGTAAGACCCCCAACCTATATATTAATAAACAAGGTGTGCTTTTACAATGAAAGGGAAATAGGTAACAACCTATCTAGGAAATCTAAAAGTGGGATATCCCCAACCATCCAAATACAAGAAACCACGAATGGTTTTACAATCTTCACTTCTACAAAATTCAAAAGAAGATTTTCGTTTCACCGCCAAGTTGGCAAGATGATCTGCTGCCGTATTTCCTTCTCGATGGATATGCGCAACTTTGATCTCCATCCCCCTTGTAAGTTTCTTAAATGCACTAATATGGGCTTGATAGGACCAATGTCCTACTTCATCCCCTCTAAATAAGTGATAAAAAAACAAGTGAGTCTATCTCAAGCCAAATCTTTGAATAACCCTTTCGAGTACATATTTGAAGTGCCTCCATAATAGCACACAATTCAGAAAACATTGTGTCTATATTGCCCAAAAACTTATAAAAAACATAAACCAAATTAGAATTTGAATCTCGGAATATTTGACACTTTATGAAAATGTCCAATATGTTATAAAAGATTGATAAAGCTGCCCATCACTGGTTATCAGCTGTTACTCAGCCGGTGAACAGTGACGTGGCGATTTATATCCTACGTGGTGTTATTAATCAGCAGTTTTCAATCTATGTGGCATGAGTTTGGAGGAAAAAACAAGTCACATGACCAATTTAGACATAAAAAATAAATTTTATAAGTTGAATAATAAAATATACTCCCCCTACCCAACCCCCTCTTCAATCCCCCAACACCACCTGTCCCAATGTTCTCTTAAGACCAAATCACTCATCCCCACATTTCGGTTTCGGTTTTGGTTTTCGGGGTGATACACAATTACAAAACTACCCCCCGCTTTGACTAGAACAGTTCTTTAGCTTATTTGTTGAAAAAAGAAGAAATAGAATTTAGAACTTCTTTACCTCTTACTTACCTGCGAAGCCGCAACCCGTCTGCCTGAATTCGAAATTCGACCAGGTGAAACCTTCTTCACCCTTTTTTTCTCATTTTGTTCTTGCATAGTTGTATATTATATATTTCTTATATGATTTGACTAATCTATTGATGAGTTCAATGTGATGTTGTTTATTGATAAATTAAGGTTTATATTAAACATATAGATATATTGTGTATTCTTTTTAGAATGATCATATATATATATATACATATATATATATATATATATTGTGTTTGTTAGATTAATTGATTTTATGATAAATATCTTAACTAATTTGTTGTTTGTCATTGCAATTGTGAATTTGTTCTAGAATTTGAATTATTTGTTTATGTATATATTCTTATTACTAACAACTAATTGAATTAGGCATTGAGAATGATGCACCTAAATAAAAGAAAACCAAGAAAATGGGAAAGCAACCAGATCTTCGAAAAATATTTGGGAAAATAAACTCCCAAGGAACATCTTGCTCTTCATTGAGAGATAATGCGGCTCCTTCGAATGATAGTGAATCTCCTTCTTCCCAATCCTTTAATTTCACCTAATCGAGAAAAAGAAAATAGAATTAAGCTGTTCAAGTTCTTGTAGTGTTCCATCGGAAGAGGAAGATTTGTTGTATGATGTTTTACTTCTTCCCCATGATCACAGAAAAAAAAAAAAAAAAAACATAATGGATTATCCTCCAAAACAACGAAATGCGGTGAGAAGAGCAAATATTCCTAAAAGACCTTGCTAGCCCAAAAATCATGATTTCTCTCAAAGAGACCTTGGATGTATATGACAGTTTAGTGTCCTATGGTTCAAAAAATATGATTGGCTCGAATATAGTATCAGGAAAGATGCGGCATTTTGTTTTGTTTGTTACTTGTTCAAGAATGAACAAATTAGTGCGGGTGGAGATGCATTTGTTAATGGAGGATTTAGATCATGGAATAAACCAAATAGATTTGAGAAGCATGTTGGTGGAGTTAAAAAATGCTCATAATCTTGCTTATGAGAAATACATGAATTTAAGAAACTCCAAGAAAATTTCCATTGTTCATGTTTTTGATAATGCAAGTGATGTGATGCAAAGTGAATATGAAACTCGTTTGAAAGCTTCACTTTCTTGTTTGAGGTTTATTTTACGCCAAGGGTTGGCATCCTGTGGACATGACGAAAGTGAATGATCACTTAATATGGGAAATTTTTGTGAGCTTTTGACATGGCCAGGTGAACATAATGAGAATGTTAAAAATATCATTTTTGAAAATGCTCCAGGCAATAATCAGATGACATCTCTCTTGATTCAAAAAGAATTTATCAATTGTTGTGCTAAAGAAACAACTAAGCACATTATAGATTTTTTGGTGATGACTATTTTGGTATATTAACTGATGAGTCAAGTGATGTGTCCCAAAAAGAACAGCTAGCTCTTTGTTTGCATTCTATTGATGATAGAGAAAGAATGGTGGTATAGAGATTTCTTGGACTTGTGCATGTTGGTGATACCACAGTCTTGTAACTCTAAAGTGCAATTATATCTTTGCTTCTGGAACATTCATGGAGTCCATCTAAAATTCGAGGGCAAGGGTACGACAGGGCAAACAACATGAACGGTGACATAAATGGCCTTAAAACTTTAATTATGAAGGATATTCCATTGTCATACTATGTTCATTGTTTTGCTCATTAACTACAATTAACACTTGTTGAAGTGGCAAAGAAAAACAGTGACTGTTGTTGGCTTTTTGAGACAATTGAAAACTTGTTGAATGTGGTTGGAGTTTCTTGTAAGCGGAGAGAAATGATCTGAGAAAGTCAAGCTCAAAAAGATGCTAAAGCGTTGGATATGGGCGAAATTGAGAGTGGATCAGGTTTATATTAAGAAGTTGGCTTGAAGCCTGATGATACTTGTTGGGGGTCTTACTATAAGACCCTTTTGAATGTTATCCACTTGTTTCCTACCATTATTAAGGTACTTGTGATGATTGGGAAGAATGCTTCAAGTTCCAAAGATAGGGTTAAAGCCCAATCTATTTTGTACTCATTAGAGTCATTTTATTTTGTCTTTATGACACACTTGATGTTGACCATTCTTGGGTACACTAATGATTTGTGTTTAGCTTTGCAAAGAAGAGATCAAGATATTGTTAATGCCATGTCCCTTGTTTCTTTAACAAAACAACAATTGCAAAAAAAGAGGGACAATGGATGGGAGACTCTCTTGAATAAGGTCACTTCATTTTGTACTAAGTATAACATTGTTGTTCCGGAGATGAGTGCTCTTTATATTCCATTAGGAAGATTGAGACGGTTTGTTCCACAAGTGACAAATATGCTTCGTTTCGTTTCGTTTCGTTTTGATTTTTTTTTTTTTGTAGAATTGATTGATTTACAACTTCGCGAATTGAATGATTGTTTTGATGAGGCTAACATGGAGTTGCTTATTTGCATGCTTGCATAAGTCCTAAAGATGGCTTCTCTTCTTTTGACAAGGAAAAAGTACTTAAACTTGCCACATTTTACCCCTCCGAGATCTCAAGTATAGATTTGATAGCTCTTGATTGTCAACTTGATATATTCATTTAAGATATGCAAAGAACTGATAAGTTTCACGACTTACATGATCTCAGTGGCCTTTCAAAGATGCTTGATGAAACAAAGGAACATGGGACATATCCAGCAATTTATTTCTTACCAAGTTAATGCTAATTCTCCCAGTTCCCACTGGAAGTGTGGAAAGAGATTTCTCTAGAATGACCTACGTCAAAAATAAGTTACGAAATAGCATGAGCGATCAGTTGTTAAATGATTGTTTGGTTACTTTAATTGAGAAAGATGTTTTTCTACAAGTTCCTGATGATGATATCATAAATCGCTTTCAAAGAACGAAGACTTTCCGGACCCAAGTGACATAGTATTTCTATTTGAGTGTTGTATATTTTCTACATTCATTTTCGTATTCTGAAATATAAGACATTAAACATAGAACTATATTTATGTACCTATTTTATTACATGGTACCCCTCCTCTCAAGTTTTTTATGTATCATACCCCCAAATTTTAAATTCTGGTTGCGCCAATGGTTATTAATCATCAGTTTGTAATATATATGGCATGTGTTTGGAGGAAAAAATGGTCATGTGAATTCCACATAACCAATTTAGACATTAAAAATAAATTTTGTAATTTGAATAATAAAATACTCTCCCCCTACCCAACCCTCCTCCCCCCTCCACGCTCCACCTTAATCCCCAAACATCACCTGTCCCTATGTTCCCCTCAAAACAAATCACTCCTCCCGCCATTTCTCTCTCTATTCCTAGCCCTGAGTCTCACAACGGCCCTCCCAATTCCGACCAACCTCTGGAGGACTTTTGCCGCCTAATTCCAATCAACCTCAAACTGAATCTCTGCTGCCTAATCAGAACCCTGAGCCGGCTTCTACGTCGGTATTCTATTATTGTAATGAATATGAATTTGAAGGTATTCCTGTGATTTTGAATCCTCAACTTGAGAGTCAATTGACTCTTGAATCTGCTACACTTGGTTATGAATCTAACCCATCTCCCTCCGAAAAGCTGAAGGATCCGAAGTCAAAAGTTATACAGTGTGGTGATGCCGAGTAAGGATGAGATTACATTTGAGGTTTATATGACTGATGATGCGATGGATGCGTTGGCGACAAAGACGTTAGCAGACGATACAAAAGGAGCTGCAGATCTGCACTTCTCTAGCGACGGCGAAGGGAGGGGACGTGGAGGGGGTGGGAGGAGGGGAGGGGTTGGGGGGATCTTCATATTTTATTTTGAATTATTTTTAAATTTAATATTTTTTAAAATTAATTTTAGATTTTATTTTTTTAGTATTTTTTATTTATAATTCAATTCAGTAATTAAAATGAAAAAAATAAACGCCACATTAGAAAAAAAGTATTTTGACTGTCATATCATTCTTTAACCAGTCAAAGTTACCTGTTACAGCCGGTGACAGGATATTTTTACCAATTTTTTGCAACATAAAGAGCATTCTTGTAGAGTCCAAAACATAAAGAGTATTTTCCTAATTAGTGGAAACATAAAGGATATCTTTACCAGTTTTCCCTATTTTTGATTTGTAACTCAGTTCAGTAATTAAAATGAAAAAAATAAATGCCACATTAGAAAAAAATATTTTGACTGCCCCACCATTCTTTGACTAGTCAAAATTACATATTATAGCTGGTGGTAGGACATTTTTACCATTTTTTTGCAACATAAAGACATTTCGTAAAGTAAAATATATATAGGGTATTTTCCTAATTAGTGGAAAACATACATGATATTATTACCAATTTTCCCTATTAATTATGGGCTTTGTGAGCCCATCATCTAGTCCATAGGTCTCCTACTTGATATAGGAGAAGGAAACATTAGATATATCATATGTGTGTTGCACAAGAAGTGAGATAACTTCCTAAAAAATTAGGCCACATGATGTAGCAGATTTAGGAAAGTTATTATTAATATAAAAGGGCTTCTTTAGCCCTCGTCAGAGGTGTGTACGCCAATTTTAGGAAAAGGATGAGTTTGGCGAGTTTCAGTTACGTTAGTTCGCAGGTTGAATGGCGACGTGAGTTCGCGAGAATCAGAGCAATATTTTGGGGTTGTTTTCTCTAGCGTGTTCTGGTATTATGGTGTCTATAAAATTCAGGTGATTTATTATTTATTCTAGAAAGCTTAGTATTTTTCCTCAATTGATATTTATTAGGTTAGCGCAAAACCTAATAAATGTTGTAACTACTATATGATATAGTGGAATTGCTTTATGCTTATCCCGTGGTTTTTTCCTCTATATTATTGGAGGGTTTCCTATGCAAATCTTAGTGTGCTAATTTATTTCGTTTCCACTTGTGATTAATGTCTGTGTGTGTTTGGCTTGATATATTAATTCATACAAGATTAATTGGTCGTATTCCCAACAATTAGTATGAAGAGCTTGGTTGAGTTGATTGACTGGGATTGTGTGAATTAATATGGAGGATTCAATGACTAGCGGGATGATTAAATTGACGTCATCGAATTATTCTATGTGGAAACCCCGGATGGAGGATATCCTTTATTGCAAGGATTTATTTGATCCCGTTGAGTTAGGAGATAAGAGGCAAAGTGGAAAAGCTGAAGAAAGTTTGAAGAAGATACACTAGAAGATGGTTGGATTAATCAGACAGTTTAAAGATATCAGTGTGTTTCATCATGTGACTCAAGAAACTGATGCAAAAGCATTGTGGGAAAATTGGAGAATTTGTATGAAAGGAAGACTATCCAGAATAAAGCTTTTATGATTAGGAAGCTTGTGAATTTTAAATTGAGATGAAAAATCTACTGCAGAGCACTTGATTGAGCTCCAGGATTTGACTGATCAATTGGTAGCCATGAAAATAGCTCTTGGTAATGAGGTGCACGGATTGATGCTTTTGAGTTCCCTCCGGAAAGTGTTGTGTCTCTTTCCCAGGTAAATATTGCTTGTTCAATTAAGAAACAAGGAGAAAGAGTACGGGGACACATACAACAGAGACTCTTGTCATAGAGAACAAAGGAATAAATTAGAGCAGAGGTCCTAACGGACGTAGTGAATCAAGAGGGAAATCTCAATCTAGAGGAATATCATATTCATGCTACCATGGTGGTAAACTTAATCATATCAAAATGAGCTGTTGGATTTGGAAAAAGGAACAAGAGGAGAAAACAAGACGTCGGAGAAATTAGAGAATAACCAGAATACTATGACATTGGCATTAGATGATGAGATAATAGCTCTTTCAATTGGAGATGAAGAGTGTAACGTTACTCACTCATATGTGGAGTGGGTGGTTTATTCTGGTGCATCACATCACGCGACTTCTTTCAGGGACTTTTTCACCATGTACAGAACGGGAGATTTTGGGACAATTTATCTGCTATTGCTGGGATTGGAGATCTATGTGTACGCACTAATGTGGGGTATGAGCTATTGTTTGAAGGATGTCAGTCACATACCAAATAAATTGAATTTGATTTACTCTATTGTGTGTGGTCCCATGGACGTTGAGTGTATAGGCGGCGATCAATATTTTGTTACTTTTATTGATGATGCTTCACAAAAATTGTGGGTGTATTTCATGAGAACGAAAGACTAGGTGATCCAAATTTTTAAGAATTTTCATGCCATGGTGGGAAGGGAGAGAGAGAGAGAGAGAGAGAGAGAGAGAGAGAGAGAGAGAGAGAGAGAGAGAGATAGAGAGAGAGAGGTAGATATTTGAAGTGTCTTCATACAGATAATGATGGAGAGTACACGTCTCACGTATATTGAGAGTATTGCGATTAGAATGACATCAAACATGAAAAGACAGTTCCTAGCACCCCGCAACACAATAGTGTTGCAGAGAGAATGAATCAGACTATCGTGGAGAGAGTGAGATGTATGTTGAGAATGGATAAATTGCATAAGTCCTTCTGGAGTGAAGCTACACGTATTGCTTCCTACCTGATAGATAGATCTCCATTAGTTCCATTGAATTTTGATCTTCCTAAGAAGGTGTGGAGTGAAAAAGAAATATATTATTCGCACTTGAAGGTTTTTGGGTGCAAAGCGTTTGCACACGTGTTGAAGAAACAAAGACAAAAGCTTAATGATAAAGCCACCGAGTGTATTATGATGGGCGATGGAGATGAAGAATTTTGTTATGAGATCCTGAAAAGAAGAAGATCATCAGAAGTAGAGATGTGGTGTTTCATGAGCATGAAATATTGATAGACATTGGTATATCAAAGAAGAGTGGTGATCCTCATCACATAATTTTTCCAGAAGAACTTGGGGATGATAATGAGCTAGAGGTGATCATGGGGAGCTAATCATGGGGAGCTTCCATCTCCTCCTCCTGATGTAAATGATCAAAGGCCAATTCGAAATAAAAGACCATCTACAAGATATCCAAGTTCGGAGTATGCATTGATTATCGATGATGGGGAGCCTGGGTATTTTCAGAAAGTTAAGAGTCATCGAGAAAAGTTGAAATTGGGTGCCAGACTAATTAGTACGGACATCACGTGATTGTTGAATGGATTATTTCCCTCTCATGGGCTGGAGGGGGAGATTATTGGGTTATAAGCCCATTATCCAGCCCGTAGGTCTCCTACTTGATATAGGAGAAAGAAATATTATATATATTATATGTGTGTTGCACACAAAAGCGAGATAATTTCCTAAAAGAATTAGGCCACGAATGTGGCAGATTCAGGAAAGTTATTATTATTATAAAATAACTTCTTTAGCCCTTGTGAGAGGTGTGTACGCCAATTTTACAAAAAAGGTGAGTTTGGCGAGTTTTGGCGACGTGAGTTCGCAGGTTGAATGGCGACATGAGTTCACGAGTATCAGAGAAATATTTTGGGGTTGTTTTCTCTAGCTTTTCCGGGTATTGTGGTGTCTACAATATTCATGTGATTTATTATTTGTGCTAGAGAGTTTAGTATTTTTCCTCAATTGATATTTATTAGGTTAGGGCAAAGCCTGATAAACGTTGTAATTACTATTTGATACAGTGAAATTGCTCTGGGATTGTCCTGTGTTTTTTTCCTCTACACTGGAGGATTTTCCACGTAAATCTTGGTGTGCTAATTTTTTTCGTTTCCGCTTATAATTATTGTTTGCGCGTGTTTGACTTGATATATTAATTCATACAAGATTGTCGGTTGTATTCCCAACACTTTGTTCATGGGCATGTTTGGTTATTATATTTAGTTGGGTTAAGACCTACATAGTTAGTTTTTTTGTCTATTATATATAGTTGGCTTTAGACCTAGTTAAGATTTTCTAAATAATTGGTATTTTATAGTTGGTTGTAGCAGAGCTTTGTCTCTGGGGCCTCTTTTGAGGATTATCCTTTATCGTTTCTTTCGTTTACTCCCATATCTTCATTCTAGCAAAATCTTGGATCCATAGATTAATAAATAGGTCCAATCAATAAATAACAAACTATATATATATATATATATATATATATATATATATATATATATATATACACATCACTACAATTCTGCATATCTCAAGATTTCAGGAACATAAAATCTCATACAAATTAATCACAACATTTACAGAAAGCCAATTAAGTAATGAACCCGCAACCCACACCGTGACTAAAGCGCCAACCACTCAAGCTGCAAGTAGTAACTCTGGATTGATCGATCATGTGTGCTTACGTGGCATCAAATGTATGTTATGTGTTGTGTAAGTACGGATGCCTTCTCCGACAGAGCTTAGCCTTATCGGCTTACGCTTTCCGACACAAGCTTCGTGTCGACAAGGAGATGTTCTTGGTAGATGAACTACTTTAACATGACACACCTTTTCCAAGTTTGGGATTCCATGCAGATGCGAAGGGAGGTCTATTAAGAAGTTTCCAGAACCATCTGTGCTACCTTTTGCCCATGATTTCTTCGTCTTCCGGTTTGCGCCACAAAAAACAGCCACCGTTGCGCCTGTGTTGATTCAGAGGTTATATGTTCGTAGTGTAGTTTCTCTCAACCGCACATATAATGTAAGACTTTTTTTTTTTTTTTTTATTGAATTTCAATGAATGGAAAGAAAAGAACTTTGTTATGTGGATGTATCGACTCACCAAGCATCTACTAATACAAGGAGTTTATGGAATTAATTTCAGCAGGAAATTTAATTAACTAGATCCTGTTAAAAGCAAGGTTGCAGAAATCGAAAATCGGTAGTCGGGCGGAGAGTGGCCGACTACTCTCCGACTACGGCCACTCTCCGATTAGTTGGCCCGATTTTTTTTCCCTGCCCCTTAATAAATACTCTGACACTCAAAACAACGAAAATAAAAAGTACTTTTAAATTCAAATATACTAATATAGATACACACTAGTTTGTGAGAAATGAGAATTAAATTTTTATTTTTTTATTTAAGTATTAAAACGACGTCATTTTATAAAAAAAAATTATTAAAACCGACTTGGCCGATTTGACTTACTAGTTGGTACCTAGCCCGACTAGTCGGCGATTAATTCACGCAATAATTAGATGGGCCGACTAGGATGAACTCGGGTCGATCGGTGACCGACTAGCGACTAGGGGCCGACTAATCGACCGATAGCCCGAATTCTGCCACACTGGTTAAAAGAATCTTGAATCAGCCAATGTCTGAACATGACAATCATTCGGTATAGGCTAATTTTGTAGGATAGTATATGAACCGCATAGTTTTGACATATATGATCATTATGTTTTAACTAATTCAATGTTGACTAAATATTATATGCTGTAAATGAAATGAGAGCGACTCCCAATTTGTAGTGTTTTGGTAGTTTTCCACTCCATACATTGACATATATAGACATGCTTCTAAGCTAACTAATTGCTGCTTCAAAGGGAATTATAACAAACATTGGTTTAATGTTATTTGTTGAGATAACTTGTTTGTGATGATGTTGAAATGAGAGATGAAACAACGGAATACTGGTAATAAATTGATAATCATAATATAAAATAAATTATTAATTTGAATTAATAGATGAATTGCAATTTAGTGGGTGACATTGGTAAGTGGAGATTTAGGAAGAACATGAAGAGTATACATAGGAAAAGACAAATGAGAAAACAACTAAAATGATGTTTGTTCCTACTCCGTTAGGCTTAATGTAACTTTTTAGTGTATCTAATCACCAAATCCATCATAATTGCATTTCTCGCTTCCGATCTTCTTTTATTTAGTTAAATTACATTTTTTTAAAGTGATGGGCATCACAAATTAACTCACAACTTTAGCCCAATTCTCCAATTTCAGCTCTTCTTTGAAAACTATAGAAATCTCGACTCATTGGATTTATAATATCGCAAAAAATATAATATGGCACTTCTATAAGTAGGCCGATTCTTCAAGAGTATTCTCTGTAGTTTTTTTTTGTAATTAATTAACAGGAAAAAATTGAAAAAAGAAAGAAAGTTTGACAAAATATATCGGAAATGCTCTCATACCCACGTTAAGCACATGTTACCAACGTTGATGTGTAAAAAATTTATTCATAAATTTTAGTATGATTATAAGTTTCTTTTATGAGATTTTGATAAATTAAGGTAGTTAGGTAATTATGTCTGCCATTAGTAATTCATAATATCTATACTTAATATAATAACTAAATCCGTCGAAATTAGTAACTTTGAAGTTTCTTCGTCCAAAATCTATTATCAATTATGGAAATTACAATTTTTGGTATATAAAATTCAACCTCAATATAAAACACAATTATTGGCAATAATTTGTCATATATTAGCTAAAATAAATAGGATAAAGTTATTTGGGTTAATTCCGCCTGGACCCAAAAAAACATATTTTCTTACAATTATTATTTTTTTAAAAATATTATTAATGAGAAATTATTTATGAAACAGTAACTAAATTTTTAACATTACAAATATATCCCCCATCGACCGCATATTGCAGTTCCAGCCCCAATCATCAACATGGGTTCTATGGAATGATGATAGAGTTATTCATACATTAAGAAAAATAAGTATCCATACTAATATGAGTATATTTTAGTCTTTAATACTTTTCACTGCACTCTTTTTTTATTAACATATAATTTTTTATATCTTATTATTTATTAATTGTAATATTTTATTATATTAAAATTATATAAAAATATAAAAAATATTAATTTATTCATTTACACTTACGAATCATATATCGCACGAGAATACTACTAGTAATCTATAAATTCATAAAACCTCTATGCATGGTTGATCGGTAGTTATGATAAAAATTGAAAACAATCACAATATTCGATTCTGATCATCATGCATCAATATGGAGCTATGCCCAAAGTTATTAATATTGCGGTTTAGGCGACGGTTTCGGATTTATCACTCAAATCATATATTTTGGTATTGGAGCATTTTCATTGTTCTGTTTTGGAGATATATATATTTATATATATAAAAAATTATACGCCTAGATATATTTTAAAATATTATTAGAAGTTAATATCTTATAAATATTTTCAAATCATATGTTAATTTGTTCGGTTTGAGAATTTGGGTTAATGAAGTTTAGACTACACAAAATTCAAAAATAAAGAAAACTGAACAAATTACCGAAAAATTACTCATGTATAGTCTATTATAATATTTTGAAACTTTTTTTTTTAATATAAACATATATGTGTGTGAAATTGGAAGAAAATATACCAAACATAATTTTTTAAATCATTTCGGCCATCTTGGCATTTGGGGAATTTCGGTCATTTCGACTTGTTTCGGTCATTTCGGACCAAAATGATCGAAGCGAAATGACTTCTAAAATATTTCGTTTTTATGACCAAAATGGAACGTTCCGACCGAAACGAAATGTAATCAATAACTATATATGGCTATGGCTGATGAAGCAGAGAACAAAAATGGAATGATGTATAAATAAAAATGTGTGTATATATACACACAATTCCCCCCTGAAACACACACGCACAGAGAGCAGCATGAGAAAATGATTAGAACCTGAAACAGGATATGGATGGGTAGAAGTTGTCTCTTTTGCAGCATCGCCATGGCAAAGAATCTTGCCGTCAATTACAACGGTGGAGAGCTTGTCTTCCCCATAACCAGCCCACTTGACCAGGTCTTCTCTGCCCAATGGCGATAACCCACCCAACAAGTCTAATTCTCCATAGGCAGCACTTTCCAAAAACACAAAGACGACGAAAACGAAGACGATGATCTTCATGAATACGGTCACAATCTTGGGCGTTGGTGAAACTTTGTATGAACGCAAAGAGAGAGTTGAAGCTAACCACACCACCTTTGGGGTTGGGGTTTATATAAGGGGGACCTTGCATGGTTGACATGCCCTTTTCGTGGATTTGATATTACATTTTTGGACTTCACCTAATTTTTATTTGATGTTTGCCTCCCCAACTCATATTATTTATTTTCTTTCAAATGGAAATACTCATAAGATCGAATTTATAATTATTTTAATTGTTGGGTTGATGATATAAGAAACTTGGAAGTTAGGAATTGGAAGGCTAACTGTTTGAGTTGGTAGCCTAATCTTACCTTTGCCTTATAAATAATATGAAAACATAGCCCAAATTAGGACCCATCCACGTCTATGGCCTTTGGTAAACTAGCACTACAAAGACTCGCTTTGTCAAGCTAGCCCCACCTATATATTTGCTTCTATAATATATAAATCTTATGCATAACGTAATTATGTAAAACATAAGCCCCAACATTTTAATTATATCGTATTATGAATGTGTATTTTACATAAGCTGCCGAGTACTCTCACTCCATCAATTTTTTGCTGCCTAACTCTCAGTTCAACTTTGTATTTTAGAAAAAATTACAAACCACAATTTGGTATCAATTTTATCCTTCTTTATGAAGTTAAATTATTTAAGATAAAATACTATAAATAAAACAAAAAAAAAAAAAAAAAGAAAAAGAAAGAAAGGAACAATAACTTCCAACAGAGAATAAGGAAGAAAAAGAGAGAGAGGGGGACGGAGAAGAGAAAAAAAGGAGGTGGATTTGATTTCGATGTTCTGTAAAAAGATCTATACATCTATAATGTACTGTTTGGATCTACAAACTCGAAGACCGTTACTCTCATTCAAACATGATGATTGAACAAATTAAACTTTGTTCGACACCACGACCGAATAGAGTGAATGTTATTCAAAATTGCAATTGAACATGATTTCATAAGTTCGACACTGTATGATTCGGTTCTCGCAATGGAATAGACACCCTCCTTGCATATTCATAAGCATGCATACATTAAGTGTAACCTATGATAATATTATAATTTGAATACACTGACGTAATAAATGTTAGGACTTGTGCCTTAAATCTGGTTCGATTTGGTTCGTTGTTTGTGTTAAGAAGGAGACTTGATCCGAGAAATGCTTTGAAAGCGCGTTGGAAGCAATGCGGCCTTGTCACAGCCGTGACAAATTGTGGCTGTTTGGTTGGTTTTGGCACTGGGGTGCCATAGTGGTTGCGACAGCTGAGGTGTCGCGGTCGCAACATAGTGAGAAAATTTGGTCACTGTCGTGGCAAGTGCTGGTCGGGGCCACGACAGTCTTAGGCGGTCAGAAGATGCGCTTACGCGTTTTTAGTCCCAATTTAATCTATTTTGTGTCTAGGTCGAATTGGGAGCTTATAAATAGTCTCATTAGTATTTTTTGGGGTATTGATTAATATTTGATTTTGTTTTGGTCATTAGAGTGTGGAGAGTTTATTTGGATTGAGCGTCCATTGATTTGGTACTCAGTTTGTCTTTGTTTGTTAGGATACAGAGTTCGTCAGTTGACCTAGGGTCAAAGTTAGTCTCAGTCATATATGGTAAACACTCAGTGATAATTGAATTGCTTCCTCTCGTTTGATCGTGAACATAGCTAACAAATTGTTAGTAAACCACGTTACATTTGATGTTCTTTGTGTTGTTTGATTTCTCGTTTAAATTTCCGCTGCATTATTTCCCAACAATAAAATATGATTAGACTTGACTAAGATGCTTTATGTATTGCATATGGAAATGGGGGTGCCGTCTATTTCTTGAAGGAAATCGGTCAAAACGCCATTAAATTTTAGAGCCCCGCAAGTTACAACCATTGTATTTCATTGAGATGATTATTACGAAATAACTTATCTAGCTGTGGCCCACAGGCCCAGAATAGACAATTGCATCATTGATGTGCCAACCTACCCAATTATGGGGAAGATCCAATGAAGATTATCTGTAATTTTATGACTGGGCTAAGCCTGCAAAATGTTGACTTGAAGCCCGGCCCAACTCACACCTTGGGGAGTGATGCTTGGAGTTGGAAGTAATAAACGGGGAGCTTAGATGAAAAGTTGTAAAATTGTGAAGCTTTATTTTGGATACTGAAATTCCCCCTCGTGCTACGCACGATTTGATATATATATATATGTAGATATGTATATTAAGAAAAATAAAGTTAGATATTCAAACAAAATAATTAAATAATTTAGTTTTATTAAATAAAAAGATATTAAATTTCTATTAACTTTTAATTTTATTAATAAAAAATATTTAATTTATTCTTATTTGCATTTCATTTTTAATAAAAATTAGTTCAACTCACAATACATATTCAAATCTAAGCACACTAACAAACAATTATTTATTTTATATTTAATATATTATATCAAAATATTCAACATCAATATCATTTTAAATACTAAGGAAAAGAAATTTGCCTTTTGTCTATTGCATATAAAAAAAATAAGTTCAAGAATGAAAAAAAAATAGAGTGAGTCTTGTGTGTGAACGGTCACATGTGTGACGGACGGAATACACTTTTACAGAAAACATTGATACTTCTACCGAAAAAATTGATACTTTTACTACATTGATACTTTTACAGATAAATGTGATACTTTTGCTACAAAAAGTGATATTTTTTTTGTTAAAAAAAGGTGATACTTTTACAGATAAACGTGATACTTTTATCACAAAAAGTGATACTTTTTTCCGTCACACCGTGTGACGACCGTGTGACGGTCTCATACAAATTTTTGCCAAAAAAATATTAGCGTCTTTAAATTCTTTCCATTCTTAAAGTGAACACACATGTTCCTTGATATTTTTCCCTATATAAAACGATATTATTTGTGAATCTATAAATTAAAAAGTAATTAACTTTTACTTATAAATATATAATATTGTAAAAAAAATAAATATAATAACAATGAAAAAAAAAAGCATAAATTTATTAATTCTAAATTCATGCATTTCCAATGGAAACATATCTCGACAGGTAGCTAGTTTTCCATTGAATGAGGGTGACGCGGGTCATATGTGCTTCCACCGCAAGTGCACCTCCACACATACGCTTCGTAAGGGTCAACAATGATTTGAATCCTTTGGCATGGATTGCAACCACCGCACCTCCCCATGCAGCTCGGCGGCACCGACCCTTCTAACAACCTCCCACCGACGACGAATACTCTTTCAGGGACCATAACTAATATGCAAACTATAATCACGTACATACAAACAATTTCCTTCATCGTTTTTTTTTTTTCGTCTTTTCTACTCGTGACGGCTTTTTATAGGGAACTCAGTACATACATTACTGCTACAGCCTGCACAACATATGTTGCTGATATATCGAAGATAAAAAAAAATTGACTCCTTCCTAAATAAATAGTATCATTTTAGACGCAATTTATGAGATTATGAAATCAACAACACCTCCTATAATTTTATCACCTTTCATTTTTCTCTCCGATCAATTTTTTTATAACTATAAATGTTTAATCTTTTTTCCATATCTTTTCTCTTATTACTATAGATTCTCCATACCTTATTTAGCTAAGGATAATATTGGAAGAATTAGGTAAAATTTAGGGTTTTTACCGATCAAGATATAAAAGATAGGTCAATTATCAATTCAGGTCATGAAAAAAAATATTCTATTAATCTAGAACCTAAAAGATTTGAAATGATCAGTGAAAGACCATAAGTCTCAAATTATTAGAGAGACTGTTTGGAAAATTGCAAAACTCACAAAATAAAATTGTGTAGAAGTGATAAGTAGTGGAAAATCTTTCACCGCATTTTCTTTAACTTTGTTATATTTTTTAATTTTCTGTAGTTTCATATTTGAATTTGTTAGTTTTTTTTTTATTTTTTAATTTGTTTTATTAAATATCAGTATTTTAAGTTATACTTGGGGAAAAAATTATTTTTAAAATAATCTGTAATTTTATTTTTGAGTTCACAATATTTAAATTCATGTAAACATATTTCATTAAAATGTAGTTTTTCTTATGTAAATATATTTTTTTTGTTAATTTGTACATTTTAAAAAAACATTGCAAATTATTTATTATTTTAGATATATCACGATAATTTTAAAAAATGTATCCCTACATGAATGTATTTTTTAGGTTTTGCAATGTTCCAAACTTGCTCTATAATGATTTTGAATTTATGGGCTTCTATTGATAATATCAACTCATTCAGGCTCTCAAATTGATATAAATTATCTTTCAGGACCTGAATTGATAGTTGATCTATCTTTCGAGTCATTTACCCATAAAAACCATTAAAATATACTAGAATGATACTACCTCCGTTTTCTTTTAGTTGTTCTTTATACTTGGATAAGGAAATTAAAAGAAGGGAAAAATGGACAAATATAAGCTCATCTAAATTTTATTTCAATAAATCAAATTCCTTAATTGTCTCACCTATTTCCTTTATTTTAGGGTAGTATTGAAAGAAAAGCTAAAATAATAATTATTTAAAAATAAAACTTAAAATCTAAATAAACAACTCAAAAAAGGGAGATAGTACTTATTTGTGAAAAAAATATTTTTCTTAGGATGACCGGGGAGTATTTTCTTTCCCTACGGTATTCTGCATATAGTGTCGTCTGTAAGAATTTTACATTTGTATATACCCAATATCCTATTTCTTTTGGAATGGTAATTAATGGGAAATTTCTGCCCTTATAAATGTTTAATGGTTGGAGATATTCAAGATCCGGTCATCAAAGGAAAAAATTTAACTTTAATATAACATTCCAATTAATTTTAATAAACAAACTTCCATAAATATACTCCACTTTCCTTATTAACTGCGAAAAGAATGTCTTTTGCAACAACAAAACATTTATCACAGTTCTATTATTAAAAATAACATATTTTATTATTAATTAATTTATCAATAACTTGAAGTAAATAATATATTTGATACAACAAAAACAAAAATTATCTCAAATTCGTCTCAAATATTTTTTTGTCGTCACTAGTTGTCTATAAAAATAAGCTTGAAATAGTCTGAAATAATTAGTAGAGAGTTTTGTGACCACAAATAGTGACAAATAATTTATTGTTAAAGATCACAATTGTAATTCAACAAATATATCAGAAAAGACTTTTTTGTTGTAGTGATTAACAGTGAAAATGTTTTAATTTCCATTTACAGGCATACTACTTGATTTATCAAAATATCCATTTATATACGTTGGCATTTTTAACTTGAGAGTAATACATATTAATAAAGACATAAAAGGAAATTACATGCGTATTATATGATTTTTAAAATTTGAAAGATCCCATCTTTATGAGGTTAATTCTACTACCTAATCCCTTTTCATTATCTAGAAAGGAGGATACTATATATCATTATGAGGGCTAATTTTACCAAACACCCTAATTCTTAATCTTAAAAGGATAATATATTTTATGTGTTTGGAATATTGAAGTTGAATTATAAATGGTTAACGTGTGAGTCATTTCATGAATAAATACACTAGAAGAGAGAATCTTTTATGTTTGGTTGTGGTTGGCTCAGCTCCTAATGGCTTGGCTCAATCCCTCTCTATGTTTGTTTATAGAGGTTGGCCAAACCATCATAAACCACTACAAATTCTAATACCACTTTAATCAGGGACAGATTTAGGGGGGGCGGGGGTCGCGGTCACCCCCCTTGAACTTCTAAAAAAAAAAATTTTACATGTAATTTTATCTGATAATTTTCATTAATACTCTTAATATATAAGAGTTTGCCCCCCTTACTCTTTCAAACTTCGTCCCCCTTGATTCAAAAATTCCGCCCCCATACTATATAACATAGATATAAAAAATTCGCCCCCCTTACCCAATCACCCAAACAAATATCATTTTTTTACTCTCCCAGCCACTATCCCCAGCCATCCCCTGTCCCAACCAAACGTGCACTTATAAAACTAGCGAACCACTCATGTGAGCAATTAATTTTAGGATAAAAGTTCACTTGATGACTAAGAATTTCTCCATATGTCAGCAGGCTTTACCATATGGGACTGTGTCGGGCATCATGAGAACTAATTCCCTTAAACAACGGTAAAACTGAATTGAAGTTAGTAAATTAAAAGAGAGGAATTAATTGAGTCGAAAGAAATACAAAGGATGCGTAAATCCAGTGTGGGCATGAAGTCATAAGAAGAACATTTATTGATTGAATAGTGATGTAATTATAAGATAGTTGAAGGCTTTGGAGGATCGTATGTGTTATCACGACATTGACACCTCCACAAGTATCCATGAGGCACCTGCGCCAGAAACCTAATGCAGGGCTTGCAACCATCGCAGCTCGGCGGTATCGGACCTATTAATGCCCTCCTCTCTGAACCTGCACTTGTACCTGTACCTGTACCATTCATTCTAGATATAAAACCCAATAAAATAATACAGATGCAAAAGTAATTTCGCTTCATCTCGATATATCATATTTGTTTTCTATGTGTCTCATACACCAAAAAATTTAATTACTCAGATCAAATTCCGGTAACATCAAATCAGGAGATAATCATGACACAATCTTAGGAATTATGTGCCCTAATTTATTCACTAAGTAAAAGGAGAAGCAAATTACAAAAATAGGAGGGAACATTCAAAAGCAAATAAAAGTAGACAACATATAGAGTGAGGATTGTTTTTCCAATATTGTAACTAAACTCAATCTGTTGATCATTTAATTAGCTGTAATTAGGGATGCAAACGAACCGAATCGAAGCGAATATTAAGAGATTCGATTCGAATTCGTGAAATTTGGCTTCGATTCGAATTCGTCGATCGAATTTTAAATCTGATTCGAATTCGATTCGAATTTGTTTTCCGAATATATTCGATTCGATTCGTGATTCGTAAATTTAAAATTTTCAACAAAACAAATATTGTTATTTAGAAAATATTCGATTCGAAGTCAAATTTGTCTAGATTCGAAAATTAGAAACCATATATTTTACTAAGGGAATTTGTATATATTTACTATTAAATATATTTTTATTTATTATAATTATATTATATATTTAATATTATATATATACCGAATCGAATCGAATCATCGAATTTGATGAATCGAATACATATATATTCGAATTCGATTCGAAATATAAACGAATATAAAACATGATATAAAACATGATATGAATTCGAATTTGAATCATCCTAAACGAATTCGAATCATCCTAAACGAATTCGAATCATAAATCGAATCAGTATAATTTGATTTGACTTGCATCCCTAGATGTTCAAAATTTAAAATTAAAGTATAGGTTTCTTTCCCTTCCGAGACAAACCTCATATATGTATTTTATATATGAAGACTGCCTTATCCTTATACGTTAATAAATATACATATATTCTTAATCTCTCTGTCTCTATATAATTTTTAAATTATGAAAAAACTTTCCCAGCTGTATGCAATTTTTGTAGTCTTATTATTAGAGGTGAACAAAATTTGGCCCAAACTAAATTAACAGATTGATCCAAACCCACATACATTATCTGAGTCGATTATTGAAATAACTAGTATTATTTCGGTGAGAATGCATGATTTGTAAATGTAACATCAATAGTTAATATATTTTATTTTTATAAGATACAAAAGTATTACAATCAATATAGGAAAAAAATCATTTTTAGTTTAGTACATTAGACCTTGTTTAGTAAAATCCTATGTTAGAAAATTTCAATTTTAGTCCTAAATATTTCAAAACTTGTCCAATTTAAGGACACTGACCATTACAAACGACCAGTTTGGCCGCAATTAATCACGTACGATGTACGTGACAAATAAATTTGAGAAAGATGAAGAAAGAAAGCAAAATAAAATAAAAAATAAAATGAAATGCATCTCATACGAGAATTAGAGTTTAACTTTTTCTTTTCTTTTTTGGGTGAGCTATTAAAGTAATTTAATGATTTGACATGTTATCTGGATAAATACTTGACATATAAGCATTAGCACTCGAAAGCCCTAAATTTATTAGTCTAATTCCGGCTAAATTGGTCGTGGGTGATGGTCAGTGTCCTTAAATTGGACAACTTTTGGAACATACAAGACTAAAATTAAAAATTTTTAATATACAGGACTTTTACAAGACAAGGTCTAACATACAGGACTAAAAATGAAATTTTCCCAATCAATATATGATAAGTGATAAAAATTATATGTATGTTCATAAAATAAAATTACAATAAAAAATATAAAAAATATATAGTATGAGTAAATTATAAAAAAATTATTTTTATTTTTCTTACAGATTTTTATCTATAAATAAACAAAGATTTACTCAATCAGGTTAATATGCACTATTCACAAAATATATTAAAGATTATTTTCATTATGGGACGGATCCATTTTCATTTTATGTTTTTAACAATAATAATAATTTTATATTAATTTCTAACATTTAAAACTTTTTAATACAATCAATAATTTTCATGAAATACCCAACTAATTCACATAGCAAGTTCAACAATTAGAATTAGGGTATCTGACAACAAAATGCTCATTTTTTTCACATGTATAAAATTCTCACCTCGATCATTATGTGCAATAAATCGAAAACTTTATTGGTAGCTAAACCATTTCACAGTCCCTATTTTAAATCACCTCTGACATTCTCGCGCAAACCTTAGTATATTAAGGCAGTCCCTTTATATATAAATAATATAATATATGTGCAAAGAAGTTAATGATGCCTAAAATTACTCCCAAGAAAATTGCGATTAGTTAGTTTACATTAATGTTGAAGTAAGTGTTGTGGCAAACAATTTCAGCCAATTCATCTTTGAAAAGCATCAAGAAAGCAGCCGGAAAATAGTGCTTAAAGAGAAGCTGTTTAAAAGCAGTTTGAGACAACAATTTTTGGCTGAGGCTTTTAACAATGGTTTCTGACAGTTAAATTAGTTAAAACCGTTATCATTTGAAGAGTACTCCGTTGTCGTTTTGTTAAAGCCATGCATGCATAATTTAAAGAGCTGTTTTGGGATCTTGGTGGTTATCTTCTTATTTCTTGTTCTCCAAGTGTTGAATCAGTTAAGATAGAATATCTTCAAGTCATTCCTAATTAGCTAGACATCATAATAGAATCAAAGAGAGAGAATATAAGAATGAGAGAAATCAAGAGAGGAAAAAAACCATTGTTGATAGATGAGCTTTGGCTCTTGTGTTTTGGTGTCTTGTAACCTTTGATTGGTGATAGTGAAGGATCTCCCCAACCCCGTGGATGTAGGCAATTGCCAAACCACATAATTGTGTCTATAGCTTAGATCTTGATCGGATCACATAAAAAACACACTTGGACTCAAGGTGTTTGTTAATTTATTTGTGTGTTAGTTGCTATTCTTATGTGGTTAATTGATTTAGATAACAAGGGGCACCATCTGTAGGAACTCCCATAGAAGAAGGTAGCTGATCACAATCATATCGATTTCCAAGATTTTAACTAAAAAGTCCACAGGAAAGAATGATTATGGATTGTGGAAGATCAAGATCAAGGCATTGCTGGTTCAGCAGGGCCTTACAACAGCTTTGAAAGGGAAAAAAAGATTCCTTGATAAAATAGAAGTCACAGAAGCAAGATTTTCTTGAGAAGGTACATAGTTTAGTCATACTGTGTCTTTCTGATAAGGTTTTGAGGGAGGTATCTAAAGAAACGGATGCAACATGTGTTCTAAAGAAGTTGGATGCTCTTTATATGACCAAGTCCATGGCAAGTCGATTATACTTGAAACATAAACAGTTTCCTTACAAGTTCAAAGAGGAAAGGAGTGTTGAAGACCAATTGGATTATTTCAATAAGGCATTAGATGACCTGGAAGCCATTGATGTGACAATGGAAGATGAAGATAATGCCATTCTCTAACTGAATTCTCTGCCAAAGACATTTGATCACCTTAAAGATGCCATGCTCTATGGCAGAGAATCAGGTATTTCTCTTCTTGAAGTTCAAACTGCATTAAGGGCCAAGGAAATGCAATTGGTTGAGTTAGGAAAAATCTAATGTGTCTGGTGAAGGATTAAACATAAAGAAAGGAAAGGGTTTCAAGGGTAAGAAATTACAATCTAATGATTCTATCAAGAATGGTGTTACCCAGAAACCTAAGGGCTTTGAAGGAAAGGAAACCAGGAAGTGTCACTTCTATAAAAGGCCAGGACACTTGAAGAAAGATTGCTTTGGTTTTATAAAGAAGCACGCACAGAAAGGGACTCAAGCCTCAAGCTCGGCTAAATTAGTAGAAGCAACTGAATGTGACATAATTCAAAGGTGCAAACGAGTGGATCTTGGACTCTGGATGTAGCTTTCACATGTGTCCCTATTTGGACTGGTTTGTGGATTTTAAAGAGCAAGACATTGGCACTTTAATGCTGGGAAATGATTAGATTTGCCCATTGACAGTATCAGGTTAAAAGCTCATGATGGCTCCATCAAACTTCTTAAGGAGGTCAGGTATATTCCTCAACTCAAAAGAAGTTGCAATTTGCAATACAAAGAATGAGAGAATTTCAAACCATAGCAAGCATATTGCTATGCGGTATAACTTTGTAAGAACCATGGTAAAGAAAGGGAAGATTGTACTTGAGTATCTCCCAACAAATCAAATGTTAGCAGATCCGCTAACAAAACCTTTATCTGGAGAAAAGGTTACAAAGGTCATGAGGGATATGAGACTATTACCGGTTAAATCAATTACTTGAATGAAACCAACTCTATCTTCAGGTACAAGTCACACATTTGTCACCTTATGTCTTGAGTTAAAAAAGCAATTCGTTACATGACAGGCTAGTTGAATACTTTGATACATCTCAAAGTGCATAACTTGAAAATAGTGGGGTGTCACTATTTTTAAAGTCTTATATCTGACCTATTATGCACTTTGTTTTACCACAACAAGGTAGGTTGAATTTTTATCCTCAATAGACCTATAGCTATGTGGCATGTTGTTGTGGATGTTCCTGATAGGTCTACCTACTCAAGTAGAGGAGTGAGTGGCTGCTCCTTGTGAATTGCCCGGTAAAATCCTAGAGTACTTGTGAAGACCAGGATCAACACTAGACTCGTAATATTGATGTTGCCTTTGTGAAAAGAGCAAGTAATCATACACAATGAGAGTATGTCTCCGTTGTGTTTCATATTCAACCATAAGTTAAAGGCTAAGTCCACTTCATGGCTATTCATTGTGTGAAACAAGCTTTTGTTGATTTAGTAATAATACTACTATTATATATAAATTAGTGGGGGATTGTTATTTATATAGTATTATATAAATAATATATATATATATATATATATATATATATATATATATATATATATATATATAAAAGCAAAATTGAGGGTATTAACGTCATTTTAGCTTTCCCCCCCAAAAAATTTAGACCATAATTGATAACTTTTTGTTATTTTTGGTAAGTTCATAACTTCTTTTATTTTTTTAAAATACAAATAGCTTTTTCATTTTTAATTCGATTCTTATGCATAATATACCAAATTATTCATCTTTTCATGATCTTCGATTTGACATCTATATCACATATATTATAATGAGCTATTTGATTTTAATAAATCGATTGTTTGTTGGTTAATTATTTGTGCTAGAATTGATGTTTATTGTGAATTGGACTATAATATTTTGGTTTTAGTTGCAATTAAAATTGGTAAAATAATTTCTTTATGAAAAATATGAGTATTTTTTTTTTATAAGATTACAACTAATCAATTTATTTTATTTGACATGAGTTTTCAAATATATATATTTTTTTATTTCATACATACATGGAGAAAACCTATTGTTTAAATAATGGAAGTCCTACTTTATTAAATCAAAGGCAAAAACATCAATATTTATTTGTAATCAACTTATTAAATTATCAAAATTGCTAAAATATCTTTTTTATCACGTAAGTACAAAAACTTTGAGCATATATATAATTATGTATTAAAATAGTTATAAAAATTATTTTTAATTACATATTTATATTTTTAATAATGTGTAGTTTGTTTAAATGACTATTTTAAGCCTAAATTATGACATTTGTTACATTTGACAATCTTTTTTATTTTTTACTTTTACTAAAACTTCAATTATATATTTTTACACTTTCTAAGCTAAATAATACTTTGGTGCACGAATCAATATCAACTGTCATTTTTACTCTTAACAATCTAAATAACTTTTTTCGCATTAATCAATTTTTATCTTTAAATAAATAAACTATTTATAAGAAAAATATCACATTTATATAAATAATTTAAAAAATACCACATAAAATACGAAAATATTCAAATATTTTGAAGAACTCACAGACTTTAATTTGTTATTGGAATCATTAAATAAATTTTGAATTTTATTTTGTTAAAATAAGATTTTATTAAATAAAAATTATTTAAGTATATTTAAAATCACCAAATGAAATGTTAAAAGTTGCAAATGAAAATCCAACTTTATAAAGAGAAAATTAAATATTATAATTAGAACTTGAAAGTTTATTTAGATAAATTAAAAAATAAATATAAAATAAAAGCAGGGACACAAAGAGAAAAATATTAAACTTTACATTACATATGAAATATTCAAATAAAATATCATTGTTCCTTTTATTATATATTTTATGGTTATTTATAATTATTTATAGTTAGAATTTAAAAGTATTTTATAAATTAATATTATATATAAGCCACAATAGTGACAATTCTGTAAGTAACACTTTTTAGAATTTTAAACTGTGATTGGTAAGTTGTTGTCACATTTGGTAAGAATCAAAATTTATTTTGCTTTCTAAAATTGCAAATATCTTTTTTTTTTTTTTTTTCATTTCTAATCTATTTATTATATGTACTACATCAAATTAATCATCTTTTGACGATGTTTGATTTGACATCCATATGATATATATATAATAATAAGATATTCTATTTTAAATATTATCTTGTATGTTTGTTGATTATTTGAGTATGATTTTCAGTGTTTATTGTGTGTTGTACAACTATATAGTATTGGTTCGGAATACAATTAAAAATCATTCAAATAATTATCTTTTACAAATTATTTTACTCGATTATTTCATTAAAATCACAACTAATCAGTTTATTTTATCTGAGAATTGTCTCAAATTTTCTTCATTTATTGCATTGAGAGATTAATCTATGTATATATAATTCAACACACACTTTATCGAATTAAAAGCGATAGTTAATATTTGATTTATAATCAGCTTATTGAATTATTAAATTTTCTAATGCTTATTTTATATAATAATTATTTTTGTTAATAAATAACAAAACTATGACTTTCACTCATATATATAAGTTTATATCTAATAATTAATCTTAGATTTTCTTTTATTAATTTTTTATATTTTACATATATTAATTTTATTTATATATAAATAATTACACTTTGCAACCTATACTATGATAGAGTGAGTCTTGTGTGTGACAGAATATATTTTTACAGGAAAAATTGATACTTTTACTGGAAAAAGCGATACTTTTACAGATAAGAGTGATATTTTTACTGCACTGATATTTTTACAGATAAATGTGATACTTTTGCTAAAAAAAGTTATACTTTTTTTTGTTCCAAAAAAGTGATACTTTTACAGATAAACGTGATACTTTTATAAAAAAAATGATACTTTTTTTCCATCACACCGTGTGACGGTCTCATATAAGTTTTTGTCACTGAGGTATTATACAAGTTGCAACTAAACTTCTTTTAAATAAGCACAATTAACCAACTTGAACGATATATATTTTAGACTTTGCAACCTAAACAATACTTGGTCACATTAACCAATCTCAATTATGTCCTTTTTTATTTTTTATTTTTTTTTTTATTTTTTTCATTTTGCAACCTAAGCAAACTTTCTTTACATTAACCAATGCATATCTTTAAATGAATCTACTATTTACAATATAAATATATAATTTAATTGAACTTCTCAACATATATATGAAAGTATTAAGAAATATTGGAGCACTCATATGTTTTATTTTGTTATTCCAACTATTGGAAAAAAAAAAAAGATATTTTATTTTGTTATTCTAACTATTGAATAACTTTTAATTTTTATTTTGTTAATTTGTTATTTTTTGTATATCGAAAATACTAAGTAAAGTACTAAAACTTGCAAAAAAGATTTTTTAAAAGTAAATAGTTATAGTTAGAATGTAAAACTTTATTTAGATAAATTTAATATTTAAAGTAAAATGGAAAAAATTAAAGAAAAATAAATTTCTTATAACATTATCCAGTTTATTTTATTTAATAATATGAGTTGATACTTAGATATTTATCTTTGTTTTAACATTCATAATTAATTAAGCTACTTTGCATATAGGTGAAGAATGAAATGCAGACACACTAAATGTGTGTTTGGATTTCAAAAATAAGAAAGTTCATTTTGAAAAATATTTTTTTTATATTTAGATTTATCTTAATATTAATCTATAATATATATATATATATATATATATATACACCTATATATGAAGTAAGTTATATTAAATTGATATATGACGTGCGAGAAACTCATATGTACATTACTTATAAATATTAGATTATATTATGTTTAGTTTTATTAAAATCATTACTTTTTAAATAAACTTCCGTGCAGCGAATATTACTAGTTTATATATAATAGTAATTGTATTTTGTTTTTATTTATTTATTTATTTATTTATTATTATATATGCAAATAAAAGGGAAAGAATAAAAGAAAGGAAAAGGGATGCGTCTGTTGCAAGAGAGGATGTGACTTTTTCAGAGAAAAGACACCTCTGGAAGAGAAGGTTGGTGTCAATGGCTTTGCTGAAGAGATGCAATCTTTAAAGCTTCTTTTGGAAATCAATATAATACCTGCAGATTGACATATCACGGTACGAAATATTTACTTGCGATAATCCCTATCTGAGCGTGATTCCTTCTAGCAATTTTTTCCTTCTATTTTCAGACGAGCTTGTGATTCTTGCTCCGTATAGATCAAAAGAGTGCAACTTTTGATTTATCGTGTTAGAAGGTGAATTCCTGTAAACCATTTGCACCAAAGTGAGAGGAATTTATACCTTTAAAGATAGCATCATTACGGTGTGCCTAACCTATATTCATTAAATCCATCACCCGTGTATATATATAGAGAGAGAGAGATTCTTATAAATAATAAGTCTTGCTTGGCCTGCGTCTGAGTGCGTTGTTGTAGCCTAGCAGGCTTGCAAGTAGGTTGTAGACCAGTTCGTGAGACCTGAGGTCGGTGAGGGCGATCAATAGGAGACGGGGCAGATGGATGAAGATGTTATCCTACTTTTGACGACTGGCAGCAAGGATAAGTTTTCACTTTATTTCACGTTTGATAGTAAGGGTTCAACTTGTAATCCCAACCTTCAATTTCTTTCTTATTTTATTTTCTTTTAAATTTTATATAAGCAACTATTAACTTTGAGCATTTGTTTTGCAAGACATACTTTAATAATGGAGTACCGAATACCCGCCCACTTTTTCCATTTTTTCCTTCATCTTCGTTGTTGGCAGTTAATTTCGGTTGGACAATCCTAATTTAATAAAAAAGGAACATAACTTGACCCAACAAATGTGAGAAAAATGCAGAATTAGTACATAATTATTGGGAGATTGCAATTTCAATCCTTCTCAAATCATAATATAAAAATAAATACAATGGAAAATTTAATTTTGTGAATTTAGTTCTTGAAGAAACTGTGGTTTTTTTTAGAATTTTGACAGGTGCAGCTGATCAGGTGTGTTGTCTGAGATAATTTGCTGGCCAAACTTATCCAACATGGCGTTGAATAAGCATCACCAAGAAAACACACACAAAAATGTCACATCATTACATAAAAAATTCAAGGTAGATTTTTTAGGAGTGTTTGCGATCACTTTTGCTTTTGAAAAAGTGATTAAGAAGGTATTTGCTTAGAAATAAAGAAGAGTTTTTCTCGGTCAAGGACCCGAAAGATAGACAAACTATCAATTCAGGTCCTGAAAGATAATTTCTATCAATCAAGGGCCTAAAAGATTTGAAACTATCAATGAAAAACCCATTAATCCAAAATCATTGTAGGGCTTGTTCGGAAAATTGTAAAACCCAAAAAATAAATTTATCTCGAAGTGATAAGTAAGGAAATATACATCAAAAGTCTTTCACTATATTATTATTTTTAATTATCGTGATATATCTAAAATAATTAAATATTTACAATATTTTTTTAAAACATACAAATTAACAAAAAAAGGTATTTATATAAGAAAAATACATTTTAGTGAAATATGTTTATATGAATTTATTTATTTAAAAAAAATAATTTTTTCCCCCGCGTATAACTTAAAAAAGAAATTACAGATGTTTAAAAAAAAATATATAAATATGAAACTACAGATTCAAATAAATACTAAATTTAAAAAAATGTCTTGAAAGATTTTTGACGTATATTTCCATTGCTTATTACTTCGATACAATTTTATTTTGTGGTTTTTGCAATTTTCCAAACATGTCCTCTAATGATTTTAGATTTATGGGTCTTCCATTGATAATTTCAAATCTTTTAGGTCCTCGATTGATAGAAATTATCTTTCAGGACTTGAATTGATAGTTGACCTATCTTTCGAGTCCTTGACCGATAAAAACCCCAAAGAAGTATTTTGGAGTATTTGCAAGAACAACTTCAATTTTAATAAAAGTAATTCTAGGGCAAAAATTACAAGTAAAAAATAGTTGTTTTTCTTTTTTAACTTTTTGATCTTTTGGTAAATAAATAAAATCTTTCTCCCTCACACATAAGCTAAAAATTGCTTAAGTATCAAACACTCCAATTTTTATGTTTGACCAAAATAACTTTTATTCTCAAACACTACCTACTTTTGATTTTAAGCAATTTTACCATAATCTCTATTTTCAATCACTTCTTCAAAAGTTAAGCTAAAACACCCTCTAAGATTAGATTATATAAAAATAACTTATGTAAAAAGTAGGTATTGTTTGAAAAAAAAAAAAGTGATTTCTAATAAAAGTAAAAGTTGGAGTGTTTGGTATAAAATCACTTATGTCTTTTAAAAAATATATATTATTTACAGAATGTCATTGCGTACAGAAAAACATTAAAATTCTGCTTTAGATTTTACATTAGAAGCACTTCTTTTAAAACAGAAGCTAACTTTACAAACACTAAAAAATAACTTTCCTTAAGTTATAAGCTGTAAATCACTTAGAAAAAGTAAATGCAAACTCCCCTTAAAACTAACTGCTGTTAATGGAAATTTACAACAATAAATGGTCAACAATTTATTTAAGGCGTATTATATCGCGAAACATCTTTTCAAATACTACTATATTATTTGGGACGGGAAGGCGACATCCTCCTTTACTATTAAAGGAGAATCGCCAGAGAGGTGTCGTCATTTGGTGTGGCTTCTTCTGCTTCTGACACGTCTCCTCCTAGCGTAAATATTGAATTCTCTCAAATAGTATTGAATAAAATATTATTTTAATTATCTTTAATTATCTATCCCTAATTATAAGGAAGTGTGATAACTTTTCCCCTCGAATTTTAAAACTGTAATAACTTTTTCGTCTCAACTCCGTTTTCTACGAAAATTATATTAAATTAATCTTATTTTTACGATCTTCGATTTGACATCCATGATGTATATATTTAAGTAAAATATTAATTTTTTAAATGTGAAATATATTTTTATGATTATTGTAATATTAATAGTAAAATATTAAATAAATAAATACATATATGACATGACATGAAAGGGGAAGAAAAATGATTAAATAATAATATATTGATAGATTAATCCATTGACATGTATCCCACTTTATATTCTCAAGTAGTACATATGACATAACTCCATTATATTTTATTAATATAACAAAATATATTAATCCCGTGCATAGCACTGGAGAACATCTAGTTGTTAAATTAAAGAATTAAAGGGATAAAACTTAACCTACATTCTATGGAGAATTATAACCATAAATGATTTATAAATTGTGTAAAGATAACTAGTTACTCCAATATAAGTTGAGCAGATGCTATTCCTCTTCTTTCCTGTTGGTTTCTCTCTCTTTTTTTATTTTATTTGACAATATTTAGTCATTAATTAGACTCAACAACTTGGTCACAATAATATTATTTGAGACAAGTGCATATATTCCTTTCGTTTCAAAATAAGTATCGTTTTAACATTTTTTGTAAAAATTAAGGATTCATAAAAATGACAAATATATTCAGAAAAGATCCACTTAATTTGTATATTTTGTGGAATAAGGAAATAATCAACTAAATTAAATAGGTTGTTTAGTGTAAAATTGGAAGAATTATATATATATATTTTTTTTAAAGCGACACTTATTTTGAATTCTTTTAGCTTCTCTTAAACGGCAATTATTTTAAAACGAAGGGAGTAATTTTTTTTTATAACTAGTTGTCTCTTAAGAAAATTTAAAAATGCCCTTAAATTACATGTACACCAATATTTAACGATAAGTCGCAATATATAATTATGATTAGAGATAACATTTGTCGTTTTAAAAATGGTAAACAACAAATATTTTTTTTTTGCAGTGAAATAAATGAAATGTTCTTTGTTTTCTTATTTTTTCTGAATTAAATTATCGGGAAAATTGCGTTACATTCCACAATACGTTATAACTATGTTAAAGTTTTATTAGACATTGTACATCTTTCCATGACCCTTAGCTTATAACTGCATTTTTGTTGGCAAATCCACTCAAATTTACTCAACAACACTTCAAGAGACTCACCAAGAAAAACTAGCAAACACTTTGTGTGCAATAGTGTATATGTGTAAACAACAAAAAATATAATGAAAATGGAGACTTGATTTTACGTGGTTCGATTTAGAACCTACATCCACGAACAGAAGATCATCTACCAATTCACTAATCACCAATCAATCGAGATACAATATGCCAAGATACAAAACCAAGAAGAATATGAAACCTACTCCTCTCTTTGATCTTTTTTCTCTCTCTAACTTGATATCTAGGTGGCTTGAATGGTGCGTTTTGAAGTATTACAATGCGAAATACAAGCTTTAAGTAAGATGAATAATAGCCATCTGATCTATTCAGCTCACATCAGATCCACCAGATTGCGAAATAGAAAACTGAGCTTCATGCAACGGTTTCAGAGGTAAAAGACAACGGTTTAAACGCCATAACCAGAACTGTTGTGTTTTACTTGAGCTTTTATTTGGTATTAACTTGTGCGTCTGCTTTTCCCTGCTTTTTCAGCTTATTCAAGATGCTTTAAAAACTGATACGGATTAGTTGTTTAGCCACATCACCACCTTAGCTCACAATTTTTCTCCACGATCTTTTAAAAACCAAAGAAACTGAAAAGCAAAGTTAGAAAACAGTGATCCCAAATACACCAGTGACCATGAGAAAAAGGCGGAAAAACATAGCTATCAAAGAATGGCAACAGTGGGCGTTGACATAAACGGGTGTATAATATAAGAAACATAGTACGTGTATTATGGCTATATCAAAATAACCCATACCTAAATCCATGAAATGCTGATGGCCCAATCTGGGCTTATTTTATTGGCACAGTTCTTCAATTTAGTCCAACAATTTAGATAATTACTCAATTTTGATGAAAAATTATTAATTAGCTGGAGCACATGTGACTGGTAAAATCGGTGAATTAATTTAATTGAGGTGACAAGAATTATATGATGTGGATATATATTTTAAATCTTTTTTTAACAAAAAATGGCACATCAACAAATTAATTCTAGTTAAATAATAGATTGCCAGTGAAAATTGAACTAAAATGAGTAATACCTTGAATTACGAGATAAAATTAAAAAAATAATAAATTGTGAGACTAAATTCATTAAAGTAGAATGCTATGTGACCAAATATAATTTATTCCGGGTTCAAGAACTAAGTGGAAGATACATATAGGAGGGAAGATGAGTTCATGATATATTTGGATCATATATGTTGTGGTTACATGCGCATCTCCAAACGGAGGCTCCTTCAGGCGGCGACAGTTGTTGGAGAACCCTTTGGCACGACGTGCAACCGCGGCACTTGCCGTTGCAGCTCGGTGGGACCGACCCTTGTAACAGCCTCGTGGTCGCATGGACCTGTGGGCTCACAAAAACAAAGAGGCATACAATTAAGCAGATCATCAAAATGTTGGACTTCATATTCGCCAAACTGTGGATCTATTTCAGTCTTCTCTTGTAATCAAAGGGTTTATATAGTTGATCGGTGTTGCCCAAATACCTCTGAGTTAAGGGATTAACAACTTAAATTAAGTTTGGATTGCCAAAGATACGGGTATAATTAAAGTAAATGTCCTTTAAATTTGCAGTTAGCATAAATAGGTTTCAAAAAAAATTATTTTTATAGAAGAGTCATTATTTTAATATTTGTTCCTTTTATATTTGGTTGAATTTTAGGAATTTATTTTGTGGTTAATTCATGAATTTAATTAAATGGAATTGTTTTTTCTCTTTTTGGTGGGGAAACCTAGTTTTCTTTTATTTTATATCATGACTTACATTTTGAGATTTCCAATTTTAACGGACGAGATCATTGATATTTTTCCTTCATATATGTTCAATATTTCAGACCTTTTTTACTTTTTATTTTCAAAATTGAAACTCTCATTAATCAATGTAAATCGTCAAATACAAGATTCTCAATCCAATTAAAAAAATCAAGAACTATCCAAACAATTGAATCGCCTGAAAAAAGAAAAAAAGAAAAAACGAGGGCTATGTACCAACAAGTTACAAGACATATGCTCTATACTAAAAAAATCAGATAGCATTAAATAAATGCTAAATATTATCCCTGAAAAGACCAAAGGAACTAAGATCTGCCCCTTGCCCCGTGACAGCATGCACGACGAGCAAAGGATTTGGATGACGAATTCAGGCAGAAGCGAACTTGACAATCGGAGCAAAAAACCGGTGGAGAAAGACTAAGAAAGGTCGAAAAAATGGCAAATTTAACAGGTTGCAGTACTGTTTATGGTGGAATTAAATAAATAAGTCTGCTTTTTGGATAATTAAAATAGTAGGTGAAGTCACAGGCGACTTCACCAAAATCTGCAAATCACTATTCAATGTCGTCCCTGCTATGGGCGACTTCAAATTATTATTATTATTATTATTTTTATTAGATGTCGCTTGTGGGAGAGGCGACTTCTAAAAATATATATATTTTTTTTAAACTCGCCTGTGGAAGAGGTGATTTTAGATTTTTTTTTTTAACCTTTGTTGCTTTTAAATAATAATAATAATAATAATAATAATAATAATAATAATAATAATAATAATAATAATAATAATAATAATAATAATAATAATAATAATAATAAAAACACATAACAATTAGGGGTGTGCACGGCGCGGTTATTTATTTTTTTCGGTACAGTTCGGTTCAGAAATTTCGGACCTAACGGAAGTTCAGTTCGGATAATTGGAGTTTTTTTTTTTTTTTTTTTTTTTTTTGAATAATAAATACAAATTGAACATAATATATTGACACCTAACTAATATAAATAAAATTATGTTAGTAAACGTAACAATTAGGGGTGTGCACGGTGCAGTTATTTATTTTTTTCGGGGTAGTTCGGTTCAGAAATTTCGGACCTAACGGAAGTTCAGTTCGGAAAATTGGAGGTTTTTTTTTTTTTTTTTTTTAACTGTTGAATAATAAATACAAATTGAACATAGTATATTGACGTCTAACTAATATAAATAAAATTATGTTAGTAAGTTGGATGTAATAAAATATTTTATATAAGTTAGACGTTAATATATTATGTTCAAATTGTATTTATTTTTCAAAAGATAAAAAGGATCTTCAATTATCCGACCTGAACCGAATTGAATTAAATCGTTCTGCTACATCCAACTTACTAACATAATTTTATTTATATTAGTTAGACGTCAATATATTATGTTCAATTTATATTTATTATTCAAAAGATTAAAAAAAAAAAAACTCCAATTATTCGAACTGAACTTCAGTTAGGTCCGAAATTTCTGAATCGAACTATCCCGAAAAAAATAAATAACCGCAGCATGCACACCCCTAATTGTTACGTGGTTTTTATTGTTGTTATTATTATTATTATTATTATTATTATTATTATTATTATTATTATTATTATTATTATTATTATTATTATTATTATTTAAAAGCAACGGTAAAAAAAAATAATTCTAAAATCACCTCTCCTATAGGCGAGTTTAAAAAAAAAAAAAAAATTAGAAGTCGCCTCTCCTATAGGCGACATTTAATTAAAAACAAAAAAGAAAAATTAACTTGAAGTCGCCCCTGGCAGGGGCGACATTGAATAGTGATTTGCAGATTTTGGTGAAGTCGCCTGTGGCACAGACGACTCCACCTACTATTTCAATTGTCCAAAAAACAGACTTATTTATTTAATTCCACCATGAAAAGTACTGCAACTTGTTAAATTTGCCCGAAAAAATACGTACATAAACGCGGTAAAGTCCCATGCTAAAATTCTAGCGGAAATGTGTGATTAGATCTTTCATTATTTCGGGAACTGAAAAGAGAAAAAATAAAATAAAAATTAAAGATGAAACCTTCCCCATCCTCCCATGAGGAAGATGTAGGAAAAAGGGGGAAACTAGGTTTTTAGATTGGAATTTTTGAGAGAGATAATGAACTTCTTCTGAGAGAGAGAATGAGTAAAATCACAATAATTAGTGCGAGCAAACTCCAGAATATTGATCTTTTTAACTTGAAATACAATTAGGGTCCGCTTAATTGCAAATCATCAATGACAATGATAATGAGTATGGATGAGGGATCAATCACATTATGAAATGAAATGGGAGGAATTGTTAATAAAAGGAGATAATGATTAACTTATTTATTATGTAGCAAACACCATAAATGAGAATGAGTCATCATTCATTCTCATTCCTTATCCATAAACCCCCCAACCAAGCGTGCCCTTAATACTATTATCAACATTAGGGATGTCAATTGGGTGAGTTCAAACTCGAACTTGCATGAACCCTGTTTCGGCGGGTAAATGATTTTGCTAAACTCACTCCTAACCCGACCCAGTATATAAAATATGTGGTTTTTTTTAATAATTTTATTAATATATAGCACAAAACATGTTATTCTAAAATAGTCCACATCTCTTCCCACCTCGGTGATGATGTGTTCCTTTAATATTATTTTTTCTAAGGAAGATTCATATGATACTAACAATTTTATGTATGCTTTATATGTTCTTATTTTTTGTTGAATGAGTAATTGATTTAATTTCTTTGACTTATTCAACAACATGTGTTTTCATTTATATATTTACTTGTTTATTTAATATTGATCGAATAATTCTTTAAAAATATTTAATATTTTACTTAATTTTATTGCAAATCAGGGTGGGTTGGGTAACTCGTTGGGATGAAGCGGGTTATGGGTTTATGATTTTTTTAAATGGATGGGTTACAAATTTAGTCAAAACCGTCCCTTATCCGACCTATTGTCATCCCTAATCAACATTTATACTTACTGATACTTGAATATATTTCGATGAAACGATATTTTATTAACATTGATTTGATATATTTCATTCTTCAATGTGTTTGAAATTGATACTCCCTCCGTCCCGACTTAACCTGCCTAGGTTGATCGGGCACGGAGGTTAAGAAAAAGCAAATTTTGTAGAATCTTTGACTTTTTTAAAGGTGAAGATTGAGAATGAAGATTTTGAGGATGGAGATTGTGAGAAAAATTTGTCATTTATGGGGCTGACAGGTTAAGATGGGACAAATATAAATGACAAGTAGGCAGGTTAAGTTGGGACGAAGGTAATATATAAAAATAGAGTAAGTCTTGCGTATCCCAGACGTACTAACTTTATTAGGTGCAATGGGTTGGGTCTATCCACTAAAAAACATAAAACCATAATAAAAGATACAGTGATATATACCACGATCGCATTGGGAAATCAGCCCATTTTAATACTTCTTCCGTCCCGGCCTAATTTGCATATTTATTTCCGTGCGTATATTAAGAAAAAATTAGTTTTATTTTTTTAGTTGATTTTTTTCAAAGATGGAGATTGAGGGTGAAAATTTTAAGAGTGAAGATTGTAACAGTTCTTTTCATTTTAGAGCGTGTGAAAAATAGGATGAGATGATCGAAAAAAAAATGTGCAAATTAAAATGGGACGGAGGAAGTACATGCTATTGCAGTGGATTACTAGAGCCCATTTTAGTATAAATACTGACCCAGTTGGAGACAAGTCGAACAAAATAGAGTGGCCCGGTTGTCTGTAATACATGCTATTGGCGTAGATTACTGGAGCCCATTTTGGTATAAATACTTGACCCAGTTGGAGACAAGTCCAACAAAATAGAGTGGCCCAATTGTCTGCGTTCCTCTATATTTTCGATTTTTATAGAGACAGATGTGGTTATCCTTTGACCAATATAAAGTACTCCCTTCGTCTCATCATAGTTTGCTCACTTTTCTTTTCGATCCGTCTTATACTAAATTTGTACATTTTTAAAAAGAATTTTTTTTTCATAATTTTCATCCTCAAAATCTTCATCCTCAATCTTCACCTTTAAAAAAGTCAACTGAAAAACAAAAAACAGTTTTTTTTTTTAACATACGCGCCGAAACAGGTGTCAAATTAGGCCGGGACGGAGGAAGTATCACTTTTCTAATAAAGGTATCAGCTTTATTATTATCATTTTTATTGACAAAAGTATAATTTTATCAGAATTTTAAAAAGTGATGTGTTTGCCAAATAAATATGATACTCCCTCCGTCCTAGTTAACTTGTCACACTTTCTATTTCGATCCGTCCCACTTAACTTTTCACACCCATAAATGAAAAATAAAGGCAACAATCCCTATCCTCAAAATATCCACATTCAATCTCCACCTTTAAAAAGCTCAAAGATTCCACAAAATCTGTTTTTTTTCTTAACATCCGTGCTGTGAGAAGTTAACTGGATGGAGGGAGTACATTTTATTAGAAAAGTGATATTTTCATAATAAAATAATATTTTTAGTTAGAACGTTGTTGATTTATGAATTTCAATTGTTCTGTTTTAAGAAGTACCACTTTATTGCTGAAGAATATCATTATTTTTGCCAAAAGTATCATATTCAAAAAGTTATACATTTACATAATAAATATGGTACCTTTTTTTGCTAGAATAGTGATACTTCCCAATAAAATAATAGTTTTAGCTAAAACATTATTATGTATGCATTTCAATTGTTATGTTTCAAGAAGATCACTTTATTGCAAAAAAATATCATTTTTTTCTAAAAGTATCACATTTTCGTAAAATTAATGATGATACTCTTTGCCGTAAAAGTGATACTTCTCCAATAAAGTGATAATTTTAGCTAAACATTGATGATTTATGCATTTCAATTGTTCTATTTCAATAAGTATCACTTTATTTTGGAAAAGTATCACTATTTTGGGTAAAAGTATCACTTTATCGAAATATTAAAAAAGTGATATTTTTAGATAATAAAGGTGATATTTTTTGCCAGAAAAGTGATACTTCCGCAATAAAGTAATAATTTTAGATAAAATATTGATGTTTTATACATTTCAATTATTCTCTGTTTCAAGAAGTATCACTTTATTTTTCGAAGTGTGTATTTACACACAAGTGTTAGGAGGATGTGCTCCATCCCCGTCGAAACACAAAAAAACATCCTGAAAAGCAGCTTATTGGAAAGGAAAGTAACTGAGAAAGCTAAAAACTCGGCATATGTAGCAAGGGCTGCACTGCACGAGAAGGCATTTTATACGAGCTTGTTCTGTAGCAACATCAGCTCCTAGAGAAAACCTGAAAAAATGCCAGGTTAAATGAAGCTTCAAAGACATAAAAGTAAAATCTTCTAACTGAAGAGCCAAAATTCATAGATGTTGATGCATATTACTGATAATAAAGCAATCCTTTTTTTTATATTGTAGAGATCATTAACATTAAATATTAATTATATTTAGAAAGGATTTTACATATTAAGACCTCAATGGATGAAGCATTGTGGCGCTCAGTCCCCAAGTTTTCCTAAGTTATTGAGTCCAACAAGTGTGAGGGGCCTCAGTGGGAACAACAACCTGTCAGATATCTTTAGATGAGGTAGTAACACAAATTAGCTCCCCAACATGTTCGGAAAATTTTCCTTTATATGCAGAAAATGCACTGCAACATACCTCAAGCAGAACTAGAACGACTTTTAATAATCTCATTCTCAGTGGAACCGAGTTTGACATTATCATGTCAGTCCATCCATGAATTTACCCTGAATCTGATGGCAAGAAGGGCAACTGTCCTTATCATCGTAATCATCAAAGGCAACTACATATTATACCACCAAGCTTTACGGTCGAAATTGTTTTTACAAAAAAAAAAAAAAAGAGCAAAAAAGGAAATTCAGAGAACGTCCAAGAGAATTTATTTGATCGTAAGTACAAATTACCTTCGCAAGTCAGAGAACATATTTCCACAACCCATCTTTTGCCACCAAAACGGGTCGGATATCTGAATCATTGAACATAAAGAGATCCATACATCTGATATATATAAGTTTTTGTGATGAAAATATTAGTTGTCCCCTCTATCAGATATGTATTGATCCTTCCCATCAGCAGCAACAACAACAGTAGTAGTAATACTTACAAATCAAAGCTAATTTTATAGTATTTTCTTTTCTTTTTTTAGGGGAAAGTTAATTAATTTGACAGTAGAAAAGGTAAAATTGTAAAAACAAGCCCACTATGTTAGGAGGAGGCATTTATAACCATTATGTTTTGGGGGTTGACAATTTATGCTAAACACATACTAGGGATGGCAATATGAGTTGGGTACGTCTAAAATAGCCAAGAACTAATATAACTGGTGCATCGACCTCACCAGCTCGTGTTTATACTGAGAGGACCTTCTAAAATAGCTTGGCCTGACGAACTGTGGAAGTCACTAGATACTCCACACCAAAGACTACTGAGTCCCTCGAAATTCACGAGGATATTTGAGCTCTGGTAGATAGGATTGGGTGGAGGAGTATGTGGGCCGACAGATGGCCTACATATGTAGGCTTGACTCTAGAGTTCCTCAGTTTTGCTGTAACCAGGAACGATCGCCGCACACCGTAGGTCATCACTTTCCGCCTGAGGGAATGTACAAATTCCTAGTAAGGAGCTTGAGATTTGGGGGATATTCACTGTGGCACTCAGAAAGCCTCCTAGGACAAAGAGGGCAGACAAGAGAAAGGCATCCCTAATCAGGAACCCAGTTCTGAGGTATCCGCGGAAGATGCTTGGACTAACTATCTTCGTGATTAAAGTGACAAAAAATGACCGGTCCAATGAGAGCTTTGTATAGTGCTATGCCCATGAGGGGCGCTAGGTGGATGGAGTAAGATACCTAGCTTCTACATTTCAGCATATCCTCACCTGTCTTGAGGTCGACTGTGAGCAATTCGACATTCTCCCGGGTAGTTTGGACTTGCTATTCGGGACTTCATGAGCATTCACTACCTCGACGCACGAGGTGGTCGTCTCCTATTTATCCAGCCTCACAAGGATTGGATTGAGTTTCCCAACATAGCCCTGCCTACATTGGTAACTCAGCAGAATGATGAGAATCTCCTGATGAATTCCCCTGCACATCAGCAGGCAACCCGCTGTAGAGCACCTCAGCCTACTCCACCATTTGATGATGTCCTTGCTAGGGCCGTGGAGGATGATGACGAACCACTTGAGCCGCAGCCTCAGTAGGGTCCTGCTGCTTTCAGTGAGCATGGAGAGAGTTCTCGACAGCCCGCCGAGGACAGGTATCAACAATTGGATTGCCGGATGGAGAACTTTGAGATTTCCACCAACGCTCATCTAGACCGTCTCAAAGGACCGTTGGCTAAGATCGACAGGAGATGCGATCCCAAATGGATATCATTATGAGTTTGAGGCCTGACACATATTTCAGGGGCACTAGCATTATCAACCTCCTCCACATCAGTAGTTGTATTTATTGTTCTTTTGCTCTGTAAGTCCATCCATACTGTAACACTTTCCCCCTACACTGTAATTTTCGTCCAAAAAAATCCTAAGATAATCAAGACAGTCTATTAAGGACTATTTATATCGAAGAAAATAGTTAGCCAAATTTGCTAACATGAGTTATTCTAATATTTGGGTAGTGCAGTATTTGAGGGATGAAGAAAAATATAAATGCTTAGCTTTAGTGAGAGTTATAGAGTAAGGAGATGTGTTGTGTTGAGTATAGTTGAGAGTGTCCAACTCAATTAGTCTATATATTTATCCAACCTTTACCAACGAGCCTACATTACAAGCAAATAAAAGACCTTTTTTTGTTCCAAGCAATGACGGGCTAGACAATATTCAAGCATATGAGAGCTCTTATGCATGATTCAACTCGTTGAGCGAAATTGTCCCATACTATACACTTAAGAGTGATACACAGATCTAGTGAGGATCATTGTTTAGAGGGATTAGGTTGTGGAGAGTAGTTGAAATATGTTTGTCACTACATGTTCGTATTGTTGTGATGTATATGTTTTGTAAAACAAGGCCTGGAGCACTATTTGTTGCCATAGATCCATCACAAAAGTTGTGCATGTTCTAGTTTTCATTGTTTCTTTCATTAGTTGTTCGTGACACACAACAATTAAGTTTGGGGGATTAATGATCACTCTATATTTTACGTGTTTTTAGGCACAAATTTATAGTAAAAATAGTGCATTATTGCGTAAATTAGTAATTTCTAACCCACATTTTTATATGTTTGATGGATTTCACTTATTTGTTGGTTTTGTAGTGTTTTCAGTATAAAGCAACGTATTTTGGAGTTAATGGTGAAATCGCAAGTCCAAACGAATAAAGAAGGCTCGGAAGGAAGAAATTGAAGGATTGGGCCCGAAATGGGCTTTCAAGACGAGCTAAAAATAGAAGAAAAATGAGCATCATTTGCTCGACTGACTTGAAAAGTGACCCAATTATGCAGTCTTCACATGCGCAAAAGTGGTGCGAAAGAAAAGCATTTTTTCGATCGAGTAGCCTGCTCGGTCAAGCATCCTGCAAAAGTATAGATTGTTTGTAGATGAAGAGCATTTGCTCGATCAAATAGCCTAGCAATTCAATCGTGCAAAATGCCGATTGTTTTGATGTCTGAGGCATTTCTTAGGGTTTTATCCAATTTGATCCCCATATTAACCTACTATTGTGCCCCCTATAAATACCTAGACTTAGGAATTGTCAAGACATATTTATCATGTTTTCAGCAGTTTTATACTTTTATTCATAGTTTAGCATACAAATTAGTTACTGCAGCAAGTGTAAATCAGTTTGTCAAAGGACCCGGAGTAGACATTCGAGATTCATCCGATGAATTCGATTAGTGACTGTAGTATTCTGACTCTGTTTGAATTCAATTTTCATTTTCTGTAATGAATATCATGTTATTTATGAAATTTATTGTTTTTGTTGTCTTATCTATAAAGTAGTTGTTCAATATCTTAGTGTTAGAAAGTAGGTTTCGATTACACATTGAATGTTTATATGTATTCTATAATTGCACGTCTTTATTGTTATTTGATATGTTGAGAAATGATTGATGTTCGGATAGATTGGTCATCTAGCCTAGTATTCTAGAATCATATACCAAGATACCCTAACGTGAGGGTATTGATGGAAAAATAATACACGGCACAGTATATACTGAGACACTGGAAGACTAAGGGTACATTATGAGGTTATTTCTTTGGTTCCTTTAGGAGTTATAGGCACTTCATCCGGAATGATTATCTGTTGTCTAGAATCCACACCTTAGGTGCTCTACGTGAGGGTTTAAGATGCACAATCTCGAAGCCCCAAAACAATAAAACATGCCAATAATGGATCTATCATATATCTACGTGTTTACATGTGTCGTTGTCTATGGTCGCACGGTAGTTGATTCTTAAATCTACATCCTAAGATAGTCCTTTATTATTAGTTAATTCTTGTTATTTAATTAATTTCATGTTATTCGACACTAGTTTATTTAGTATTCTCTTACTATTATCTTAGGATCTAAATACTTAGTAAGTAGGGTAACCACCAAACCAATCATCTATTCGATCAACCCTGATATTTTAGCACTAGGATCGTCGTAGTAATTTAGTTATGTCATCTTCACTACATTGTTCACATGCGGTTCAGCTGGTAAAAATTAGTGCGGTCAACGTGGGACGTCACGTGACATCTCTTAAAGTGATTTCCTACCAACCTTTCCTATGTGGCATCCTACATGAACCTATGGTGGATTTTTTGGGGGAAATTGTTGCCACATCATAACTCTTTGGAGGAACAAATCAAACTTAAAAAAAATTGGGGAGAAAAATCTTCTTTAAAATCTACACAAAATAAGATTTCAGAAAATAGTTCCCCTACCTCCTGCACCCCCACTGCTAAGAGTGTTCATGGTTCAATTTAGTCGGTTTTGACTAAAATCCAGTAGCCAAAATATCAAGGTCGGTTTTAAATGTTTCAAACTTTAGACAGACCAACTAAAACTTAAACATCCAAACTAAAGTTCACTGGATTCAGTTTGGATTGGTCGATTTTTTGTCATTTTGGCTAATAATTAACATATATAATACTAAAATAATGCAAATATCCTTTAATTATTAATTAAAATTAATTTAAAAATGTAAAAATCATTCATAACATAGATAATAAATTTAAAATTTCAACTAAATGATAATATAAAGCATATATTTCATAATAAGTGTACTTTCTTTTATAAGCATGAATAAGACGAAAATAACTTTAATTTTTAATTAGATAAAAGAAAATAATCCCACCCAATCAAAGTTTATATAATTTATTTTGGCTTAAGAAAAGTAGTATTCTTTGTATATATTTATATATAATTATATTTATAACAAAACTAAAATCTATAATTTTATAATATCTATATACATATTATTTTGGTTTGGATTAGTTCTAATGTTTTTTTATTTCCGTAATTAATAATCAAACCAAATATTCAGTTTGTAATTATGATCCATAACTATCCATAAACTAATATAAACCGCGATCCTAGGATTGGTTCGACGTAGTTCGGTCGGTTTTGTTATATTTGGTACAACCCTGCCCACCCTCACTCCCACTCCCACCCCCTTCATCTTTTCCCCAATCATTCATCCCCGTTTCCTTCAACCAACCATCCCTGGGTCTTCTTCCCTAAATCATAATGTAGTAATAGTTGAAAACACATTACTAGCCTTTAGAGAGCAAGATCTCATCTTAAATTTTGCCTAAAAGTTCCAAACCAAGGAATCACTGTGCGAAAGCTTTTACAACTCTTGTTTTCTTAGATTTTGCTACAAGAAAACGAAAATCTAATAGTGTTGCCTTATTTTTATACTTTATGAAAGTGTGTGTTGTTTCGTAAAACACTAAGGTTGGGTAAGTAGTTTACCTAACCTTGAGTTTAAACACGACGGAAACTTATACAGCAAATGATGTTAAAATTCTTTACAAGTCTTAAATAACTCGTGGGTGCCTTAAGGGTGAAATAATTCACTAAACTTTAGTGAATTACAAAAAAGATTCAGAATGTGACAAGATGATTAAACATAATCTAGAGTACAAAAAATACCTAACAAAAGCTATCCTAAAAAGTATCCTAGTAATCTGAGGAATCTTAGTTTTACATAAACTGGACACTGTGGGTTGGATAGAAGGTTAGCTAAACACTCTAGACAACACAAGTTGAAGGCAGTTTCTCTTGGATATTTGATGTCCTTCTGTTAGTTGTTGGAGCTCTATTTAATACCATACTGATGTCTGGACATCACTCCAAAATAACCACCCCCTCCACCAATTGTTGACGTTTTTATAGTTGGTGTTTAAGATCTCCGATTCTTGGGAAGTTGGCAATGGTTTGATCATCACTGAGTGAGACTTGGTCTCTCTTCAACTTCCTCCACCTTTTACTAAGGGTGGCAATCTCAGACATGACCCGAAAACAACGCGACACGACCTAACACAAAAATTGAGGGTTAAGGTCGACACGAATCCGTTGCGGGTCAGAAATTGGTTGAACCCGAATGACACGCACAAAAGATGGGTTGGGTCGACCCGCAACCCGCAACCTATTTTCATATATTATATATATATATATTTATTACTTAATTGTTCAAATATATACCTAAGTTATTTGCAAAATGCAATTTTGTTATTTAATATAAATTTATTTACTATCTTGTTATCGGAATATCAACATCCATCGATGAATTGATTCAAGATGTCATGCATTTGGATATAAATGATATAAGTGAAACTCAAATGGAAAGTGCAACGAATTTCAACTCAAATATGGTGAGTCTACAAATATCATGATTTATACTCACTGATTAGGATTTTTTCATGCACAATTTCACTATCACATGTCAACTTAAGTTTTAATGATTGTTTTGTTTAATAATCTTTTTTCTTTTTACAGGTCATTTGAAGATTGTGATTGCATTGTGTTAGTGTGGGAGCTATAACTTTTGCTTGTGGTTGTAATTTATAATGTTAGAGATATTTGGAATCCTTTTTGTGAATTATTCTTAAAACTTTCAACCTGCAGTTTTGTGGACACATGTAGTCATTCTGTTGTGCAATTGACTTGTAGTTGTTACTGCTTTGTTTATTTTAATATTTTGGAGCATGGATTTATATTTTCAATGTGTTAAATGCAATTTGAATTTTACAAAATGTATATTTTGTGATATTCCCATCTTTGAGTGTTAAAATGATCATTTTTTGTTTATGTGGAACAATAGATTTTTTTTTAAATTATTGATTAATTATTTTTAAATTTCTAACTTTTTCAGTTGGAAATGTTTTGAGTGGGTCGAGCTGCAACCCGAATGGGTTGGGTTAGGTTATACGGGTCTCAACTCGTCCGGGTTGTGGGTCGGGTTAGGGTTGGGAAAAGTTCGTAATAACTAGGTCTCAACCCGACCAGCAAACCCGCAACCCGACCCGTTTGACACCCCTACCTTTTACTCACCGAACTAGACTAGGTCTTCCATCTTTCAATATTTTCTATGTCCTTGCACTACAATTGATTAATTCGGCCAAAATAATGTTAAGTGTATAAAAGGTAAAATATTAAAAAATGAGAATTTTGTCTAGGAGTTTGAACACTCAAACTCCAACAATTTTCCCATTTTTTGCTTTTCTACACAAAACCAATGTACTACCAAAATATATGCCAAAACAAATTAAAAAATCCCCCCAACTAATGATATCCCCAACATATCTCAGAAGCCCAAAATAAGAAGCAAATAAATATGAGAAAACACATAATGAATAAATGCAAGGTAAAATCTCCAATCCATTAAAATTTAAAATGAACAAAAACTTTAAAACAATTTAAAACAAACAACCACAAAAACCATAATCGGAAATTGTTATGAATCAAGTATCATTAAACCTGCAAAAAAAAAAAAAAAAAAAAAAATGGTCCTCCTCTTCCTTGCCTTCATGCGACTCTTACCCTCTTCCTCCTCTTCATCTCCTTCGCCAGCTTCAACATCTTCATCATTAGAGAAGTCATATTTTACAATGATGTCATCATCATACACTTCGCCTCTTCAGAATATTTCATTAAACTGGCAAGCCTCTCCCTTAATTCTAGCAGGAATCTGTCCACGTTGCTTGAAGAATATACCTCCAAAGCAGATCACTCAAAGCGGGGTTGTCTTCAGGATTCACTTCACCCTCAGTCTCGATACCGGAACTGACATTAGTTGTACTGCTATCTCCATTTTTTGTGGAAAAATAGAGGTAAGAAGATTATCACAAACCTTCATGAGGGCTTCAATCTGTCAGTGAGCAGGCGAGCTTGATGAAGAATAAAGGAGAAATTCAAAACTGGCTCAGAAGTTAACCCAACACTGTGGTCAACCTCCGCAAGCTTCTTAACATCAATATCAATCCATGGAAGATCCATGAATCGAGTGCCAGATTTGCTGGTAGAGATAAGATTGTGGATCGGCAACGTTCTTCAACAAATTGACATAAAAAACATCACTGTCTCCTCATGTTGTGGGTTTCTCAAAAAGTTGATAGATACCATGCTTTCAAAACTTGCTTATGTTGATTCTCCTCTCCGGTTGGATTTTCCTTCTTACATACTTAGCTCGGTTTTTAGCACGTGAATAAAAAAAGAATTTTTCATTGTAAGCAGTGGAGAAATTATACCCTATTTCAGAAGATCCTTCTCCTGCAGGTGCTTGTGCTAGGTCTTTTTCTTTGATCGGGTTGACTAGGAGGTTGAGCCAACCCGGGATCAACTTTTTTCTTCCCTTTCGCTTTCTGGATTATTCTCACATACTGTAGAATGGTGACTAGGCTTGTGACTGGAAGAAGAATTCTTCCTCTTCTGAGCTCGGATGTTCTTCAGGAATGACTCTTTCTCAGTATTGAAATCTCCATCGCTTTCATCATCAAGTTCAGTTGAGAAGGAGGACTAGGGAACCTCCTTCTCAACCTCTTTAATGTGTTCTTCCACTATCTTGAACACTACATCCTCTTCACTGTCAGTAGGTTCATCAATCAACCACAACGATTGAGGGGTTTCGCTGCTCTTATGCCTTTTGGACGTAGGTGCCAAAGATGAAGCACCAATAGTTTTTCCTTCTTCTTTGCAGGTCTGGAATCGGCAGCATCCAACACCTTTTTAGTCAGCCTCGTAGAACGCCTTGGATGCTCTTCAACTCCAACTTTTCTTTTATGGCTAGCTACGAATCCCAAAGCAGTAACTTTTGGTGCATTAACATTGAATAACTGGGATCCCCTGGAAATTATGTTGTGATCGGCGTGGGGATAATAACAGCTTCCCCGTGAAAGATCTGTGGGGATTTTGGATTGGAAAATCCCTAGTGGCAGAAGCAGGTGGGGAAACCCTAGATGAAGGGGGAATTGATCCAATTTGTGGAGTCTGAAAGTTAGCTAGAGGTAGAATCATGATTGGCACCGAAAATTCAGGATTGGCTGTCAGTGGAGGATTTTGGGTACCAAGTTGATTTGCGACACCATGGACAGAGGATGTGTCTATGGTGATGACAACCTGTTGTCCAACTCCAATTAGGGATGACGATGCACCACTGGCTGGGTGAGTCGGTTCCGGTAATATTTTCATCGGTATGGTGACCGGACTAGTCATCGACTAAGGAGGAACAACTATCAGCGATATGATTCTTCTCTAAACAACAACAGTGATAGCTTCAATCAGTTGATCAAGTTTGCCGATATACATGGTAAATTTCAAATGGTTTTTTCCGAAGAGAGAAGAGGGTTGAAGAGCCCGTAAAATTTTAAAAAGCAAGAAGAAGAGAGGGTAAAGTTTACTCGGTAAAATCGATTATTAACACTCGAGAGGGTTTATATCAGTGGAAATCGATTAGTAAATATACCTGCATGACGATTTTCAGTGGAAATATGCTCGATAAAGATGATTTTTTTTTTTTTAACTAAGTCCCTAATAAATGATGCCTTACGTCTATATGCTTAGTCCTAGAATGTTGTACAGGATTTTTAGATATGTCTATGGCACTGTAATTGCCACAATACAAGGGTAGAGCATTGTTTTCATACTTGTGGTCATCAAGAATTTGTTTTAACCACAATTATTGTGTACTCCAGCTCCCAGCTGCTACATATTCAGATTCGGCAGTGGAAAGTAAGACATAAATTTGTTTCCGACTATACTAAGATACTAAGTTATTCCCAAGGTAAAAACAACCATCACTAGTGATTTTCCTATCATCTAAGTCACCCAGTCAACATCAGTGTAGCCAACTAGGTTGGTGTCCTTGGAGTACCAAATCCCCAAGTCAACTTCACCTGCAACATATCTAATAATTCGCACACCCTTCAATTTTAAATATTTGGGACAGGCTTGATAGCGAGCACATAAGCATAGACTATACATGATGTCTGGATGACTTGCTATTAAATATAATAAATTGCCAATCATAGTCGGTTTAGGGTTGGGTCAACATCCTCCCCAACATTGTCTTTACGGATCTTTGTCTTGAACTTATAGGTGTTCTCATGTGTTATGCTCATTCCAAATTGATTTATTTTTTTAATTAATTTGCTAGTATATTTACTTTGTGACATGGAAATGTCAACAGACATTTGTTTAATTAGTAAACCTAGGAAAAATGTCAGTTCACCTACCATGCTCATTTTGAATGTTGATGGCATAGCTCTAATGAACTCATCAAGTAAAACTTGTGAGGTTAACCAAACACTATGTCATCTATATAGATCTGAGCAACAATGATGGAAGATTTTGTTCGTTTGATGAACAAGGTTTTGTCAGCCTCTCCTATAACAAAATCAAATTCAATAAGGAATTCGGTCAAGAGACCGTACCAGGCTCTTCTTTCAAACTGTATAGGGCGTTTCTAAGCCTGTATACATGATCTGGTTTGAATGGATCCTTGAAGACTTTTGGCTACTCAACATAAACTTCCTAATTCAATCTTCCATTTAAAAATGCAGCTTTGACGTCAATTTGGTGTAATGTGATTCCAATATGCCACTCAATTTCTAGAAGAAGTCGAATTAACTAAATTATAGCCACATGTGCAAAGGTTTTGGTATGAGTCGTTGGACCGAACCAAATTAATTGTGTATAGAAATATATACTTAACCTTAGCTTACTACTCTAACTATTAGAGTGGCAAGTAAGGGTCGATCCCACGAGGAACGGTCGAACAATTTTGCTCTACATATTAAGCTATTATGATCAAGAAATATAATGTAAATAAACTAGAAAAAAACAATAAAGAAGTGGGGGGGGGGGGGAATTTTAATGAAATAACAACCAACACCTAAATAAACAAAGACAAATAAAGAGATTTTTTTGGATTTTGGTTTTTAAATAATAAAATGATTCACCCTTGATCATGTTTCACCTTGGTCTTGGACGATTTATGCAACTATTGTTAATACCCAATTAGTTAGCCTTAGAACTCCTACTCCAAGATTGATAACAAGCTCTACCAATCTTGTTGTCTCTTAAGTATGATTAATCAAAATAAGCTCTTCAATTAATCCTACTCAACTTATCAACTCCTAAAACAAGCTCTTTAAGAATCGATAGTCGAGTGCATTAAGATTTAAGACAACGGAGTAGATTCGACATAAAACTCGTACGTTCGGTTCTAGTGGTCGAACTCTATGTTATCCCCAATAAAATAAATCTATTGTTTGCTACACGGGAATCGGAAATCCTACAATTACGGATAGTAATTTCCTATTCTAGCAACACACAAACAAATATCCAAATGGGTGATCAAACCACAATTCAATTTATAAGTGTGAATCAACAATTTCAAATAACATAGAACATTCACAAACCATAATCCAATCGGTAATATTAACCGTAATAATCACATAAATGTCTTAAACTCAAGGTTCAACTAATGATCAAGAGTGAATTCTAGGGTGCTAGTCACCCATTACAACTATTACAAAGATAAAATAACAGAAAATTAAAGAAAACATGAAAATAAGATAGAAAGAACCAAAGGTTAGGGTTGAAGATCAACATCTTCAACCCCCTTTCATTCCTTTCATTCCAATAGGGAATAGTGGCTGAATATATGTGGGGGATGGGTTCAAGGTTATGTCAAATTCGAAAATGACCTTATATATATAGAGGAGAAAGTGGCTGAAGGCTGAATTTTGGCCATCTTCTGGACAAATTACCACGACCGTGGGCTAGTAGGCCTCGGCCGTGGCATAAGCCACGGGCGTGGCATTAGCAACGCGGGCAAGGTCCCCTGTTTTTCCTTGTTTTGTTTTCCTTTTGAGCTCGAATTGTCAACTTAAGATCTTCGAACCTGTTTTCCAGCCTTGATTCACCTGTCTTGACATGGAAATGAACCAAACACGTCAAATTGCCCAATGAGAAATAAACGCACATAACACACGTGAATATGCACACAAAAGTCCGTAAAAAGACACTTAAATTGACCTAAAAGTGTGTGCACTACCACGTGTACCAGGTTTCATCAAAATCCATACCCTCAATCTGTGTATAGGCTTGGGCTGCTAATTGTACCTTGTTACGAATAACTTTACCCATTTCATCAGATTTATTATTAAAGGTCCATTTGGTACCAATTGCATTTGTATCCATTGGCTTGGCACAAGATATCGAACATCACTGCGAGTGAATTGTTCCAATTTCTTGTGCATAGCATTTACCCAAAAATGATCTTTAAGAGCCTCAACTACATTTTTAGGTTCAATTAAAGAGACAAAATAGGACAGATGTACCTCATTACAAGTAGAGGCATGCAAATCAATCTAACCATGTTTTGGGTTCTCACTCCTTCTCCAATGTTCTCAATCACCTGAGACAATAGATGAGCATTTCTGACTCTAGCAGGAGGTTCACGACGTCTTGTGATCAGAAGATTCGGATCTGACTCATCATCACTTTCTTCACTGAGCTCAATTTGGGAGATGGTAGTTGGTCTGGGGTTCGAGTCACCTCTAGAACAACTATACTCTCGTTTCCATCTTCTTTTGATTCTTCAATAAGATCCTCAACATTCTCTTGTTTAGTCTTCCCTATAGCATCAGCATAATCATCGAAGACAATATTTACAGATTCTTAATGGCTCCTAGTACGAAGATTATAAATTCTATATGCATGGGTATTTAGAGCATAACCAAGAAAATGCCTTGTCACTCTTAAAATCAAATTTTGAAAGTTTTTCTCTATCATTCAATATAAAATACACGCAACCAAAAACGTGTAAGTAGTTAAGATTAGACTGTCTCCCTTTTAGGAGTTCATATGGTGTCATAGTAGTGCCCAATCTTAAATACACAAGATTAATAATATAGCATCCCGTGTTTAATGCTTCTACCAAAATCGCTTAGCAAGCCTTTTTTAGCCTAAGCATCACAAGAGCCATTTCTTGCAAAGTGTGGTTTTTCCTTTTGGAAACCCTTCTTGTTATGGAGTTTTGGGGGCCGAGCATTCTTCAAAAATACCTTTCTTTTCACAACTAAAACAAAAAAAAAAAAAATCCATTTTCAAACTCTTTCCCATGATCTGATCTAATGCTAGCAACAATAGCATTATGCATGTTTTTAAACCTAGTAAACAAGGTTCTGAAAGATTCAAAGGCATTTGATTTTTCTCACAAAAAACACACCCAAGTAAATTGAGAGAAATCATCTACAATTTAAACGAATACTTTTTATCTCCTAAACTTTCTACTTCGACTGTACCCATAAGATCCATATGGAGTAGTTCGAAACATCAAGAGTTAACAAAAGGTTGACCAGGGTGCTGGATAACCTCGTGACTAACACGAGTTTGTTTACCTTTCTGGTAATCACCACATATAAAGTTTTGTTTATGTTCAAGTTTAGGTATACATTTTACAACTTCAAATTTTACCAGTCTATCCAGGCTTCATAAACTCACATGACCCATCTTTTGATTCCATATAATAGTGTCATCGATTTGGGCCCGATTGCACCTTAGTTTACCAACAAGGTAACAATTATTTGCAGACCTCCGACCAGTCATAACATAAGTGTTTGATCGATCAAATACATCACAAGTCCTTCTTGTCAACTTAACATGTAAATCATCATCACACAACTGACTAATACTAATCAAATCCCTGTACATGGTAAACATTTTGTAATTTTCCCACAATCTATCCAGTTGACCCACCTCCATATGTAACACGACCACTTTCACATGGTATGTATTCAACAAGAAAATCCTTGTTATTAGTCATGTGGTAAGAACAGCCACTATCATAATACCAAGAACCTGAAAATGTAACATTGCATTTTAAATCAGATTTTCAAGCCTATCTGTTTTGGAGGGTTTTTAGGTTTCTAGACAGGCTGATAGCTACAAGTGTTGGGGAAATTCTAAGTCAACACCTTATCCTTTTTATATTAAATTTCATCTTACAACAAAAAGGCATAATGTGACCAGGAATTAAGCAGTAATGACATATATATGTACATTGTTTTTTACCTTTTGATTGCTAAGGTGACTTAACAGTTTCTTTGATACAATTAACCTTACCCTATCGGACAAAAGGTGAACAATTACTACTTACAATATTAGTTTCCCTTTGGTTCATTATACCATAAACCAGCATGGCCAGTCCTACCAATAGCTAAAACTTCGTCATGCTTAGAAGTACCTGAGTTCAACCTTTAGAAGGTTTCAGATGTGTCTTCCATTTTGGTATTTGTGCTCCAAGTTCTGCATCCTTCCTCGTTAGAATTACCTCCAAACGTGTCATGAGCTCACAGAGGTTGTCTTTATCTTTATTCAAAATGCTTACTTCTTGACACTATTACTTCCACTTCATGAGTAGCTCAAAGTAGACCACCTTCATTTATTCCACCACTTGGATTGTTTCCTCATCATACTCCTCCTCTGGTTCTTTTTCAACAGTAGTGTTGAAACAAAATAGACTGAGGTAGTAACTTTAATCGTACGATTCTGAAGTTAGGTTGGATGTTGGATCAACCGCTGACTTATCTGCAGTGTCCTCCAGTGAAAGTTAATTTTTTATGGTTGAAAACATGGTTGTTTGGTGTATGGTAACTTCAAGTTCAAGCTCGTCATCATCACTCAAGGAGACCCAATTAACTTTCCCTCATTTGCGAATAATATTGGCACATTCATTTGCATAATGTCCAAAACCCTTACATGCACAACATTGCACTGAATCCGTATTCCTGGATTCATACCCCTGCTGATATGAGAAAGTGATGAAAATTACTATTTTTCTGGCACTTTTCAAGTTCATAATTTATGGATAATTACATGTAATTGTTATGTTTATGCATGAATATGTGTTCTTTGGTAATTTTAGGTTAATATTACTTTTTGATATGATTTGATGCGCTTTTGGGTGTTTTTTAGTCGTATTTTGAAGGTTAGGAAACTCGAAAGATTAAAGAATATCGTTTGAATCCATTTTCTCACTCTGGCCCACATCCCAAGGCCCAAATGGGCCCAAAATGGGTTGGGGTTAGGCTCAAACTTAAGATCTTCAACTCACAAGTTAAAGTCATGAAGGAGTCGGGCCAAGAAAATGGATGAAAAAGCCTGAAATTCGAGAAAGAAAGAAGACAAGGGCAATCACTCATGCTTCATGTTCTAGCCCACAAATCTAGGTACAAATAAACACAAATCTGACCAAGCAAGAACCCAAAACGAAGATCGTCGAGTTGCAAACAAAAGTCATGAAGTGCTCGAGTTGAGAAGATGAGAGAAAGGGCTCCGAAACGGAGAAGGAAGACGAAGGCGCAAAGTAGGGCTGGATTGAACCAACCGCCACCGCACCTACGGACTGGCTGCCGGCCGGCAGTGGCTTTGGTAGTTGGTCCAAAATTGCCTCCAGGTCCAGCCGTCACTCCTACCGGCACGGCTGCTGTTCCGACAGTAGTTCCGGCAGCAGTTCGGCGGTTCGCGCTCGCCTAGTTTTTCAGCGTGCTGTTTTTGTATTTCGATCATAAATTCCTCATCCAAGTTCTAATTCAAGCGATTCAAATTTTCACGTGTAGTCAAGATGAATATCTACAACTTTGTAGTTGAGATTAAAGATCGTTTTCGGATGAAATTCCCCAGAAATCACGAGAAGGACGAGCCGAGCGCGCACAAGGGGTTCGACTCAACAACTTAAAGGACCAAGCACTCCTTTTTGTATTTTTACACTTTTACCCTCACTAGGGCTTATTTTTTCAACAGATTTTGAGGGTTGGAGGGACCTATATATATCCCTTTCCCTCTCATTTGTAGGCATCTCCAACACCTCTTGCCTCATTTTGAATCTTCCCCACTACTCTTTCTTCTTCTTTTCAGACTTTCATAGTTTTTAGCTAGGTTTTTCTTCAGGATAAAATCGTCTTTGGAGGAGAACTCAGGGATTACTCGTGGGCTTGTGACACTCGACTATTTCATCAAAGGATTTCGAGGGTTTCTTCAAAACATTAAGCATTTTCTATCTCTTCTCTTTTTTCGATTTTTATTATTTTTATTGCTTGATGTTGATGATGTCTTTTATTTCTTTGATGATTTGTGAGTGATTTTCGTGTTTTCCAAAGCCCGGGAGTAGCCCAAGCTTCGGGGTTGATGATTAGATGATTGATTATTGGATTTGTTGTGGGTTGTGGTAACCTAGGGTTGGATTTGGTTTAATTTGTTGTTATTATCATATGAAATTAAGGCTTTGATTATAGGCTTTCTTTGGTCGCTTGAATTTCGATAACTTAGTCTTATTTTGTTTAAGTTTGCATTTGAGACGGGATAATCGAAACTTAGGCTAGGGATTGCCACTCTTTCGAGGAGATTCGATTTGATCCTAAATGAGCATAGGAATGGATTTCTACACCTTAGATTGGTCGGGAGGGAATCCAATCCGGAACCAAATTAATCAAAACCCAATTGGTAAGAGAGATTCCTATGAAGGAAAAGCCCTACCAAACGGGGAAGTAGAGTCAAGGGGGTCTTGGCTAGGATGGACGAAATTTGGTTTAGTCACGTGTGTAGGAACTACACCTCTATGCCGGTCTTTAGCATAGGAGAAGTCGGGCTAACCTCTTCTAGTATTGCGTAGTTGGTAACCTGAGGGCTGGAGTTAAGTTTGTAAATCTCATTCATGTAGGTAGTCTATATTGAACCCCGATTACTTACCCATCTTAGGGGAATACCGCACCTCAACCGTATTCCAGAATTATCACCCAATTAGGATATCGATTGGGTTGAGAATTCAACTACATAGAACTTATACTTGTTTCTTATAATCGTTTTCAAATTGTTAATTCCATTTTTCTTGTGTGAAATCGAGCCTCCAGAATATCTCCCCATCGATCGGTTCCCTCTTTGCTTTATTTAATTGCTTATGTTGTTTGGTTAATTAAAACTCTCAATTTGCATTTGACCTAACTTGTTCGAACGTGTTTAAGCTGATTCTCATGGAAAATCATATTTGTGGATACGATATCTTTTATACTACCTCAGTCACAAACCATATGCTTGCGGTTTGAGAAGGTTGTTTTGATCACATCGATATAGAGCAATTTTCACGACAAGTTCAGAAAGCTCTTCGAACCAGTGGGGGTAGAGACTGGTGGTGTCTTCTTGTGTGGTGAATCCTTCCGAACAGGAGGTCTTGGCGTACTTCAAGACTTGTTCTTCAATTTTCTCATCAGTGTGTTGATCTTCTGAGTGAGTAGTGCTACATCGGCTCCCTAACTTATCTCTTCTAGATCTTCATCTTCATTTGAAGCTATCGACTCCTTAGATGAGACTCCATCATCAACATATAAAGCAACATTATTTCCCTTATACAACTTCTTTTGATGATTCATGTTAATCTCGTATATTTGAAGAATTCTCATGAGAGTTGTGAGCTCCATAGTGGCAGTGTTGTGAGCCTCCTTAATGGTCGAGACCTTATCATTAAACTGATCCAGGAGCAATCGAATAGACTTAGAAGCAAGACTATTGTTGCTTATAGGGTCGCCCAAATCCGAGGCCTCATTAGCTATATCAAGTATCTTGTTAAAGTAGGCTTGAATGGTCCATTCGAAGCTTTTTAAATCGATCTATGACCATGCGAAGCCTTGACTCCTGAATGGTATTATCCTCTCCACAATGTTGTTGAAGAATATCCCAGGCTTCCTTAGCTATTTTACACGGTTTGATAAGACTGAACATATTCATATCGACTGCAAGGGTAATAGCATTCAGAGCTCTTTCATTATAGTTGGTTGCATGAACTTCATCTCTTGTCCATTGAGCTTCGGGCTTTCTGATCATTTATCCTTCATCATCAGTGATCATGGGAAGCTTTCAGCCTTCAACAAAAACCCTTCAAGCTCTCACATCAATTGACTTGATGTGGGACCTAAGGCGGACTTTCCAACAGTTATAATTGGATCCATCTAAAACTGGTAGTCTAGTCACAGTAGTGGTATCCATGTTGGGCAACGTACTAACAATATTGAACTTGTCACAAAAGTTGCTCTAAATATATGTGATTAGAATGACCTTCTCAAACCGCAAGCGTATGGTTTGTGGCAGAGGTAATATATAGGATATCGAATCCATAGGGAGGATTTTCCGTAAGAATCGGCTTAAGCACATTCGAGTAAGTTAGGTCAAATGCAAATTGAGAGTGATGGCTAATCTAATAACATAAAGCAAATAAATAAAGCAAGGAGGGAACAGATCGATGGGGAGATATTCGCGAGGCTTGGTTTCACACAAGCAAAATGGAATTAACAATTTGAAGATGATTAAATGAAACAAGTATGAGTTCTATGTGGTTGTATTCTCAACCCAATCGATATCCTAATTTTTGTGATAATTCCGGAATACGGTTGAGGTGTCGTATTTCCCTAAGGTAGGTAAGTAATCGGGGTTCGATGTAGACTACTTACATGAATGAGATTAACCAATTCAACCCCAGGATCCGGGTTACCAACTACGGAAGACTAGAAGAGATTAGCCCAACTTCTCCTACGCTAAAGACCAGCGTAGGGGTGTAGTTCCTACAAACGCGACTAAACCTAATTCCGTCCATCCTAGCCAAGATCCCCCTAGGCTCTACTCTCCTTTTCAATAGGTCTTCTCCTCTATAGGTCTCCGTCCTATAAATTGGGTCTTGACTGATAAATGTTCCCAGATCCCTTCCCAAACAATCTAAGGCACATAAATTCAACTCTAAGCTCATTTAAGATCAAACCGAATTTCCTCGAAAGGGGGGCAAATCCTAGCCTAGGTTCCAATTATCCCTTCTCAAATGCAAAATTATACAAAATAAGGCTAAGTTCTCGAAAGCTCAAGCCACCGAGTCAAGCCTATAACCAAAGCCCTAATTTCATATGAAAATCATAACAAATCAATCAAATCTAACCCCTATGTTACCACATCTTACAACAATCCAATAATCAATCAACTAATCATCAACCTCGAAGCTTGGGCTACTCCCGGGCTTTGGGAAACATGAAAATCACTCTCAAATTATCAAAGCAATAAAAGGCATCATCAACATCAAGCAATGAAAATAATAAAAACTGCAAATAAAGAGACGAGATAGGAAATGCTTAATGTATTGAAGAAATCCTTGAAATCCTTTGATGAAATAGTCGAGTGTCACAAGCCCGCGAGTAATCCCCAAGTTCTCCTCCAAAGATGTCTTCCTCCTTGAAGAGGAGGAAGAAACCCTAACTTTTCTAAGCTAAAATCTGAAAATGTAAAGAGAAGAAAGAAAAGAGTGTAGAGAAAGCTTTTAAATGGAGGCTAATGTTATTGTTCTTACAAATGAGAGAGGAAGGGATATATATAGGTACCCCCAAACCTCTAAATCTGTTGAAAGATAAGTCATAGTAAGGGGAAAAGTGTAAAAATACAAAAGGAAGTGCTTGGTCCTTTAAGTTGTTGAGTCGAACCCCTTATGCACACTCGACTCATCCTTCTCGTGATTTATTGGAAAACTCTGTCCAGAATCAGCCTTTTAATTCAACTACAAAGTTGTAGATCTTTGTCTCAATTGTATGTGGCAAATTGAATCACTCAAATTGGGGTTCTGATGAGAAAATTACAGCCGAAATACGAAAATAGTACGCTGAAAAACTGGGCGCGCTCAGGAACCTCTGGACCCACTGCCGGAACCGCCACTGCCGACAGCTGGGCTGGCAGTATGGGCAGCTGTCTTCCTAGACTGGTTCTGAACAAACTGTCGGCGGTCCTGCCGGTTTGGCACCCAGTCTGGTAGGGGCTGCGGCTGTTTGTCCAGTTTAGTCCTTGCTTCGGGTCTCCATCTTCCATCGCCGTTTTGGATCCCTTTCTCTTGTTTTCTCGACCCGAACCCTCAAGGTTTTTGTTTGTGACTCAATGAACTTCGATTTGAGCTCTTGTTGGGTCCAATTCGGGTTCATTTGGGCCTTGATTTATGGGCTAGAATGTGGCATATGTGCGATTGACCTCTTCTTCTTTCTTTCTCCAATTTGAGGCCTTATCATCCATTTTCTCGGCCCGACTCCTTCACAACTTTTACTCGTGATTGTCTTCAGTTTGAGTTTGACCCCGACCCAATTTGGGCTCGTTTGAGCCCCGAGATGTGGTCCGGAGTATGAAAATGGATGAGAGCGATCTTCTAAATTCTTTCGAGTTTCATAACTTCACAATACGACTCAAAAATACCCAAAAGCGCATCAAATCATATTAAAAAGGAAAATCAACCTGGAAATACAATAAAACTTGAAATCGCAAATGAACACAACAATTACACGTAATTCTCCATAAATTATGAACGTGAAAAGTGCAAGAAGAACAGTAATTTTTACGTTCATCAAGTATCATGCTTAGTGATAAGTATATGGATAGAGACATTGGACCTGTTAGATATAATGATCTATGAACCCAACGTATAAAATAAGCATCGGTCTCCCCAGATCGAGAATCCGATTTGATCTTACTTAGAGCCTGATAAACCTCGACCCGTTGGCTATATGATCAGCCAAGAACCTCGGTATGGTTAAACGCCACAAGATCTTGCTCAATGACCTTGATAAGTTCTTGAATATTTGAATACCTCACAAAAAAAGAATCCAAAATATGAAAAGAACTGATTTTCGGAATTGATTCAATGGTCATTTTTAAAACCTTTGTAGGACCTATTTATGGGTTAGAAAGTGACTCTAGAGTGTCCTACATGCATGTATAGTACTTAGGAGCACTCAAAAGCCCTTGACTACATACAATGGCTCTTAAAGGACTAGATAAGACCACTTGACTACATTAAAGGATTCAAGGAAGTCTTGATAAGGACCCTTGACTATATTGGCATAACTTATCCAATCTAATGGATCTCTTCTTAGGCTTGAGGTGTAACCCAAAATTGGTGGCCCAAGGTCGTCAAAAAGTGTCTTCAAACTTAGTTTAGCTGCGGCCCATCACTTAAATTGAGCCCCAACCCAACAACATTCACCATTGGGCCTTTTAAGCACTTTTCTTGCATGTTCTCTTGTATTTCAGCAACAAGGTTCAACATGGCCGCTTTAATTTGTTTTGCTCGAGCTCTAGTTATTGGTCCTTCTTGAATTCGAATGGATGCTTCTTTCTTTGATTAGGCAGCTTGGGACGATCCCCGTAATTCCCTCCCTCTTCGAAAGGATTCATCCTCGAATCTGAACCTACATCAAAAGGAGATAGATTCTTGCAATCACTTGAAACAGCCCATCTCCTCTTACATTATACTCACCTGGAAGGTCAAGTTTGTAGGCATTGTCATTGATTCTTGAAATCACTTGAAACAGCCCATCTCCTCTTGGTTGCAACTTAGACTTGCGCTTTGTCGGAAACCTTTCTTTTCTCAAGTGTAGCCACATCCAATCACCCTGTTCGAATATGACTTGCTTTCGGCCCTTGTTGGCATGGTTCACATATTGCTCTATTTGCTTAGCAATGTTGATCTTCACCTTTTCATGCAACTTCTTAACTAATTCTGCCTTCGCCATACCATCGAGACTTGCACGCTCAATAATTGGTAATGGTATCAAATCAAGAGGACTCAATGGGTTGAAACCATACACAACCTCAAAAGGAGAATATTGAGTAGCAGAATGTGTACTCCTATTTTAACCAAACTCAGCAAATGGAAAACAATCCTTCCAATTCTTTAAGTTCTTTTTAATCAAGACTCTGAGTAACCGAGATAAAGTTCTATTTACTACTTCAGTTTGTCCATCAGTTTGTGGATGACAAGTACTAGAAAACAGAAGTTTTGTTCCCAGTTTACTCCACAAAACACACCAAAAATGACTCAAAAATTTGCATCTCAATCACTCACAATAGTTCTTGGTACTCCATGCAAGCGCACAATTTCTCAAAAAAATAAATCAGCAATATGAGTTGCACCATCACTTTTATGAAAAGGAATAAAACATGCCATGTTTTAAAACCTATCAACTACCACAAACACAGAGTCCATTCCCCTGCTCGTTCTAGGTAAACCCAAAACAATGTCCATGGATATGTCTACCCGAGGTTCACTAGGAATAGGTAGCGGTCTATAGAATCCATGAGGCTGTGATTTAAATTTAGCCTGTTTACAAGTTATGCATCTTTCACTGATCCTCCCCACATCGGCACGCATACCCGGCCAAAATAAATGATCACACAATATTTCTAAAGTTTTTTGCACACCAAAGTGTCCCATTAACCCTCCCCCATGGGCTTCACGAATAAGTAATTCTCGCATAGAACATTTGGGAATACAAAGTTTATTTTCACGAAACAAATAATCCTCATGTCTATGGAATTTGTTAAATGCATCATGTTCATAAGCTAGGTAAACAGAAGAAAAATCAGAATCATTTTCATACATGTATTTAATAGACTCAAAACCAAGCAGTTTAGATCCCAATGTAGCAATTAAAGCATGCCTCCTAGATAAAGCATCAGCTACAATGTTTTCTTTACCTTTCTTGTACTTGATCACATAAGGAAATGATTCAATGATTTTCACCCATTTGATATGCCTCCTACTCAGCTTACCTTGACCCTTAAGGTATTTTAGATATTCATGATCTGTGTGGATGAAAAACTCCTTCGGCCACAAGTACTGTTGCAAAGTTTCCAATGCTCTTACCAAAGCATACAACTCCTTATCATAAGTCGGATAGTTCAGCTGAGCTCCTTACAATTTCTCACTAAAGAAAGGAATCGGCTTTTCTTCTGGCATTAGAACAGCTCCTATACCAACTCCAGATGCATCACATTCAATTTCAAAGGTTTTATCAAATTTAGGTAATGCAAGAATCGATGTAGAAGTAAGTTTCTCCTTTAAAAGATCAAAAGCAGTTTGTTGTTTTTCCCTAATGAAAACCGACTTCCTTTCTCACAATTTCATTTAGTGGTGTAGCAATGGTACTAAAATCTTTCACAAACCACCTGTAGAAACTTGCAAGACCATGAAAACTTCTTACTTCAGAAATATTTTTGGGAATCTGCCAATCTAAAATAGCCTTGACCTTTTCCTTTTCTACTTCAATCCCATCACCACTAACAATAAATCCAAGGAAAACAACCTTATCCGTGCAAAAAGAACACTTTTTTAGATTAGCATGCAAAGACTCTTTCCTAAATCCAAAACAAATTTCAAATGGACAAGATGTTCTTCAATGTTCTTACTATAGATAAGTATGTCATCAAAATACACAACAAAAAACTTTCCAATAAACTCTTGCAAAACATGGTGCATTAATCCCATGAAGGTGCTCGGTGCATTAGTTAAGCCAAAGGGCATTACTAACCACTCATATAAACCATATTTTGTCTTAAATGCAGTCTTCCACTCATCTCCCTCTTTGATCCGAATTTGATGATATCCATTTTTCAAATCGATTTTGGAGAATATGACAGCACCATGTAATTCATCAAGCATATCATCTAACCTAGGAATAGGATAGTGATACTTTACCGTGATTTTATTAATGATACGATAGTCGGTACACATCCTCCAAGACCCATCCTTATTTGTTACCACAATTACAGGTACGGCACATGGACTCATGCTTTCTCGAATCTTGCCCTTACTCATCAATTCCTTAACTTGTCTTTGAATTTCCTTTGTATCCTCCGGATGAGCTCTATAAGAAGGTCAGTTTGGAAGTGTGGCCCCCGAAATAAAGTCAATGTTCAATTCCTCTCAATGGTGGCAAACCACTTGGCTCCTCTTCCAGAAAGATGTCATTATATTCCTACAAAAGTGACATAAAAGAACTAGGCAAAGAAAGTGTTAATTCGTTAGTGCTGAAATAGGACTCCTTGTACACCAAAACCAACACACACTTTCTCTCAATAATCGCTCTTTTTAAGTCACTTCCTCTTGCAAAGAAATTTGATCTTTTTTTGTCCTCACTTTCCTCCAATTTCTTTTCTCCCTTGAAAACACTTGAACCCGCCCTCTTGTTTTTCTCTCAGATTTTGTCCCTTAATCTCACTTTCCCTTCCCTCGGTCTCTCTTGCTCTCCTCGATTGGGACATTTTGATTTGATCCTCTTGAACTTGTTGTGGAGTCAAAGAAACAAGCATAATGGTTTTATTTTGATGCTTCAATGTGTATCTATTAAGATACCCATCATATGTCACCATTCGGTCGAACTGCCACGGTCTTCCAATAGAATATGGCTAGCACGCATTGGTACCACATCACACAAAATTTCATGCTTGTAGTTTCTAATGGAAAACGATATCAAAACTTGTTTAGTTACACGAATTTCCCCACATTCATTAAGCCAGTGAAGCTTGTAAGGATGGGGATGTTTTGAGGTAACCAAATTCAGTTTCTCCACCATTTCAGTACTAGCAACATTAGCACAACTAACACCATCAATAATCAACATGCATACCCTCCCTTGAACCAAACATCATGTGTGGAAGATGTTCTCCCTTTGTTGTTCGGCTTCAGCCACCTTGATTTTGCATGTATAGAGTTCTCCTCATCACCAAAGTTTTCCTTGTTCGGGCGTAGTTTCCTCAAACTGCTCATCGCCACTTTCTCCATTTTCACTTTCGGACTCAATCTCTCCATTGCCCCTCGTTATCATGACCTTCTTGTTCGCACATTCTGATGCAAGATGTCCAAACCCTTGGCACCAAAAACATTTAATATCTCGAGTTCTAGAAGAAGTAGAGGTACCTTTCCCTTTTTCATTTTCATTACTCTTATTTTTTGACATCTCATATTGGGACCTTGAAGTTGTCCCATAGGTGGTTTTGGGAGTCCCTTCCTTCATCTTGCTAGAAGATGAAAAATTTGATGTTCGACTCCTTTGGAATGATCCATCATTCTTCAGTTGTCTTTCCACCTTCATAGATGTATGCACCATATCCTCTAACTCCGCGTAGTGCTGAAGTTCCACTACTCTCGCAATCTCCCGATTTAGACCACTCAAGAAGCGAGCCATGGTAGCCTCCCTATCTTCTTCAACATTTGCTCTAATCATGGCAATCTCCATCTCTTTATAATACTCGTCCACTGATTTATTTCCCTGATTCATAGTTTGAAGTTTTCGATATAAATCACGAAAATAATGAGAAGGTAAAAATCTCTTACGCATTATTGACTTCATTTGAGCCCATGTAGACACCGGCCTCTCTCCGTAGTGTCTTCGATTTGTAACCAATTGATCGCACCAAACTATGGCATAATCCGTGAATACAATTGCAGCAAGCCTCACCTTCTTATCTTCGAAGTAGTTATGACAACCCAAAATAAGATCTACCTTCTTCTTCCACTCCAAATACACTTCTGGGCCGCGCCACCCTTGGAATGTTCATTTTTATGCTGCTCGAGTCTCTGTGAACTTCATTATTGTGCCTTCTACCCCTTCCTCGGACTTGGTGAATTGATCCCCTCTCATCTTCTTTATCCGTCTCCAACTCCTCTTCATGTCTTCTTTGGTAGGCAAGATTGTTTCCACGCCCTCTCGAAATTTCCAGCCTCTCCAATCGATTGTTGATTGGTAGCGATCGTCATATGTCGCTACCAAATTAATTAGTATATAGAAATACACACTTAACCTTAGCTTACAACTCTAACTAGTAGAGTGGCAAGTAAGGGTCGATCCCACAAGGAACGGCCAAACAATTTTGCTTTATGTATTAAACTATTATGATCAAGAAATATAATGTAAATAAGCTAGAAAAAATAATAAAGAAGTGGGGGGATTTTAATGCAATAACAACTAACACCTAAATTTCTATTAAGCAAACTAAATAACAAATACTCTAACAATACTTAGCAATTTAACAATTTAAATAAACAAAGACAAATAGAATGGTTTTTTTCGGTTTTTGGTTTTCAAATAATAAAACGATTCACCCTTGATCATGTTTCACCTTGGTCTTGGACGATTTATGCAACTATTGTTAATACCCAATTAGTTAGCCTTAGAACTCCTACTCCAAGATTGATAACAAGCTCTATCAATCTTGTTGTCTCTTAAGTATGATTAATCAAAATAAGCTCTTCAATTAATCCTACCCAACTTATCAAATCCTAAAACAAGCTCTTTAAGAATTAATAGTCGAGTGCATTAAGAATTAAGACAGAGTAGATTCAACATAAAACTCGTAAGTTCGGTTCTAGTGGTTGAACTCTATGTTATCCCCAATAAAATAAATTTATTGTTTGCTACACGGGAATCGGAAATCCTACAATTACGGATCGTAATATCCAATTCTAGCAACATACAAACAAATATCCAAATGGGTGATCAAAGCACAATTCAATTCATAAATGTGAGTCAACAATCCCAAATAACATAGAACATTCACAAAGCATAATCCAATCGGTAATATTAACCGCAATAATCACATAAATGTCTTAAACTCAAGGTTCAACTAATGATCAAGAGTGAATTTTAGGGTGCTAGCCGCCCATTACAACTATTACAAAGATAAAGTAAGAGAAAATCCAAGAAAACATGAAAATAAGATAGAAGGAACCAAAAGATAGGATTGATGATCTTGATCTTCAATCTCCCTCCAATCCTTTGCTTACAATGGGGAATAGTGGCTGAATATGTATGTGAGATGGGTTCAAGGTTAGGTTAATTTCGAAAGGGACGATATATATGTATATATATAGGGGAAGAGTTGTTACTTCAATTTGAGGCAAAATCGCGTTCAGGAATTTAAAACAGGGCAAGGAATCTTGGCCGAGACGCAAGTGTGTCTCGGCCAAGACGTGAAAAAGGGCTTTTCAATTTGTAAACCGAGGGATAATCTCGGTCGAGATTGGGTTGCATCTCGGCCGAGACGTGATAAGGGAATCTTTAGAGTTTGGGTTATCTCGGCCGAGATTGGTGTTCATCTCAGCCGAGATCTTCATCTCTTTGAATCCCTGATTTTCCCTGGAGAGGTATCTCGGCCGAGATGCCATACCCGTCTCGGCCGAGATCTTCAATCTCTCAAAATTCCAGATTTTCCCTGGAGAGGTATCTCGGCCGAGATTTGTGCCCTGTCTCGGCCGAGATAGACCCCTCAGCCCTATCCCTTGTTTCTTCGACCGATTCATCGATTCCGCGATCGTTTGATGTTCTTTTTCGATCCTTTTGCACCTGTCTCAACACAAAAACAACACAAACGCATTATTTTGCCCATGAGAATACAAAAGCACTAAATACACGTGATTATGCACATTATTGACACTAAAATGACACTAAAAGTGCCATAAAGTGCATGCACGGGACACGTGTACCATTGATGTCATCAAGAATACTTCCCAATTGTTATATGGCCTGCTCTGTAGAATCTTGTCCTGCAAAATTATTTTCAAAAGCTTCTTCCATGATGTAAGGAATCCTCACAATTCACTCGTGTATCACTCAAATTTTCACTCTATTGTTACTCACAAATCACTCGTAGGCTTTTACTTCCCCTCTAATGATCTCACCACTCAATGCCTTTTACCACTCAATATTATAGAACAAATCAAGCTGAACAATCTCAAGTAATGTTCAACAATCTCTTAGTCCTACTATAAAGAAACAAGGAATTATCGAGCACTTGTACAATAGTTTTTCTTTATGACTACCTGCTAAATATGGTATCAAATGAAGTAACTAACTGTAATGGAGTTTTCTTTTTTTGTTTTGGGTACCTCTTTTTTTTTTTGGGTACTCCTTTTTTTTGTACCTTTTTTTTATTTTTTAATACAAAAATGAACAATAAAAGATAAAAGATAGAAGATAATCAGATCACTACCAGATTGCTTAGATACCAAACTGATACGGATAGGTTTAGACATTGAACCCGTTAGATATTAGCGGTCTCCCCAGATCAAGAATCCGGTTTGATCTTATTTAGAGCTTGATAAACCTCGAACCGTTGGTTATATGTTCAGCCAAGAACCTCGGTATGGTTGAACGCCACAAGATCTTGCTCAATGACCTTGATAAGTTCTTGAATATTTGAATACCTCACAAAGAGAGATCCAAAATATGAAAAGAAAGTTGATTTTCGGAATTGATTCAATGGTCATTTTTACAACCTTTGTAGGACATATTTATAGGCTAGAAAGTGACTCTAGAGTGTTCTACATGCATGTATAGTACTTAGGAGCACTCAAAAGCCCTTGACTGCATTCAATGGCTCTTAAAGGACTATAAGACCACTTGACTACATTAAAGGATTCAAGGAAGTCTAGATAAGGACCCTTGACTATATTAGCATACAAAATGTTTATTTGACTCATAACTTATCCAATCTAATGGATCTCTTCTTGGGCTTGAGGTGTAACCCGAAATTGGTGGCCCAAGGTCTTCAAAAAGTGTCTTCCAACTTAGTTTAGCTGCGGCTCATCACTTCAATTGAGCCCCAATCCAACAACATTCACCATTGGGCCTTCTAAGCACTTTTTTGCATGTTTTCTTGTATTTCAGCAACAAGGTTCAACATGGCCGCTTTAATTTGTTTTGCTCGAGCTCTGGTTATTGGTCCTTCTTGAATTTCGAGCGGATCCTTCTTTCTTTGATTAGGCGGCTTGGGATGATCCCCGTCACTTAGTGTGCCAAGCGATAGCTCTAGTGCCAATTGGAAGTGTGCATTGCTCCGTAAACATTGAATTTAGGTACATGGTTTACCTACCCTTGAGTCTAAGCATGAAAGAAACTTAATAACAAATGATGATAAAATTTACCACACGTCTTAAATAACTTGTGGTTGCCTTTAGGGAGAAATAACTCAGTAAAAAGACTTCCTAATATCAATCGAGACAAAATTTGTAGTCACACCTCTTAAAGCCTAAAGTCTCAAAGGATGATTAAACACAATCTAGAGTACAAAAAATACCTAACAAAAGCTATCCTAAAACGTATCCAAGCAAAGGGATTCAGAGTTGTGAGGAATCTAAATTTTACATAAATTGGACACTATGGGTTGGATAGAAGGTTCACAAAACACTCTAAATAAAACAACTGTAAGGCAAACTAATCCTTTTCTCTTGTATATTCAATGTCCTTCTGCTAATTATTGGAGCTCTATTTATAGACCATCTTGATGCTTGGACAGCCCTCCAAAATAACCATCATCTCCACTAGTTGTGGATGTTGTTATAATTGGTTGATATGTCATGTATGCATGCATTTTGGTCCATTTAGATTATTATTTTATATTCATTATATTGACTCGCATGGCGTGTGTGCTTGTTTTTTAGCTAATTAGCTGGTTTTTAAGCAAAAAATCCTTTGGAATGAAATTTGACGAGCATACGAGCAAAGAAAGTGGTGGAACAACGGAGTTCAGTCCAGTGGCAATATGCCCACACGGTCGAGTGGGAAAAATAAAAGAAAGCAATAGTCGAAGGATGAACTCGGTCGAGCTGAGGAAGTTTTCTCGGTCGAATAGTGAAGAAGTGTGACCAACTCGGTCGATTTGAGCAAGTCAACTCGATCTAGTAGAAAGTTCGAAGAAAGAAAGATGTTTGGAACTACAAGCCAACTCGTTCGAGTTGATTTAATGCACTAGGTCGAGGTGAGCTAACTCGGTCGAGTTGGCTGAGGCGGTTTATGCATTTTGCACGTGTTTTAGCCTATTTTTGGCCGGTTTCAACCCTAATCCTTCCCAACAAGTCCATAATAAACATCATACATCATAAGAAACACTTCAGAGGTTTGGATCGAAAAGAAAGGAACACGAAGCGAAGACGATCAAGATCGAGACTCCGAGTTTTGCTGCTTTATTTATTTCTATTGTTTTAAGAATGTCTGTCCATGAATAGATTTTGATAATAAACACGAGTAGCTAAACACCCTTGTGTTCTAGGGCTAGAAAGTAGGTTAATTGTTCGACGATGTTTTTATTATTGTTTTATTTCTAGACTTCGTTCTATATTCTTATCATATGTGTTGGCTCTTATTTTATTTATTGATTGATCTGCTCAATTAGTATGTTGTACTCACTTAATAACGCGGAACCTAAGAGGGAGGGTTGTTAATAGGCACACAACACATAGCATAGGTATCAATAGTCGTCTGAGAGGGGTGAGATACTTGTGCAGGCATTGGCTTTAGGAGCCCTTTGGAGTTACGTACGTGATACTTAGCCCAAGAGGGTAATTATTCATAAGTAATCAACATGTTAACATCTTCTGAGAGAAGGGTTAACTAGAGTAGTACCGCCTAATAAGAATTTGAATTCGGTCTAAAAGTCTAGAAAATTATAATAATTAAACATAGGAGAACATAACTAAAATTCAAATCCTAGGATATGTTTCTTCATCTGATTTAATCCCTTTTGATTTTTGCTTCTATTGAGCGTCTTATTTTCTTTGTTTATATTTTTTACGCACTTTAGTTTTATGTTAATCAACACAATCCCTTTATTCGAGGATCTAGATAGGGTTGACCTATTATAATCAGGGTATTTAAATTAAACATAGGACACAATGTCTGTAGGATCGGCCTTGCTCACTATTAGATACAGTAGCACCATATCCTTGCAGTAATACTAGGGTTAGGAAAAGTGTTGTCAAGTTTCTGGCGTCGTTGCCGGGGAATAGTTACTTTGTTCGATTTCTATTCTAATAAATAGTTCGACATTAGGCTAGACATTTATTTTTGCACTTTATTTCAGTGTTCATTTTATTTTCAGTTTTACTCTGTTCTTTTTGTTGTGATCTCAGGTAGCGTATGCAAATCCGGTCTAAAGGAAAAGACAAGCTTGTCTCTTTTGACTTAGAAATTGAAGCAAATGTCCGCAGATACAGATCAAGAAGAAATCAGTTAGACAAGATGGCCGAGTTACCAGAAAATATGAGCCAAGAAGATATGATTAGGCAATTTTTCGGGGTAATGACTAATCTGTAGATTCAGATGACTAATCTACAGCATCCACAGCCACATCCATAGACTGAACTTAAAGGAGATCAGATACAGATACGGGAATATCTTCATCCCATACCCAACCAAAATTATGGAGGAGTTGAATTGCCACCAATCAATGTTAACAACTTTGAACTCAAGTCGGGCAATGATATCCATAGCCCGGTAGAACCAGTTTGGTGGAGGGGGTACTTGAAGACCCCAATGTCCACTTAGGTTAGTTCAAGAGAGTTTCGAAGATCCTACAGGTGAATGGAGTACCACATAACAGGTCCAGCTTAGGTTGTTTCTGTTCTCTTTTAGAGATAAAGCATTACAATTGTTTAATTCACTCGAGGATGTCACTACATGGGAAGAGTTGAGTACCAGATTCTTATTAAAGTATTTCCCACCGAGCAAGATGCTCCTATTGCAGGCCAAAATCACCCTACTAAAATTGGCTGATAGAGAACCACTGGGTGAAGCATGGGAGCATTTTCGGGATCTTCTCCGGAATTTCCCTCAGCATGGGTTCACTAAGAAGAAGCAAATCTGCAAATTTTGTAATTGGCTACTTGGGCCCACAAGAATCCTTATAGATGCAGCATCGGGTGGATCTATATTGGCAAAGCATATAATTGTTGCACTCACTATTCTAGATGAGATGGTCACAAGTAGTTGGAAATGGCTGAATGAGAGAGATAGTCGAGGAGAGTAGCCAGCATCACTGAGATAGAGTCGACCACATCAATTATGGCTCAGCTGACAGCTCTTACTAATCAGATAAGCTTGCTGAATAGTGCAAGTTTAGCTCAGCAAGTCGAGCGTAATTTACACCGGCCACTCATGCAAGAGGTATCTGAAGATGCGAACTATGTTATTCATAGAAACATCGACTACTTCCAAGATAACCAGAAGCAATATAGTCAGTATCAGCCAGCTGCGAGGTCACTAATGGTATGATCCATGATGGAGGACTTCTCACTCAAGAAGAGTCGATGCAGCCTCAGTTTGCCAAATATGACGAGAAGATTGCAAAGATTAAGAAGAACATGAGTAGCATGAGCTTAGAAATAAAAAAATCCATCGCCAGTCAGGGGACAGAGACAAAAGAGATAAAGATGACTCGGACTTCCATGATGATTCAACTGAGTCAAATTGCACAAGCAATAGGGCCATACACCAAAAAGGGCAATTTTCGAGTGATACAGTGGTAAATCCCAAGGAGCCGTGTAATGCCATCTATTCGACGGATTAGGCCCAATCTGAGAGTCTGAAGATACTAATGGCAGAAGATCAGCTGATAGAGAAGAAGTAAGTGGAGGAAGACAACAAGATCAAAGGAGATGCTCACGAGTTGGTAAAAATAGCGGCTGAGAAGCCAAAATCTACTTCTAACTCAGACACTCCTATATATATACCTCGGCCTAAATATATTCCTCATCTTCTCTTTCCTTAAGTTGTTTATAGGAACAAAATTTCTCCTAACTACACTAACTGTGTTAAACTTTTAGAGGAGCTTCCAGGAAAGAAGAAGCTAGAGAAAGTTGTGGTCACTAAGCAAAAGGAGGACAACAGAGCTAACATAGATAAGAGAATTATATCTTCTCCTATTGATGATTCCTTGGATTTTTGTTTATATGATTCATTTTTTGCTGAACTTGATCATATATAGATTGTGTTAGTATATTGAGTTCGATGCAGGAAGTACCAAAAGAGAGCACTGATTTTGAAGGGGTAAACAATGAAGAGCCGGATCTACCTGCTGAAAAGTATACTAGCACTTGAGGGGAAAACAAGAAGGTGCATAAACAAAAAGAGGCAAACGTGCAAAAGACAGCGAGTCCTAAAAAGAACACTAACACAAACACAAGAAGAGCACCAAAAGTGGAGGATCCATGTAGTTTTTCTATCCCTTACTCTATTGGTATTCATAATTTTGGAAATATGTTTGTGTGATTTAGAGTGTCTAATTTGAGTTTCCTAGTAGCTTCGTAGTTGTCGATATGCAAGGGAATACTAATGTCCCTTTTATCTTAGCCGACCTTTCTTGGCGACAAGCCAAGTATTGATAAATGTGCATACAAGGAGTAACTTTTTGTATTCGTAATGAGAAGGTAAATTTCTCAATATATAATAGGTCGGGGCTAAATAGTATACACAAGTGTTTGTGTCGTCTATACAGTGGAACCCAATGCTAGAAATATTATGAAAGATATAGAAAATGTGTTTAATGTTCCTAGCTCTGGTTGGTTAGAATTCGGCTGAAGTACTTAAACGGGTCGCCTGGCTGAAGACGTAAAACTTAGCACTTGTTGTGAGGCAACCCAGTGTTTATAGTTTTTTGTTATTTTTCAATTTTGAGGACACTAACATAATGCAAAGAAGATGCAGTGAAGTGAGTCACAAGGCGCGAGGACATGAAATTTGAGGACAGGGGGGTGAGGTTCAACCAGGTTTATGCACAGAACCCAGTCAAGTGATGAAAAGAGGAAATTAAAAAACAACCCGAAATTTCAAGTCTGATGCTCCAATTTCATCTTTCAGTGAGTGCCACCAAGGCAATCCACTTCTTTCCCACAAACCTTGGCCTTCGACCAAGTTTGAGAAGGGGGTAGAGTGGGATGTCTTGGCGGCTATGTTTTTTTTATGAACTTGTTTGATTGTAATTAATTTGCATTATGTTGGTTTATGTTATTTTTTATTTATTGCATTTTATTTGAGTTTTTTTAAGTCAGTTGAGTCAAAAGTCTGGAATTGTGCTAGTCTAGATGAACATATAGCTAAAAAGGGAAATTTAGCAATGATGTGTCGACAAGGAGCCGAATTTTAAAATTATTTTGACACGTAGACGAGCATGATAGGCACGCTTGATATGAAATTGGGCATGCATGTAGAATGATGATCGCATTAGCCGTGATTCTTTGAGCCTTTTATTCGACTCCCATATTTGGAGTATATATATCGTTTTCATTCGGTGTGAATTGGTGGTCACCATGTATGTATGTCATTAGAACTTGTCTTGCATCTGCTTAAAAATTGTCAAGTATTCATTGTGGATTAAGAAAATGATTTTAGGCAGTTCTTTTCTTTAGTTCATTATTTGAGCGAAAATTGACCTTTTTACCAAATTTCATAAAGAAATTCCCTAATTAGCCACTTTGGGCCTTTAGCTTTATTTTTCAGAGCCATACATTACAAGCATATGACCGTCCCTTTTAGCCTTTGTCCCTTAACTTGGACTAGTTGAGTGTAAGCAAGGTTGATTGGAAGGTATTAGTGTGAAAAGTAATAGGATGAGTGGAAAGGATGATTGGGATGGTTTGGTGAAAAGAATGAAGTGTGATGGGCAACATATTGGAAAAAATTATCCTTCCTAGTTTATATACTTGTTATTATCATAAGAAATCGGAAAAATAAAAGCCAAAAATTGGAAAAAGGAAGAAAAAAGGAAGTATGATCGTGGTGTTTTCAATTTTATTTTTTTAGGAGGCGGTTTAGAAAAATGTTTATGTGCTTAAATGATTTATCGTTTGAAACAATTGAGCAGTCCAAAAGTGGAGCTCATTTTGTATTAGTGATTGAAGCATTTAGTTGATGTAGTGCATTTGAATTAGCTTGATGGGGTGAAGAAGCCATATTGTTGGTTTTCTCATATTTCAAAAGTGAGGAAGGAGTGAACATTGTGTGAGAGATAGTTGAGTTACGAATAACTTGATTAGTCCAAGAATAAGTCACTTTTACCTAAATTTTCCCACCTTACCTTAAGCCTACATTACAACCAAAACAAAGACCTTTATGATTATTTTTTCACACATGTCGAGTATGAAGCTTAAGTTAGACAATAGGCAAGCATATGGTAGACTATGCATGTGATTCAACTTGACCGTAAACACGTCCCCATTTTAAAAACTTGAGAGATGAGTGATACATTTATCTGGTGAGGATCATCTACTTGAAGTGTCATGTCTTGAAAGTAGTTGATATATGCCATGTCGAATATGCTCATTAGTCTCTTTTTTTTTTTTTTTTTCCAAAAATATTATGAGGCTAGATTCGTCGCCTAAATCGCTCTAATGCTTGAGTTCTTGTTCTTATCTACTTCCCCGAACAACAGTCTCAGTTTGGGGAATTTCAATACACGCCGTATATGCATCCATTTAGGTCGATTTAGATGAGTATTTTATAGCATTTGAATGTATCATTGGTCAGTTTATGCATATATTCATTATATTGTGCTGTATGACGCGTGTGCGCTTGTTCTGTAGAAAATAAGGTGGTTTTTAAGCCAAAGAGTCCTTTTGGATGAAGTTTGATGAGCACACGAGCAAAGAGAATGGTGAAACAACGGAGTTTGGAAGAAATTTTGCAAACAGACCCAGTTGGTCGAGTGGAAATAGCCCCACTAGGTCGAGTAGGAAGAAGAAAAGAGAGCAAAAACTCGAAGGATGAACTCGGTCAATTAATGAAGAAGTGTGACCAACTCGGTCGATTTGAGCAAGTTAAGTGTAGAAAGTTCTAAGAAAGAAAGACGTTTGGCACTACAAGCCTACTCGATCGAGTTGATTTAATGCAATTCATCGAGTTGAGCCAACTTGGTTAGTTGAGTAGACTGACTCTAACGAGTTGGCTGAGGCGGTTCATCCGTTGTGGTCTATTTTCGACCCGTTTCAATCCCAATCCTTCCCAACTTATAAATAGAGGTTCCCAATTCCGAAACGAAGCATTATACATCATAAGAAGCACTTCAGAGGCTTAGGTCGAAGAGAAAGGAATGCAAAGCGAAGATAATCAAGATCGAAGCATTATAATAGGTCAAACCCTAGGTACAATAGCACCGTATCCTTGCGGTAATACTAGGCTTAGAAAAAGTGTTGTCATTGGTGGTTAACGAACCCGATTCTTGGGAAGTTGGCAATGGCGCGGTTTTCATTGAGTGAGAATTGGTCTCTCTTCAACTTCTTCCACCTTTTACTCAACTGAACTAGACTAGGTCTTCCATCTTCAATATATCCCTGCATTTTAATCGATTAATTCGGCCAAAATGAGAATTTTGTCTAAGAGTTTAAACACTCAAACACCAACACTTTAAGCAAGCTTATTGAATGGATTTTCTAAGGCTTAGGAAAGAAGGGTTCAGGGAAGAATAAGGGTAACAAACTCTTGGGGAAAAAGAAGGATTGGAGGGTAGGGAAAGGGGATGAACGATGGGCTGGAGTGTAGGAGTGGGGGCTGGCTTTTTAAGATATTTCTTATATTTATTTTCTAATTTTCTATAATCAAATTTTAATATTATTACATTCTAAGTAAAAATTTTATGTTTATTTAAATATATTATTGTAATATAGAGTAATTATCTTTCAGATTCTTTTATTAAAATCTCATATTTTACTATGTAGGAGTTTCACTGCAATAATGGCTCATGTAGATTTATTTAAATCATTTTGTAATTTTGAATTTTTTAAAATAATTTTCTAGGTTCATCAAGTTTAATAAGTATTTATATAATTAGTATAATTAAACATATTATTTTCCAAAAAAGCGATCAGTTTTAAAATTATTTTTTATAATTATTAAAAAAATACTTATTTTAATACTTCTGAATTATTTATGTTATTAAGTATGATGTAGATATTTTGATATCCAAAATAGTAAATTGATAAATTTGGTTTACGCATGCCTTTTGGATCCATTTAGACGATATAATGCTAATGAATTGCATTTATACTGTGCATTTTTAGTTTAATTTTGTTATTTTGTGAAGATGAGATACATTTGCTATTTTGTAGTGTTTTATGTGTTTGTGAGGTTAAAAACTCAAGTAGTTGAGGTTTGGAGAAGAAACGACTGAGAAAAATGGTGAAACAACGAAAATCCAAGGAAAAGAGATTCTGCTCGATCAAGCGATTTCCCGAACTATACACATATTAAATGACAATATTATATAATTAGCATAAATTACCACCTCCAGTACATAATTGTTATAAATGTCCACCTCCTTAATATAATTGACATGGTGTATAATATTACAAAAAAAAAAATTCAATTAATAATTTAAATATCCGTACAAATATACAGTATATCTTTAGATTCCAATCAATATAATAGACTAAATTAATATTTTTTTAGGGGAACAAACCAATTACATTAACTCACCAAAACGACATCGCCTAAACTAATGCAACCAAGACTAAGTGTGATAACATCAACATACCTCCCAACAAAAATCAGACTGAAACATAACTTAGCTAGGCGATAAGCAAGCTTATTATCCGATCGCTTAACCTAACTAAATGAAAAAGATGAAAAAAATTCACACATAGTTAGAATATCAGATATAACACTTCCAAAGTAGGAGAAGTCCATCCTTCTTTCATCTAAAGGTAATCCCCACATGCAATGAATCCATTTCAATGATCAACTTATCCACATGCATCTGGCTAGCCATATCAGCAACTGCACGACAAGCTTGCGTCTCTACCATGTATATTGCTACTAATCCGGGATATATATGTGACAAAACACGAACCACCTTCCCAGCATGATCATGTGCCACAGCCCCTAGCCCAAACTCCACCGCCAGGATCAATCACCGCACCCGAGTTTATTTTTACCAACCCCTATTGCGGCCTATGCTATATAATTATCAGCTCTATTTTTTGGTGCCTAAATGGTTGGTATCTTAGCCTTCTAGAATTCATGTAAGTTCGCAACAAAAACCGTAGAGCAGGGGACATGATCAATCATTTTATTTGGGAAATTAAGCTAATTCCTCACGTACCAGATAAGCCAAAGATAGACTGCAAATAAAGTCTGGTACTCCTTATTCTTATGGGTAGCCACAACCTGAAGCCAATCCACCATCGAACCTCTCGTCGCCACATCTTTAGTGTTAAGATGCAATGTGTTTTGCTTCCAAAATAATGAACTCCAATTACAATCTTCAAGAGCATGAGTTAAAGTTTTTGGCCCTTCCCCACATCGCTTGCAAATTGGATCAATATCCACCCTTTACAGGACCAATTTAGTATCCACCAGAACTATTTCTTGTGTACATTTCCATATAAATATATGGATTTTCAGGGTCACGTCTAGGTTCCACAACCACTTCCACAGTCGAGAATCCTAATTAAATGTTATGGTCATCACATTCCCTTCCCAGCATGCTTCACGGGCAACGTGGTAACTCGTCTTTACCTTATACTCCCTCCGTCCCGGCCTAAATGTCCTACTTGCCTTATTTGTTTGTCCCGGCCTACTTGTCCAACCCCAAAATGGCAAACAAAGTCAACACTCTAAACCCCTCATTTTTCAGTTTTTTACAGAAATGTCATTCAGATTTTATTTATCAATTCCTAATTACCACTAACCCAAATCCATAATTTAAACTAAAACCTACCCACTTAATACCCAAACCCAAACCCAAACCCAAACCCATTGTTTTATTACAGAAACCCTACTTCCATATCATATCCCCCCTCCTCTCTCCTCTCTCAGCCGCTCTTCTTCTCTCTCTACGAACTCTCTGGAATCAATTTTTCTGGGATTTTTCTCCTCCATATTCATCATCCCTTCCACTCTCTGGTGTCTTCTCACCCATGTCACCCGGTCTTCTCTCTCACCTTCTCACCCAAAATTTGTTTGAAACCCTAAAAATCTAGATCTCCCGGGTTTGTGTTATCTGGTCTTTTATTTTTCCCGATTTGGCCAGATCCACACCGATCTGGTATATTGAAGGCCGATTTCAGCTACTTGTTTGGTGATTTGGGGTCGAGGAGACAAAGAGACGAGATCTGTTCTGGAATGGAGATTGATTCTCCAGATTCGACAGACGGTTTTGTTTGGGACTCGGAGGAGAGTTTCGTGCCTGAAACTCAGTTTTCCGAGGACGACGGAGTGGCAGCTCTCCCTACTGGGATCGAGGAGGCCCCCCCGGTGCATTTGAATCAACATTCCCCAGAAATGCAACGCTTCATCCTCGAGTGCGTTGCTTTCTGGGTCCCGATGGTGAAGAGGTTCAGTTTCTGTTTAGTTTCTTGTCGAAGTTTGGGGGTCTTCTGAAAATCCTAATTTCCTGATGAAGTTTGGGGATCTTCTGCAAACCCTAATTTGTTGATGAAGTTTTGGGGATCTTCTACAAACCCTAATTTCTTGTGATCATCTCGGGTGCTTGCATCTTTTATGAGAACGTTGGCTGCATGTGTGGTTATCTTTGTTGTTTAGCTGGTTTTTTTGAATTGTTGACAGCTAGAGTTGTTTGTCTGTAGGGACCACCCCAGTGATGAAGTTATTCTGAGGGGAAAAAAATGTGGGTTATCCAATATTCTGTCTTTGTTGTTTCGGTAGCTTTTTCAAAATGATGAACATTTTTCGTTTTGATTGAGTTCATAGCTGCCCAATTAAAGACAATTTTCTGCAATAGCAAGTGTAGAAATTGATATTGAGTCATGAGCTTTTGTGTAGCTTGATTTGGTCAGATTTTCTGTCCAAATTAATGTTGCCTTTTGGCTGATTTGTGGGAATTTAGGTACAACCCCAATGATGATATTGTTCTGAGGGGAAAAAGTTCAAAAACTGCTGATAGCACTTCATTTGATTTTGAATCCTGTGTTTACAGTTTAAGCAAAACGAACACCTTCATCAGTGTTTACACTGTAAACAGCTGCAAAAACCTTGAATGCTGCTTTAAAACTAATCTACCAAATACCCCAATTCTCCCACAATCCCACTTTCCATCTACCTGTCCAATTGGCCCTGTTTTCTCAAATGCTCGATGCTCTGCCTAACAAGCTCCTCTTCAACTTCTAGGGCTTCGGGTAGGGCATCAGCTCTTGCTAGTCTTGCCTTTCCCATATGTGGAACCTTATAATTATTCCCACCTTTGTCTTTCATTATCTCCACCATACAGCCCTGCAAACTAAGAAATATATTGTCTAGCTTCGCTGGTTCAAGGTCCTCAAATGATTTAAGGACATTGGCCACCAAGTCATCCACATTATAGCTACGAGTCTCAATTTGTAGCGATTGAAGTGCTCTGAAATAACCTAAGTCGAGAACATTGGTATCGGGTGAATTCGGAGGCTGGAACATCAGCTTGATGTCAAAACCATCAGCTGTTGCAGCATTTCTGAACTCTATATCGCTGTCAATTAGGTGTGGCCTTGCGTTATCCTGCTGAATTATGATTGTTTTGTTTTGTTTGCATTGCTTGGCCATTTTGCTTTGATCGCCGGAATAACCTAGTTTGTGAAGCCATATGAAGAAACATAAAGCAATTTATTACACACTTAATGTTTTGTATTGTCATCAATTTCAACCCATTTTTTACTAAATCTAAAAAATGTGTTTTAATTTGGAGACATACTCACATTAAAATCTCTAAATGATGAATTTATTCTGATAGAGAATAAAAAAGTTACCTGTTCCAAAAGGCAGCTTTTTATTACGGCACTGTTTACCGAATCGATTGGTTTTGTAACCATTGTCCCGCGTACTCTGTTTACGCTGTTTCTGATGGCAGGTTCCTGTTTAGTTAATGGGAAAATTCCGATTTTCCCATCGAAAACTAGTGCCCCGCTGTCTGAATACTGTGGCCGAGCCACTGCACACATAAACATTACCTTCGAGATGAATCGTTTGCTTTTACAGGCTCGATAAGGGTCTTCCTCACCCACTAGCTTATATGCTCGATCCGTTACTCTTTGCATATAAAACCATTTCTCGTCTATGTGTATGACATTATGCATGCTTTCGTATTTGCATTTCATGTTTACGCTGTCCTGATGCAAATAACTAAGGCTGTACTTCAGCCTTTGAATTTTGTTTGCATCAGTCAATGTTGGTTTTATTGAGTTGGTATGAGCTTTAATCTTACCTGCCATGATCCATCTGCCTATTTGTGACTTGCTGACCTCTAACTCTTTTGCTAAACGCCTGATTGTACCCCTCTTTTCAAACGGTATTGCCTTCATGGCGACTTCGTCTAATTTCTGTATAATGGACGGAGGTTGCCGGAGCCTTACTGCTGGAAACGAGATGGGAACATCTTCTGAAGTTTGTTTCCTTGCAGCCTTCCAAATGCGCCGGATCGTCCGACTTGAAACTCCATATGATGCAGCCATTTCGATAGCGATTCCGTTTGTTAAAACGCCGTCTTTGTTGTTGTTAAGAAGGCACTGCGCTATACGAAGTCGGTCTGATGGAGCAACATCTTTACCCCTTTTTTTAGTCATGAGCTGTAATTTGTAATCTGAGTATTTCTTTGCTGTAATAGTTAGAAAAAACTGCATTGAATGCAATTGTTGGCATATTTATAGACTAATCTATGTGGTAGGTTGAATTTAATTTGAATTTTAGAGGGAAAAGATTCAAATGTAATTCCCAGCAGTTTGAGAAATTTTAACTGCTGTAAATTTCAGTTTTTGGAGGGATTACTCCCCCAAAAACTTGGCAATAGAAATTTTCAATTTTTGGCCTGCTTCGCACAAATTACTTTACTGCATTTTCAATTTTGATCAATTCAGTATTTTTAATTTTATTTTATTCAGTGTTCAAAAAAAAAAAACAGGTTAAAAAAAAAATTACAAAAATGGAGGGAAAGATTAAAACTCTAATCCTTCCTCCCAAAAATTACTGAAATTCAAAAAAGTCAACAAAACAACACCATTTCTTAGTCTCCGTGCCCGGCCAATGTAGGACATTTAGGCCGGGACGGAGGGAGTATATAGTTACCATTCTTCGTGTAGTGCCAATATATATAATTTGGGCCATGTATGAATTTGATAGGAATCATGTTAACAATTTGAGCCTCTTCTAAAGAGAATAGGTGTTGTACTTTCTTCCAATTAGAGGTGGCACTTCAGGCGGCCAGACTTAGCCCGTCGAGCCAATGCCATTCGGACAGGGCCAAAGTTTGATCAGGCCTAAAATTAGCTGGCCAAGCTCGGCCTATTCCCTTATGATATACTAATAATATCAGGTCGGCCCCCGTGGGCCGTAGCTCATCGGGCTTTTAGCCCATCAAGTCGGACATGTCGGGCCAAATAGTACTTCGGGCCTAGATTTCTATTGCACAGACTGTAGATGTCAATTCAATATCATCAAGTGAGCATGTCTTGTAGTAGAGGTTGAGTAGAATCAGGAACCGGGTTTGGGTTGGGAAGAATCGGACCATAGAGCCGGGTTTATATCAAGTAAGTTTTGGAGGTTATTGAAGAACCGGAGTTGTGACGGTTATAACAGAATTGTGCAACAGTTTTGAACCGTTGCATGAGAAACAGTTGTTGAAGACGCGTACCAGTTTTAAAAGCAGTTGAAACTGAATTGATTCCAGCTTCTAGAGCTTCTTGATTCGAGCTTAGCTCTTTATATAAATTTGTTCCACTTGTAAAGACGAGTTGATACACGTAGTTTTCCCTCTGTAAACACTACACAATCATTAGAATTAGAAAGCTAGGGTTCTTGAGCTCAATTCGGATTGTGAATTGGGGTTTCTAGTTTTCTGAGTTGTTTCTTGTGATTGTTCAATGGAGTGAATTGATGTGTATAGAGCCTCCATGGATGTAGATCACATTGATCGAACCACGTAAAAGCTTTGTGTTCTTCATTTTTGTTTCTGGTTTTGCGTTCGGTTTTGTTTGGCCGATTTTCAGTTCATTTTTCATTCGTTTCTGGATTGAATTCTGTTTTGTGTTGTAAGTGTCTTTAAAACTTAACAAGTGGCGCCGTCTGTGGGAACCAACAACACATACATTCAAAGAATGAGAAAGAATGGCTGGAGTAAAGATGGATGTGGAGAAGTTTTCAGGTAAGAATGACTTCTAACTTTGGAAGATCAAAATGAATGCAGTACTGATTCAAAATGGCCTGGACTCTGCACTTCTTCCTGTTGATCAATGGCCTGATGCTGAGAAATCCAAGTTTCCAGAATTGGATAAGAAGGCTCTGAGTTTGATATTCTTATGTCTGGGTGATAAACCTTTGAGGGAGGTATCAAGGTGCAAGAACGCAGTGGAGGCATGGGGAAAACTGGAGGAACTCTATCAATCAAAGTCTATATCAAACAAATTATTTCTGAAGCAGAAATTAATGTCTTTCAAAATCACTGATGATAAGATTATTTCTGATCAACTTGATGAGTTTGTCAAGATGATTGAAGAATTGGAAGATCTGGGGGTGAACTTGGAGGATGATGATAAGGCTCTTATGGTGTTGAATGTTCTTCAAAAGTCCATGGAAAGCTTTAAAGATGCCCTGATGTTTGGAAGAGATGGAAAAATCAGCTATGAATCCATCCTGTCAGCATTGAAGACAAAGTGTTTTCAAAATCAGGGGGAGAAGGGCTCTGCACAGGCTGGAAAAGGTTTGAACATTAAGTTCAAATAGAATTTCCAAAAGAAGAAGTTCCAGGGAGTCAAAGATAACAAATCTGGAGCTCAGAATGCAAAGAAACAAGGAGAGTGGGTTGAAACCAGAAAGTGTTTCAAATGCAAGCAAGCTGGACATTTAAAGAAGGACTGTCCACAAAAGAAGAAGAAGAAGCAGGAGAATCAGAGGGTAGAAGTGGCTATGACAGAGCATCAAGAAGACATCCCAGAAGTCTTAAACATCACAGACACAAAAATGGAAAAGGAATGGGTCCTTGATACTGGTTGTTCATTCCATATGTGTCCCAATGAATCCTGGTTCAAGGATCTACAGAAAGAAGATGGTGGATGTGTATTACTGGGAAATGATCACTCCTGCAGAGTTAAAGGCACAGGATCAGTTCAAATAAAAATGTATGATGAAGTCATCAGAACTATCTCTCAAGTAAGGTATGTCCCTGGATTGAAAAGAAATCTCCTATCCCTTGGTTCTCTTGTGGCAAATGGCTGTCAGTTCAATTCCTTTGATGCTCATCTTCACATCACTAAACACAATAAGCTGGTAATCAAAGGAAGGCAACACAATAGCCTGTTTATTTTGATTCGATCACCTGTGATAGGATGTGCTGAATCTGTGATAAGCAGAGAAGATGTTATGAAGTGGCATAGAAGACTGGGTCATATTGGAGAGAAAGGGTTGAAGGAGTTATCCAAGAAGGGCATCATTGGTGAAATGGGAAATAGAACACTGGATTTCTGTGACAAGTGTGCTCTGGGGAAGGCCAAGAAGCTGCCTTATGCTAAAGGGATACATTCTACCCAAGAACCCCTGGATTATGTACACTCTGATATTTGGGGGCCTTCAAGAACAGAAACACATGGAGGAGGAAGGTACTTCATGTCCATCATTGATGATTACAGTAGAAAAACATGGGTATATGTTTTGAGGAACAAGAGTGATGCATTTCTTAAGTTTAAAACATGGTTGAGTCAGGTGGAGAACCTAAGAGGGAAGAAACTAAAACATCTTAGGACAGATAATGGCTTGGAATATCTATCCACTGAATTCACAGGATTTTGTGAGGAGAAGGGCATCACAAGGCACAGAACTGTCCTACTAAACCCCCAACAGAATGGGGTTGCTGAAAGATTTAACAGAACTGTGTTGGAAAGAGTTAGATGTATGCTGATTGATGCTGGATTACCTAAATCATTCTGGGGAGAAACTATAAACACTGCATGCTATTTGATCAACAGGTCACCATCATCAACTCTAGGATTTAAAACCCCAGAAGAAGTGTGGAGTGGAAAGATACCAAACTACCATGACTTAAGAGTGTTTGGTTGTCTGGCCTATGCTCACATTAGGCAAGACAAACTTGAGGCAAGAGCACAAAGATGTGTATTCCTAGGATATCCTGAGGGCATAAAAGGCTACAGGTTATGGTGCTTGGAACAGGGAAACCAGAAGCTCTTGATAAGTAGAGATGTAAGGTTCAATGAGGATGTGATGGGATACAACTCTACTGGAAGTCAAGAGGAAGCTGATGGAGCTGTGGAACCTGAGAGAATTTCTGTTCAGGTGGAGCTTAGTAAGGAGCAGATACCACCAGAGGAGGATACTCAAGCTCAGCAAGAAATTGACAGTTCATCAGAAGATGAGGAAGGTCAAACTGAGATTGCAAATCTCAGAACTTATAACATAGGAAGAGACAGGACAAGAAGACAAATCCAAAGGCCTGATTTCTATGGACTAGCTGGAAGTGTATATTATGCACTGAGTGTGGCAGAAGACTTGGAGTTTCAAGAGCCTAGTAGTTTCAAGGAAGCAGTAAGTTGCAGTGAGAATGAACACTGGATAGGTGCCATGATGGAGGAAATGGAATCTCTGGAGAGAAACCAAACCTGGAAGCTTGTATACAAACCAAAAGGGCAGAAGCTAGTTAGTTCAAAATGGATCTTCAAGAAAAAGGTGGAGGCTGGAAAAGCTGATAAAATCAGATATAAGGCAAGACTGGTGGCCAGGGGCTTCACACAAAGAGAAGGCATTGATTATAATGAGGTATTTTCTCCAGTAGTGAAGCATTGCTCTATCAGGTTACTTCTATCAAAAGTTACTCAAGAAGATATGAAACTACAGCAATTAGATGTCAAGACAGCATTCCTACATGGTGATCTGGTTGAAAAGATATACATGAAGCAACCTGAGGGTTTTGTGATTCCAGGAAATGAAGAGAAGGTCTGTTTTCTCAGGAAGTCACTCTATGGGTTGAAACAAAGTCCCAGGCAATGGAATAAGAAGTTCAATGAATTCATGATGAGTGCAGGATTCATAAGAAGCTTATATGACAGCTGTGTATACTTTAACAAAGGTTCAAGAGCTGAACAAGTGTTTCTGCTGCTATATGTGGATGATATGCTCATAGCCAGTAAGAGCAGTGATAAGATATAACAACTAAAGCGGAAATTGAGTTCAGAATTTGACATGAAGGATCTTGGGGAAGCCAGGAAGATTCTGGGAATGGACATCATTAGAAGAAGAAAGGCTGGAACATTATGGCTCTCACAGAAGCAGTATCTGCAGAAGGTTGTGGAGAGATTCCACATGCATGAGTCAAGACCAGTAAGTATTCCAGTTAATCTACAGACTAAGTTGTCCAAGGATCAGTGCCCTAAGACAGCAGCTGAGGAGATTCACATGAAGAATGTTCCATATGCCAGTGGTGTTGGCAGTCTAATGTATGGAATGATATGTAGCAGGCCAGACTTGGCCTATAGTGTGTCTCTGGTAAGCATATATGTCAAATCTTGGAGAATCACATTGGGAAACCTTGAAGCAGGTTTTAAGATATCTGAAAGGGTCTGTCAGTATGGGGTTAAAGTTTCAGAGACAAGAAGCTAGTATTATACCTTTGGTTGGATATGTTGATGCAGACTTTGCTGGGAACTTGGATACTAGAAAATCCATTACAGGGTATGTCTTTACCTTGTATGGGACAGCTGTAAGTTGGAAAAGTGTGCAACAGTCAGTGGTTGCTTTGTCAACAACTGAAGCAGAGTTCATTGCCTTAACTGAGGCAATCAAGGAAGCTTTGTAGCTCAAAGGAATTCTCAAGGACTTGGGAATAAGGCAAGATTGTGTTACTATTCAGTGTGATAATCAGAGTGCTCTTCATTTGGTGAAACATCAAGCTTTTCATGAGAGGTCTAAGCATATTGATGTTAGACTTCATTTTTCAAGGGATATAATTGAAGCTGGATATGTTGAAGTAAAGAAAGTGCATACTATGGACAATGCGGAAGACTTCTTGACTAAGGCAGTTCCTAGGAGTAAGATGGTACATTGCTCAAGCCTGATAAGGCTTGAACAATGTGATTAAGCCTGGAAATGAGAAGACAGTAAGAGAGGTGATGAAGTGCACTTGAATTCATTGAGGTGGAGATTTGTAGATGTCAATTCAATATCATCAAGTGAGCATGTCTTGTAGTAGAGGTTGAGTAGAATCAGGAACCGGGTTTGGGTTGGGAAGAACCGGACTATAGACTCGGGTTTATATCAAGTCAGTTTTGGAGGTTGTTGAAGAACCGGAGTTGTGACGGTTATAACAGAATTGTGCAACAGTTTTGGACCGTTGCATGAGAAACCGTTGTTGATGACGCGTACCAGTTTTAAAAGCAGTTGAAACTGAATTGATTCCAGCTTCTAGAGCTTCTTGATTCGAGCTTAGCTCTTTATATAAATGTGTTCCACTTGTAAAGATGAGTTGATACACGTAGTTTTCCCTCTGTAAACACTACACAATCATTAGAATTAGAAAGCTAGGGTTCTTGAGCTCAATTCGGATTGTGAATTGGGGTTTCTAGTTTTCTGAGTTGTTTCTTGTAATCGATTGTTCAGTGGAGTGAATTGAGGTGTATAGAGCCTCCGTGGATGTAGATCACATTGATCGAACCACGTAAAAGATTTGTGTTCTTCATTTTTGTTTCTGGTTTTGCGTTCGGTTTTGTTTGGCCGATTTTCAGTTCATTTTTCATTCGTTTCTGGATTGAATTCTATTGTGTGTTGTAAGTGTCTTTAAAACTTAACACAGACCATGTAAAATATCAAGCCGACTGGGCCCGCCCATCGGGGTGAATCAATTTTGCCGTCTCTACTTCCAATCCCAACCATCAAGCTTAAGTTCCTACACGATCTTCTCCGAGCAAGAGTCATCCACGGGAGATGCACCCAAACCCAGCATCTGTCGGCAACCACGAATCTGCCCAAACTCTAATTTTCAAGCCATCACCCACATTTCGTTGAATCCCTTTCTCCAACACTTCCCTCCCGCCACTATACTCCTTTATGTATAACTATGATTGTATCGAAGCTTCCATAAAATGCTTATTCAAAAAATATTTTGCTTTGAGAGATTTGAACAACAAAGGCTGCTCATTTTGAATAAGCTTCCACCCTTGCTTTGTTGGCATTGCTTTGTTAAGAGTCGATATGTCCCACAAAACTAACAGATCTTCTAGCTTTGATTCACACAACTTCATCCATGCACACCAATGAATCTGACGCTCTTTCTAATTTTGTTTCACCAGAATCGTGTTATAGAAGAGTTTATCATGTGTTCATTTTTCTTAGGTAACAAGAAGCAACTCAACATGTACGTGGGGATTGCTTGTGAGTCTCTCGCGTATATGGGAGCAACTTGTTTTTTTAGTCTTTCAATTTCGTCCTAATTATATCCATAATCCCCAGAATATGTAACTCTTCAAACACCCAACAACCTTCGAAAACCCATCTACACACTATGTTTCGGTACCAACCAAATCCCCAACACAGCACCACATCTACTTCCAGGGAGTTAAGATGATAAGGGTGTGATTTAAGGATGCTAGGGTCCACCACCACCCCCCCCCCCCTTTCCCGCCGTTATTCAAAATATCAAGCAAACAAGGGACAAGATTTTCCTAAATGATATATTACATTTCATGAAAAAATATAGTAGGCATATTATCGGTCCCCAGGGGGCTTTTGTGAAAAGCACCTAAGATAAGGTCATCACAATTTCCTCCTACGTGAAGGGTTGGGACATTAAAGAGGCCATCTCATCTGTTATTTTGTAGTTGATTGACTCGACCACACTATCTATATCCAGATTAGTTCTACCTGAAAAGAGCCCCATAATACTTCTGAAAAATACGCAGGATATCCCGGTCCTCCTTCCACTTTTACCCTTCCATCTACTATATATTCTATAGTGTTTCACTTTCTCCGGCAACTTGCAATTATATGGAATGACAATGTGTTTCTATCTCCGTCTCTCATCCAGTTACCCCATGGCCTTTGATGCCACATAGCTTCTTCTCAACTCATCAGGCTCTGGATTTTATCCTCCAAATCTTTACATGTTCCCACATTATCTTAGGTGGTTGGAAGCTTCTGAATTTTCTCAAGAAAAGTTGTTTATGTTTTTAATTTATGCCGCTACATTACCAGAACAGGATTATCCCACTTCAGCAACCCATACAACTCAAGGTTATTAGTCGAGGAAAACGTGGATGTTTCATATATCATTTCCCGTGCTTTTTCCACCATTTCTTTGCAAGATGTATTTTGAATCCACATGGCTTCTAATCGTAAAAGCTTAACCCATCTCCACTTTAATACTCCCTTCATCCGCATTTATTTCTTTTGTTTCTAGCAGATAATAAATGGAAAATGATCTAATTCATGTGTCATTGGACCCTACTTTATAGCCCATAAATTTAGGAATCTACTCAATATTGGCCAAACATCAATCTAGGCATTCCTGGATTTTCATCTATACAAACCTGACTATTTGTGCACATGAAACACTGTCCCTTATACCTCAAATCTTCTAGTCCAAATTAATTTAAGATGACCCTAAACACCTTCATCTTAGTGCTCTACAACTCCTCAATTTTTCAAACCCGAACATGATATCATTGAAATCTCCTAAGCAAAGCCAAGGGCATTTGGGAAAATGATTCAAATTATGTAGCAGCTGCAATGACAAGTGTTTGAGCTCTTCTTTAGGAAACTCGTAATCCTCCAGCCCATGCAAGTCAAAAAGACCACCAAAAAGGCATCAATTTGGTGAAAATATGATGGGAAAATCTCCACTTCAGTGCCCTCCAACCACATTAAACAAAGTTCCCCACTTCTACCACCATCACTATCATCACAACAAATAGCAAAAAATGAATCAAAACCCAACTTCTTGCACCTCAAACTCGAAAGAGAAAATCTTAGTCTTAGAAAGGAAAATTACACTGGGATCTTTATTGTTGATATGTCACTTAAGTACTTGAACTGTTCGGGGGTTCCCAAGCTGCCAACATCCGAGGCAACTTATTTTTGCTAGCAAGGTTGCGAGCTAGCTCCTTTCATCACTGTCGAAGCAAAGTCAGTCGATGCATTCACAAAAATATCTCATTTCTATTTTCTGAACAACATTGAACTCCATTGTCTCATCTATCACCATGTCGTCTGGCTCATCTATAAGTCTTTTTTTTGGAGCATGATAGTTTTGGGGGTAGTGGTGTTGGGGGGGCTCTAGTTCGATTCCTTATCCACTTCTAGGTGGTCTTAGGGTATGAGGTACATAGGTTTTATTTTCTCTTGCGGTAGCTTGTTGGGGGTGGTTTTGGTGAATTTGGTTTCTGTGGTTATATAGGATTGTTATATATATGGGTTTGCTAAGTTCGCGTGCACGGTGTGGGCAGTATGTTGGGTATCAATTATTGGAGTTGGTATGGAGTTCAATGATAGCTTCATGTGGAGATTGTTAGGGGGTGGTTATTATGGGCAGTAGACGGAAGTGTTGTTTTTTGTTCATGGGCGAAAGAGTGGTGATTATTATTATTATTATTATTATTATTATTATTATTATTATTATTATTATTATTATTATTATTATTATTATTATTATTATTATTATTATTAATATTATTATTATTATTATTATTATTATTATTATTATTATTATTATTATTATTATGCGGTAGTGGGTTTGTTTGATTAGTTTGGGGTTGTTTAAGAATTGTTTTTTTAGTTGGGAGGTTATCGGTGTTATCTTCGTGGCAAGAGTGGTTGTTGGGGTAAGAGTGGCATTGTGGGCATCGATGAAGTTTAGTGTCTCGGTATGTGTAGTGGATGGTAATGGATTTTTGTAACTTCGATTGGGGAGTATAGTGATTTCAGATATTGTTGCAGCTTCAACAAGTACTTTATGTTGGGCATATGAGGCGGGTGATAGCTCCTGTGATTTAATGTATTTTGTTTTGTGGTATGGTGAAGGTTAAGGGTGGGATTTCCAGGTATGGTTTGTGTGTATGCTTGGCAATCGGAAAAAGGTCTTTGGGGGCTGGGGCATGTTGCTTGCATGTGTCAGATACATGTGGCAAGTTCTAGATATGCCTCATTAAGGAAGCTTCCAGAAATGAACCGTATTGTGTATCCCCTGGCTCCAAGTATTCATTCCGATCGTAGTTATCATATTCTTTATACTAGTGTCCTATGATCAATAATAACAATAAACTAGAAACCTTCATACTTGAGGTTTAGTAAGAGAGGTAAACATGAATACTTTATTGCCACACTCCCGAACCGACAATATATTCTTCGCCTTCAATGCTTTTGTCATCACCTCCAACATGTAATACTTGTTGTACAAGTTCACCATGCATAATTTTAGAGCGATACAAAGTGTATACGAGGTTGGGATAGCAATCGTGCTCTCATCTGGTTCATCCTGACCTACCCCCCTTGTCTCCCCTCTCCGTAGGATCCTCCATAACCCCCTCTATAATCGGATAAAACTAATACGACAACAATGATCTAGCCATCGAATTCCATAAGATCATATCCAGACAACGACACAAGCAGATCACAAACCCTAGACTATAAGGAAAACACAATGACATGACCTAGACACTCGCACACATGCAACTCATCAACGAAAGGTGAAAAGAATAAAATATGAAAGACACAGATCAGAAGCCACATATTAAGGAATTCAAATTCCGTAGTGAGATAGGTGATAGATTGGACACGCAAAGGGAAACCCTAACCCTGATTGTCATGAACTAGAAGATCTAGACTCCTTCTACGGAGGAGAGCGACTCTAGCCCCCACCCCCCGAATTACTTATATATGACTAAATTTTTAAAAAACATATATTAAAAGGTGAAGAAAAACTTGATCATATGAAAGTCACAGAGCAAAACTTGCGGCCGAGGGAACATTAAACAGTTAAGCATTAGGGAGTGTTTGCTTGAGCTTATAAGCTCCTTAAAACAACTTATTAGATGTTTAGAAACTTATAAGCTCTTGAAAAGTTTTTAGCAAAATAAGACCCTAAACAGCTTATAAGCTTCAAAGAAAATAAGTTCATATATCCCACCTTATTTTTTAGAATCCCGTAAGCAACGCCCAATTTACTAAAATACCCCTACTATCTTTTCAATATAATTTGATTTGCAGTGGAACGGGGTGTCTAGGGGTTGGGAAACTCATTGAATATGTAATTTTTTTGTCATTACAAAGTGAAAAGAGTTTATAATGCCAAATACTTAATCTTCTTATAAGATTTTAAAAGAACTTATAAGCTCAACTATCCAAATACTTTGAAAATTATATGAGCTCTTAAGACACTACATCTTATAAAATATTAAGACATCTTATAAGATATTAGCTTTTGAGATATTTAAAATAAGTTTAGTCAAACGCCCCCCAATAACATTTTTCTGAATGAATAACATGAGCAAGTGACATAGATGGAGCAACCACTAGGGCTCACAGTTGAATCAATAGATGTCGAAGATTATCTATGGATGAAGGCAAGCTGAATTAAAGAGCGCTTTTTTTCTCCATGCTTAAGTCTAAAAACGGCTCATGCATTTGTATGTTAATAAGACACTCCCATGATTGGTAGTAAATGACGTAAAAATATATAGAAAAACTAAAAGGGATAATTTACAAATTAAAACCCATTGATTTGTGGGTGGCACCAGCAACATAAGTTTAAAAGGTACTTTACAATTAATTAGGGAAATCTACGAAAAAAGTACACTAGGTTTTTGGATATGGCAAAACAGGACACTAAATATTCGAGCTAGCCATTTAAAATACTAACTTTTGAAGTTTCACACATTAAGGACGAATTAAGACCAAATATTAAAAAAATCAATTTAAATGTCGCGTGAATTGCTCGGAAAAGCTATAATGCAGGCTCTAATCTTATTTGACATCTAATGTGCGAAGATATGTCAAATTAAATAACTTTCTGGTAAAACAAACAAATCCACATCATCGCTCTTTTTTGGGAGGGTGTGAGGGAGCATCGTTTTTACTTTGGGAGATACATAAGCCTATTTCCCCAACTTTCATTCACGTAGCAATGGTGAAAAATAACTCAATCAAGAAAATCTTGACCCAATCTACCATTTACAATAATCTTTAAAATAGAAGAAAAATCTACTGGAAGAAGAAGCCAACATGGTTTGTGAGTTTAGTTCAAAATGCTTATTGTCTCATCCTTTTAATTTTATGTATGTGCTTTTTTTTTAAAAAAACCGGATACCATTTTTGTTTCTTATTATATAAAATATTTGGTCATTGATTTCAGGAGTGAAATGGATTGTGATTTTTTTTTCTCCAAAATCGGTTGACATGTACAAGAAATGTGAAGGGAGCTCGATATTTTAAATTATGTGCTAAACTTGCACTACAAGAAAAATGGACTTCTAAGATAATAAAAAGTGGTCTCAATTATGAGTATTTATTACAACTTTATTATTAGAGACAACACATCGTCACTAATTAGTCGTCTCGATAAGTTGGAGGCAAATAATATATTTGAGACGACAAAAATAGTCTCAAATGCGTCTCAAATATGTTTTGCAACAACTAGTTGTCTTTAAAAGTATTTTAAAAATGGTCTCAAATAAATTATAGAGAATTTTATGACAACAAGTAGTCACAAATAATTTATTACAAGTTACCACAATTATGATCTCAAAATATGTATTAAACAATTAAAAATGTTATAAGTATGCATTAAGCAGTCAATCGTCAACGGTCTACTTGGCTTAATGTTCAATTTAAGAGGGGGCAGGGGGGGTGTATGTGTGTTTAATGATGAAGATGGATATGAAATATATAAGCATTGAAGGATCAAGGTACATTTATTTCATCGTAGCTTAATTAGGACAACACAACTATGTGATTATTGTCTTTAATTCACATGCCAATTTGCCTTGTCTATCAAATATGTCACTACATAACGTATTAGTAATTAGTGTCAATGTTGTGGAGTAAATAAAATGAAAAAAAAATTAAAGAAGTTTACCATTATAAAACCTTATTCCATAAATGAAATATTTTACCTTATTTAAATAATTTTAAAAAACAACTTATAAACTCATAATATATATGTTCCTTTCTTTTATTTATTTTTAATCGCCGAACTCTTTTAGAAATTATAAGCTTCGATGAGAATGTCTCAACTGGGTGAAACTCTACAAAACACTCTATTTTCTGATAAAGTTTTGGGAAAAGAAACTCTAATAGTTATTCTAATTCTAAAGGGAGTCCAAAATCAGTCGATTACGATATATATTGCATAGAGTATCTTTTTATCTTTGTAAGAGTAAAACTTGAAATTCTACACAGACTAATGTGAAAATGTATTGCTAGACTGGTTTCCAGATATATTGGGTTGTTCTTGCCTCATATTCATATGAATGTATAAGTAAAAACAAAACGATTGTTGCCCATAAATGCTGATTTCCAGAATACTCACATAAATACAAGCGCACCACCTAAATTAAATTGGACTTTCCTTCCTATAAAAAGGACTATATATCTACAGCTAGAAATTCTCTCTCTCTCTCTCTCTCTACATCTCTTTCTCGTTCTTCCCCCACCGCTAGCTGTAGAAAAGAAGGTTTGAGAAAAGATCGAGGATGGCTTTCGACCATCAAGGATGCGCAGCAATTTCGATGATTCTGTTGTTTAGTTTGGCCATAGCTATTTTCCCTTCTTACATGCAGCCTGACCCTCCCCCCTATTTGGCACTAGTTTTCTCTATCTTACCAATGTCTATTCTCTTGTATTCATTTTTCCTTGTTCTTTTTGTTTGGTAATAAATCCTATGTAATGTTTCCTTACAAACTGTTCTAGATTCATGTAGTGAGCGTGTATCTGTAACTGCCTGTCTAATATATAGAGGAGGTGAAAGTGTTTGTATGTTAATATATGTAAATGCAATTAATTTCTAGTGTGTTATAATTAATCTCTGATTTATCATGCTTCTATTTGATTTTAATTTGATTAAATGTGCTATTTTCATCAAAGATACATCTTAATCCGGATTATTTATTTGTAATTTCGTATTTATAACAATTTTTTAAATGGGAAGCGCGGTAATTATTTGAATTTTATCACGCGGGAAACACCTTAATCGTTTGAATATACAACTTATGGTTGTGCTTCTTATAAACTCGTACATTTTTTATGTTTTTTAAAACATTACAAGTTAAATAAGCTCTAGAGAAGTTATATATATAACGCACTTGGGATATCTAATGCACTTTTTACTTTTACCTATTACTAGCAAAAAATCACATGCCACGCACATGAATCACTATATTTAGAAAATAATTTCATAATCTTATATTTTTAAATAATCTGAAAACAACTATGATTTTTAAAATTATATTGACTTAAATACTTCAAGATGTGATTTATCATTTATGTAAAATAATGAAGTTAACTTATAGCTATTTCATAGTATAAGTATGTAACAAATTTATACGTTTATAAATTTGAATCTTAATAAATTATTCTAAGATTTAATTATATCCGGCTATAATTTAATGAAACATGTTCACAATACATGATCAAACTTTATCTTAAAGCAAAACACTCGACCAAACTGAGTAACTTTAAATTTAGGATAAATTTTAAATTACACCGAGACATATTAATATAAAATGTGCAAATTAAACTTTATAGAAACCCAATATTCTCATGCTATATAAATGAACAATAAATAAACATATTACTTGGTATGCTTGTTATTTTTTTCTCTCATCAATTTCTTATTATAATCATATAGATAACATTTTTGCAATATTCATATATTTCCATTTATTTAACAGTCCACCTAAGTTGTTCTTTTTCTTTTTTATTGAAACTCTTAGCAACCCAATGACATAACTATTTTTGTATGAATAGTTAATCTATTCGAGATTTCTATTGCAGTTTTTGTAAGTTATTATGTCAAAATCCTAAGCACGTACTCTCTAATACACACATGTGTATGTTTAAATACAAAGGTTAGTTATATTTACCATTCGTACTCCACCCGTTTCTCATAATTTCTTATATCATTTCGTTAATCTTTATAACTAAATTCCATTTATTTGCAATTTACTACCTATAAGATTCGTTAGAATATTTTGTTGGGATTATATTTTTGCCCAATGTATGATGTTTTTAATTTGTATCTATTGTGACACATTGTCTCTTAATTGAACTTTATAATGTTTGCCTTTTCATTCGGAGATGATAGAATGTATAGTCCAACAATTAATGTATAAAATTTTGTATATGTTGAATGATAATTTGCAGTTAACCCTAAGTAGGACTTCCGAAAAAATTGGCCCTTCGATCTTTGATTTAAACTACTTTCCCCAATATAAAATAATCGGGTTGTTATTCTGAGAAGAAAGTCGTATTTTGAATCGAAATATATTCCTAAATCCATTTTATTTTTAAAAAAAATTGATAAAAAATTTTGTTTTAAAGCCTTGATAAAATTTTATCAACTAAATTTTCCTTTCTTCTTATAATCATATTATTTGATGAATTAATCTAAAATAAATAAAGAACTTATTATAGGTCAACCGATCCACAAAGAAGAAGAAGTTCAAATAAAATTATAATGTTCCAAGAGACGCAATATATTATAAGTTGGATTACCAAAGTGGTAATATACTCGAGTCATCTCTCACTATTGTTAGCTCACTTTTGCCAATGTTAATATCAAAATTCATAACTTAGCTATGTTGAAAAAAAGGTTAATTACAAAAAAACACGACCTCTCGTTCAATTTTCAATTACAACATCACCTTTAAAACTTGTTAATTTTGGTTACCAACTATGATTTTTTTCAATTACAACATCAACTATATATTATGACATTTGATTGTGTTGCCACCACCATCATCAGATGCGCCTAGACGCGACATTTGTTTATCCTCCACCAATTTCACAACTCGTCACTTCCACTGTTGTTAGTTGGGAGTGAATGTGTGACATAATAAATTATATCCCCGATTTAGATGTCAAAATAGCTCATAAATGTTGGACAATGTCATCTCGACATAACCTATGACAGTGGTCGTGACACAATTTATATATCAAAAGATACGGTCGGTGTTGTAATTAAAAAAATCTATAGTTGATAACTAATATATATAAGTTTTAAAGGTCGTGAGTTTTTTGGTAATTAACCAAAAAAACTTAAATATTATCTTGTCCAAGAAAAAATATAGTGGGTGAAAACTTGAATGACGTGATCTTAGATGAGAAATTACATATGTAGGAAAAAATAAATCTTGTTTGGCCAATTTACCATATTAATTAACAATATAATAATTCATTAAGTAAAGATAAAATAGACACTTCAAAAAATACAATACAAAATACAAGAATAACCTTTTAATATTAGGATTAATTGCTAAAAATATCATGAACCTGATTTTAATTATAACATAACTTTCAAAGTAGACAATTTCATTCACATACTTTACTTTTTTGCAATCTTAATCACCGATTTAAATTTCGGCAACTTTACGCTGGTGTGGCCACCAGTCAACCGACAAGTGGTGAGTTGGAATTTTCTTTCTTTACTGATATGTTTAGTACACTTACCCAAATCTCTACCATAAGCTCTTTAGTTACGTTTTAACTAAACTACCGGTGATTTCATTCACAAACTTTACATTTTTTTTTTTTTTGCAATTTTGAAATCTGATGCAAATTCAAGTAATTTTACGCTAATATAGCTACTCGGGAAAGTCCAATCAGCACCAAGTGGTGAGCTAAAATTTTCAATTCTTTTGTGATAAGTTTACACACTTACTCAATTCCCTAGTACTTGTTAGATTATTTGTTTAACTTTTAGACTATATTTTATTTAATATATATATATATATATATATCGAATACGGCGAGTGAAAAATAATAAATTTAGTCTATATCTTAACTAAATAATATCTATCAAGTCATAGGGATTTGGGTAAGTGTTCTAAAAGTATCATAAAAGAAAAGAGAATTCCAACCCACCACTTGTCGGCTGGCTGGACTTTCACTAGTGACCCATATCAGCGTAAAATTATTGGAATTGGTGATTAAATTTGCAAACAAAATAAAGTTCATGAATGAATGAAATTGTTAACTTTGAAAATTTATGTTCTAATTACAAATCAAACATAGTTCGTGATTTTTTAGCAATTAATCATTAATATTGAATATAAAAATGGTTAAATAGACAAAATAAAAATTGCCTGAAACTTAAAGGACTTTTATATTAGCGTAAAGATTATAGGTAATTAATTTGTAGTTTGATCTCTTTTTTTAATTTAATTATAGCATTGTGGGCATACATTATAAAGTTTTTATTTTCGATAAATTACTTAGGTTTTTCTTTTGGGCTTAAATACACTTTACCATGCATAAAATAAGTTTTTTTTCTGTAAAGAATTAGGATTTCAATATATGAAAATGGAAAATTATAAAAGTAGCTAAGTAGTTCAGGGGTGTAGACTTCCATAACCATTGTGTTGGGTCGTTGCAATTTTCGTCCAGTGTAGGGGAAATTACATATAGCCATACAACTGATAGGGATAACCCGATCAGCTCGGGTCGGGTTAACACCAACCCGATCAGCTCGGGTCGGGTTAGCACCAAGGCCCACTATGCCAGGGCCCGCTGATCGGCCCAGCATGCACAAACCCAGCAAGCGCGTAAAGGCCCAGCACGCGCAGGCCCAGCAGGTCCGAAGACACGCGTCGGTCCAGAAGCATACGCTGGCCCAACTTATGGCCTGTTCCGCGACTCAAGGCCCATTCCCAACTGCCATGCAGATTTTGTGGGCCAGATTATAGGGATTTAGTTAGGGTTTTGATTTGATAGTATAAATAGGAGGAGAGAATCCTGATTTAGGGGTTCGCACTCTGATATACTGAATTACTCCGTGTAAACTCAACATTCTAGTAAAAGAAACACTCCGGCGATTGCCGTTTTCTGCCCGTGGACGTAGATCTCCGGATCGAACCACGTAATTCTTGTGTGTTTTTACATTATGTTTGCATAGATTATTGTTATAGTGCTTCGTTACCGGATTGCGCTTTATCAAATGGCGCCGTCTATGGGAACGAGGCTCTCTTCTCTCTCCTAACTCACCTCGCCGTTGACCTCGAATTTTCACGGCAATAATTTACTGTTGGTCAATTAAATCCGGCGATCACTTACGTCGGATGTATTTTCTATCTATGCCCCGTATTTTGATTCATTACGCGACAACCTTCCATGGTTGCGTTTTTACAAATCTAGGGTTTCACAGCCGCCACCCCTCTCCTTGTCGTTTGATGAACGGCAACAACAGCATGTCGTTGCGGAGTTATGTCGACACCTCCCTTGGCTTCCAACGTTCATCAATTCTAGGGTTCCGGCTGCCGCAACTCATTCCGGCGATGGCACCATCGTATCATTCCCCAGCTGTCCCACATGTTCTAGGGATTCAGATCATAGTTTGGTCTCACAATCGAATGGGAAAACCACCTTGCACCCTGAGATGGGATTTCAATTTCAGGACTTGTGTCACAATATCCCGTGGCTTCTGCCATACATTCGGCATTCAACGAATTTTCCTCCGGTCACACAGGTACGCTCGAATTCTAGTCTGAATTGTCATCTTGGTTCTCATTCATATCTGCGTAGCACTCCGGGTCATAAATAATTCTCATGCTTTGGGATTTTCATCAAGTCGTCCTGTTGTTCATGATATTTCTGGGAATATGTATTCTTCGTATTCTACAAATATGGGTTTGCCTACGACGGTCATTGATTCAGGATTGGAACCTGTTGCCTCACAAAGTCACGTGGCCTCACAAGCTGCCACCTCTTCTATTTTGGATCCTTTTGTCCCACTAACCCAAGTGGGTGCACATGTTGCCACCGCTTCAATTTTAGAGGCTGCTGTCCCTTTAACCTACGTGGGTGTACATGCTGCCACCAATTCAATTTTGGAAGATGCACATGCTGCCACCAGTTCAATTAAATCTCCGTCTTCGGACAATCAACTCTCTCCCCCGATCCGTCCGGGGAGATTCGCGTCTCGTCTCCGGACAACTAAACCTCCGTCTTCGGACAATCAATTCCCTCCCCCGATCCGTCCGGGGAGATTCGCTTCTCGTCTCCGGACAATTAAATCTCCGTCTTCGGACAATCAATTCTCTCCCCCGATCCGTCCGGGGAGATTCGCGTCTCGTCTCCGGACAACTAAACCTCCGTCTTCGGACAATCAATTCTCTCCCCCGATCCGTCCGGGGAGATTCGCGTCTCGTCTCCGGACAATTAAACCTCCGTCTCCGGACAATTAAGTCTCTCCCCCGATCCGTCCGGGGAGATTTGCATCTCGTCTCCGGACAATTAAATCTCTCCCCCGATCCGTCCGGGGAGATTTGCATCTCGTCTCCGGACGATCAAATCTCTTCCCCGATCCGTCCGGGGAGATTCACATTGGCAATGTCCATGTCATGTTCCCGAACACCCGATAAAGAAATTCTTATTTCTGGTCAATTATTTACGGCCTCCGAGCCAATATTCGGCGCTCCGGCGTTGAGATTTAGCGAGCCCAACGACTCGGCTGCGGAGTAGACCTCGGCCAGACTACTACACTCCGGTGTTCCTTTCATTTTGGCCAGGCTACTGCACTCCGGTGTTCTCTTTACCTCGGTCATAATACTACACTCCGGTGTATTCTCCACCTCGGTCAGGCTATTACTCGGTATATCGGCTATATGTCTTGTCCACTTCGGCTCAGCTCGACTCCGAGTCTACAGACTGTTCCGCGGAGTGTCCAGGGACGCGGATAGACTTAGTCCTCCATGAACACTTCGGCCCGCCAGAGACCACGGTTCTTCTTACTTACGGTTCCACCCCGGTGACAACCGAAGCTCCTACCTCGCTCCGGCTGGGGGGGGGCATCTGATAGGGATAACCCGATCAGCTCGGGTCGGGTTAACACCAACCCGATCAGCTCGGGTCGGGTTAGCACCAAGGCCCACTATGCCAGGGCCCGCTGATCGGCCCAGCATGCACAAACCCAGCAAGCGCGTAAAGGCCCAGCACGCGCAGGCCCAGCAGGTCCGAAGACACGCGTCGGTCCAGAAGCATACGCTGGCCCAACTTATGGCCTGTTCCGCGACTCAAGGCCCATTCCCAACTGCCATGCAGATTTTGTGGGCCAGATTATAGGGATTTAGTTAGGGTTTTGATTTGATAGTATAAATAGGAGGAGAGAATCCTGATTTAGGGGTTCGCACTCTGATATACTGAATTACTCCGTGTAAACTCAACATTCTAGTAAAAGAAACACTCCGGCGATTGCCGTTTTCTGCCCGTGGACGTAGATCTCCGGATCAAACCACGTAATTCTTGTGTGTTTTTACATTATGTTTGCATAGATTATTGTTATAGTGCTTCGTTACCGGATTGCGCTTTATCAACAACCTTTGGCCATTTTTTCATTTAAATACAAAAAGTATTTTTTGCAACAGATTCTCATATAACCTTCACTGGTTTTATTAGTAGAAATATAAACATTTTTTCAGCAACATCTCCGGCCAAAAAGTCACGTGATTTCCACGAGCCCCCTAAACCATGGATTTTTTAGTCTTTTTACTCCCTACAACAACTATATTTCTTCGACCAATTGTATTAAATCACTCTCCAACCATTATAATGTGAATCAAACCCAAAAAAAACCCAAAAAAATAGCAAGGGGAGGGGTTCGAAGAAGAACAGTTGAAGCTTTTGGAAGCGCCGCAGCTCATATCTCACGGGTCGAAGGCTCATTATTTTATTTCGCATTTCTTCTCAGATGATTGGATATTGGGGGTGTTTTGTTTTTTAGTTTGATAATATATTGTCTTGGTTGGGTGTGTGTTGCTTATTTCTTGAATAAGGTTGTTTCAATTTGATAGGGTTTTAGGAAAATTGGGGATTTTCCATTGTGAAGAAGGTTCTTTCAGCACAAATAATGATTTAAGAAATTAACAAAACATTTAGATTACAGATTGATCGTGTCGTTTCCTTTTGTATTTCTGGTGGTTTGAGCGTGTAGTCATTCAATTTCTTTTATTATTAAGTAAAGCTTATTGCTATACTTTGCTTCCGCTTAAGGGCTTACTTAATTTAATCTACATTATTGTCTATTTAACCACAAGCCTTACTAGATATAACTAGTAGGGAATAAATGATTTTTATTAGTTAATTAATTGAATATTTTAGCCCGCTAACTCGTTTTTGTTATGAAGGAACTAATAACGTGTTGTAATGGATCATTTATTTCGTTTATTTCATATCTTTTAGTTACATGCTTACAGTATGTGCTTCATTATTTAAATGATCATATAATTTTATTTGGTGACCACATATTTCTGGACTCATGCCAATAATTTTCCGTAATTCTTTGAATATGCTTGAATAATTTCTATTGCTAAAAACATAAAAAAAAAAATGAATTAGAAGAATTAGTGATTTTTCTTATATCTTCGAGTTGTAATATTATATACGTCTTCTGCTCCATTAATAGAGTCGATTATATACTTGTTTTTAGTTATACAAAAATGACACATTTTTAGGACTTGAGGAATAGTATTTAAATATATAAATAAATATATATATGTGTGTGTGTGTGTATATGTGTGTGTTTCTTTAAATTGCCTATAGTACCCCCATATTTTAAATCCTCGATCCGCCACTGGTACGTCTATATGTAATTTTCCTTCCAGTGTATTCTATTATAGCTTAATTTGTGCCAAATTTTCGTCAAGAAAGGCAAAAAAAGGCACCTTATGACCTTGAAAACTCAACTTTCAAGCAAGGTTGTTGAGTTGCAGCAGATACAATAGTTATTAACCATTTTTAGAAGAAAATGGAGCCCTGTCACTCTCAATTTGAATAAATTAATCGAAAAAAGGTTAAAATAGGAAGTTTGATATCCTGCGCAATGACGATGGGTACCTCGTGAGCACTTGCATGCTGATGTGCTAGTGATGTAGCATAATTAAAACAACATGGGTGCTCATAAAGGTGTTCGTTGGAGGTATGTAGCATATCAATACTCGTTTACATAAACATTAAATTAGAAAATAAAATCTGAAATCGATTTAATCAATAAGTATTTTCTATTAGATTCTAAAATTACTTTAAAAATTAAAGATACTAACAAAATATAATTCATTATGAAAAATAAATACAAAAGATCAGAGATCTAAATCATCAATATTACTTTTATACATATTTAATTTACAATTAATATGATATAAAATAGTTTATGTGAAGTTAAAACAAAATTATAAAATAAAAAAAAATAAAAAACAGAAGTTACTGCAAAATATAATAAGATTGAGAAAAATAATTTAGATATTAGAAGCATTACAATAAGCAGGAAAAAAAATTGAATCATATTATATATATTTTTAATATATGAAAATTAATTATTAATCTGGAAAATAACAAAAATAAAATAAAATAAAATAGAATAAATATTATAGAATAAACTTAATAACTTTTAACCCCACCTGTATCGCCACCATCTTCCATCTACTTTCACTATCTTTCATGTTCGTCTCCCCCAACCCAAACAGCCCTAGATAATCTTCCCCAGATCACGATGTAGTCATGATCGAAAGCACACCAATAGGCCAAGAGCAAGATTTTTTTATCTTAATACATTTATGCTATAATTTCAAATAAAGGATTCACCATGAATTGACATGAACTTAGAGTTTTTGTTTTCTTTGTTTTTTCTACAAGAAAATGAAGATTGTAATGTTTGGGAAATAAGAGTTTAGGTAAGAAGAACAATAACAATTTCTTGGGGAAGAAGAAGGGTTATTGTGGGGGGTTGGGAGCTGGTTTTTTTCTAGATATTTTTATTTTTATTTTTTTATGATTTCCAATGATAAAAAGGTCCAATTTTATTTTACTATTTTATTTATTTATTTATGTTATTTTGCATGAAGTGACAAACTTTTCTCTCCCAAAGCCTAGTTGTAGTCCATGCAGGATCTCACGTCACTTTTGCTAGCCAAAAATCTCTTAAAGGGGTGTCATTTGACGTCTCATGTGCAATTTTTTCCTTTCTCAAAAAATGTTAGGTAAAAGTATCACCCTCAAACATATGGTTATGAGTGTTTATCCTACCCGATATAATGGCCAACTTTTATAATTTTTCTATTTAAAAATTAAGATGCCAAGTTATCTTTACTTAATCATATATGATTTTGAGTCTATGCAAATTAGTGACCATTCGAGAAAATATAATTGAATAGAGAACTATTCACTATGAGTTGGTCTAGCATGCGTCAATAACATATGTTTCCTAACCCTAATTTACCGCAAGTATACGGTATAGGTGTAGGTAGCGGTAGTCAAGGTCAATCCTCAGGGACTAACTCTAAAGCGTAGTTCGGTACTCTGAATAATCTAAGACTCTTCTAAGTAGACTCTGGAATGATAGAGTTTGTTGTGAAACCTAATACTAATTTGCATAAAAGTAATTAACTATTAAAGAATAACTTGGAAAAATAAGAGATTGAATACTTAAAGAAAACTCAGATGGAGAGAAACGTATTCTAGGGCATAGATTTCAGTTACAACTCTGATGCATGATTAACCTAAAATTCTAGACTTTTAAACTAGTTATAATGTTTATTAGACGGCACTTTAGTAAACCTAACCCTCCTCCCCAAACGATTAGGTTGTTGATCTACTAGACTTAATCACCCTTCCAAGTCGACTAAATCTAAAGACTCCCAAAATATCCTAGACCAAAGCCTACAGGATCATAGACAATCGCGCTATGTGTTAACCGTTTATTAACAACTCCCCCCTCTCGGAGCATAACTACTAAGCATGTAGATTTAACTTAAGTGATCAATTCAAGTTTAATCATAAGAAGTAAACAAACACATAGATGAACAATCAACTGGAGTCTATAATTAAAGAATTAAATCAAAACATCGTCATAAGTAACTAACTTTCTAACCCTAGAACACAAAATATTTAGCTACTCATAACTGAATTCAAATCCATATAATATTTGTAAACAAACATCATAAAGAAATAAATACAGGAAAAAGAGTAAATAAACTCAAAATCTTCGGCTCTTCGATCTTCGTCATTAGCTCTTCGATCTTCGATCCTTGCTTTCCAAGCATTCTCGAGTGTTTAGAAATGAAAGTGTATGATCTTCCATGATAAAACTCGAGCTTGAGCTCCTTTTTATAAAGTTGGGGACAAATCTTGGGAAGGTAGGGTCAAAATCCTAACAAAATTAGGAAATCTTTGTAAAATTGGACTACTGTCGTGGCCGCGTGCAAGCTCTGTCGCAACTGCGACATGATTTATCCAGAAACACCTTAAAATAGCCGATTTTATCACAACTGCAAAGGGTTTGTCGCAACTGCGAGTAAATTGCTCTGGCAAGTTTTCAGTTCTGACTTCCAAGCCATATTTTAGGGTCTTCATGTCATTTTTTAGTTTTGCCTCTTTCATAGCCCTTTGAATCAACTTTCCAACGCCACCAATTACACCTCAATTGGAGTTATAGACCTCAAGATATGGCCAAAATACTAGAGGTGTGTCAAGCTGATAGAAAATTTCATATTCGGGAAGCTTTTCGTCGCGACGATGACCTAGATCATCGCGACCGCAATTTTCGAGCAGCATGTGTAGATTTAACACCCCAATATTCAGCTCAAAAACAGAAACAGCATGCAATGAAACAATCGCATGCAAAGATCAATTCACAAAATGATCAAGAAAACAATCAAAAATATATATGGAGAGGTGTTTACGTGGTTCGGCTTTGGGCCTACGTCCACGGGAGAAAACAGGGGAAATTCTTCACTATATCAAGATCAAAGTTTCAAGGACAAAATCTCATATGTGCTTACAAAAGAATGCACACTTGATTGTCTCACAAACTCTCTTGATCTCTCTCTCAAGCTCACTCTTTTTCCCTTGAGATTTGGTGATGTGTGTGTTATCTCTAACTGGTAGTGTTTCTCTCTTTTAACATCATACAACTGTTGCTACCTCCTCACCCAATAGAAACTAACTCATACTCACACTTCTTAACTACCGATTGTTGCTAAGTACAATTATACCCTCAGCTTGAATAACTAACACATAATAGTTATGAAATGGTTGTTATGAGCTCAACTTCTACTTAGCTGATGCATGCAATCTGCTCACGTGCATGGATCACTCATATTAACTCCCTCATCAGTCCACTGCATGTTCTACAAGCTAAATAACAAGTTGTACACCTCAACAATCTCCACCTCAGCTTTTTATGAAGCTGAGCAATCCAATAGTAAAAGAACATCTTCTGTTTCTCCAATATCCCCCCTGATCGAATAGGAATCACGTTCACTAACTTCAGGCAATACCTGAATTTTTCTATAGGTAAAACCTTAGTTAGCATATCAGCTGAATTGTGATCAGTTCCAATCTTCACAAGTTCCACTGACCCTTTCTCAACAATGTCCCTAATGAAATGGTGTCTCACATCTATATGCTTGCTTCTTTCGTGAAAGACCTGGTGTTTTGCTAAGTGCAAGGCACTTTGGGAGTCACAATACACCTTCACTACCTCTTGATCAACACCAAACCACACAGCCTCCTTAACTGCTTCTGTCAAAGCCATGAATTCTGCCTCTGTGGTGGATAATGCCACTACAGGTTGCATCATTGATTTCCAATTAATAGTTGTGCCAAACAAAGAAAATATGTACCCTGTTTGTGACTTTCTGGTATCTAAGTTTGTGGCATAATCTGAATCCACATAGCCCTTGAAACAGCTACTAGAATCTTCATCAGACTTCTTATACATCAATCCCAAATCTGATGTTCCCTTGATGTACCTTAGCACCCACTTTAGGGCCTCCCAATGCAATTTCCCTGGGTTAGACATATATCTACTAACCACACTCAGTGCATATGCTATATCAAGTCTTGTACAGACCATGGTATACATCAAGCTTCCCACTGCATTAGCATAAGGGATTTCAATCATTTCTGCAGCTTTTGTTTCATCTCTTGGACATTGCAGTTCACTGAGTTTGAAATGATGAGCTAATGGAATAGTAACTATTCTTGCTTCATGCATGTTGAACTTCCTGATGACCTTTTCAATATAAATTCTCTGACCAACACACAAAATCCCACTAGCTCTGTCTCTCATTATATCCATGCCTAAGATTCTTTTAGCAGGTCCTAAAACTTTCATATCAAACACTGTCTGCAATTTCCTTTTGAGATGTTCAATCTCTTGGTAACATTTGCTTGCCATAAGCATGTCATCCACATACAACAGCAAATAGACAATCACTTCTCCCGATGACCTTTTAAAATACACACAGTTGTCATAGCTACACCTTGAGTATCCAATTCTTCTAATATGGCTGCCAAACTTTAAGTACCACTGCCTTGAGCTTTGTTTTAAGCCATATAATGATTTCTTGAGAAGACATACTTTCCCTGCATCACCTGGCTTTATGAACCCTTCAGGTTGTGACATATATATACTTCTTTTAATTCTCCAAGCAAGAAGGCCGTTTTAACATCTAATTGTTCGAACTCAAAATCATAATGAGCCACACGAGACAATAAAATCCTTATAGAGCAGTGTTTAACCACTGGTGAGAAGACTTCATTATAGTCAACTCCCTCCCTTTGAGTAAAACCTTTGGCTACTAACCTTGCCTTATATCTAACTTGCTCCTTGTCAGTTACTTCAATTTTTCTCTTAAAATTTTTTTTAGTTCTTTGGTTCATAGTTTTCTATCTCCTCAGCCACTGTCAGAGCATGCTAGTTTAGAAAGACAGTCGAAGGGCAGGGGTCGCTAGGTCAGAGTCAGAAAAGCGCTCCAAATTATCCCCAAGTAGGAATTGAATACATGAGTCCTGCCCGGTTACAAAATCGACAGTAGATACTCATTCCCATACCTGGTTGAAGGCTTGATTTGCCTTCTAACTCTATCTCTGACAAGCTAGTACTGCTAAATCTCATCTTGATCAGTGTTGTCTTCATCACTTGCATTGCTCAGGATGTTGTCATGGTGCTCAGTCCCTTCTGATTTGAGCTCCACCTTGACTGATGATTTTGGTACAGAATTGCTATCCCAATCCAATTGTGAACCATCTTCTTGCTTCTGGAAAGGCATAAAGTGTTTATTGAACACAACATCCCTACTTACCAATATCTTGGTATTTCCTGGTTCAGTACACCACAACCTGTACCCTTTGACCCCTTGTTGATACCCCAGCATAGCACATTTCATTGCCCTTGGGCTCAACTTGTCTTGCTTAGTGTGGGCATAAGCCAAGCATCCAAACACTCTAAGGTTTGTATAGTCTGAGGGATGACCTTGCCAAACTTCATTTGGAGTGAGGAAATTAAGAGCTGATGATGGACATTTATTTATAAGGAATGCTGCAGTACAAGCAGCTTCTGCCCAAAACTTCTTGGGTAAGCCAGAATCAAATAACATTGACCTAATTCTCTCAGGGATAGTTCTATTCATCCTTTCTGGAACCCCATTCTGTTGTGGATTGCCTAGGGCTGTTCTGTGCCTCTTAATACCCTTGGACATGCAGAATTTTGTAAAATCCTCAGATAGAAATTCAAGACCATTATCTGTTTTTAAACACTTAACAGATGTATCCTTTTGTAACTCAGTTTCAATGCACCATTCCTTGAACTTGTGATAAGTCTCTTATTTGTTTTTTAGAATCATGATCCATAACTTTCTTGAGAAGTCATCTATAATACTTAGGAAGTATCTGCCACCCCTTAGAGATTCCACTCTAGAGGGTCCCCACAAATCAGAATGCAAATATTCTAGTACTGCTGTGGAAGTGTGTTTACCTTTTGGAAACGGAAATTTCTTGCTCTTTGCTAGTATGCACTTCTCACAGCTCTTGACGTCAAGGTCCCCTTTACATGGTACTAACTTCTGTTTAATGAGTGTAGCCAGTCCCTTCCCACTCACATGAGCAAGCCTTCTGTGCCAAATGGTTGAGCCATTGGTTGAAACTGAGTCACATTCTCCAATCACTGTCTCTGCATCCAAGTAATACAAGGTGGATGTCCTCTTTCCTTCTAGGACCACTTTTCCTGCCTTCAAGACATACAGTGTGCCTCCATCAAACCTGAATTCACATCCCCTTGACTCAAGAGTCCCTAGGCTGATGAGGTTTCTTTTAAGATTTGATATGTGTCTGACATTGCTTAATATCTTGGGGATCCATCTGCCAGTTTGAGTTTGATGTCCCCTATCCCAGCTACTCTGCATGACTGGTCATTTCCCAATAAAACAGTCCCTGATTCTTGAGAGACATAGTTCTGAAACCATGCTTTGTGTGGACTCATATGGAAGCTGCAACCCGAGTCCAGTATCTACACATCTTCAACCCTTTTATCTGTGACATTTAGGACTTCAGTGTCATCATTTGACTCAGCAACATCAGCAGAATTTGCTATATTTGCCTTCTGTGCCTGTTTCCTTTTGTATTCAAAACAATTCTTCTTGAGGTGGCCTGGCCTTTTTACAAAAGTGGCATTTTCTTGTTTCTTTGACTTCCACACCCTTTGACTTATAGTGTGTAGGCTTCTTGGATGTGTTCCCTTTGAAAGGTTTTTATTCTTGAACTGTTTTGCCCCTTTAATGGCCAAACCTTCAGCAATAGTCTCATTTCTCACATCATTAAGCTTCTGCAATTCTTTTGTCCTCAAGGCAGTTTGGACCTCAGCAAGTGTAATCTTGGCCTCTCTTCCATAGACCATCGCATCCCTTAAATGATCATATGCCTTTGGCAAGGCATTCAAGAGGATAATAGCTTTGTCCTCATCCTCCATCTTGACTTCTATACTTTCCAAGTCATCAACAGATTTGCTGAAGTCTTCCAATTGATCCTCTATAGGCTTATCCTCCAAGATTTTGTATGAATACAACTTTTGTTTCATGTAGAGTCTATTGGCTGTGGATTTCGTCAGGTATAATGAATCTAGCTTCTCCCATACCTCTGCAGCCGACTTTTCCTTTGAAACTTCACATAGCACATTGTCAGACAAGCACAATATGATTGTGTTATGGGCTTTGTCCAGGATGTCCTGCTTCTGAGCTGCCTCAAGCTTCTCGGGCAGACCCTTCTCCCCTAATAGGGCCCCTACAAGTCCCTGCTGCGTCAATAACGCCTTCATCTTGATCTTCCACAAGGTATAGTCATTTTTCCCTGTGAATTTCTCAGTGTCGAATTTGGTGGATGCCATCACACACAAGAAAAAATGTTGCAGATCCAATGTATTTTCAATTGATCGAACACCTGAGGTGCGCCTGTAACTTTTCCCACAGACGACACCAATTGTCGATTTCACACCCCAATATTCAGCTCAAAAACAGAAACAGCATGCAATGAAACAATCCATTGCAAAGATCAATTCACAAAATGATCAAGAAAACAATCAAGAATATAAATGGAGAGGTGTTTACGTGGTTCGGATTTGGGCCTACGTCCACGGGAGAAAACAAGGGAAATTCTTCACTATATCAAGATTAAAGTTACAAGGACAGAATCTCATATGTGCTTACAGAAGAATGCACACTTGATTATCTCACAAACTCTCTTGATCTCTCTCTCTCAAGCTCACTCCTTTTCCCTTGAGATTTGGTGATGTGTGTGTTATCTCTAACTGGTAGTGTTTCTCTCTTTTAACAACATACAACCGTTGCTACCTCCTCACCCAATAGAAACTAACTCATACTCACACTTCTTGACTACCAATTGTTGCTAAGTACAATTATACCCTCAGCTTGAATAACTAACACAGAATAGTTCTGAGATGGTTGTTATGAGCTCAACTGCTACTTAGCTGATGCATGCAATCTGCTCACATGCATGGATCACTCATATCAACTCCCTCATCAGTCCACTGCATGTTCTACAAGCTGAATAACAAGTTGTACACCTCAACAGCATGTTTTTCATGTTGACCATAGACACGGCCGTAGTCTACCATTTTGCTCTTCCAACTCCCTTTTCGTCCATTTTTTACCCTATTTGACTTGTTTCTTCACCGAACTTCGTCCAAATGGAATAAAATAACCTGATTAACTCCAAAACAAGTCAAAACATGTCAAATGACCCAATATAATAAATATAAATAATTCTTGACCTAATATGCATGTAAATGTCATAAAATATATACATAAGTCGACCTAAATACATGCATAAATAACGTGTATCAGTCAAACAACCAAATTAATATTTCCTATTCATAAATTACGAGCAAAGTGATAACTGACAAGTTAGGTCGATTCCTCGGGAAAAATGCATTAAATTATTTTGATATAAATGTATACTAAAGGGGAATTTCGATTTGTTTTTTCCACGCTAATTCCTAAAAGTAACTAAATAAATAATCAGATAATTGAACAAAATTAGATATAAAGTCACTAGCAGGATGAACAAATTCAATTGGTGAAATTAACAGTTGATCACTCTATATCTTACGTAATCTTTAGGCACTAAATCATAGTTAAAAAAGTGCAAAAGTACGTGAAATAATACTCGTTTTGCCTACTTTTATGTATTATACAGATTTCAATTTTCTGTTAATTTTGTAGCACTTTTAGTAAATAGTTGGGCTTAGTTGGAGTAATTTTGAAGTTCAGTGAAAAACAAAGTGAAGAGAGGATTTAACATGAAGGATTGAAGTGATCGGACTCAAGAACTTTGGACCTGGCCAAAATGGAGTTGGACCAGTCCAAAATAAAGAAAAAAAATTATGGAACAGAAATATTTGCCCGGCTGAGCGAAATTCGCGGAGCCGAGCAATAACCGTTGGGCCGAGCAAAATTTTAATTTTCGTTATATTACCTAGCCAAGCTAAAATGGCCTGGCCAAGCCATATTTCGTGCCATCACGCATTTTTACACGTATTAAGGATCATATCCAATTTTCTCCCAACTTAACCTAGTTTATACACTCTTATAAATATCCCAGAGCTCTCTACATCAATTATCAATTATCATCTGATATTCAGTCTTATAATTTGAGAATTAGTTTTAGAGATCCAAGGAGAAGGAAGGAGTAGCAGCGACTAATATAGATTTTGGAGCCAAAAATTTGTTAGACCTTATACATCAATGACAACTACTTATACCACACAGATATTTATCTTTCTTTCACACCAAAACACCAAAAAAAAAAAAACACAAGATGTCGTCTTCTTCATCCACAACCACTACAAGAAATATTACAGATAATGACTGATTTTAGTGACGGATAATTTCCGTCACAATCTAATTACGGACTAGTGACAGAATAGAGACGGATAGGGACCACAAGAGTGTTTGAGTATTAGCAACGACTTAGTGACGGAATTATGACGGAATTTAGTGACGGAAAAAAATCAGTCATTAAACCGTAATGTTGTGACGGAAATATTCCGTCATTAATCTTGTATTGACGGAATAGTGACGGAATTGTAGTCGTTGCTATGTAATGACGGAAAATATTCCGTCATTAATCTTGTATTGACGGATTAATGACGGAATTGTAGTCGTTGCTATGTAGTGACGGAAAATATTCCGTCATTAATCTTGTATTGACGGATTAATGACGGAATTTTAGCCGTTGCTATGTAATGACGGAAAATATTCCGTCATTAATCTTGTATTGACGGATTAATGACGGAATTTTAGCCGTTGCTATGTAGTGACGGAAAATATTCCGTCATTACTTAATGTCCATGTAAATGCACTTATTCAGTGACGGAATTTTCGGTCACTAGTTTAGTGACGGAATAGTGACGGAAAATTCCGTCACTATACCCCTAAACGACATCGTTTTGGCCCTAATTAATTAGGGACGGAAATATTTCCGTCACTATACCAAACGACGTCGTTTTAAACCTCCAATTGCCTAAAAAATTAAAAGCGTTACACGCTAGCTTCGAACCCTTGACCTAGTGGATATAAGGCAAGTTGCTTACCACCAGGACGCCTTTTAATTATTGAGAGTTGCTTGCTTGGGTTTTACATATTCAGTTTTTCCGTCAATTTGCTTTCTTCTCACTTTGCTCCAAATCCCTAATCTCACTTCTCATTTGCGCGATTGAGAAGCTTTCTTCTTCTTCAACAGGTGAAAATCCGGCATCTTCTTCAACAGGTGAGCTCGAATTCGAACTCTCAAATTCCAGAATCCGCTTCTCTCTCTTCTTTTTTCTAACATCATTTTACTCGATCTTCTCTCTTCTGCTGCGATTTATTGGGGCATAGATTCCGAAATGACCACGTGCAAGTTTTGTGCTCACCCTCGCTTTAAAACTACGGTCGGCGTGAGGAATCTATTTGGGTCTAGTTGTATTGGGTGGCGTAGACCACCATAAGCTTCAATTTTCACCTTTCTTTCCGTTAACGGCGGTAATGGATAGTCTAGTCCGATAAATTGGAGAAGCCGTGAAGGCAGTGTCGAAAAGCAGAAGCTCTGAATGGTGGTACACTCCTCATATGGCCGCGGCCTCTCGTGCCATAGCCGACCGTATCCCGTTAGTCGATCTTGTTCTGGAAGTCAGAGACGCCAGGGTACATTTTGCCTCATTTCTCAACGATTACAACATGCTTGTTAATATGTTTGAATGTTTATTCTTGTTCTTTTAGCGCGTATATTTTTGTTTTGCTATTTCACGATATTGGTAAAGGATATTCGGATTGAACTCATTGAAAACCATGATATATTTTCCTGAAATCACGTGTTTGCTGAAATGCCTGAGTGAGTATATCAGTCTAACAATGTATTGCTGCGTGCGTCTTGTTTCTGGACAGTCATGAAGTTGCTCTGAATCAAATTAGGATTTAATCGATGTTTTTAGCAGAATTGGTTCTTTAATTATAGGATCTACAAGTAGTGCTAACAAATTTACATAACATGAGTGATTATTGATGTTTGCTTCTTTTCTCCTTTCGAAGATTCCGTTGTCATCAGAATGTATGCAGTTACGAAATTTTCCATCTTCCTCAAACCGGATCATTGTGCTGAATAAAATGGACCTTGCTAACCGCTCCCAAACAAAGGTAATCTTTTTATCTCCATCTTTTCCTCATAGGTTTTCTCCCTCTTCTTGTGATTTGAGTAAAGTTTCAATGGAATATGCTTATATAATCATTGGGACAACAATAAATCGGTGCTACAGGAAAATTCTGAACCTAATTTGAATTGATGATTCCTATATGCAGTATGTAGCTTCCGAAACAAGAATACTATAGCACCAAATGGATAATCACTTATATCATTTCTGATGTGGCAATGGAAAGCATGAATCGTAGTAATTGTTTATTGTCATTTATTATACAGAAAGTGAAGCTGGGTTGAAGATTTGTTGAAAGTTTTTGGAAGTATAAGAAATATATGTATTCTCTTCTGCAGAAATGGATGAAATATCTTGAGGAACAGAAATGTATGGCTTTTGGAGTAAATGCACATAACAAGGAGAATATCAGGGAGGTATGTGCACCTTTTGCAATGCAGGATTTAATTACTTGTTACTTGCATTAAAATGATTATAAAATAACATATTCGGGTTCTGTGACTAGGTCATACTAAGTTATAGTAAAGCTGTCATTATGCTATATTTCTATTCAAGATGACAAAATTTATATCGTGTTGAAGTTATGTACAAAGTAAGTGCATGACTGATTCTGTGATCTTACTTTTGGTTCTTCATTTTAACAAATTGCAGTTTCTGACCTTCCTGCAAGCCAGAGTCAGGGAATTGAAGAGAAATGACGATCATGCTCACGCAATAACATTAATGCTTGTTGGTCTCCCTAATGTTGGAAAATCTGCACTGGCCAACTCGTTGCATCTTGTTGGAAGGATTTCTGCAGCAGGTTCTTCTATATTCCTATCAAATTCTGTTTTATTTACCATTTAAATTCCTTTGTTGGCACAGTCGCACCTAAATTCGCAAGATTTTTTATTTATTTGAAGAGAAAGGGAGGTTAAAGCATTCTGTTGTTTCTCCACAGCCAGGGGAGACAAAGAGTATAAGCAGCTTAAAGGTGTGCAATACTACCCAGTACCCAGATTCATTGTTATTCTGTTTTCCAATTTATCTTCTTTTAGTTTTCATCCTTGATGAGTCAGTTCTTTTCATTTCAGAATGTTTGTTTTCAATTTTCTTAATGGTATTTACATCAAGAAATGCAGTCTAATTCTTCCAACTTTACATGTTAGAAAGAACCACAAAGCGGATTCTTTGTGATATTCTCTCGTGCCTTATATTCTGTTTGCTTATGAGGTCAACTTTGGATCCTTTATCCACTTGAATGAGCTTAATGAAGTTCCATTGTCAGCTGTCTGCTGAGTTTTGCCAGTTCAGTATTTAATTGACTGAAGTACCAGTTTTGATTGCAGATAGCTAGCCATCCTAATATATATGTGTTAGATACTACAGGTATATTGCCTCCGGATCTGGTGGATGATGAGGTCTGCTCCAAGCTTGCTTTAACAGGTCTGAAATTAGGAAATACGATATAATAACAAAAAGGAAAAAGAAAGAAAGGTTCTTCTGAAGCAACCTCATGCATATGCTATTCAGATGTCTTTGGTTCAGTGCATTATGAAGATTGCACCGTGCTCACCTTCTGTTTCTAAAATACAGGCGCAATCAATGATACTGCAGTTGGTGACATAAAACTCGCTCAGTATTTTCTTTCCATACTTAGCTTGGCTGATGAATACAAGAAATGGGGAAAGCTATGTTGCTCTACAACTGGAGGAGCTTTAATCAGCGAAGTTAGTTCCAATTTGGGCAAAACACAAAGAGGCAATCTCCAACTGATCATACTCAGGTATACACTAATATTCAGATCGAACGATTTCTTCACACCGGGCCAATAAATATATTTGAGCTGGCTGGGCTGAACTGTCTTTGGGCCGTCACTTTTTAGAGCTCAATGTAGCACATTCTTCATGATTATAGATAATTTTGTAATTGTCCATTCAGACATATGGCCTATGGGCTCAACATTATTTAAGAGCTGGCTGGGGCTTCAATTCTTGCTGCAGCTAGTGGTGCAAAAGTGGCTAAGGTGAGATCGTATCCATATAAAATTTAATTTCAAAAAAAAAAAGTCTGTTTACTGCTCATTTTTTGTTTTTTAAATGAAGTTTATGATGGTTTGGTTAAACTGAAATTTTCAAACTTTATGGTTGCATCCCAGCAAGGTAGTCGGTCTAGTTCGTCTGCTTGTGGTAGTGCTGATGTACTTGAAGAATTGGGGGTTGCAATTAGCTTGGAACCAGAGGTATGTGTACAGAGAGTATAATTCCTTGTCTAACTCTGGCTGTGGAACTACTACATTTCGTTGAACCAATTACAGATTTTAAACTGAAGCCCTAATTTGACACACTGTTAAAAGTTAAGGATCTTCTAGAATGTAGAGATGAGTTGTTTGAACCATTCATACTGATAAATTTAGCACATAAAGTGCATGCTCTGATTAAGTAGACTAAAATTAAAGATAGGGAGGAGCTTGATCGGCGCGTTTATCTGTTCTTTTTTATGCATAATATGGAAGGGAAAGGGAACCAACATGAAAACCCTCTTGGGCATGATCATATAGGTAAAGTTATAGATAGAATTACGTAATCAGCTTCATTCGTGCTACTCTATAAGAAGATTGTTTCTTTATACACAGCATCAGCATCTCAACTGAACCTACTTTTGCGTGTGTGTGTGGGTGGTTGTTTTCTGAGGTTTGATTATACAAATACGTTCTTATGTGTGGTATATGTACATTATACACATATAGTCTGAGTGAGTTTATACAACAAGATTTGCAGAGTTTAAACTGCACTTTTCGAGCACTTGGACTGGAGTTGGTACAAGCATGACTGTAACTTTAGCCTTGCTTTGCCCATGTTACCATCCATTTGTTTATTGACTTTGTATTCCTTTTTTCTGGTTGGTGTTCAGGGGGTTAAAAGGTGTGTAAATGAAGCAGGGATCGGTTTTATGATGGCTCCAATCTATCATCCAGCAATGCAAATTGTTAGACCTGTGAGGAAAAAGCTCAAAGTAAAGACCGTATTCAATATATTAGGCCCCATGTTGAATCCAGCAAGAGTTCCTTTTGCTGTTGTTGGGGTCTACACGGAAGACCTTGTGAGTACATTGGCCAAGTTGTGGTGATATGATTTTATTTATGCTAGTTGGAGTTGGATTTGGTACTTAATTTATTTTTTTAGGATTCTATTAATGGTGTTTGAGCATAATAAAGTATTTTGTTGGTTTTAATAGTTAGTAGGGTTCTTTTGATGTCCAAATCACTAAAATAGGGTTGGAATTTAACCCAGTTCCTCTTTTTAGACAGAAAAATTTGATCTTCAATTGTAAAGTTGTTTAAAATGAGCTCTTGCTGATAGCGTGTTTGCTCAATTTTACCACATTATGCCCTTAGGTTGATGGCAGATGCTACTAGATGAATAGTTTTTTGGCCCCAATTAGTTGGGAGGTGATAAAGGGAACTCTGTATATCTTGAAATCTAATAGCTGTTGCTGCTGCTGCAAGCCTGCAACTACTCTTAAAACTGTCCTGGCCAAGGATGCAATTTTTACCTAAGGTTTGTTACGAATTTTATATTTTATTAAGTGTAAATTAATTTTCATAACAGGTTCTACATTATAATATAAAGAGAATTATAGAAAGAAAATTAGATAGTATAGTGACGGAATAAAGACGGATTTTTTTTTTGTAACGGAATAATTCCGTTACTAATATAGGCAAGATAGTGACGGAAATATTCCGTCATTAATTTGTGACGGAAATATTCCGTCATTAATCCTGTAGTGACGGAATAGTGACGGAATTTTTGTCGTTGCCATTTAGTGACGGAAAAATTCCGTCATAATTTTATGACGGATTTTTTTAGAATTGTGACAGAATTTCCGTCACTAAACTAGTGACGGAATAAAAAATCCGTCATTATCGGTTTAGTGACAAAGGTTTTTGTAACAAAACATTTCCGTCACTAATCCGTCACTATTCATTCATTGTGACGGAATTTTTCAATTTAGTGACGGAAATTTCCGTCGCAATTAATTATTTTTCTTGTAGTGAACAAAGGCCACACCCCCATCTTCAAACTGGTGTTATCTTGGGCTTTACTAACTTGAAATGGCTAGGTGAAGAGAAAATATTGTATTATGCTAGTGGAATGCAGTTTTTATTTGTTTGGGTTAGACCGCCCCTTTTCTAATCTATTTAATGGACATCCAATGGAAATATCATGTAATTTGTTATAACCAATGGTGAATGTTATATCGTTATGCATCTTCTTGAGTTCAACAGATTTTTCAGCATACATTAGTAGTTGAAAAACACAATGCAAACAAAATTAGAGATGCAAAATAGAGTGTAATACATTTATATAACAAAAAGGGAATACCACCAAAGGATAACTAAATTAAGTTCATATCAAACAAATGGTCACAATTCACAATATCATAATACAGCTTTATGTTCCACGTCTATTGAATCAATTTTTAAGAGATTAAAATGTCGAATAATGATCATGCAAATACCAACACGAACATTTCTAAACAAATAGATAAATTTAAGGTTCGGAAGCATACATAGACATCACTTAACATAAACTACATTAAATAGTAATTACAATTATCATGATAACAAGTTAGACCAAAGACACAAACGAGATCAAGAACTTTGGCTACAATTATATCCTCCTGATGATGCCATCATTCTCACTTAATTGATAACTAAAGGAAATAAACGTCAGCAACTAGATCAAACAATGTCGAGTAAAGGGAACAACAATTAGCAAACACTAATAGAGTAAAGATTATAGCATTTCTAGAACATTCAAACTTGAAATAATTAGAAAATCAAATGCAGAATCAAGTGACTTAAAACCAATTCCCAACTTTGTTGCTTACTCCGAGAACATCTAGCGTTACCTAAGTAAATGTGGGTCCCGCCGCTGCAAAACTCTATTAACAAACATGAGACTTCTTCGTTTAAAAATATGAGTACAAAGTTAGAAGAAATGGGTGGTCCAACAAACCGAAAATATCTCTCTCAGTTTGAGCTCTCACAATATCCCCAAACCCCAATTTCTTCGGAACCTAAAATGCTTGAAACCCAACTCCCTCCCCCCAATCTCTTGTCTTCACATTATGTATTGCATCCCACCACCTATCATTCCCCTTATGCAGCTTCAAAAATCAAACACTCCCAAAACTAGCCTCATTTGCATCTCCGTTATTGCAGTATCTAACAAAACTTAAACTAGTCTTTCCACTATCCACACATTCCTCAACATGACCCACCTTCCCTTCCTTGACATCAATTTGCTTATCGACAAAACCTTCATCACTAATTTTGCTACTACCTAAACTAGTATTATCAGACACTAAGAGAGATAGGTATAAAGGGAGCAAAAAGAGAGGATGGTGATCAAATGAGGTTTTTGGGAAATGCTTGAAATGTTTTTGCCGCCTAAGCTCGCGAAATCGGCGACCGATTTTGGATAGTTTAGGAGGATGAGTTTCAGTAAATTTTGGGGGAAGAATTAGGGTTTGTTGTATGTTTAATTTTAGCGCATTTTTTGTGCTTAGTTACTTTTTTTGGTACACTTAATGACATCAATTAACAGACATGTGCACGACATATGACCTAAAGTGTTAACTTTAAATAGTATGGGACCAAAATTACTATGGTTTGGGGCTACGCATGCTAGGAAAATTTGATGTGGGACCACTTGTGCACGTTTTTTAGTAATTTGGGGTCAAAAGTGCAAGGTTTGGGACCAAAATGAAACAGACCCGTGTCTTGTAAAATAAATCGAAATCTAAATTTAGTCTATCCCAGCTACAGACGTGAAATCATACAATATTTATAATCCCTAAGTAAATGATAAAGTTTAATAATTAGGTTTGACAATGATAAAACAATGTCATTCTCTCTTAGGGAAAGATTTCGTAGAATCACACATATGGAATTGGGCGGATCAAAGTCCTATTTTCAAGCTCCACATCAACAAGTGGAGCCCAAAACATTCTGGAGTGCATAGAATTGATTTGTAAAGGTAGTGCATTTATACAATTTACACTACAAGAAAAAAATCAAATTAGAGACAGAAAAATCCGTCTTTAATCACATGATATCTATCTCTAAACTAAAGTAGTGACATATTTGAGACGAAATTGTTGGTCTCTAAAATGTTTGTCTCTAAAATTTAGAGACCGGCTTTTTCCGTCCCTAAATTTAGTGGCGGAATTATGGTCTCTATTATGAAATTAGTGACCAAATTACTTACAGAATATGTTTGTCTCTATTATCCGGTAGTTGTTTTGTCACTAACCGAATACTAATGATATCAAAAGTATTTTTACTACTTTCCGTCACTATTCTATTTCTATTTCATTTGTATGTAGTGACAGATGTAATCCATTACTAATGTCCATCTCTAATATCAAAAATTCTTATAGTGTAAAATGTCATATTGCAAATAATAATTAACTAAAAATTTAATGAATTTTAGGTAATTAGCCATATTAATTATATATATATATATATACACGCATACCTAGGATTAATACAACATTTTTATAGTGTCTACGCATTTTTTATATCGTATCTATTCCGAATATAGGTTTTTCTTTAGATATTGTAACTTTATAACAATATATAGAGAGTATTAATTATTTAAGAAGTTGATTGCGTAGATAAAAATTAGAGATTATTTGTATTATTATAATTAGTCCATTACATACATATTCAGAGATGATAAAAAAAAAAGTGCAACCGGAAGTACTTAGAATTCACCTTGTGAATTATATCTAGCACGTCGGGAACTTGATTAAATTATCAAACAAATTCTGAAATTAGCAAGAAATTAGTCCAATTATCAGTCCTCTCCAAGACTCCATCGCCAACACACATATAATCGATATATAAGACCTTTTTAAAGTTATTACAAAATTGATAATTGTATAATGCTGCAAATAATATTTAGTTTAAAAATTATGTGGGCGAGTTATTTTGTGTTTTACATCATAAAACGGTCTAATTTTGACTTGGACAAACTCAAGGTTTGCCTAGTAATTTGACCAAACAATTGATATATATTTGCTAATACTCACGTGACCACTGACGATACAGCAAGATATCCCCTAGCTTGTAAATTCTGGGTAAGGTTTGTTAAATTTTGACATCATGTAGTGGGTACATTGTCCATGGTTGAGCATTTCAGTCCAGTCGTATAAACATGATTGATACCATATGATATGTGTGTTTGGCACTACTAGACTAGACTAGACTTAACTTATAAAGAAGAAGAAGAAGAATTGTTGGTGTTTCCCACAGGAACTGTAATTAATATAGTCAACATTATGTTAAGACATTGAGCAAAGACCATTCTTTTTCAGAAACATTGAATTGGAACTCACAAACTGATATATGAGGGATTGATTATAAAAGAAAAAGAAAACAGCATAACTATTATTATTATTAATTGAAGGCCCAATACAATCTCACACACAAACACACACATAAATGTGGGGTGGGCGGTCAAGGCTCCCGCCCGCAGTGCTGCCCAACTGTGAAGCCTTATTTCCCACCACCGGCGAATGCCCTTCTCTCGTTCACAACGCCTTCTTGCCACGTGTACTCTCTCCTTCATTTTCCTTTTTTCTGTTTGGCTCTATAAATCTGGACACTTGCCATTTAATCCTCCCCAACTTTTTGATTCAATTTTCAAACAACAAAACAAAAACTTCTCTCACTCCTCCTTTCTGTAGAGATGGAGCTCGGAGGAAATAATGGAGGCTTCCATGGCTACCGCAAGCTCCCAAGAACAAGCTCTGGTAAAATTCTTGAATTAGCTACCCCTTTTTTGCTTTATATATACCTATCTTTTTTCCCATGATGTTGTACATCACCATTAATATATAGCTAGCTAGCTAGGGAGTATTTCTTTCTGTATTTTTTATATTTTTGTTGACACTACATCTCCTTAAACCCCCATGTGCATCTGCATGCAAATGTACTTCCATGATTCATCCATTTCAGGATGCATATGGAACACTGGGAATTAAAGATTTTCTTGATTTTGCAGCACCATAAAAATTACCATGATAAATATAACGTTAGCATGAACATTGAACAAAGAGTTCTTTTGAGATGTAGAATGCAGTCTGCATTCTACATTATGCAGTAGGGTTCTTGTTACATCCATGGATTCACCTGAAATGGAAGAATATCACCAGAACGCAGCTGCTGATTTTGCTTAAGCAAAACACGACAAACCCACAAAAACAAGTGGCGAACATGCAGTGTGTGACCCCACATTCACACACGTCACCCATGCATTCTCACACCCTATTTATCAGGATCCTCTATTCAAAATCGTGTTTTATCTCTTATTTTACCACTTGAGTTGTTGCTGCCTGTATTTTATAAATCCTTAGGTTGGCTTATTCTTATTTACCCAGTCAAATAGTACTCGGCTGAAACAATTCACATTTTATTTATTGGTGGATTATTCTAGTTGGTACTAGCCGGGTAGCTAAGAATAAGTAGTTGACAAATGAAATGTCGGAGGATGTTGGCCGTTTTCCGACAACTTATTGTCATATTTTCGAACTAAAAAATTAGCAGAGATTGTTTTTTCCGCATCCAGGCATCATATATTCTGCTCGGAAAGACAACACTTTTTTTGACTGCTTAACAGAGACATTTATGCTTTGGCCTGGAGATCTGTCTGAGAGACATATATTTTTAACAATATACGTTTTTTTTATGAGATTGGTGTGTTGTGATTGAGATATAGTTGTGTTGGTGCTGCTTCTACACATTTATTCTTGATTCTTGTGTTTTTTAATTTTTTTCGAAAATAGTATATTAATGTGACTTGAGACCATTTAATACTGATGACAAGAAAACAAAATTTAAAGACCCCAACAAATATCTGCTCTCACTGTCTGCTTTTTAGCGAGTCTTTTGTCTTATTATTCGGTTTGGACCGCTCTCGAGCAAACCTCCAGGTTTCTTATGGTTTTTGTACTCTTATAGTTTATATTGATGGGCCTGACTGAAGGAATGTAAATTATTTTACGTGGCCCATACTGTTTCATTAGCCAGCCCAATGGGCCTAATTGACGAAGCCCGTACAGTCATTTTCAAGGTTCAGTGGGGACATAATTGTCATTTTCCTTTTGAATTTGAACTTTTGTAATTTTGCTCGTAAAATATTTAGTCTCAGTAGTTTCATTTGTAATCAAATTGTACGCCTATATAATTTGTAGTTAAATTGAGTATTTTTACTTCTAAGACATTCACATTGTATATAATGTATATATTGCTTTGCTACAACTAAATTTGCAATTTCATGCACAGATATGAAAGCACCTGACATCAGCATGGCTCTGCCGACTCCTCAAACCAACCACCAAACCCCCAGCACTGGCAACGGGAACACCACCGACGACACAGAGTGCATCGTCCGTGAGCAAGATCGTTTCATGCCGATAGCCAACGTGATCCGAATCATGCGCAAGATCCTGCCCCCACACGCCAAGATATCTGACGACGCCAAGGAGACAATCCAAGAATGCGTCTCCGAGTACATCAGCTTCATCACCAGCGAGGCTAACGACCGGTGTCAGCGTGAGCAGAGAAAAACCATCACTGCTGAGGACGTGTTGTGGGCAATGAGCAAGCTCGGCTTCGATGACTACATTGAGCCGCTCACCATTTACCTCCACCGTTACCGTGAGTTTGATGGCGGTGAACGTGGCTCCTTGAGGGGGGAGCCTCTGGTGAAGAGGGTTGTCGATCATGGCTCCATGGGCTTTGCGGGGTATGGACCGCCAGCTTTTCATCACATGGCCCATCATCATGGGTTCTTTGGAGCTGCACCGATGAATTTCTTTAAGGATTCGGTAAATGCTGGGCCTTCGCATGCTGCAATGGCATGTGTCGAGCCATTTCCCCAGCATAAGGAGCAGTTGTAGGGATGCAAACGAGCAATGGGGTTTTAACTTTTTAATGTTGTCTTAGGGTTTCAACTGTAACAGTAAACAAGATCTTGGAACTTAACTTTGTGTTTGCAATTTCTGAATCTCCTGTATCTTAGTCGTTTCAATGAACTAGACTGCTCTGTAGTGCAAATAAGATGAGCACATCGATCTCTTTTAGAACCAAAATCTGTATTAAAGCCGCAATCTGTTTTTCAGTCACAACCAAGGAAAGTCCTCTAGGAAAGATCTTACAAGAGAATGCCTGTCTCCTAAGGTAAAATGAACATGGTTAAATCTATGAGTCAATGCATATGCACTGCCTTTTTGCCTTCTGATTGTCTACCACTACACTATCTTCCTCGGCTAGGTTTAGTCTTGACCATCTTCATCGTCTGTGATAACACGTTATTTATGCATGTATTTAGGTCGATTTAGGATCATATTTTATATCATTTATGTGCATATTTGACCGGCATTTATTTATATTAATAATATTTGGGTCGTTTGACGTGGTTTGACTTGTTTTAAGGTATTTTGAGCATTTTCAGGCTACCGGAAAAGAGTGAAAATCGGCCAAAAAAAGTAAGAACCATCGAAGAACCGTCGAAGAACCGGTCCAAACCGGTCCGAACCGGCTTGAACCGGTCCAGGAGCAAAACAACGCAAGAACCGACACGGCCGCGTCAGACTTGTAACACGGCCGTGTCAAAAGTGGTCCATAACGCGCTGTGGGTTTTGAAATAGAACACGGCCGTGTCACTCAAGCAACACGGCCGTGTCAAATTGTTGCTAGAAAAGTGAATTTTGCAAATCAACACGGCCGTGTCAGAAGTGTTTTCCTGCGATAATTACCTAATTTTAATAGGATTTTGATCCTATCTTCCCCAAGATTCGGCCCAACTCTATAAAAAGGACACCAAAACTTTAGGAAAAAGGATCAAACATCAATTACATTATTCTACCTAGAAGACATCTTGGAGGACAAAGAAGACGAAGATCATCGAGACGGAGTCATCCTGGTTTAATTATTCTTTTCTTAGTTTTAATTCTTTACAATGTTTTTATTAGAATTTTGTATTGGATTATTGCTAGGCATGAGTAGCTAAGCTATTCGTGTCCTAGGGTTAGAAAGTAGGGATTTTTATGACATTGGTTTGATTATGATTTAATCTATTTAATTCCATTCTTTATGTGTTTGATCTCTATGTTTGCGCTTAAAACTGAATTTAGCTTGATCACCTAGATTTAGTAATTTAGTTTAACAATTCCGCTTCGAGAGGAGGGAATTGTTATCAGACTTAGAACATAGAGCGCAGTTGTCTATGACTGTGTAGGCTGTGGCTTAGGATCGTTTGGGAGTTATTAGGTTTAATTGACTCGAGAGGGTAATTAGCTTAATTAATCAACGGTTTAATTGCTTCGAGAGAAGGATTAGATTATTGTCGTGCCGCCTAATAAACACTAGAACTGGTAAATTAATAGGTTAATCATATTCCACATTGAAATAATATCCTGAAATCGAAGCCCTAGGATACCTATTCTCCTTGATTGTTAGTTTTTGCGTTTCCTAAGTTTGAAGTTATATTTAATTGAGTATTCTAATTAGTAAAATCAACCTTTGAAACTTAGTATCTAGTTAGGACATTCCTAGAGTATTAGGGTATCAAACTACCTAAAACTATTCCTTGTGGGATCGACATTGACAATAGTACTACACCTACATCCGTACACTTGCGGAACACTAGGTTGGAAACCGACGTGTCAAGTTTTTGGCTCCGTTGCCGGGGAATAGGATTTAGCGCTTAGTTTTTATCTTGAAAAATAGGAGGAAACTAGACTAGATTTTATTTTTTCATAATTTTAATTTTAATTTTCGTTTTTATTTTTTGGGTTAATTTTAGTGTTACGCGGTAGTTCTTGTTTTTGGTGTTTTCAGGCTTCGTATGCACACCAGATTAAAAGGGAAAGAAACCCTTCTTCCTTTCGATCCAGAAATTGAAGCGACAGCTCGCAGACACCGAACGAGAAGAAACTTCACAGCTGAGATGGAGAACCCACCACAGCAACCGAATGATGAAGCATTAAATAGAGTGCTAACAGCCTTAGCACGATTGGACGATCGCGTCACTATTATACAGCAGCAGATACCTGTACAGCAGCAACAGTTGCCACAACAGCACGGACAGATTCCAATAGAGCCAGATGCGGGAGAAGAAGACAATACACCTATTAGTGACTGTTTAAGGCCGAATCCTAATCAACAGTCAGGAGGAGTACAACTCCCGCCTCTGAATGCAAATAGTTTCGAGCTGAAGCCTGCACTGATCAACACAGTGCAGCAGAACCAGTATGGAGGAAGTGCAATGGAGGATCCGAATGCTCACCTAATAAAGTTCCGAAGATTGGCGGACACAATCAAAATAAACCATGTGCCACACGAGCAGGTTAAGCTGCGATTGTTTCCCTTTTTGTTAAAGGATAGAGCCCTCCAATGGTTCAATTCCTTGGAAGATATCATCAGTTGGGAAGAGTTGAGCACTTCGTTCCTATTGAAGTACTTTCCACCGAGCAAGATGCTCGACTTGCAGAATCAAATTAATCAGTTCAAACAGCTGGACCAAGAGCCATTCGGAGAGGCTTGGGAGCGATTCCAGGATCTTATCCGGAGTTGCCCTCAACATGGGTTCACCAAGAAGCAGCAAGTATGCAAGTTCTACAATGGTCTACTTGCTCCGACTAGAAACCAAGTGGACGCAGCTGCGGGCGGAAGTTTGATGGAGAAGTCAGTGAGGATGACATTCTCAATCCTGGATGCTATGGCCAGAACGAGCTACCAATGGTCGAATGAAAGAAACATGCCAAGGAGGGTAGCAAGTGTCCAAAAAGTCGAGCCCGTCAAGAATGAGCCAATTGAAAAGCTCACAGCACAAGTAACAGCAATGACGAGCCAGGTGAATTTGCTAACTAATCTAACGTTAGCACAACAGCCAGGGGGTCCGGAAGAAGTTGAAGAAGTCAAATTTGTGAATCAACGAAACTTCAACAATTTCCAGAACAATCAGCCTCGGTACAATCAGTACCCTCAGAATCCGAACCATCAGAACTTTTCATATGGGAACGCGCAAAATACACTTAATCCGCCACCCGGATTTGCTGTTACAAATGGCATGATCCATGACGGTAAGAAGCCATCACAAGAAGAGATCGCGATGTCACAATTTGAAAAGTATGATGAAAAGTTAGCTCAGTTGGAGAAGAAAGTGGATGGAAAATTCATGGAGCTAAACAAGCATATCACTGGGCAAGGGGCAGACATCAAGAGGCTCGAGAACACGTTGGTGCAGACTCAAGCTAGCATTGGAGAATTGACATCAAACATGAGTCAGCTGATAAAGATAGTAGGAGCTCAACACAAGCAAGGCCAATACCCGAGTGATACAGTGGTTAACCCGAAGGAGCACTGCAATATTGTGGAGCTAGATGAGCATGAAGAAAGCATGAAGGACCAAGAAGCGAAGGAATCAAGCAAGGAAGTCAAAAACATTGAGAAGGAGGAGGTCAATACAATCATAGATAAGAAAACTTCACCTCCTATTCTTGATGAGTCTTTTGATTTTTGTTTTAAAAATTCATTCTTCGCTAACCTTGTTCCTTTAGAGCAATCTAGAGTTGTTGTTGTGAAACAGGAACCACTAAAGGAGAGAATCCAAGATAAAGAGGAAATCAGGAAGAGGAAGGATGGAAAAGAGACGACGAAGAAGACACCGAGTGGGCCCAGGAAGAACGCAACCACACGCATGAAACCGAGAAGAGCAACAAAAGCAAAAGATCCAGGGAGTTTTACTATTTCTTGCTCAATTGGTAGTCATGAATTTCATAATGTCATGTGTGACTTAGGGTCTAGCATAAACTTGATGTCTCTTAAGCAGTATAGACAATTAGGATTAAGGGAAATTAAACGGTCCTTTACTACTATCAAATTGGCGGATGGATCTTCATTAACGCCGTTGGGAGTAGCAGAGGATGTAGTGGTAAAAGTGCTAAATTTTGAATTCCCTAGTGATTTCTTAGTTGTTGACATGAAAGGGAATGATGAATTCCCTTTTATCTTAGGAAGACCCTTCTTGGCGACTAGCCAAGCACTAATAGATGTACCTAAAGGGGAGTTAATTTTTCGGGTTCAAAACGAAATAATCACACTCAAAATACATAAGTCGGGTCTAAGGGGTAGGCACAATTGTAGCATTATTTACACTACCCTAACTGCTGTAGAAAATCCTCATGTCCCAAATAGCTCTTTAATTGGTCAGAAAACATCCGACTCGGGGTGGCTAGAAGAAGGTTGATAGGAAAAGGACGTCCGGCTGAAGACGTAAAACAAAGCGCTTGTCGGGAGGCAACCCGATGTTTATTGTTTTATGTTTATTTTCTATTGCAATTAATTTTATGTTTTACGTGTGTTTTAGTGTTTTTGTTTTAGGAATCAACATGGACGAGTGTTGCAAGAAACGGGGGTCGAAAAGACGGAAAAAATCGCGTTAAAAGGAGCAGAGGATGCAACACGGCCGTGTCACACTATGGACATGGCCGCGTCAAAAGGCACCTAGAAAGTGTTTTTAACACTGGAATGCAACACGGCCGTGTCACATGCTGGACGCGGCCGTGTTAAGATAGTTCAAATGCAACACGGCCGTGTCACACAATTCACACGGCCGCGTCAAAAGCCTTCTCAAAACGTGTATCCAAACTGGAATGCAACACGGCCGTGTCACAACCTTCAACACGGCCGTGTCAATACTTCAGCAGAAAAAATGCAAAAATTCAGAACGCGATGCGGAGACGGCCGAACCAAGATTCAGTAAGGAGCAAAATGGCACGATTTCGGAGCTCGTAGGGGTTTCAAAAAGCCGTCGTCGAAACGATTTGTAAGTTAGCACCAAGGCGTACCACGTTTTTCCTCCAAACATTGGCTTTCAGCCAAGTTTGGGGGAGGGGGTAGACCGTGGGACGTCTTGGCAGCTATATTTATAGTTTTGATTACCTCGTTCGAATTTCGTGCTGTTAATTGTGGGTCCGTGTGCCCATTTTGCTGATTTTTTTTATTGTTTAAATTGGTTTATCGGGTCTGTGAGCCCATTTTTCTGATGTATTAGTGATGTTGGGTCTGTGAGCCCGAGTTTGATTGCATAGTGTTTCCATGTTGAGTCTTAGGAGTTTAGAGTTTAGAGTCTTATTAGTGTTTTAGTTTGTGAGTCATAAGAATAATAAAACCCGGAAAAAGGTAACAAGTGAAAAGAAAAATAAAAAGAGAAAATTAGGGAAAGATGGATGATGAATAGTTAATGATGAGATGTTTTAGATGAAAAAATGGCACATAATAGAGCATGAGAGGTGTTTAGAGACGAAATTGAGCTTGAACATAGAATATTCAATCAAAATTAACCTTGTGAGAATTTGAGCCTGATTATATTCCAATTTTCGGAGTAATATACTTTCTTTCGGTGTGAATTGGATTGAATATGTGTACTAGTCTCTAGAACTTGCCTTGAGTCTTTATTAAGAATGTGTCAAGTATGTGTTGTGACTTAGGAAATGATCTTAGGCAAATTTTTGTTTAAGCCTATGTACTCGAACCATGAAAAAATTGCCTTTGACCCATGATGAAAAAATTGTCCCTAGTTAGCCCAATTGAGCCTTATAGCCTTATTTATTCATAACCTAACAATGTCAGCCGAAACCTTTTGATTTAACTCTTTTGGCCATAATTGGATTAATCAAGTTAGAGGGAGGAGAATTGAAAGGAATTTTGGGTGAACAATTTGTGGGAAGGAATGGGAAGTAGGGATATTTTCAAAAGATGAAGGAAATAAGAGAAAAGTGATAGGTGAAAATCAAAGAATGGCCTCTCCTAGAAAAAAAAAGAAAAAAAAAAGAAAAAAAAAGAAAAAAAAAAAGAAAAGTTGTATTATAGAGGAGAGGCTAGAAAATAAAGTGCTCAAATTATGAATTTGCTTAGAACATTCGGGTAGTCCCAAAAATGTGGTACCTACAGAATTGAAAAGCACTTAAGTTGTATGAACTTGGGAAGGTGAAGAAGTTAACTTGCGGGGTGATTTGCTGAAATTTGAAGAGTGGGGTTGAGTGATTGTATTGAGGGGTAGTCGGGTTAGACGAAACTTGATTAGTCCAATGAATAGTCACTTATATCCAAATGTATCCCACCTTACCTTAAGCCCACATTACAACCAAAATAAAGACCTTTTTTATCTTTTGTCACACATATCAAGTACGAGGTCTAGTGTAGGCGATTGGCAAGCATATGGTAGGCTTTGCATGTAATTCAATATGAGTGAAAATTATTTTAGCCTAAACACTTGAGAGATGAGTGAAACACTCACCCGGTGAGGGTTGAATGATTCGAAAGTTCAAAGTCTCGAGAGTAGTTGATTTTCACGTTATCGCGTATGCTCAAGTGAATTGTGTTGCCTAGTTGTTTTAAGAAAAATCAGACTGAAACTGAATTCATCATCTAGTCGCCCTAAACAAATGCATAATCACTTGTTTTCTTTGTACTCTTTTTGTATGATGTTCGGGACGAACAACAGTTTAAGTTTGGGGGAGTTTGATAACACGTTATTTATGCATGTATTTAGGTCGATTTAGGATCATATTTTATATCATTTATGTGCATATTTGACCGGCATTTATTTATATTAATAATATTTGGGTTGTTTGACGTGGTTTGACTTGTTTTAAGGTATTTTGAGCATTTTCAGGCTACCGGACGAGGAAACAAGTTGGAAAAGAGTGAATACCGGCCAAAAAAGGTGAGAACCGTCGAAGAACCGGTCCAAACCGGCTTGAACCGGTCCAGGAGCAAAACAACGCAAGAACCGACACGACCGCGTCAGACTTGTAACACGGCCGTGTCAAAAGTGGTCCATAACGCGCTGTGGGTTCTGGAATAGAACACGGCCGTGTCACTCAAGCAACACGGCCGTGTCAAATTGTTGCTAGAAAAGTGAATTTTGCAAATCAACACGGCCGTGTCACTTAAGCAACACGGCCGTGTCAGAAGTGTTTTCCTGCGATAATTACCTAATTTTAATAGGATTTTGATCCTATCTTCCCCAAGATTCGGCCCAACTCTATAAAAAGGACACCAAAACTTTAGGAAAAAAGATCAAACATCAATTACATTATTCTACCTAGAAGACATCTTGGAGAACAAAGAAGACGAAGATCATCAAGACGGAGTCATCCTGGTTTAATTATTCTTTTCTTAGTTTTAATTCTTTACAATGTTTTTATTAGAATTTTGTATTGGATTATTGCTAGGCATGAGTAGCTAAGCTATTCGTGTCCTAGGGTTAGAAAGTAGGGATTTTTATGACATTGGTTTGATTATGATTTAATCTATTTAATTCCATTCTTTATGTGTTTGATCTCTATGTTTGCGCTTAAAACTGAATTTAGCTTGATCACCTAGATTTAGTAATTTAGTTTAACAATTCCGCTTCGAGAGGAGGGAATTGTTATCAGACTTAGAACATAGAGCGCAGTTGTCTATGACTGTGTAGGCCGTGGCTTAGGATCGTTTGGGAGTTATTAGGTTTAATTGACTCGAGAGGGTAATTAGCTTAATTAATCAACGGTTTAATTGCTTCGAGAGAAGGATTAGATTATTGTCGTGCCGCCTAATAAACACTAGAACTGGTAAATTAATAGGTTAATCATATTCCACATTGAAATAATATCCTGAAATCAAAGCCCTAGGATATCTATTCTCCTTGATTGTTAGTTTTTGCGTTTCCTAAGTTTGAAGTTATATTTAATTGAGTATTTTAATTAGTAAAATCAACCTTTGAAACTTAGTATCTAGTTAGGACATTCCTAGAGTATTAGGGTATCAAACTACCTAAAACTATTCCTTGTGGGATCGACATTGACAATAGTACTACACCTACATCCGTACACTTGCGGAACACTAGGTTAGAAACCGACGTGTCAGTCTGCCTCCTGTGTTTCTAGCAATTTCAAATCATCCTGATCTGTGAGTGTCTTCTGTTTCAACCTCTAGTGCATTCTCCTTTGTGCCTTCACCTCTTTTCCTTTGAGGAATCACCTGAAAAAATGAATGCTTCCAGTCTTTCATTTCCAAGAATTTGAGCAGCATCTCCACAACTTGATTCACGGTAAGAACCTACACCCGTTTACGTAAATTAAAATTAACATTATGAGAAGAGTTTCGTTAAGGATACCTCAAACTAGTTTGATACATGACAAGATTGCTATTCATAAACCCAACCAAATGATGTTGCATTTTCTCATGTTAATATCATATCCATACAACATCCAGAGTGTGAATTGGCCAGAGATAATCCACATTGTGAATGTAATACCCTTACGAAATAGATCTTTTATTGTCATAATTAAACGGGGGAAGGGTGTTGATTGAAAAAAATAAAGATAAATAAATAAATAAATGATGATGATGATGATGATGATGATAATAATAAATTGCAATTAAACAAGAAGCTAGAAAATTTTGATACCCACTAAATAAAGCTAGTAAAGAGAGGAACACACCTGAGAACTGGATCTTCATGTCATCTCCAATTGGCAGTTTGGTCGTTTTGATCCCTTGCTCTTTTGCTTTATTCATTGTAATGCCTGCCAAAGGTTCCTATCTACCAAACCTCCAATAATGTAAATTGATTTTGGGTCAAGTTCATTCAGAATATTTCAGAATCGGTTGTTCGATACACTAAGTTTTCTTTTTTTTTCTTTTTTTCTTGAAATGCTTCTACATAGGATCAATCGTCCTTCTCAATTACCCATTTGTTATATCCCAGATCCGCGCAAGCTGATTTTGCATTTCTCCCTCACAGCCTGTAAGCCAAATATGGGTAGGGCTTTTTCTTTACTACCCAAGTGGGTAGTGCCCAAATAGGAGATCTACCATACACTTGGAAAGTGTATGGAGATCAAAAGAAGATTAGTCATTAGATCACCACACACCCTCCAAGTGTATGGTAGATTTCCCACTTGGGCACTACCCAAGTGGGTAGCATAGAATTAGCCGTGGCAAAGCAATACATAATCTGCAAGTTGCATTCAACAGTAACTAGCTTAATAATTACTCTAAAAGTCTAAAAATGGAAGACATGTCAATCAAACAAAATCAGCTTTGTAAGAAAAGGAAACTGCTATGGTGGACCTATTCAATACCGTATAACCATACATCATATTGAATGATTAGAAACTCGACAAACAATTAGGTCTAATTTTAAGTTGCTTGAATAAATGATACAAAAAAGGAAAATTTTGGTTATAATGTAATTATGGAGGCCAAAATATGAGAGCCAGAAAAACCTCTATAAGGGGAGAAAACAACAGCAACCAGCATTAAGTTCAAGCATATAGAATGTCAGGAACAACAAGACAAGTGAAACAAAACAAAAAACACTCCTTAAGGATGCAGGTACAATGAGTATATTGATGTTAATCTATAGATTTAAAAAGCAGTGGGATTTCAAGTAAAATATGACCCATTTATTCGAATGATTAAAGTCATTATTTGCAAAAAGCTTCAAAGGCTTCGTTTGATGTGAAAGTGCTTGTGATGTAGATCAACAAGAAGTAAAGTATAATTAGATAGACATCACCTTCACAAAAGAGGCTTCACCCTATATACTGAAGTTTCCTGTCATTCAATAATTAAATAGTTTGTATATTATACATTACCTATGGGTAAGCACTTTGAAGTCGATTCACGCATCATAACATTAGCTCTACAAAATATTGGCTTCTCCATGTTACTCATTTGAGCCCCACAATTAATACTCTTACAAAAGGCCTGATTTTGCACATAAAAGCACATGCAGCAATAATTGTTCCCTTTCAATGTACCTTTTAGGAAAGTGACCGAGAAGATTTTTAACTTAACTATAGCCAACAAATTGTCCAAGAACATTTCCATATCCAACATTCACCAACCAACCCAGACTCCCCAAAGAAAAGGGAAATAAAAGAACAAATGCAACTCAACCCACCAAGAGCTACAATAACCTTTAAGTAGCCGATGAAACAAATCCTATATGCCATAATTTATCTTCACACAACCACCCAGAAACAAAAACTATGAGAATGGTGAATAACAAAATGTCACCCATATTTCGTGTTTAATATTAATAATCATTTCATATGATTAATGTTACATAAATTTCTCAAAAATCATGCAAGTACAGCACATGGAAAAATCTCTGCAAGTGGTAACTTCTTATACAGATTTCAATAATTTGTAAAGTGACTTCTTATTTTGGTTACTGGAAGATCTGAACCAATCAACATGAAGCCTTACGTGCCTGAAAAACATATATTGTCTTTTTCCTGTAGCTTCGAGTGCTCATACATTATTTTTCTTCATATGTGCAATAGTAAGTCCCTTTTTGCCATTCATTGAAGCTCTTTCTTAAACTTTATGAAGATTGAACAAGTCACGCAAGAAAACAATGGGTAGACAACAAATCAGTTTGAGAAATGTGGGATGTTACAAGCAAAAATGGGATCTAGACAACATATATGAATCATTTGAGATTCCATTGGATTTTCAAAAGTTGATGTAGCAACTAATTAGAATGTTTTAAATTGGCCATTAGCTAAATAGATTTACAGTAAAATATGTCTATCTGAATCTACTAAACTCAGTTACTACTGTAAATTTGTCAAAGTGCAACCTTCAAGCTTCTTTGTTCCTCGAATGTGAGCTATCTGGACAAAATCAGGTGCAAATTTGTTTCTGCACATGGAGTACCTATGTTGTGAAAATGATGGGCCTTTTTTGTTGAAAGTAATGCGCACACATACACACGAAAAAAATATTGTGTGTGTGCGTCTGTAGAAGTCTAAGAGGACAAAGCCACAACAGTATTTTTTTTTTACTTCTTTTGAACTGATTGGCAGATAGTCAACTACATTTTTTTCTTCTAGTATAAAAATATCCTCCATCTTGGTGCATATTTGTAACTCAATATTCGACTGAATGACTTCATCAAGTGAAATTCTTATAACTAAAGTTTTGCCTTCATAATCTAGTTTCTCATATATATGGCTTGCTCACCCACCCATTATGATATGCCCACGTCAACTTATTTCTCCAAAAGGACACATTATTTGGTGCCCATGGTGCGTAGATAAGTGTTCCCAATAAATAATAGGCATAGTTGATATTGCTACGCATCCCCAACTTGCTCTTGGTCTCTGCCAGTCTGTTTCTATTAGTCTTTCTTTCTCATAATCGAATATTTCCTACCGTCTTAGTTCTATACACATCAAACTGTGTACTTATTTTTTCTTCCATTTTCTATTCAATGTTTATTTGTAGAAATTATACTTCATTACCTCTGAAATTTGCACATTATCTTTATGTTATACGTTATTTTTAACAATTTGTTCTAAATTTTGAATTTTATGATATTGTTATTTTGTTTCATACAGTGTATTCCAATACTTGTGCGAACCCTTTTTAAGTCCTAAATCCACCACTGACTACCGGGCATCAAAATGCATGGGTAATATAGTTAGCATCAATGCTGCAATTTTGAAGTGTCGGAGAAGCATGTACGCAACTACACAACGGAGGGGACAAAGGGAAAATTAAGGCCACCCTAAGTATGTTCCCCAAGTGAACTCCAAATTCTTGTCTAGTAATTTATGCATAAGGAGCTTTTTTAAGCCCTGAAAGTTGAAGGAAATAGAGGTTTCTGATAGAACAAAGAGTAGTGCTATCCTCAAGTAATTGTAGCCTTATAAACTCAAGACATGCTCTGTTGTGGCCTATCAAACTCTGCAAGCTAGTTCTACCATTGAATGCTTTATTTTGCCTACGTAGTTAAAATTAAGCAAGGGATCCCTTTCTATTCTTTCAAAACAAGGAAGACTGACTTCAGCAAATCGGGCGTTTTCAACCAACAGTTGTCCTAATTAGATGCAGTTTATAACAAAAATTAAATGTTGGAGAAGAAGTAGAGGGGGTGGACCTGTTGGACGAGGCTATGGAGGAGCTCATGAGATGAGCAAACTCAAGATCAATAACAACATTCTGCTCATTGATCCTAGCTTTTTGCAGCCTCTCGATTTGCTTCCCCTTTCATCTGCCCGTATACCTTTTCTCTCTTCAATAAGCTTTTTTCTCTCTCCTCCTCAGTGACATTTTCGCTTCTTTTTTTTTCGCTTTCTTCGCCACGTATCTCTACTGCTTTAGCAACCGCTTCTGGGCGTTCTTCGACATAAGTTGGGCGCAGTTTGGTCATTCTTCGGGGACTCCAGTGCTGTTTCTGTTTGCAGAAAATCGGCGAGAGTGATGCGCGTTGAATTTTCAGACGAAGCTGCGATAATCGGCGTTGTAATAACTCTCCCAGTTTCCGTAGTGAACCACTTGATAGGGCGATCCAGTATACTGAGGGCATAATTGGACTAGAATGTTCTCATCCGGATGTGGCATGAGTCATCCTCAACGTATTTTATTTTATACAGGATGATCCATTTCTCCACATCCACACTCTATTACCTACATCATTTTTTACAAATTTCAACACACATTTTACAAATTCTAATACACCTTTTACAATTTCCAATACACATCCTAACCTACTATACCCTTAAACTAAAATACTTTTGTGAATGTCCCGTCCATAGATGTGTCCCATCGAATGTGGTACATGCCACTACATCCCAATCCAACTATCCCATGAAGGTTTTTTCTTTGTCCATTATAATTAGACTGAGTTATGCACAATTTAATATATTTGTATTTGTAAAGGAAAAACAAGATGAAATAATAGAACGAAATTATGAAAAAAAAAAAAAATGAATAATTTATTTTTTAAAATAAAGAAGATAACATCTTTTATTTTATTATAAGCTAATATTTAAATTTAATTGAATTCCAATGATTAACAAATAAACAATTGTTTATTTTAGATTTAATATTTTATGCAAACTATTCAAATCTACTCCTAATGAGAACCAACAAACATTTGCTTGTTTAAAACTTAATATTTTTTACTCCATTTATCTCACAAATATAGTATTTTATTTCTTTTATGGGGCGTCTCACAAAGACATTGCACAATCGGACCTAGACAATTCACAAAAATTGTGTTTTTTGTAATGTAATTGCTCTTAATATATGCAATATAAATGTTAAATTAAAACCACGAATGTATATATATATATATATATATATAAATAATAAAGAAATTATATGTTTCTATAATTTTAATATAATAAAATATTACAATCAATATATAATATACATATATATATATATATATAATAAGCTAAGTCAGCCGGATTTAGTAAGTTTAATAATTTCCCGCCAAAACTATAATTACTATTAATAGACGAATTTTTGAATTTTGAATTTAAACTATCCGATTTAATCTGCTGTAATTAGACTATTCAATTTTTTTTTTTTCATCTAAAAATGTGGAAAAACAAATATGTAGAAGATTGTCCAACTGCATAAGTTTAATTTTTTTTGAATTAATCCTTATTCGATTGCATAATTTCGTCTATAAATACACGTCAATTTATCTTATTTTTTGTGATTCCTATTTCTCTCATTTCTTCATTTCGTGATTATCCCGCAATAGAGCCTCCAAAAGGACTATTTGAAAATGACAATAAGAATAAATTAGTCATACAAAAAAACTCTAAAATTAGTCATACAAAAGAATAAATCAGCCCGCAATGGAAAAGAATAAATCAGCCCGCAATGGAGGCTCCAAAAGGACTACTTGAAAATAAGGATAAGAATAAATTAGTCATACAAAAGAATAAATCAGCCCGCAATGGAGACTCCAAAAGGACTACTTGAAAATGACAATAAGAATAAATTAATCATACAAAGAATAAATCAGCCACACAACAGCTTGATTCTGGAAAAATTAATTATAATGGTTGCAGAATTCAAATTTACCTACAATCAACGTTTTGTACCGTAATGCATAATCGTATAAAAAATTATTTATTCAATTTCTTTTATGTAATAGATTTATATTATTTCCACTACATTGTGCTAACATCAAAATTGGTTTATAATCTGTGTACAATCAATCCAGACAGAATATTGGTAAAAGACTAGAGAAAAAAGTCATTCGAGATTCAGGAATATTGGCAAAAGACTAGATAAAAAAGTCATTTGAGATTCAGCTGAGTTTGAAGGCTTTTGTCAACAAATTCTAATTTGAAAGTTTTTTGGATTTTTAATCGTAGTAACTTTCCATTTTCTATTTTCTATTATCTATTATGATCAGTTCATGTATTTATTTTAAATTGAAATTGATATTTTCGCTAGCTTTTCATTAATATATATATATATATATAAACAAAATGAATTTATACCTCAATTGGAAATAAGGTATTTTCCCGCCCATTTGTCATTACTTTTTTGGGAAAGCAATTTTGGGAAGTTGGAATATTTGGTAACGCGGTTTCGATGTCCAAAATATCTCTTCATTAAGGAAATCTGTTATGATTTACTATATTATGGTGAAAAAAAAAATCTCATTTTTGTTTAAAAAATTCCCTTTGAGATATTCTCTCTACTTTAAAAGGTTTATGGATCAATTTGAAATATGACGAATCAATTTAAAATATGACGAATCAATTTATCTACATTAGTGCATAAAATTTGGAAATAGCATCTGTTAGTAAATTGAATACATTTGTTATCCAAAAAATAGTGATCTTGAAAGCAACGGTAAACCCTAGAATTGGATGTTTAAATTATAAATACTCAAACAACCCACCAACAAATCACTCATTTTATCAATCAAATGATGTGCTCATCTTCAGTTTCTTTGGAAGTTGAATACCCTATCTCCCAATTTTGAGTCTACTGATTAGATTATTTTTAATTGCTTCTTTAATGTCAATTCTGAACATGAGTTGCAATGGTAGAGATGAAGAAAACACAGAGGAGCGGCCATAGTCAAGGTGAGGAGGGGAATTGAAGGGGACGGGAACCTTCTAGAAGCGGAGGAAGATGACGAAACAGAGGAAGAGTTTGAGGACGAGGAAGTGGAAATCAAAGGGTATTCACAACTCCATTGCTATTATCCTTCTCAGGAGGCAGCAATGGCGGTCTTCTAGAATGTTCGTCGCTGGTTTTGGTGGTCCGTTGCTCCAGCAACAGGAAAAAATCGAGGCTCGCAGAGCTCCTCCAACCATCAATGTTTGAAACCCTACAAGTAAGATCAGGAAATTAACCCTACTGTTAAATAATCCGACCGATTTGCTCTTCCTCTCTTTCCAACACCAAATTCAATCCCATTTGGAATTTCATTCTAAATTCATTCCAGTTCAATTCAATGTCTGTTTGTGTATTATTTATATACGTTCCAGTAGCAGTGATGTTAATGAGCGAACGCAGATATGATTCTTCGAATTGTGAAATCTTCTGGGAGGATTAACTTTGGAGAACAAATTGGACAAGGTTACTTATTTTTATAAAACTCACGGACCTTATGATTATTTAACAGGATTTGTTCTCTTATATATATTTGGAGATCGAGTGTGTTTTTCAGTTTCGCCTACGGCTTTGTTCTCTTAATCGTATTTCTTGCCCGAGTTTGGTATACGTTCTTTATATGATAATTTCCATCTAGAAATTCATGAAAATGAGAGTAATTTTTTCTGGATATATTTTCTGGCTGTACTTTTATTTTTTTTACTGTTGAGGGTGAATTAATAAGTAACATTCTCTTACAGTAATCTTCATATTGTTCATATTGTTCTGTGAAAACAATAGTGTTGATCTATGTTCTTCGCAGGAGCAGCAACATTAAGTTATCTTCTAAGTTCATCTCCACTTTTCTCCTAATTGTGTATGATTAGATCAATTTACTAATTTAACCCTATTTTTATCTAATCTACTTTTAGTAGATTATCATGTTATGTATAGGCAGTGTACCATGTCTTTCGATAGAGCATCTCAAAAGGGTCATGTTGGTGCTGCCATAGCCTATGGATATCTTCTCCTTGCAGGTTAGTCCCATCGAAACATTAATCTCAAGTTTATTAGGCAACTCAATGGATTGTGGGGGATGTTTGCGATTGCTTATACTTTAGAATAATTAATTAAATTTAAAGATTGTGGAAAAACTGCTTTTAAGTAAAAGTAGGTAGTGTTTGCAATAATAAGGGGTGTTTTCCCTTACTTTTCTCGAGGGCTTTTAAGGTTTTAACTTGCAAAATACTACTTTTAGTGTTTTTAATGCACAACTTATGCTTTAGTAAAAACAGCTTCAAGCCAAAAAATTGAAAGCTGGGTATAGTTGCTTCTTTTAGCTTCTTGGTATTTTGGTAAACAATTAAACTTTTCATCACATTTTTAGGTTAAAAGCTACTTAAATGCTAAACACTTTTTACATTTAAATATAAATCTAACAAAAGTACTTATATTCTCAAACATTACCTACTTTTGTTTATAAACAATTTTATAATAATCTTTATTTTTAATCATTTATTCAAAAGTTGAAGCAAGGATGACACCCCCTACATGATTTATACAAAAAGTAGAAGTTGTATTGTTTGGAAGAAAATATTTTAAATAGAAGTTGTATTTTCAAGAATATAGAAAGCAGAAAAAAGTATTTGATGACCTGCTTCTAAGCAAGTTTTTAGAAACACTCGAATTTAATTTTTTCAAGCTAAAAATCTAAAAGTGCTTCTTCTAAACTTTTGCAAACACTGCCTATGTAATGTTGGTTTAGGATTTTAATTGATGAATTATAAATGCATGTTCATTGTCTCACCGGAAAGAGAAGGCCAAAGGTATTGAGTATTTCCTGTTATTTCTGTTATGACTTCTGAAGTTAAAAGTTTTCGACAGTGAATTTCTATTTTTATGATGTTAATTTTGTAATGTCAAGAGCACAATGAACTCATTTACATAGTTGCCTTCAAAATTAGGGCAGTGTACCATGTCTTTGAGTAAGAATTTATTCTCAATTATTAATTACTAAATGAGACACACTCTTGGTAATTGTTTCCCTAATTTTATCTCATGCAGCCGCTTCAAAGCAACATGGAGCCCCTTGGTCACATGAGATAATTAAAATTATAAGTTTTTGGTAGGAAAATGATTCTACTTGCTACATAGAGAGATAGAGGAACGCTAAGAAAAATTTAGGGCAGAATCAAATAATTCACAAAAATCTTGAAATACAATATTGCTTGGAACGTTTTGGATGAAGCTCCTCCCAAAATATTTAAGTTTTAAGGTATGCTCCTCCCAAAATATTTAAGTTTAAAGGTATGAATCTTTTGTTCTTTAAAGTTTGGACGTTTTGGCATTTATATGAAACTTTGGTCTGTTGAACATTTGATTTTACTATTTGGAAGTAAGTAAAAACAATAGTCCATTAGTTAGTGGATTCGTTCTGTGTTCTTGGTCTCATAAAGTTCCATGTATTATCTGTTAGGGAATAAATCTATATTGTTTGCTTAACAATTTTAAATTTCTTGCTGCATTTCAAAGGAGGTTCTTTTATGTGGCACGTTAATGAAAAAAGTTGTACAAAAGAAATTGGTCATAGAATTATAGGACTCAAGATTTCCATTTATGCTTGAGAATTTTCTAAAGAAGTCTCCTTTTTTTTCCAATCTTTGTCGTGATTTATAATTCATGCGAGGTACAAACATACTTTATTTCCTTAAGTTGTGATTTTTTTTTTACATATATGACAATTTTAATCTTTTGATTTTCCCTTTTTTATAATAATGTTGATTTTTAACTATATGATGTCTATTTATATGAGAGTTTCTAATATTAGCATCTTATAGGCTTTTCTATATACTTTCTTTATTGAAATTGTCTGTCGCATATTGTATGAAGGGAATCGATCATGTATTCTTATTAATATATGTTTCTTTCGTAGATAAATGAGATTAATAGTGGAAACAAAGCATGAGAAACTTTAGCATTAGCATTTCGTAAGTAGAAACATCAATTTTATTTCTTTTTTCGGTATGTAAAATTTTAAAGTAATATTTTGACATTTTATATTATATCTTAGCTAGAAGATTTTTTTTTCTCTTTAGATAGTTACCATGTTTGTGAATCTATTTCCATGTTTTCTCTTTGGCCTAAAATATTATTTGGAAACTTGATTTTTCAATTTCCATATAGGGGGGTCACTGAGGGAATCACAGGTGTGGCGTTTCACAAATTTGTAAATAGTTTGGAAATCAACTTGAAGGATCGATTATGCAATTAAAGATATGTTATTTTTCGGAATTGTAACTCCACTGGTGTGTATTAGTCTTTGTCCATTTACATTTATCTTTGCTTTAAGTTGATGCCTCCGGGAAAAAAAGAAGAAAGAAAAAAAGAAATATCGTACAGAATTAAGTTTTCTATCTTTCAAGATTCCATCAAGGCGAATCATGTGTTTGTGAGTATTTTGAAAATTTGAGAGTGGGTTTTGGGATTTTCATTTGTGTTTTTTGTTCCTCTTTAGACACATGAGCAGTATCAACAATTCGAGGTAGAGTGATTCATTTGTGTTCTGTACTTTTACGATTAAATTTGTTTTCTCTGCATCCTGATTTGTGGATTTGCTTATTGCAGTTAATTACTCCGTATAATTCATCAGTAGACTAGCTCTCAACAATTGAAGTCCCACGATTGGAGACCTTTTCCTATATTGCCTTTGTTTTTTTTTGTTTTTTTTTTATTTTCTCCCACTACTTAGCAATCTTTGAAGCTGATTCAAAATAGTTTAAGATATATTGTAATGTTATTGTTTTTTTGTGGTTACACTATTCATCTTTCTTATTGTGTATTGACAATGTGACGGGCAAAGGTTATAGTATAATTATCCAATGTTAGCCATAATTGTTTATGTTGGTGAAACATCAGCGGAATGTTTAAGTGAATGGTTGTGCAACTTTCATAGATGAACTCAATAGATGTGGAGATATTTTTTTTGTCTTTGTATTTTCAACATCACTTGATTGCTATGATAGTTTCGGGAAGACATTGAGTTTAAATATTTATTGTGTAAAGGGTGTTCAATCGCTTGCTATTGTAAATATAATTTTGGGGCTTTGTTGTCCATTCCTTGGAACAAGATTACTTAGACATTTGGGAGATATGTAGGTTGTGGACGATATAGTGAAAATGTTATTAAAATGCTTTGTGGGAATAGTTGAAAACTTCCAAAATATTAAAATGACGTGTGCATTGTAACTAAATAAATACAATTAAGATAACAAAACAGTTTTTTCTGGATATATTACTATGAATTTTTGCCAGTTTTATTGTGGATGGAGGGGGTTGTGTTTTATCTTAATTTATGTAAAATTACATTATATTTTTCATGACTAATAAAAGTAGGTGGATTTGTTTGTTAACAACTTTGATACATAATTTGAATAATTGATGGTACATATATTTATTTAATGACTACTAAGTAATTATGCATAACTATTTGTTATTGATAGTCGTTTTGTGACGTCTTACGGAAAATGTGATAATTTAGAGATTTCCAAAATAGGAGATATATATATATATATATATATATATTATAATAATAAAGTGTTTTCCAAAATTGAAATTTATTTAATAAGCCGTTGATATATTTGTATTATCTTTATACTTTCGGATTACCGTAGTATACATTACATCAATAAAGATATTTTTCTATCAGGTTATTATATATTTTTAACACCTGAACTTATTCACGATCAAGAACATTTTGTATTACGAATGGAATATATATTAATGGGTGAAAGATCTTTCCATGCATCGCATGGGCGGACATCTAGTATATATAAAAACAAAATGGATTTATACTACAATTGAAAAATAGTATTTTTCCCGCCCAAACTGCTTACTATATATGGTAATAAAAAATATTTTTTTAATTAAAAAAGAACACAATATATGCCTAAAATATCTCCGAATCTGGTACATATATATGTAATGTTAATGTTTTCGCAAAATTAGGGAAGTTGTTGCTGAATTTATTGGAATGAGTTTTTTGTCCCTAAATATAAATAATAATTAGTTGTATCCAGATTTACTTTACAAAATTATCAAATCGTAAGATCGAAGCCCTAATCCTCTAGTGTTGAAGTCTATAAATTTTGGGAGGTGAAGATCGCAATCCCTAATCCCTAATTGTTGTCTTCGATTAAGTGTAATTGTAGAAGTCAATCACATCTTTTTTTGTTAACTTTATCAATTTAAATTTCCAGATGAAGGTATTTTACTTAAAAGCTCTTTCTTAGTTTGAGGCGTGCAAGTCGTGTGGTTATTTGTCCTGAATTCATTCCTGGTGACTACTTATAAAACACACAAAGATTGCATGGGAATTTGTAACAAGAAAAGTATTGTATTTAAGTGAAAAGTAGTCATAGTTTAGATGGTTATTTGTATTTTTTTCAGCAATTGTTCGCTCTAGTTCTTTCTAATCTAGCTGGTCATAAGATCCTTTTTCACATTCATATTTTGTTATACTCAATTTTGTTAATGTCAATACCATTAAACATTCTTAATATCAATTAGCATAGATAACACACACTTTTTTTTATATATATTCCAGCATATATAATTGAATATTATATATGACATCTTAATAAGTTCAAATATTTTATGGATGAAAGATCATAAAGCTATAATTATCCATATTCTCCAACATCCATGTTCATCTTATTATTATTTATGTTATTACTAAAAGTAAGTATTATACAACTAGTTTGTCTTGCTACATTATGACCTTTTGTGGTTGTATTTATCTCTCCGTACACTGAGCTTGTCATTTTTGTTCTTATTGATCCTAATCATCAAATTGATAAATAAAAGACACTCTCAACCACACACACACACAAAACACACGGTCTTGTACCTAATGTGGGCTCCTAGTCTTAGGCCTAGTAAGAGGGTGTTTGACTAAACTTATTTCAAACATCTTATAAGCTCTAATATTTTATAAATTATTCTGAGAGCTTGAGAGAAAGGGTGGGAGAGAGAAAGAGGGAGAATGTAATATTTCCAGAGCTTATAAGTTTACAAACTGTTTGGATAGCGTATAAGCTTAGACTGGAGTGAATGAATTTAGCTAAAGTCTAGGGACGAATTTGTAATCACCATCGAACGCACATTTTGATTAGTGTGTGAATTGTGTGTAGTGTGTGAATTGTGTGTAGTGTGTTGGTGTATTGAAAATGGTTTTCCTAACCCTAGTTTTTCGCAAGTATACGGTATAGGTGTAGGTAGCAGTAGTCAAGGTCGATACTCAGGGACTGACGCTAAGCGTAGTTCGATACTCTGAATATTCTAAGACTCTCCTAACTAGACTCTAGATTAGTGAAGGTTGTTTGTAACTTAACACTAATTTTTCTAAAAGTATTAAAAAACCACGAATAACTTGGAAAACAGAGAATTAATAATTAGGGATGACTTAGATGGATTAAAGCATATCTTAGGGTATAGATTTCAATTACGATACTGATGTACAATTTAATCTAAAATTCTAGAGTTTTAAATCAATTTTAGTGTTTATTAGACGACGCTCAAGTAACCCTAACCCTCCCCCCGAATCGATTAGGTTGTTGATCTACTAGACTTAGTCACCATTCTAAGTCGACTAAACCTAGAGACTCCCAAAAGACCCTTAACTAAAGCCTACATGATCATAGACAATGGCACTTTGTGTTGTACGTCTATTAAAAATTTCCTACTCCCAGAGCGAAACTATTAAACTTTTAGATTTAACTTAAGTGATCAATTTAAACTAAATCATAAGAATAAAACAACCACATAGATAAACACATGAATTGGAGTCTAGAATTAAACGGTAAAAGTTAATACATCATTCTACGTAACTTACTTTCTACCCCTAGAACACAAACGTGTTTAGCTACTCATAATTGTATTTGAATCCAACATACATTCATAGATAAAAGTCATAGGAAATTAAACACAAAATAAGAACAAACTAAACCCGGATCTTCAATTGTAGATCTACGGCGTATTTCTCCTTGATCTTCAATTCTTGTTTCCAAGCTTTTCGAGTATGTAAGTATATGAGATTATATATTAAAACTCGAGCTTGAAGTCCTTTTTATAGAGTTGGGGATGAATCTTAGGGAATTAGGATCCAAATCCTACTTGAGTTAGGACAAATCTTAAAAAATCGACCTTCTATTGCAGTCGGGCGCAAACTATGTCGCGGTCGCAACATGCATCTCAAAAACAGTCTTAAAACCAAAGCTTTTCTCGCGGCCGAGAGCGATCTTCATCGCGGTCGCGACACTTGGTCAGTGCCAAATTCACTTTTTGGCCCTCTTTTGTCGCGGCCGTGGCCAATAGTGGCGCAGTCGCGACGGTTTACTCTAGTCCAACTTTGTTTTAGACCGGTTCAAACCGGTCTTTTCCCTTCTTAACTTCTTCCTTCGTCCAATAATCGTAAAACATGACTTTTCAACCTAAAACCACTTCAAAACCTTCAAAACAAGTCAAAACACGTTAAATGGTCCGATATGACAAATATAAACAAATCTCGACCGAATATGCACGTAAATGATATAAAATATGTTCCTTAATCGACCTAAATACATGCATAATTAACGTGTATCATGTATGTATTATGTATGTAATGCGTGTAAAGCATGTGTAATGTGTGTAGTATGTGTAATTTAAGTCTAACATGTTAGATCTTCTTGAAAATAAGATTGACTAGAAATACTTATTTTCTTTAGAGTTTATAAGCTCTAAGAACTTATTTTACATCTTATAGGCTGTTTAACATCTTATTTTGCCAAACACATTTTAAGAGATTATATGCTTCCAACATCTTATAAGTTGTTTTGAAGAGCTTATAAACTTAGTTAAACATCCTCTAACTCGGGCAAAAAAAACTAAAGCTTAAAGGATAAACTAAAGATGACATAATGCATGATTGCATTTGCATATAACATAATAAAATGACATGAAGCTTAAATGGGTATGAGATTAAGCTTAAAATATTATGATTCAATACCTAGCCTTTTGAATTAGATTGGGGCTTTTAATATGCCCATTAGCCCAAAGTTAGGCGAAAAATCAAGTTTGGCCCTGTAGGATAGGACTCGGGCCATTTTTGGCCCTGTTGTAGGGTCTTTTGGCCCAGTTTTAACTTTTTTTGCTCATACGTTAAATTTTAGACAGTTTTAGGCACAGGACTGGCACATGCTTGTTATTTAATGTTTTTCTTAATTTATTTCAGTTTTTATTTTATTTTATATGGTTTCAATTTTTAATCTACTTTTAGATCTTGAGGATTTTCACCGCCCCACTGCTGCTCACTACCACCCAACCACCGGCTACCTTCCCATCAATAGTTTGACCGAAGACAACCCCAATTTCTAGGTACAATGGTAAATGTATTTATGCGTGCATAATTGGTCGAGTTAAGTGTCTATTTAGTGGCATTTGCATGCGTAATTGATCGTGTATTGCTCGTATTTATATTATTGGACAATTTGATGCTTGTGACTTGTTTTGAAGTTATTTGGGGGAATTTTGACCAAAAAGTCGAACTCTGTTGTAGGAAAATAGAAAAGAATAACAGTAAAGGGAGATGGAAGAGAGACACGGAATAATTAGGGTTCTCTTATTCATCAGAGCCCCTTTATATAGGGTGTCAAATACAAGGGTTCACAGTTACATATTATTTAGTGAATACCTAAATTGGCCTTCATCAATTACTTTTGACGAAGGCACACTAATTGTGTTTTTCCTTCAACACTCCCCCTTGTGCCAAGTCAAAAGGGAATTGGTGCATAACTTGTTGCCTCGTTAAAAACCTTGCCAAGTAACAAAACTCAGTGGGAAAAAATAAACCTTGGTCGAAGGAAAAAAGAGTGCAACGCACCTTTGTTGAGACTCCCCCTGAAGTCTACATCTCTCCCTTGATACGTACATCTATCAAGAGAGTTTCGAAAATCTCTTTATCCTCGATTTACATAAATCATGAGGATATTATGTGGTTGTTGGTTATAGAAAAGTGTTGACAGTACATGCTTGGTCTCGTCACCTTTGATGTGTAGCATAATTCATCTGTTTGTTGCAAATAACTTCATCTTCATAACTTCGGGTACGCTCTTCGGTGGTATAACTCAAGTCACTAATACTTTAACTCTATAGGTTGATGAACTTCGTGAGATATCATCCGTGAGTGATGTGATGAGGTTGTTTGAGTAGTTGTGATTGATTGATCTTCAAGTTTTCATCGTGTTCCTCATGGTAATACATAACCGGTTTGGTAATGACCTTTACATTGGCCACTAAGATAACCAATATCTAAACCAACCAAAATAATATTTAGTATTTTGTAGTAGGGTGTAACTTCAACATTTACTTAGGAGTTACATATTCTTTTGTAATATTTTTATCTCTCTATATGAGAACATTTGACATTTACTTTAGAGTTTACAATTTCATTTGTAATCTCTCTTGTCTCTAATATGGGAAGAACAAATATGTGTCAAGGGTTTCTTTTAGATGTCAAAATACTTTTTGATATCATTCCACTGATATTGCGTTGTCCTGAGTAAAATATAATAACAAGTTCTTTGAGAAAGTAATACATGGTTGAGTGCATTGAGCTTTTTGTACAATAATGCGCACATTTAAATTAAGTAGGGAATTTCATCTCCTAATAGCTCTTTCGTCATTTCCTTTAAACTCAAATGAATCTTTCCTTATGTCCACACTTCAACCAATCATAGGAGTGCTAACAGATTGCACTTTATCCATGTAAATCGCCTGATAATCTTTTGGATATATGCAAACTGAGGAATTAATATTCCACAAACTCGGTATTCTAGTTCAAGGCATAGACAATACCGAGTTTTCCCATGATCCTTTATCTCAATTTAGATTTCAAATACATGATAGTATCTCTTATTTCTTTAAGAGTACCTATTATGTCCTTAACATCGACATAAGTTGCTATAGTTGCAAATATAGAAATTGTTTTCTTTATAAATGCATAGGGGCAATACTACTTGTTCTTTCCCTTCCCATCAAGTAGTCACTCAGATGGGTATACCATTTTCGTCCAGATTTATTTTAATCAAAGTGAGCATTTCAATCTAATATTGTAAATGCACTCCGAGGTCTAGAGTTTACTTGAATTGGGCAATGCAGGTCCATCTGACACTTACACATATCTCAATAACAAGATCCCCAAAGAGATATGTTGTAACCACATTAGTATGCTGCATTTCCAATCCTTCGGAAACTTATCGATAAGACGTTATGACGTCCGTTGTGGGAGAATATCTCCTCGTAGTCAATTCCAGGGCTTTGTGAGAAAACCTTGTGCTTTAAGGTAAGTTTTGCATCTCAGGACTTATTATTCTCACTACGCTTACTGACAAAACATATTTTATGTCCTACAGGCTTTACACTTGGTAAGGGTAGCACTACCAAACCAAATACCTGTTGTTCTGTCATAGAATCGAGTTCTACTTGGATTGATTCCATATAGGCCAATATGCTCTTTGTTGATATCTTACAATAGAGCGTGGTTCGATATTATTGTGCTCTATAATTCATTGAGCAACAATGTATACATCATCAATGCACGTGAAAGATTTTTCCATTAACTCACATGCACTCTCATTATCTCTAGGATCATATTAAACTTCGGAGCGTCCTCCTGTGATGATTCATGGACATAATTAATTAGAGATAATTTGAGAGTAATTCTTTTTATTGATGATTCGAATTGTGCCACATCTGCCTCCTTTCTTGAGCAGGTGTTCATCGAACCACGTGGCATCCCCCATTTTCTTTTGGGAGCCACGGCCTCAACCACACCTCCACTAAGTGTGGTTGCAACACCTTTATCTGCGGTGTTGTGCCCCTTACTGGGGACTTTTAACCTTACAGGCACATTTGCAACTGGTATATATGATCTTGTCACTTTAGCGATTTTAGCAAATGCATCAACAATCAAATCTTCCATACTTTGAAGATCGATAATTCGTTTTACTTCACTTTATATTATGAAGTGTGGGGATCCTAATGAAACATACTGGGAAACACTTCCTGTCGTTCCCTTAGAAAATTCTTTTTCTTATCTCCCCCTAACGACGGGAAGACTGTCTCATTAAAGTGACAATCCACCAATCTAGCGGTAAATAGATCTCGTCTGTCAAAGGTTTCAAATAGCAGATAATAGTTGAAAAATCCATAACCAACACAAATATTTAATTGTCTTTAAAGACCCATTTTGATGCGTTGTGGGGACGCAAATAGGCACATATACTGCGTAACCAAATTTGTGTAAATGTAAAAATATCAGGCTAAATCCAGTTACCAACTGGTACGCATAATTTTTTTGGTTAGCATTGGGTCTGAGACAAATAAAGTAAAGTTGCAGTGATATTGCATAGTCCCATGTCCGATAGACATTTTAGTGTGCATTGCAATGCCTAATCCTCCATCTATATCCTTTTGATGGTGGCATATGTGAGACCATTTTTGTGTATCCACATGGGTTAAAGGATACTGTACATTGATCCTAACAGATATGCAATAATCATCAAATCCTTATGATGAGAACTCTCTAGAGTTAATAAGTCTTATTGACTTTATGGAGTGAGGGTGGTGAGCCCTTAGACAATATTTTCTAGGAGTTTTCTGATGCAACATTTATTGTGGACAACAATGTGATGATTAGTTAATGTGCCAAAGCATTTACCAGAACCATAGATACTTTAATGACCCGCTTTTCTGGTTTGATAGGTCCACATATATTATATTATGTTATTTTGTAAGAATGGAATGTCTTACTTATATATCAGGCATAGGAAGGTCTCGATCCTACTTATTACCAAATAGTAGGCTTGGTAGAATGAGTGATATGCCCTAAAACAGTTAACAAGGCAGAATGGGATGTTGGTCGTGTTTTTAGTACTTTAGAAAGCATTTTGGGTAACATATGATTCTGTCTTCCAAAGTTCGTTTTGGTGATGGTGTTTGATCCAACGATCAGAGTTGTAGTGGAGTACATGTCACTAGATTGACTCATTTATTCTCTAAGATGTGTTTCCTTTCACATTCATTAGAGGTATCATAAATTATTCAATTCCATTCTCACATGTAGTTTTGAAATGATAGTCTTTGACACGATTATCTTTACTTAATAACATTGCAATAGCTCTTGGTGCATATAGAGCGTTTTGTAACTATAATTGTTATGTCATTAGGCATCTAGAGAATTCGACGATTCTTCGCCCTTTCAGTACTTGTGATTTAATGATGGTCATTATGCAGTGATGCAGTGAGTCTCTATTCTTTGGACTTCTTGTATCTCTTGTAGTTAACTGTTCTAGCAGTTTTTATACAAAAGTATAATATTTCCACACTTATTTAAAAGTTCATTACCAACTCTATCCCTTTTTATTTAGAGAGTTCCGATGTGTCTTTTGCACATTATTTCTATAATCACCATGTCCATTTGGGGTAGGCACATCGGAATTAGGCCTTCAGGGCTTCTATGTCCCTTACTTTGTGGTGTATCATTACCACAACTATAGAGACAGACACATTTGTTCTCTTTACTTTGGGGTTATTTTCACTATTTAATTTATCATAGTTAGGCTAGAGAATTTTCTTTATCCCAGCGCGTTTGGTGTTACTTTTTAGAAGAAACTGATCATGCCTCTCAACTACTTGCACTGGTTGATTAGCTAATTGAGTATTGTAATTCTTTTATTTCATATTCTAACCTATACAGGTTCGCTAGTATAAGCATTAGAGTGGGAAAGTAAAGAAATTTTATGTATCATATCACCTTCTGTGATTTCTTTACACAACGTGTCCTTATTGAGGCTATTGACCCTTTTATAGTCTAGTGAGTGGATTTCTTTCCACTAGATAGTTAATATCGGAAGTAGAGATTCATCTACATTTTTAATATTTCTTTTATTGCATTCCGCAGCTCATCGGGTATTTTTGAACTAAAAAAATACTCCTAGTGTAAGCTAGGATCAATGTGTCATCTCAAATTCATTAGAGCATTGACTGTCACTTCTACTCTATCAGACAGTGCTTTGTCATTGGGGTCGGTTGATGATATGATCGTAAGAGAGTTCTTATAGGGTGTAGTTATTTTTCATGAAAATATTTTTCTATTAGGAATATCAATTGTGGTAACTCAATTTCTTCTGAGTCTAATATTTAAATTTGAATCGAGTTGGTTTAATCATTTTCTTTTGAATTAGATTTCGGGACCATGTATCACAAGCTTTTCGATACTTTGTGAAAATACTTTATCACGTAATTGATCTGTATTGATTAATGCCCATGAATTTTCATTATCATGGGAATATTCAATTTACCAAGCATAACTAACGTCGTAGGAAAAGCAATTGTAAAATTATCATATAGTCATGCAAATAAACTTACTATCGACTGATAATTACCAAATATCTAAGAGCAAATAAATCAAGTCACAACTTTCAATTTCATGAGAAAGTATTTAATTGGACCATAATGGTAGAGAGCTCCATGAGTATTATTTAAAACCAAGCAAAATTTCATTATTGCCAAAATTATACCTAATAATATTCAAGTGCACATACAAATTCATTCTCAATTTGAATAAACCTCAAAAGCTATAATTGCAATAAACCATAGAAGATATACACACTCATGCTCTTTTTCATGCTTACACTAGAGCAAAATTTTTAAATCATCAAGCATATAATAAGTTGTGTCGCAAGGACCACATTATGTCACTACAAGCAAAAAATATTTATTCTCACAAAATAGAGGTTTCGAATTACCTTGCAGGAAAGACACGATTCTTTCCTATGGCACATCTAAACTTTGAGGTTTCGAGTAAATCTCCACACCAAAGAGGTGAACCAATACTCGATTATACCAATCAATTTCATCAAGAAAGAAAAATAGTTAGCAAAGCAAATCTATATTTAAACCCAATTGAATACACACTAGTACTAATTCTTCGCTAAGTATTGATCTCTGCTACTTTGATTTAGATGATCAAAAATAAACTTGATATCACATTCACGTAATTTGTGATTAACTAGGAATATATCATATAGTTAAAATAAAACTTTATGCATCTGTAATTATGATTCACAATTCTCAAAATTCACACTGTGCAAATATCGTTTCTTTATTTGTGGTATGAAGTTAGATGAATCAATAATTCCTACGGTTATATAATGGAAATAAATCAAAACTACCACCAACGAAATAAATTAATATCATATGATTGAACCTGATTCCTAAATTGAGTTGTGGTTCTCCCATCTTGAAAGTAATTGACGGCTGGTCAGAAAACCCAACGTTCTTTACAATCGATCATCGGAAATGGTCGCAGGACTGCACTCGCAAGGTTGAACAATTCGTGCTGATAACGTGTTGTAGGAAAATAGAAAAGAATAACAGTAAAGAGAGATGGAAGAGAGACACGGAATAATTAGGGTTCTCTTATTCATCAGATCCCCTTTATATAGGGTGTCAAATACAAGGGTTCACAGTTACATATTATTTAGTGAATACCTAAATTGCCCTTCATCAATTACTTTTGACGAAGGCACACTAATTGTGTTTTTCCTTCAACAAACTCGACTTAAACTAGATATGAGAACAAGTTCCGCAAGTCAAAAACCGACAGAAAATCGATCCGAGGCTGCTGGGAACCAGTCTCGGCCGAGCTAGAAGGTCAGAGAATTCGGATTTCTGGCTGCAGAAGAGTCTCGGCCGAGACAGTCATTCTCGGCCGAGACAGATTGATACACCTCTAGTATTTTGGCCATATCTTGAGATCTACAACTCCGATTGAGGTGAAATTGGTGGCGTTGGAAAGCTGATTCAAAGAGCTACAACTTTGCATGAAAGAAGAAAACCCAAAAATGAACATAAGACCCTCAAAAACAGCTTTGAAGTTGGAAAAGGAATGCAGTGTCGGCCCATTACTTGGCCCACAAGCTCAAAACCGAATTTTAGACTTATTTTCCTATTCCAATTAGGTTTTATCCCTCTTTATCCGAGAGATGTACTCCTATAAATATCTCAAAGCTCTAGACATCAAGGGAGAACTTTTTACATTGATTCGAGAGCGCGGACTTGGAAATTCTGAAGAACAAGAAGACTCAAGATTCAGCAACTCGGGTTTTATAGTTTTATAGTTTTATGTTTTCTTTTTATAGTTTGTTCTTAGCGATCGTGACCGCACTGTCGGGTGCAGTCAAATAAGATATTTATTTCCTAACTATTCCTAACAGCAGCTAGAGCAAGTCAGGGTCGATCCCACAGAGAACATGAATTAACTAAGTAATTGTACTAACCAGTTCTATATAAGTACTAATAATATAAATATAATAAGAGGGAGTTTTGTTTTGATTTAATTAACTAACGCAAAGAACTAAAGATGATTTAACTAGTGAATAAAAAGTATCCCGCCTTTAACCCAGTATCCTCATAGCCTGAATATCCATGTAACTAATGCAACTACTTAACTAATTAGTTCTGAGACCCTTACTCCAAGAATTAACAGGTATGCTTAGCTAACCCTTGTTATCCCTTAAGTATAATTAATCCTAAGAACTTAGCAATTAATCATATCCAATTAAGTAGTCCTAGGAGACGCTCGCTAGAACAATATTAATCAGACGCATAGGGAATTAAGGCAACGAAGTAGGTTTGGTGTTGTACTCACGAACGCGATACAAGTGCCCGCGACTTTATGTTATCCTAGCGAGTAACCACTTTTTACTACTTTTGGGCACAAACGTATAACAATTACGGATTATGAATTTATGACCTAGCGACAGCTATATTCCTATTACTAGGGTGATCAGTCCACATAACAAACATATAAAAGATAGAGTAATCCAATAACACAAGTAATCTCAGAACATAATTAAATTAAGCAATTACTGAATTAATTACATAAATAACAGTCTAGGGTTCAACATAGTCAAAGACAGGAAAATAAACGCTTAGCCGATCATAGCGATCTGGCGCCGTTGCCGGGGAACGGTTGAAATTAATTAAATTTTAGTATTAGCCATTATTATTATTTTTATTTTATATATATTGGGCATTCACTTGTTCGTTTGCATCTTATTACAGCGGTGAATGATCACTCGTTCACGCAGTAACAAAGACTTGCAATTCAATCCAGAGATCACGCGAAGAGACCGAATCCTACGGAGGCAAGCAAGGGAGAGTCAAGAGGAAACAGGACCTATCCTTTTTGAGTCAGAAATTGAACAAGAGGAAATGGCACAGGAGAAGTCTATGAAGGAACTGGCCAACGCTGGAGTCACTCATCAGCCCTTGTGCATTACTTTCCCGACCTTGGGAGAAAACACTACATTCGAACTCAAATCGGGGCTGATCCATCTTTTGCCCTCATTCCATGGCCTTTCAGGTGAGGATCCCCACAAGCACCTAAAGGAGTTTCACACCGTCTGCTCGAGTATGAAGCCCGTCACTGTTACTGAAGAGGCAATCAAGTTGCGAGCCTTCCCCTTTTCTTTAAAGGATTTGGCCAAAGATTGGCTCTACTGCTTGCCTCCCTCATCCATTACCACTTGGGCAGAAATGGAGAGACAGTTTTTGGAGAAGTATTTCCCCGCCTCTAGAGCTACGAAACTCCGGAAAGAGATTAGTGGAGCTAGACAACTGCAGGGGGAAAAATTATATGAATATTGGGAACGGTTCAAGAAGCTGGAGACAAGCTGTCCACAACACCAGATCACCGACCAGCTACTTATCCAGTATTTTTATGAAGGGTTGTCAACAGCAGATCGGAATATGATAGACTCAGCTAGTGGTGGAGTTCTAGTTGAGAAGTCTCCAAGAGCAGCAAGGGAACTAATATCCAAGATGGCTGCGAATGCACAACAATTTGGGTATAGGGACGCACCACTCAGGCCAGTAAGGGAGATGAATGATTCAGCCATAGAAGACAAATTGGAAGCCTTGACGACTTTAGTAAGAAAGGTTGCCTCTGAGGGAAAGGCTGTCATCAAGCCCTGCCGTATTTGTGAGACATTGGAGCACTCGACCGATGAGTGCCAGGTTCTAGGGAATGAGTTGGAGGCTCATGCCAACGCCGTAGGCTCGGATAATTTTTGACAAAGGAAGTATGACCCCTACTCCCAATTCTATAATCCGGGATGGAGGGATCATCCAAATTTGAGGTATGGAAATCAGCCACAGCAAAATCAGCCGCAGCAATCGGGAGAGCCAAACCGCTTTCCGCGGGGTATGTACCAACAAAAACAGTCGGTTGAACAAGCACCCAGCTCCTCACTAGAAGACATTGTCAAGAACCTGGCCAACAACATGTTGCAGTTCCAAAAAGACACCGAGTCGAGCATCAGAACTCTTGAGACTCAAATGAGTCAACTAGCTACCGCGATGAGTCGATTGGAGAGTGCAAACAGCGGCAAACTACCCGCTCAACCTGAGATTAATCCAAGGAACGTTAGTGCAATTACACTTAGAAGTGGAACGGAGCTTGGAGAGCCTAAGAAGCCCGGGCAAAGTTCAGATGAGGATATTGGCGAAAACGGAGGCAAAACTGAAGAAAATGACGATCAGCAAGTCTCGGCCGAGAAAATCTGTCTCGGCCGAGAAAGTGATGAGGTGGCAATCAAGCTCGGCCGAGAATCATCTGTCTCGGCCGAGACACATCTCCAGCAGAAGTAGATTCCTGCGACACCTATTCAGACCCAACCATTGCCATTTCCGAGTCGACTCACACCAAAAGTGAAAGATACGAAGGAAAAAGAGATCTTGGATGTATTCAAGAAAGTCGAGATAAGCATTCCGCTAATCGACGCAATCAGACAAATCCCGAGGTATGCAAAATTTCTTAAAGATTTATGCACTAACAAACGTAGGTTGAAGGGGGATGAGAAAGTAATAATGGGAGAGAATGTGTCAGCTATTCTCCAAAGAAAGATTCCTCCGAAGTGCAAGGATCCAGGTATGTTCGTAATACCATGTACAATAGAAAATTACACAATAGAACAAGCTATGTTAGATCTAGGTGCATCTATAAACGTCATGCCTCGGTCTATTTGCCATGCACTAAAACTTGGGCCATTAAAAGAAACGAGGATAGTGATTCAATTAGCTGACCGGAGTACTACACAGCCTGATGGGATTTTGGAAAATGTGCTAGTAGAAGTAGGTGATTTAGTATTTCCGGCGGATTTCTATGTGTTAGACATGCACGGTGATCCATCAACTCCTACCCCTATATTGTTAGGGAGGCCGTTCTTAAACACCTCTCAAACAAAGATAGACGTTCGTGAGGGATCACTCACGATGGAGTTCGACGGACACGTCATTAAATTTAACATATTCGATGCAATTGAATCCTCTGAAAAGGACCATTCTGCTGTGCCTGATAATGTGACTAACCCGTTTGTTGAAAGAAACCATGAGCTGAGCTGCAGTGATAAACCAAATATCTTGGAAGCACCACGGAAAGGATCGTGAGAAAATGAAGGAGGTATCATGCCTACATTGGTTAGGGCCAAGGTGGAAACCGCCATGGACTAAGCGCTAAGGGACAAGTGAATCAGTCGAGCCAACGACGTAAAACAAAGGCGCTTGTCGGGAGGCAACCCGATGTTTATCGTATTTTTATTTTATTTTATCGTATATTTATTTTATTTCATGCATTTTGCTTTTATTTTGATGCATTTTTATTTTTGAAAAGTATGTAGGAACTAACTGGATCAGAAGGCACCGAACCATAAACTTCGAGGGATAAAGCACGGAACAGGGGGTCAAAAGGATGAAAATTGTAACTGGTAAGTCAGCTTGCCGAGCTAGATATTCTCGGCCGAGACTCAGCCGGCCAAAAACAGGGGAAATGGCCCTGGACACACATCTCGGCCGAGCCACAAAAGCTCGGCCGAGCCACTTTTATACACGGCGCGGCCGCGCCAGTTATTCTCGGCCGAGCCGTGCGCGAGTCCAATTTTAAATTCAGCAGCAGCTGGACTGGCAGAGGGCACTAGAGGACCGTTGGAACATGCCACCACCCTATTGGGGTCAAGGCTACCCGCCTAACCCACCACCGCAGTAGGAGCATTGTGAGTAGCACCAATTCGAACCACTCCTGTCCCCTACAACTTTAGGTTTTCAACCTAAGTTTGGGGGAGAGGGTGTAAGTGGGTCGGATCGGTTGCATTTCCTCTTTCATCTTTTTGTTGGTTTTTGTTGTTGCTAGAGTACAAACTTGGTCTACATTCTGTGGTTGATCGTCTGGCCTGTGAGCCAATGTGTGGTTGATCGTCAGGCCTGCGTGCCTTTATCTGTGATAGCTAGTTAGTTTTACATTTTTAATTGCTTTTATTTAATTATTATGTTTTGCATTTGAGTCTAGGATTGAGTCGAACCCGTGATTGTAGTTCAGTCGTATTTACGTGTTTTAAGGATAATTTGGGACATTGTTAAGTGTGCAACGAGTTCGTGATGATCATAAAATGTGCTGAATTTGAAAAAAAATGACGTATGATAGAGCATGACATGTAATGAGGATAAAATTGAGCTTGTACTTGAGACTTGTGATCAATTATAACCCCGTGAGTTTTTGAGCCAAATTTTGTACTCCCATTTTTGGAGTAATATTTACATTCTTTCGGTGTGCATTCATTGGTCATATGTAGTCGTCTCTAGAACTTGCCCGGAGTCTCTATCGTGAATATGTCGAACATGCTGTGATGTAGGATATGATATTAGGCGGTTTTTTATTTTTAACCTATTATTCAGCCTTTCAATGTCTTCCTTTTCACCAATTAAATTTTCTGTTGTAGCCCAATTGCGCTTTATAGCTTTTTCTTTGATCGCCCTATGTTACAAGCCACATCCTTTTCATATGAAACCTTTGGCCCATTTGGACTAAGAGTGCGTATGAGGGAGGAGGATTGGAAGGTAGTTGGGAATTAATTTGGGTAGAGATGGAGAATGTGGAAGGAAAAAGGGGAATGCAAACGATAGGTGCAAGAATCAAGCTTAAACTAACATCTCCTAAGTGTTATGTGTTTGGAACCAATTCATCCCACTATTTTCCCCACAAACGTTGGCTTTCAACCAAGTTTTTTTAAATTTATTCATACAACAACAAGTCTCATCCGAATTTTTTTTCAGGTTCTGTGATAATTTGTCACAGTTCTAGGCCGGCGTCGGCCACCCACGACTTTCTCCGACCATCTTTGACCTTCCTGCATCCCCTATCTTCTTCTCGTATTTCCGGTGCTTTTCTCAAACAGGCACTTCTCTCTACTTGCTGATTAGAATTCAGGCGCTTCCAGTTAGAATCCTGGTGATTCATCACTATCACTCCCCTCCGCCCCGTTTTGGATCTTCAGATTGCGACTAGGGCTTCATTAACCTATGCCCTAGTCGTTGGTTCTCCATTCGTGATGGGTCAAGGTCCATCGTCCTCTTCAGGCGCCCTTCCTCCTTTGCTGCATTTTGCGATTTCAGCTATGGAAGCCCCTTTGGCGTCATTCGTCCCATCGGGGTGAGGGGCGTGTGAGGAGAGGGGACTTTATTTATTTATTTATTATATCTTAAATTAAATTCAAAAATTGATTTAAATTGATTTATCCAAAAAGAAAAACTATTTTTTTTAGCAATATTCAAAACTGAACTTGATTTAATCTTAGTTAATATAATAACAAAACCGTCCCAGAATAGTAACCTAGTCATTTTCCTGCCCAAAACTTATTGCCAATATTAGCAAACACGTGTTTTTTTTTAATTGTAGTTCGAAAATAATATGAACACGTTGTTGGACAAGTTTCGACCGTGATATTCGTCAAAATTAAATAACATCATCATTTTTATTCAATTAATATATTGACAAATCTGTCCCATAAAATAAACTCTCTAATTAATTACAATTTAGATTTAACAAATATGTTGTACATCGTTATTAAGGAAAATCTGATCCAATCTTCCCATAGAATCAGTTTTCTCTGTTTAATTATATAATATAAATTTAAAATCAGCAAATGATTTGTACATCATTATATAAAGAAATGCTGACACAATTTTCCAAATTTAGCTTAAATCATATGACACAATTCCTCACAAAATTCTACCCAACATGCATGAAATATATGCGTTGCAAAAAAACATCAACCTATTAACAAGAACTCATTGCAGAAACATGTCCAAAATAAGATTTCCATATATGTGTCGCAAGAATCTTTGGTTGTATCAGCATGCAAAATCAGTTACAATACAATTTTGGGACAGAATTAGCGCCCAATTAATGTGTCTGCAATTATTACTAAAAAAAGGCACAAATTTCCCAAAATTAGCGCCCATCAAACTTTCTTTAAAAATAGCACAGATTTTTCAGAATTCGCGCCCATCAGACTTTCTTTAGGCTATTGTTTTGATGTTCTTTAATAATGCAGATAATCGAGTTATTCCTATATCAAGAGTTGGCTGAATTTGAAGGATGGTGATGATGTTGTTAAATTGTATCCTTCACTTTCATGTATGTATAAGATATTGAACAAGGAGCCGAATACTAAACCCGCCACTCAAAATGATTGTTTTGAGTTCAACTCCAAGTTCACGGACAAAATGAATACAAGGGTCAGTCAGTGATTTGTTTAGTCTCATGTATCATTCGCCTAATCTCTTTCTACATGAGTTGCTCTCTTAATTTCTTTTAAAAATATTTATATAAAGTTTGTTTTTCATGCTTCAGATGCCTTTAACATCGGTGGGTGACCGTAAAAAGGTGATCAAAGTAGTGGAGAAGGATAGATGTTTCAATATTGATGATGCAGTTGTACAGATAATGAAAGGATATAAGGTGTTAGCTATCAACAACTAATTGGGGAGTGTGTCACGGTGTGCAACAATTGAACTGCAGGTTCAAGGTATGTTGTTTTGCCTTTGATATGACTAGTATTACTCCCATGCGATGCACGGAAGTTTGCTAGTAGAATAATATTTAACTAAATTCAATTTTATATTACTTTATTATTTAAAAATGTAAATATTGTATACTTGATAAAATAAATATTTTAAAAATTTGAATTATATTATAGTAAAAATTTAAATAGTGTAAATATTCATTTCTCCCCTAATATATTTGGATTAAATATATACTTTTTATTTATGAATAAAAAATATTGTTATTGATACAACTAAAATAAAGATTAAATACAACAAATAAAAATGCTAATTTTTTTTTTCTAAAAACACAAGCATACCTTATCATTCTTAACCTATGTGAATAACCACAAATATTCCAATTAATTGCATGTGATGGAAAAAAATATAAATAGAATAACACACGGTTTATTAAAAAAGATAAGATAGTGATAAAGTACATTGATAATTTATAAGAAACTTAGATTTTTCTTTCTAAATAATCTCATATTTTTATTGTTAAAATTTGTCAATTTATTTATTTTTATTTAATCTAATTCACTATATACATAGTCTAATCCACAAAAGACTTAACACATAATTCAACTTAAAGAAGGTGAAATGATTATTAATTTGATATATTATATGTAAAACAGATTAAAAACAAAAAAACTTGTTAGCATTTAAAAAAAAATAGAAAGGAGTTGTTGACAAAGAAAAAAAGAGATAGAATGTTGACACTATAACAACTTATCTTTAAGGACACATACATAAATAAAATTCTTGAAAATATTTGATTTGCAATTGAACAAAACTATGATTTTTTTTTTTACATATTTGACTCCATTTTATTTTATTTTATTACACACACACACACACTTTTATATGTATATTAGTATAAATATAGAATGATTTATGAATAAAAGGGAAATACAAAAAATAAATAAATTAAATTATTTATAAAATAAAATAAAAAATATTTTTAAAGGATTGTTTAACTAATTCGTATTTTCAGCGTAAATATGACATCAGTAAACATCCACAATAAGTACTCAAATCTAATCAAATAAGTGAATAATCAACCATTACCAACTGCATATTTGTTTAATATAATATCACACTTCTAAATATGTGATATTGGTGTCAAAATTAGAGATCATAAAACGATGCATGATTAATTTCATATATAATATGTAAAAAATGTTTAAGATAAAAATAAATTTATTGGTACTTAAGAATGAGAAAAATGGATTTTCTTAGAAAGAAGGGCAAAAGGAAAAAAATGAACAAACAATAAAAAAGTTGGCACTTGTAAAAATAGCCATAAATAACAGAAAATATTTTGGTGGGAAAATACAATTTATAATTTTAACTCACTTGTACTCCCCCCGGTCTGAAAAATGTGCTGCTTTAGAGAAAATGAAATTGTTCAAAAAAATGTTATTTTAGCAACTAAAGAAAGAAAAACACAATTCTTCAAATCTTACCATAAACAACCTATTTACTTTAGTTGACTTTATTTTCTTAACTCCACAACATATAAATAGGTGTAGCAATATATTTATCATTTCATAGTTTTTCAAAAAAAGTCTAAAGCGACACTTTTTTTTTTTTTTTTGGTCGAAGGAAGTAGCTTTTATATATGTGTAGATTTCTTAATATATCTAAAACATTTCCAAGTTATAACTATATAAAATTAATTGTTTCTTTCTAAAATCAGATTATCATTTGCAACTTGTATCATTTCACTTGGTGATATACTCATATACTTCTTATTAGTAAATCCTACCATTAACAAAATAAAATCCAAAAGTAGATTGATTATTTAAAGTATGTGATTTTTTCAGATATTTAAATATTATCAAGTTTTATTTGGTATGATAATTTATTCAAATAGATTATACGTTATATATATATATATATTATATTTATTTAAAGATAAAAATGGATCAATGCGATCAAAATTGCTTAGGTAGCAAAGAGTAAACTTATTTAATAAAATAATTGTAACAAAATACATTATATAAAAATAAGAAGAAGTAACAAAAATTAATCTCAATAATGTATATGATAGGTAAACATACAAATGCATAAAGCTTTCATACTTCCTATTATAATATATATATATATATATATATATATATATATAAACAAATGCAATAATTTAATAAATTATTTGTAGAAATTAAACATTAATTTTTATCTTTAATTTAATAAAATAGGAGTTTCACTATTTAAACAATTATTTTTTTCGCGGGTATAACATAAGTAAAAACATAAAAATTAATGTCAAATAAAATAAATTAATTCGTTGTACTTTAAAAATATCTTAACTAATATTTTTTATCAGAGGATTATTTTATTACTTTTTAGTTGCAGCTTAGACCCAACAGTATAGTCCTACTCACAATAAACACTCAAATATAACCCCCAATAATAATCAATAAAAAAACATTTTTCAAACTAAATATCATTATAATATGTGTGATATGTATGTCAAACTGAACACCGTGAAAAGACGAATAATTTGATATATTATACATAAAAAACGGATTAGAAATAAAAATGTTATTTGCATTTTAAAATATTGAAAGAAAATTATGAACTTACCAAAATTAACATGAACTTACCAAATTATTGTTAAAATTTTAGGCAGGAAAACTAAAATGACCTAAATGCCCTCCATTTACTTTTATATATATATAGATTTACTATATATTTATAGAATTTTGAAATGTTGCAACTTCATTAAGTAGAAATTAAAAAGAGGATTGAGAGTATTGTTTGGACAAGAATTAAGAGAAATCCAAAGAATATTAAATACGTCGCTTGAGTCAAATATTGGAGGAAGCCTGAAATTTAATTTTCGTTTGTTTGTTTGTTTGTTTTTAGTGAAAGTATATATGGTGTACTTGATATTTATATTTTAGTACTACCTCTATTTGTTTGTCTTAAATTGTAACTTTAGTTTAAACCTAACTCTCATTATGGGACTTTTTTTATTTTCTAAAATGGGACTATTATTAATAACAGGGTTAGTTTTAACTTTTTGACAAAAATCATATATAATTTCTCATATATTATCATGCTCATAATTATAAACATACCATGGGCATAGATGATTAATAAATTTTATTATATTTTGATTTCTATTTTCATTATATTTTTTGCCATGACATTAAATAATTCTTTCATTTTGATCAAATATTATACCTTATTCACAAATCGTGCATCGCATGGAGACCTTACTATTATTAAAAAATTGACGAAATGTTTCTTTGATTCTTTTAAGTTTTTAATAGAGGGGACCAAAATTGATTGATTTAGGGCAAAAAGAATAAATAACATGGGTTCAAAAACAGCCCGAGCCCTATTCTGCAGGGCCAAAATTAATTTTTTGCCCCCAAAGTTATAGTGTAATAGGGTCAAAGGCCCCTAAACTTAATCAGTTCGGCCTTATAACTTAATCAGGAATAATTGACAGAGCATATAAACTGATAAAAATATATAATAAGCATAAATGTTGAATGTTACAATAATAAAATGAATTATATATTCATATGCAACAAGTGGTATGTATTTCTTATCAAATTGAACTAACAAATTGTATAAAAATCGAATTGAACAAATGAATCATACTTTAAATATATTATTATTATTATTATTATTATTATTATTATTATTATTATTATTATTATTATTATTATTATTATTATTATTATTTTATTATCAGAGTGATACTAAGTTGAAAAACTATATAATAAGATGTAGAAGTAGACAATTTAAGCACTCGTAAAAATAACGTAGCGTCAAAGCTGGCTTTAGGACAGTGAAGGCGGTGTCATTGCATCAGGATCCTTGCTTGCTTTTTTTCTTTCTCTTTCTTTAATATATATATATATATATATATGTATATATATATATATATATAAACGCGTGTGTATAATATTGTATATTGTTTTAATAAGTCAAAGTGTCAAAATGTCTTGTGTGATCTAACTAGTTGATGATGCCTCTTCAGTGCCTTGTGAAGGATGTGAGGACAAATGTTCGACGCTTTCAGGAAATCAATTTACCGTTATGGCCCAAATAAGGCCTCCAACTTGGGGCACCAATTGAATTGATCTAGCTCAATAATTAATAATATGTTTTGACTTTTGAGTTATCGGTCAAAGGATAAAGCAGGTTAACCTATATGGATTTTCGTTTTTCATTTTTATTTATAATTTCCTTATTTTATGTAATTTATGTACTTATGTTTTTCTTTTTGATAACTTCTCAAATTAGAAATGTTTAAAAAGAATTTTTATCATCTGGTCTTTAAATCAAGACTCTAACATTCAATGCCAATTTGGTATGACACGACATTTAGCACATTTGTCTTGATTGGGAAAAATTATAACATATACTAAACATTTAGGCCCAAAAATTAGTGTCTATTTACACCAGACTCGAACAATAAATTTCCGGGGGGTCGACTATTTTATATGGAGGCTTAGTACTTTTTTTCTTCTTTTTATGCACACGGCTCTTTAAAATATAAAATTGACCTTGAGTACTATGTATGTAACGTGCAACTAATGTGCGAATATATCACACTGTGTTAAAAGTTAATGGTGCAATATAGTTCTTTATCTATTTAAATATGAAAGCTGTAAAGTAAATGAGTTCTAATATAGCAAAAGTAGCACATTCATAATAAAATAAAATAAAAAAATACAAATATTTTTTTGAGAAGAAATACTATTTTAGACCTCATGTTTTTCCTTTTGACTCGATAATAGTGGGTAATTAATTCATAGAAACAACTAAATGCCATATTATAATATTTTTCATATTTTCTCTTGGAAACAACTCACAATAAATTTTGATTTTTCAATATTTAAACAATTATGTAAAAGACAAATCAAATTTGTAAAAGAAAATAAATAATGATTTTTTAACATGAAAAAGTCATATATCCAAGTACATCTTGCCCGATGTTCGCACAAGATAGTAGAACATAAACATAAATAACACTGTCCGAGTGCGCAATGTGAGAAGTTCTAGACCAAATTTAAGAGCATCATAAGTAAAACAATACGAATGTATTGAAATAAACATCACAATCAAAGGAGGCAAACTTGTTTAAAGTATATGAAACAAAATCCCTTCTCCCCTCAAATCTTCATTACCAGAACAAGTGTTGCGTGCTTAAAATGATACAATCTGGACTTTATCCCTACGGGCTAGAGCTCCCTCCTATTCGAATGACAAAACCTATCTCACTCCTCTAAAAACTAATAATCTGACCACCATATTTCTTGAATGAATTTTGCACTTGGAATCACTCTTTGTGCTCACCAAGTCTCCCAACTCGTGTGTGTTCTACCTTCCAACATAACAATAATTACAACAAAGTATAAGTTAAAAAAAAATAAATGACAACTTTGAGTTCTAACGCTCAATGCTCTCTCAAAGTGTGTCGAACATAATGAAACACTGAGGTATATATAGACTTTAAATACTCGAAGCCCAAGTATATTCGACTATTAACTAAATCTAATACAAATGTGCATTAGATGCTCCTTTTTATATATCTCTTTCGATTCACTATTGAATATGAAAAATAATATAAAAAATTTAACTAAATATAAATCTAGACTAATTTAAATGTAATCAATATAATAGTATAGTACACATCAATTCAAGATTATGCAATATATCACCTTTCAAAAAAGATTATGCAATATATCATATATATTTCTTTACAAAAGCAAACAATCAGATGTAGTCATATTCAATTGTGTAATAATGAAATTAGACAAGTGAATTATTTGTCGGTTTAATTTATAATTAGGGCCCGTTTAGTTGCAAATCATCAATGACAATGGTAACATGTATGAATGAGGGGTCAATCATATTGTGGAATGAAATGGGGGAAATTGTTAATCAAATAAGGTAATGATTAACTTATTTATTATGTACCAATCACCATAAATGGGAATGAGTCTTCATTCATTCTCATTTCTTACCCCTAAACCTCCAACTAAGCGGGCCCTTATATTAGATTTAGGTTCAGGATAAATTTATCTCTCTTTTTTTAACCGTAATAAAGGGGGTGTTGCAAACAATTGTGCTTTTAGAAAAGTGATTTAAATTGATTTTGTGGTAAAATTAGAATTTGGTAGTGTTTGGAGAAAAAAGTGATTCTAAACAAATAAAAAATAAAAAATAAAATAAAAAATAATTTCATTTGTTTGTAAAAAAAGTTAAAAGCACCCAAAAGGTAGGATCTTGGGGATTCTCAAAATTACTTCTAGAAAATGATTATAGTGATGAAATAGAAGTTTGCAAACACTTCTTTAAATTAAAGTACTTTTCAAAAGTAATTTTAATGTTGATAAATGCAAGAAAATCGTTCAACACCCGTCCAAGGAATCACGGGGTTGAAAAGCAAATGCTGTAAATTAGAAGAGTGTAATAGCAAATACCCCCTTCCCAAAACATAAATCTGGAGTGGTGAAGCCCGGCAAGGGCGCTCGTTTATATTTCTAACCAAGTATCTTTTTCTCGCTTCATTGTTCAAAAAACAAAATAAATAACCCCCAAATTCACGCACACAACGAGAGGGAAACACATTCGCAACCCACAAGTGATGTGCAAAAGCCTTCTTCGTCTTCCACTTTGAGGAGTTTCTCTGGAATTTTGTTTCAATGGCTCAGAAGCTGCAGCAGCAGCTCAAAGAAGTGGGATCGAAGTTGGAGACTCCTCCAACTTCCAAAGATGCTCTCATTAAGCTCTTGAAGGTCAGAACTTTGTCGTTTTCTGTGGCGTTTCTTTCTGAATTCTACTCTTGAGGTTTCTTTTGCCGGTCTGGTTTTCAATTCGTGTTCGTTTCGAACTTCCATTGGTCGATGCATGCTTGTAATTTGTGAAAGTCACGGTGTCGTTACAATTGAGGTTGAATTAGGGTTCTTTGAAGGTTGCTCTTTGGCCTTGTTATTTATTTAACTAAACTGAAAGTTTGTGGCTTTATGTTCCAGATTCTCTGGCTTTTTAAGTTGTGAGATTCAAATTCTGGGTGTGCTTTGAGTTCAATTTACATGTGCATGTACCTGCATTGCGGAAGTTGCGACTTTGTGATAATTGGGATTGAATTAGGGTTCGTTTATGGGGTCTTTGGATTTCTTTTGCTGAATATAGCTTATCGGGTTGGTATTTGTTTTTATGTTTTTTTTTTTTTTAATATTTTAAAACAAAGCTGATTTGGTTGCTATTGAAATTTCTTCTGAAGGGGGAGAAATACCTGAAGTATAAATCCTCTCGATAATTATATTTAATATTATAAAATAGTCAATAATATTCCCACCCCACCCCTATCACCCCCGGAAAAGGAAAAAAAGGAAAACAAATATTTTGCTACAATTTACTATGAACAGTTAGAAACTTTGTATTCGTGAGGAAGTTCTCTGTATGTTAGCTTTTCATGTTTAGCTTATGTACCTCTACTGATGTTTTAGAAGTTGATGGAAACTTAAGTGGGGAATTGATGCATGTTATAAATACGAGGGATATGATTTGATTCTGAAGCTATCTTTCCAGATCCCACTGATAAACTTTCATATAAGCATGTATATTCGGATGCTTATATTGGTTATGCTAATATATGTGCATGATTATTTTGGTGAATAAAAGAGAAGGGCAGCACACACTTATACAGCATTTCAATTTAGCCCATTACGGAAGCTCCACTCCCTCCTTGTACATTACTGAACTAATAAAACATCATTCTGTTTTATGCTCAAACATAGTATATTGTAGCTGCTATGTTTGATTCTGCAGTCAAACATGATTGAAAGATAATTGTTTCTTCTGAAATTAGTGTCTTGTATCTGTAGTAGATGCTTTTCGAAGCCTCTGTGCAGAGGGTAAATAAAGAAAGAAAACATTAGGAGTTACAGTTGAGCTTTCCCTGCCACCAGCCGTCAGATTTGCATTAAGATTGCTAGGCTGGCCTTTGAAATTTTTAATTGTGGAATAGCTCTAATGGACTTGTATTCTGATTTTTTGCTGGTTGATTGGTATGAAGATACCTGGGTGTTCTACTGATTACTTCTTAGTAACTCAAAACTTCTCCTCCTCATGCAGCAAGGCGTGACATGCCTATCTGAATTAGATCAGTCACCACCGAAACCAATGCTGGAGGCTATGGAGCCTTTCTTGAATGCTATTGTGAAGCCGGAACTTTTGAAACATCATGATCGAGAAGTGAAGCTTTTTGTAGCTGCTTGTATCTGTGAAATAACTCGAATTACTGCACCTGAGGCTCCCTATGAAGATGATGTTTTGAAGGTACGTATTTCCTTGGAAAACAAATAGCTAATGGAGATAACAGCTCAAGTGTGTGCTTTGGTTTTTCAACATTTGATGATGACCTAGGTTCTAATTGTCTGTGTTTGATATATTACAGGATATTTTTAAGTTGACTGTGAGTACTTTCAGTGGCTTAAGTGACACAAATGGCCCATCATTTGGAAGGAGAGTTGTCATTCTTGAAACCTTGGCAAGATACAGATCATGTGTTGTTATGCTTGATCTTGAATGTGATGATCTCATAATTGAAATGTTCAATACTTTCTTCACTGTTGCCAGGTATGATCCTTTTAATGGTGGGCTCTATTTCATCAGTTGCAAAGGAAGCTTCTTTGTGCCGTTCATGCCAACTTATCTTTTCTCTACTTTGTCTTGGTGATATTTTATATGCACATGTTTTACAATTACTGACTTGTTTTCAAGTTAACTGTTTTCTTTTTCTTCGGGGTGGTGGTGAGTAATGAACTTGAAGTGTTTATCGTGGAAATTTTGTGGTGATATAGTAAATTGAGAAAGCAAGATACAGAATGACATGTTGATGAGGTAGTGATTACCACACGTGATTGTTGAACCTCCTTGGAAACCATAAATAAACAAAATGAATTTAAGTCAGAGTCGGGCAAATCTGAAATTTGTTTTTTTTCCTTCTAGTTTCTGTATTGTAAAGAAAACTGAGATGTTGAATCATCATAATACATCTGATATGTCTAGGATTGGGAATCAAGGAGTAGTTAACATGTAGGTGGGTTAGTATTTAGTACTAATTTTGATATCTTGGTCAATGCGGTTTACTATTTGTCTGAGATGTAGTGGGTGTAGGTATGCAATAAAATCTAATGCTCCTAATCCTGTCACCTTACTAGCTTCATTGACTTTCAAAATATTGCAAAACCAGAACATGTGACAGTATATTGCCCGTTAAGGATTGTATTTGTGGTAGTGATGCCATTAGTAATTGTCTTAGGAAAAAGAGTACCTTTATTGACATAGTTGATGTAGATCCTTTACTTTATTGATGTAATAACTTGTAATTCACCTTCAGCGACCAGCACCCTGATAACGTCTTGACTTCAATGCAAACAATCATGGAGGTTCTCTTTGAAGAAAGTGAGGATATACCAGAGAACTTATTACTTACATTGTTGTCTGTATTAGGCCGTGATGAGGAGGTAAAACATCTCTTTTATTGCTTAACATTTTATATATATTTGAGTGCTTTCTCATTGCTTTTGATTCCAGGATGTCACTAAGGCCGCAAGGAAGCTTGCTATGAATGTCGTCGAGCACTGTGCCGCAAAATTGGAACCTGCAATAAAGCAGTTTCTTGTGTCCTCAATGTCAGGAGACAGCAGGTCCCCGAAATCTGAGATTAACTACCATGATGTACTTTATAATACCTATCGCTCGGCTCCTCAAATCCTAGCTGGAGTTGTTCCTTATCTTACCGGAGAGCTACTGGTAATTACATTCAGTGCTTTTAATTGTCAGTTCATTGTTTTGTAAGTTTGCTGGGATGACACACCTACCTTTGTTTGTTTTGTGGGTCTAAGCACCTGATATCATGTTCATTAGTACTGAAGACAAATCTTCACCTTTGGGGATTGTGTGCTCATTCACTCACCATAACTTTGGGATCCGCTTCACCTTCTGCATTTCGCTTATCCCTTTTGTAGTCAAGTTGCTTACTTTAAAGTGGTCTGATAAATTCTCAAAACATTGAATCGTTAGTCATTTATATGTTGAACAATTCATCTAATCTCCCACCTTGCCATAAACAGAGTGATCAATTGGACATTCGTCTAAAAGCAGTGAAGTTAGTTGGTGACCTCTTTGCTCTGCCTGAATCTACTATTTCCGGAGCATTTCAGCCTGTCTTTTCAGAGTTTCTGAAAAGGCTGACTGATAGAGCTGCAGAGGTCAGAATGTCTGTCCTTGAGCACATAAAGAATTGTCTTCTAGTAAATCCCTTCAGAGCTGAAGCTCCTCAAATAATCTGTAAGAAATCCTAGTCTTATTTTTCTAAAGATTATGGTCCAGGTCTTTAATCCTAATCCTAATGATACTGATCAATTTCCAGCTGCTCTTTGTGATCGGTTGTTGGACTACGATGAAAATGTTCGTAAACAAGTTGTCTCTGTGGTCTGTGATGTGGTATGTCACGCCCTCACATCCATACCAGTTGAAACTATTAAGCTGGTTGCTGAACGCCTTCGAGACAAATCTGTATGTGTGCCTGTCTCTGTCTTTTCATCATCTTCACCATTCATTCTCGCCATCTGTCAAGCCATATTGTGATAACTTCTGTTCCTTCCAGCTTCTTGTTAAAAGGTATACAATGGAGAGGTTAGCTGACATTTATAGAGCATCGTGCACGAGTCAGTCTGGTGACGATGAATTTGATTGGATTGTTGGGAAGATTTTGAGATGCTTCTATGATAAAGATTTCAGGTAACTTGTTGGATTTCTGGTTGCTGCACATTTACTATATGATCTGCAGAATATATGATGAATCATATTAAATAGTTAAAAAGTATACCAACTATCACTCTATAGAGGCAGGTGATTTTGTTGAAATCTAGCACCACCATGTATCTCCTCAAAATGTAAATTATTCTTCCTAGGTTAAGAGTGCTGACAGTAGTTGAGCTAACTAAGATATTTTAATATCTTTGAATCATGATTTCTGATACATGATACTGGTTACTTCATCTCTCTTTGCAGGTCAGATACAATTGAGCCTATCCTCTCTTTATCCTTGTTCCCAGCTGATTTTTCCGTGAAAGATAAGGTTAAAAAGTGGGTTAATATTTTCTCTGGGTTCGACAAAGTTGAGGTTAAGGCTCTTGAGAAGATACTAGAGCAGAAGCAAAGGTTTGTGACTGCTTTTTTGGCTTATAATTTTTCTTTTTTCTGTTTTTTGAGTAAGGTCTGCAGATTAGATTAATTAAACCTTCATAACACGAATTCTAGTCTCATGGAATGAACAATGTGCTGCAGGTTACAACAGGAGATGCAGAAGTACCTTTCACTCAAACGTTCGTCTGAGGTTGGGATAATTGATTCTGCTTTTCTCTATCTTTGGCTAGTAGAAGTATATTGCAGGATCTATGGATGAAAGTACTATCTCTGGCATTTACAGGACGGTGATGGCGCCGAGGCTCAAAAGAAAGTAATGTTTTACTTCCGTGCCATGTCCCGCTATTTTACTGATCCTTCAGAAGCAGAGGAGAATTTTCAGACACTTGACCAGTTAAAAGATTCCAAAATTTGGAAACTTGTAATGCAACTTCTTGATCCAAACACTAGCTCACTCCAAGCCAGTAGTTCACGTGTGAGTCTTTACTCTGATACTGTTGCTCATCGGTTTTTTCCTCTTTCACTTTTCCCTGTTCTTTGATGGTAAAAATGCTTCCAATTACTCAGTCTTTATTAATGGCTTGCAGGATGATTTGCTGAAAATCCTTGGCCATAAGCATCGACTCCACGAGTTCCTCAGCACTCTTTCTCTTAAATGTTCTTATCTACTCTTTGGCAAGGACCACGTCAAAGAAATCGTTCTGGAGGCTGGTGTACACAAATCTTCTGGAAATAATGATTTAATTTTGTCCTGCATGACTATTCTTGTGGTAGGCAATCTAATGTATTATTGGTTTTTGCATACAGTACGTGTGTGTGTGTATGTGTGGATGACTGCTGGAGTAGGAATTATTGACTTTTTTATTATATATGGATGCTGTCAACTATTTAATAGCGGTGTCTCTAAGAGCTTATATGCATGGTCAAAGCTGATTTGAATGATCACTGGCATGTGTTGGGTGGCTGACTGACTCAATATGTCACAAAGTGATTGGTTTGGAACGTTGAGCTGTGAAGCACATGAAATAATTTCTGTCCTTTATTTGCACCCTAAAATAAGTAGCACAATGTTAATATTAATACCGTAAGAGGTTTATTATTATCACTTCTACATGAAAGATGAAATGCAAGTGATATTACTATTTGTGCATATGTAAGTCGAAACTTTATCATGCTAGATCTCATGTGTTATTACTGCAGAATATCTATTGAAAGTGATTGATTTACCATGACTGAAATACTCCCCTCAGAAGTTGATATGATGAAAACTAAAAAAGTTAGAAATCTCCTTTCTGATGGTTCACGTGTTGGACTTTCAGATTCTTGCTCGATTTTGTCCGTTGCTGTTTCGCGGGATTGAAGAGGATTTGGTTCATTTTCTCGAGGATGACAATGAAATAATAAAGGAAGGTACTTTGCATATCCTTGCAAAGGCTGGGGGAACAATCCGGGAACAACTTGGTGTCTCATCAAGGTTAGACTAAGTTACCTTTTGTTCAATATTCCAGTATGTCTTTATCTGTTTTTTTCTTTTCGGCGTAAACATTATACATTTCTTACAGGTCACTAGACCTTATTCTCGAGCGCATATGCTTTGAGGGTAACAGGAGGCAGGCCAAGTATGCTGTCCATGCCCTGGCATCCATCACAAAAGATGATGGACTCATGTCACTCTCTGTTCTCTACAAGGTTTGTCATTGCTATTGCATTTTATTTTTTAACTGTCTTATAGCCAATTGTAATCTTTAATGTTACTTACAGTTCATTCTTTTGCATCCTATTTTGCTAAAAAATTGATGACTTTGTAACTTCTTCCTTCCTTTTTGGCTATGAAATGAATAGAGGCTCGTTGATATGCTTGAAGAAAAAGCAAATTTACCAGCTGTTCTGCAGTCTCTTGGGTGCATTGCACAAGCTGCTATGCCGGTCTTTGAAACAAGAGAAAGTGAGATTGTAAAGTTCATTCGAGAAAACATACTGGAGCTTGGTCATGTATGGCTTGTTAAATGCGCAAGTACTTTTGGATCCATTGTTCTCTTCGTTACTGCAGTTGATATGGAAAATGTTTCATTTGCAGATGGTAGAAGATAAAGCACCTGATTGTTGGGATGATAGAAGTGAACTTTGTTCGCTAAAGGTTGTTCTGCTGCACACTTTTATATCATCTCGAAATAATACAGATCTTGCAGAATCTTAATGCGCTAATAATGACCAATCAATCTGTCCCTGCAGATTTTTGGTGTTAAAGCTCTAGTCAAGAGCTATTTACCTGTTAAGGATGCTCACCTTCGTTCTGGAATCGATGGTCTAATTGACATCCTAAAAAATATACTATCTTTTGGTGATATCTCAAGAGAGATTGGATCAAGGTAACTTGGAAAGTTCTTTGAGTGAAAGATTCTTTAAGGCGGACGCAGTTGTTGATGTCTTCTTCATTTGCCTGACTATTGCTTAACATTTTCAGGCATTAATATTATTCCTTTTCATGTTTCAGTTTAGTTGATAGGGCTCATTTGAAGCTTGCTGCAGCTAAAGCTGTTCTTCGCCTATCGAAGTATTGGGAGCAGAAAATTCCTGTTGATGTCTTTTACCTTACTCTGAGGACTTCAGAGGTATAGTTCATTTGGTTGGGAGTATGCAGTTGTCTGCAGAATAAATTTCTGATTCTCAATAACCTTAAAACAGTTGACTGAGTATGGTTTTCTTATTCTTCCATACTTGTATTCCCTAGGAAAAATTTCCTGAGGTAAAGAAACTACTGCTCAGCAAGATTCATCAGTACATCAAGGACCGGGCTTTAGACCCTAAGTATGCTTGTGCTTTCCTGCTTGATATATCATCCCAGCAGGCGGATGCTGAAGAGGTAAAGAGAAGTCCAGGCTATTTCTGACTTCACTCGTCCTCATTCTCAATTCTCTCTCAATGTAAAACCAAATATTCATCATTCTCCTATGCATGTTTTCCCAGTGCCCTTCACCCTGGACCCCAAAACAAATCCACCAACTCCTAAGTTTCATTGTATAGTACTGCTTACTTTTTTGAATGTATTAGACTCCAAGACTTTCCATATATGTGTTACATAACTTCAACCTAAACTATTTGGCAGAACAAACGCAATCTGAGTGACATCATCCAGATGTATCGTCAAGGAAGAGGACGACAGATATCTTCTCAGCCTGATACAAATTCTCCCTCACATAATCCAGAATACATGCTCCCATATGTGGTGCATTCGCTTGCTCATCATACTTCATTTCCTAACATTGATGAATGCAGAGATGCGAAAACATTTGAAGGAATGTACAGGTATCTAAGATTGGCAATTATAAATGTTAAATGCGCTTAAAGAGAACAAGAAAATCACACTCAGTTGTAATACTAGTTTGAAGAGTTGTGATTGTTTTTTTTTTTCTAGTAGTACTTTAAGCAAGTACCCCCCCTCCCAGTTTTTGGTTTCTCTTAATCAAAGATCGACATTTTTGATGGATAGTCTACATGGAAATGTAGAGCTATTTAATATAATTGGAACATGTTGATGCCGTCGCAGAGAACTGAATTAACCATATTTTTAATTTGACATTTTTGAGTCTTGTTGCTTGCTGTATTTTCATCTTTGGTTGAAGAAATTAGGTTTTACATCTCCCATATTCTTTAAAGTTTTACCTGATATGCCACTGGTAATTGTGAAGTGTGGTCGCTACAACGCATTATAACGAACAGGCATTTGATGCAACAACTTAGATGAGAGAGATTTGATTGTTAGACATGGTGTGTTCTGCATGATTTGAATGCAGCTGTGGTCGCGGAAATGGGAATTTTGAATATCAAATGTAACTCCGCCAAATGCCAAAGTTTCTGGAGCTTATAACGGTTTCTAATAGTTTTAGCTGTAAAGAATAGTATTCCACTAGAAGTGGCAAACATGTCAGCCAGATAGAGTTTTTCATGTCAGATTGAGACAATCAATCAATAAATAACCAGGATGTAGAAAGATGCAAGTGATGGTAGAAAATAATTGGCTATATAATGAGAGAGCTTATGAGTATCAACTTCAAAGAATTGCCTGCAACATATTTGAGATGGCAAAAATGGTAATGAGACCGTTAAAAGTGCTGCTACAATGTAATTTTGAATCTAAGAAAAATATCCGCGGCCAAGACTAAAAGATCCTCACATATTTATGATAATTTTTGTAACTCCTACGCTTTGGTGGTGCTGCCATATATGTTAAAGGAACCCTGACTCATGCATAAGGCAACAGCCATGTCCCATCTGCAGTGTTATAGCAACTTGCAATCAGCAAGAATGTTTTTTTAAGAAGCGTGGTTTATTGATTTAGGTTGCAAGTATTAAAACTAAATATTATGTATTAGGTGGTTGTGTGCATAACTATTTTTTGGTGCTAAAGCGGACTATTTACTCTTCAACATACAATACATATCTGAATTACTCGCTTGCTACTTTGTCACCAGTGACATTATTACACAATAAAAGTTAATGCCATTCTGAAGTTTCTTAATATAGCTATGTAGAAGCAGAATTTTTGTTTAGCATGGCTTGCCATTCAATGCATAAGTATGCACCCCCTCTATTTTTTGTGTCGTCCTTGAGCCATAGACAACCTTTGTATGCCGCTTCACTCTGTACATTTGTTAGATGCTGAGTGATAAAGAATGAAAGCTTAACTTCGATTACTATGAAAAAGCATAATAGGATATTTCTTTAGAGAGACTTAATGCTTTAAACTTTAATAGAGTTTCTATTATCTTTGAGAGAATTGCTAGAGGCTAGTGGAAAGCGAACAATTCTCCGCTTTTACCTAATTTTTCTTCTTTCTAAATTGGAATGAACTTACTAATTTTTTAAGGTTTGTGTTAAGAGTTGATTTGGGTAGGAATTCTTGGTTTATATTTGCTCAGGATGATATTTATGACTAAAATATTTCTTTAGATTATTCGTGATGACAAAATAGGAGCATTAGTTAGCCACGTGACACATTTCAAATATGCTTATTTTGCATGTTGCCACGTATCCACATTTGAAAATGAATAATTTTTCGTACCTGTTTTAGCAATAATTGAGTTCATTTTAGACGATGTGTCAAATGTGAGTGAACGATAATATTTAGAATATGCTCCGGCTTTCACATGGCTTTTTATGTTTTTATTTGTATTTTAGGTGAAAAGACATATTTGCCCTTAGTAAATGCCAAGTGATTACAACTGTCGTAATTTGATAATGAACGATAGCTTATTGTGCATACTTGGGAAATACTGTTCCTTTATTCTTCCACATTCATTTAATAAATGTATATCTGCTTCAGGCACTTGCATCTTTTTCTGTCGATGCTGCTGCACGGAGATGCAGATGGCAAATCTGATGCCAGTATTAGCAAGGAGAAGGAAACTGTCTCATTGCTGAACTCAGTTTTTCTATGTATCAAGCGCTCTGAAGATGCTTTTGATGCAGCTAAGTCCAAGGTTTGACATGTCATATATATATATATATATATCTGAATTTTGAATCTTGTTGTGCTATTTGTTTGTCTACATTTCTTGATGAGATAACATCTTCCCCGGCAGAAAGCACCATGCATTAACCTATCAGATAAAATACAATGACTAAATTAGAATGTTCCCATGGTTAATGTTTTTCAATGCCATAAATATTTCCATAAATCATATTTCAGAATCTATACGGTCTGTGCGACCTTGGTATGTCAATTTTGAAGAGGTTAGCTCCAAAGCAAGATGATCCTCAAGACTTGAGTGCATCCGTGACCCTACCTTCTGGGCTTTTTAAACAAATTGCGAAGAAAGGTGAAAATGACACAATGGTACGTATGGTCAAACTCCCTTGATCTTTACATGTATCTTCATGTATGTCTCAATAAGATGATTCCCGGCAAGATTAATAGTTGACTATTGACTCCCCCACCCCGTGAATTTTCTTACATCTGGTTTATGTTGTCTGAAGCAAGCCATGTTCAAATAAAATAATGTTTTTTTTTTTTTTTTTTTTGTGTTGAATTGTGGTAATGTGCTGCTGGGCGTTTATGTTTTATGCTATATTCAGATGTTGCAACACTGGCCTTAGGTCAAAAGAATTTTCAGATCTAATGCCTCGAGATCTTTTGCACCTACGCTCTTTTGTCCTAGTATGTTCACTTATGTATGATAAACTGCAATTTTGTGTAGATGATCAATTTAGATCTTTATCCACACTCCTAGTATACTATTCAGCTTACTTCTAGGCATGCAAGGCACTTCCAAATCTCTATTTGCTGAACTATGTTGAGACTGCATGTATATAAGTAGAAGTAGAAATATTCTTATGAGTATTTTTTTCGTGACAATTATTATTGTTATTATTTTTATTCTCAATATTATTATTATTATTATTATTATTATTATTATTATATTATTATTATAATTATTTATTAGAATAATAATATTATTATTATTATTGAAGATTTGGTCTATATCTTATCCAATCTTGTGCGAGGATCATGTACTAATGCCTAACTTCTGAAATTTCAAGTTTTCAATGACGTGTATCTGATAGATTATGTTTCCTGTAAACTAGGTTGGTGAAGAGAAGACATGGCTTGCAGATGATGGCGTCTTGGCCCACTTTGGATCACTTGAATTAGAAGCAAATGATATTGTAAGATTTGTATAATTTCCAGCTACTGGCATAAGATATTCCATCTAACCCTTGGAAGGCATTTTAATCATATGGTACTTTAACTTCAGGCTAATTCAGCACCTGCGGAGGATGATATCATGAAAGACAGTGACATAGAAGGCAGTGAGATACCACTGGGGAAGTTGATGAAACGACTAAAAGCTAAAGCAGCAAAGGCAAGAAAAGAGGTGAAGAATGAGGCTGCAACGCCTGGAGTGGCGGGTGAAAATGAATTTGATGTCTTGAAAGTGGTGAACGAAATAAATTCTGATAATCTGGGAGCAGTTGGCAAGATTGGATCAAGTAACGACCATGGATATGTTAACAAAAAGAGAAGTGTCAATAAGGTTCCAAAGAGGAAATCACTGTTTGAAGAATCCAAGGATGTTCCTGTGCCAAAACGTAAGAGAACGTCTTCTGCACAAACTCACAAGTCTCCCCAAGAAAATCTGTCCAAGGATTCTAAGAGGCCTAGTAAAGTAAATCAGGAAAATATCTCTGATGAATCAGACAAAGTGGATGAGGAGCTTGAAACTTCTTCAGAAGGTAAACCTGCGAAAGAAAAACTGCCTGAATCTGCAGAATCTGATTTGTTAGTTTCTCGTAAGAGGAAGAAATCCAGCACGTCCTCTAAGCAGAAAAGTAAACGATCAGACAGAGATCATGCTGATGCCTTCGAACATTCTGCTTATGCTAAGGTATCCTTTAAGCAATGCTTTTCTGAAGGACTATGATGGTGAAATATGCTTTTTTCACTTACTCTTGTTATATACAGAAGCCTAAGAAAGTTGCAGAAACTGATGAGACACATACATTCATCTTTTCCAAGTCGGCATCTCTGAAGAAGCAAAAGAAGAAAAGTATCAGTGGGTTAGCAAAGGTTTGTCTGTCCTTGCAATTTCTTGTGAAGCGTTTGGGTTTGTGGGTTCAACATGCTTTCAGTATACTCTAACATGCACCACTTATGATGCTTTCCGTGCCATAGCACTGAGGAAGCATCTTAATGGAAATGTATTATAGTATGCGTCATTTGTCCTTTTGTCGGGAGACACCCTCAGGGGTGTCAAGCCAGAAGTTTTTCTTAGCCACTGTCAGAAGTAAGAATGGTAAAACAAAATATATGTGATGTCGAATGCCGCGCTCAAGTTCACTCTGCCCAACCAAACTCTGGAGTTATGTGGCAGAGAACTTACCTTAGCAGCTTTACTTAAATCCTTTCTGTATCTGTAAAGTAAATGCTGTCAAACTTATCTTCTTTTATTTAAAACATGGTTTCATCTTTGTTTAGTGCACAACCAAGGACAGCGGAAGTCCCGGCACTGACTTAATTGGTTCCAAGATAAAAGTTTGGTGGCCGATGGATAAGCGGTAAGTTCGTTTCAATTTTGATCTGTAACTTTAATATGGACAAAATGGGGAAATGGAACACTAGGAATGCTATTGTGGGCATCAAATCCTTTTATTAGCATATTTAGTTTCAAACTTTCTGCTTCTGCTTTTTCTTTGTTCTGAAAATACTTTAGTGCCGAGCTTAGAATCTTTCCTCTCATAAAATAAACCATTTGAAATGTAAGGATGAACAAATAAAGACACGAAGAAAAAGTGTTAATGAGTGAGCTGGTGGGTGATAAACCCACCTTGTTTTCCTTCTCGCCACATTTATGTTATTTGGTATGGCTGTAGGTATCTTGCTTCGAACTTCGTTAAGCATATCCAGAAAACTGCCTGCAAAAATATTCTTAGTGACCTTTGTGGAGACTGTCAATCAGAGGATAGAATTGCACTTTCTTACCAAATAAAATACATTTTTGCATGTGTTCATGGATTTTTTTCGACTAAATGAAGAGTGTTACATGACATCAGTGATATACATCTTTGCATGTGTTCATGGATATTTTCGAGTAAATCATGAGTTTTCCATGGCATCAACGATCTACGTTTCTGGTTTTACTCAGGTTTTATGAAGGTGAGGTGGTGTCGTTTGACTCCCAGAAAAGGAAACATGTGGTAAATTTTCTCATTCTTTAAGTGTCAAGCTATAGAACTCATTGACAATTTGTTCTTACTAAGTTCCTCTCCCTTTTCTTCTTTATTTTCTTTTTCTCTTTTCTTCACAAAATCTATTGGCTCATTTTTTGTGCAGATATCATATGATGATGGAGATGTAGAAGTTCTTCGATTGGATAGGGAACGGTGGGAGCTTGTTGAGAAAGTTCATAAATCAGAGAAGGTCCAAATTGTACAAACTTATCTTTATTTTGTCATAATTGTGTCACTGGTTTATCATGAGATCTGACAATGTCAGTACATTTACAGAGATCTGGCTCGTCAAAGGGCTCTCGTCCTAAAGCTCAGTAAGTACTGTCTTCACTTAATCTTTGTGGGATGGATTCTTGTTCATTCATAGCTTCATATTATACTATGTACCTCTAAACTTCCGTTTTCTCAATATATGTTGATATGCACTTAATTAATTAATTATCACATGTGTGCGTATGCAATTTTACAATTTGTGGATAGAGATGGAAAAATGATAAAGCACTGTGCAGAGAACTGTGTGGGTTGTGCCATAAAATTCTCGTCGCACTATGAGCCTAAGTAGTACGAATGAAGGATGCAATGTGTGAGCCTTAGAAAATGAATCACATCTATTGGCAATGTTGCCATGTCGTAGCTATCTGCTGGCTTTTCTTACAATGAAGCTAGCCTGACCACATGGTTAAACCCACATATATTTAATATTTCCCTATAGTAGAGTCCACTGGCCGATTAGTAAGTATGCTGATATTTACTCACAAGAAATTCTGCAAGTATAATTTCCATTTCACCGACCAGCTTTGCCACTTGCCGTTAATCTTCCTTTATGTTGCTTCTATAATATAGAAGCGCCTTTCTCATAGATGTCTATTGACCAATGACCATAATGTTCAAAGTCTAAACATCTTGGGTTTGGGTTGACCCTCCCTAATTTTTGTTGTACTTGACTGGTTGAGAATAGAAATCAACAGATAGGATAAATTTAAATTGCAGGAGTTCTTTGAACTATATTTCAATACATTCTGTATGTTTTATCTGGGGTGCGTAGATAAAGAAATTGGGATTTATTGTCCATCATATATCTTGGGCAGTGCGTACCTCCTAGGGCGTTTTATTGAACCCAGTTTAATTTTGAGTAATGACTCGCAAGAAACTGGATCTTGTTAGGCACTTCCGCAGTTCCCTCTTGCCATTGAAGATGATTACATTTCATGTCAACACTAATGCATTCTCTTATTACCTGCTATCTTAATTAATTGCTTACCTCACACGTGCACGTATACTTTCTATTGAAAGAGCCCAGTACATTGATGTCTACTTGTTTAATGACCTGCAGATCATCTGGGCAAAGAAGAAAATCAGTTGAAGGCACAGAAAAGGACAAAAAAATCACTGTGAAGTAAGTTGGTTTTATATAAATCAGAGGAATTGAAGTGCGTGATTCTTTTCTTTATCTTATGTAATTGAACTGACTGGCAGATCTCGATCATCCCAAGTAAAAGGAAAACGAACTCCACGCAAAAGTCCAAAACAAGTGCAGAAGGGCTCGTGGAAGAGTAATTCCTCTGTGAAAGGAAGAGAAAAGCCAGATGTTACCTTGGCTGAAAATTCAGACTCTGGTGAGGGATCTAACATTTAGCCATTTATTTCCTGAGGTTAAGCTGACCAATGATGCACTATAAGATGGCTTCTGGAAATCATGTTTATTTTTGGAATGTTACGTCTTTTTTGTCAAAAGCCTATTTGAAGTTTCAAGTGTTCTTTGAGTTGAATTTAGTGCAGTCAATCCAGTGACTAATTTTTAGGTTCTTAACCGTGACGTGTGTTTTCTGGCAATTCAGAGAATGAGAGGATTGAAAAGAATGTTTCGGATGAGGAGCTATCTGACAAGGCTAACGAGAGGAGTGATAAGAATGTGTCAGATGAGGAGCTGTCTGACAAGGAGAATGAGAGGACTGATCAGAATGTGTCGGACGAGGAGCTAGCGAACAAGGATGAGAAAGAGGAGGAAGATGCAGACAAGGGGTCGAGTGAATCGGAAGAGCAGAAAGAGGAAGAGGATGACTCTGAAAATACTAAGAGTGATGATCATGCTGGTGACTCTCCACTGGGTGCACATGGATCGGACAACGAAGCAGTCTCTTCTTCAGATGTGAAGTCGTTGGATGAGGACAAGGGAGAATCTGAAGAAGAGGCTGAGGACATGGATGCCCAGCCAACAGCAGCTCGAAATCAGCCTGACAACAAGAATTCTGGTTCTGATGATTCCGAGGCTTCTGATGATGAGCTTCTGGTACTCTACTTCACCTTTTTTCACCTCTACAGTTTATGCCAGATGTTTAGGGAAAATTACAAATCCCACCCTTGAGTCTGGCCTATTTACAAAAACATAAAAAAGAAAAAGATTGTCTTTTTAATGATTACAAGTGTCCTCTCCAGGCCCCGCCTATCGCGTAAACAATGAGATTTCTAGCAAAAGCGAGCTGTTTTTCTTTATTATTATTATTACTGAAATTAGGCTAAACTCGGGTGCTTCCGTAATTATCCTTAATGTTTTAACATTGTCTGATGCACTGAAACTGTTTTGTTTCTGAAAATGCAGAGCACGTGGAAACAGCGTGTAGCAAAGAAATAAGTGGTAATGAAGATGTTGCACATTGATGATGATGAATTTCAAAGAAGAAATGGATTAAAGTGTTGATCTGAATAAATTTGCATTTGCCTGCTGTAGATGGTAGCGCCATAGAGAATATAGCATAATTCATAAAAAACTGTTGGTTGATGTAGTTGCAAGAGAAGTTTGTGTGTCAGTGGGTTAGAGCAATTATGTTTTAAGAAGTTATGTACAGCCATAAACTGTACTAAGAGATTGTTCAGTTTTGTATGTATTTTAAACTACATTTGGGTTTGTTAGTTTATTTTGGGTCTTCTTTCTTTGTAAAGTGTTTGGGGGGTTTAAGGATTTTTAAGTACACCGGGTCGGCATTTGTGCTATCAAACTTTTAGCTTTGCTGTGTATGAGTATTGTTACTTGTTGATGAATTTAGCCTGCATAGCATATTGTATTTGTATGCTTTTGTTTTTTTGAAAGCGTAGTTGTATGCTTTTTAGTTGAGAAGTCTGAAAATTTTCACTGAAAAGACAAAGGAAAGGGATTTTTCAAGTTCGACCTAAGATCCATGTCTCGTATTTATTTTGTTTAAAACTGCATCTTTAATGAGTGAGTTTTGTGGCAGTTACACAAATCTTATTTCATACAGTGAGAAATTATAGGTTTTTGAATAGGGTTAGGGTTGGATATGAGTACTGATTTAGACATGCCCGCACCAGGTGATGGCGGCACAGGTTTCTGTCATCTTCATTAGACGCAATATTAGAAAAATGTATACCTAATTACATACGAGGGAAACAAAAATATTAGGAGGGGGAAGGAGGCTGGTTAGTTGAGATAGTAATGCGTTATACTTGATATATGTATATGCATTTCATATGCTGCCTAACTATGCCAACGTCTCGTGAACACCTGTTGATGTGTTAATAGTGTGATATATTTAAAGAATTATTACATAAACAGATGTTCACAAATGTGATTCTAATTAATTAACCTAATGTAATATTTCAAGTAAAAAGGTAAATCTCTACTTAATATCAAGTATAATAAGGAATTATTTGTGGTTAGTTGATAGAGCATCTTGTAATTCAGATCAGTGGTCAGGGATCGGCAACTCCACCCTAATCAGGAGTTGTACTCAAGAAAATATAAAAGTCCAACTGTCAAGTGTGACATGTCTTCACCATATTAATTTTAAGCATATTATATATATATATATAACAGAGAACTAACCGTGATTTTTCAAGTTGGAAATTCTAATATGGCAGTTTCCACTTTCCATATCTGACTTTTTTGTTCTTTTTCCTTTTACTTTCTTTTTCGTTTTTATTTTTCAATTATAATTTTAAATTATATATAACTTTTTCATTTTTAATATATGTTTTACGAATAATATATTCAATTAATTTTCTTTTTGGAACTCTTGATTTGACAACCATATCTACCTATCTACCTACAATACTAAGGGGATGTTTGTAAATAATAGTGCTTTTAGATAAGTGATTTTAATTGATTTTGTGAAAAAAATAGAATTTGGTAGTGTACTAGTGTTTGGAAGAAAAGTGATTCTAAACAAATAAAAAATAATAAATAAATAGTTTAATTTATTTATAAAAAGCTAAAAGCTACCAAAATCTATGATATTGGGGATTCTCAAAAGCACTTTGGAAAAGTGATTTGAGACCCCCTAGTATGATATTACAAACACTCATTTAATTAGAATTGCTTTTCAAAAGTGATTTTTGTGTTGCAATTGAGTGTGCAAACACCCTCTAAAAGAGGGTTACAAGGAAGTAGGGGAAAATACATGTCTTCTCTTCATAAATTGTGTTATTTTTTCTTTATTTATCGGTACTATATATTAAAAGAAAGCTCCTGCAAAAGAGGAGACATGTGTCACATCCACCTTTTATGCGTTCTCCCCAAATTAATTTTTTATTGTTTTTACTTTTTTTATCCTTTCCCTTAGAAATTTTAAGGTCTTATAACTTTTTTGTCTCAACAAAGTGATTCACAAGAAATATATCATATTATTCCTCTTTTACAATCTTGCATTTAAAATCCATAATGTATATATTACAATTAAAATATTAATTTTTAAGAGTAAAATATCTTTTTAGGATGATAATGATATATTTTGAATTTTAAACATTTGTATATAAAATTAAAATGTGATATAATTCCAAAAATAATACTCCCTCCGTCCCGACCTAATTGGCCTACCTTCCGTTTGTGTGTGTCCCAATCTGATATCAGTCCATAAATGACAAATTTCTCTCACAATCTCCACCCTCAAAATCTCCGCCTTTGAAAAAGTCAAAGATTCCACAAAATCTGTTTTTTCTTAGTCTCTGTGCCCGACCAAGGTAGGCCAATTAGGCCGGGACGGAGGGAGTACATTTTTTTTAACAGATTAAATTTTTTTAGAAGATTAAAATTATTTACTTTAATTTTACCTTTTTTTTATCTTAATAAGTTTTGAACAATTTAAATTATTTAGTTTAAAAAAGATTCGCAGAAAATATAAATTTGTTAAGTTTACAGTTTACAATAGGAAAAAAAAAAAAGTTTAGATATATTTGCTAAGGTGATTTGTTGATTTAATTAATTTGCTTATTATTTGTCTATTTTGTGAAAAGAAAATTTATGTTACCTACAAAATAATAAGTCATTTTTTTTTTAATATGACATGATAATATAGTTTACTACTCATATACTTAAGTAATTAATGTGTTTGTGCCTTCTTATACTAATGTTTATGTTATTTAATAAATATGGCTTTTAAATGATAATTATTCAAAATGTTTGACATTGTTTTGTCCTTACATGCATATGTAATTATTACAACATGTGTAATGCAATGCACGACCAAAATAATAGGGAGGGAAATGAATCAAATTTCAAGTTTCAAGTTTTTGTTTAAAATTTTACTTAAAATATTTAGCATCATCGGATCATGCATTCAAATAATTTAACTAACAAAATTTATGAAAATATAATTGATAGTTTCAATTTGTGATAATGAAAGGTATTAAAAGTAAAAATATAAAAAATTGAATAGTCAAAATTTATGAAAATCTAACTGGTAGTTTCTATTTGTGATAATGAAAAGTATTACATTTTTAAAGAAAACCACAAGTAGAAAATGATATTTAAGAAGGAAGAAAGATAATTGGAAAAAAAATTATTAACTCTCAATTTTATATTCTCAAATAATATATAGGCTGATAATTTTATTATATATATTATCATAATAGAAAAAAATATTCATTCCGTGCATCGCACGGGTGGACATCTAGTATAATAAATAAAAAGATATTTGATTTCTTAGAAATAATATTATATCTAAAATATGAAATATAACTTTTCGTAACGTTGAATTATTTGATTAGTTTCTATAATTTTTTTGGATCTAGATAAAACATTATTAGATCAATTGTGTGTGTCAATGCTACAAGTATTTAAATTATTAATTTCATAATAAAAGAAAAATTACATTTTTAAAGTTATATTATTGATTGTAAAAGAGGTCATTCCAATAAATTTGTTATTTTTTTAAATAAATAAAAATTGATCTACATATGAACAATACCATGATCGGTGAGAAATGTAATGCATCTATGTATTAGAATAGATTATTTTAGAAAAAAACAGAAAGTATTTTTATTTTAAAAATCCAATCATTTGACGTAGCAGGATAAGTTGCTGTAACTTTTTTGTCATAGAATAAAGTAGGTGTCAACCAACTTTTCTGATTAGAACTAAATTATAAATTAAACAAATTCTATAGACCGATAATCAAGGACCTACATGTTAGTAAGTGTGAAAACTTTAATTTCTTAAAATCTTATTTCTATTGAAAAATACTCGTTTTGAGCATATCTCATGTATAATTAGGTCAAGCTAAAAAAATAAAAAGAACAACTAATTTGTTGTAAAGACTGTCGTCTATGACAAGTTGGCTAATGATTAAAAAAAAGTTTAATAAAACATAGGTGGCAACTATTTGCAGCCAACAAAATTTCTTAACACAATTCATTTATATTTAAAAATGAGTACAATTTTCTTAATACATCACACTTAGTACCAATTAAATTACTCATAATTAAACATTATAATAATATATTGTTAAAAATAATAAAAAATGAAAAATTAATTAAAGAAAAGAATAAAAACTTGGAACCCCTCCCATCCCTCCCTCCACGAATATTGTTTGTCCATGAAGACAACATCTAGTTCTTGTTCTCTGTAATGATGATAATTTTGCTAATCTTATTCATCCTTAAAGCTGTGAGAATTAGGGTTTGATGCAACTATGAGATCTGCAAAACTAACATGAAATTTTGTTGATCTCTCCGGTTCACAAATCTCTCCGGTTGGCACCGAAATCTTTAGAAATAATTTCATCCACCTCCATCCCCTCCTTATTCATCCTTTCTTCCCTAAAAGATTCTCAAACTCCATCTCCTCGAAACTGTATAAATAGCAATCTGGCCTTCGTGCAAAAAATATAATTAAATAACATGAAGCTGTAAATTTTTATATTTTAATTTAGTATAAAAGATTGTTCTACTTTTCTATTTTAAATATAAATGATAATATTGTGGATGTTTTATTTATGCCTTGCTATTATTAAGGGTATGATAGTCATTCTATAATAACATTTAAATTTATTAAATTAGTGAATTACATTAAGAAATTTAATGGGTTGCGAATAGTCGCCGCCTAAAACATAATAAATAAATAAAGTAAAGAGTGTAAGCACTATAACTCTACCGTCACCTCACTATCGTGTCCGACGGGCTTTAAGAAAAATGCGTATGGACATAAAATCTAATTAATAAGATAAAAAAATTAAACTTGGTCCATTGGATATTTTGAATGTAAGACTATATATGTCTGCACACGCTTCATTGTATAAAAAAAATGTATTTTTAATTAAAAGATACAGTTATTAATGAAGTTGGGTTGTGGAGCACGGTGATCGATGGTATTGAATTACAATCTTATATAAGACTTATCTCCAAGCATAAAATTATAGTTAAATGTTCTTTCATATTGTACTAGAAAACTCAATTATGATATACTTATGTTTTGTCGTGTCAGTCATGTTATATTTTCTAAAGTCAATAGATTATATTTATGAAAAGTATCAAAACAGTGTTGCTTTTGCTGATACGCAAATTTCGTATTCAATTAAAATGCGTCACGTAATAAAATATATATTGAATATTAATTTTATATTGATTATTTTTAATATTAGGAATTGGGTAAATAAAATTTCTAAGTTAAATAGTCAATTTAATTGGTGATTTATTATATATTTTATTGGCCAATGGAAAGCCGCCACGTGTCAAGATGATGTAGATATTACTATATTAAATTAAATTAATTTAGCAATTATCCAAGAAGATGAGGAGAAACATCAAGTCATGCTGGACCAATCAGAATGCTCCATGTGTTAAGTTGTTGCAGTAATTATTAAATTAATTGTATTAATTTAATAATTATCTTATGGATAATGATATTATGAAGGACCAATTATATACTCCATTCAGACTCAAGCCCATTAGGATTTTTCCATCCTACAACTACAAATAGGACCTTATTCTCCACCAAAATCACAACAACACAAGTTCAAGAAAGGTGGTACAAAACCAATCTTGAGATTAAGGCGGTACAAAGTCAAAATTCGGCGTTACAAAGCCAATCCGGTATTACAATCTGGTGTTACGAAGCCAATCTTGAGATTTTCAAAGCTTTACAAAGCCAATCTCAAAATTTTCAACGTTTGATCCGAGATCAAGGTACTAAGCCCCTCCTATCGGCGTTTTCAATCAAAACTTCGAAGGTGTTCTTCGTCGTTCGTTGGTACACATAATTATGCGTGCATAATAGGCCGATTAAATTGTCTATTTAATAACATTTGCTGCATAATTAGTCGTGTAGTGCTCGTATTGGTATTATTGGACAAATTAATGTTGTTTAACTTGTTTTGAAGCATTAAGGTGAAATTAGACCAAAAAGTCGAACTCGACTTAAACTGGATGCGAGAACAAGTGTCGCAAGTAAAAAAACCGAGCGAAAATTGATCCAAGGTTGCTGGGAATTAGTCTCGGCCGAGCCAGAGGATCTCGGCCGAGCTTGAAGGTCAGCAAAAGAACAAAAATTGGCTGTTGAAGATTCTCGGCCGAGCCATAAATTCTCGGCCGAGCCATTTTTATAGGCAGCTCGGCCGAGCCAGAAATTCTCGGCCGAGACAGGCAGTGGCCCAGCCCAAATCATGCGCGGATTAATCCTTTTCTGGCCCAAATTGAGCCTAATTCGTCCCCGACTATAAATAGAAGATCCAAAAGTCCGAAAATTACACTTTTACATTGATTCGAGAGCGCGGACTTGGAAATTCTGAAGAACACGAAGATTCAAGATTCAGCAACTCGGGTTTTATAGTTTTATAGTTTTATGTTTTCTTTTATTAGTTTGTTCTTAGCGATCGCTATGATCGGCTAAACGTTTATTTTCCCGTCTTTGACTATGTTGAACCTAGACTGTTATTTATGTAATTAATTCAGTAATTGCTTAATTTAATTATGTTCTGAGATTACTTGTGTTATTGGATTACTCTATCTTTTATATGTTTGTTATGTGGACTGATCACCCTAGTAATAGGCATATAGCTGTCGCTAGGTCATGAATTCATAATCCGTAATTGTTATGCGTTTGTGCCCAAAAGTAGCAAAAAGTGGTTACTCGCTAGGATAACATAAAGTCGTGGTCACTTGTACCGCGTTCGTGAGTACAACACTGTACCTACTCCGTTACCTTAGTTCCCTATGCTTTTGATTAATATTGTTCTAGCGAGCGTCTCCTAGGACTACTTAATTGGATAGGATTAATTACTAAGTTCTTATGATTAATTATACTTAAGGGGTAACAAGGGTTAGCTAAGCGTACCTGTTAATTCTTGGAGTAGGGGTCTCAGAACTAATTAGTTAAGTAGTTGCATTAGTTACATGGATATTCAGGCTAGGGGGATACTGGGTTAAAGGCGGGAATACTTTTTATTCATTAGTTAATTCATCTTTAGTTTACTTGTTATTTGCATTAGTTAATTAATCATCAAAACTCCCCCCATATTATAAAAATATTATTATAATTAGTTATATAGATTGGTTAGTACAATAATACAATTAGTTCCTGTTCCCTGAGGGATCGACCCTGACTTACTCTACGTACTATTAGGAAAGAAGGTTAGGAAATAAATAACTAATTTGACGTGCCTCGACAGTGCGGTCATTCGTCAAGATCTTCGAAGACGTTCTTCGCATATTGAATCAAAAGTATCGTTTAATTTAAAATCAAACTTACAAGCCTTTGAATTAACCTTACTCAAGTCAAAGTCTAAAATCGGGAAAAATCAAAGTCAACTCCAACATCAATCAATCGAAGAGAAGAATCAGAGGAGAACTAGAGATAGGAACTCACAAGTTGTAAACATTATCCATTTGATCCGAGAAATTCGATCTTGCAATTCTTTTTTGTGTTTATTTATTTATACACGAAATTCGTTATTATACATTTGGCACGCCCAGTGGGACATCTCTACCTCTCATCTCTTCTCCTCGACCAACAACTGAAGATAGTGCTATGGCGCCTCATAAGATCACGCTGACGAAGATCGCTGCAACAAACTCCCCAACTACAAATGTCAATGTCGTCACAAGGAGTATGTCAAGGCAATCACAATCGTTGACATTTTCAGAGGAAAATACTTCATCCGGAGCTGTCGAGAAGTCTGTGCCAGACATTGTTGATAGCAATAGAGATGAAAAAGATAGCTCTGCATGTTCTACTCCTCGCTCTACATCAAGCTCTTCATCCGCTCCCGACATTGCTCTGGTGATGATGACAAATAGGTCAACTCTGGAGGAACAACTCGTAAGCTTAACCAAAGCAATTGAAGGTCTTACGAGACACGTCCAAGAGCAAGACTCTAAGATAGAAAAACTGATGAGCAAAGCCGATAATGGTGATACAAGTCGCGCTCCTGGGAAAGAACATGTTGAGGAACAAGACGAAGTGGAAGAGTCTGCGGGACATCAACATTAACCAGTTGAAAATGAGAGAACTTTGAACGAGCTGCAAGTCTCCGCTGATGGTTTGGTCCCTGTTGACCAATTGAAAGAGATCATTTTGGGAACCATTAAAGACAACTTCAATAGGACGCCTAAGTCATCCGTAACTTACAGCAAACCATACTCTCAGAGAATTGATAAGTTGAAGATGTCGTTAGGTTACCAACCCCCTAAATTCCAGCAATTTGATGGTAAAGGTAACACAAAACAGCATGTTGCACATTTTGTCGAGACATGCAACGACGCCGGAACTTATGGTGATCATCTTGTGAAGCAGTTCGTCCGATCCTTGAAGGGGAGTGCCTTTGATTGGTATATAGATTTAAAGGCGAACTCAATTGATAGCTGGGGGCAAATGGAGCATGACTTTCTCAATCGTTTTTATAGCACAAGAAGGACTGTGTGCATGATCGAGTTCACAAACTCCGGCCAGTGGAAAGATGAGTATGTTATTGACTATATCAATCGATGGAGAAACTTGAGTCTCAATTGCAAAGATCGACTATCTGAAAGTTCAGCAATCGAAATGTGCACTGAAGGAATGCAATGGGGTCTTCGGTACATTCTCCAAGGAATTCGGCCAAGGACGTTTGAAGAACTAGCAACTAGAGCGCATGATATGGAGCTAAGTATGGCTGCAAGTGGAGTTGAAGGACCACCGACCCTTGACTTCCCAAAATTCAAAGAAAGACAAGATTGGAATAGAGGGGGCAAACCCTTTACCACACCTGCAAACCAAGAGTCCATGACGGTAGCTGCGATGCCTATCAAGTTTGGCCGAAAAGAAGACAATAAGACTAGCAAAGGAAAAGACATCTCTCAAGACCGGGGGCAAAGAAAGTTCACTCTGAAGGAGATGCAATTAAAACAATACCCATTCTTGGACTCCGATGTCTCCCGAATATTCGATGACTTGATGGAAGCAAATCTCATTGAATTACCTGAAATGAAGCGACCCGAAGAAGCTAGGTGGACTGATGACCCAAAGTATTGCAAGTATCATCGGTTGGTGGGCCATTCAATAGAAGACTGCTTTATATTCAAAAACAAGATCATGTAGCTAGCTCAGCAAGGAAAAATAGTGTTAGATGAAGGCAATGCATCAACAAATCTTACAGCTATCTTGGAAGATAATGGTCGTGGTGACACCCCATGCTACATGACTGAAAAACAAGAAAGCAAACACGAAGATAGACATGTAGAAGAGGAAGATGATGAAAAGACCCTACTTGAACTTAAACATGGTGTACGAGTCGGTCCCATAAACGAGGAGTTCTTGAAATTTACTTGAGCCTGCTGCCAAAAAAAAAAAAAAAAAAAAAAAAGAACAGAGAGAGAGAGAGAAAGACCTCCCGGCCGGCATGAGGATAAACTGTGCACGGCGACCACCAAAGGTAAAGTATGTGGTTAAAATGCTAACTTACCCCACTTTGGCTAAAGTGGTTAAAAAATAGTCACTCCTAGCCCGAATGAGTATAAACTGTGCACGACACCACCCCCCAAAAAAACATAACACAAAGTGGAAATTTGAACTCGTTATGACTTGATCCCTTTCACTGGGGTACGTAGGCAACTTAGAAATATTCTACTTTCAGTCATACAAATATATATTGTGTTTCCCTCTCCTAAGTTGCTCCAAGTTTAGGGATTCAAGCTCCAAGTCCGTCAAGTTATCTGATTTCGTCAAATTGGGTTGTCAAGCTCGACCGCAGATAAATCCATATTTCCAAGTCAAATATGTCAAATCCGTCCAAGCCCACAATGTTGAAGATTCAACTTTCAAATTCAAGAACTCATTGGTATGAGTATAAACTACCAACAAGTTTTAAATTCAAGTTCGAGGCTTCTTGGCACGAGCTTAAAAGGTCTACAAGTCAAATTCAAATCAAGAACTCCTTGATACGAGTATAAATTATCTACAAATCCAAATTCAAAGTCCAAATGAAGAACTCCTTGATACGAGTATAAACTATCTAAAAATCCAAGTTCAAATTCAAGAACTCCTTGATACGAGTATAAAAATGTCAATATGTTCAAAGGAATTTCGAAAGTCAGTTCGAGACTTATCCACTCCAAGACACATCGTCCGTGAACAAGTCTCGAGGGGGGCATTTGTTGATACGCAAATTTCTTATCCAATTAAAATGAGCCACGTAATAAAATATATGTTGAATATCAATTTTATATTGATTGTTTTTAATATTAAGAATTGGGTAAATAAAATTCCTAAGTTAAATAATCAATTTAATTGGTGATTTACTATATATTTTATTGGCTAATGGAAAGCTGCCACGTGTCAAGATGATGCAGATATTACTAAATTAAATTAAATTAATTTAATAATTATTCAAGAAGATGAGGATAAATATCAAGTCATGCTAGACCAATCAGAATGCTCCATGTGCTAAATTGTTGCAGTAATTATTAAATTAATTGTATTAATTTAATAATTATCTTATGGATAATGATATTATGAAGGACCAATCATATCGCTCCATTCACACTCAAGCCAATTAGGGTTTTCTCATCCTACAACTATAAATAGGGCTTTATTCTCCACCGAAATCACAACAACACAAGCTCAAGAAAGGTGGTACAAAACCAATGTTGAGATTAAGGCGGTACAAAGTCAAAATTCGGCGTTACAAAGTCAATCCGGTATTACAATCTGGTGTTACGAAGCCAATCTTGAGATTTTCAAAGCATTACAAAGTCAATCTCAAAATTTTCAATGTTTGATCCGAGATCAAGGTGCTAAGCCCCTTCGATCGGCGTTTTCAATCAAAACTTCGAAGGTGTTTTTCGTCGTTCGTCAAGATGTTCAAAGCCGTTCTTCGCATATTGAATTAAAAGTGTCGTTTAATTCAAAATCAAGCTTACAAGCCTTTGAATTAACCTTACTCAAGTCAGTCCAAAATGGGGAAAAATCAAAGTCAACTCCAACATCAATCAATCGAAGAGAAGAATCAGAGGAGAACTAGAGATAGGAACTCACAAGTTGTAAACATTATCCATTTGATCCGAGAAATTCGATCTTGTAATTCTTTTTTGTGTTTATTTATTTATACACAAAATTCGTTATTACACTTTTATTTTAATATTCTTTCAATATTATATATATATAATCTAGACATTGGAGTTTTTGTGATTGTGAAACCAGAGTTTCATTTGAAATGTTTTTCTATTCATAAAATTCAAATATATATATAATGTATTAAACATAAATAGTGCATCATATGTGACCATGCCTAGTCCAGAAATACCTTTTAAATTTAATACTCCCTCTATCCAGAGATTAAAATATCGTAAAATTTGGCCGAAATATCGCCAATATTTCGCTAATTATAGTAGAACGATATGGAAACTGGAGGCTTTTTATAATCGCCAAGTTTTCGGCGATGTCGATGGAATATCGGTGATTTAACTGATAATATCGTCAATGTCGTTTCATGTTGTTTTTTTCCCCTTTTTTCCTTTTTGTAACGGCATTTGAGTATAGCCGGTGGTGGGATCTTGTTTTATTCTTAATATGCTATTCCAATTCTACATTTTCTTTTACAGTTCGTTTTTTAATTCATTTATGTTATTTAGTACTATTTGTTTTTTAAATTTCAATTTCTATTGATTTTTAAATTTTTTTATTTCAATAAGTGGTGATAGGACATCTATTCCATTTGAACCTCTTAGATCATCATTTTAATACTGCTAAGGAGTAGTGTTGTATATGTTGAATGAAATACATCATTTTGGTACTAGTAAATAGTTATGTTATATGAAAAAACTTCAGAATATGTATCATATTATCAGACTACATTTATATTGTTTAATATTTATAAATTAGTTGTAAATATTATAATACAATTTGTACAAAATTCTAAGATAAATATTTATATTTAAGTTAGTTATAATAGTAATAGTTTGTATAATATCATGTTAAGTTTTCATATTTCAATATATTTTCCAGCATTTTTCTTGAAAATGCACTGATATTTTCACCATAATCGATATTTCTCCGATATTTTCATAAAATTGAAACACCTCTATCCCATAAAAAGAGCCATGTTTGATGGATGTACACCTTTTTATCTTTAGTCAACTTAATTAAGGTATAACCCTTTATAAGTGGGTGATTGTTAGTTTTACCTTTTATCAATTTATTTGTTAAACCCCATGACATCAAAGTAATAATAAAATATTTTAAGAGCATCAACCTAATATATATTAATAACTAACTTTGACTTTTCAAACATTACTCTTTTTATTTGACAAGAAGTAGTTTCGATATTTGACTATTTTTATGGGACGAAGGGAGTACGATATTTTCTCTTACAAATCATATGTGAAATTTCTAAACTGCACTTTCTATGTTGCAACACAGAAACACGGAAATAAAAAAAAAAAAAGAAAACGAACACCAAAATGTACAGGGGGCCGAATCCCTCATACCCTTCGTACATTTTGTTATTGATATTCCGTATAACGATAGGTTTTACAAAGTTACTTGATTCCCTAACACCTAGCTTATACTATACCAAAAATGTTAGACGACTCCCGTTAACTTATTCGGCACTGACACGATAAACCACCGAAAATCGGACGAACTCTCCCGAGCCTGTCTCGAAACCACCTCTCCCGAAGTGATTTCAACTGAAACACTGTTTGCAACTCCCTAACGTAGAAAACCTACCACTGAATTATTCGAACCTACACTAGTGTTTCTCACTCAAAATAAAATAACTCATGAATACAAAGATATAAAATATTCTCCATTTTTTGACTCTCACTGTACTCGTTCTCATAAGCATACATTGATCACTCACACACACAAACACACACACACAAACACACACACACATACACATATATTCCATTGACTTCCATTATGAGGGTATAAAGGCCCAAACTCATAATCATGATGACATGAAAAAACAATCTTCTTGATAAGATTTCCACCTTTCTTGACTTCGACTCTAAGAACTTAATCTATTGGATCTTCTATGTGATCAACATCGTCTCATTGCATATCTCCAACATATCATGTATGTACTTTAATTCATCCTTATCTTCTAAACATCCCACATGTAATTATCACAAATATTAAATGAAATACTGATACGAATAATATATTTACTAAGTTAATATAAATTAAACTAAAATAAGGTAAGAGATTTTGACAAAAATATTGCCAACACAAAATATTCTAACAATCTCCCCTATTGATATTTTTTTTCAAAAACCCGAAAATAAATAACAACCTGTAAATATACCACAAATAAATCTCCCCATTTTTGACAAAAAATCCAAAGATACAAAAAACTTGAGTAGCATGACGAAATAGACGGAAATAATTAAACCCCTCTTACTATAACTCCCCTCATTTTAACCCACTGACCCATGGTCAAGCTCACTATATGGGAGGTAAATTAAGAGGTGCTACATTCAACAATTAAACCAAAATTCCAAATAGATAAATCTTTTGAATTCAAGGCTTATAACATCTGTATCCATATCTTCATAGAAAATTATGCAGGGGATGCCTAAAAAAGAAAAAAAACCAATTGCAAACTCAATGTTTATCTTATCACACCCACGATATTAAGCAAGCAGAAGTGCTTGGCGAAGAACAAAACGAAATTCCACATCTTCATATTTGATTTGACTTTTCGCATAAAACAAATTAAAGGCTTGCACATAAAACAAAATTAAGGTATCCCTATTCCTCCAACTGTTTTTACCCTTTCGTGGAGTAGCTCGCAAACTCATGAGCTAAAATCGCACTAGAAAAATTTGGTGCGACAAGTTCTGGTTGATCCTTATAACCCCTTTGATAATAGATATACAAAATTATTAAACGAATTATTTTTGTGGTCGTCGGCTTCCACAAATCAATCACTTTTTGTGTCAGTAGCTCTTTCCGATCCCATTGACCTGTAGCTGCTCTCAACATAATTTGTGATGGTAGCCCTTTCCGAAAATCGGAGAATAATTAAAAAAAAAAGTCTTTATCAACTAGAAGGAAAAAGGAATGTAAAGTTTTAAAACAAATAAATATTTGAACTTGCTCTTTTGCATAGAGTATATAAAGAAAAAAATTGAGATGGATGCATGCAAAAATGTTTAATGCAGAATATTACATGATATGCATGTTGCAACATACATTATTATTTTTCTCGAAATGCAAAAACAAACATAAGATATTCCTAAATATTTTTGGGAGAGTTATAAAATTTTACTGCATTAAATGTCTTGTTTTTCATTTGATTCGTGGTCAGAAAATGATTGATTAGTTAAGCACATTAATATACCAATAGCCAAAACAATGGTGACACGAGCCAACGAGCTTACTTCTGGAAGTATAACAAGTAGCTAGATTTTATAACCTATATTTTCCTCTGAGTACGGTTTATCAAATATACTTTAAGTCTAGGGGCTAGGCGTGACATTCATCTAATATCCCAACTACCAATCTCACTACTACAAAAACCAAAATGCATTCTATAACAATTTTGACATATATGACCTAAAACACCTCAGTAATGACAAATAAGAACAAACGAAGAGTTTCTATAATAGGCACGTCTTGTATGTTGCAACACTGGTTTCGCCCATGATTATTCCACCACAAGTTCTTCTGTCCAGAAAGATGAGTGCGCAAAAAATAGTTCCTTGTTTGTTCTGGAAAATTATCGCCACTTTCCCGTCATGCAACATTAGGTCCTCTCTATACAAAATCTTGGTGATTAGCATTAGAAGTCTCACCAAGATAAACTAATCTAGTGAAATCGCCATGATTTTTGCCAAAATTGAAAAGTTCGGTTAGAGCGGCCTTACCAGAGTTCAGTCGTTTGAGAACCTGTTCTGGACGAGTGTATATTGGAATAAAGCTTCAACCTCCCAAATTTTATCTGCCACAACGACATCCATACACTTCTGAGTTTTTCAAGTTCCTCATTCAAATTGGTTATGGATCATTCCTTCTCACTGGCTCCTGCTTCCAAATTTTCAATCATCACTTGTGATTCTTGAAGTTGACTCTCGAACTATTTGATTGCTTGTTGCCATGAAAACATGCGACCAATAGTTTCTTGTACATATTCTACATCTCCTCAATTGTGGGGACCTGTTTCTCCATCAAAAGCATCAAATTCATAAAATTTGGGTAACTCATGATTCAACTTATATGGGCTTTCTTCAAAAAAAATTCTTTGCCTTCAGTTTCTCTAAGAGACACACGTAGGATGCTGATAAAGCTGTCAAGTTGCAAGAATAATCATCCTCTTCTTCATTGTCAGACTCATCACTCCATGTGGTTGCAAGGGATATGTTTTGCCTTCTTAAGAAACACAGGGCACTCTTTCTGAAAGTGACATCGATTTGCATTCTCTACATCTAACTTTATCTAGTGTTGAACCTGCAAAACTTAAAGAAGAATTAGGGCTATTTATAATAGTTTGACCTGATTTCTTACCTTACGAAGAGGGACTTAGTTCATTCTTTTGAAACTTCTTCATCATGCTCCCAAATTTCTTTGTGAGCACTATTATATTCTCCATAATTTCCAATTGATCTGAATCATATCGGCTGACTTCTTTGTCCTTGCGATGGACTTTTGCTTTGAGCGTATGCCTATGCATTTCTCCTTGGTCTCAAACCCTTTGTTGAGTTTGAAAATTAGGAGATCTCCTACTAGCTGATCAATCTTTATATTTTCGACGGTGTCGATCATTGTGACTTTCTTCGAGAATAGGTCCGGAAGGGTTCTCATAAATTTGTCCACAATAAGTGATTCCGAAACTATCTCTCCAAGTGAGAGCCTTTTGTTCACGATCCCCATGAATTGCGAGTGATAGTCTTCAATTGACTCGCTTTCCTCCATCTTGAGGCTATCAAACTGATTGAGCAAATTCCTTAGTTTGGACTTCTTCACTTCCTTGGTTCCTTCAAAGTAATTCTCGAGTAAGTCCGAAGCTGCTTTGGCTATTTTGTAGTTGCACAATTTCAAATATTGGACTTCGTCAACAGTCGTTTGAATTAAAATAAGGGACTTGTGATTCACCTTATACAATCCCTTTTCGGTAGAAGACCACTCCGATTTAGGCTTTAGTGTGGTCGAGCGTGTAGCAATACATGGAGACCATCTGAATTCGACAATCTCCTAATATTCATCACCCATAGCTTCAGCCATCATAAGTGACTTCCAGTAATCGTAATTTGAGCCATCGAGCAACGAAAGATGCACAATATTGCCACGCATATCCATGGCAAGGCAGTTTTCCAGAATCTGTCGTATTAGAATATGGTCCCACTCTGATACCACTTGAAATTTCTAAACTACACTTTCTACGTTGCAACACAGAAACACAAAAATATAAAACAGAAAATGAACACCAAAATATATACATGGCCGAATCCCTCAAACCTATTGGACCTTTTGTTATTGATACTCCGTAAAACGATATGTTTTACAAAATGACTCAATTCCCTAACACCTAACTTATACTATATCAACAGAGTCCGGTTACTCCCGTCGACTTATTCGGCACTGATACGGCAAACCGTCGAAGGCCGAACGAACTCTCCCGAGCCTGCCTTGAAATTACTTTCCTGAAGTGATTTCGATCGATACACTGTAGTAACTCCGTAATGTAGAAAACCTACCACTGAATTATTCGAACCTAAACTGATGTTTCTCACACAAAATAAAATAACTCATCAGTACAAAGACATAAACTATTCTCCATTTTTGTTACTCTCACTGTACTCGATCCCATAAGCATACATCGATCACACACTCACACATATTATATATATATATATATATATATATATATATATATATATATATATATATATATATATATATGTATTTCGCTAGCTTCCATGCAGAGGGTATAAAGGGCCAAACTCATAGTCATGATGGAAAAATAATTTTCTTGATAAGATTTCCACCTTTCTTGACTTCGGCTCCAAGAACTTCATCTATTGGATTTTTTATTTGATCAACATCGTCCCATTGCATATCTCCAAGATATTATGTATATACTTTAACTTATCCTTATCTTTTAAAGATCCCATCTATAATTACAAATAATATTCATAAAAAATACCGATACGAATAATATATTTACTAAGTTAAATAAATTAAGCTAAAATAAGATAAGGGATTTCGACAACAAATATTGCTAACACAAAATATCCTAATAATATACAATGGCAATCAACAAGAGTCAGGGTAATTACTTTGTTCACATCATTACCTCTTTCTTTATTATATTATGGGTAAATTACAAAAACCCATCCCCAAATTTCTGCCATTTAGAAATTTACGATATAATGTTTTAATCCCCGCCGTTAACATCCTTAGTTCACGGAATTTGCAACACACTGTTATTAACTGGAACTTTTTAAAAAGTCACGTGAATTGATTCACATATGTTTTAAGCCTCGCCATTTAACATCCTTAGTTCACGGATTTTGCAACTTAATGTTATTTACCATAATTTTTTAAAAAGTCGCTGGAATTGACTCAAATGAAGGGTAAATGAGGGTTTTTTTCTTTTTTAATTTCTAGACGTGATCCGAAACAAAGTTCTTTGTTGAATCAGCCTTTATCGAAGCTTCAAGTTCATTAAAGATTCAAATAATGGCATCAATGAGATGAATTCTCATCATGGAGACCTCGTTTTCAGCTCTATTGATTTTTCTTCCGTTAACAAACCCTCAATTTTAGCTATGACATCTCTTACAGCATAGTAAATATCGAGAAACTTGAACTTTTTCTTGGCAGACCGCTTTGTTAAAGCCACAACCTCCTCGAAATTAAGGAACTGAACCGGCACGGTGTGGGACAGGCTAACAAATAAGCTCTCCGGTACCGCGAGTTGCAGGAGAAGACTTGCTCAGAGAGCTTACATTCCATCAAAAAGTGTGAATCCTCAAACTTCCTAAATTTCTGGATCCGATTACCGATCTCCTTCTTTAGTGATTCCCACGATATTTTATGAACATTGTCATTGTTGTGTTTCTCAAATCCCAGCTTCTGCAGGCTCTCTTTTAATGCATTTTTTCTCACAACGTAGTAAACCTGGCAACACTCGGTCTTATAGCCTCCATCGATTATTTCCTTGGATAATCTAATCAAATCAGATAAAGCATCGACAGAGTATCCTCGATTGCTCGCATCCATGAAATTTGAGTCATGGATCTTGTAATCTTTAACTTGAGGCTTGAATTCTTCCTCTAAATATGGCATCGCGCGCTGAAGGGCGCCACCACTTCGAATTAAACAAATAAGTGTACTTGTACTCGTAAGGGAATCTAGAAACCCTCTCAACAACGATGAAACATGCATCACAGATTCTAAAAACGAAGCTACATCTTCATCGATTAATTGGCTCCATTTCATCAGAGCTTCGCCAAAATCATATTCTTCGATCTTTCTTCCTCCAGAACCAGGAAACTCTCGAGCTTTTCTCTCTTTGAGCTGAGTAGAATCTGATGATGATTATGGGGAAGATGGTGATGAAGTAATTGCATTGTACTTGATTCTTAAAGCCTCATTTACCCTAAGAGGATCACACGCAGGTCACGTGAGTCAATTCCAGCAACTTTTTAAAAATTTCAGTTAATAACAATAAATTGCAAAATCTGTGAACTAAGGATGTTGAACAACAATGATTAAAACATACATGAGTGAAATCCGGTGACTTTTAAAAAAAATTCCGATTAATAAGTGACTTGAAAAATCCGTGAACTGAGGATGTGAAACGGCGAGGATTAACACATTATATCGTAAATTGATAAATGACAGAAACTTGGGGTGGGTCTTTGTAATTTACCCTTTATAATATTATTTTTTTTGTTGTTGTTGTTGTTATTTTGTTATTACAAGTTTTAATTTCATTTTTCCATATCATATGTTACTTATATATTTTATTTTTTACAACAGTAATCAATTTCATCAAATTATTAATGTAATAAATTATTGTATCCCGTGCAATGACATCTAGTGATGTAATATTTGTAAAATTGAATTTGTATAAGAGGAAAATTTGGCAGTGGGCCTTGCCAAGTCGCCTTGATTTCAAAATCTAAAATCACAAAGAGAAAAATGATTATTTTCTAAAATTTATATTAACTTATGTTTCAAATGACACATTAATAAATTTCATATTAAAAGTTTATAACATCTTTTAATATCTATAAAATTTTAATTATATTCAATTACTAATTAAATAATAAGATGTTTGGTCAATGTTTATCAAACATTTTAATAATAAAGAAACATTTGGAGCATATTAGACCAAAATAATTAAGAAATTAATATTTTTATAATAAAAATACTTTTATCCAGAAAATAAAAGTGAATGTACTCAATAAAAGAGAAAATTAGTCTAAATGTTCTTTAAATTTACCACACTTGTTAAAGCGTTATCTATGTTGTCACTAAATCAAAGCAGTCTTGCAACCTGCCAATTTTTTTCAAAAAGGTCATGTGATCGTCAGCAGTTGTTGGCTTAAGGGATGTCGCGTTCTTTTTTATTTAGAGACTGTTTTGCGAACTAGATATTATTTTGGAGGGAATTGTAATATGTGGGCACTATTTTGGGAGGGAAAATCCACCATTACTCCCTCCAAAACCTGCCCAACATTATACATACATGCATACATACATACATTCTCCATTTCTGCATATCTTTTTCACCCTTCTTTCCTGGATAGTTTAAAGAAAAATATCAGCAGCTTCATTCTCTACACCCGAGAAAAAATTGCAACTTTATTACTCACAAAATGATTTTTTTTTTATATCTATTTTCTAGAAAATGATACAAGGGGAATGCCTTGTGACAAATTCAACAAGTCGTCGTTGAAAATATATTTATATTGCATTTTGAAGAGAGAGCACCAAGAATGGCCTGATAGGTTTAGGTCTGGTTGCATTGACATGGTCATAGGGTCACAACAAGCAATAACAAGTGTTATATTGTGGTTTCGCCTTTTTTTATTTTTTTTTATTTTTTTGTTCTTGAATTTAAACTCATGTTGCATAATTTTCTTATTTGACTTAGGCCGCTTTGTTATATTCATTTTTCTTCTTCTAGTGTCAGAGGTAAATGTTGTTTTAGTCTATGATATCACTATTTTCTTTGAGAAAAATCTACATTTCTCTATTGCATACTGTTTTTTACCTGAGTAAAAGTTATGATAGCCTCAAATCTTCGAATTCCAACAATCACAAGGAGTTGATCGATGATCTGAGGAGATCTTTCACCAAATTTAAGAAGTTTTGGCCCACATGAGAGGTGTTATATCCGATGTTCAGATACGAATTAGCGATACCATTACCTACCAGGAGACGTGTTTGGATGTATTCGACTACTTAGAAGGTGGCCCTAGGTTAAAGATGAGGGAGTTCCACCTTACGACTTCCATATAGATGAAGAGTAATGACCTTGATATGGTCAACGAGATCTTTGATGATCAAAGTCGCTCATCGGACAAAACTTTATCAGTCACCGTATACTATTGGAGGGTCCTCCAGTTTTGGACACGACAATGAGGTCCCTAAGTGGATCGACTTTAACAAGTTGAAGCTTCTCAAGTCTCTAATTGTTCACTCATATAGAAAAAAGAACAAGTCTTTATTGAAAAAAAGAATGTCACATCAATAAAAAAATTGTCCAGCTTAGCACCAACCATTCATTTTACCTGCTGCTAACGGTACTTTATAAAAAAAAATACATGTTACATAACCATTAATGCAAGGGTGGTAAAATTACTATGTTATATAGGGGTCCTACTATACACCTGGTGTATTAATACACTTGAAATCTGAGCCATTAAATTTTATTCATTTCAATTTTAAACATAGGATCATATATTTACTACTACCTTTATTTTTTTAGTTGTCATTCTAACATATTTGTTTTCTTACTAAAAAGTTGTCGTTCTAACTTTTTTACCATTTTTTTTTTTTACAATATTAACCCCTATAGTTATGGAAAGTGTTAACAATCTTATATTATAAAAGGAGGATGCCATTCTCCCATGTTCTGCCATGTGGCACTTTTGTGTATAATTAGTTTTTTATTTTTTTAATTTATTATGGATATTATTTTGTATAATTTAATAAATGAGGCCCAAATTGATTAATTTTTCCCAAGCAATTTAGTCATTGCTACGAACATTTGAGACTATCTAAGCTTTAGTCAATATAATGTCATAGAATCATATATACTTAATTGTTGTGGACTTATGAGACTAAGGGGCCGCTTGGTTGAAAATTAGAAATGACAATAAAAATAGGTATGAATGAGGGGTTAATAATATTATGAAGTGATGTGGGGGAAATGTTAAGAAAATGAGGGTTATAATGAATAACTTATTCATATGTACCAAGCTTAAGAAATAAGAATGTAGTCTTTTTAACCCTCGTTACCCACCCCACTTCATATACCAAGCAACCCCTAAATTCTTTTTTGTCGATGTAATGTCTAGGTTCAAAAGCAATTTTTGATTTTTTTTTTTCTTTTTTAAATGTTCTTCTCGAACCGACTCTTAAATCTTAATTGGCCAAAATGGAATCAGAGACCATCTCGTACATGGCCGCAATGGACACAGGATCTGGAGAGAGAAATCGTCGAAAGTTGGATGGGTGGCACAAGGCAGCGACGAAAATTGAGGTTGGCTGTGTTGATGACTTGATGGTAGACAATAGATTAACATATCCAGACAGTTTCAACAGATGGATTATCTCTTTGGTTCTACATAAACATATTCAGATAGAGGATAGCCGACGGTACGTGCCTGTGCATTGCATGGGCTTTCCACTAGTATATAAAAATGATCAAAAAAATCAAGGGATTTAAGATAATTAGTTGAGAGCCTATTTGTCAACTCCTTAAGTCCCTTAATTTTCTTATCCAAAGTTAGAATGACAACTAAAAAAAAAACGGAGGTATTATAACCAATTACCTATTAAACAAGTTACCATATTGTTCTGAAACTACGCCTAATAAAGTGGTATATATAGTTGGCTAATGCATATCAAAATGTCCATGCAGGTACATGCTATTCATGGGTTAGTTTTATTGATTAATTTCTTCACTTTTTTCTAATAAAATAATATTTATACATGATTAGTATTTTTTTCCCTGAAAAAATTCTTACAAGTGATAAATTTGTAAAAAATCTTTCATTTCAAATTTTGACCAGACAAAATATATTTAATAAAAAAATATATTAGTTTATCGATATCAATCTAGTCTATAAACCTGGAGTGGGGATGAGACAAAATTATTATAGTAAAGAATTCTTTTTTCGAGTATTAATTAAGAGGGTTTATATCCCAATTTTTTTATTGTATCCCTAGTAGAAGGAATGTAGCTTGATATATTAGCAATACTAATAGCAAATTATGTATATGAATTTGTCGTGTCATTCTCTTTTTTCATTGTTAACAACTTTCCTCTCTTTATTTTTACTTTTTCTCATGAGGCACACAAATAATTATGTATTTAAAATACTAACATTGTTTTTTTTTTTTTTTTATAATTTTGTTTAAAAAAATCAATTAGTTAATTCCCTTATATAAAATCTAGAAATGTGATACTGATCCAATAGCAGATTAATATATGTTCGCGATAAATATACGATACTAGGTTATAACTTATTGTCATACTTCAATTTTATTTGTATTATAATTGAATTAATTAAACATCATCTAACATCTCAAATGCTTCTAGTTTTTTTAACTAATAATAAATGGATCATATACATGATGATTGTCAGCCTAAAAAAGAAATTATATTATCACTTTATTTCTTCTTCCTTCACTTCAATATAATATATTAATAAGTTGATAATATTTGTCGAGTTTAAAAAAAAGTATTATTAATATTAATATTATATAAGGGCTTGATAGCTTTTTTAACAAAGAAGCGGAATTGGTGAGCTTACCCATAAATATTTTTGTTCTTATTATTAACTTACAAGCATACCTAATGAAATGAAATGCTTTTGTTATATACATTTGAATTAATTTTTAAAGAATTAAAAAGAAAATTGTATATTAGTTATTAATTATTATTTGAGAAATAATTTTTTTCATGGTTGAGATTGTATTTTTTGGAAAAATTGTTAAAAATGCCCTTTCAGTTTGTTATAATTTAAAAATTTACCTTTTAAGTGTGGCACTTTATAAAATCACCCTCTAATTTAAAAAAAGAAAAAATTGATAAAAATGCCCCGTGGTCGGGTGTTACCTGTTATCCATCCAATTACTGATGAGGTGGAGCTAATTTACTGACGTGCATTAATTTTTGACTTTTATGTTGTTTTTGTTGATTTACTTATTAGGGTGGAAAGAAAAAAAATTCAAAATAGTATACGTAATAATTTGAATTTATGAAAACATTACAACCCCTAAAAATCATTATAAAATAAGAAATATAAAAGTTTTATTTGTGAAAATTATTTAAAATTAAAAAAATTAAAAAAATTATTTCTAAAATTCCCACAAATAATTTAAAATTTAGAGGAAGATTTTTAAAATTAATTTTAAATTCTAAAATTCATAAAATAAAATAAATATTTTTGAAGATCATTTAAAAAATTAAAAATTCGTTTTCAATAAAAAGATTAAAAATATATTTCTAAAATGTATTTTAAATTTTTTAAAACTCATTTAATATTTACCTTTTTTTATTTTCTTATTTTTAATTTTAAACTAGTATTATCCCTGTGCGATGCACGATTTGTATATGTAACATAAATATATAAAAAGAGTTGATATATTTAGTGAAATATTATAATCAAGATATAATAAGTAACGAAAAATTAAATGTTTGTTACTTATAGACATTTTCATTATTATGTTAAGTAAGATAAGATAATATACACAGGGAGTCGAAGACCTTTTTGATCTATGGATGATGACACTTGGTGTCACGCAACTGATGTCCTATATTATAAAACAAAACGGATGCCGAGTTGGTAAGCATGACAGTATTATACTTTTATGATTTATTGAAGATATTGGGACTACAATTTTTTGAGGGGATGGAACAACAAAATTATACACGATATGTTTACCAATGATTTTGAATATAATTTTATATATTAATTGGTTATTGCAGGTACAAAATACCATAAAGACAAATTTTACATCCTGCAGGAGTTCATGGAACCGACTCCCTAATTACTGTCGATTTAAATAAAAAAGAATTTGATTGCACGAAAAAGATTACGTGAGATATGGATTCGGATTAATTTTGGAAGTTTGTGAGAATATCTCCTTTTATAGACATCGACACTGATTGCTGAATGTGGGGGTTACCATTGTATTGAGAAATGTTATTTTAGGTAAATATATGGTCATTTAACACACATTGTGCTGCTGTCAAATAATAATATCAAAAAATAATATTGTCCAGAAACGACAAAGGATTTTGGGCGGGAAATTTTAGAGTTGCTAATTTGGGACGGTTTTATTTTTATATATAAAAAGATTGTGCACTAGGATAATTATATTGTATATCTTCTTGACAATATCGATCCAATTCTTGACTGGATATCGGTCTTTCCGGTTTTACAGTAATTCATGGCGGCGACGGTGACAGTGATTCGTCCGTTCAGAGGATGGGACGAGATTTTGTCATCTTGGTCCATAGATTGATGAGATCTAGGATCTGACTTCTGATTCTAAAACTAAGCTCCAGTCCTAAAACCAAGCAGAGACCTCTATAAAATGGTTTTCTTTTCTAATTTATCAATGTGGTTCAACAAAAGAAAGGCGATATAAAGTAAGCAATGATTTCAACAAACTTCTTGAATCTTAAATGGAAAAAAAGTATCCGATTGAATAACTTGATTCTGAATTTATTTCATCTCTCTTGGAAAAAAAAAATTCCAAATGCATAGATGGATTGAAAGAGAGGGAGAAATTTAGATGGAGATAGTTCAGATCTGAGTTCTTGAAGAAATCTATCTGACAACAATGACTTCTTTAATCGGTGCTTCGGTGAAGAAGAAGAAGAAGAAGAAGAAGAAGAAGGGGGGCTGGGGATAGGAGAATAAGTAACAAGTAAAACTAAAATTGAAAAGAAATAAGGCTTAATCCATTTATATTTCGAAAGAAGAAGAAGTAACAACTTAAAAAACGATTCACAAATAAATCTTTTATATTTTTGAATTTTAAATGACTTTTAGGGGTTATATATTTTTTTTTCATAAATTTAAACTAGTGCTTCATCCGTGCAAAATGCACGGATGGTGAGTTTTTTTATATTATTTTAAAATTTAGTATTGATATTTTTAATTATATCAACTATAGTCATAATAAAAAGAGGTTGCATTCTTATTTTATTGAACGATAAATTCTATTTACAATATTATGTCTTTGTATTCTCATGTTCCTCATGAGTTGCAATACAATGCGATCATCTCACAAATAAGACAAAATTATAGTAGGGTGGACGAGTTACTGTCTTGAACCCATTGGTCTAACGAGAATTATTTGTTTAAACTCTCCTCCGAGAACAACTGTATTACTACCAAATGGTAGATAAGAAGTTAGCAATCCACTTAGTTGCATGACATCTTTGAGGATTTTATCCAAATTTTGAATTTTTTTCTTTCCGCTCTAATAAGTGAGTCAACATAAACAACATAAAAACATTGAAAAACTAATCCTACATCAGTAAATTAGCTCCATCTCATCAGTGACAAAATGGATAACAGGTAAAAATCGGTCACGGGGCTTTTTTATCCAAAAAAATTAAATTATGGCTAATTTTGTAAAGTGCTAAACTTAAAGGGAAAAAATTTTATTATAGAAACTTAAAGGGCATTTTACAAATTTTTCATAATTTTTTAACATTTATGCATCATTAAAACTAAAAAAAAAATTAAATAATATATTGTGGGTCTTATATAATTAATTAAAAATAATTAAAAAATTATTTATTACTAACCTACTATAATAGGTAAAATAAATAGAGGTATTATAGAATTACCCGTATCTACAAATTTTCCGTTGATGAAATATGGGAGTGAAACCCGCCCGAACATGTTTGATAAATTTTGATGGCGGTCGTTCAGATGCTATAACTCAACCCACTGCATCCTTTCCCGGCGACCCTTCTCCAACAATGTCGCGTGGCCTCTTAAAGTTGACAACAGACGATGATCCGATTCACGATCCCCACCCACACAGGAGAGTGGTGGAGCTCGATTTGGGCAACGGAAGTCAGGTTTTACACATGCCGCGATTCATATCATACCAGCATTCGTGGAACTATTTCGATTTCCTCAATAACAATATCCCTTGGACCCGACCCACTATCCGCGTCTTCTCCAAACCCCACGTCCAGGTTCGTCCTGTGTTTTCTACCTTATTTTTCGCGATTAATTAAACCCTAAACCTAAGCATTTTTATTTAACAATTGCGTTCATTCGCATCATCCTTAGAGTGATATTTGTTGTAGAAACTAAATGCCTATGGAAAATTGGTAGTTGGATATAAGATATGACAACATTGCGAGTGCTGGATGAATCCGAAGAAAGTGCATATTTCGCTCCAAGTTATAAATGCTTGCTGGGATGTGAGAAATGAAACGATGTTAAACTGCTTGTTGAGCTTGTGTAGTTATGATTATATACTTTTTCTTGAATAGCAGTTCCTTTAATATACTTTCGTTTAAACAGCCCAGAGACACATGCTATGTTTCAAGTGAAGGATTGACTCAGCTAGCATACAGTGGGTATAAGCCTCATGCTTATACCTGGGATGAATTTCCACCCTTGAAGGAAATCCTGGATATGGTGAGCTAAAAATGTAGGAGCATTTTACGAAAAAATTAATTCATGTTTGCCGTTTTGTTAAATGATGAATTAACCCTTGCTGCTTCTACGGTGTAACTCAAGGTCCATGATGCTCTTCCTGGAAGCAGCTTCAATAGCCTACTGTTGAATAGGTACAAAGGAGGGAATGACTATGTTGGTTGGCATGCCGATGATGAGAAACTTTATGGACCAACTCCCCAGATTGCTTCAGTTTCATTCGGATGTGAACGTGATTTTCTCTTGAAGAAGAAGCCAAGTAAAAGCGTCCAAGGTACACACCAATTCTCTACTGTAGGTTCTCTTATGTGATACATATTGGCTTAGAAACTCAATATTACACTACTAGTGATTTTAGAAAATTCTAATCTTTTTTAAATGTCGAATTTTGTGGCTTTATGGAACATGTTTCTCAATGGCTTCGAGAATTGATGAAAAAGATGCTTCTCCATCCCAAAGTGAGAGTATTTTTTGTTATAGATAGTTATTAAAACAAGACTCTTATTCAGGGAAGGGGTAAATTAGGACCTACATGTAGAAGCTGTGTGACAACGCATGAAAATCATGAGCATAAACGTATCTAGAGTTTTGGATGGATGACTCGACAAATGAATCAGCTAAGTGGTATGCTGCATTGCTGATGCAAAGGGATAAGATTTCTTGACTAGATAGAAGACTTTTGCTAGGAGGTCTAGGCACTCCATTGTGTTTAGATGTTTGACTAAGTTCAGTGTTCCTTTGTCTTTTATTTATTTATTCTTTTGAGACAAAATAGTGCATAATGTGCTGCATGTTAGTTCCATTACTGCATTCTTATGCAAGCCTTTTCTTGAATCTTTTATGTAACTTTTTGAATGATGCCGACTATATTCTTAATTGTGCTGTGCGCACGACAATATTCACTATATCATACTTTGTCCCTAGAATAATGCATTCGTCGCCATGTCTCTGGTCATACAGTTTGAAGCCATTTAGAGGATTAGGACAGGTAGCTAATTGTTAGGCTCATCAATCTAGTTGAGCCAGCTAAGCTAGTGCTACTCGAATTCTTTCCTCAAAGTCTGAATCTATCCATTAAGTCCACATATTTCATTTAGAGAGGCTCTGCTTTTAGCAGCGAATTATTTCGCTAAAATTAGTCTTTTACCTTGATCAACAAAAGAGCACAATTTTAACTGAAAAATATGGGAGAGAAGCAAAAAAAGAGGACTGGACTAGCCCTGCTCACTTCATGGGCAATAAGTTTGACTTCTCTTGTTATTACATATTAAAAGCCAACCACTCTAATATGAAGGACGCTCTTCAGCTGATCTTACGTATAAAGATATATTCATGATTGTTGTATTCATTCTTAGCCAAAACTTATTCTGATTTATCACTTTCAGTTAAGTTAGGTAGAAGACGTGAGGGTGAGCCTCCCAGCAAGAGATCAAAGAAGCTCAACGGGAATGATCAACATGCTTTTGTATTAAAACATGGGTCTCTGCTGGTAATGAGTGGCAACACCCAAAGGGACTGGCTCCATTCAGTGCCTAAACGTGTGAAAGCGGATTCTGTGCGAATTAATCTCACGTTCAGACGCATTTTATGATCTGACATTGCACACCATATCTATCAGAGGTTTTTTGGAGGATGCTAGTTGATTCTGATTTGATCAGCATGTATATATTAATATATATATTACAACCGTGTATCGTACAAGAGGAACACTAGTATGTTTAAAATAAGCATCTTACGTACTTGTTTTGTCCATTTTTTGCATATAGTTTTCTAATCATGGGCTATAAAGTAAATATATATCGTATTTGTTTGAAATCAAACTCCTGTAGATTAAAAGTTGTAAAAGAGAATTTTGTAAATGTATAAAACTTTAAGAGTGAGTTCTGTAATAAAACTTAAGCGTTTAATATTGAACCTAAGCGTAAATGCAGGTAAAAACTTTTGACATGTACGTATCAATTTTTTTTACAGTAAATTATGTAGCCGACGCAAACCATTCATTGCAAAGACACGGTGGGAATTGAAGTGAGAATTAAATGCTAATGCAGGTGAAACGGGAAAGAGATGGATAAAATCCCCCTTAATATAAAAGAAGGATAGTCTATCATATGTGTCATCATGAGAGTAACTTTAGGCTATTTTGTTAAAATAATAATTATTTTTAAATAACCTAAATAGTTTCTCCGGCTTTTTGATTTTATCCTGTAATACTAATTCTAATTAATTTGAATTTGAATTTTGAAAAATAAGACGTGGTACAAGAAATAAAACTACGGGGCGGCATTTCCTTTTTTTCGGATAATCATTTTCCTTTTGTTTTCTTCTTCCCCTTGTGTTTCTTTTCAACCTTTTCTCCTAAATCTATGCTTCAAATCAGAAATTACAAGATCTTAATTGTGAGTTCAATTTGATTTTCCTTTTTTCTACTTCAAGAATGATTTATCTTTGCACTAAATTTGTAATTGTTGATATGGGGGTGTTTTTTGTTGTCTTTACAAAGTCAGTGTAGGTTTGCGGATCAAAAGCAAATTTTAATGAAGGTTTGCACTTCGACGTCGTTTTCCGTACGTTGCCTCTCAGATTTATATCAAAATTTCTGGAGAAGGACGGATTCTATTCAGTATTTCTGTCATTGCTTTCTCGACTTGCGACTTTGATATCAATCTTTGTAATCGGACTCTTTCAGATATGAAGTGCCATTATAAGACCAAAAATTTAGTCAATTGATTTCATGAAGAGTGATCTCTTGTCCTGGATTCATTTTTCTGTATAGGATTGGATTGAAGATATATATGGCTTGGATTGACATAATTTTCAGCAACTATCGATGACACTGTCTTTGTTCTGATGTATTATTTTATACAAAACTCTCTATGTTCTATTTCTACGAGCGAATAGGACTGCAAGTCTACAAAGGAAGAGTTCTTTCATCAATTCATTATTTCCCCCCTCTTTTTAGTTTATACAACAAATAGGTTATGACTAATTAAAATCCCACTAGAATACTAACAAGTTGTATTAATATGTATTATTTTAGTTGAGTTTTTGTACCAATTCTTAAGTAATTGTATAATTTTCTCTCTATTTTAATAGCTCTGAGAAATATTTCAGTCTATTAGTATCATCTGACAAAAATAAATGAGTAGTCGAACATGTTTGATTTCTGAGATAGTATTTCTCATGGTATGTTTTTTTGTCCTTCTGTCCTTATATTTTCAATTTTCATAATTTATATTTTGTTTGGTAAATGAAAAGTTTTGATTTCTGCATTTTAAAATATGTGGATTGAATTCTAAGTGGTTGATAAACTTTTATTCATCAAAAGTGAAGAATATAAAATAATGCAGGGTATCTTCTTTCAACATGTATGCTGAGCAACAAAATTGTCTACAACTAAGGAGTCTTTAATTAAGACAAAGCTTTGCATAGAGAGAGAAAAAATTACTGATTCCGAGAATGTATTGAATTGTATTGTATTGAAGTTGAACACTACTGCACTATGATGTCATATCGCACGTGAGGATGCCTATGTCGCCTGGGCCAAATTTACAAAGGGGCGACTTCAAACAAAAAATTGCAGAACACTAGTCAAAGGGGACTTCAATTTTTCTTTTTCTTTTATGAAACGCCTATAGCATAGGCGACTTTTGGTTTTTCATTTTTTATTTTTATTTTTTATTTTATAATTATATGTTTGTTAATAATAATAATAATAAATTATAATAATAATAATAATAATAATAATAATAATAATAATAATAATAATAATAATAATAGTAGTAGTTGTAGTAGTAGTAGTAGTAGTAGTAAATACCGTAACAATTAGGGGTGTGATCGGTACGATGTGAATCGGATATTTGAAAATGTCTAGATCCATACCAAATTTTGGCTATTTAAAAAGTGTGTATCTATCACTGATCCAAAAAATTGGGACGATTATTTATTTTTTTCGGGACAGTTCGGTTCAGAAATTCGGACCTAACGAAACGGTTCAGAAATTTCGGACCTAACTAAACCGTTCCGTTAGGTCCGAAATTTCTGAACCGAACTGTCCCGAAAAAAATAAATAATCGCATCGTACCGTCTCGATTTTTGGGATCGGTGATAGATACACTTTTTATATAGCCGAAATTTAATATGGATCTAGATATTTTCAAATATCCAATTCACATTGCACACCCCTAAATGTTACGGTGTTTATTATTATTATTATTATTATTATTATTATTATTATTATTATTATTATTATTATTATTATTATTATTATTATTATTATTATTATTATTATTATTATTATTATGTTGGAGGGATAAAATGGAGTTTGCAGTTTATTATAATTCTCAGGTATAATGGGTTTGTCAGCTGGATCATCTTTTCTTAGGTATGTAATTATACTTACCCAGTTCAGTACTTCAGTTAGTTGCTATACGAATGTAAATCATGTCCCCCAATTTTACTTCTATTTAGGTGTATTGAAACGGAATACACATCATTTAGTCATTGACGTTTAAACATGAGATTGTGAAGAGTTACAAACAGTCATAGTTTAAGGATTTCTCATATGTGACAGAGAAAGAATACAAGAATATAATTCTTATTAATTTATATAACAAGGTATTCAGAATGAATAGTTTGTGGCGAATTAGACGTTTTAGTATTTTGTACTTACTTTTGCGGAACGAAGGGAATATAATTAAAAGTTCTTTACAAAAATAGTATAATTTAATTATGAATAGTTATCTTATTAATTATATTTTATCTCGTGCATCGCGCGGGTGCACAACTAGTTAGATAAAAAAGAATAAACAAATAAATTAATTTTATAAGTAAAAGGCAAAAAAAGAAAAAACATAAGCAATTAAATAGAATTAAAAAGCATAAACAAAAAAAAAACACACACACAAACAATTAAAGAAACAAAAAAAACACAAGCCAATTAAATAAAATTAAAAAAGCATAAAAAACACAAACAATTAACATAAAAAAAACACAAACAATTAAAGAAACAAAAAAAAAACACAAGCCAATTAAATAAAATAAAAAAAGCATAAAAACACAAAGAATTAACATAAAAAGAAACAAAAAAAACACAAGCCAATTAAATAAAATTAAAAAAGCATAAAAAATAAAAAAAACAAAAAAAACACAAGCCAATTAAATAAAAAATAAAAAACACAAAGAATTTGCGGTGAGCGTGGATCGAACACGCGACCTTCAGATCTTCAGTCTGACGCTCTCCCAACTGAGCTATCCCCGCGCATTGATATTAAATTATACATCAAATTTATAAATCATCGTCTTCCATAGCTCTTTTTCTTGGAAGGGAAACTACAGTTCCTTATATTATCTTTATCACGCTTTCCTACGCACTTCCCGTAGCCGCTGCCGTTTCGCGACACTGCATATCTTTCTCTTTTTTTCATTTTTTAATAGAAAAAAATAAACAGAAAAAAAAAAAAAAAAAACAGAAATACAGGGATCCGTACTCTGCAACGCCCGACTTTCTTCGGATTCTTAGGTACGTACTCTGGAGTTGATCATTACCAACCATGAATTCCATAACTACTTCACTTCTAAATTGTTGTCAGCCTATTTTCTTAGTACCAAATTGTTGTCAGCCTATTTTCTTGCGGTTAATATATATTTTATATCTTCTTTTAAGTTTTTTGCGCCATCTCTTGTTTCTGCAACTTACGGTTTCCGTTATAGACAAATTGAGATTGCTGCGCTTGATTTCGTGATCTTTCAACATGATCTCTTGACTTTTGATATCTTTGCTTGTTTAAGTTTTCTTGCAGTCTCATGGCTTCAGCTGCCGATACTTCTATTAAGCCTGAAGGTGGTTTTTCCCCTTTCTTTTTCTTTTCTTACACATGATATGAATTGTTAAAGCAGCCCCTGACTTCGTCTGAGTCTTCCATAGTTCTGCTTCCTCTAAAGATTGCTGTGATCGTGTTTTATAGATGCACCAGTTATTTATGATCTCTTCTATCTTGCTCTTCCGCAAGCTATTGACAAACACAAACCATATTTCAAACTTAAAATCTGGCTGATGCATAGGAGTTTCTCTCAGATGTTTGCATTGTTGGTGTTGCGAGAACACCATTGGGCGGGTTTCTTGGTTCTCTTTCGTCTTTGCCTGCTACAAAGCTTGGCTCTATAGCTATTGAATGTAAGATCTCCTGGAATTTCTCCTAGCTTTCTTTTGGCAGCAGTCTCTTGAATCCTTCTAAAACTCTGCTATATGTTTTAAGGTGCTCTCAAGAGAGCAGGTGTACATCCATCTTTGGTGCAGGAGGTCTTCTTTGGTAATGTACTTAGTGCTAATTTAGGCCAAGCCCCTGCTAGACAGGCTGCACTAGGTGCAGGTATACCTAACTCGGTGATCTGCACCACCATAAATAAAGTATGCGCATCAGGGATGAAAGGTTGGTTGGCATCTATGTACACCTGTGCTTTCTAACTTGAAGGAACTTGCAGTAACATGTATTTGTTTGTGCAGCTACAATGATTGCAGCACAAACCATAAAATTGGGTATCAATGATGTAGTAGTTTCTGGCGGTATGGAAAGCATGTCTAATGCACCAAAGTATCTGCCTGCTGGAAGGTGCGCTTATTGTTATCGAACAGATGCTGATATCTTCCTCTTTTCCTTTGCTTTGGTTTAAGAAAAGACACTTTAGGTTTAAGGTTTTTAGTTGTCCTACAAACATATATACATAATTCATAGCCCCCTGCAGTTACACTCTTTTTGTTGCATTCTTACTGAATCTTTAATAAAATGTTTCATGCGTTGTCATTCGATATATGCAATGAAGATTTTGGCTTATACTGAGTTGATTTGAGGTTTATATCCCTAATATTATATTGGCATGCATTCTTTAACAGGACAGGCTCTCGTCTGGGACATGACACTGTTATTGATGGCATGCTAAAAGATGGCCTTTGGGATGTCTACAATGATTTTGGAATGGGCGTTTGTGCCGAGCTATGTGCTGATCAATATAACATAACCAGAGAAGAGCAGGTATTGTATTGTGGATTCTGTCTGATATATCTTCTGAGAGGAACTACTCTGAGGGGGTATACTTGTTATTGGCACTATGATAAGATTTCAACAGCTTACTTAATACATACAATTGATCCCCATCCGTAGTTCTCCTCACTTAGTACCTTCATCTCGACTTAATCTCCCACTTCTTCTTTGGACATCTCCTGGTTCGTAATTCTTGGAATATTATCTATTTCTGAACGAAGTACGTTCTATATAATTTAGATGTGGAAAAGCTGGAATTTTACTAGTATCATCCTAATTATCATTTTGTTTCTTCATTACCATTTGTTGATGTTTATCATGGATCGCAATTTTTATAGATTGTAATATCAGCAACCCAATTGGTTTCAGTGCGATTATTTTGACTTGTGATCATATGCATCTTTTTAGGATTCTTATGCTGTTCAAAGTTTTGAACGAGGTCTTTCTGCACAATCCTCTGGTGCATTTTCATGGGAGATTGTTCCAGTGAGTATTCAAGTTTTGTTGGAATAGTTTGCTATCTTTTGCTTTCTAAAGATGTAGGATCTTTTTGTAAATGTAGGTTGAAATTCCTGGTGGCAAGGGGAAAACGTCAACAATCATTGACAACGATGGTGGTTTAGAGAAGGTAAATAAATAAATAAATAACGAAAATTTAAGACCTGACAAAGATAGATAAGGACATATTTTCGTACTCAGTTTCATGTTCTACTTGCAAATTGATATTTTTGGTCAAAGACAAAGTTGGCCTTTCTTGAGGCCGACCATTTGAATATTTTTGATTCGATGATTTGTGAAAAGTGTCAATACTCTTTTGCAGGAAACTACACCTTTGGTGATATGTTATAGTTTGGTTATAAGTATTACATTGTTATCTCACAAAAGCTTCTTTTCCCTTACTTGCACATTGCTAGTTTGATGCATCTAGGTTAAGAAAGCTTAGACCAAGTTTCAAACAGAATGGAGGTACTGTAACTGCTGGCAATGCTTCCATCATAAGGTAGATTACTCCATGCTTCTCTCCGTGGTTATGTCTTTTCCATTCTCATTTCCTCCATCTTTCTAACCTTAAATATAGACCAATGGTAATTTTCTGTAAAACCTCGTATGGGGCCGTCCTTTTTATATTACATGTATACACATTATTTTCATCTTTAGATAAGGCAATAAGTGTTTTGCAATGGTAAGGTTTTTCGCATTTAGAAGCCCATTACTACATAAACTCGGGCAAAGCGCGACCTCCCTCATTGTTGTACTCCTTCACTTTCTAACATTTAGATGAACCTTCCTCCACCCCTGAGCTTTGAACGTGCATCTGCACATGTGCTCATGTGTTTCCATTTATGGGGCATCATGAATTTGTATATCATCTTAATGATAACATGCATTTATGTTTTTTGGTTCCATCAACTACTAGGAATAAGCATTCCCTGATATGATTGGATATGTGTTTTGTCCAGTGACGGTGCTGCTGCTCTAGTCTTAGTGAGTGGAAAAATGGTAGTTAAACTTGGATTGAAGGTTATTGCCAAAATCAGAGGTTATGCTGATGCAGCACAGGTAATTAATGTCTTTTTATCCCTACAATTTATCAACTGCAGTTACTAATGTTACTGTCATTGGATTGGTTGGGTAGGCTCCTGAGTTGTTCACAACTGCTCCAGCCATTGCCATTCCAAAAGCAATCTCGAATTCTGGCTTGAAAGCATCTAATATTGATTTCTATGAAATAAATGAGGCCTTCTCTGTAAGAATGCTTTTCTCACTATCTTTTTAAGCTGTCTTTAACCTATCCAGAAAGCATCTTGATATCATCTTTTCCAGGTTGTGGCTCTTGCAAACCAGAAACTGCTGAATATTGACCCCGTAAGTCTTATTTATTGCTGTCCATATCTCCTTTCGACAATTTGACTAGTTAACTGCTATTCTCTTGGATATGAATATGATGATAGTTTCTGAGAAATTCCACTTCTTCCACTTCAACTGGTGTCAGAATTTCTACCTTCTTTTCATCATACAATATTATGTTGTTATAGGGTAAATTGAATGTGCATGGTGGTGCTGTGTCACTGGGACATCCATTAGGCTGTAGTGGAGCACGCATCCTGGTTACACTTCTAGGGGTACGGTTGCTGCCTTTTAATACGGTTGATAGTATTGCTGTAATTTCTTCAATCGATCATGATGAGCAGTTGAAGTATTCACATTGTCTTACTCCCAATTGGTGGTGTCTTAGGTGCTGAGGCACAGAAATGGGAAATTTGGGGTTGCTGGAATCTGCAATGGTGGAGGAGGTGCATCTGCTGTTGTTCTCGAGGTCATTGATGATCGGTGAGTTTCATGAGCAACTCCAGTATCACTTTTTATTATCTAATCTCGTGATTGATTGCTTTCAAGTGAGTTTGTTGGATTGGGCATAAGGAACTTGTGGACCTCTTAGGCAGCATTGCGACATGAATGGACTAGATGCTATTATGTAGTAGTTTTCATCTCGGCCAACATTGAGTGTTTGTAGCATCGTGCAATAGATTTCCCTTATTTCCTTGTTAATCAACATGACTGTACAGTATAAGGTTCTCTGAGAAGTCTGACCTTTCTAAAGAAAATGTTGTGCCTCAACCAGTCATTTGTGGCATATCATTATTCCTTGTTGCCACTTAAAGTGAATGAATAGTATACCATGGTGGTAATTTTCCTGAGCTCATATAACCTATTGAGTGTGACTATTATATCTGTCAATTTAACTCGTCTGTTCCAGGCCACCATATTTTGTTAGCATATTGTGAATGATAAATGGAAAGGATAAAAAACAAATCTCATTTTGACAATGCTCATCTTCATGCAATTCCATGCTATCACTGAAAAGCATTCCATGCCATACCACTTATAGACTTGGGGGGTTTATGGGTCATTTTCTCTTTGAATTAACACCTTTTGAGTCACATCTGGTGTTTTGTTTGTGGGGTTATGGTTTGAGACGGTGTTCCACCTGATGACACATGCTTACATCTAAATCTCAGTCAGCCTCATATATTACTGACTTCTCTTGAAGCACTCAAGAACTTCTAATATGGAAGACTTATTAAATATATTGCAGGCCTACAGCAAGGGTGGCACGCTCTGCGCTATGAAATTAACAAGTTCCTGTTGTACTATAAATCTGCTAGCTGTTGTAAAGTTACTATCTGCAGATGTTCATTCGGGCTTCAGCTTTGTGTTGATCAATTTAGCTTGGGAGGCTGACAGTACCTCCTAAATTTCTTCAATAGGAATAAGTTATTGCAATATCTGTGCCGGTATGCTTTGTAGTGATCATTTATGTATCCTAGTTAGTTATAAGGCTTCTGTGGCTGTTATAAATAAATCTTTTGCCTTGCATGTGCTTTTTAAGTTCAAGGAACCATCTTGCATAAGCAATAAATGAGTTTATCAGCCCTTGTTATTGATGTGTGTGTTTTTCTTTTTAATATAGCTTTTCTTTTATTTTTCTAATTCACTTTTTGGGGGTTTGGGGTAGTCAAGAAGCTGTTTAACAAAGCTGGGTGTGATAGCCTGCAAATGAGCCCACACCAGAGTGAAGTAATATCTGGGCGGTATCAATGTGTTAGCAGTTGGATAGGAGATCTTATGACAATTATACTGAAAGTTTTTTATTCACCGCTCTTGTTTTAGTGTCCTGTGGTTGAGGGATGTTTGGGAGTGACATACTAGGATTTATGAGACTCCCAATTTCAAGCTCGACGGTTGTTGCACTTTTTAAATCGTGTGCTTCATTACTTGGTCTGTATGTATTCTTTTGAGATTAAGTTGGTGTTTTTTTTTTTTTTTTTCCCTTATATATTTGAATGTTGAGTACATGAATAGTTTGAAGTAAATAGAGCTTTTCATATGTAGGAGAATACGTACAGGCTTAATATCTCTAGTTGATTTGTCAATATCTAAGATTTAGATTTATCTGTAACATAGATGGATCTAAATCTACAGTTGTTTTGTTGATGATAATGCTTCTTGCAACTGAAATGCAAGCAATGAGGTTGAACAGTGAAATTGTTTCTATAATGCTGAGCATGATGAAGCTGTGCCAAATTCCATAATCTCTCTTATATCTTTCAAAATCATCATTGCCAATAGTCCTCCCAAAGATCTCATGATTGCTTACGAATACAAGTCATTTAGTTATACCAACACTTTGATGTGCCTCCAGATTGAAGAAACTCCCCCAAGCTGTACTGTATTTTGCTCTGAAAATATGTGTACGGAAGAAACCCATTGCTTGATAACTGTAGACAAGATGAGATTTTATTTTCAAAACTATTTTATAAAACTGGAATCTGTTATAAATCACAAAGTACTCCATATATTTTGTGGACACCTTAACCCATTATCTGAAAGTGAGTCAGAAGCTCAAAGCACGACAGTGCCGAAAGCACGTCAATTCAAGAAGCACGACAATGCAAGCACGACAGTGCTGAAGCACGTTAATCCAAGAAGCACGACAATACAGAAACACGTCAATCTAGGAAGCACAACAATGCAAGCACGACAATGTAAGAAGTACGACAATGCGGAAGCACGTCAATCCAAGAAGCACGACAATACAGCACGACACTAGAAGCACGACAGAGCCAAAGCGCGTCAATCCAAAAAGCATGACAATGCATGAAGCACGACAATGCGGAAACACGATAATGCAAGAAGCACGACAATGCAAGCACGACGATGCTTTTGTAATTTTTTTTTTTTTTTTTTTTGTAAATAGGGCTCATATGTTGAATGAAAATATGATGATTTCCTCTGGACTGGAGTCTCTACTTTCCTTTATGTTCTAGTTCTGTTATGGATATTTTACACGTTATCAGCACGAGTTTTGCTCAAGAAGGCAGGAGAAATTGAATTGATATTCTTTTTTCCACTTCTCCTCTTCCCTGAAGAAAATCACGAGAATTGAAAATAAAAAGTTTTGAATATTCGATATTACCGGAAACAAATATTTGACATAGTGTATTGATGTTAAACTATATCTTTGAGCTACGTCACTTGTTCAATGTTTGAATGATACAGATATAGAACATGTAAATAAAAAGGACAAGGCAAATGCGCTGATATTCATTTGTCACCACCCTTATAAGGATCTAAAAATTGAATATGTACAAATTAAAAGGTCGTGTGAAATATGAAAAAGAGTCAGATAGAGATTCGAGCACACTAGTAAACTCATTCATTAATTCATGAATCTTCTATTGCACTTCATATGATATTCAATTCACCTAATAACGTAAGTCAAACTTAAATATTTATAACATAATTTATAAGAAATATATTTAGTAAAATTACAAGAAATATATTTATGTATTGATTGTTTGAAGAACTATTTAAATAAGGTTGTTTGATGGTCAATAAAAAATACAAAATGTGTTTTAAGATTAAAAAAAACAACATATAAATGAAACTTTGAATAATATATATAATGGTGTTCTAAGACCTTATTGATTTTATTTCTCATGTCTCATTCTCAATAACAAAATTTGTGTATTTTTTTCTGTTTGCTTTTCTAAGATTTGCAACTATAACATTATACTTATTCCACTAACTACAACAAGAAAATATTGACATTTATAGAAAAATAAATATCTAATATAGTGTATTGCATATGATAATTTATTTAATTGATGTGTGGTTCTTGTAATATATAAACAAGTTCACATTAATGATTTTTTATAGAACATGTTATATGTATATAATATATGTATAGTTACATATGGAACCAAGTGGTGTAAGTTAGCTAGAAGAGCAACTTAAAATTAGTTAGGATTAGTTAGTTACAACTGCTCCTCCTTTTCCTCTTTAAATAGTGTATAATCGGCTCATTTACAATTAATGAGATTATGGCATTCAGTTAACATGGTATCAGTATAGCCTTTGATCTGCAAAGTCTTTCTCTTTCTTTCTCACTCTTTCCCTCGTTCTTGTTTCTTTTCAATTATGTCAATTCATTGAACAAATTTTCTGAATGCCGACAGTAGAATCGTCTACTTCTACTGGTTCGACGGCCAATAATACCGTGAATTTTACTGTTCTTGCCCCAATTGCTCTTCGTCTGGAGAAGAGGAATTACATATTTTGGAAAAATCAAGTGCTCGCCATTGCGCAAGGGCACGACTACGATGAGTTGTTGTTGGGTACTATGGCAACGCCACCTCAGTTCTTGGAAACATCTACGGTTGCGCAACCATGTCAACCTAATCCTCAGTATCAGGTATGGTTGGGATGAGATAAACTTCTGTTTGGTTGGCTTCTTGCGTCCATATATGAAGGAATGTTAGGACATGTTACTAGATATGAATCTTCTACCAAAATTTGGTCCGTTCTTGTGTCGTTGTTTAAGTCTTCGTCTCGTGCTAGAGCTATGAATTTACGATTTTAGTTGCAAACGATGAAGAAGGGTAGTATGTATGTTGATCAGTATGTCTTGGCTATGAAAAATATAGCAGATAGCCGTAGAGATGCAGGGTCATAACTGAAGATGAGCTTATTGTTTACATATTTAGGGATTTAGCCCTGAGTTTAAGTCCACAGTGGTTAATTTGTCCACCAAATCTGGGTTTCTAACTCTGCAAGAGGTGAATTTGCCCTACAAACACACGAGATGAGGTTGTTTCAGCAAGCCCATTCCCAAGGGATGTTGGCTGCACTTGATAATATGGAGATCTCTGCCAATTATGCTAGAAATCAATCTCATAAGAATCAGGAGAATGGTGGATATGGCAGAGGTAATATGACTTTCAACAGTGATATGGCATAAGTAACAATCCTGGTGGATATGGCAGAGGCAATATGAGTTTCAACAATATATGAGGAGGTAGAGCTCTCCTTAGAGGTAGCGAGGTAGAGGTAGGTCATCTAAGTTCAAGAATCCATGTCAAGTATGTGGAAAAACCAATCATATGGCTGCCAGGTGCTACTACAGATTTAATGAAAATTATCAAGGTGGCAACTACAATTCAACTCAAGTGAATCTTACAGAAACTGAAGAAGGAAATGGATACTTGCCTTCTGGAGCTGATCTGTCACAAAACCCAGATAACATGTTCTATGATCCACTACTGAATGACACAGCTTGTACAACATATCAAGAGAACACAGTTGGGCCATCTCAGTGGTGTGGTGATTCTGGCGCCTCTAGCCACATCACAGGTGATCCAGCTAAACTCACTCACCAGAAGCCTTACAAGGGAGCAAGTAAGGTTGTAGTAGGTAATGGCAACAAGTTAAATATTTCTCAAATTGGTTTCACAAAGTGCCATAATATGTCTAATTCACAATTCTTATGCTTAAAGATGTTTTATATGTACTTGATATAACAAAAAATATGTTAAGCATATCTAGAATAACTAAGGACAATAATGTCTACGTATGCAAGAAGTCACAAAGTCTTGCTGAAAGGCTATCTTAAAGATGGCTTATATCTATTGGATCTGAGATAGCTTGGAACGCCTGATACTGTTGTTAAGTATGCACTCCAGGTGGGACATGAAAGGAAAGAACAAATGCATGCTAGAACTTTATATGTTCAAAATGATCAGTCTGTGAGTCAGTCCTTTGCTTGTAGTAATAATAATGTTAGGCTATGCAATTTGAGGTTAGGACATTCCTGTCAACATATTGTTACAAATGTTATGAAATGTTTTAAGATTAAACCTGAACAGGTGATAAGTTTTTGTGATTCATGTAAACTAGGAAAGATGCACAATGTTACATACTCACCTGTAAAACATGCATCTAAACATCCTTGTGATATAAGATAGTCATATATTTGGGGGCCTTCTTCTGTTGTGTCTTCACATGGATATAAGTATAATATGTTATTCATAGATAATTATAGTAGGTATACTTGGATTTATTCTATGAGTAACAAATCAGAAGCATACAATATATTCAAACACTTCTATTATACAAACTTAATTCAAAACTGAGATTAAAGTGTGTCAATCTGATATAGGTAATGAGTACAATCTTATTGGAAAGTTTTTGTCATCTGAAGGAGCTCATGTACAATATTCCTGCCCATATGCTCACCAACTAGCATGTAGTTGAAATAGGTTTAACCATGCTAGCATACTTAGGTTAACCTATCAGTTTCTGGTGGGATGCATTTGGAACTGCAGTGTATACTATTAATAGAGCTCCAACTCCTGTGCTACACAATATCAGTCTATTTTAGAAATTGTACAATGTTGTTCCTGACTATAATTTCCTTAAGCCTTTTGATTGCAGCTACTTTCCACACCTAAGGCCATACAATAATAGTAAACTGCAGTTCAGGTCAAGTAAATGTGTTTTTATAGGGTACATTACCAGCCATACAGGTTACAGGTGTCTACACTCATCAGGTAAAGAGTACATTGCTAAGGCAATGTCATTTAATGAAACAAAGTTTGCTTACAAAGAGTTGTTTCCATCTACCAGACCAGTTGTAACATGTTAAGTTCCCAATACTGGTAATATCTTACCTCCTTTAATAACTAATGAATTATTTTAAATTGTCAGTGATACCTCTTATCATGAAACTGGATCTTCTGTTAATAGTCATAGTAGTGCTAGTAACACCGTTGGTGATAATAAAGGTCAACAAGTAATCCCTACACTTCACATGAACGCTAGGTGGTAAGGGGCGATGTCGTGTGTCGCTTTACCAAATTAATTTGTGTATGAAGAATACACTTAACCTTATCCTACTACTCTAACTAGTAGAGTGGCAAGTAAGGGTCGATCCCACGAGGAACGGCAGAATAGTCTTGATCCCGATGTCAAGTAAATTATGATTAAATATGCAAGATGTAAATTCTTAAGAAAACAGTAAAGAGGGGGGAATTGATTAAGGACTAACAATCTACTATTAGCGAATAGAAGTAACTAAACGGAATTAAAAGCCTTTAACGTTCAAAATTAAAGAAACAAGTAATCAAAGACAATAGAAGAGATCTTTTTCGGTTTTGGTTTTCAAATGGTAAGACAAGCCACCCTTGATCATGCTTTCCCTTGGTCTTAGACAATTGATGCGACTATTGTTAATGCCCGATTAAATTATGATTTAAGCCATTATCTCAAGGCTATTAACAAGCTCTAATAGCCTTGTTGTCCCTTAATCTTAGTTAATCAAAATAAGCTCTTCGACTAACCCTATTCAATTTAACCGAATCCTCGAACAAGCTCTCTTAGATCCAATAACCAAATGCATTGAACACTAGGACAACGAGATAAGTTCAACATAAAACTCGAAGGCTCGGTTTTAGTGGTTGAACTTTGTGTTATCCCCAATAAATAACTATTGTTTGCTACACTGGAATCGGAAATCCTACAATTACGGATAGTAATTTCCTATTCTAGCAACACATTCACAAATCCCTTAAAGGGTGATCAATCCAATAATCAATTCATAAATGTGAGTCAATAAGAGCAAATAACACAAAACACTTGAATACAAAATAATCTCGGTAACATTAACCGCAATAATCACATCAATGTCTCGACTTAAGGTTCCACAATGATCAAGAATGAATTAAAGGGTGCTAGCCACCCATATTAACTAATACAATCAGAAAATAAATAGAAAAATAAAGAAACATGATACTGATATTGATGAATCCAAAGATGTCAATTGGAGAAGATGATCCTTCAATCTCTAGTCCAATCTCCTTCCTTGGTGGCTTTTGTGGCTGAATAGTGCTCTCCAAGTATAAAAAAAGTATCAAAAGTTAGGTTAAATTCAAATTGGATGATATATATATAAGGGGAGAAAGTGCTAGTAAAAAATAGGCAAAAACGTATTCAGGATTTCAAAACAGGGTAGTGAATCTCGGCCGAGACGAGAGTGTGTCTCGGTCGAGACGTGAAAAGGGTTTTCAAGATTTGGGGGTCGAAAAGTAATCTCGGCCGAGATTTAACCTCATCTCGGCTGAGATGAAAAAGAGGAAAATGGGGATTGGCTAGGGCTTTACTCGTCTCGGTCGAGATTGGACTGCATCTCGGCCGAGATCCTGGTCCTTGAAAAACCTTGAAATTCTCTGGCAACATTTCTCGGCCGAGATGTGTTGTGTGTCTCGACCGAGATTTTCAATCTGTCCAATTCTTCATGAATACCCTGGAGACTCATCTCAGCCGAGACTCTCATCCTGTCTCGGTCAAGATCTTCAATTGCCCCTTCCTTTTGTTGCCTCGATCACTCCTTCGACTCCGCGGTCTTTTGATATTCTTTTTCGACCCTTTTTTCACCTGTCTTAATACAAAAATAGCACAAACGCATTATTTTGCCCATTAGAATATAAAAGCACTAAATACACATAATTATGCACATTATTGACTAAAATGACACTAAAAGTGCCCTAAAGTGCGTGCACGGAACACGTGTACCACTAGGTCTAAAGTAGGAACTCACAAGCCAAAAGTGTATATGACAACATTACAAAGCACTGGTAGCGTGAATAAGTATGAAATTATAACCAACTAGTGTAGGCGAGGCACTAAAAAGTGAACAGTGGAAGAAAGCTACGAGTCAAGAGTGCCTTGATGAGGAACAACACTTGGAAATTAGTATACTTTATAATAATGATATGAAAGTGATTGATCTTAAATGGTTGTTTAAACTGAAGCAAAAAGCTGATGGAACTGTTGTGAGGTTAAAGCAAGATTAGTAGCAAAAGGGTTTCATCAAATGCCTGGAATTGATTATTTTGAAATGTTTAGTCCTGTAGTAAAGCCCATATCAATTAGACTTATGTTATCAATGGAAGTTTCAAAAGGTTGGCCAATATATCAAATTGATGCCAATAATGTGTTTTTTAATGGAGATCTAAAAGAAGAAGTGTATATGAGACAACCTCTAGGATTTGTCAAGCACCTAAATCCTGGAATGATAAGCTCAAAGATGCATTGATCTCTTTAAATTTCACACAGTCTATATCTGACACTTCTCTATTTTTCAGTAGAAAAATGGCAGTATATTAATGGTATTTGTGTATGTAGATGATATACTTGTAACGTGTGTCAATACAAAGGATATTCAGCAGCTTATCACACTTCTTAACACCCACTTCTCATTAATGTAGCTAGGGGAAGCTCATTACTTCCTGGGATTGGAAGTAAGCAGGACATCTCAAGGAATCATTCTAAAGCAGTCCAAATACGTTGGTGACCTATTGAAGAAGATAAACATGGTTGATTGTAAACCTGCAGAAAGCCCATACTGCATAAGCACCAAGCTATATCAAGATGATTATGAGTTTTTTGACATGCCAACCATCTACAGAAGTGCAGTGGGGACCTTGAAACACCTAACAACTTCAAGACCAAATATAAGCTATATAGTCAACAAACTGAGCCAGTTCTTATCAGCACCAACAAAAAAACATTGGCAGGCCTGCAAGAGAATGCTGAGATACATAAAAGGAACCAATAATCAAGGTCTAGCATTTGTGCCTTCACCAGCTGATAAACTAATAGCATACTCAGATGCTGAATGGGCAGGGTCAGTAGATGATAGAAGGTCTATAGGAGGTCACTGTGTGTTCTTGGGAAGCAATCTGATCACATGAAGACCTAAAAAATAGGACGTAATTGCAAGGAGTTCTGCTAAATCTGAGTACAGATCTTTTGCAAATGATGCAACTAAGGTTGTGGATTGAATCTTTATTCAAGAAACTGGGAATTCAAGTCAAGCAACCAACTGTAATATGGTGTGACAACAATAGTGCAATCAATCTTGCCTTAAATCCTATCCATCATGCAAGAATAAAACATATAGAAGTGGATGTGCACTGTATAAGAGAGCTGGTAAAGAAGAAGATAGTTTATGTGAGATATTTCAACACAAAATAGCAGCTTGCAGATATCTGACAAAACCTTTAGCTGTTATAACATTAAAAACACTCACTGCAAGAATCAATGCATGCAACGCGGCAGAGACTCAAGGATGACAAGCCAAATGATTGACATGTTATGTGACACCAAGTGGGTCAATTGTAATTGGTTTAACAAGTGGGGTTATGTCTTAGCATTTTTGGTTTATGTAACAAGTCTGGTAGCTCATAAGTGGTTAGTACAAAAAAGACTCTATGCTAGGATTAAAGGGAGCCTCTTAGATGTATATAATATATGTATAGTTACATATGCAACCAAGCAGTGTAAGTTAGCTAGAGGAGCAACTTAGAATTAGTTAGGATTAGTTAGTTATAACTGCTCCTCCTTTCCTCTTTAAATAATGTATAATCAGCTCATTTACAATTAATGAGATTATGACATTTAGTTAATAAAACATTTAAAGAAAATTAAACATCTCATAGTTTAATAGGATTTTAGTAACTTCAAAGTTTTACTTCATTTTATGGATAATCATTCAAGATTCTTAATTTCGGATAGACGTACAAGAGAGTTATTTAGTTATTGAATATTTGGAACGCTATTATGTTTTAGTGTTTTGATGATGAATATTTTTTTGTTTAGCATTCAAAAGACATATAAATAAAAATTAGAACACTGAATAATGATGAAAACCCTTATTAGTTATATTTCTCATGTCTCATTCTCGAGAGATTTTTTTTATAATTTTTTTTCCTATTTTACATTAATATTGGAACATTAAAGGTCTCGCACGTTCACTACCGCTTCAGCAGTTGCGCACATGAATCTCTGGCTCAACTTTCAATAATAAGTCACATATTGTTAGTAAAATATGTCGACCCGAGGATGGTGCCCGCACATGTCGCACTGAGTCGCTTTAGAGACGCACATACGCATCGTCGGGAGGAGTCTTAAAGTTTTGGCTAGATGGTCTGGACGAGTGGTTCGCGATGGTTCAAGTCGAGTGCGGTGACGTAACAAGCCAACGTGGATCAGGATAGGAATGCACCTAGTCGGGCCGGATCGACCCGCCAGCCCAAAAAAATTAAAATAATAATGTTGTGGTATTATGTATTATTATTTATATATAAAAATATGAAGTTACAGTGTGAGGAGTAAAATATGTAAGTTCGATATTATGTTATAATCCAACTTATAGTATATATTCATGATAAAACAAAAAAATATACATAAGCTTTAACTCTTGAAAACATTACCTACTCTTTTAAATTTATTTTTAAGCTTTGATGTTGTCTTTGAAAAATGATCAAATATTCACATTCTTTTATTAAATAAAAAAAATTGAAACTTTGACTAAAATTAAGGATAACATCTTAAATAGATTCGTGGAAAAAAAATGGATGAAATTATTATGAAATTTTAGTCTATTTAAAAAAGGTCAAAAGTACAGTCTAAATTAATACTATCGGGACCTTCAAATTTTATTAATTTAGAGAGGTATTAATTAATCGATAAATTAATAATTTATTAATTAATCAATAAACTAATAATTATTAATTAACAGAGGTATTAGGACAATCCAATCCTTAAAAGATTAATGTTCTAGATGCCATCAATCTCGCAGTCTCGTCTTGGACTATAAATGTTAAGCAAGAGACAATAGTCAATTATTTCCGACATTGCAAAATTCGTTTAAGGGAAGAAGTAGTTCTGATAGATTTAAATGAAGCGAATATTGAAGGCATTCATGAGCTCGACATAATGATTAATATCTTGGTTACCACAATAAAATGAATGTCAATCGCCTATTGGATTATCCGGGTGAAAATGAAGCATGTTCAGGGATCCAAAGTTTAGAAGAAATTGTGTATACCATAATTGAAAACCCAGAAGAGTATGAAAGTGAGGATGATACGATAGCATAAGAAAAGGTTACGCACAAGAAAGTAATAATAGTATCGAAAATCCTTCATAAGTTTTTGTTGTAGTTCGAAAGCGCCACACCAGAGTTTCTGGATGTGGTGAGAAAAGTTAGAGGAAATTTGTTTTGATTTAAATTTCAATAAAAACAAACAACAGTAGATTCATATTTTACTAAATTATCATAGTAATCTTCGTAATTTTTGGAGACTATTGTTTTATGATGTTGATGTGATCATGGATTTATATAAGGGTCTTCAAAAAATATTATCTTATTAATTTATCAAAATTTTCAATTTACTAAAGGGGCCCAAGTCGAGACCGGAGAAAATTATTAACTTAGAGAGTTATTAATATATCGAGTATAAATTTATGGAGGTTTTATTGTATACGCCGATTCAATGTGTAAATGATTCACAGTGATTTATGCTACAATGTATAAATGATTTTCAACATTTTACATAATTGTTTTGTTATAAATGAAATACTCAAATCTGATTATAAATATAAATTAGGATAGTATCTACACAATACTAATATTTTACTTGTATGATCAATTTGAATATTATAAAGTTGCTATTTAAAGTAACTTCCCATTTTTCTATATTATTGAACCATAAACAACCAATATAATAACTTTGAAAAAAATATATATAATTTACATATATTATTGAAAAAAAATATTGAATATTTTGGCCATGTACAAAATATTAAATTTAAAGGTTAGAGTTTAAAGCAAATAGTGAACTCAAACTTTCATTATACTATAAGCTTAAAGCATATAAATCACGGTGAAAAGATGAAATGACTTGGATTTGAAATTAACAAGATTATATTTTAAACTAACTTTTAAGCAGATAAAAATACATGTTAGAATGATGTATGTTGGTGACTTGGTGTACCCCACGTTATTAAAATTAAACAATAGGAAATAATGTTAAATAATTGAATATGAACAATATGCATGGTGATAAATTGCATAAAAAATGATAAAATTCATTCCAAACATAAGGTGTTCATATTATATAAATTTATTAGTAGATTAAAGCTTATCAACCTAATGAACCAAATTATCAAAAACCTTACAATAAGATATTAAGGTTAAATGGTTTAAGTTAAATATCATTGGCGAAAACAACTATATTTTCCATACAACTTAAATAACTATTTTTCTTTTCAAATCAAATATTTAAATTTATACAATAAAATATAATAATTCATAATTTATACTACCACATGAGTCTAGGTAATATGAAAAATCAGAAATATTATTAGAAAGAATACAAAAGTTAGAAGAAAAAAAAATCAAATATCTACATTATAGGTTGATGTACTTACATTTATTAGAATGAAAGATTTTGAATTAAGCAATTAATATAATATATTTCAAATTAAAGATCTTCATATTTTAAATGTTATATTTGAATAAGCATTTTAGTCACGTTGTGACACACATGTTATTTGCTAGTACAAATAAAAATTTCAATAATTGTCGAGCATTTCAAGTATGTCCGACCGATTCTATTCATATATTTTTGAAATGTTCAACCGCTACAAATCAAACATATTTTTCTTTTACCGTTTCTAGCAGGGGGGATTTTCGTCTACAAATATAGAGGGGAGTTGAGTAAAATTGTAGGACTATATAACCGGGCACTTGTTACATATAAAGATAAAGGTTTATATATCTCTAGGACTTGCTTATATCTCAGTTGGTAAAACATCTTGGCAATTTTAACAAAATAGGGTACTGTTCATTACTGGTTTAAAAATATAGGCGAGCTTTTTTCTTATATAGAAAAGTAAGTGAATTCGCCTGTGGCACAGGCGAGTTCAATCCAGACTGACACAAAAACAGTGATCCAGGGGCGAGATCTAAATTTTTTTTTTTTTTTTTTTTTTTTTTGTAATCTCGCCTGTGGTATAGGCGATATCCGGTATTTGGGCTGTATACATAAGCAAAGTCGCCCCTGCCAGGGGCGACATCAGGTATAATTTTTTTTTTTTTTAAATACGTTAACTCTCCCTTAGCATGGGCGAGTTCCATTTTTTTTTTAAACGTATTATGGATTTATTTTTTGTATGTTTTTATTTAATTATTTTTTTATTGCGTGTGATGGATTATCGTGTGTGTATATATATATTTCTTAAAAAAGAATAGTTTATTTAATGGACGCTCAATAATTTGACTTGCACCCAACTATTTTTTTTATGTAATATTAAGATTATCGTATAGTTGATGTTTAAATTCGATTAGTTAAAAATTATAATATTTAGTTATCATAAATACTTAAAATATCAACTAATCTTTACGCAATTATTACAATTAACCGGGCACTGGTATCATCGACTAGAGTTTCATGGTTAATGGGAATTGTAGCAGAGGTACCTTGTGTTTCGAAACCTAAACTGGTTGGAGCGTCACCGCTTAGATATGCCGCGTATTGGTAGTAGTCATCCGTTAATCGTACATTTTGTTCGGTGATCGTCTGGAGCACAACACTTTCAACGTGAAGGTGAACGAAACGGTTTCCAGCATCCGGATCAAAGAAGAACCATAGATCTTCATCACTATTGATCAGTATTAATTGTAAAATATTATCTTCGCAAAAGGCTGCAGATACTTTCAATGTATGTCGTTCTGCATCAATTGCCAACATTTGGTGTAACATCGAAATCAGTCCAGGGTAGCCAATTGGACGATACACCCTGCGACCACCAATGGGCGGTCCTTTGGTACCACTTCCGCGGTGCACGATTATTCCCACCTTTTCTGACGTCGCTATTTTCTTCAAATTTAAGTATATTATGGATTATTCCCACCTCTAGTTTGAAACATGTAACTGTAATAACAAAAATCAAAAAAAAAAAAAAAAAAACACACACACAACGATAATAAAGAATGTAAAATTAAGGGGGAAAAAATAATGATCATAACAAATACTAGTAAATATTTGGATGAAAAAGAAAATAATGATATTTTTTTTAAAAAAAATACCAATAATAATAATAATTATTATTATTATTATCATAATAATAATAATAATACTCATAACGTTAATAATAATACTAATAACGTTAATAATAATAATAACAACAACAACAACAACAACAACAACAACAACAACAACAACAATAATAATAATAATAATAATAATAATAATAATAATAATAATAATAATAATAATAATAAAGAAATAAACATACCAATAATGATATTGATAATAATATTGATAATTATAATAAGGATAATAATAAGTATAATATTTCTAAAAAAAACATGATATAACGTTAATAATAATAGTAGTAATAATAATAATAATAATAATAATAATAATAATAATAATAATAATAATAATAATAATAATAATAATAATAATAATAATAATAAACAACGTAATTAAATTATAAAAATAAAAATACCAATAATAATAATAATATTAATAATTATAATAAGAAGATAATATTAAGAATATTTCTAAAAAAATAATGACATAACGTTAAGAATAATAATAATTATTATTGTAATAGTAATAAAATACTCATAACGTTAATAATAATACTAATAATAACAATAACAATAATAATAATAATAATAATAATAATAATAATAATAATAATAATAATAATAATAATAATATAAAAGAAGAAATAAACATACCAATAATAATATTGATAATAATATTGATAATAATAATAATAATAATAATAATAATAATAATAATAATAATAATAATAATAATAATAATAATAATAATAATAATAATAATAATAATAATAATAATAATAATAATAATAATAATAATAATAATAATAATAATAGTAGTAGTAGTAGTAGTAGTAGTAGTAGTAAACAACATAATAAAATAAAAAAACTAATCATACCAAAATCAATATTGATACTAATAATAACGTTGATAATAATAAAAATGCTAATAAACCACATAATAACAATAATAATTAACAATAATAATAATAAAGGCCGTAAAATTACCGAAAAAAGATATATATATATATATATATATATATATATAAATATCGGTAATCATTGTAATAATAATAAAAATTGTCACTAACATACACAATAAACATGTGTAACTAAATATGCACAGTTGAGGTAACCATGACAAGATAAACCATAGTAATGTTACTAAGAGTAACAATAAAATATATGTTTCGTCCACTTCACATACATAAATGTTGTCCACGATTCTTTATAATTCATATTCATCGGAAAAAACAAATAGAATTACATATGAAATTTTGATACTTAATAGGGAGCTTGGTACTAGTTGTATTTCTAAGCCTTCTTCCGGGTCAAACGAGGGGGAGCACTGTGACCCGTTGATTTTTTCTCAACGAATTTTGACGACCTTCAAAATTATTATACAATAATTATAAAAAATAAAACACCAATATGCCAAACGAAATTTATAATATACATTATGGAAAGCGTTTAAATATAAAAATTTGTACCTGAATAAATAAGCTTCAAATCCATTTGAGTCATATGCACAAAAACTATGATGCTTGGTGAGGGATAAAGTAGAAGAAAAAATTAGAAGAGAGATTTTTGGCTTGATGCATTCTGTAGGTTTTTTTTAGAATCAGAAGTGAGGTAAGAAGAGAAGTGGGGAGTTGTTATATAAACTTCATTCATCTGGTCAAAACTTCCCTCAATCTATTCAATGTGATTGAGACAAGACACTGGCACCACCCCCCCCACCACTAAAAGACGCTCAAGCCTCTGCACCCCCTGCACCCTCCTGCCCTCCCTGCACCCTCCTGCCCTGCTGCTATTCTGCATGTACTTGAACTCGCCCATGCTAAGGGCGAGTTAACGTATTTAAAAAAAAATAAAAAAAATTATACCTGATGTCGCCCCTGGCAGGGGCGACTTTGCGTATGTATACAGCCCAAACACCGTATATCGCCTATATCACAGGCGAGATTACAAAAAAAAAAAAAAAATATTTTCTGTTTTTTGTGTCAGTCTGGATTGACCACAGTCGAGTTCACCTACTTTTCTAAATAAGAAAAAAACTCGCCTATATTTTTAAACCAGTAATGAACAGTACCCTATTTTGTTAAAATTGCCAAACATCTTGTAACCAGATGCCGGACCCAGAATTTGTACTATAAAACACAACCTATATGACTTTTTTTTCTTTTTTCTTTTTAAAAGAAAAATTTCTCTACTGATGTTTTTATAGAGTATACCTCGGCCGATTAACTCGAGAACATCGGAGAAAAGCAAAAACAATGCAGATTGTTCTTCTGTTTCTGAACATTCTCCACAGTATTATCTTTACAAGTGTGTACCTAGAATTTTTTCTGTCACTTTATTTTATTTTAACTTCTTTAATTTTTAACAATTTTAATGTGGGGTTAATTATATATACCCCAATTCCGCTAAATACATTCAGAAACATTTGGACTAAGTTGTCCTACTATAAGATATGCAAAATACTCTTATATTGTAGATTCGAAAACTGATAAAGCGCAATCCGGTATCCAAGAAACTTAATGAAAATCTCTGCAAGAAATATGGAAAAATGCAAGATGTACGTGGTTCAATCCGGAGATCTACGTCCACGGGCTCAAAATAGCACCTGCCGGGGTGTTTCTTTCACTATCTCTTTGAGTTTACACGTAATGATTTCAGAATACAGAATGCGAACCCTAATTCCGAGTTCTTTTCTCATATTTATACTATCCCCTACTAAACCCTAACTAACTCCCTATTATCGCGCCTATTTTCCGCTGCATGGCGGTTGGGAACGGATCGTGGGCCTTGAATCGCGGAACAAGCCATAAGTTGGGCCGCGCCACATTATCTGGGACGACGCGTATTTCTGGACCTTCTGGGCCGGTTAGTGGGCCGAGGTATTAACCCGACCCGAAGTGACTAGGCCATACCTATCAGATGCCCCCCTCCCCAGCCGGAGCGAGAAAGAAGCTTCGGTTATGACCGGGGTGGAGCTGTAGGCCAGACGAGCCGTGGTCGCTGGTGAGCCGAAGTATTTTTGGGTGGCTCAGACTGTTCCGCGTCTAAGGTACTCTGCAGCGTAGTCCGTGGGAGCTGAATCGAACTAGGCCGAATTACACCGAGGTGATAGCGAGATACCGAGTTCCCCAAAAGCAAGAAATTGCAGCGGAAGAAGATATTAGTCTGGCCGAGGTGAAGGGAGCACTGGAGTGTGGTAGTCTGGCCGAGGTGAAGGGAGCACCGGAGTGTAGTAGTCTGGCCGAGGTGAATGGAGCACCGGAGTGTTGTCCAAATCTTCCTGGCCAAGAGTGGAGTTGATGTGATTGGCGGCGCCATCATGAGAGAGAGAGATGTGAAGTGACACGCTCTGCGATTTCCAATGAACCTGTTCCCCACGCGCCTTGGGAACCGTAAGGCGCGTGAATATCACGTCCAAATCTCAATCGCTGAATTTGAATAGGCCGTATCAGTGCCGTTGGTTTTTTGAGTATATATTTGGAATAATGGCGCAATATACTTCATCTTCCTCATTGCCATTAGCTAGTTTTAGAAAACGGGAAAAAAGGAGAATTCTGCGCGCCTGTGATTCATCTCAAATAAAAAACTTTCCAAACTCAAACCAAGTAAGTATGCCTTCTTCTTCATCTTCTTCTTCTGTTCAAGAAGTAGGGACTCAGAGCGCTCCGTTAGATGTGCCACCCCTTCGATATGTTATTCCGGAGAGGAATGAGATTAGGACAGTAGAAAGGGCCGACGGCATGAAAACCAACATTAGGATGGTCGGTTTCTATGAATGCGTGAAGGAGGACTTTGAAGTGTCCACTGTAGCGTCGCGGATGACGCGAGTGCAGATAGAAGCCCTAATCCCCTCCTTCTACTTCCCATTTAACTTAGAATATATAGTTCCGGATCCCAGCGATAGAGCCTGTTGCCCCCCGCAGGGTTACATCGGTGTATATATAGATCCGTTAAAAATAGGTTTGAGATTCCCCCTCTGGGACATTGTTATCCGGTTACTGAGATACTATAACATCGCCTTGAGCCAATTAGCGCCGAACGCGATTAGGCAAGTAGTCGGGTTCACCGTAGTGTGTAAGAATTCTGGGGTGGAACCAACCGTAGAGCTTTTTAGGTACTTTTATCAACTAAAAGCCTTCGGGAAGTCCAAGGGGTGGTACTCCTTCAGTCCCCGAGCACGAGGTGGCTTCAAGGTACAAAACTCCAGTAAGGTTGAGGGGTGGAAAGAGAAGTTCATCTTTGTGAAGAACGGGGTGGCCCTCCCGAGGTGGAGCCGAGAGGAGGTGCTAGATACTGCCCCGGTGGGGGACCCGGACGCCGAGGTTGTGGAGATATTCCGGGCAGTGGGGACCTTCAAGACCCTGTGTTCGGAGGAAGAGCTGGAGGAGGCTGGACTAAGCCCATATTATTCGGGCGATGCAACGGGAAAGTCCACCCAGGGTCAAGAGTCGGGAGCCGGGGTTGCCGAGGAGGGTAGGAGTCCTCATACTTGTTTAGAAATTGTTGTCTTGTGCAGGACTAACCCGAATTTCTGTGTGCAGTGGGACGCTTCGGGAAGGAACCAGCGGGAAGCTCCACTGCGGCTGCGGCTGCCAAGAAGAAGGGAAAAGCTGCTGAGGTGTCTCCCCGGGGGAAGATGTCACCCAGTCCACGACCTTCTGTGGGGCCGGAGGAACGAGTTGTGACTGCGGGGTCAACCCCCGGAGCGAAGAGGAGGTCAGAACCGTCCGGGACACCTCCGGCACCATCCAAAAGACTCCGAACGGGGGAAAGCGTTGAGGTAAATCTGAAATGCCTTTGTTTGTTATTTTTTACGCAAATGAAGTGTGTACTACCAGTACTGATTTCTGTTTCTGTCTTGTGCGATATTCTGAAGGAGCAAGTGGCCCCCGGTCTGCTGGGGTTGGAGGGCGCGGACGCCGAGGAACTTCTGCGGTTAGCTCGGGGAATCATAGAGCTTGACCTGAAGAATGAGATAGAGGCCAAAGAAGAGCTGGCCGCGGTAGTAAGGGATCTTCGCGCGCGCAATGACAGGCTAACTCAGGATCAGGCCGAGGCGCGTAAGAGGGCAGCCTTGGTTGAAAACGAGGTAGCGCGTCTGCGCGGAGTGGAGGCAGAAACCGGTGTCCTCCGAGGGGAAATATTGCAACTGCGGGCAGAGACGGAGGCTCGGGAAGCTGCAATAGTCGAAGGTCAAGAAGCGATGCTGAAAGCGTTCACCGAGAAACTATTCCAAACCAGCACGTTTCTTGACTTTCAGACAGACTTCGTCGCCGTCGGGGACAAGGCCACACGATCTGTGTTACTGGAGCAGATCAAGGAAATCTACCCGAATGTGGATGCATATCGTCCAGAATTCGGGTATGACTACGAGGCTGTGGCCGGGGTGGAGAAGGCCTATTACACAGCTCTATCGCATCTGCCGGAGTGGCCTCTATTGAAGGCTCTAGCAGAGAAGAAAAAAATTCTGAAGGCCGAGGATATTGCTAGCTGTGAGGTGGACCAGGACCAGGAATTCCTGGCATTCCGCCGGGGTGAGCTTATCTCCGAGCCCCGAAACAAAGAACCCCCCCCTCCCCCCCGGATGGAAGTTGCTGCCATGGCTGCGGATGAAGCTGCTGCAGTTAATGCTGAGGAGGAGGCAGAAACATCGGAGGGCCGGCGAGAGGTGGTGCCCGAGGATACTGAGGGGATCGAGACGGAGGTCAGTCGTTCCCCTCAAATTTAATGTAGTAGATAATAGGAGTAGATGTAAATCCCTTGTACTGGACCATGGATAATGTACTTCGATTTTGTTGAATATAAATGTTGTTTTTGAACTGAACTCCCGTTCATTGTATGTTTGAGATTGATCTCTCTTGTTGATTCCATTGCCTGTTCAGGATACCACGGAACTGCATGACACGATAAAGAAGCTCATGCAATCTTTAGAGTGGTTCCGCGGAGAGAAGAATAACTTGCAAATGCAAGTAGTGCCGAAGCTAGAAAAGCGGGCGGCCGCTGCGGAGAGAAGGGCGAAGGTGGCCGAGGAGAAAGCCTTTGACCAGGAGTTGAAGTATCTGGCAAAAGTTGCGGAACTGGACCGAGTCCTCATCCATCAAAGGGAGTATGACCGGATACTGACCGAGTTCGGCTTACTGACATTTGAGGAAGTTGAGGCGCGGGTCGTAGAGATTCAGAATGAGATTTCAGCACTTATGGCGAAGAGCCCAGCCGAGTCCTCGGAGCTTGTAAGAAAGCGAGAGCTGTTGGAGTTACTCCTCAACATGTATGAAGGACTGAAGGGCCGTGGTAGGTGGCGGCCCTCTGCCGAGGAATACATTGCAAGTTCTAGCCGGAGCCAAGGTGCCTTGAAAACCCCCCGGAAGGGTAAAAAGAAGCCAGCTGGAAAGAGCAAAGGAATTATCATCCGAGAGCCAGTTCCAGTAACTACGGTCGAAGAAGAGCCCGCTGTTGTCGCCGAAGAGGTAGTCGAAGAACTGGCCAAAGAAATTGAAGTAATGGCTCCCGAGGAATGGGATCATGTGCAATGGGCCCAAACTCCGAGGTCAGCCCCGCAGCCAAGCAGTCGGGCTCGTACAAGAGATGAAATCCCCCGACAAGCGCCAAGGATGAGTCCGCGACATCGGGGGGCTCGAGGAGGGGAAGGAGCCAGAGCTCAAGGCCGAGGAACGACAAGATCCCGGAGGACACGACGTAGGTCCAGGAGTAGACCTACGCCGGAGCGCTGAATACTGGCTCGGAGGCCGTAGATAATTGTTTGTTTGTTTGTTGTTTTTTTTTTTTTTTTTTTTTTTTTTTCCTTTTTTTTTGAAGTCTTATGTAAAAAACTTTTTGGCGTGAATCGAGAAAATGTAACAAACCGTTTAATGTGCATAGTTGTGTTAAGGAAAACAACGAGTTACTAACCAAAAGTAATAATTGTTTTAACGGGTGTTCGGGAACACGATATGGACAGCGCCAATTCAAATCTCCCCAGACGGATCGGGCGGGAGTAAAATCTCCCCGGACGGATCAGGCGGGAGTAAACACCTCTCCGGTTAAACAGGCGAGAGAGTGATACGAGTCCGGGGACGAAGCGTGAATCTCCTCGGACGGACCGAGAAAGAGATTTAATTGTCCGGAGACGAATAATAATAATACGACTGCGTTAGGGCGTCCCCGTAACGTAGAAGAAAACACAGCAAGATGCATAAACAAAGAGTATTTATTCAATGACGAGTGTCGGAGCAAATTAAAGGATACAAAGAGAGATAACAACGTAAAAGAAGTGTACAATGAGCATAAAGATAAGGATGATACTTGTCATTTGGCCTTCACAGATAGAAGCGCCTCAAGTTGGTAACATGCCAGCTTCGGGGAATTGGGGTTCCATCGAGATGCTCTAACTGGTAGGATCCGGAATCGTGTGCGGCAACGATGCGATAAGGACCTTCCCAAGAAGCATGTAATTTCCCCTCGGGGGCAGCTTTGCTAGCTGAATTGAGTCGAAGTACTAGGTCCCCGACATTGAATTGAGTGCCTCGAACCCGGAGATGATGATACTGAGCTGCACGTTGTTTACACTTAGCCTGCTGGATGAACGATTGGTGACGACGATATTCAAGCTCATCCAAATTTGCACGGAGAGCTTCGTCACTATCCTCGGGAATTAATGTTACGAGGCGGGGGCTTGGTACGCTGATTTCCGCCAGAATAACAGCTTCAGAGCCGTAAGTAAGGCTATAGGGGGTCTCCCCAGTAGAGGTATGCGGCGTTGTACGATAAGCCCATAGAACTTGCGGAAGATTTTCGGCCCAAAGACCTTTAGCATTATCCAAGCATTTTTTTATTCCCGCAAGCAGCGTACGATTAGTGACTTCAACCTGACCATTGGCTTGAGGGTGAGCGACCAAGGTGAAAATTTGTTTGATATGGAGCTCCTCGCACCATGACCGAAAGGGATCGTTGGCAAACTGTTTGCCGTTATCCGAAATAATAGTGCTCGGTATGCCAAAGCGACATACAATATTTCGCCAGACGAACTTCAAGATATTTTGACCAGTGATGGCAGTAAGAGGTTCGGCTTCGACCCACTTAGTGAAGTAATCTACGGCGACGACCAAAAATTTCAACCCCCCCAGAGCGACCGGGAACGGGCCGACAATGTCGATTCCCCATTGAATAAATGGCCACGCACTCTGAATTTCAGTGAGCTCGGTTTGCGGCAGATGCTTCACACGAGAGTGCAGTTGACACTTGCAGCACTTGGTTACCAAATCGTGGGCATCATTAAATAAGGTTGGCCAATAATACCCCCATCGAAGAATTTTCTTGGCCAACGTCCGCGAACCAATGTGACTGGCGCAGGCCCCTTCGTGCGCCTCCCGAAGAACCTGATCGGCCTGTGCAGGAGCAAGGCACCGGATATTCGGTTGTAAGTACGAGCGCCAATACAAAACTCCATCATGGAATGAGTACTTGGGTGCCTTAAGGACGATCTGCCGAGCTCGCAGCCTGTCATTAGGCAAACTTCCATCCCGGAGATATTGAACAATAGGAGTCATCCAATTCGGATCACTATCTATCAATACCGAGACCGTTGCCTCATGAATCGCCGGATGAAATATATCTTCGACCATAATATCCGGAGATACATTAGTGCGAACCGCGGAGGCTAACTTACTGAGCGCGTCTGCTTTGGCATTCTGAGTGCGTGGTATTTTCTGGATAACAACTGTATCAAAAGTTGACATAAGTTTGAGTGTTAAAGCACGATACCTGATCATCGTTTCATCCTTAGCGACATAAGTACCCTGGATTTGCTTGGACACGACCTCGGAGTCTGTGAAGAGCTCAAGATGGCGAATAGCCAAGGATTGAGCGAGCCGGAGCCCAGCGAGAACTGCCTCGTATTCTGCTTCATTATTGGTTACCTTAAATTTGAATCGGATGACGTACTTAACTTCAACTCCCTCGGGGTCAATGAGAAGCACCCCGGCACCACTTCCGCGAGTTGTGGATGCACCATCCACATATAATTGCCACTTACGAGGTGTAGGTTCAAGGGTAGCAGGGTGATGAGTACCATTGTCTGCAGAAGATTCATGATTATCCCCCGGGGTTTCAGCCAAAAAGTCGGCGAGTGCTTGACCCTTGATAGCTCGGCGGGGAAGAAATTGAATATCATACTCCCCTAATTCGACGGCCCACTTGGCGAGGCGCCCTGACACCTCAGGGTTTGACAAGGATCTGACGGATGGGATGATTGGTCAAGACCCGTATTTCGCGCCCTTGGAAGTATGGCCGCAGACGCCGAGCTGCCATGATAAGTGCGAGTACTGTTTTTTCCAACATGGAGTACCGTGTCTCTGCCCCGTGAAGTACTCGGCTTGCAAAATACACCGGATGCTGAACACCGTTGACTTCCCGCACTAAAGCGGCGCTAATGGCTTCCTCAGCAGAAGCCAAATATACATAGAGCGGCTCTCCGGAGAGAGGAACTGATAGAGTGGGCAGTTGCTGTATATGACTCTTTAAAGCCTCGAAAGCCTCGGTGCACTGCGGGGTCCACTCAAACGTCTTCGCCTGTCTCAAAATTTTGAAGAATGGGAGTTGTCGCTCCGCTGCTTTAAACAGAAAACGGTTCAAGGCCGCCAAACCACCCGTGAGGCGTTGAACGTCTCTGAACGTCTTCGGGGGTTGCAGATCTAACACATCCCGAAGCTTGGCTGGATTGGCCTGAAGGCCATGCTGCGAAATCATATATCCGAGGAACTTTCCAGAACCAACGCCGAAGATACACTTCGCCGGATTAAGTCGTAAATTGTAACGCCGCAGAGTACGCAAGGTTTCCATAATGTCTTGCACACATGAAGAATGTGAGGCGCTTTTGATGACTAGATCATCGACGTAAACCTCAACATTGCGGCCAATTTGATCGCGAAACACGCGGTCCATGAGACGTTGATATGTGGCCCCCGCGTTCTTGAGCCCGAAGGGCATTTTCTTAAAAGCAAAACACCCAAAATCAGTGATAAATGCCGTTTTGAGGGCATCCTGACGATCCATGAAGATCTGATGGTATCCCTTATATAAGTCCAAGAAACAAAGCGCCACATGCCCAGTAATGGCTTCGGCTTTTTGGTCGATGGAGGGCAGAGGATAACAGTCCTTCGGACAATGCTTATTGAGATCGGAAAAATCGACACACATCCGCCATGCCCCACTGGACTTTAACACCATCACTGGATTGGACAACCAAGAAGGGTAATACACTTCGAACAAGATATCTGCATCTAAGAGTTGCTGTACCTCGATTCGAATGGCCGCATTTTGCTCCGGAGCGAATTTCCTTTGTTTTTGCTGTATAGGCTTAACGCTGGAATAGATGTTTAGCTTGTGGGTTATTACATCAGGAGAGACCCCGGGCATATCCAAAGGGGACCATGCAAAGACATCGGAATACTCTCGCAAGGTCTGAATGATGGCCTGATGCAACCACGGCACATCCACGGCACCGACAGTTACTGTTTGTTCAGGCTTGGATGGATCGAGCGGCACCTGGACAGTGGTGTCCCCCAATGAGGTACATACATGGGGTTCAAGAGCCGATGACGCCACCTGAAGCTGCTGTTTGGGAAGAACCTTGGTTGTCTTTTTTAGCGCGACGTACATGCACTCCTTAGAAACCCGCTGACTGCCGCGGATAGCCACTTCGCCGTGCGATGTAGGGAATTTTAACGCGAGGTGATATGTGAAGCATATGGCTTTTGCGGGAGTAAGCCAATCCCGACCCAAGACCATATTGTACGGTGACGGGGAGTTAACCACGTAAAAATCCACAAAAATGGTTTTTATCGCCGGATAAGTTTCCAGAGATGTCGGGAGAGTGATGACGCCTTCTGGCTGGACTTCACCCTGGGTGAAAGTCTGCAATGGCCCGGGGGCCGGCCGAAGCTGATCCCGAGGAATCCCCATCTTTTGGAAACAGTCGGCGAATATAACACTCACTGCGGCTCCATTGTCTACGAAGACTCGCTTTATTGTAACATTGGCTACAGCCATGTCGATGACGATGGCGTCAGTATGGGGTGTTATCTCTGGAACCGGGTCCCTATCTGTGAAACTAACAGTTTCGGATTGATGGAGGCGCTTATGACGTGGCTCCTCGGGAGGAGGACGACGAGCCTCTGCCTTCAAGGCATTTCGCGAAGCCCCAGTGGGGAGGGCCCCATATATCACGTTTATAACATGAGTGGGTGCATTGTCTCCGGGTCCTCCCGGAGGAGGGGGCGGTGGCAGAAAACGAGGTTGTTGACGATTGCCCGGGTCTTGCCGTGCATAATTGTTAGACCCCGGCCGATTATTTTGCCACGGCGGCCGATTTTGTTGCGAACTCCGGTCGTGATAACCTCCGCGGTTGTGAGACGAATCCCCATTCTGATTTGTCCGAGGCTTGTCATCAGTCCGCGCAATATATTGTCGCAAGAGACCTTTCCTTAAACAATCCTCAATTTCCTTGCTGAGCTCTCGACACTCTTCCGTCTCGTGTCCATGATCGCGGTGGTACGCACACCACTTTCCGCGGTTTCGCTTTTCAGGCAGAGCGGTCATGCGCGGACAGGACCGTAAATCGTTCTTGTGAACAGAAAGAATTTCAGCTCGCGATTTTGTCAGCGGGGTGAATTGTGGAATATCCCCTCGAGATTCTGAACGCCCCTGATTCAGACGAGAAAAGGCACTAGGTCGTGTGCTAGGCCCAGCCTGTGCCCTATCGGACTGCCGCTTACTAGCATGTTTCTCACGCTTCCGACGAGTTTGCTCCTCGGCCTTGGCATATCTGCACACAGTATTAAACAGTGCTCGGGTCGTGACCGGTGGATTACGAACCAGCTCGGTGTATAGTGGTCCGGGACTTAGACCATTCATGAATGCATTGATGATAACATCATCCGAACAGCTTCCTACCTTAAGACTCTCCGTTGTAAAGCGGTCAAGAAATTGGGTGACGGTCTCGCCGTCCCGTTGCTCCATATTCATGAGGTCGCCAAAGTGACCATGGGCTTCGCACGTGCTTCAAAACGCGCCCAAAAGTGCTCGGCAAGTTCTCTAAAAGAGGATATGCTATTACGAGGGAGAGAATCAAACCATACCCGAGCCTCGTCCTGAAGATACTCGGGGAAAATCTTACAGTAGTGAAGAGAGGTAGTATGATCGCGGCTGAGCATGTTGTGCCTGAAAGCTCCAAGAAAATTGGCCGGATCTCCTGTGCCGTCGTAAGGTGGTATGGCAGGCCTTTTGAAGATCTAGGGTATGAGGGTAGGCATAACGAACTCTTTTAGCCGCGTTAAGCGGACGGCGGCGATCGACATCTGCAGGTTCGTCGTTGCGCTGTCTTGACCCATTAGAACTCCCATGGTCCTCGGGAGAACCAGGTCGTTCCCGTCGCCGATCCTGACGCCCGCGGTGCACCGGTTCTTGTCGATCGTGCGAATGCTGACGATGTGGAGGCACTGTGGGATGGGTATCGTGTCCGGCAGGTCCATCAGGATTCAGGCGATTGGCTGCCCAGTCTTGGAGAATATGAGCATGCTCTTGTAGGAAAGCCTGGAGTAATTCTGGAGTCATTTGAATATTAACCTGCGGCCGAGCGGCAGCGGGATTAGGGTTTTGCATGTCTTGCGGGGGCAGAGGTAGGAATTGGTTGCCCGGATTCATAATCGGGCCTTGGTTGCCCTGCTGATGAGATGTATCCCGCCTCGGCAATTGTCTCGGCGGCAAAATTTGATCCACGGGTGGATCTTGGTTGACCTGATCACCTTGGTGAGACTGATTTAAGCGAGTAGTCACCATAGTTTATCAAATACAATGCTAATATCACAATCACTTGCGGTTCCCACAGACGGCGCCAATTGATAAAGCGAAATCTGGTATCCAAGAAACTTAATGAAAACCTATGCAAGAAATATGGAAAAACGCAAGATGTACGTGGTTCGATCCGGAGATCTACGTCCACGGGCTCAAAATAGCACCTGCCGGGGTGTTTCTTTCACTATCTCTTTGAGTTTACACGTAATGATTTCAGAATACAGAATGCGAACCCTAATTCCGAGTTCTTTTCTCATATTTATACTATCCCCTACTAAACCCTAACTAACTCCCTATTATCGCGCCTATTTTCCGCTGCATGGCGGTTGGGAACGGATCGTGGGCCTTGAATCGCGGAACAAGCCATAAGTTGGGCCGCGCCACATTATCTGGGACGACGCGTATTTTTGGACCTTCTGGGCCGGTTAGTGGGCCGAGGTATTAACCCGACTCGAAGTGACTGGGCCATACCTATCAAAAACAAAAATAATATTTTTGATATTTATGTTTGGACAATATGTTCGACCTCTTTTATTGTTATTCGGTAATAACATCTAAACAGAGCTTATTTGTTTGGAGATTGTTACAGAACAGCCCTCAGAAGCAGAGGTTTTTTCCGTTCGAATGAGCAAAGGCATGTTCGACAGACCAGATTTGAAGGAGCTTCACCTTTTCCACTTGTAATTTCACGCAAAACAATTCTCAATATCTAACCTTCTACCTTTTAATCCATTCATATTGTACCTTTTAATAAATAAATAAAAGAAGAAACTACATCAGAAAAGGCGCAAGGACAAACTCCGATAATGTTGTTCTTGTTGCAGGTCGTTTGAATGTGGGAAGGAAGTACATTTTCTCATTAATGTTTTTCTACTAAAAATGGTATAATAGTCGACAAATGAGGTGTATTTAGTATTTTAAAGAATAAGCACATATTTATAATGTTGCTTTTGTATTCCAGGTTTATCCCTTAAAAACTTAAAAAGCTTAAGGGATATTTTTCCACCTTATTATAATTTAACATCTTAGTAGTATATAAATAAGCGTCCCTGTTGAAAGGAAAAAAGAGCAGAATGGCGTACAAAAAAGGCGGCGGTTAAATCGGATTTCCACACAAGGCAATAAATAAGAATAAAGACAATGAGGAGCGAAATTCGGGTATAAACATTTCTACAAACATAAACATTATTTTTGCAACATTTCCGTCTCCCACCTACATTTTTCTTCCTTTAATTCCTCTGCTGCTGCGTTTATAACAGCAGAGGGAAAACAAAAGGAAAGATAAAAGCATTCAACAAAATTTCAATAATACAGTGGCTGCCTGCTTCTTGCATTCTCTTCATCACAAGGTACGATTCTTGCGCTTTCAAATTTAAGCACCCGAATTTGTCTCGTATTGAGTTATTTCTTTAGGGATGAGTTTTATTCACAACTCAGAAACGACTTTTATGCATTTTCTCTCATTGATATATGCGTCCAGCTTGTCATGAGATCTTGTAAACGTTGATGATGGAATTCATTGCAAGCTCAATGATGTAAATTATCTAGGGGAACGATGGTAAGGCTAACTTATTAAGAATAATGTTGCAGTTTGTAACGGAGATCATAAAATGAAAGGTTTAACCATAAAAGCACGGGAAAATGGGCCAGGATCTCCCATGGCACTAGTCTCTCCGAGAGCAACACTCTCTCCGAGAGCAGATGTTGGAGAGATTGATACCCGAGCGCCTTTCCAATCTGTGAAGGCTGCCGTAACTCTATTTGGCGAAGTTGTCTCGCCTAGAGAAACAACACCTGTTGCAAAGAGGTCCAAAGCTGAAGAGGTATGCATCCATTTCTAAACCAGCACCATCTTTTTCAAATCTCACACAACTTAATGCATCAAAGTCAGCGATTTGTTGTGCATAAAATATACCAGCAATTGTTGTCGGACCAAATTTTGATGCAAAAATACTAGTATCTTATATTGTTAAAAACACCAGAGCAGTAAGTTCAGAGCCAGAGAATCCAAATCCCGCACGGCATACATGTGATTTTACTTTTTACCGTGCAGAGAGTGCTTGAGAAGGAGACACAACATCACATGATGATTAGAGAACGTGATTACTACATACACCAGTTGAGAGGCGCAGAAGCCGTGAAAGCTCAAGCATCACGTGAGCTGAAGAGGGCTAACGCAACTCTACAACTACTAACGGACAAGCTCAAGGCTCTCAGTGAGTCCAAGCAAGCATCAAACAAAGCTGCAGAGGAAGCAAAAATTAGAGCAAAAGAACTGCAAGAGCAACAAGCCCGGAGAGCTCAGCTAGGTGACCATGCGTGGAAAGTGGAAGTCAACAACAAGAGAGAGGGTTACAAGGCCACCACAGCAGAACTCATTGCTTGCAAACAAGAGCTCTCGAATTTAAAACAGGATTTCAATGCAACTTTAGTCACAAAAACAGTGGTGTTTCAAAAAGCGAAAGAAGCAGAACACAAAGCTCAAATGGATCAGGAGAGGCATAGCCAGCTCTCAAGAGAAGTCAATGAACTGAAGCACGCGCTTGAGCAGGTGAAGCTCGCGCCTCTTCAGGCCAAAGAAGAATTTTCCAGGGCCATGGAAGAGAAGGAGAAGTCATTGATGAGCTATAAATTAGCCAAGGAAGAGGCCGAGAATGAAATCAAGAGTTTGCAAGACGAGTACGAGCCTGTTGAAATTCTCCAGCAGAAGCTCGAAGAAACAATGGAGGAGATTAGGGTTTTGCAAGAACAAATGAACGATGACTACTATGTCATGTGGAAATTGGGTGTAGAGCTTGATAATGCTAAGAAGGCATTGGAAGAAGCTGTAGCAGAAGAAATCTCACTCCGGAGTGCTGTTAACTCATTGAAAATGGAGCTGGACGAAGTGAAGAAGAAGCTTCCAGAATCAGAGACGAAAGCACTGGAGGCAGAATTGGCTATTGAGGAAAAGCAGGCTGAACTCGAGAAGAGAAAGACTGAACTTGAGAGAGCAATGTCAAGTAGTGGTTTTGTCATGCAATCATCTATCAAACAGGTTTTAGCTGAAGCTGAAAAGGCTAGGCATGAAGCAGAAGATAGTAAGAAGAAAGCCAAGTTATTAAAGAAAGAAGCAAAAGCATCACGATCTGCAACAAAAGAAGCTGAGGAAAAGCTGAAACCTGCCCTAAAGGAAGTAGAAGCAGCAAAAGCTACAGAGAAGCTTGCACAAGAACAAGTACATACTTATTCAAGAAGTGAAGCTGCTGAGACACACGGCTCGGGACCCGCTAGGAAGATCAGATTGTCAGTGGAGGAGTTTGACTCGATGAACAGGAAGATTGAGGAATCAAAAAAGCAGGCTGATATGAAAGTGGCTACTGCTAATGCCCAGGTAGAGGCTATATATGCAAGGGAGAAAGAGATTTTAGAAAAATTGGAAGCGATGGAGAAAGAGAACGAGGCTACAGAAACAGAAATCAAGGAGGCTTTAAAGAGGGCAGAGAACGCGGAGGCTGCTAAAAGGATAGTGGAGAGCGAACTCCAGAAATGGCGTCAAAATGAAAAGCATGCAGTTGGAAAAACATCTAAGAGAAACATAGTTATGGGTCATTAGATATTCGGAGAAATAGGTGTGTTCCATAAAAAATATTCAGGAAAGGAATAGCAAACTCCAAAACCTCTTGTATACTTTGGAATAGATTATACTGCTTACCTTACTCCAAACCCGGAGATAAACGAGACAAAGAGAGCATATCCATGAGCTAAAAGTCATGTTTCTACGCTGCTTTCCATGAAAGAATCATAGGATTGGCCTTGAAAACCACGTTTATCTAGCCTTCCAATGTACTCAAAGATACAACTACGTAAAAAGTGCATAGATGAAATTTCTAGCCTCATCCTAGCTCAAATTCCAAATTTCATTTCTTACTTCATAACCACATTATGCTAGTATAAGAAGATTAATCATACTTTCACATATATATGCATGCACGCATATATGCTAGAATATATACATCAAAAAAACAGACGATGATAATTAACTTCTAGCATATAACTTGCATTGATTTTAAGTTGCTGTTCATATAATTAAAATATCGGATAACCTAGAATAATTAGAATACCAAGAACAAGAGATTATGTGCAGTACATAATTAATTAGCACCTGGAAACCCAAGATGAAGAGCTGTCTAGCATTTATGATCACTGATCTTAAGGTCTTCTAATGATCCTGGAAATCTCTCTAGATCCTCGAATTTCCCTAGTTCAGATTCCAAAATCTTGGCGATCTCTTCATCATCAGCATCTTCAGGTAAAGTCACATGCACAGACCCCTGTTTTACAGGTAGACGAGGCATGGATTGCTTCTTAATGTAATCGTACAGTTGTTGGTGGAAGGGATGGTCCAACGAAAAGCAATTTTCAGCATATTTGTCTAAGTGATTTGAAGAGCCAGAAGACCTCTTACGGCAGAAATGAGGGAGGGAGGAATAATCCATTATCTGCATGAAATACAATCGGGAAAAATGTTGAAGTTAATAAAGAATAATGCCATGTAATATGAAGGTAGTTTCCAAAAGGCAATGTATGCTTTAAAAAGAATGAATAGGACAAAGAAATTACCTTCATTAAATCTTCCTGTCCACAACCAGACAATACATTTATTTTCTTTCTTGTCCTCTCCTGTAGAAGTGGCTTAACAACCTGATAATAGACGACAGGTTACGAATACGGCCTTTTTATGAAGCAGATTACTACTCTGAGAATCCCAGAGACGCAAAAAGGGGACAAACCTTCCAACAAGCAGAAAAGACATATGGGGCATTCACAATGTAATAAGTTAGAGTTTTCTCTGGATAATTCAGATCGTCAATGGATGAAATAATCGTCATTAGCTGCAGAACGGAATCCATGGTGTTATATTCAATGATAGATGACAAAACAAAGAATTGACCCTTGCAAAGGAGAACTACAGTAGAATAAACTACGAATCTCTTATTAATAATGATGCACCTTTATCTGGTTCAATGCTGAGAGCTTCAACCCAGTCATGTCTAGAACCTTTATACATTTGCTAATATGTCTGCCATACTTTTTGGTTGCCGCTGGCTAATAAACATAATAAGATAATCGGATGTACAAATAAAAGTGGGATGAGTATAATTGCTGCATAAGTATGGTTTTAAGTATGCTTACCAAAACAACTCGATCCCGGTATTCATTCATCTGAATGTGGGATTGTACATAATAATGAACCTAGAAGTGAAGATAAATATAGTCAAAAACAAAAGTAAGTAACGTTATTGGGCAAAGGAACTCCAGAAAACACATTAATCATTGCAATATGAGCGGTGGAGAGAGAGAGAGCAAAAAAACAATTCATATATATGGCATAGATACTACAAAATGCAACATGTGATATGCTGATTTGATTGCCTACTTTTGTAACACATACCAAGAGTAATACATAATATATCGATTATAAATTGAGAAAACAATCATACATGAGAAAGTGTCTAACATAGCTAAAGTTTAGTTGCACTCTTTATTAAAATTCATCAATGCATAATATCAAGCCAACCATTGCTTTAGTTTATATCCATCTCATTTCTTTACACATAATATTGCTAATGACTTGAGGACCATTTCCCGTCTTCTATTTAAGATGGTAGAGAGAACATCAATAACAATGAAAGAGATGGCAAGTCGAGAAAAACTACATTGCGAATAAAAAAGGGTATGAAATGGCATATATTTGGATCATGCCCCAAACAGATGCTTGAAACTGAAATGCATATCAAAAATCTTACAGAAGCTCGGTCCAAGGTGCTCAAGCCTGCTCCAACGGCATAAACAGGGATGCCCTTGCAAAACAGTGGCATTATTAGTAAGAGTATGAAATTTCATACTAAAAGAAAAGGAAAATTACTTGAACATTTTCTTTCTCAGATCCAATGCTCACCTCATTTGTGTAACCCGATAATCCTATAAGCTGTGTATCACGTATATCTCGGTACAGTTCCACAGGAACAATGGGTTTCTGTAATAGAAGGTGCCGTAGATTTAGAGTGTACCATCAGAAACTAATATTACACCTATGTAAGTACTAATTTACCAATTACAGGAATGACTCAAAATTCCCAAAGTAGCTTCAATCTCGAACATTCAATTTCAGTTCAACATTGTCGATTTCTGTATTTTAGAAATTTACATAAAGAAAGTCTGAAGTGATCTGGCTAGTACTATGTGACAAAATATATTAACCAAACACCAAAATGAACTTAAATAGGTGGGGGGAAAAGATTGAGTAACAAGTTAACGTTTAAAACTTAGTGATAGCGTGCATCAAAATTGGACGGAAGTTATAACTCACTAAAAATATTATGTAAATCCAGAAGTTTTTCAGCCAAACAAAATAAGCAAAATGTTTTTTAGAGCCACATTATAAGAATCGATGTTTTTAGTCATTTCTAAGGATAAAGTACCTAAATACCCTTAATGAATGTGAAGTTGGAAATGTAAAGTACCTAGATACCCTTAATAACCTTCTCAAAGGTTATGAGCTTCAAGATATATATGCTAAATTTCCAGATCCATTCATTAAGGGCATTGTGGTCGTCTTAGGTAAAAGTGGCTAAAAGAACATCTGTTCTTATCAAGTTGTCATAAAACATTTAAACTTACGGGACTTGCCTAAAAACAAACAATAGCTTAATTTTGTAAAAAATGAACAATTTACTACTTACCGCTAACATACCGTCAATGTCATTTTCCACTCTCCACTTCAAACAATCAACTAACTGCAGTAGAAGCACATTAACAATATCAGCAAGTGAGTAACTCTTGACATTCAGCAAACATACTTGTTTCAGATGCTAAAAGGTAAGAAAAGTTATCGTCTAACCATCTTGTGGGCCTTCGTGACGTTTCCTTCTCTCGCCTTCAGAAAGCGTATCAAAGTTTCATGAGGATATCCTTGATGAATATTCTGCACATTGAATGGAATTCTATGGATTCGTACTAAAAATATCTGCACCGTCTCTCTTGAGTAAATTACATATAACACCTCTCTAGCCTATACTTCCCCATGATTTTCTTTCCCAAACAACACTTATATAGGCGACTACGAAATCGCCATAAAAGGAGCATGTCAAATACAAATACAAGATAAGTGTAAATGAAAACTAGAAATAATTTAAAAATAATAATAATTCACCACAACAATTTTTCATAAAAGTCAATGACTGTGAAGGTTGGCCTAAATTCTTGATATCCACCATGTACTTCTTGACAACACATATAGTTAGTGAATCTAGGAGCATAGTTCCCAGATCTGGCTAATTTTGCCCTAATTATGCAAGCAGAGTAAGTATTCTGATTTCCCATCAATATTTATTGCATTATAAATCATACCCATCCAAAAGTCAAAGACACAAGAAAAATATCAGAAAAAAAGAAGAAGCTAATGTGACATACAATACTACTGGCAAGAACTAAGCATTGGTGTCATATTACCATATATAAGCATATAATTATTGTTGCAGTTGCATATTTATAAAAGAAAAGTTCTTGCATCTTCTGAATAGAGTTTCATGAGCAGATCAGACAGGGGAATTCCAAGTTCAAAAGAAAAAAATGAAAACAAGTACAAACCTTGAATGTTCTTTTAAGTGGTTCATCAACTGCACAAAATTCCACAAGAAAATAATAATGGGAAGATTAAATTAGCAGAATGATAAGAAATAAGAGCATACAAGAGAGATCAAGAATAAAGAGATCAAGTTGAGCTGACCTTCCTCCATTAAAGCTTCAAACTGATTAATGGCTTCCTGTGGAACCACAGCCATTTCTTCTTCTTGACAAATGATAACAGAATAAGATGATGGGGCTACAACTGCAACAAATTAATCAACTTTGACTTGCATACCCCAATAAATTCTCTCTCAGTTTTGTCGAAGTGGGATAGAGAGAGAAAGAAGAAGAAGAGCAAGAGAGAGAAGATAAGTAAAGATTCCACTTTTATTATTACATGAAAAAAAGAGGATCAAGATTCAAGAGAGGGAAGCCCTTTCCCATTTGCCTCGTTATTCTTTTCCTTCTCTTAGAAATAATCCCTTATTAGCAGCAACTGTTGTTTTAGAAGTTAGATTCTTTTAATTTATTTGATTTGATTAATAGAGTGCCGACAAAATACACATGCTGTTGGTTTCTTTTCATAGAGATGGCTATGTGTCAGCTTGAGCAGCTAAAAGATTAATAATTTTGCACCTTTTTTTGGTGTGAAAATAGAAGAGATAAACTGTTGTGGCCATTAATGTTTCTGTCAAAAAAAACGAAGATGCTGAGATACATTCAAGTTATGTGCCCACACCTACTTACCAATTTGCAGAAAATCCCAACAAAGAATAGAGAAAAAAAAAAAGTAAATTACTCCCCACCGAAATTGACTCTTTAAAGTCAAGATATTTTTAGAGATTGAAAATTTTGACTGAAGCCCGGATTCCGTGTTATGTCATTTCCAAGGAGTGGTAAAGTAGAGACACGAAAACAAAGGAGATATTACACCTCTCACCATAGGTAGATCTGCTGAAGCTATTAATATCTCCAAAATTTTTAAATCATTTCTTTCTTTCTATTGTTTGATTCATGCCATTTCTTAAAAATAAAGTGTTCGATATCATATCCGTTTGAATATTTAAAAGGGTTAATTACAATAATCATATCAAATTTGTGACAATCATACATATAAATTATATGAATTTTGGTAGATAAATAACTAAATTTATTTTTCAATAATTTTTAGTCGAAAATCTACATGCGACTTGCGCGTTTTAAATTTTAAGGGGTTTTTCTTGTTCAAATATATCTTTTAGTTGGTAAAAGAGCGCTCATCAACAATAAAAGTTTTAGATATTAAGAAAGAGACTACTAATGATTCAAAGAAATTATTGTGGAAAAGATGGATGATTTTATGGTACCACAATAGTACCGGTACCACTATGAGATAAAAATGAAATTATATAATTTAGTGGGTCCCTCATATTTAATTAATATATATGTATTCTTCTCTTACAGTGGTATCGATATCACAGTGATACCGAAGTTGGACTCGAAAAACAAAGATATCAAAGAATTTTATACGTTTAGCATACTAAAAAGGTTGTTTGTACAAAAAAATCATTAAAAGTTTATCATGGGCAAGTCACGTGCGAATTTGCAACGAAAAATGATCGAAAAGTAAGTTTGGTGTTTTCTCTGCCAATCGAAAAATAATTATGGTCGTTTCTCTGTCAACCCGTATAGTTTATATGTAGCAATGCCACCAAAAAAAAGTTAGTAATTTTCTGTAAAAATGCTGATAATTTTGTGGGATTGCTGCAATTAACCCTATTTAAAATATGGGAAAGTCTTATGATGTACATCAGTTGTCTGATGCAATTTGGAGGAAATATTACTATTTATATTGGAGTAGGTCTTGGGTGCACCCAACACACAATAAGCTTATTGTGCATTCCCCAATTTAATTTTGGAATTACATATATAATAAGGGCTGTGTTTGGATGTTAACAAGTTGATAGTGGCGCAGTGGCACGGTGTTGTTGCGCGCACGCTGAGGTCTCGTGTTCGAGCCTCGTGCAGCGCGCAACTCTGATTTTTTTTTTCTTCTGTAAAATAAATAATATCTATATATATATATATTAAGGCATGTTTGATGGCACATAAGAGACATTGGCCAAGGTGGTAAAAACGTGGGCTGTTCTTCCTTAGGGCCTGAGTTTGAAACCTACTCTTGCCCTTATTCTTCTCAATTTTTTTCTATATATTTGCATGTGTTATTATTAATATTAATATATTGCGCCACGTTTAAAATAACAATATGAGGTGGTGGCCTAGTGGATAAACATTTGCATGTGCTTAAAGTGGCCTAGGTTCAAGTCTTGTTAAACACTTCTTATAATTTTTTAAACAAAATAATATATTTATTAAGAAATTATATCAGTAACTATATACTATTACACAACATAACACATACTATTACACAATATAACATATATTATTGAACAACAAAAAGAGAGGTTAAAAAAATTACACATGTAACTATAATATATACTATTACGCGATATAACATATACTATTACGCGATATAACAAACAACATAAAAAGAGGTAAAAACAGCGCGAGAGCAAGGTTCGAACCCTTGACCTCATGCGCGCCAAACCCTACAATCCACACGCCTCATCACTACACCACATATTGTTGTTATAAATTCATCCAAACAAGGCCCTTATATGTATCTTTAATTCCAAATTAAATAGGAAAGTGCACAATAGTGCAATTGTGTGTTGGGTGCACACAAGTTTTTGCCTTTATATTTAAGGGTACTACTTATTCAAAGTAAATATATTATATCATGATACATTTATTTATATCATGTAATATATTTTCATAAATATTAATATTTTTTTGTTCATAACCAAATTACCTGAATATATAATATATTTGTTCGATTAAAGTAGTCAACTCAAATACATAAAGTCCACCTAATTATTATATCATGCAAGAGGGAAAATCACACTTATTACTTATTTTGTTATTTACAAGTCAATATGGTCGGATTCCATTTGCAACATGAAAATGAAATATTTTGACAGTCATGTCTCGCTCATTTCCGTCCTTCCATCTGAAACACCATCGAAATTGCTGAATTTTTAGAGATGGCTTGATTTTTTTATGTATATATATATATATGAAATGTCTAAAATATTAAAATAAACAGAAACTAACAGATTTAGTATAATTTAAACTCTAACAATATAATGTACGAATAAGTGGAATAATATTTGAATGAAATTTTTTAGGAATGAAATGAAGATGAGAAATAAATGATATAATTATAAGCATTTTAATGAGTGATATGCTCAAGAAATGTTTAGGAATGAATATTTAATTATCTAAATAAAATATCAAAATAGTAATATTAATAACATAATAATAATAATAATAATAATAATATCATCATCATTATCATCATCATCAATCATCATCATCATCATCGATAACTGCAGCTAATTTAATAATTTAATAAATTTTCAGTTGATGATAATGATGATGATAACCATAATAATCATAATGATAGAAATCACAATAGTGGTAGTAGTAGTAATAATAATTATTACTATATTAATTGATAACAATTAATTGAAAGTAATTATAAATTATAAAAATAAATTGTTAATAATTAAATTAGAAATAATAATGACCAATAGTAATTAGTTAATTAATAACAACAACAACCACCACTAGAAGAAAAACACCATTATTGTCAACCAATAAATTACTTAATAATGATTAATTAAGAATAACTAAAAACTATTAAAAATTATTGATAAAAAATAATAATAACTAATTAATCAATTGATGACGACGACGACGACAACAACAATAAATAATAATAATAATAATAATAATAATAATAATAATAATAATAATAATAATAATAATAATAATAATTAATTTATTCCTAGTTGTTAGGAATAGTAATACCATGTGGGATGAGAGGTATGACTATTCTCATAAAAAATTATATCAATAAAAAAAATGCGAATAAACAAGTGAATGACCATTTCATTTTTACACCATTCCTTCATGCCAATCATATCTGTAAATACTTAGATTGCCGATACTAATTGAACGAATATTACAAATTAAGATATGAGGAAAGACTCATGATAACTAATCAACTTATAATATGGTAGCAATATCTAAAGTATGTTTTGACATATAATTATATCTATGTGTATATAGTTTCTAATATATCTCTATAAGTGAGTAGAATTGGATATTCTTAGATTTAATTAGAAGATACTTATTTAATAAGCCTACTTAATATGATGAGTCGAAAAAGTTCTTTAACACACGGTAAATTAATTCAGCAAATTATAATATCTCTCCGTTTCATAAAGAATGTCATTTTAGACACTCTAAAAAAATTCACAATAAATGTCACTTTACCAAAAAAACTACAAATTTTCCAATATTATCTTAAATAACCTACTTAATTTAGTTGATTATTTCCTTATTTCACAGAACATACCAAATAAATATCAATCCTTAATTTCTCCAAAAATAGCTAAAGTGACATTCTTTATGAAACGGAGGAAGTAAAATTTTACATATGAATTTACAGGTTGGTCTATCTCTTTGGTGAGAATATACATAAGTCAAAATGATCCGAAACAAAACGCTAAGATGCTATGATATAGAAATATCTCGTTCTAATAACAACATAAATGGCTGCCAAAATGATACTCCATTCATTTCATATTAATTGTCATTTTAGAAAGAAAAAAAAAAAAGAAAAAAGAAGAATTAAGGATGAAATATTTTGACAGATATACCCTCAGCTAGTATTAGGAAATAAAGATTTGACCAAATAAAATATCTGTGATAGGTTGAAAAGTAAATCTCTTCTAGTATTGAGTCAAGGAGAAAATTGATAGAATTCATGAAAAATATTTAAAATATTAATTAATTGGAAAAAAAAATATAAGTAGAACGACAATTAAGATGAAATGGAGTACTAATTAACTTGGGCAAAAAAATAAATGAAGCTTTTGGACACTAATTTCTTCTATTAGATTTATTTCAGGGTGATTGTTTGAATTAATTGAGTATTTTTTAGGAAAAACAGGTAAATAATTGAGTTGTTTACTTAGCTCAATTCCTGGGTGATTGGGAGTTGAGCTATACTTTACTCAGGCTGCATGTTTTTCTGGGTTGGGCTAATTCGCTGTGAATTGTGCTCAATTTAACATGTATTTATTTATGAGTTTAGGATAATATATTATCTCCAACCTCCTTACTTACATCATTAATTAAATTCAATTTACAATATAACTTTAATCAATAATCAATCATTCTTTAACTACCTTTTACACACATCATAAATCAAATTCAACTGTCAATACACCTTTATTCAATAACTAATCATTTTTTAACTAACTCTTCCACACATTATCAATCAAACTCAATTTCCAATACAACTTAATCAATTACCAATCATTCTTTAACTACATCTTACACACATCAAATCACTTTTACCACCTTTTATAATATAAACCAACTCCAACCCAACTCCAACCAACATAACAAATCCTCATATACTTACTCCAACTTACTCATTCCACTTTATTCTCCACAATTTACAGTACTCCAATCATCCACAACCATAACCAAACAGGGCCTCAATTTGAATTTTCTATCATATTTCATGTAACATTTTTACAACATAAGTATTACACTAATCATGACATATTATTTTTTATGATGTCATCATATACGTGTTACTTTTTATTTTTTTAAGTATAAATCCTGATAGGATGAGGTGTTCAGGGTTATAAAATGTTGAGGAAATGGGTTCCTTTGCCCATGTCATAATAAAAAACATCTATTTTACTTATTTAACTTTAAACTTGATCGAATGCCCTTTTATCAAGCAAACTACCCATTTTGCCCTTAGGTAAAAAAAAAAAAATCATTTCATTTCAGATTTTATAATTAAAATTTTAGTTGAGTCCAAACAAAATTTTGAAATCAAATTTTAGTCCTAATTAATTTTCACAATTTAATAAATTGACCCGCTAAATTACACAATCATGCAAGATCCGATCCGACGATTAAAATGGTATCAGAGCCCTATGTTTATTTAAAGAAATCATGAATTATATTTATTATGTTACGTACTATCCTAACGGAGGAGACCTACGAGTAAATATGAATCCGAACGAAAGTTCGAGAGAAAATACTCCACAGGAATACTTGAGTGAGGACTCAAGTAATCAAAAATATTTCCATATTTTGGAAAGACAGAAACAGAATTTCTTTGGAGAATTTATCCGAAGATGTGAACGGACTCTTGAAAGAACTAAGAGACTCAACCACGAGTTACGACAGCCTTTCAAGATGCCAAACGATGATGAAAGGAGAGAGGAAATCAGACGAAAGACCCTTAAACAGGAAATTCCTGTTGAAGGGAATGCAGCTGATCTCATCCATTTCACCAGCATCCAAGGAAGATTTCCTACCAAGGAAATCTGGAGAAGGCGTCCAAATCAGTCCCCATCGGATATCTAGAAACCTCATCTACATTTCTGGAAAAAATCATGAAGGGACCGAATTGGGAAGAAGTAAGCGGAGAAAAATCTAAGATTACAGATCTTAGAGAAATCCAGAGGACGGTCCAAAGCTATGGAGAGACCATCCTCGACCAACAGAAGGAAATCCTTGAAACACTCAAGGAGGTTCAAAGGAGATTGACCATCTTGGAAACAAAACCAAGTATGGCCAGGAGAAGAGAAGGTTCCCCATCTTTCGGCACAGAACCCCTATTGCATCAAAAGGGGAAAACTACCGAAGTAAAGAGAGAACTGACGGATACAGAAAAGATGATTGCTTTTCTAAACCGGAAGAGTCTATCCTAATGGATAGAATAAATCTAGAGGATTTACACGACCTTGCACAGTCCTTTGCAAGATTGGGTCTTGTAGATCTAAAAATGCAAGAAAATGTATCTACGGGACAACAACAGATTCCCCGAAATACACCACAGAATCCAACAAATGTGGCAGAAAGCGAGGGATCCCATGACCCTCCAACAGGCGGAAATATACCACCAACGGGAAATTTCTCTACTGGTGCTTATATCTTTCCCGCAGAAACAAGAAAGAGATCCCCAAGGCCAAACTTAATGCAATCGCCTTATGGGAGATCTCAGTGGGAGCCAATACATCCATACGGAGTAGTTCTCAACTTGGATACATTAGACTTTAAGAACCGAGAACTACTCATAGATGAGTGGGCAGGAGCAATGAAGATTGCAGCTGGCACGCTAGAGCTGGATAAAGAAAACTTTATCTCACTTCTGAAGATAAGTTTGGAAGGATCTGTGAAAATTGCCTGGGAAGCTACTAATCTTGAGATAGTAGAAAATGTCTGGGCTGGCGAAGCTTTACCAGAGATCATCGACAAGATGGCTCAAGTACTTAAAGTAGGATTCGTTGGAGTAGGCTACTTTGAAGGAGCTGAAGACGATAAGGCCAGACGATACAGGCAAGCACTTCATAGCCAGGAGTTACGTGATATTTGTCACGTAGATGAGTTCATCAAACTCTTTACAGAGTACAGATGGAAATCAAAGATCGAGGAACGAGATGCCATTCCATTATTCTTTGCCAAGATCCCCAGTCCATGGAGAGAAATGCTGATTAAAGAATATCAACCACCTCTAGAAAATAGATTGGATACTGTGGCAAGAAGGATGTCGTTCCTCAAAATCAAGCTTGCTGAGTGGTGCTATCAAGCGGCGCTCCATAAGAATTACAAGAGGCTAAGAGGAATAAAAAAAAGTGTTCCTCTATGTTGTGTTGAAAACGATATTCCTACTATTGTGGGAGGTCAACCATTTAGGCAAAAGAAGATGAAAAAAAGAAATCATCCTTATGCCAGAGGAGATGGTAACCAGAAATCTAGGACTTCATGGAGACCTAGAAAGTTTTGGTCCAAACAAAAGGCCCATAGTTACAAAACGGGACAGAGGTCAGGACCAAGCCGGAGTAGAAGTTCCTCTTCAGGCTCAAATCAAATGAGCATGGGAAGATCATCTTCAACAAGGAAAACTTTCAGAAGGGCTCATACAAGAGCTAATGAAAGTTTCAAAGATTGCAATTGCTGGACATGTGGTGCAAAAGGCCACATTTCAACAGACTGTCCAGACAATCAAAGACGAGGAATCAGAAAGTTTGAAGCAACTCCAGAAATGGAAGAGGCTGTATACTTTCAGGATCTGATTCAAGTATATCAGTTTGAAGGAATCCCTTCAGATGAAAGCATATACGAAGAAGAAGATTATAGCGAGGATGAGTCTTCAGAATCAGAATCAGACTGAAGAAGAGGACGTCTTCCGACAGGAGACGCAAGAAGATCTCTCCGGGTTCTTCTCACAAATGTCAATTTCTCATAAGACGCTTATGAAAATTAAGAGAGAAGACCCAAAACTCCAAATCTATGATGGATTTGCAGTTGGGAGATTGGACAAGACTTTGGGACATTTCCTAAAGAAGAGAAAGCATCATATCATTTACAAAGTCACAGCTGGGGAAATTGCAATTCCCATGGAATTGACAAGTAATGTGATGGAGATGCAGCTAGTTCCGATGAGAGAAATCAGAGAGGAACTAAGCAGGATGAATAGAGAGATTGCTCAGAAGATGCAATGGATCCATATCGGAGCCATTAGAATTCTGATCAAATCAACATTCAAAGAAGGAATTGATTCTCCGATTGATATTGCTATCTTCGACAAGAGAATCAAGAACTTGCGAGATGCAAGTCTGGGAGGAATCTTAGGAAATATATATGCCGGGAAATTGGTATCCTACATTTATCCAAGGATTGCCTATAACTTGGCAGATCGCGATTTTAATAGAGTTCTAACCCTTCATCAAGATTTCAAAAACAAGGAGTTGATGAAAGAAGAGAATAGACCATACTCTATTACCTATAGTATTTCGTATGCACTGTCCAATACCCACCATTCAGAACTGTTTGTGGGAAAGGAGTTCATCGAAATACCAGATATCTTCGAGCAGGTGGCACATGCAGTCCGTCCGGAGATTATGGAGTTACCACCAATCCATGAGATGGATATGCTGATCGAGGATCAACCTATTATGACTAGAGCTACAAGTCAAAGGTTCGAACCAAGAAGAGTTTTTTTTCATGATAGTAGAATCATGAGTCGGAGATGGGAAAAGAGACCTATCTCACAAGAGAATCTGGAGCCAGAAAAATTCACAACTAAAGGTGAATTAATGTCCAGAGGGATGGAGAGAAGTGGAGATAGTATTCGATATCACTCAAAAGGATAACATGTTTCCTTGTGACGTCTTATATTATCTACAACAACCTTCATTGGGAAGATTTGAAGGACTTCTCCAGCTAGGAGAAAACGAGTTGATAATCCAAGGAATAGCAGGACGAGAAAATGGGCGTCTTATTCTTGGATTGGAATTTCTCGAGGGGCACAAACCTTGGGAACGACAGCCAGATAGGGTGGTCTTTACAGTGGCTCATAGAAAATATCAGGTTCTATGAAGAAAGAGGCCTGCTATTAATGGCTACTAGTCCATTCTCAATATACATCTCTATAGGGATGTTATATGAAAAATACCGAGCAGAATATTTCGCGGCCTACATTGACTCAGGCGCAGGAATATGCACAGCGAAGCCAGAAATCTTTCCTACAGGAGTAGGAGAGGATCTACCAGCTATTGCAGGAAGAAATTTCTCTAAGAGGGTTCTTATCCTCAAGCGAGGAATTAAACAAGCGGAAATCATGATTGGCGGAGCCGGAGATACCCCGTGGTACAAAGTCAAGACTCCACCAATTTATTTCCATGATACAGGGGCAGATATTCTGTTAGGAAACAATTTCCTACAGATATTCAAGCGGTTTACATAAGAAAATGAAACAAGAAAGCTTATTTTCACAACCCTATGTGATCATAAGATTATTGTTCAGAGATTAAGGGAGGCATTTCATCGGAAAATGCCCATTAATTTTCGCAGCAAGCGTGGTGATGAAGGAAAACTAAGTCACCAAAAAATGAAGGATCAGCGAAGATATGGAGATGCACTCCTTCAATATCGAGCTGAAACATTAGGAGGAGATAAGGATGAGAGAATGTCAAAAGAGACAATCCAATTCCTCAAGACGTCTATGGAAGCAAGTCCACAACTTGATATCACCATTGAAGAACAAATATCTTTAGAAGATGTCAAGAAGAGGATAAAGAGGAATTTCAATGAAGATCCTCTAGCATGGTGGAACAAAAATGAACTCAAAGTAACTTTGAAGGTGAAAACCGGAAAAGAAAATGAGTTTGTTCGGTACAAACCAATCCTTATGAATCAGGCAGATCGTGAGGATATGAAGAAAATACTTAAGGAACATCTGGACCTTAAGTTGATTTCAGAAGGAATTTCTCCATACAGTAGCCCAGGATTTCTGGTGAGAAACCATGGAGAAATGAAGAGAGGAAAGCCAAGATTGGTGATCAATTACAAAGGGATCAACAATATCTTGGAATTCGACGGATATTATATCCCAAGTAGAGAACACTTGGTAAACTGCATCAAGAATGCAAAGGTATTCTCTAAATTTGATTGTAAATCTGGTTTCTATCAGATTAAGATGGAAGAGGCCAGCAAGAAGTATAAGGCGTTTTCCACACCACAAGGACATTATATCTGGAACGTGATGCCAATGGGATTAGCAAATGCCCCCCAGATATATCAAAGGAAAATGGATAATCTGTTTAAGGATTATTTTAAATTCATGTTCGTATATGTCGATGATATACTCATTGCTTCAAGGAATATGAAGGAACACATCAAACATCTGGAGATCTTTTCAGAAGTTTGTCATAAGGAAGGATTCGTGCTATCAGAAAAGAAAGCAGTAATCGCCACTAGACAGATCGAGTTCCTTGGGATCGAGATCGATGAGTCTGGAATCATCCTTCAAAAACATATAGTGGAGAAGGTGCAAGGATTTCCAGAAGACCTCAAAGACAAGAAGCAACTTCAAAGTTTTCTTGGAGTTGTCAATTTTGCCGGGATGTTTATTAAAAACCTAGCATAATACAGGAAGGTGTTTAGCCCATTGTTAAAGAAAGATGCAGATTTCAAATGGGAAAAAGAACACCAAGAATCAGTATTACAACTTAAAGAGATCTGTAAAGATCTTCCAAAGCTTGCAATACCGAATGATGATGAAGAATTGGTACTCTATACAGATGGCAGTGATCATTGGTGGGCAGCAGTATTAACCAAAGCTACCCCTAATGGAGAAGTGCCATGCCGATACTGCAGCGGTCTTTTTGCAGAAAACGAAGCAGCAAGATGGCACATCAACGAGAAAGAATTCTTTGCAGTGCGAAAGGCCTTCAGAAAATGGCCGTTATTCCTACTGCCTAAGAAATTCATCCTTAAAATTGACAACACAAGTGTCAAAGCTTTCTTAACAAAAAAGATTGAATCTAAACCTGAGAAAGCTAGATTACTTAGATGGCAAGCTGATTGTCAATATTTTGATTATGAGGTTGTCATTATAAAGTCTCATGAAAATGTTCTTGTAGACTTTCTAACGAGAGATGGAGTTCAGTGAAGCCAACACCATCCTAACAGGATACAGGCATCTCCAGGAACGTTTGGAGGAGCTTGATAAGAGGATCAACGACTTGGATATTCAAGCCAAAGTCGCGGGTCGAGTACAACAGGAGGACTTGTCAAAAGTCCAAAGCGCGTTGAAGGCTACCAAACTTGCAAGTAATTGCCTTTGGGAAAAGCCTGATTATTCCTATCCGACGGGAAGCTTTTTCAGGAAAGCAAAAGGTCGAGTTTCGAGAACGGGCCTCTAACCCGGTCGCCACAGATTCAAGTACTGTGAGCACGAGTTCTAAGTTGGATCCCTACACGGATCTAGCTAAAGAAACAATTGAGCAAACGGAGGATACTCCTCCTGATGTCTCAAGCCAACCCATCACCTCGGGGGTAAAAGAGGGAGAGATCAATCTTAGGCCAATAGCTGGTACCTCTAAGATTGATATTAACGATCTTAAAGTTTCTCCGTTTCAGGTTTATCAAAGAACATGGGAGAAAATTCTTACAGGGGCTGGAGTTAACCCAGCAAAATGCCAGATTGATTGATCTGGTAAATATCCGAGAATGTGGACGAACCTAGGAGCCAGTCCACAAGAAGTAAAAGAATGGTATGATTTTGGAGCTCTAGCTTCGGTTCATACCGTGGCACCAAGTTTCCCTGAAATCTCAAAACTTCCAGGATGGATATTCAATGTTGTGTTCGAGACATGGGAGAACAACAATCATCTCGAACGAGGAGATATTCTGGAGCTGAAGTTTATATCAGCAGCTCCGGAACCATACAAGAACGGGTCTTACCCAGCTTTTCATTTTATTAAGCTACAAAGACCTGATCCCAGACAGGCAAACAAAAACATGTCTGCCCCAGATCACAAGATCCCCCTAGTATCAACCTTCACGGAGGATGATATTACTATACGGAGAGCTTGGGGCATATGGGTTTGTCTCATGGAAATGAGAAAGATCAAAGGAAGTCTCAAAGTCTTCCACAAGACGGCGAATGGATCACTTTTGATCAATACCATGACATCCAAAACCTCTCCATATGTAGAGAATATCTTTGAACAAAAGAGGGAGATGTTATGGAAGAACGAGCTGCCGGCAAGTTCAGAAACCGCCAGAAAGTATTGCAATATGGCGCATAATGGACGGTGGACGAGTCTGATTTGCCCCAGGTGCCCAGAACAGGAAAAGGCATTATTCGGGCAAGCGTTCCCTGTCATCAATGACAAAGGAAAGAGAAACGAGAAAGAACCATCGCGAAAGCAAAAGATGCCAAGGGGACCACCCAGAAAAAATTAATAAAGGGGTCTCCGACAAGCAGCGATGGGTTGAGTCACGAGAATTGCATCCACCCAAAACGACAAAAGGTGGAGGCATTCACAGCAGAATTATTAAAGTCTGCATGTGAGGCAAGGGTCCACAACATGTGAACCATGTGAAGGAGGGACCACATGCATGTGATCCAGATAAGAAGATGCATCCAGAAAATTTGAGAGACCAATCAAAAGCTTACAACTGGACGCAATAATTCAAGGATAGGGGTTTCAAACCTCTATAAATACAGGGTAGAAGGAAGCAGAAGGCATCGACCATTCCCCTCTGTTTTCTTACAACAATAAAAATTGTAATAGCTAGTTTCTAGTTTTTCCATTATAGTTTCTTCGAGTGTATGTGTGAGGAGAGTATAGCTACCATGAGTAGCTAAACAAGTCGTCTCCTCCCAAAAGGAGATGTACTAATGTAATAATAAGTTCATGATTTCTTAATAAAAGATGGGCTTTTGTTCATCATCTTCCAAAAGTTTTATTTCTGTTCATTAACCAAGAAGAATACTGTACGCCTCGAGGTAGGAAACGAAACGAGGCTGTGCTGGTTGCTGTTGAAGGAGTCTACGTCTGGAACCATCGGTTGCGATCGAGTGGTTGGGCTGTGAGGAGCAGTTTGTAAAACCCGGTGGATACGACCCGACGGCAATTCGGTCAAAAAGGTACAAAACTTGGTTTATGATTCAAGAATTTAATTGACGGAAGCATGATGGGCCTGATATGGTCGTAATGGACTATTTCCATATTAATACTAACGATTAATTTTGCATGAGAAAATTAATTTTGGGGTTAATTTATAATTAAGAAAATATGGGACGAAAATTTATTTGGACAAAACTAAAAGGATAAGAATATAAGGACTGAATTGAAATAAAAGTATGCTCGCTCGTTTTAAGAAAAATCAAAATAATAAAGAGCATTTTTAATAAAAGATCAAAAGGGCAATTTGGTCATTTCAGAACATATTATCAGGAAAAAAGTCAACTAAGTAAAAAAGAGGATTAGTACCCTCTGATAGGGGTACTATACCTTTTCTCCCTAAAATGTTTATTCATCTGCGCTATAAATGATTAAAATGAATAAAAGATGTGACATGTGTTATTAATATATTATTATAATGAAGTAAAAGTTGTTGCGTTATAGCACACCGTTTGATTTATAATCTTAAAATACTAATATATTTCATTAATTTAAGAAGATAATCTTATTTATTTTGAAAAGAGCCTAGCCTACTATCAATTTTATACGTAGGTTTATTTATCCTTTCACATTCAACAAACGTAGTGCTATTGGCAGCCCTGCCAGTCTATATACAATTAACCCCCTCGATTCTAAATATGTGTTGGTGGGTGTTTGCAAACAAAATTAATTGTGAAAAAATGATTAAAATTGATTGTTGTAGTAAAATAAAAATTTGGTAGTGTATGAAAAAAAATGATTTCAAGAATCGATTTATAGAAGCTGCTCTCTCATTGATTCTCAAAAACAGCTTAAAAGTGCTTCACATAATTGATTCTGACGATGTAACATGAGTTTGTAAACATAACTAACTGTGAAAAGTGAATTTTGAAAATTGATTTTGGGGGTGTTGTTGGCTCTGCAAACACCCCCTTAGTTTAATTGCTTTGGACTTATAATTTTATTTTCAATTATTTGTGATTTTAGTAGAAAAATTACAATTCTTCTAATATTATTTCTGACCCTGTCTTTTAAAAAATCCTAAAAACATCTCTTAATTATCTTATAACATTAATTACTTCAGTATGTCCATTTGCAAAACCTCTTAATTCCTTCTATAAAGTCTAAAATAATAAGTAGCTGAAATTAAAGAAGGTGTACGAAAACTCAATCTAAGAAAGCAATGAAATGAGTTCGTGGAAGAGATATGTTATTTTATAGTTACTAGTAATATTCTCGTACGATGCACGATTTGCAAATGTAAATGAATTAATAATAAGAATTTTATATGTTTATATTATTTTAATATAATAAAATATTACAATCATTATATAATAAGAAATAAAAAGTTGCATGTTCATGAAAGAGTCAATGAAAATATTAAAAATTAAAAACATATAAATTTGATAAAGTTATAAACGATTCATATTTGTTTTTTAATGTATGAATATCTCTAGCATCTTGTATAGAGGTCATTTTGATCATCTTGTACAAAGGATGAATGTATATATGTATATTTATAATTTTATGATAAACGTTTATATTTATCTAAAGTATCTAACTTTTTTATTTTTTCAAAATGTTCAAGAAAATTTCAAAGGCTTTAGTGAGTACCAATAACACTACTTTCTAAGTTTATTAATTTTTATTTGTAGCACATACACACTAATAATTAACCCACGTAATCAACAAACACACAATTATTCGTCTTTAATTTATTTATACAATATCGTGTCAAACTATATATCGATAGTAGATTACCAATTTAATTTATTATACAGGAAAATTACATTAGAATTATTTTTTAGTTAAAAAATTAGATTATTGTTTCAAAAAGAAAATTAAATTGTTGAAATTATAAATTGAAATCATAAGATATTTACTAAATAAGTCAATTTTGATATTTTTATATGATTAAAATTAACAAAAAAAATAATTAATTAAAAAGATACAAAATTCAAATTAACATTAAATATAAAAAAAATATTATTAGGGGTTTCTTAGATAAAATCGTACTAAATTTATTTTTGTTTTTCATTTTTTCTTTATTTATTTGTTTTTCCTTTCTTATGAATATACTCGACCATCATTTTTTATACACATGATTGATACTACACAAATTAAAGGACATATTCAGTGAAACTAGATTAAATAGAAGAAGAATGGGTACATTACATATGATTTTAGAAAGAAAAAAAAAATAGGGATTTTGCTTTTGTTGACAATCCCACTTCATTTCCCACATTTTCGTCCCTCCTCCATTTCAGATTCCAGATAATTCTATTGATTTCTCTCGCACAATTTCGGTCACACTCTTTTACAATGTCGGTTTCTCTCTGTTATACTCTGGTGGGTGGTAATGTTGTCTCCTCTCTCCTTCAGTTACTTTGTACCTCTTAATCTTCATAGCAAATAAAATTATTCAAAGAAGAATAAAAGTTGGAAGTAGATACAAAATTTGACTAAATCAACGGCTTGATTAATGTCGATTTCAATTAAAAAATAAATTGATTGCGCGTAACAGATTTTGTGAGATATATGGGTTCAGATATTTTTTGAAAGGTTGAGAATGTCTCATTTTATAGTTGATAGGGATAACCCGATCACCTCGGGTCGGGTTAATACCAAAAACCACTGATCGGCCCAGCACGTGCAGGCCCAGCAAGCACGTGAAGGCCCACCAAGCATAGGCCTAGCAGGCCCAGGAACCCGCCTTGGCCCAGCGAGTGGTTTGTTCCGCGAATCAAGGCTGAAGATTCGTTCCCAACCGCCATGCAGCTGGAAGTGGGCGTGAATATAGGAAGTTTGTTAGGGTTCAGTTAGGATTTAGGAAAGCTAAGTATAAATACGTGAAAAGAACTCGGAATTAGGGTTCGCACTCTGTATACTGAATTACTACCTGTAAACTCAACGTTCTAGTAAAGGAAACACCTCGGCAAGAGTGATTTTCTGCCCGTGGACGTAGGTCTCCGGATCGAACCACGTAAATCTTGTGTTTTTATATTCTGTTTGTGTAGATTATCGTTAGATTTTGTGGTTACCGGATTGCGCTTTATCAATTGGTGCCGTCTGTGGGAACGCTTGAACCAATAATTTTTGACGTTCACATCGCATTCACGAATCATGGTGACAACGCGTTTGAATCAGTCTCGACATGGTGATCAATCTAACCAGGATCCACCCGTGGATCAAGTTTTTCCGCCGAGGCAATTGCCGGCAGGGAGTACGTCTAATCATCAGGGCAATCAAAATCCTCCACCCCCTCAAGACCTGCAAAACCCTAATCTTGCTGCTGCTCAACCACTGGTTAACGTTCAAATTACCCCAGAACTGCTCCAGGCTTTCCTACAAGAGCATGCACACGTTCTTCAAGATTGGGCAGTTAATCGCCTACATCCCGCGGGGCCTGTCGCGGGGCCTTCTGGCCATAATGCTAATCCCGTGGTACCTCCACCTCGCTCGCGTGATCAACAGGACCCGGGGCACCGCGGACGCCAGGATCGGCGACGGGAACGACCTGGTTCTTTCGAGGACCATGGGAGTTCTAACGAATCACGACCTCGCAATGATGAACCTACTGATGTGGATCGCCGCCGTCCACTTAATGCGGCTAAGAGAGTTCGCTATGCCAATCCTCATGCTCTAGATCTTCAAGAGTATGAGCAAGTTCAACGCAATGTTGAACTGGACAGGATTCTGGGTCTTGATGCCAATGGAGATATCATCACACCGTTCTCCCAGGAAATCATGGCCACTTCCCTTCCCGAAGGGTTCAAACGGCCAGCCATATCACCTTACAATGGCACCGGAGATCCGGCCAATTTTCTTGGAGCTTTTAGGCACAGCATGCTTAGCCATGATAACATTACATCCCTCCAGTACTGCAAGATTTTCCCTGAGTACTTACAGGATGAAGCTCGGGTTTGGTTTGATTCTCTCCCACGCAACAGCGTATCCTCCTTCAGAGAACTCGCCGAGCACTTTTGGGCACGGTTCGAAGCACGGGCGAAGCCCATGGCCACCCTGGCCGATGTCATGAATATGGAACAGCGGGACGGTGAAACTGTCACCCAATTTCTTGACCGCTTCACAGCGGTAAGTCTAAAGGTGGGAAATTGCCCCGACGACGTAGTCATTAACGCATTCATGAATGGACTTCGTCCTGGAGCACTTTACACCGAATTAGTCCAGAATACCCCAGTCACAACCCGAGCACTGTTCAAAACAGTGTGCAAATTTGCTAAGGCCGAGGAGCAGACTCGCCAGAAGCGCGAGAAACACGCTAGCAAGCGGCAATCCGACAAAGCACAAACCGGGCCTAGTACTCGACCTAGTGCATTTTCCCGCCTGACCCCGGGACGTTCAGAATCCCCAAGTGATATTCCACAATTGACTCCGTTGACAAAGTCACGAGCTGAAATCCTTTCTATCCACAAGAACGATCTGCGACCTTGTCCGCGGATGACTGCGCCTCCTGAGAAGAGGAATCGTGGAAAGTGGTGTGCGTACCACCGCGATCATGGGCACGAGACAGAGGAGTGCCGAGAACTCGGCAAGGAAATCGAGGAATGCTTGAGGAAAGGATTCTTGCGCCAATACATTGCGCGGACCGATGATAAGCACCGGACAGGTCAGAATGAGGGATCATCCAATAATCGCGGGTATCATGACCGCGGCACACAACAAAATCGGCCACCGTGGCAGAATAATCGGCCGGGGCCCAATAACTATGCACGACAAAATTCTGGCAATCGCCAACAGCCACGCCTCCCGCCGCCACCTCCTCCCCCGGGAGGACCCGGAGACAACGCGCCTCCTCACGTGATAAACGTGATATATGGGGCCCTTCCTACCGGGGCCTCGCGACACGCCTTGAAGGCAGAGGCTCGACGTCCTCCTCCCGAGGAGCCACGTCACAAACGCCTCCATCAATCCGAGACTGTCAGCTTCACGGATAGGGACCCGGTTCCGGAGATAACACCTCACACTGACGCTATTGTCATCGACATGACTGTAGCCAATATAACAGTAAGGCGGGTCTTCATGGATAATGGGGCCGCGGTGAGTGTTATATTTGCCGACTGTTTCCAACGGATGGGGATTTCACGGGATCAACTTCGACCGGCTCCCGGGCCATTACAGACTTTCACTCAAGGTGAAGTCCAGCCAGAAGGTGTCATCACTCTCCCAGCATCTTTGGGGACTTATCCGAAGATAAAAACCATCTTCGTGGATTTTTATGTGGTGAATTCCCCGTCACCGTACAACATGATATTGGGCCGGGACTGGCTTACCCCCGCTAAAGCCATTTGCTCCACGTATCACCTCGCACTAAAGTTTCCCACCTCGCATGGCGAAGTGGCTATCCGCGGGAGTCAGCGGGTTTCAAAAGAATGTACGTATGTGGCACTCAAAAAGACTGCCAAGGTTCCACCCAAACAGCAGCTTCAGGTGGCATCGTCGGTTCTGGAACCTCGGGAATGTACCTCGTTGGGGGATGCCACTGCACAAGTCCCGCTTGATCCGTCCAAGCCGGAACAGACAGTAACCGTAGGAGCCATGGATGTGCCATGGCTACACCAGGCTGTAATTCAGACCTTGCGAGTGTATTCCGATGTCTTCGCATGGTCTCCTCTGGATATGCCCGGGGTCTCTCCCGATATAATAACGCACAAGCTAAATGTCGATCCCAGCGTAAAGCCAATCCAGCAGAAACAAAGGAAATTCGCTCCGGAGCGAAATGAGGCCATTCGAATCGAGGTACAGCAACTCTTGGATGCAGACATCCTGTTCGAAGTATATTACCCCTCCTGGTTATCGAATCCAGTAATGGTGGTTAAATCCAGTGGGGCATGGCGGATGTGCGTCGACTTCTCCGACCTCAACAAGCATTGTCCGAAGGACTGTTATCCCCTCCCTTCCATAGATCAAAAGGCCGAGGCCATCACTGGGTATGAGGCCCTGTGTTTCTTAGATCTGTACAAGGGATACCACCAGATATTTATGGATCCGCAAGATGCCATCAAGACAGCATTCATCACTGCTTTTGGGTGCTATGCTTTTAAGAAAATGCCCTTCGGGCTCAAGAACGCCGGGGCCACATACCAGCGCCTCATGGATCGGGTTTTTCACGGCCAGATTGGCCGCAATGTCGAGGTTTACGTTGACGACCTCGTTATAAAGAGTATCTCCCATTCTTCATGTGTGCAAGACATTGCCGAAACGTTGCGCACCCTACGCAGCTACAATTTGCGCCTTAACCCGGCAAAATGCACTTTTTGCGTAGGCTCCGGCAAGTTTCTGGGATATATGGTTTCACAACAAGGTTTGCAGGCCAACCCGGCCAAACTTCGGGATGTGCTAGAAATGCAGCCACCCAAGACATTCAGGGATGTTCAGCGCCTCACAGGTGGTTTAGCGGCTTTAAATCGGTTCTTATCTAAAGCGGCCGAGCGCCAGCTTCCAGTCTTCAAAATTTTGAGATAGGCGAAGTCCTTTGAGTGGACTCCGGAGTGCACCGAAGCCTTCGAGGCTTTGAAACGTCACATACAACAGCTGCCCACTTTGTCAGTTCCTCTCCTCGGAGAGCCGCTCTATTTATATTTAGCTTCCTCCGAGGAAGCTATCAGTGCTGCACTTGTGCGCGAAGTCAATGGGGTCCAACATCCTGTTTACTTTGCAAGTCGTGTTCTCCACGGGGCGGAGACACGGTACTCCATGTTAGAAAAAACTGCTTTGGCAATTGTTATGGCAGCTCGGCGTTTACGGCCATATTTCCAAGGACGTGAAATACGGGTTCTGAGCAACCATCCTATCCGTCAGATTCTTGTCAAGCCCGAGGTGTCTGGGCGCCTCGCAAAGTGGGCCGTTGAGTTAGGCGAATATGATATTCAGTATCTTCCCCGACGAGCAATCAAGGGACAAGCACTTGCCGACTTTCTGGCTGAAACCCCAGGAGACGTTCCCCAGTCTCCGACAGACAAGGATACACATCACTCCGCTACCCACGAACCCGCACATATGAAATGGCAGCTATATGTAGATGGAGCTTCCACAACTCGGGGAAGTGGTGCCGGGATACTCCTCATTGACCCCGAGGAGATTGAAATAAAATACGTCATCCGTTTCAAGTTCAAGGTAACTAATAATGAAGCGGAGTATGAGGCAGTTCTCGCCGGGCTCCGGCTCGCTCAATCCTTGGGCGTTCGTCATCTTGAACTCTTCACAGACTCCGAGATCGTGTCCAAACAAATTCAGGGGACCTATGTCGCCAAGGATGAAACAATGATCAGGTATCGGGCTCTAACACTCAAGCTCATGTCAACTTTTGATGCAGTTATTATCCAGAAAATACCGCGTGCTCAAAATGCAAGAGCAGACGCACTCAGCAAGTTGGCCTCCGCGGTCCAAACAAATATATCTCCGGATATCATGGTCGAAGACCTATCTCATCCAGCAATTCAGGAGGCCACAGTTTCGGTACTGGCCAATAGTGATCCGAATTCGATGACTCCTATCATCCAATATCTCCGAGATGGAGTCCTGCCCACTGACAAGCTACGAGCTCGGCAGGTTGTCCTCAAAGCTCCCAAATACTCCTTTCATGATGGAGTCTTATACCGGCGGTCATACCTACAACCGAGTCTCCGGTGTCTCGCTCCTGCTGAAGCTACCCAAGTTCTGCGGGAGGTTCACGAAGGGGCCTGTGCTAGCCATATCGGCTCCGGGACATTAGCCAAGAAAGTTCTCCGCTGGGGATACTATTGGCCAACCCTGTTCAATGATGCTCACGACTTGGTGACCAAATGCAGCAAGTGCCAACTGCACTCCCGTGTAAAGCATCTGCCACAGACCGAGCTCACTGGAATCCAGAGTGCGTGGCCGTTTATTCAGTGGGGTATCGATATTGTTGGTCCATTCCCCGTTGCTCCGGGAGGATTGAAGTTCCTGGTGGTTGCCATAGACTACTTCACTAAGTGGGTCGAAGCCGAACCACTTACAGCCATTACTGGTCAGAATATCTTGAAATTTGTGTGGCGTAATATTGTTTGTCGCTTCGGCATCCCGAGCACTATCATCTCGGACAATGGTAAACAGTTTGCCAACGATCCATTCCGGTTATGGTGTGACGAGCTCCACATCAAACAGATTTTTACTTCGGTTGCTCACCCTCAAGCCAACGGGCAGGTTGAAGTAACCAATCGGACACTGCTCACGTGAATAAAGAAGCGCCTGGATAATGCCAAAGGACTCTGGGCTGAAAATCTTCCACAAGTCCTATGGGCTTATCGCACAACACCGCATACTTCTACCGGGGAGACTCCTTATAGCCTTACTTACGGTTCCGAAGCCGTTATCCCTGCTGAAATCAGTGTGCCGAGTCCTCGCCTCCTCACATTGGTTCCAGAAAATAATGACGAGGCTCTCCGGGCTAATTTGGATGAGCTTGAAGATCGCCGTGACCGATCATTCATTCAACAGGCCAGATGTAAACAACGAGCAGCCCGATATCATAACCTCCGGGTCCGAGGCACTCAATTCAACGTCGGGAACTTAGTTCTTCGGCTCAACTCAGCCAGCAAAGCTGCCCCCGAAGGGAAATTACACGCTTCTTGGGAAGGTCCTTACCGAGTCGTTGCCGCACGCGACTCTGGATCCTATCAGCTTGAACATCTCAACGGGACCCCGATTCCCCGAAGCTGGCACGTCACTAACTTAAGGCGTTTCTATCTGTGAAGGCCACATCTCAAGTACCATCTTACCTTTAATTTCTTTTATAGTTGTTATCTCTCTTTGTACTTTTAAGTTTGCTCCGGCACTTATCATTGAATAAAAATTCTTTCTTTGCGTATCTTGCTGTGTTATCCTTTACGTTACGGGGACGCCCTAACGCACTCATATTATCATTACTAGTCTCCGGACAATTAAAAATCTTTCTCTCGGTCCGTCCGAGGAGGTTCGCATTTTAGTCCCCGGACTCATATCACTTTCTCGTCTGTTTAACCGGAGAAGTGTTTGCTCCCGCCTGATCCGTCCAGGGGAGATTGGATTTGTCCATACTGTGTTCCCGAACACTCAATTAACACAATTAATAATTTTTCCTGTCGTGTTCCCGGACACCCGATTACAATAGTTCGTAACCTCTTGCTTTCATTAAACCCGTTGGTATACAATACAACAATTTTATTATCTTTTGAATATTACAAACATCATAAAGTTCTTTACATAAACTTCAAACATAAAAAAAGAACAAAAAAAGAACAAAAACACAACAACAAAAGGGAGGAGAGCCATTATCTCCGGCCCCCGAGCCAATACTCGGCGCTCCGGCGTTGCTGCCTGCTCCTTGATCTTTGTTGCGTCCTCCGGGACCCTGAAGTTCTTCGGCCTCGGGCTCCAGCTCTGTCATCCCCCCGAGCTTCCCTACGCCGAGGACTGGCCCTGGGCGCTTGCCTAGGGACTTCGTTTCTGGTCCGCGCTCGGCTACTTTGTTGTGGCGCGGACCTCGTGGTTTGAGCCCACTGCTCAGGGTCCCACTCCTCCGGAGCCATTACTTCGATTTCCCGGGCCAGCTCTTCGACTACCTCCTCGGCAACCGTAGGGGGTTCTTCTTCAATCATGGTCACCAGAGCTGGCTCTCGGATAACTATGCCTTTGCTCTGTCCGGAGGATTTCTTCTTATCCATGGTCTTCTTGTCCTTCCGAGGCGCTTTCGGGGTACCTTGCCTCTGGCTTGTACTGGCAATAAACTCCTCGGCAGAGGGCCTCCATCTGCCTCGGCCCTTGAGCCCTTCATACATGCTCAGCAGCAGCTCAAGTACTTCTCGTTTCCTTACGAGCTCCGATGACTCGAGAGAGCTCCTTGACATCAATGCTGCGATGTCACCTTGGATCTCTACGACCCGTTCCTCCACTTCTTCAAAGGTCAGAAGACCGAACTCCGAGAGTATCCGGTCGTACTCCCTCTGGTGAACAAGGACGCGGCTCATCTCGGCAGCGGTAGTCCGATATTTCATCTCGAAGTCTTTGGCTCTCTCCTCAGCCTCAACCACTTTCCTCTCTGCCGAGGCTATCTTCTTCTCCAGCTTTGGCACTACGTGCATTTGCAGATGATTCTTTTCTCCGCGGAACCACTCAAGTGATTGCATTAGCTTCTTTATTGTTTCGTGTAGCTCCGCGGTGTTCTAAACAGATAATAAGAGTCAACCAGATCGATTACTCTCAAGCATGTACAAGTTGGAATTCAGTTCGACAACAGACATAAATTGATCATGCAAGTAAAAAGAGAAGTGCAAGAGTGAGAGAAACAGAAATTGTATTTCACATTTCAAAAGTACAAATGTTTCAATCAATACATCATTCCTAACATTCCTAAAAATGTACAACTTTAAATTTGCGGGGATCGACTGACCTCCCGCTCAACTGCCTCGGTCTCTTCGGGCAATCCCTCGGTCTCTTCAGTCGCTGCGACGGCCTTGATCGCAGCTGGGGCTTCGGCCTCCATCCGTGGAGGGGGCTCAATGCTTCGGGAAGCGGTGACCAGTTCACCTCGGCAGAATGCCAGGAATTCTTTGTCCTGGTCCACCTCGCAGTTTGCCACTTCCGCGGCCGTCAGAATTTGCTTTTTCTCCCCGAGAGCTTTCACCAGGGGCCACTTTGGCAGATTGGCTAGCGCCGCATTGTAGACCTTCTCCACTCTGGCCACTGAGTCGAAGTCATACCCGAATTCTGGACGATATATGTCCACATTCGGGTAGACCGCCTTCACTTGCTCCAGCAGCGCGGATCGAGTGGCCTGGTCCTCGATAGCCACGAACTCCGTCTGGAAGTCGAGGAACGTGGTGGTCTTGAAGAGCTTGTCGGCAAAGGCCTTCAGCAGTGCTCCCTGCCCCTCGACTACGGCAGCGTCCTTGGCCTCCATTTCTGCCCGCAGCTGAAACAGTTCGCCTCGGAGAGCGTGGTTCTCCGCATCCACCCCGCGCAGACGCGCGACCTCAGTTTCGACCAAGGCAGCCCTCTGGCGTGCCTCGGTCATATCATGGGCCAGCCGGTCGTTGTGCGCCCGCAGTTCCCTGGCCACCTCGGCCAGCTTTTCCTTTCCCTCCCTCTCGCTCTTACGGCCGAGGTCCAAGATACCTCGCGCCAGGCGCAGGAGTTCTTCGGCATCCGCGCCCTCCAACCCCAGAAGACTCGGGGCCACCTGTTCAGCCTGGACAGTTGCACGACAAATAAGGTCATCCTCAACCTTCATAACAGATACTTCGGGCACATAAAATACGATCAACATTTTAAGTTTACCTGCGAGCTCTCCCCTGCCCGGGGTCTTTTGGATGGCGCTTGTGGAGTCCCAGTAGGCTCCGGCCTCTTCTTTGATACGGGAGGAGACCCCGCCGGCGTCACCCGTTCTTCCGACCCCGCCGACGGTCGTGCACTCGGTGGCATCTTCCCCCGGGGAGACATCTCAGTGGCTTTCCCTTTCTTTTTTGTCGCCGCCGACGCTGCAGGGCTCCCAGCAGGCTCCTTTCCGAAGCGTCCCACTGCATACAAAGGTTGTGGTTAGTCCTGCGCAAAACGACAGTTTAAACAGCAAGAAAAAGAACTCCTACCCTCTTCAGTCCCCGCATCGCCCGAATAATACGGACTCAGCCCTGCCTCCTCCAATTCCTCCTCGGAACAGAGGGTTTTGAACGTCCCTACTGTCCGGAATGTGTGTATCACTTCGGCCCCCGGGCTCTCCACAGGAGCGGTGTCAAGAACCTCATCCGTCCTCCACTTCGGCAGAGCTAATTTATTCCTAATGAATATAAACCTCTCCTTCCAACCCTCTACCTTACTCGGGTTCTGAACCTTGAACCCACCTCGGGCTCGGGGACTAAAGGAATACCACCCCTTGGACTTCCCGAAGTTTTTTAGTTGGAAGAAGAACCTAAAAAGCTCTACGGTTGGTTCTAATCCGGCCCGTTTACAGACCACGGTGAATCCCACCACCTGCCTCACCGCGTTCGGCGCTAATTGACAGAGGGCAATACCGTAATACTTCAGCAATTGGGTGACAATGTCCCACAGCGGCAGTCTCAGGCCTACTCTAAGGGTATCTATATATACACTAATAAACCCCTGCGGTGGGCAACAGGCCCTATCCTCGGGGTCAGGGATTATATACTCAAGGTTGAAGGGAAGGTAAAATGACGGGAGCTCCCTCTCAATTTGTTCTCGCGACATCCGTAGTGCCACGGAGGACATCTCCCGACCCTCCTCCGCACACGGATAGAACGCAACCATCATCACATTGCATTCCCGGCCGTCGACCCTGTCTATGGTCCTAACCTCATTCCTCTCCGGAATGAGATATGATAGGGGGGGATGTCTAACGGGGTATTTGAAGTCCCTAATTCTTCAATCGAGCCAGAAGATGAGGCAGAAGATGAAGAAGACGAAGAGGAAGACATACTTACTTGGGTGGAATTTGAGAAGGTGGATTTGAGAAGTTTTTTATCTGAGATGAATCACGAATGCAGATTTCCTCTTTTTCCCGCTTTCTAAACTGATGAATCGCAATGAAGAAGATGAAAGGTTACTGTGCAATTACTACAACTATATACGCAAAAACCAACGGTTTCGATGCAGGCTATTCAAATTCAGTGATGGGGATTTAAGCGTGCTCTTCACGCGCTTTACAGTTCCCGAGGCGCGTGAGGAACAGGTTTCTTGGAAGTTGCAGAGCGTGTCACTTCACATCCCTCTCTCTCATGATGGCGCCGCCAATCACATCAGCCTCACCCTTCGTCAGGAAGATTCAAACTACACCCCAGTGTACACTCCACCTCGGTTACACTACCACACTCCGGTGCTCCCTCCATTTTGGCCAGACAACTCACTCCGGTGTACCCCCACCTCGGCCAGGTTGTTATAAACTCCCAACACGTTTCTTGCTTCTGGGAAACTCGATATCTCGATAAATGCCTTATGCACTTCCGCATAGTTCAGTCATCCGTAAACACTTCGGCCCGCCAGCGACCCCGGTCCTTCTTGCTTACGGTTCCACTCCGATGACAACCGAAACTCCTACCTCGCTTCGGCTGGGGGGGCATCTGATAGGGATAACCCGATCACCTCGGGTCGGGTTAATACCAAAAACCACTGATCGGCCCAGCACGTGCAGGCCCAGCAAGCACGTGAAGGCCCACCAAGCATAGGCCTAGCAGGCCCAGGAACCCGCCTTGGCCCAGCGAGTGGTTTGTTCCGCGAATCAAGGCTGAAGATTCGTTCCCAACCGCCATGCAGCTGGAAGTGGGCGTGAATATAGGAAGTTTGTTAGGGTTCAGTTAGGGTTTAGGAAAGCTAAGTATAAATACGTGAAAAGAACTCGGAATTAGGGTTCGCACTCTGTATACTGAATTACTACCTGTAAACTCAACGTTCTAGTAAAGGAAACACCTCGGCAAGAGTGATTTTCTGCCCGTGGACGTAGGTCTCCGGATCGAACCACGTAAATCTTGTGTTTTTATATTCTGTTTGTGTAGATTATCGTTAGATTTTGTGGTTACCGGATTGCGCTTTATCAATAGTCTTGAACAAATTAAGCTGCTTGTGGGGGGACTTATTGTTGGTTTGAGATAATGATGCCTAAATATATGTAGATTTATCTTCAAATAAAATGATTTATATAAAAAATAATGTTCTCCAAAAATGGTAAAGTGATTTGGGATGAAAAATTCTTAAATTACTATTTTGGGTGGGTCTTGTTACTACAACTTGTTCAATTATGTACCACTTGATCCGGATTTTTATTATTTTTTTTTTATATAATTTTTATATCAACATGACACCCTACATGGCGTAAATAATCAACATATTGAGAATTTATCACTAGAAATTGGTTGATGATCAAAATTGCAAAAGTTTGCTAACTTTGTGATTTATTTTATAAAATATGAAATGTTATGTTAAATTTACAATCTGATGAAAGTTCGTGTTTTATTTTGCAATTAAGCCATATATATTATAGATTTCCTATTTATTTCTGACTCTCTTATGATTTTGTTATCTGTTGATTTTCCAATTAATAGGAACCATTATTGTGTTGGGTCTGTTGGCCTATTTGTCTAGAGACATTTCAAAGAGATTATCTTATGGATTCAACGTTCAACAAAGAAAAAAGGGATGACCTTGTAGGTGTATTTTATTGAACGCATATACACGTGGATAACAGACTCAAAATTTACGTGCCTTATTATGATACATATTAGTTAAAATGTATTTCACTATTTCTTCTACCTAACAAAAATAATTTTTTTTAAATGTTTTAGAAAGATAGTCTCATGTCCTTATTAAATTGGTAAAAAATACTTATTTTGTCTAACATATCCTATTAAATGATTCATTCTAATCTTTTAACCCACAGTACTTTTTTAGGGTGCTTTTAGCTCATAAAATCAAATAAATATAATAAGAATTTCGTTTTTTTTTTAATCTGTATGAAACTTAAAATGGAATTATCTTTATAAAATGTGGAGTAATAATTACAAAACCCACAAAATAAAATTATCTTGAAGTGATAAGCAGGGAAAATATACGTAAAAAATTAATAATTTTCCCCTACTTATGACACTAAAAAGAAATTACAAAAATTATTTAAAAAATAACAACTCAAAAAAAAAAAAAAAAACAGAGTATTTGAAAAATAACAAATTCTAAAATAATAACAATTTTAAAAATAAGAGTATAGTGAAAGGCTTTTGACATATATTTTCCCTGCTTATCACTTCGAGACAATTTTATTTGTGGATTTTACATTTTTCCAAACATGTCCTGCAATTGTTTAGATTTATGGGTCTTCTATTGATGTTTTTAATTTTGTTAGGCCCTAAATTAATATAAATTTATTTTGGGACCTAAGTTGATTGTTGACCTATTTTTCGGGTCATTGATATGTATATATATATATAAATGATTGATTGATTAACCACAATTAACAAAAATTGTTGGAATAATCCCAAAGAGAAATGGCAAAAACTTGCCCACATAAGGTGCACAATAAACCTTATTGTACACCTAGGGTTTTTAGGGGTTTCTAGAGTTTTTTTTTTTTTTTTTTTTTTTTTTTTTTTTTTTTTTTGGGTTTTAAGGGTTTTAAGGGGTTTGAGGGGGGTTTTTTAGGATTTAGAATTTTAGGATTTTAAAGATTATTTTTGGGGTATACAGTAAGCTCTATTATGCATTTTATGCATTCAAGTCCCACTAAAAAAAATTGGTTGGAATTTATAAAATATGGTATAATTTTACACAGGATCAGTGGATGATGCACCTCTATTTACGATTTAAAACAATGGGCAAGTGCCCATCAATCCACACATTCCCTTAATTATTTACTACACATTTGTCAAAGATTACAAAAAAATATGAGTTAATTTTCTTGTCCGGGCATTACTAGTCAATATAAAAATTACAAGTTCGAATTCACTCCCTTTCTGTTAAAAGAAAGAGTTATTCCGCTTATATAAATGGTCTGTTATTTCAGTCTAGTTTAAGCCCGACTAATTACGAGTTTTCAGTCTATCGTCTAACTAACGTTTAATGAGTATTTAGAATATATTATTAACACGAGCATGAGAGGTATTTAGGTGAGTATTGTAGCCATTTGTTATACCTATACCTAGACTAGGTACACATTGAGTTTTCAATAAAAAAGGTATGCAGTTATGGTTCAGTTGGCGTTTTACATAGTTGACGATGACACGTCCACTAAAGGCTTTTCTCAAAGTTTAGCCAAAATAAGAAGATTAATTTGTTTCGATTGAGATTGTAAATAAAGTATGAAATTAGCTTTAAAGCTTAGCGTGGAAAGTGGACTTGACCGGCCCTTTTAGACTAATAAATTGCACCTCCTTATTATTGTTATTGTTATGTCATAGGAGGGAGGGAGGGAGGGAGGGTGAGGGTATAATTATTTTTCCCTTTGACTTTTTTTTGGCTAGGTACCTCATTTATAAATAAATTGGCAAAACGACGATTCCAGTACTATTAGGTGCGTGTCATGGTTTCTCCTCTCAATTAGAGTGGTTAATCATTCAGTTTAATGGTTGATTAGTTTTTGATTCTAAACTAAAACTAGAACCCTCCAGTTTTAGCACCTCCTCTACTTTTAATTTTTTTATTCTTTTATTTGTAAATTGTATTTTCTAAAATTATAGTATATAATTATATAAACAATAATTTGTACTATTTTAATACGTTATTATTTGAGTATAAAAATATTTAAAGCAAATATAAGAAAAATAAATAGAATTAGAGAACCGGCGATTCAAAATTAGAATTGGCGGTATCGGGTCCATCTACTACTAGGATACGTTAAAATATATTAATTTTGTAAATTTTTATTTTTATCATAAATATATTATTTGATAGTAACAGCATGGTAGTCCAATATATGTATGTAAATATTATAGATCATTTACTATTTATTGCAATTGATATCGTAGTGATATTAATTACGTACTCACCAATCCAATATATGTATGCATATATTATAGATCATTTACTATTTATTGCAATTGATATTCTCTCGTAGTGATATTAATTACTCACCAAGAATTGGTTCAGTATTAATAGACATTAAAATGCATTGATTAAATTTTATTTTTATATTGTTAGTTGAATAACATTTGCTTTGCAGACCAGGACCACCCTTAGTACACGTATGTTGTCAATAATTCAGAAGTATTTGTTGAGTTTTACTTCTTCTCCTTTTACCAAAGAAAGTCTATATTTAGGAGTGATTTGGTATCACAGATAAATTTTTTTAGCTAAAACTGTATGCCATATCGAAATTTTCGGCATGTAAAAAAAATATCGTACTGTACCGTAATGTTTGCTTTACTGAAAATTCTGTATGATATATAATTCATACCTAAACACACCGAAATTTCAGTATGTAATGATATACCGAAAATTATTAACAAACTAGCAAAACACATCCCAAAAGATAACTTTACATCATGTTCTCTTACAAAAGAATTCGGAATTAGAAAATCTCAAAACGCAATATGTTCTCTAACAAATAAATCCACCCCTAGATGCACAAGTTGAGAACAAAAATAATAAAAGTAAAATATATTCAACATACAGAACAGTAGAACTTGCACTGTTTTGGGAAAAAGAATGGGAGAACAAGGGATAAAATAACAAACAAAAACCATTAACACCGAAAATAAAGTGTTACACAACTTCTGCATGTACACAGTAACATAACTTCATGCCTCTACATCTCTTTCCGCCACCAACGTGTTTCAACCTTAGTTTGCTGCTAGTCGAGCCCTTGCTCTCTTAGCCCCTACTCATCGCCGGAGAATGTATTTCTAAGGGGCTAGGGTGTAAGGAAACCAAATGAAGATGTATTGATGCCGAGGACCTTGAGTATGGACCGAGTCACCAGAGTTAAAAGAAAACTATACAGAGAGAAGAGGAGGAAGAGGGAGGGGGGGGGGGAGGGGTTGAAGAATCTAGATCTAAAATTATGAGGGGGAAAAAGTGAGATCGAAAAACTAATTATTGTAGTGGTGGTGAATAATCAGTATAAAAGCAAGAGAGTTGGTCGACAACAATCTTTGTTCATCTCCTGCCGCATACGGTTCATCCCCTACTTCACGAGGTTCGACCTCTGCCAGTGAAGTGTGCTAAGAGCTGCCTACTGGGTTTTCTGATTGAACCAGGGACTACTGAAGGACAACTCTCTGTCTTTATAGCTAAAAGTACTCTTGAACTCAGCTGGTTGTGGCACAAGAGAATGAGTCATCTAAACTTCAAGACTATCAACAAGCTGGCACGCAAGTGGTTAGTAAGAGGATTACCAGACGTAGCATACAGGAAGAAAAATGTGTGTGATAAACCTTTTATCTCCCACTCCACCACTAAACCCACACATATGTGGTTTTTTTAGCTTCCAAGTCATCTCATGGATACCCTTAACTCTTCATACTAGACCTTGAGCCTGTTTCTTAGTGTTGCTACTTTAGTATTATACCAATAACCCTGAGCACATGCGACCATGCAGTATATGTCTGGGAAAGCAGCTAAGGAGTAGTCAAAGGGGGCTAGTGAAAGAAAATATTTATCTTTTGTTTACACATTATCTCGTATCCCGAGACCGGTCAATCATGCCAAGGACATGATTTGGATACAAGGAGAATGTAAAAGTTTTATATGCTAAATGAGGCATAAAAGATATAATGACATGTGTAAATAAAAAGGTATCTGGGGTACAAGACGAGTGACTAGTATTTTTCGAAAACCGATTGAGCTGCTATATAACCTTAACAAGTTCTTTAGCAAGAGAAACTCATATACTCATAGGATCACACGATCTAATTGCCTGTATAGAGTGATAGTGTATGTTGAGGAGATAGAACATTGGTCCCACCCGCATGTGCGAGTGGGAGATGTTAGTTGGGCTTAGGCCACCCATGAGGTGGGCCCACTTGAGTCCATCTGGATATTACATGGGAGAGTCCATCAAGAATATCCGGGAGGGACTTAATAAGAGAACATATAAGTTTGACTAAATAAGGGAAGGTGATTCCCTAATCCCTTGGATTGAGTGACATACTCAATCAAAGGAAGAGTCAATTTTTCTCTTCCGGGAATAGAGAATGAATATGTTTCATTCTCCATTCCAGATACACAACTCTCAACACAACACATATATATTCTCTCTTTCGATTTTGGAAAAGAAGACGAAGTCCAAAGTGACCTAGTCTTGATCGAGAGTATCACGACACGTGGATCAATACGTAGTTAAGAGAAAAACACGCTTCAACATGTAAGTCCCTATCTCCTATTATATGTTATTGGAATCTACATGTTAATTTGAATATTGAAATTCCAACATTGGTATCAGAGCCATGTGTTCTGAACCCGTTGTGCGTGTTATGCCTGTTTTCTTTACTAATTATTGTACTGCTTTGGATTCACCCTGTGTATTTTTTTATTTTTTTAGGGAATTAGAGGCCAAAATTTTTACTAGACATTCTTTGATGAATATGTGTATTAACTTTAGAGTTTCAGATTTTTTTCTCACAGATATTTTTGTAAAATAAAATAAGATCAGAATTTCGTATTTTTTTATCAGTGATTCCCGACTGTACTGTTCATGAAAGTTTTTGAAATTTTACATGGTGATAGTACATAATTTTAGGGTTCTATAGCCGCCGACCTTGTATTATTCAGAGTTCGTATGAATATTTTGTTGAATATTTCCACAATCTGGGATTTATATGTGATATTCCAGCTTTTTGAATAATATTTTCTGGATTCTATATAATATGTCACTCTCCCTTCATATGTGTGTAATTTCATTTTTATTTTTTTCGTTGGGTAAAATGTAAAACTAAACATACCGTTAGAATCAGGAGGATTGATTTAGGGGGTGTAGCCAGAATTTGATCACCGAAATCCGATCTGAGGGCGACGTATGTATTACGCACGCTTACTGGTGAGAGCGGGCGTTGGTGGATGTGGTGATGACCAGACAATTGCTGATTTAGCACACGTGGCCCAATATAATGGTGCCACGTGTGCCAAGTCAGCGATGACGTGGACAGAGCCAAGTCACTGGGTCACCATCGGCTAGCGGTCGGTCGGTTATTAGACCACTGTCGGACCACTGCCAGATCAGCACCGACCAATCATCGGACCGCCGTCGGGCTGCCATAGCGTTGTCGCCAGTGCATGGTCGGCACGTGACAGCGCGTGCCGATGCGCGTTGACTTCTGATGGCGCGTGGTGGCACGTCCGGTGGGTTTGGTGAGTTGCGGAAGCAAGTGGTGGGTCCTCAATAAGTGTAGGGTCATGTTTAAGTGCTTGGGAGGGATATAGATATGTGTAGGAAGTGTTGCCAAGAGGGCTTGACCTATGTTTGTTTCACCTTTGAGGCATAGGTGCCACGAAAGGTTTTTCGGAAACGAATTATGTCAAATCTAAGTTTGTTCTTTATTGTTCATGGGGACCTTAAGACAGTGAGAGGTTGAACAACGAGTTTTGAATGCACTTGTAAAATGCTTAAATATACGCATTGAAACCGAGTTTCTTATTTGTGTGTTATTAGTTACGTGTTCATGTGTTTTACCTTAAAAACTTGCTTTGACCTTGTAATGCCATTTCCTATAGGGCTAGAACAAGAAAATTTTTGACTACAGAGCAATTGAGGGATCCCGTTGGCAAGTTAGCAGAATTCATGTATTATGAGATGAATCCAGAGCCCACACTCCTCGAACACTACTTGAAGATGCTCAAGATGTAGGCACACCTTCGTCTCTTGTCGGCCTGGAAACAGATTAACAATTCTGCTTTGGAATTAGTTTCAGAAGACTATTGGTCTTCCCCCTTTTCCAGTGACTATAAGGAGGGTTGGGCTAGAGCTTAAGGAGATCAACCAGGTTGTTGACATTGTAGGCCACGTGTTGATTGATGGTCCTAATTTGGTCAAAGAAATGGCCGAGGATTGGAAAACCAACATAGGAAAGTCAGCTTAGCTAGAAATGGGTCCTATCTTAAGATCTGATAACCTTAAACTCAATGGGAGACTGTCAGGGAATGTTCGTGGTCTTAAGTGTCAAGTTTATGATCCTCTAGCCCAAGTCATATACAATGTAGCATCGCAAAAGGATCTTTCTGTTGAAATACAGAAGTATGAGAAGATCTCTAGGTTGCCAATAGATGAGATTAGGTCCAGGTGGAATGGGATTATGAAGGGGCATGATTCTTAGGTGTTAGAGCTTTGTTTTAATCTATGTTGAGTTTTTTCTTTTTCATGCAAATTCTTCCACTGTAATTGTTGAACATCTTTTTTATGAATGTTTCTTTTATGATGGTTTAATTGTTTTATGGTGATTCGTTGATTGTTGCATGATTTAATTAGAGTTTTGAATTCCTCTTATATCATGTCTTAACTCGAAAAGATTTTCACGTTCATGAATTGAATTCATGATGAGGAAGACATTGAGTCTGGCTAATGATTAATAGCTCTAAGCTATTTTTCAAAAGCTAGTTCTGTGTTGGATCATGATGAATGTCAGTTAGATAAACGTAAAAGTCTTAGTACATATTTTTAAATTGACTAATGTTCATATATGAATTCTAGACCATGGCAACAAGGTTAATTACAACTGATCTGAATAAGGGTGATAAGCTTAATGGTGACAATTATGACACGTGGCATCATAAGATTTGGTATGTTCTGGATGAACAAGATGTGTTGGATACGATAAACCACGTCATGGCAGTCCCCGGAGCCCGCACTGGTCCTCAGGATAGGAGAGACCAGGAAGCCTATTTAGTGTGGAAGAAGAAAAAATCCACTGCTCATGGCATCCTGGTAAGCTCGGTCGTCGATGACATGATCCATGAGCGCGAGCAACACCTGACTACTAGGGATATCTAGGCATATCTCAAAGATAAGTACGGTGTAACCTCGATCACTCGCTTGAGGCAGCTTTCAATCAAGTCTGACACTTATAAGAAACAATTTGATCATTCCATCAAACAACGCATAAGTGTGATGTTTAATACGATTAGAGTGCTGAAGTTGCCGATCATGTCCTTTCCAACGAGCTACAGATCTAGACATTAATTTAGTCTCTTCCCTATAAGAGGGAGTACTTGAAGGTCAATCTGACCCATAACGAGAGCATCAAGACTTTTGAGGATGCTGCTCATCATGTTGAGCTTGAGGATGAGCAGCTTGGAGCTGCTAGATCCAGTTCAAGTGCTTTAGTTACTGATTCCAGTTCCCAAAGGTCCTCATGCTTTAAACGTAAAGGAATTGGAAGAAAGGCAACAAAGGGAAGAACACCAAATGAAAGGAGGGAATGCTGGTGAAGGTTCTCAAGTTGGTGCTAAGAAGAACAAGAAGAAGATGAATGTGAACAGAAAAAAGAAAGATAAAAGCAAAATGAAGTGCATAAAATGTGATAAAATTGGCCACTTTTGCAGGTGCCCTGAGCTCAGGAGGGAAGTGATTAAGCTTTCTTACTCTTCTATAAACATTATAAACATCTTTAGTGTGGTTTTACTCATTGAATCTTATCCTTTGTGGATTGTAGACTCAGGGGCAATGGACCATGTGACTAGAGATCGTGGAGCGTTTTTGGAATACCGTCGAGTTCTAGTGGGAACAAGATGGATATATGTCGGAAACAACTCTCGGGTTGAAGTCAAAAGGAATAAGGACTTCCAAACTTGGCCAATGGGTGGACTTTAATCCTACATGATGTTCTCTACACTCCAGAGATTCGACGGAATCTAGTCTCTGTTTATGTTCTTCTTAGTTACAATTATGCTTTAATGTGTGAAAAGAACAAAGTTTTTATTAGTTGTGATGGCAATGTTTATGCCACTGGACATCTCAGGAATGATTTTTCATTTTGGATTGTGATCGAACAACATTTGATTATTATGACAATGATTTTTGTTATAATGTTTGTTCTTTAAGTAATGCAGGTTTTTTGTGTGGGATTCGATATCTATAGACTTCATAATTGGATTACCCAACTCTAAAGGCTTTTTATTATTTTTATTTTGTTGTAGGTTGACCAAGTTCGAGCACTTTGCACCGCTTCTACATGGATTCGCAGCAGCAATGTTGGCGGGGCTTTGTCGAGTTAGTCATTAAAATTCATGGTTTTTGCAACACCACCATCCCTGAACGTGACCCCATTTTCTTCAACAACTTATGGACCAAATTGTTCGAACTCAGCGAGATTTCACTTCACCACAGCTACGCCTACCACCCCCAGACGAATGGGTAGAACGAGGTCGTCAATAGGGGGCCTTGAAATGTATCTACGAACCTTCACCTTGGACAAACCCTATAAATGGGTTGCCATGCTTCCTTGGACTGAATTCTCCTATTATTCCAGCTATCACCACAACCTCAAAATATCTCTGTATCAGGTGTCATTTGGTCGGTAGTCACCTCTCATTCCTCAGTTCCATCCCCCAAGCACCAAAATTTAGACCTCAAGGAGCTTCTTCTTGAGCGCCGTGAACTCCTTGTTTCCCTCAAACTCAACTTGAAAGTAACTCAGGATCGTATATCACACAAAGCCAACCAACACTGTCGCAATCTCAGTTTTCAAATCGGTGATTCAGTTTGGCTAAAGCTTCAACCATACAAATAAATGTCCATCTTTAAATGCTAGTTCCATAAACTCTTCCAGAGATACTACAACACCTTTCAAATCATAAAATCACTAGGCCATGTTGCCTACAAATTCTAATTGCCCGAAGGAAGTCGGACGCATCCGATATGCTATGTTTATCTCTCAAAGCTATATTTGGGACCTAACGATATGCCGCAATCAACAGTTCCTACCCTGAGTCATGATAATTATCCCCTAATTAGACAGATTTCCTTTATAGAGAACGATTTGTGCTCATACACGACAAATTGATTTGCGAAATTCTTGTGCAATGGGAAGGTGTACCACTAGAAGAATCATTGTGAGAGTCTGCCACTGACATTAAATTTCCCGATATTAAACACCTTGAGGACGAGGTATTTTTTCGAGGAGGACGGAGTTATGTGGCTACTCAAATTGGTCCTGTTTTTGAAGCCCAAACTATTGAGGAAGCGACCCAAGACAACAATGGTGGTCCAGCAGCTAAGCCCAAAAGGACCTAAAGATCACCTACATACTTGAAGGATTATGTCAAGCAGAAGACATGCTCTACGAATAATTCCATCTGTATCTGTTATTTAATTGATATTTCTTGTTGTTTTCAGCTTCTAAGTTAGTAAATTAGAGTATCAACAACCTTAGGTAGGGGTAAAAGTAGTGATAGAGGAATGATAACAAGACAAGTTTCCATTTTGTGAAAGTTTATGATATCGTTTCCTCACAATTTCGCTGTGCATCTTATCACTTTCTTCATCAACGAGTTCACCCTCACTCGAAGAGGGGCTCGTCCATATCACCAAGAGTCCGGAGGCATCATGCATCATCCAAAAAAGTCCGATAAACCACCAATTGATATTGATAACTGATATATTTTCATTAGACATATTCTTTTCAATTATTTGTAATTATCGTTTCATAGGAATTGTTGTATATTTGGAATTCCCATGTATAAATACACCCTTGTCATTAATATAAAAAAAAATACATTCTTGTCATAAATAAATAAAATAATGAGTTTTTCCATAATTCAGTTTCTACATTGAGGCCATTTACATATAATATAATACATCTTTTTGTGAAAAATCATGTAATAAAGCTAAGAATAAGAAGAGAACCATTTGATTATCAAAAAAAAAAAAAAAAGAGGAAGAGAAACATTTGAAGCTAGCGGTGTAGTGAAGTTAACACATTGAACTCAAGTAAATGTTTGGATGGTTTTAGACCTATATTTCAATGGGTCCAAATAATTTTTGGATCATATGGACGTAACAACCAAAATATTAGGTTAGAGAATAGGGTAGTTTTAAAATAACCATCATATCATATTACTCTTTAAAAAAAACCATTTTGTATTATATCCTCCGCTGGGGACCTTTTCTTAAAACCACTTTCTTCTCCTGCCTTGCAACCCCCAATCTGAAATAATTCTTTTGCCGCAACCATTCTTAATTATAGAGAAGGAATTATCCCTAGAAAATTACCCTTTTTGTCCATTTCAAATTCTTTTTATGAAGAAAGTATCAAATTATCCTTAAATATTTGGAATACTATTAACTTTTACAGAGAACGAGCTTGCTAGAATTGAGGAAGACTTAGACAGCGTCAATGAGTCTTCATGATAATGTTTTGCCTTAGAACATTACAAATTGGTTGTTGGATAAAAAATATTATGTTTGAGGGGAACTGGGCATGTCAGACCAGATTGTCATCCCCCTTGAGCATATTGAGTTTATACTCGATCTATTATCATGCATCTCAAAAGTTTTTCTTTTCTTTTCCTTTTTTTGCGACAAAAGAGGTATTTTATAGAGATTTTTTGACACTACAACTATAGTCGCTGATACTAAATTATTTGTGAACACTTGACGTCTCAAATCTCTCTATAAATGATTTGAGATAATTTTAGGACTACGTTTAATTAGTGATGACATATTGTCTCTAACAAAAAGTTGTGATAAGTACTCATAAGTTGTGATAAATACTCGTTATTTAAGACCATTTTTTCTTATCTCAAAAGACCTTTTCTTTGTAGTGAATCCACTAAATTTCTTAATGCACCCTATTGCTTGATGCACTCCACTTTTATTTTAAATAATGCACCCTGCTTTCTTTATACACCCACCCAATTCCAAATCTTACCCCTATAATCAAATTAAATTAATTTAAAAAAAATACAACAATCAAAACAAAAGTAAGAAAAAAAAAAAGGGAAAAGAACAAATGAATAGATATCGTTGAACGTTCTCACTCAATGTTTTCTTGTAACTAGTTGGAGACACGTGCGTTGCACGTGACACATAAAATTTACAAAAATAAAACAACTAAGTATTCTAAATAAAAAAACATATAAATTGAATGGTATTTTATGAAATAAAATAATTAACAATATATAGTATCTAATTCATATAAGTATAGATTTTAATACATCTAAGTTTTTACGAACTATTTGTATTTTCTTTATTAAGAAAAATAATTTAGTACTTTAAGTTTTTTTTTTTTTTTTTTTTTTTTTTTTTTTTTTTTATTTTTTTTTTTAGTACTTTAAGTTTTTGATAACTATGAAGATATTATTTGCCTATACTTTAGTAATCTAGTGACAGTGTCTCACCATAGTCTTACAAAGTTTAGGAGTTTAATCCCCATTACATCAAAGAACCCTAATACTTTTTAACAAGTATAACAAATTATTAGTTATATATATATGAAAAAAACAACCCAATTAAAAAGAATTATCTATATATCAAAATAATTTGATGCACAATCAATAATCTCAATATATTTTTCTTATTGGTTAGATTGATAAACAATGTTATTCATTTTTAAGATAAATTAGTTACATGAATATATATTCAACCTACTTCTAGAATCTAGATGTCCCCAAAACGTTAAGATGAAATAGATGTCTAATGTTGAAGGCTAAACCAAACAATACATGAATATAAATGGAAGAAAAATAGATTATTAACATCTCTAACTCTATTTTAAATATTTTATATAATGTTTGTTTGATATGTATTTAGATGTAATACTAAAGCTCCTATAGTTGTAATATTTATTTATATATTTTTTTTGCAAACATTACAGTTGCATGTAAATATTTGTTTGTATAAATAAAAATTTATTTAAAGAAATATCAAAGAATGAATGTTTAAAAATAATTTATTAATCATGATATTTTTTTCTTAATCTCAACAAATTAGTAGGAAACTTATCATAAATCTCAAAACAATAACATTTATTTTCTTTTTACTATCATCTCATTGTATCTACCAATGAAAGTTATTATTTTTATGTTTGATATCTAATATATTTTGACGTAAAATTTGCAGTAAAAATAATATTGTTAGATAAGATTACGAAAATTATAATAAACACAATCTTGTTAAATAACGTATTTTGAATGACTTACCTTATCTTGTATGACTTTTTTTTATATATGCTCATCGCATATCATTTACAAGCTTTTTAAATTTATTTTAATATGAACCTTATTTTCGTACACAATTCAAATATTGAAAAGTTTAAAAGCTGAGAAATTAAAGTATGTGGTATTCTTATGAAGAGTTATATATATAATGGGTACTTTATGAATAGTTATTTGTATAAAAGGTATTTTTATCTTTATACTTAATAAGTGATAAATAAATAAATTGTGAATTGGTTAACTATCTATAAATAGTTAATAATTATGTGTCCTTTATTATTAGAATAATTGAGGTTGTATTATACATGTAATAATTCCAAATTTTTATTAATGCTAATTATGTTCCTTTTGATAAGATATTGAATCCAACAACTATGTGATTTTCTATTAACTTCATTATATATGATTATTGAAACTTCAAACTTACATTTTCACTTTTAGGATTTAATCTTATTTTACTATGTCAAATTTATTCTAAGCTAATACATTACTTAGCGTACCTTTCATTTGTGAGTAAATTTTCATGATAAATGTGGAAGAAATTAAAAATAACTGAGAATTTTTTACAAAAGTTCATCACAATTGTATGCCTCAAGTTCACGTAATTTTAATTTATGTACCACACCGCAAAACTTTTATAATTATTAAATTATTATTATTTCCGATTAAAGTCTATGTTCTTAAATCTTTAGACATTGCTCTGTAATTTCAAGGATTAAACATTTAGTTGATTTTTTTAACCTAAATAATTTGAAACAAAATTTAGCAAAAAGTAATTATTTTGGATATTCATTTACACCATCTTTTCTTTAAGATAATATTTTGAAGTTACAAATAATTGATTGATCACTAAAATTATGAGTTATGGTTAGCAATTTACTTTTATGCCCTTCAATTATAGTTATATGTAGAGGGTTACTTATGTCTACACATTAATTTGTAAGAAATACCCATACTTTTATAGGTAGGGGGATTATTCCATTATTAGTCTGGTCAGGGCAACTCAGCTCATGATTTGTAAATTATTAAGTTGTAATCAACATCTGGAAGTAATAAATAGAAACATAAATATTGATCGAGGAGAAAGTCAAATATTCAGGAAAAAAAACATCAATAGAAGATTGTTGCAGAGGGGGGTGTGAAAAGTTAGTTTGTGTGGCGGACAGGTTTAAGGGGATATTCGTATCATCATCTGGTAAAATAAGTTTGCAAAAGTCTCTTGTTACGATTTTCTATTTAGGTAAGTCCTTCAAATTCATGAATCTTCTTATTAATGCAATGCAACACAGGAGCAGTAGAATACATCTTTGTTCTAAACAAAAAATAACTACTCATTCTAAATTTTAGGCCATGTTTTATTTCCTTGCTTCTTTTGACATCCATTGATTCAACCTTGAAGATGCTATGGTTTATCCACAATAAAATATTAGGAGTTTAGTTGAACATGAAACAGAGGGTTTATCTTTTGTTTTTATTAAGGTTATTATAATCTTTTTCATAATAGTATACAGTTGGACTGTATTTATAGGATGTGAGAAATTTAGAATTACACCTTTATTTTTTATTATCGATCATCCCAAGACTAGAGAGAGGATGGCGAGAATTGCATGAAGAAACATAAGCACTATGTTTAGGTTTTAAAAATAAGTGAAAAAATTATATTAATATATGCGGGGATAGCTCAGTTGGGAGAGCGTCAGACTGAAGATCTGAAGGTCGCGTGTTCGATCCACGCTCACCGCAAGTTCTAATTTAATTCTTTTTCCCTTTTAATTTAATATATTTTTTTAATTTAATATATTTAGATCACCGCAAGTTCTAATTTAATTCTTTTTCCCTTTTAATTTAATATATTTTTTTAATTTAATATATTTAGATGGTGATCAAGTTATAATCATGTTCCATTTATCTTTAATTATGTTTAATTATATTTCATTTATCGTTAATTATTTATATTCATGTTTAATTATGTTGGAACTTTACGTACGTTTCTCTGCATTAAACCACATAATTTTATGTTACAGAGTTTTTGGACAGTAATAAAATTCGTTTGTTTGAATCCATCGGTCATCATCACCCACTCTCACCGTACTGCACTGCTAATTCTAATATTTCTAACCGTCGAAAAAATTACTATTTCCCTTATTTAAACTTTTCCCATAAAAGTATAAAAATATATCCAGAAATGTAAATGTTACACACACGCATAGTAGTATGACAAACAAAGAAGTGATAATAACGATTCCATTCTCATCTTTTCTGGCATTCAAAAAACAAAATAAAGAAGGGTAACAGTAGTGATATCAAGTCACAGTAGCAGTGTCTGTTGAAATGCATACAACTAGAACACTAATAAATCTTGGTCCTACAAACAATGCCTTTAATTCATCAACCTTTTCTAGAACAATAAACAATTATACATACGTATCGTCTGCATCTGCATCTGCCTCTGCCCACATTTTATCCACAATCCCATGCCTCCTGCGCCACACAACTTCAATATTACCTAAAAGAAATCAAACTCCAGATACTTATCGCTTTTCTCATTCGCAACACCACTCTTTCCGTTCGCCACTGCAGGTAACCTTTCGTAGTCAACAGGTTTTGGGATCTCTGGAGGTGTCGCACACCGTATCAGAGCCCAATTCACACCTTCGAAAAAAGGGTGCTGTTTAATCTCAGTTGCACCTCTTTTATATGCCAGCCTATGCTGAGGTTCTTTTACGAGTAAGCCCCTGATCAAATCCCTAGCCGCAAAGCTAACAACGGGTGATTCCGGAAATTTAAGAGGCTGCCCCACAACGTTGAACAATGTGGCTCTGTTACCGGACCCTTTAAATGGGGTTTTACCAAACAAAAGCTCGTATAGAAAGATCCCAAAAGTCCACCAATCTACTGCACTTCCATGACCTTCGCCTTTGATGATCTCGGGTGCTAGGTATTCATGGGTCCCGACAAAAGACATTGACCGAGCGTTGCTTGGCTCAGCAACCAGCTCGGGCAACGGGCTGACTTGGTTGCCGATTTCGTTTTTGGGTTTTCGATCTTTCTTGGATTTGGATGAAAAGATTCGAGGAGTGAAGCATGTTGTTGGGACAACACATGATGGTTGGATGCATGCGGAGGGCTCGATGCATGCAGGCTGGGCACAGTACACGGGATTTTTACGGTGGGGATCTGAATCGAAAGATGATGACTTGACCAGAGTTGGGCTGACAGCACAACGAAGTGAAAGATCGAAGTCTGAGAGCATTATATGTCCGTCGTCCCTAACTAGAACATTTTCGGGTTTAAGGTCGCGATAAACAATGCCAAGCATGTGTAGGTACTCCAGGGAGAGTAGCACTTCTGCAACATAAAATCTGCCACAAGGAAAATGAGAAACATAAGTAAACCAATAATTTAAACCATGAAATATATAAAAGCTAACAAGTGACTTTGAATAATACTGTCTACATAAAAGACTCACTTTTGAAGACATTACAAAAGGATCAAGCAATGTGAAATATGTATTTCACATATCATTAAAATCAATGGAAAACTCACCAACAACATGATGCAAGCTAACAAGTTATGAAACTAGATGAAGAAAAGCAGAAGGCAGCATAATTGATGATCATTAACCCTTGATGAATTTCCATCATTATCCCAAAAAAGGAACAAACAGAAATTTAATTTACATTCAATTTACTCTGAGAATCACGCACAATCACAAATTACCAAACCACTAATTTTTATTAAGTCCAAATCTAAGATACATTGCAGGAGACAACTGACAGAGAGGTAGACACACTACAGCAATTACTCAGACATTCAAAGCAGAAGACAGATAACAATTTTGATACTATGGTGAGACTCAAAAGACCGCTGTTTTAACTGGACGACATTTCCCCAGCTATAGCATGAGAGAATTGTAAATAACAATCACTGGTCAGCAAAATATCTTACTTGCTGCTCTAGGAAGAATATACCAAAGGACATGAATAATTAGGAGATATATTTGTTCTATGAGGATATTATAATACAAGATAGTTCATCTAAAATATTAACTTCCAAGTTTGCATATGGGTTAGAAGATATCTTACTTGACTGCCTGTTCAGAGAAATATTTTCCTGGCTGTCTCTGTCTAAGAGTGTGTAGGTCTCCTCCAGGACAGAACTCCATAACCAAACACGAAAACTTATCAGTCTCGAAATGGTTGTACAAAGTAGGAAGGAAGGGATGGTCCAGAGACTGTAGTATCTCTCTTTCTGTCTGCGCACGAAGAAGCTTCTTACGGCTTGCTAAAGTTGTCTTGTCCATAACTTTCATGGCAAAGTAACACTTAGTTCCAGTCAACTCCGCCAAATAAACACTCCCAATATCTCCACAACCTAATCTTTTCAGCAGTTTAAAATGGGTCAATCCTAAGACACCGTCTCTGGCTCGGAGAGCTTGGATGGCTTCCCACCGCATATCGTTTGCTTTATGGGGTTTATTGACACTGCTACTGAAGCTGCTACACGTGCTCTCCTCGCTGACATCACTTCCCGTGCTCCCTCTGTACATGCTGCTCTTTCCGCTCTCGACTTCGGCTTGGTTGCTTACTTTGGCACTTCCACTGGTTTTCGCAAAACTATTGGCTCCATCACTGACCTTGGCAGAAACTGAACTGTTCTTCACACTACTGGGGGCGGATGTTTGCTTTTCTTGATTAATGGAAATTTCTGATGAGCTCTCAATGTCATGTGAACCAACATCTATAGTCGTGGACACTTTCTCAGATCTGGTGGTATTCGATAAGTCACTAAGATTACTTGGAGAGGGTTTGGACCCTGCATCTTCCTTAGGCACCCTATTAGTCGCCATAACAGGTTCTTCTGATTGTTCTGATCTAATCAGCTTGGGCTTGTTAGTTTTTGATATCTGAGAAGGTAAAGATTTGAGATCATGTGCCTTTACTGCATGATGAGCACTAACACCTTTTTGTTGCAGCCCCAGTGGAGGCCTAGAGTCAGTCTTTGAGGCCATAACTAAAGCTATACACTATACTACAATCAAGATTTAAATTCAATAGTTACTATGCTCATGATAATCCCCAAACTATTTGATCTTCAAATCTGTGAAACCAGAACCCTGTCATTGGAAACACCAATAAGTCCACATAATCTATCGAAATAACAACAGCAGGAAGATTTTCAAGTCGACATACAACATCAAGAAACCATGATCAAGTTTTTGATAAGTAGATAACACAATGTGATTTCGCACATTAAAAGGAAACATTCACAGAAATGGGACTTTACATGATAAACAGATGAAGGACATCAAATTTCCCATAACAAAGTGGAAGATCTCAATGGAACAACAGCAAATTTAGATAACCAAATGCTTCAGTGCCCTCTCGAATACACGTGATTCACTTCTACGAGCATAACAGATAACCAAATCAAAAGTAGCAAACCTTACACCCATACAGTCAAAAGCTCCACCTTAAAGCTGCACAGGACTTTTATCCAACATCAACTGGGAGAGAGAAGAAAAGAGAAGCACACCAAAAGGAAGCTATAAAAGAATTGGAGAGTGATGGTACAATTATAAAATACTATTGAATCGCCAACTCCGCATACATACTTTTCTCCCAGAAAAGAGGCTTTAACAAAACTAAAAAAATTAAAACCTGAAAAGAAGAAACCTCGAAAATAAAATTGACATAGGGAATCAAGGACCACCAGGGAAAAAGGTAAAGAGGCACTGAATCAAGTCAGCTCCTGACAAATGCAGCAGTTATTTTATGGTGGCATGCGATTATTTTTATATTGACAAAGAAAAAATCGATTCATCACAAATAATTCATATGATAATTTTGCATAAAAATCAGATCTTTGTTACAAAGGCACAACCATAGATCCAAATTAATAGAATCTTGAAAGCAAAAGAAGGCAGAGAGACCCTTTAACGTGATGAGTTGAGAAGAAGGAAAAAGGAGAGTACCTAAAGATGCAATGATGAGCAGGGTTATAGCTTCAACAGACTGAGGAGAGCACTGTACAAAGACAGAGAAGTGGTTGATTCATGGGCTTTGGCTGCTTTGTGCTTGTGACAACAATTAACAAGTGGAGGAGAGAGAAGAGATTTATCAAATAATTAGGAGCATAAGTAAAAGCGGAGTGGCGCAGACTTGTTATTAGGGGAATCATATCTTGATTGGAGGTTTGCTGCGGTCAAACTGAAAAACCAAATCATAACACAAAACTCGGAGACCCTTTGCAGATAGAGCTTGGTAAAATATAATCTTTTGGGAAAAAGATGATAATTTACTTTAAAGCGTCACTCCCAAAATATATTTTTAATGATATTTTTAGGTAACCTAAATAGTATTTTTTTAAATGTGACCATCCCATCTTACGGTGAGATCAAATGTATTGTTGAAAAATACTTGAGACTAGAATTACCATTATCATGAAAGATTTAATTTACTTTTAAATAGAATGAAAAAACGTCCCTAGTCTTCTTCCTCCATTCTCTCAATCTCTTGAAAGTTTAGATTTTTTTCTCACTTTTTCTTAATTCTTCAATATATGAGGATGATAGAATGTTATTGATTATTTATTTTGTTTTTGTATTGTTTCGTCTTCTTTTTTGTTTATTTTTTCCCCTCCTCAGGTTTGTCTTATGAGATTTCTCGTCTTTGTGTGTCTTTTCATACTTTGTGTAGCCTCCGATCTTTGTTATTAGATGAGTCTTCCTGGTCTTCCAAGCCTTATGCGGCCTCCACTCTCCGATTTTCTATGGATCTTTCGGTTTTGAATATTATCTTGATTGATAAGCATCCGAAATGAAGATTGATGGAGATTGATGATCCTGATTCAGAGGCAGCCCCAGTTTCATTGTTTATTTCGAAGTCGAAAGTTGTTGTTCGTGTTTTTTTCGTTTCGTTGCTTGTTGTGCATGCAGTCACGAGACAAGAATTAGTCCTTCCTGCCACTGGGCTTCTTGTGGATGATATTCACCGTACGCTTTTAACGAACTATTTAATGTAGTTGTTCACATGCTTGCACGTTTTTTTTCTTTTCCTCAATCGATCCGATTGTGTGTGGGTCCTAATTTTCCTATTTGGGTTGAGAATCTTGTAATTAAGATTGATTAATGAGATTCTCAATCTATATATATATAAAAGTAAAATGGAGGTTAGTTTAGTAATTTTAGTTTTCCCGCCTAAACTTTAAGACTATAGTTGGTAAGTTTTTATTTGTATTGGTAAGTTCATAAGTTTCTTATAGATTTTTTAATTATAAATAATTTTTTCATTTCTAATCCGTTTTTCAGACATAATATATCAAATTATTCATCTTTTTACGATCTTTAATTTGACATGGAGATCACATATATTAAAAAGAGATACTTGATAACAGATTATTTATTGGTTAATTATTATATTACATTTGCGTGTTTATTATGAATTGGACTATAATATTGAGCTTAAGTTGCAACTAAGAATGCGTAAAATAATTCCTTGATAAAAAAATATTGATTGATTCTTTTATAAAAATACAACTAATCAATTTATTTTATTCGACATGAACTTTCAAATATTTTCTTTATTTAAATTACTCTAGGAGAAAAATCATTCTTTAAATAATGAAAATCCTAATTTATTAAATTAAAGGTAAAAATTTAATATTTTAATTTTATAATCAGTTTATCAAATTATTATATATGCTTATATGTTTTTATAATAACAATGTTTGTTTGATTAGTCGCGGAAATACGGGAGCTTTGAGCATGTACTTTTTTTATATAACAATGTTTGTCATAATTAAAATAAAAAATATTTTTATTACTTATTCATATTTTTATATAATTTTTAAAAAAATTAAAAATTACAATTTGCAATCTAAATTATAATATCAATTTGCTAGATTTTGCAATTTTATTTTTATTTTTTTACACAACGAACCTCAACTATATATATTTTACATTTTGCAACCAATACAATAATTTGTTGCACTAACTAACCTCAATTATGTCTTTTTAAATCTAATAAAAAAAATTATTTAAATAAATATACCATTTAACAAAAATATAAATTTTATTTGAATAAATTACAACATCAAATAAAATATAACAATATTCAAATATTTTGAAGAATTCGCAGATCTTAATTTCTTATCCAATTATTGAATACCTTTTAGATTGTGTTTTTTTAATGTTCGAATTTATTTAAAAAAATAAAATTATTTGAGTATATTTGAAATCACCAAGTGAAATGTTAAAATTGCAAATGAGAATCTAATTTTCAAAAGAAAAAAATTAATTTTATTTACGTTATAAGTTAGCTTTTTGTTTAGATAAACCAAAAATCTGTGTGTGTGAATGTTAATTTCGTAATTTTAATTTTTTCGGCTAAATTTTGGATCATAATTATGTAATTAAGTTGTAATTTTGGAAAGTTTAAACTATTTTTCATAAAAAAATAATAATAACTTTTTTTTTTCATTTCTAACCCATTTTTATGTAATATATATATATATATATATATATATATATATATATATATCATTTTAATGGTCTTTTTACGAACTTTAATTTAATATTCATGTCGCACATATTATAATGAAACATTCAATATGAAAAATCATATTATTTTTTGGTTGATTATTTGTATTAAATGTCAGTATTTATTGGTCTGTAAACTAAGATTAGTTATTCTATAAAAATATTAATTTATTTATTTATAAAAATACAATCAATTGGTTTGTTTCATTTTAAATAAAATAAATTAATATTCGATGACCTGCTTCAGTTATATACATAAAAGTAATAAGGAGAGAATTTCTGTAGATATATTTTTCCACTATTCTTTTATAGAAGTTTTGTCGCTTTCCATTTATTTTATTTTTTGAAGAGTTCTCTCCAAAATTTTAGAATATAAATAATCTTTTTTTTTTTTTTCCAATTCATTTTTACATACAATATATCAAATTAATTTTTTTTTTATGATTTTTAGTTGAACATACATATCAGATATATAAACTAAGATATTATATTTAAAGAATGAAACTGATTGTTGTTATCGGTTTTGGATTAAATTTGATATTTATTGTGGTTGAATTATTTATATAGGGTTTATATTAAAAATAAAAGAAGTTAGCTAAAGAAAATCTTACAAGTATAATAAATTATTTTATTAAAAAAGTATAATTGATCAATTATATTATTAAATTTCTTATCTCAATTTTGTTGAAAAAAATAAAGAGAAACTATTCCGAGCGACCTCATCATCAACATAAAAAATGGGCTATACACATTTTACTATAGTCTGTATTTTCTACTCAATTACTAAACTGAAATAGATGTTAAAAACTACTATAAGTATTTTTCATTTTTTCTGCTATCTTTTGAATCTGGACATCACTTGACTTTTATTCATATATTGATTCTAAAAGTATGTTTGTGATGTTACCATTTTATTAGTTTTTTTTTTTTTTATAAATAATTTTCAATTTTTTTACGATCCTCAATTTGAACCATAGATTCCATATATTAAAAGTGATACACCGATCACATGTGTGAGTTTCAAACAACATTGAATAAATTATAAAAATAGATTTTACATTTAATATTAATCTTAATTTTACTGTGCAAAATGAATTATCTAATGCTTATAATGCTTAATTTTGACTAAGATCTAATTCCAAATGTTCAAATAATTATTTGATTAAAACTTGGTTACAATTTAGATGACAGGATCACATAATATATATTTTATTAAAAATATTACTATATAAATAGATTTCCGTGCATCGCACGGGATATATACTAGTTTGTTACAATGAGAAAACTTTTTTCTTTCTTTTTGTTTTTTAATGTTAACTAACCTCAACTATATTTTTGTTACACTTTGCAACTTAAACAATACTTGTGGACTAACTTATCTCAACTATATCATATTGTACTCTTAACAAATTAAGTAATTTTGTTTGTATTAATAAATTTTTATCTGTAAATAAATGAGCTATTTATAAAAAAGATATAAAAATTATTTAAATGAATTACAGTACCAAATAAATATTTAAATATTTTGAAGAGCTCATAGACTTATTATTATTTGAATTATGAAATAACTTTTAGATTATTTCTTTTATGTAAGAATTACTTCAAAATAAGAAGTATTTAATTATATTTGAGATCACTAAGTCAAACGTTAAAAATTAAAAGGATTTTTATCGGTCAAGGACCCGAAAGATAGGTCAACTATCAATTCAGGTCCTGAAAGATAATTTCTATCAATCCAGAGCCTAAAAGATTTGAAATTATCAATGGAAGACCCATAAGTCTAAAATCATTAGAGGGTCTGCTTGGAAAATTGTGAAACCCACAAAATAAAATTCGAGTTGATAAGTTCATGGCATTTGATAAGAATCAAACTTTATTTTACTTTTTAAAGTTGCAAATTGATTTTTTTTTTTTCGTTTTTAATTTATATTTATGTATAATATATCAAATTAATCATTTTTTACGATGTTTAATTTGACATTCGTATCATATACACAATGACATATTATATTTAAAATATTATGTTGTTACTTCATTGATTATTTGAGTTAAATTTGAGTGTTTATTATGTGTTGCACTACATATTATTGGTTCGGAATACACCTAAGAATTAGTCATATAATTCTCTTACAAAAATTATTTTACTTGATTATTTTATTAAAACCACAACTATTTAATTTATTTTATCTTACTTGAATTTTTTCAAGTTTTCTTCGTTTATTACGTTGTGAGAAAAATCATGTATTAATAATTGAGCACGTACTTTATTAAATTAAAATTAAAATTTAATATTTAATTACTATCAACTTATTAGATTATTGCAAATATATATATATATATATATATATATATATATATATATATTTTAATAGTAACTTTTTTATTAATCATGGGACTAGGACTTTCACTCATATGTATAAATTATATATGAGAATTAGTCTTAAAATTAATTTTATTTTCTTATTCATATTTTATATTTTATATTTATTAATATTATTATTTTTATTAAGAATTATATTTTGCAACCTAAACAATAATTTTGTACAAGTTGCATTATAAACTTCTTTTAAAAAAGGTAAAGCTAACTAAAATGATCGATATATATATTTTTACATTAATTAATAAATGTGTATCTATAAATGAATACCTATTTATAATATTAATATATAATTAATTTATTTTAAAATTTTCAACATATATATAAATATATTAAGAAATATTAAAGAACTCATATTTTCGTTTTATTATTGCAACCATTGAATACTTTTGAATTTCATTTTGTTATTTTGTTAATATAGTATATTTTAAATCACCAAGTAAAATATAAAACTTGCAATTAATTTTTTTAAGTTAAGTAGTAATAGTTAGAATTCGAAACATTATTTAGAAAAATTAAATTTTTTAAAATAAATTGGAAAAATATAATAAACTTAATTTCTTATGAAATTATTCAACTTATTTTATTTAATATATTTAGGTGAGTTGATATTTAGATATTTTTATTTGTTTGAACATTTATAATTAATTAAGCTATTTGTGGTATGCATATAGATAAGAGTGAAACAGATACACTAAATGTGTGTTTGGATTTTAAAGATAAGAAATGGTCACTTTAAAAACAAATATTTCTTTTTCATATTTATTATTATATCTTACTGTCAATTAAACAATATATGTGCGTGTGTGTAGTAAATTATAGCAAAATCATTTATTACGTGGGAGAAACTTATTTTTACATTACTTATATCTTTTTCTAGGTTGAATTTAAAATTTAAAAAATATTTATTTTATTAGGATACAACGATCATATTTTTAAGCATTCAATCATATCATATTTAGAATAAACTTCCGTGCATCGCACGGGAATAATACTAGTTTATTAAAAAGAAAAGAATTGTTACAAATAAGCTAACGGTCCAACAACGAACCAGATACAAATAGACCCAAATCGAACTAAGCTATTACAATTAGACTTGAATGGATTGTGGATAGCCGACACGAGTAGAACTCTCTTCACAAGATAAACACGCCTCGGATTAGTGCTCACGGTGCTAACGTGTGCTCACGGTGCTAACGTGATATCTCCTAAGATACAACTGCTACGTCTTCAAGATAGTAGCACTTCCAAATCTCGAGGCTCCGTCGAACTGGAAGATGGATTGGAATTGGATACGAACTATGCTTGTGAGTGAGAGTGAGTGCAGAATTATGCTTGAATGTAGTATATTCAAATGGAGGACCTAATGACCTATTTATGGTTCTCCACTAGGGGCATGCGCGATACAGTGTGGATCGAATATTTAAAAATATCCAGATCCATACCAATCTTCAGGTTATTTAAAAAATGATTATCCAATACCAATCCAAAAAATCGATACGTTACGATTATTTTATATTTTCGGGACAGTTCGATTTACGATTTAAGATCTAACGGAACTATTTTAATTTGTTCGGTCCAATTCGAATAACATGAGATTTTTTATGTTTTGAATAACAGATTCAATTTGAACAGTATATTGACATCTAACTTGTATAAACAATTTTATTACATCAATTTTGTCTCCAATTCACTAACATGTGTTTTAAAAATTATATAATAATTAAATATAAGGTTCTTTAATTATTTATATTAAATATGACTAACCACAAAATTATAAATAATTTAATTTTTAATTATTATTTAAATTAATCTTTTAGGGATAATATATTTTTAAATTTATTATTTATTATTTTATTCGGTTATTCGCCTCAATATAGATTAGTATGATTCAGTAAGATTCAGTACGATTTTCGGTTCAGAAAATTGAGAAATATCCAAATCCGTACAAAAAAAAGAAAAAAAAAATCGGTTCAGCTCAGTACATAAAAAGTCAAATGGTCAACAAATTTTTCGGTTCGGAACTTATTCGGTTCGGATTTCGATCCGAATTCGGTAATCTTCAAGCTCCGTTCACAACCCTAGTCTCCACCCATTTAGGGAATTACTACATATTAGCTAGTGGGGTAGTGGGTCATTTATGAGGTGTGTAACCTCCAAGCACCACCCCACTATCTTAGGTAGTGTTCTCCACTTAATGACCACTTTCTAAGGTGTTAAGACACCTTTAAAGCCACTTCCAGAAGTTAATGCTGGCAATGAATTCGGACACATGGTTTTCCATATTCGTCCTGGAAGTCAAGAGTCACAAGCTGAATCTGGTCAAATTCGATTCGGTTCTATAAAATCGGTCCAAAATGGGTCCGGCCTGGCCCTGACCCAAACCCACACCAACACATATGCCAATGCTCAGGTTGAGACAAAGCTGAACGGGCGGATTGGTGGCCCACTTGTATATGATGCTTATAACTACTACACCACTTAAATTATATTTAAAGTGGTTTAAACAACATTGATTAGGCAATGTAGGAGAATAACCACTTATCTTTCCACTTAACCACTACCCACACATGCGACTTTACATATTTCAACACGGCTATCTTTAGTCATCAATTTCTCACTCCCAAAAAATCAATTTTGAGAAATTTCAAATGCTATGATCATCCTTGTGAAACGTAGTTTTTAAATTTATTATTTAACTATGATCGAATTAAATTTAAGTCACATATAAATCGGCTTAAACCCGGGTTAAAACCCATCTAATAAATCGATTTTTCTAACAATCCCCCACATGAGTGGAAATTGATGCATGCACGAATGCAGACTCACGCACCCAGTTCACAAGAGACAATATTGAATTGGAAGAGGTAGCTTGTGGCTTTGAACCTTCTTTAGTAATATACCGTCGGATATACTATCGGCTTAGTGGACGCAATGCCTTGAATTGCTCCACTGCAGTGTATACCAAGTCAACGACATTTACACAACAATGCCTCAACGTCTTTCGTTCTCATAGTATTGTCTGTTTTAGCCATCGACAAATCTTGGATTTATAAGTGTTTCATTGAGGCGGTCTTCCTCACACTTGCATAGGTGATCTCCTATCACGAGCACCCCGCAATACTCCTCCACAATTAGGTTATGAACCATTGAAAGTCACAAAGACTCAACCTCACCATACTCACAGGTTATAGCACTTGAGTTGCTGTGTTTTAAGGATGGTTTCAAGTGCTATACTAAACTCCCATAACTTTGTTTTCCCATTGAACCAAGATCTAGGGATCTCCAGTCAACAAGGTTGGGTTGCTGTTATGTTTGTTCTTCAATTTGTGGTTTTTAACCCCATCCTCTCTAACAACTTATATAACTGATCTCGGTTTAACCCTTTTGTGAGCGGATCTGCTAGATTATCTTTTGACTTCACATAGTCAATTGAGATAATCTCACTCGAGATCAATTGTCACGGTATTATGTCTCTGATGTATGTGTCGAGACTTACCATTATACATATTGCTCAATGCCCTACAAATAGTTGCTTGACTATCACAGTAGACACTGGCTTGTTCCAACATTTTATATCCTTAAGGAAATTTCGTAGCCACTGAGCTTCTTTTCCAGCTTTGTCTAAAGCTATGAGCTTCAATTCCATGGTGGATCAGGCTATGCAGGTTTGTTTAAAAGATTCCATGACACCGCTCCACCTCCAATTATGAATGCATAATCACTTGTGGAGTAGGAGTCTTTTGTGTCTGAGATCCAATTGACATCACTATATCTTTCGAACACTATAGGATATTTAGAGAAACATTGCCAATAACTTAGCTGTATTTAAGTACCTCAATACCCTAGTTAATGTCTTCCAATGTTTTTTACTTGGGCTGCTTGTGAATCTACTCAACTTGTTCACAGCACAAGCTAAGTCAAGTCGAGTACAATTTATGATATACATCAAACTACCAATGGCCTGTGAGTAGTCCAACTGAACCACTAGTTCACCTTAATTTTTACCCAAGTGAACACTAAGATCAATGGGTGTTTTAGCAGGAGGACTATCATACGCGTTGAATTTCTTGAGCACTTTCTCAATGTAATAGGATTGTGACAAGACAATTCCCTCTGATGTTCTGCTTATTTTGATTCCAAAAATCACATCGGCAAGACCTATGTATTTCATGTCAAAATTTCAATCCAACATTCTTTTCGTGTTCATGATTATGTCATGACTACTTCCCAGGATTAACATATCATCAACATATAGGCAGATGATGACAAACGCTTCATAAGTGCCTTTAATGTAAACACACTTATCACATTCGTTGATTTTAAACCCGTTTGGCAACATGATTGTGTTAAACTTCACGTGCCACTGTTTTGGAGTTTGCTTGAATCCATATAGTGACCTTACAAGTTTGCATACCCTCTTTTCTTGACCGGGTGCAAAAATACATTAAGGTTGCTCCATATAAATTTATTCTTCTAACTCACCATGAAGAAACACAGTCTTCACGTTCATTTGATGAATCTTAAGATTGTGCACAACAAGAATCGAGAGAAGCACCTAAATAGACGTTATCCTCGTTACAGGAGAGTATGTCTCGAAGAAATTATAACCTTCTTTTTGTTTAAATCCTTTGGCTACAAGCTGGGCTTTATACTTATGTATTGACCCATCGACTTTATATTTTCTCTTTAGGATCCATTTGCATCCTAATAGTTTGTAACCCAAAGGGAGATCAACAAACTTTCAAGTGAGACTTTGCATGATTGAGTCAATTTCACTGTTGATCGCTTCTTTCCAGATAGGAGCATTAGGACTAGACATAGCTTCTTATAACGTCTTAGGTTCATCATCAAGAGAGAAAATTACAAATTCAAGCCCAAACAACTTAGCCGTCATCTCTCTTTCTGCGTCTCAGTTCTTTACTATCAGGTGTAGAACTATTTGCAGCTTCTTGAATTCTTTTGTTAGAACTCACTTCTATCCTTTCCTTGCAAGGACAAAAATTCTCAAAGAATATGCTATTTCTTGATTCAATCATGGTTCCTTTGGTGATCTTGGTAGTTTCCGACTTGTGCACCAAGAACCGATATGCACTACTATTATATGCATATCCAATAAAGATGCAATCAACATTTATAGTCCATATTCACTTGTTTGGGCTCAGGTACTTCTATCTTAGCCAAACACCCCCACACTTTGAGGTATTTGTAGGACGACTTTATCCCTTTCCACAACTCGTAGGGTGTTGCATCTTTACTTTTGTGTGGTACCTTGTTTAATATGTGGTTAGATGTCAAAACAGCTTCACCCCACATAGTTTGAGGTAACCCCGAACTCATACACATTGCGTTTCTTTAAAAGTTCGGTTTTTGTGTTCCGCAACACCATTTGATTGAGGTGATAAGGTGTCATAGTTTGATGAATGATACCTCACTCATAAAATAATTGTTCAAAAGGTGCTACGTACTCACCACCTCTATGACTCCAAAATATTTTAATTCGGCTATTGCGTTGATTTTCAACTTCATTTTTGTATATCTTGAAAGCTTTGGTTGGTTCATCTTTGCTTCTCAAAAGATATACATAACAAAACCTTGTGCAATCGTCAATAAATGTTATAAAATATTGTTTACCTCCTCTAGTATGCACAAGTTTTAAGTCACATACATCTTGTATATATCAACTTTAGAGGAGAACTATGTCTTTTCAATGAATAGAAAGACAATTTAGACATTTTGGCTTCAACACAAATTTCACATTTCTTTTGTGTTTCGATTTTTGTTATTAGTAACAACTCAAGGTTAACCAATTAAGTTGTAGCATATCGATTAACATGTCTTAATCTAACATGCCATAAATCAGAGCACTCAAGCATATAAACAGAAATAGACTTATTTTTATTGCCAACTTCACTGGTACGACGTACAAACATTTAATTCATTTTGAATAATCCTTTGTCTATATAGAACATACTAAGGAACTGTTCATATTTGCTCAAAATAAACTTATCAGACTTAAATACTAGCTTAAAACCATGAGAGACTAGCAATGAGCCTGAAACCAAGTTCTTTCGGATGCCGAGACATGCAGCACATCCTTCAGCAACAACTCCTTTCCAGAAGTCAACTTTAGCACCATGTTCCCAACAATTGAAATCACAGAAGAAGCAGTATTTGTCATGTTAAGTTTCCTTCCCATGTCTGGGGCCTAAGTCAACAACGCATCCTTGTTGGAAAAATGACATGATGAGTAGCTCTGGTATCAATGTACCACTCTCGTGAGTTATCAACTAAATTAGCTTCAAACACCACCGCCGACATATCCATGTCGGTTAATTCTCGTTGTCATGTTCCACCACGCTAGCACTTTACTGCTTGCCATTTCCTTTGTTCTTTGGCACTCGATAGTCCTTAGCCATGTGGTTTGACTTACCACAGTTGAAGCAATTCCAGGTAAACTTTTAAACTTTGCTATTTTTTAATCTTTTTTGTCTTGGTGTTGTTTATGTTTCTTGTTAGACGAGCCTTGCTCCAACAAGTTAGTTTTTGCTTCCATCGAAAACCTCTTGGGCTTCAAATCACACTTCTCGTTGTCTCCTTCAATTCGCAACCGGACCACCAAGTCTACGAGACTCATTTCCTTTCTCTTATGTTTGAGATAGTTCTTGAAGTCCTTCCGACCCGAAGGCAGCTTCTCGATTAAAGCAGCTACTCGGAAGGCTTCCGGCAGTTTCATGCCTTCTGCATCAATTTCATGCAGAACCAACTGAAACTCTTGGACTTGTTCCATCACGGTTCGAGAATCAACCATTTGGAACTACAAGAATTTCTCCACAAGAAATTTTTAGTTCCGGCATCCTCGGTTTTGTACTTTTCTCCAAATACTCCCAAATCTCTTTGGAGGACTTCACATCACTCTACACGTTGTATAGTGAATCACTAAGTCCATTTTAGACATAGTTCTGGCACAGGAAGTCATGTTAATCCCATGCCTCGAACGCACCACGCTTTTCAACGTTAGTCTCTTTCTCGGCAACTACTGGCGGGTCATCTTTGAGATATTTTGCCAGACTCAGAGTAGTAAGGTAGAATAACATTTTTTGTTGCCAACGTTTGAAGTTGGCTCCAGATTTCCGGCTATTTGGCTTGAACAGAAGTAGCAGGAATGGTGGTATGAGAAGTGGACGCCATTGGACAAGAAGGATTGTTTATCTTGTGATTGTTACAAATAAGATAACGGTCCAACATCGAACCAGATACAAATAGACTCGAACCGAACTAAGCTATTACAACTAGACTTGAATTGATTGTGGATAGCTTATGTGAGTAGAACTCTCTCCACAAGATAAACACGCCATGTATTAGTGCTGACGGTGCTGATATGATATCTCCCAAGATACATCGGCTACGTCTTCGCGATAGTAGCACTACCAAATCTCGAAGCTCCAACAAACTAGAAGATGCGTTGGAACTGAATACGAACTATGCTTGTGAGTGAGAGTGAGTGTAGAATTATGCTTGACTGTAATATATCTAAACGGAGGACCTAATGACCTATTTATAAGTCTCCACCCATTTAGAGAATTACTACACATTAGTTAGTGGTGTCCCATTTATGAGGTGTGTAACCTTCTAGCACCACCCCACTATCTTAGGTAGTGGTCTCCACTTAATGACCACTTTCTAAGATGTTAAGACACATTTAAAGCCACTTTCCAAGAGTTAATGCTGGCAATGAATTTGGACACAAGGTTGTCTAGATTCGTCCTGGAAGCTAAGATTCACAAGCTGAATTGAGCCGAACCCAATTCGGTTCCATAAAATTGGGCGAAAATGGGTCTGGCCCGATCCTGACACAAACCCACAGCCACGCCCATACTCGTGCTCAGGCCGAGACCGAGTGGGCGCATCGGTGGTCCACTTGTATATGATGCTTATAACTACTACACCACTTAAATTATATTTAAAGAGGTTTAAACAACACTAATTAGGCAATGTGGGAGAATAACCACTTATCTTCCCACTTAACCGCTACACACACATGCAACTTTACATATTCCAACACGACAATCTTTAGTCATCAATTTCTCACTCGTCGAAAATCGATTTGAAAAATTCCAAATGCTACGATCATTATTGTGAAATCTAGTTTTTGAATTTACTAACCAACTCTATTCAAATTAAATTTAAGTCACATATAAATCGAGACCTGTGTCAAAACCCCTCTAATAAATCGATTTTTCCAATAAAAATTACCATCATTAGAAATTAGAATTATTAAGTAATGGTCTCGGATGGTGGTATAAAAATCTAAAGGACTTATTTGAGCATTAGAAATATTAATGAGAATTTAAGATAAGTAGGACATCACTAAAAGCAAATATTATGATTTTTATGTTAATCAAAATTTTATGAGCTACTAGATCACAGGATTATTACAATGAACTTTGTATAAATTCTGCGACAACATTTAACACTTTAATAGATAGTCATGTTGTAGCATACATACTATATTTCTGTACTTACTAGTAATACTCTTGAAATATATTTTCACCAACCTATTAAATTATCTTTCTTTTTAATTCAAAAAATGAATTAGTTACTAATATTGTTTGTTATTTGTGGGAATATTAATGTTAGTTTTAAGTATAGGAAAACATAATATCTAAGAGTTTGTAAGAAATATTTGTAGTGATGACGTTTAAATCAATTGCATTCATAGAGCTAAAAGCATAATAAAAATCAATATTGCAATAATATGTAACAATATAATTTATTTTTTCTATTTTTTGTAAATATGATCCAATACATGAAATATAAAGAAATATACATGTATAAATAGGACTATCTGTGTGAAAAGAACATAATTTTGATAATTATAGAAGACATTTATTGGATGGATGCGATTCCAACATTCATTTCTATTTATTAAAGAATGATGGTTTAAAATTAGCGTCTATTTATCAAATAAGATGTTGTCATGAATAAAGAAACATCGAAAACTAAAAAAATAGTTGTTAAAAAGAAAACAACAATAATCATAAATTATTTGCACATTTCCATTACACTGCACAGGAATATTGCAAGAAATTAACATGATCTTACATAAACTCATTGAAATAAAATCTCACCTCTTATATCTAATGTTATTCTGCGGAAAAATCATCCAGAGATAAAAGAAAAATTTATGAAATATAAAACAAATTTTATGAAAGAATGATAATTTAAAGGTAATTAGGAACTGAAAATGAGATGGATTAATGTAATAAATATTTATTTTAAAATAAATATATATATTAGTTAGGGCTAGTCAAATATTTCAAAGCAAATCAGCCAAGAAATGGGAGAGAGTAAATTTTTTTTTAAGGAAAGGAAGAGAGTTAAAATTAGGGATTTAAAATCATTAGTATTATAATGCTTTTAAAATATATTTTTTCCCAGAAAAATCTATAAAATTAGATTAATTAAGAAAATGTCACTTGTCTCGAGTAATTTATCTTTTATCATATAAATGTTTTCATGATTATTTAAGCCCATAATAATTTTTTTGAAGATCATATTAAGATTGTCATTGTAAGACGCATATATTCTTCTTTTACGATTCTAAAGAACATTTGTCGGCCGAATCCTATGACTAGAATGTTATACATAATTTTTGTTTTATTTTAGAGTTAATTACAAAAAAATTACAACGTTTATTCATTTTTAAATTGAAAAACGACCTTTTAGAATTTATCACTGTTTGTTACTAATAGTGATTTTTCATATACGACATTGGCTTCATTTTATGACATCTATTGCTTCACAACTATAACGAAACACATATTTTGTATAATATTTTTTAAATCATAATTGTGGTCACTAATAATAAGTTATTTGTGACCACTTGTCACAAATCTCTCTACAAATTATTTGAAACCATTTCAAGACTATAATTAGGAACAACTAGTTGTTGCAAAAATTAGTTGAGACACATTTGAGACCACTTTTGTCGTCACAAATATATTGTTTGCGTCCGAGTTATTGAGATGACAATAAAATTGTGACAAATACTCATAAGTTGTGATAAATAATTATTATTTGAGATCACTTCTCATAAATTGTGACAAATACTCATTATTTGAGACCACTTTTTGTGTTCTCAAAAAACCATTTTTTTGTAGTGTGCCACTAAATATGTTTTGTCGGGACTGTCCAACATCTATAATATTATTTATATCATCCATTGTTATAATTGTAGTAAATCGGATATTGAAGTTATGGTTGTCACGTCTTCCACTATCAATTAATGCAATACAAGTGACATATTGTGAAATTGGTGGAGGATCAATGAAGACCTTACTAAGGTGCACGCGGTAATTGTGGTGGAGACTTAATCAGAAGTCAAGAAATATGATCGATGCTGTAATGAAAAATATTTCCTTAGTAATTGGCGCCAAATATTGAAGCTTTAAATGTAGCATTGCAATCAAAATTTTAACTAAAGGTCATGATTTATTTGAAATTAACCCTTTATTTATTCAGTTGTTTCAAACAATTTACTAAATATCTTGAATTCATAATTTTTTTTTTCTAAAGAACATGTATCGATGATTGTTTATATCAGATTCATCAGGTGAACTTTATTCAATCTTTTATATTTAATCAAATATTCATATGTTTATAATTATACAGGGAAAGTGGCGTGTCGATGAAATAAAAATAAAATACTACTATTCCAATTTTACATCTGCTCATACCAAGAATATATTGAAAAGAAGAAGCTGAACTCCATGCTTTGGGGTTTTGAAAGCTCAAATTGTTTCACTTGATTCGGACAATAAGTTATCCAATTTTTCTTTTTCTTTTTTTTGGTGGGGAGGGGATGGGGGAGGGGAGAGATTAATTAATTTATTGGAAGAAAACATCTTTACAAATTTCTTGTTATGTACTATGCGTTTTTTAAAAGTGTCTGGTCTATATAGGTACATCACCAATACGACAATGTCCTTAAAATATTCAGACAACATCACCTTGACTAAAACATCAATTACCCCCGACAACTATGGCCGAGGTTGAAAAAATACTCCTCTCGAGAGGCTTGCTGGAACAAGGCTCTAAAAAGGAGATGAATATTGTAAAGTCCTAGCGCTTGCTCTCTTTTGAGATTTCTCCCTGAGCAACGCTCTTCTTGGATTTCATCCAAGCCCCCTCCCGCCTTCAAGTAGCGACCTTTGTCTACCGTCTGTATGCCCAACCACCACTCCTCTTCCCTCTCTCTTCTATCATCTTTCCATGAATACCTAACTCGGAAATCTCTACTCGCGCCTATCCCTTTCGGCGGATGAGAAGATTATTCTTGTGCTCTTCGAGTTGGCCCGAAGCTATAGACTTTTCCCTATGCCTCGCTGGAAAAATCTTGGCATCTCGTAATATCCCTTTTAAAGATATAGTTGCTTTATATACCAAGCTTTGGAGTCCAAACATGGGATTTTTCTGCAAGCCTCTTGATGACAATATTTTGCTCTTCTCTATCGGTTGCCTACCGGAAAAGAAAAATATATTCCGCTGTGGCTCCTTGACAAAGTCCTCCTTGTGCTCTCCGAACCAACCCCCTCCACAGGTGTATCTGACCTTTAGTTTGAAAAATGCCCTTTTGGGCTTATGAATAGGAGTTTTGCACTAATTGTTAGAAACTCCTTGGGCTCTACCCTTGAGATCGATTATGACTCAACTGGCTTCATTATGGGCAGATTTCTCCGCCTTATGGTGGAAATAGATATTACAAAGCCCCTTAGAAGAGTCATATGTGCTGAAATAAATGGGGAAGAAAAGACGTGCCCCATTAAATACGGAATACTACCAGAACTTTGCTTTCAATGCACAATCATTGAACATGTTCTAAAGAGCTATGACCATAGAGTTCTTAATCCCTCCATAAAGCCACTGCCCTTCAATTTGGAATTGACTCAGAGCCTCAAACACTCACAACTATTTGCCACAAACAGAGCACCCTTTCCCAAACACACAATCTCATACTCCCTCTCAATCACCTAAATCCTCCACTCATCCTTCCACTAACTCTGGTCAACAAGATTCCTATCAAGACTCTACTACTGTAATTCCATACATGTCCTAAATAAGTAAAGACACATAACCACACATCAACCTCTACTTCTTCCTATTTCATCTCCACATATCTAGGCCCTCACTTGCACTATCGCTACTCACTCTTCCGTCTCCCAAGATAACACTCATCCATCTACTTCCAATGCTCCTCCACTTAATATTACACTACCTGATGTAGCACATCTCCTTCCCACCAGCCCCTCCTCAACGCCTCTCATTTTATCCCCTCCTTTTAGCACCTATCTTGTGCAGGTCCTTATGAGTCTTGACATCCCTGCTAGTAAGGCAATAAAATTTTCATTCGCCTTAAAGGCAAAGTTGCTAAGCTTCTTGAACAACACTTCCCTACCAAATCCTTTGGTATCAAACGAAAACTGCTTGTCCTAGGTACAAATCTCTTTTTGCTTGAGCCTATCAAAGTTGACATCATTGACATATCACCATCCTCCTCTCTTGAACCTGCCCACAAAAAACTCAAACTTCTTTACATAAATGATGATTAGAATCCCCTTAAGGACCTGCTCTTCTCTCCTCCCCTATCCCTTAACATCAATCCAGCAGAGATTGGCTTAGAAAACCAGTCCCGCCAAGCATTATGAATATCCTTTGTTGGAATTATCGGGGGCTTGGAAACCCCCAGACAATTCAAGACTTCGCAAATTCATTCCCATTAAGTCCCCACATGTGATAGTCCTTTCAGAAACAAAAAACACTTATGTACGTATCGAAAAGCTCAAATTGGATCTTAATCTTTTCGGCATTGCTGTTGATGCCGATGGCCAATCTAGGCGCCTTCCTCTAGCGCAAGAATTCCTCTATCACTCTTCGCTGCCTCCGTCCACGTTTCATTGACGCGAATATTTCTCTTGGGGGTAAGTTTTTCCATTTTGATGGGGTATATGGTCAACCGAATGTCTCAAAACATCGCTCGTTTTGGGAGTTCTTCAAAGGAATGTTCTCCTTTGTGTCTCAGCCTTGAATCCGTGGAGGCGATTTTAATAAGGTCCTCACCCAATAGAATTTTCTGGGTAAATGAAGAAGAGTGAATTGGTAAATTGACTGTTTTAGAGTTGCCTTTGATACTTTTGATCTCTTTGGTATGGGATTCTCGGGACCTCGTTTCACTTGGCAACGGCTTCTTGCCTACCCGTTAACACAAAGAGCCAGGCTAGACAGGGGAATTTGATACTCTCTCACCCAGTCTCTCTTCCCAAACAACACTGTTACCACCCTTCCCTCATTTACCATGTGGCTATTCTAATTCATCTAAAGGAGCCTATCTAGGCAAGGCCCGAATATTCTCATCGACAAAACTTCAGGTTCGAAGCTCTTTAGATCAAATCTTGCGAATGTGAGAAGATCATTACAGATAATTGGCATTGTGATATTGATTCATTGAAGGGTAAACTTAAAAATGTTTCTGTAGGCTCCTCAACTGGAGTCATTCGGCGATTGGTGACATTGCCAAGATTACCAAAACCACCAAGGAAGAAATTCTCATACTAAGTGTCGCTACTATCACAAATGAATGCAAAATAAAGATTTGTCCCTTGAAAAGTACCTCGATTCTCTTCTTGAGCTAAACACCACTGGTATCAAGAAGGCGATCGTAACTCCCGATTTTTCTACGCTACAGCTTCTAAAAGATGTGATACAAATCACATCTCTTCCTTGACTGATCCGCAAGGCACTCGACACCATGATGAACTCTCAATTCAAAACATTATTGTTGATTAATTTGACATAATCTTCACATCATCCACGTCTCCCCTTGCCGAAACACAATCTTCCCTCAGTCGTGTCGCATCACTGATCGAGTGAATTTTGCCTTATCCGTTTCATTCTCCTCCGATGAAGTCTCTAAAGCTCTCAAACAAATGAACCCTTTAAGTCCACAGGGACCGATGACATGAGCCTTGTCTTCTACCAAAAATTTTGGCACACCGTAGGCAAAGACGTCACTGCCTTTGTGCGTAACTTCCTCAACACACTCGATACCCCATACAAGCCAAATTTCACACATATTGTCCTTATCCCAAAGATAAAGATCCGACTCACATCACCCATCAATATTTGTAACGTCATCTATAAGCTCGCCTCCAAAGTCTTGGCTAACCGCCTACAACCTCTATTCCCTCACATCATCAGGAATCACAATCTGCTTTTATCCTCGGAAGGCTCATTTCGGATAACATCCTTCTTGCCCATGAAACTCACCACTACATGCGAACCAAAGTTACGGAGAAAATGGGCCTTATTTCATAAGCTCTACATGAGCAAAGCTTTTGATCGAGTCGAATGGCCCTTCTCTCTCGCTGCCCTTAAAACTCTTGGTTTCTTCCCCAAATTTATTGACCTCACCCAACAACGTATCTCTTCATCCTCATTCTCCTTCTTCCTCAATGATAAGGAATTCGGCTCCCTCACCCCTCACCGTGGTATTGTCCAAGACGACGCACTCTCTCCCTATATTTTCATCATTTGCTCAGAAGTTTTCTCCTCTATTATTCATGATCTCCAAATCGCCAAAAAAATACACGAAATATCCATTAGCTGACAGTCCCTCACGTATCTCACCTCTTCTTCGCCGATGATGCTCCCATCTTCAGTTCAGCCACCTTCTACGAAGCCCGTCATCTCTACTTTGCTCTTAACCTCTTTGAACAATTTCAAGTCAACTAGCCAACTTTGATAATCCAGAATCTTTTTCAGCACAAATGCCTAACCCACGGTTGCTCATGGTATTTCTTAGATGTTCGGCATCCCTAGAGTGGACTCTCATGTAAAGTATCTTGGTCTACCCTCTGTCATTAGGAGTAATAAAAAAGTATTTTCTTCTCTTAAAGATTGTGTGTGGTGTAAGCTTCAAGGTTGGAAAGAAAAATCCTTTTCCCAAGCTGGGAAATATGTCCTTATCTAATCTATAATCAAATCCATCCCCACATTTGCTATGCCTTGTTTCAGGTTACCGGACGATGTACTCAACGACATCCAATCCATGATTGCTTTATTCTGGTGGGGCATCTCAAGAGGGCATAAAAAATTGCATTTGTTCAAATGTGACAGAATAACGTATAACAAAGCCTCCGGAGGCCTTGCCTTCGTTAACTTCGCTCATTTAATCAAGCCATGCATTGCAAGCAGCCTTGGAGGATTCTCGCTTGCCCCTCTTCACTGCTTACGAGAGTTTTCAAGGCCCGTTGGGGAACCGTTACTTGCCCAACACATATTTCTTCCACTCTTCTCCCGACTAAGGATCGTCTTGGTCCTTGAATAGTATTCCAGGCAACGTCTCTCTGCTTCGACTCAGCTATAGAAAACTCACCAGATCGGGTCACACCACACGGATTTGGGGAGATCCTTGGCTCCCCCGTCCACCGAATTTCCTCTCTTAAAGTGTTCCCACCCTCCTTGACCCGCAAGCTTCAGTTTTCACACTTTTCTTAATAGATACAAAACAATGGGACCCGAGCTTATTGACTCTATCTTTCCCTCTAGCGAAGCTTCATTAAATAAATATATCCCTATTGCTGCTAATAATGGCTGTGATAGCTGGATTTGCCATTTCACCTGTAATGGTAAGTTCTCGGTCAGCTTCACATATCATGTCTCAATGGATTTGATCAATCCCGACTCTACTGTTTCATCTTCAGCTTGCTCTCATTCATGGGTAAATTCAATTTGGAAGATGATCTGAAAACTTGACATTCCTCCCTATATGCATCACTTCATTTAGAAAATGCCTCACTGCTTCCCTACCGTCACTTGAGAATCTGTCCAGACGAGGCCTCAAGCTCTCGGATGGTTGCCCTTTTTACTCATCGGATGATGGTTCTAGTTGCCATATGTTTTTTACTTGCATTTTTGCATTCGAAATTTGTGCTCTTTTCTGATTTTCAACTTTGTGCTCCGTTTCTCCCGGCCATCCTACAACCTTTGGCTTCAAGATATGCTACTGGAAGTTCCATCTTAGCTAAGAATTTGATTGCAATCATTTGCAATCTCATATGGTAGCATCGCAACAAAGCTATTTTTTAGTAGATTTTGTCGAGCCCTCGTCTGTTATTACATCAGTAGTAAATATCCATCCATTGAAAAATCTTCAGTGAAAGTTATGAAGTACGAATATCAACCTCTTGCTTGAGTTGTGAATGGTCCGCACACATCTGTGTGGATCAACTCGAGCACGACCTTGGCACACAGCCCATTCCCAGAAAGTAGTTTACTTGTCATCTTTCCTTTGAGACAAGATTCGTAAACACCAACGATTCGAAATCAAATTATGTGAGATAGTCATTAAAAGTTTTATAATAACAAGTGATCATAAATAACTTATTATTTGTGGATACAATTGTTTAAAGCTTGTTATATTTTTATATTTCTTTGGAAAACTGCGTCTTTGATATGCATTTGTTGTCGTTATGCATATCAGAGAAACACTGTTCATGTTGTTTAGAATACCCGAGAAATGAAAAATTCAATTGATGCGGTCATGAGCGGTGGACATATAATTATTCAACAAAACAATTTAATCTTCAATTAGAAAAATGTCAAATTCGAGTAATTAAAATGGTAAAGGGTATAATTGTAAAAGTAAAAATGCAAATAATGAATTTTAACACTAGCTAGTCATAAATTGAAGAAGCACTTTTACAGTTTATCCTATATATATAATTGGTGAAGAGAGATGAAGTTGTTCCAATTAATGTTAGGCCCCCAACATCGAGAATGACATTGCTATGTTGGGACAAGGCAGCAAAGATGAACTTCTCAATCTGTGGGTACCTACACATACGTTCTTGTGTGTGTGGGAGTTTATGCATTTATACGTGTATGTATGTTGGTATTGTGGCAATTTACGTGTCGATCTTTCAAACTGTGTAAATTATTTTTAAAAAAAAAAAAAATATATGTGTTCGGACTGTGGCCAATGTGCATATTGCAAGATGAAAAAGTATATTCATGTACTATGGGAACAGTAGGTTATAATTCATTTTGGTAACTAATCAATCTACGCCAAGACAACCTCAAAATGGTACCACCCCTACGAACGTGGCACAATCATTAAATGTAATCTGGACTTTATACTGAACCTAATGTAGCTAATTAAGCCTACTTTTGTCAACTTATGTTAGGGTTCTCTTCCAAACTTTGTGATAACGGAAAATGAACTTATTGAGGTCGACCCCCCACCCATGTGTATATATGCAAATGATACCATCGTAATATCACAAATAAGTATGTGACACATATTTTTTTATATTATTTAAAGTTTCTGACGTATGTGAGCATACTAATATAGTTGAAATAATAGATAAAATATTAGATGGAATAGAGGTCTCACTTAGTCCGCATGGATGATATTTTAGGGGAAAATGATTACCTTCCAAAACTTATCAATTATAACTTGGAAATTTATTTTTAAAAACTAATAAAAGGAGATATTAATTAGTATCTATGTTCAGAAGCTACAAAGACTTGCTTCAAATTGATTAAATGTAATTTTTTATTAATAAATTAGTATATCTCCCAGGTGATGTATGTATTAGATATCTACTTGATTTTTATAAATTTAAATAGTTTACAGAATAATATTAAGATGAAACATTAAACATAATAAATAGAACTAAATAATTAAAATTGACTAATCCTTGTTTGAAACTTAACATCCTATAGTTGGTCTTTAACCATAACAACTAAAATAGTTACACATATTAAAACTTATACAAAAATCTAAATAATACACAACTCATTAATAATCTTATTAGAAACTTAATGTTTTTATTCAAAAAACCTTATTTATTACTCCCTCCGCCCCGGCCTAATTGTCCAACTTGCTATATTTTTTTGTTCCAAGCTAATTGTCCAAGCCCATAAATGACAAATTCTCTCACAATCTCCACCCTCAAAATCTCTACTTTTAATCTCCACCTTTGAAAAAGTAAAAAATTCCACAAAATCTGTTTTTTCTTAGTCTCTGTGCCCGGCCAAGGTTGGACAATTAGGCCGGGACGGAGGGAGTACTAATTTTTAACTAATTTACATTATATAAACTCATCACATGTATTCTTATGGGTCCACTTGGTTGGGGGATTTAAGGAAACAAATGAGAATGAATGATGATTTATTTCTATTTATAGTGTTTGATACATAATGAATAAGTTAATCAATACACTATTTTACTAACAACTCCTTCCACATTATTCCATATTACGATTAACCCTCATTCATTCCCATTATCATTGTCAATGACGATTTGCATCAAGCGGGCCCTTAAATATAGATTACTTTAGAAAATTAATCTATGGTTTTTAAAATAAAAATAAATAAATAATTTGATTAATCGTATTTTAATAAATAAATTTATTTAGTGGTCTTATTTCTAAAACTTATATGACTAATCTCTATTTACAAAATCAAATTTAATATAAATAGTCCAACCCATCATAAATAATCCAAACTAACAAAAATATTAATAAACGTATAGACACTTGCACTTTCCGAATCTACTGTATCTCATTATTAAAAAATGTGATGAAGATATCAAATTAATGATTATAGACAAAAACTTTTATATACAAGGAAAATTTCATTTTTAGTCCAGTAAAAATTTTGTATGTTAAAAATTTTCAATTTTAGTCCTGTATGTTCCAAAAGTTGTCAAATTTAAGGACACTAACCATCACCCACGACCAATTTAGCCGGAATTGGACTAATAAATTTAGGCTTTTGAGTGCTAATGCTTATGTATTAAGTATTTGTCCAGATAACATGTCAAATCATTAAATTACTTTAGTAGCTCGCCCAAGAAAGAAAAAGAAAAAGGTAAACCCTAATTTTCGTATGAGGTGCATTTCATTTTATTTTTTTATTTTATTTTTCTTTCTTTCTTCATCTTTTGCATATTTATTAGTCACGTGTGTTGCACATGATTAATTGTGGTCAAATTGGTCATTTCTGATGGCCAGTGTCCTTAAATTGGACAACTTTTGAAACATACAAGACTAAAATTGAAATTTTCAAACATACATGATTTTTACTGGACAAGGCCTAATATACAGGACTAAAAATTATTTTTTTCCATATATATGTGTGTGTACACCATTCATGAATCTTTTTATATACAAGGGGTGGGACTAATTTTTTAGTAGTGTTATTTTTCTGGCCAAAAGTACTATATTTTATTAATAAAAGGGTTAATTGGAGCAACCCCATCAAACTATCAGTGTTTTTGCATATAAATTACTATATATATATATATATATATATTGTGTCATTGACGCATATAAACTATACGGGTTTAATAGATAAACCACCAAACTTATTTTTCGATCGACAGACAAACAACCGAACTTATTTTCTGATTATTTTTCGTCGGAATTCTGCACGTGATTACGGGTGATAAACTTTCAATGGCTTTTTTGTACATTTTTAGTATGCCAAAAGAATAAAATTCTTTCATATCTTTCTTTTCTATAACAATTTCTTTGAATCATCAAGAGTTCTCTACCACAATATCAAGATTCTCGTTATTGAAGATGAACGGCTCCTCTACCTACTAAAAATGTGTTTGGACAAAAAAAGACCTTAAAAATTTATAACGTGCAAGTTGCATGTGGAGTTCCGACTAAAAATGATTGAGAAATAAGTTTGGTGGTTTATCTGTCAAAACCCATATAGTTTGTAAGTATGGGTGCCACAAAAAAAGTTCAATGATTTACGTGCAAAAATGTCGATAGTTTGATGGGGTTGTTGCAATTAACCCTTAATAAAATGATCAATTAAGTGATATTTTTTTTTATACTAATTTGATAAAAAAGAGTAATATTTTTGACGAATTATGTTATACTTTTGTCCACCTTATTGGCCGGACCTCGGGAAAGGCTCAATAAAAATAATGAATTCTATTCATTTGGCATCCATTCTTAGTAAATAATATTTTTTTCGAGAAAAAGTGATATTTTTTTAGAAAATTAAACGAATATTTGTTTATATATATGTATAGTTTATATATATATATATATATATCTTTTTAGTTTTTTCTCCAATTTATTCCAATACTATCTCTATCATCATCCCAAAAAAATCTCAAGTTCCCTAACATACTATATCCAACACCATAGATTAATGCAAATAAAGATAATGAAAAGGAATTAGGAAGATAAATTGAAAGGATTTGTGGAGAGAGAGAAAATTTAGTAGAGGACTTATTTTCCCTATATTTTAATTTTTTTATCCAAAGCTAAAACTGCATCTAAATAAAAACGGAGGTAGAATATATATATATACTTGATGATAAAATATTATATAAAGCTTGATAAGAAGTACATAGAGTTTAAAAAACACAATTAGTAAATTTTATGAAATAATATTACATTTTACCAAAAAATATTACAAGTTCTAGAAAAAGTATTACTATTTGACGTAAAAATAAAACATACTTGTTTCCAGAAACATAATACTTTTTCCCAGAATTATATATAATACATATTCTGAAAAATGTATTATCTTTCCTGAAAATAACACTTTTAATTAAAATAATCCAACTAAATAGTGATTGAATACAATTTGTGATCTATAAAACTTGATAAGAACACATAATTTATTAACAAAACACATGAATTATTAAATTTTTTACAAAATATTATATTTTTCCAAAAATTATTATGTTTGCCAATTTTTTTAATTGAGTGGAAATTTGAAATCCTTTTGAGCCGGGTCGATCCATTGTACATAAATAAATTTATGCATAGGGGGTCATAAATTTTAGTCATGACTGAGATATGAGGATTGATTCGGTATATTATACGTAAAAAACATATTAAAATAAATATCATTTATATTTTAAATTTTGGAAAATAATTTTGAAATAAAAGAAAGAAAAACAATTGAATGTTGTCAACTTATCATCTTGCCTTTAGAATCAAGTATATGAATAAAACAACCAAATTTGAGATTCAACGGGAAAGCAATTCTTTTTCATTTTTTAAAGTTTAATCAGCCTCATAAATTGCAACTTTAGTATCAAAATAATTTAGGTTAATTCCAGCATCGATTTTGCACATAAATAGTCAAACATTTTTTTGGCCCAATAATTTAAACTATACAGTGCGGCATATAAATCACTAAAGTTTTATTTTATCGTCTTTTATCGAATTTTGACATGTGATTTGTGCGTTACATTTTTTAAGGATTTTTTGTCCACAATTGTTGCCATCCTTTTTCACGACTTATCCCAAGGTTTTCTCCACCGCCACGACCTCAAAATTCACCATATCACACCAACAATCATGATCAATTTCATTCGATACAAAAGTTCAAGTGAGATTAATTCCAATTCCTATCGACAGGAAGAGGAGGATTTCAGTGCAGAACCAATGCTTGATGAGGACATTGTTAGCATCATGGGGAAATATGGGCATTGGAAGTGAACAATTGAAAATTACAGCTCCATAAATACATAAATCAACAACTGTTTATGTCCGAGTTCGCATCGCTCCGTGACATCTTATTCTTGGTACGATTTTCACAATCACAAAATATATCGTCCTTAATGGTAGATAAGCTGCTCTTTTTTAACAATAGATATTTTAACTTTTGAAAAAGAGAAAGTTGTTGGTTTTTAATTGAATAGTTAGAGAAAATTAGGGTGAATGTCTTTAACACCTTTGCAATGCCAAAAAGGTTGTCTGGCAAAAAAAAAAAAAAAAAAAACCAGAAAAACACGTGAAAATTACATACCAAAATCAAGTAAAGAATGATTGAAAAATAAGTTTGGTGGTTTATGTGTCAAACCCATATACTTTATATGCAACGGTGCAAAAAATGTTTGGTGGTTTATGTACAAAAATGCTAATGGTTAGTGTGACGCCGGGGACCGACGAGAGTGTGGAGTAATCATCGGCGCAATAAGAAGAAGACACTGATAATGAGCGGCTCTTGGCAGACTTTTAGGTGAAGAGAGACATGAACGAACTAATCCCACACTAGAAAAATAGGGTATCTTGAAACTGTGGGTATGTAACCGTATAGTTAAATTTTGAGGGGCATTCTAAGCCTGTGCAGGTATGTGACTGTACAGTTGAAGAGTGCTTAAACTTGATTAGTGCTACTCATACCAACAATCTGCATCTTCGTTTCTAACACTCACTTTGAGAGAAACTCTAAGATTAAGATTGTTTGACCTAGGACAATTTTAGGATGTGTGATCCCCTTGTGAAGTTTCTGAGGGTGCACGTGAGTGAAGACAAAGCGCTGTAAATGACTTATGTTGATTTGTAGAGATGGTCCGTCAAATCGGGAAGTAGGTCGTTGCAGTTAGATGTGGTTGTTGCAATTAACTAAATAATTTGGGGAAAAATCATATATCGTCCCGTAACTATAGTCACTTCCGCTAAATATCCCGTAGCTTTTTGTTTTTTCAATTTCGTCTCATACATCTTGAGATTATACAATTTCAGTCCTAAAATTTAAATTTTAGCCGTAAAATGCATGTGTCGGTCATGTGCCGGCCAAAAATTGGGGCTTTTGCCCACGTGGCACCGGATTTATATCCAAAACTTTTTTTTTTTTTTAGTTTAGTCTTGTATCTCTTAAATTTGTCTAATTTCAGTCCCAAAATTTAAATTTTCAACGGAAAAATTATGCGCCGACCAAAATTGGAAATTTTTGCTTACATGGCATCGAAATTTTGAGGTAGATAATCGAATCATTTTTTTCTAACATTGTACACCTCAACTAAAAAAATATTCATGAATAAAATATAAAATATATATTGTTCATCATCTTCTTCCCCAACCAAAATCTGTAAAATCTATCTTTATCATCTTCTTCCTCGCGCAGTTTTTCACCCCCTCAATCACGGTGCCCCGCATCTTCAACGCCATAGTCGAAAAATCCATTTCCGTAGCCCGAGTATCATTTGAGCCAAACTCCATGTAAGATAAGGAAGCTCACATGCCGATAAAACATTCCCGCATGAATGAAACATTTCCGCCTGGGTGATGATGGAGAACACCATCACCATTCGGGTGGGGGGGCACTGATATCGAATGGCTGCACGCAGTGACGGTGGCTTCTGGGTCTGGATCAGAGCGAAGAAGATGTTGGATATGCACGAAGAATGTGAACAGATCGAATGCCTGCTGGATCCGCGTGAAGAAGATGAAAAAATTAAACCGTTGTTGGATCTACTGAAGAAGATGAACAGATCGAACAGTTGCTGGATTTGGCCGAAGAAGATGAACATATCGAAGAATGAGAAGATGATAAACCCATTTTTGATGAGATACCTACCTACATCCTTTCGGTTGAAGAATTCAAATTTGTCTACTGTAGTTGACTATATTGCTCCGATAATATTCACAATTTTATTTTATTAGTTTCTCTAACTTTTTTATTGTAGAGTTGCATGTTATTAATAATCGTCGAAGTCTTGTATGCCTTTTCACTTTTACTTTGATGAATTTTGAGGGTGAACAATTCCAGAGATAAAATTTTATTTTGCGAAATTTAAATGAACATATTTTACATATTTTCTTTTAGTTATTTTTGTATTTTCTTAGTTGTTGTGTACAATGTAAAAAAAAAAAAAAAAATGATCTGATTATTCACCCCAGAATTCTGATGCCTCGTAAGCAAAAATCTCCAATATTAATCGGCACGTGATTTTTCGGCGAAAATTTGAATTTTGAAACTGAAATTGGACAAATATAAGAGATACTGGACCAAAACTAAAAAAAAGCATAAAATTTTGGATATAAATTCGCTGCTACGTGGCAAAAACACCAATTTTTGGCCGGCACGTGACCGACACATGTATTTTCCGACGAAAATTCGAATTTGGGACTAAAATTGGATAATCTCAAGATGTATGGAACGAAATTGAAAAAACAGAAAGATACGGGATATTTAGCGGAAGTGACTATAGTTATGGGACGATATATGATTTTTCCCCAATAATTTAATTGAAAATGAGGTTTTTTTTTTTTTTTTTTTTTTCAAATACTTCACTTTTCAAATTTTGGAATAACTCACTTATATTCTCACACACTACTTTTGCACAACTAGAATCAAGACGTTTTGCAACTGCAAAATTTAGTTTACAAAAAAGGAAGAGCGCTCACAAAAATACTTTTAGTAATTACACGTCTTCATGTAATTGTACTAGGGTAGCCACTTATAGTAATTGCAAACATTGGTAGTTTCTAATGTATTTACGGGATTATTACTTATTTTTTATAAAGAAAATCTATCTGAATCGCCTTTTTAAAAGAGATTCCTTAAATATTACCAAGTTTTTTGGGGAAAAAGTAATTCATTGTTGTTTATATATTTATTTTCCTTGTCTTGGTTTGGTCCTTTCCTAGTGATTCGATACATGCACGTGGTTTGATATCATGGATAAGAGAGAGAGAGAGCCGGTAGGGCGAATGAAGATTGTGCAAATTTTTGTTGTTTGGATAGCTAGCTAATCAATTAGTCCTTATTAATAATGCCTGGTCAACGAAAATCTGTTGCCATTTCATAGGAATCTACATATTCTATGCCACTAAAACAGAAAAATTAAATGAACAGATAGATAGAAGAACATGTAAATGATTATCAGTTTAATTACAGATACAAGACTGAAAAATTGTCATATCATATTTTCATTGGTATCAACTTTTTCACCATCAAAATTGTTCCATATGCATTACTTTTTTGAGTAAGCGTCTTAAGTATCCCTGCATGGTGTACCCAGAGCTCACCAGGGCCGGACCTAACCGTGTTCGGACCTGAATTGATATTTTATAATGGATCCCTAAAATTTTATTTTTTCTCAAAGTACAAAAACAAAGAAAAATATAAAAAATAGAAGCATTTATATAAACATAAAAAAATTTTAATAAATTAAAATTAACATATCAACTAACAAGCCCATCAACCCAGTAAATCATAAGAAATATAACAAATATGACGGAGGAAGGATTCGATCTCGTGCTTTAGAAATAATTCTAACACACGTTAACCACTGCAGCACACATAATCATGTGTGTTGATTTTGGCAAAAGAAAAAAAAAATATATATATATATATATAGGTGTGTGTAGAGGTAAAATAAATTAATTTGCCCCCCATAAAATTGTAATTTTTTAAGCCCTGAGTCGACGGACTCTTTCACCATAGGAAAGACCTGCCATGAGAGTTCCTGAAGTGAGTAATATATTTTGGCAGAGGTGAGGGAAAACACCGAAATACTATTAGGAAATTTATGTATAGTTTTAATGATGTAAAACTACAATGTAAGGTAGGAACTAATGCCCCCAATACTCTATAATCTTTTTAATAGATATGACTAGTTCTACTTAGGCAGAAGTCACAACATGAAGCTGCATCAAAGTCATCAGACAACATACAACATATAGTCCGCCGTAAGAAAATAGGTCCAGGTGTTGAAGAAAGCAACAATGAAAGGCTTACGATTAATTTGCGTATAACAAAGTCTATTGTAGCACGATCCACTTCACGAAGGTACGAGGATCATATAACAAAGACATGCAACACGCAAGTCAATAGAAAGCGACTTCGAGTCAAAGTCAACAATCTCAAGATTAAAAAATATAGCTAGTAGAGAAAATGATGATTCTTGTACTGACTATCTAATAACGAGAAGACTCATATCTTGACAAAAGCAAAAGATATTCTGCAGACTAACTTGTAGCTGCACCTACTCTAACCTAATCTCTCGGCAAAAGGACAATAACGTTTATAAGTCGATGATGAACGCGAAAATTACAGTTTTTCTTGCACTTTTCACGTTCATATTTTTTGTAGAATTACGTGTAATTGTAATGTTTATGTGTGATTTTGTATTTTATTCTATTTCCGGGTTAATTTTCCTTTTTAATATGATTTGATGCCTTTTGGGTGTTTTGAGTCGTATTTTGAAGGTTAGGAAACTCGGAAGAATTTAGAAGATCGCTCGCATCCATTTTCATACTTTGGCCCGCATCCTGAGGCCCAAACAGACCTAAATTATGCTAGGGTTAGGCCCGAACTGAAGATCTTCAAGACACGAGTAAAAGTCGTGAAGGAGTTGGGCCGAGAAAATGGATGAAAATGCCTCAAATTAGAGAAAGAAAGAAGAAGAGGTCGATCACACATATGCCACATTCTAGACTGTAAATCAAGACCCAAATGAACCTGAAGCAGGCCCAACAAGAGCTCAAATTGAAGATCATTGAGTCTCAAACAAAAGCGTCAAGGATCAGGTAGAGAAAACGAGAGGAAGGGCTCCAAAATGACGACTGAAGACGAAGGTGCAAAGCTGGAAACTGAACCGGACCAACAATCGGACCGACTACCGGACCGGCTGTAAGTCCAGAAGTGACCCAGAGACCACCTACCGGCGCGGCTGCCAGACCGGCAACGGTCCCGGTAGTTCGTGCGCGTGTACCTTGTTACGTGCAGATTTTGTATTTCAGCCATAACTTCCTCGTCCGAGATTCGATTCAAGTTGACACACATAGCCGATACAAAGATCTACAACTTTATAGTTGAATTCGAAGGCTGATTCTGGATGGAACTTTTCCCAGAAATCACAAAAAGGACGAGTCGAGCGCACCCAAGGGGCTTGACTCAACAACTTAAAGGACCAAGCACTCCCTTTTGTTTCTTTTTTTACACTTTTGCCCTTACTAGGGTTACTTTCAGCTGATTTTGAGGGTTGGGGGGACCTATATATATCCTTTCCCTTCTCATTTGTAATAAACAATCCAACAATATTAGCCTCTATTTAAAAGCTTTCTCTACACACTTTTCTCTTTTTCTTCTTCAATTTTCAAATTTTAGCTTAGAAACTGGGGTTTTTCTTCCTCCTCCCCAAGGAGGAAGCCATCTTTGGAGGAGAACTCGGGGATTACTCACGGGCTAGTGACACTCGACTAATTTATCAAAGGATTTTGAGGATTCTTCAATCGATTGAGCATTCTTATCCCTTCTCTATATTTTCAGTTTTTATTGCTTGATTGTTGATGATGCTTGTTGTTTCTCAAGGTCAATCTCAACTACATAAATCTCACTCTCAATATCAGTCTATATCATCCAAAAGCTCGTCCACATCTCGAACTATTTAGAACGTTGAGTGACAGCTTCCAATTGAAGAAAACTTTCATAAACCTTCTCTTTGAGCGGTTTTGTAAATAGGGATTCTTCTGTTGAATTAGAGATCAAAATTAGACTAGTTTATGAAAGTGTGTGTTGCTTCGTACAACACTAAGGTTCAGTATGAGTTTACCCTAGCATGAGTCTAAGTACAACGGAAACTTAAATAACAAATTATGTGAAAAAAATCACAAGTCTTGAATAACTTGTAGGCGCCTTTAGGGAAAAATAACTGACTATAACACGGTAAATTGCAAAAAGATTCAAATAATGAGTCGATACAGGCTTCGATTCACAACACTTAAACTCTAACATCTTAGACAGATGATTAAACACAATATAGGGTACATAAATTCCTAACAAAGGCTATCCTAAAAGTATCCAAGAAAAAGGAATTTAGATTCATGAGGAATCTGAATTTGATACAAGCTAGACATAGTGAGTTGGATAGAAGATCTCCTCAACACTCTAGACAACACTAACTGTAATGCAGACTGATACTTTTCTCTCTGATATTCTTTACAATCCGTATATGGTTGGAGATCTATTTATAGACCTCTTGGAAGCTTGGACAACGCTCTCCACTAACAACATTCCATTAGTTAAGGGTGTTGCTAGTTAATGGTTAAACAACCGACGGAACTTAGGCACTCGGTTGTGACTTGGTCTTCAAGAGTGAGACTCGGTCTCCTCTTCAACTCTTTCCTTCATTTCCCCAGCTTGTTCTAATCGATTAGACAAGGTCTTATATATCTTCCTATAATTGCTCCAAGATCCTTGCATTACACTTTAATACAAACTCGGCCAAATAAAAATAAAAACTAAACATACAAAATAAGGAGAAATCATCCTCTTACATAAGTCATAGGTAATGTTCATGACAACCTTCAAACTCGTGCAAAAGGACTTCGGGATTACTCCAAAATGGTGAAGTTAGCTTGTTACATTTCTTCTTTTTTCCATTTTGCATACGAACTGCTTTTCTTCAAATAATGAACAAAAAAAAGTTGATGAAGCTCTTCATGATGAGTTATGGACACCTGCCATGCATGAAGAACTTAATCAATTTGTTCGAAATGATGTATGGCATTTAGTTTACGAACTCATGGTGTAAATGTGATTCGAAAAACAAATGGATTTTTGGAAATAAAACGTACGAGTCTGGAAATGTGGTCAGAAATAAAGCAACAGTTGTTACCTAAGGATACACTCAAGTTGAAGGGCTTGATTTTGATGAAACGTTTGCTCCAGTTGCAAGACTTGAGTCCATTCGTTTTTAATTGCCATTGCATGTTTTCTCAACATTAAAATTTTTCAAATGGATTTAAAAGAAGCATTTCTAAATAGGTTTTGGTTGAAGAAGCCTTTGTTGAGCAGCCTAAGAGTTTTGTTGATCCTTACAAACTAGATCATGTTTTCAAATTAAAAAAGGCTTTATATGGGTTAAAACAGCCCCAAGGGCTTGGTATGATCGTCTCACCAATTTTTTTTATTTATCTTAGTTTTATACTGTGGTAATGTTGACAAAACACTTTTCATGAAAAGAGATAGGTAAAAAAATTACCGTAGCTCAAGTATATGTGGATGATATAGTGTTTGGTTCTAATTATCAGAATAATTTAAAGGATTTCATACAAACAATGTCATCCACATTTGAGATGAGGCTCGTAGGGGAAATGAGTTTCATTTTGGGGCTTCAAATCAAACAACTTGAACATGGTACTTTTGTTTCTCAATCCAAATATGTCAAAGCTTTGGTAAAAAAGTTTGATTTGTTGAATGCAAAACATATGGAAATGCCAATGAGTTCATGTTTGAAAATTTGTAAGGACAGTGTTGACCAAGGTGTTGATAACACCTTGTACATGAGTATGATTGGAACTCTTTTATATCTCACTGCCAGTAGACCTGATATTTGCTACAATGTTTTTGTATGTGATAGATATCAATCTGACCCTAAGTTATCTCACCTAAATGTTGTTAAAAGAATAATCAAGTACTAGATGAAACATTTGAATTAGGGTTTGGTATTCAAAGGACACCAACACTAATATTGTAGGATTTTGTGACTCAGATAGGGTAGGAGATGTTGATGAAAGAAAAAGTACATCTGGGCGTTGTTTTTATCTGGGTAATAACTTAGTTTCATGGGATTGTAGAAAGCAAAACTGTGTGTCCTTGTCCACAGGGAGGATTATTCCATGAGAACCAGCTTAAGCATGTTCAGGTAAGCTAGGTCAAACGAAAAATCAAGTGGAGATTAAACTAAAAAACATAAAATAAATAAATAAAGTAAGGACAGAACCGATCGATGGGAAGATATTCCCGAGGTTTGGTTTTACACAATCTAAGAAAATAATTATAGCAAATATGAGCTAATAATAGGGCCTAAGATGAAGGAAGGTCATGTTACCAAACTAGAAGTCAAAGAGGGCGAACAAGAGGGATTAACAAATCAACCGATTACACAACAATTAGCCCTAATTCCAATTATTAAAGGCAGACAACGTTACTAAGCCAAAACAAGGTAATTAATTATGCAACCCAACTAATCCTTAAATACCCACCCTAAGTGAATATTTTCTAAGGAGCGAGGCATTAGAACATCCATTGAGATCGACATATGTGATTTGGGTTCTGCCGTCATCCCCCATTGGCCCTCGAGTAAATCCAATATACCCTAGGTTCACGACGCCTATGATATAAGCCATACAATCTCACAATGTCAATTTCAATCATCAAACAACCCACATCAACACCTATTATATTAAATTCACAATCCTAGGGTTGGGCTACTCCCTAACCTCGAAAAACAAGGAAACTACTTACAAAATTATCAAAATAAAAACAAGATTCAAGAACATCAAGCAAGAAGTTAAGAAAAATTGAAAATTAAAGAGAAGAGAGTGGAAATGCTCAATAGGTTGAAGAATCCTTGTAGAACTCCGACAATCTAAACGGGTGTCACAAACCCGTGAATAATCTCCGAGTTCTCCATCAAAGATGACTTCCTCCTTGAAGAGGAGGAAGAGACCCTACTTCAAAGCTTAAGAAATATGAAAATCGAGAGAGAAAGAGGGAGAAGAGTAGTGGAGAAGATTTAAGTAAATAAAAAGGAGGCAAAGGTTACAAATGAAATGGGGGAAGGGGTATTTATAATTCCCCAACCCTACAAATGTCAAAAGACCTAAACATCTACAGAAATATCCCTTTAGTAATCCTTCTTGGAAATTTTGGGAATTTTCTGTCCAAAATCAGCCTTGAACTTCAACTAAAAAATGTAGATCTTCGTCTCGTCTATACGTGACATCTTAAATTGCTCAAATTTGAGTCTATATGAGGAAGTTATGACTAAAATACAGAGGCGATGCATTGGAAATGGGCAAAACCGGCCAACCGCCAGACCGGGATGGCCCGGTGCCGGAGGACATGCGAAGCTACTCTTAGAATTGCCGGCCGGTTGCCTCTGGTACCGGGTCCGGTGATGCTATTTTTTACCCGTCGCCCGCATGTCGGGCGTGCAACGTGTCCTCTTCGTGCGCCATCTTCTTCCATTTTGTCGTTTTAGAGCTTTTACTCTCGTCTTCTCGACCCAACTCCTTCACAGTTTTTGTTCGCAACTCGATGATCTTCAAGTTGGGTATTGATCGGATCTGATTTGGGCTTTTTTTAGCCTCAATTTGCAAGCTATAATGAGGAAATACGTGTGATTGACTTCTTCTTCCATTTCTCGTTGTTTTGAGGCTTTTTCACCCATTTTCTCGGCTCGACTCATTCACGACTCTTGTTCGTGACTTGGAGAAATTTGGTTCGGGTCTCACCCTAACCCATTTTGGGCCCATTTGGACCTCGATTTGTGAGCTAGAGTGAGAAAATGAGTGCAAATTACCTTCTTGATCTCCCAAATTTTCCTAACCTTCAAAATATGACTAAAACACTCAAAGGCGCATCAAATCACATCAAAACGAAAAATTAACCAAAAAATACACTTAGATACGAAATCACTCTTAGACATGATAAATACTCGTAATTCATAAAAAAATATGAATGTAAAATATACGAAAAAAATTAGTATTTTCGCGTTCATCATCCCTAAACTTAAAATTGCTTGTCCCCGAGCAAATTTGACATATAAGCACAAATAATAAAATGAGATTGGAAGGTAATTGGAAGTCCACTAACTTTGAGTTTCTCTTTTTTGTTGAGCATTTTTTCACTTTTCTATTCACCACACTTGCCTTAATTTCAAGGAATTTGACAAACAAGCAAGAGAATAGAGAGGCATAAGACTTAGGAAAGCAAGTTATATTTTTATTTCACTTAGTACCCTAGGCCATGTACTAAAAACTCCCTCTCCAACCCTAAAATGTGCTTATGTAAGTGACATTGGACGACTCATTATTTTTCAAAATCCTCGATTCTAGATGGTTTAACTCGGTTCTTTTTTACGAAGATGCCACGAGCTCACCCGGTGTAGGTGGTGCGGATGTTTTCTCCCTCGAGCCACTGATTTTCATTTTTTCCATCTGTCATTTTCTCCTTTTCTCAGCTGGGTTAGGTCCAAAAGGAAGTGAATGCTAAAATTCTAGTTTTTGTTCCTTTGAGATTTCAACACTCTTTTCGATTTACACGAGATTTTCGATCACTTGATTTTTTCTTCAGTTTTCTTTTTTTCGTACAACTTATTTTTTTTCTTTACAAGCTCAACTCAATGATTTGGAGTGTACAAATGCCAACTAGAGTCTATCAAAAAACAATGAACAACAATGACTTCACCCGGAGACCTAAGCATTCCTACATCTCCTTAACTTTTTTTTACCACCCAAAGCCAATTCATTCTATTTTTCACAAGAACATCCTCAATCATGTAGTGTGTGTTTTGGAATCACGGAGTAATGACTCGATTTCCATAAAATAATTTAATCTATTTATATTGCTATAAATCATCGTGAGATTTTTTCATATAAATAAAAGAAAATTTATAATCAGGTCGTTAAGAACAACACATAAAAATGAAAATACTAAACTCTCGATCACATGTAGTAGCGGAAAATAAGATACCTTATGTAAGTCCTAGACATGTATCTAACAAATTAACATGAAACATAATTAATTTCATATCATAATCTCTTGTTATTTCTAACCTAATAAACTCAAATATAAATTATACGTAGTAGGAGAAACTTAGTATAACACATATTCACATGCTCACAAATAAATAATACTTTTTAATATATCATTAGCTAATAGCTTAAGAAATCGACCGTATATTGAATATTCCAACAAGAAATTAATATATATATTTATTATCATATTGCTGACTACACCCAAACACTTCTGATTATATTCAAATAGTACAACATGAATATCCAAATTATCATATTAATCATAAAGTCTAATACCTCTGCTAACGACGTGACCAGTCAATCAACTTCACAACAATTAAATTCGTAACGTAAGAAATAATTCAAATAGATCATATTAATCTCCACAAAAAAAAAAAAAATATTAATATAATTTAGTTATAATTAGACCATAGAACTTATCAAAACTAGCTAGTCAAATAATGTTAACAAAGAGTTTCATCTCAACAATTAATTACTCAACTTGCATTAATAGAAATAAAATTTGAATCCTTGTTCATCATATGCTTTCGACTCTGCCTCATACTTCACCGACTCGCTTCAAGTTAACTTGAGTGGCTCAATAGTGGGATGCAGTAAGCTTCCTTCAGCTCGTGGAGGATCACAATTTATAAAAATTATTCACAAAATTAAAAGCATAAAATATAAACATTTATAACTTGTAACTTGAATTCTATATTCAATAAATTGAATATAAGCTTGTAACTTGTAATCCATGTACCAATGGAACTTGAAATATATATTCAACCAATTGAATATAAAGTTGGATTTTGGAAATATAAAAGTTATACCTATACAATTTAATTAAGCAGATAACTGAAATAAAAGTAACCCCCACTTTGATGCAACTCGATATGTAGATGCTATTGTTCGTAGGTTTCACTAATCTCGTTCTCCTTTCCACCAGGCATGCATGAACCTATCTTGATCTTCAACTAATATATGGGATTTTAAATTGGGAATTTAGGGTTTGGTAGAAGATTTAGGAAATTTTGAAAGAAACAGGAAACTAATTGTACGTATTGATTCACTGCGCCATAGTGAATAAATATTTTTTATTTAAAGAGCTAAATCTATGAAATTTTCCCTGTAGCTAATATACTGGATTATAAAAATCATATCAAAATTTCATAAATTTATAAGAAGTATAACCATGTAATTCGATTTTTTGAAACCGAAGTTATTGAAATAGAAAATTCTGCACAACAGTAGAAATATACTAATAACTCAAATCTAATTGTTGGATCTCTTTGAAATTTTAATTTTAATATAGTATAAAAGACATCTACATCCGTAACATATTTAAAAATTAGAATTTCTGAAGAAGTATAGATATATTTTTTGAATTTTGAAAATTGGAAAACAAAATATTTCAAATCCTGCACCGAAGTAATATAAAAATTATATAAAATAAAATATACATTGAATGGACTTGAAATTTTTGCAGAACATCAGAGGTATTTAGAAACAGCATACTAAAATTCTGTAAGTTTTCTATATTTGTAAATAGGAGAACCACTTTTTGAATGGAATGCATGTCTATCGACAGGAGAAGAGATTGAAAGATGAAACTGGCACAATAAAAATCCCAAAAATAATATGGACGAATTTTTTATAGAAGAAAATCAGATGATTTGGGCTGTAATTTTGATTTATGACATGGATCCCATATTAATAGATTACATTCGTAGGTTTTATGACTTCTAATTAGACTAGGAAAGTATTTTCTTATTCCGTAAGTAAAATCATGGGTTTGGGTTTGATTAATGCATTGAGGTCATGTCGAAATTAAATATTTAAAAGTCTAGTAACATGAAATATACTTTTAGCTGTAAATTGAAAATAATAATTGACATAATTAATAAAAATAGAATAAAACTCATAAGGCAAAAATAAAATAATTAAATATGATAAATGATTAAATAATTACAAGGCGTTACATACTACACCCGTTGGAAAAAATTTCATTCTCGAAATTTGCAAGAATACAAGTTAATATCATTCTGTAGACTTCATTTTCTTATGCTTAAACTTTCTATATGTCTTGGATGCATGTGTCATGAATGTGACATAATATAACTTAAGCGTGTGAACTTGTAAACATGACATACTTGTCATGAATAAACATGAGTCATACTTGTCAAGAATAGTGCATGTAAAGTGGAAAATATCATAACTAAAATGTACCTGAGAGCTGTGCGAAGAAGCGGAGGTCGCCCTGAAGCATAGGATCTTTTTTTGACATAACTTGCTTAAGAAAATTAGAAATAAAAGTTTGCGCAAATTTTTTTTTACATAGGAACGAGCCTACAGAAATGTAGACCTCGCTCTGATACCACTCTGTAACGACCTGATTTCCATAAAATAATTTAATCTATTTATATTGCTATAAATCAAATCGTGAGATTTTTTCTATATAAACAAAAGGCAATTCATAATCAGGCCATTAAGGAAAACACATAAACATGAAAATACGAAACTCTCTATCACATGTAACAACGGAAAACATTATACCTTATTTAAGTCCTAGACATGTATCTAACAAATTAACATGAAACATTATTAATTTCATATCGTAATCTCATATTATTTCTAGCATAATAAAATTCAAATATAAATCATACGTAGCAGGGGAAACTTAGTATAATACATATTCACATGCTCACAAATAAATTATATTTTTTAATAACCCCTTAGCGAATAACGTAAGCGATTGGCCATAGAATATTGCAGCAAGAAATTAATAGATATACATTTATTATCATATTGCTCGCTACACCCAAACACTTCTATTAGTATTCAAGCAGTACAATATGAACATCCAAATTATCATATTATTCATAAAGTCTAATACCTTTACTAACCACGCAACCAGTCAATTAGCTTGACAAAAATTCAATTCGTAACATAAGAAATAATTCAAATAGATCATATTAATCTCCACAAAAAATGATTACTACAATTTTAGTTATAAATAAATAATAACACTTATCAAAACTAGCTAGTGAAATAACGTTAACAAATAGTTTCATCTCAACAATTAATTACTCAACTTGCATTAATAGAAATAAAATTTGAATCCTTGCTCATCGTATGCTTCGGCTCCGCCTCATACCCCACTAACTCGCTTCAAGTTAACCTGAAAGGCTCAATAGTGGGTTGGGGTGAGCTTCCTTCAGCTCGTGGAGGATCACAATTTATAACAATTGTACACAAAATTAAAAGCATAAAATATAAACAACTATAACTTGTAAGAGAAAATTGCACTTTTGGTCCCACACGACACGAAACTGTTTCATTTTGGTCCCAGGCCTGGCAGAAGTGACCCAATTTTTTTTTTTTTTTTTTTTGTCAACTGGTCCCAACGTTACGGTTTCCATTAAATATTTTGTACTTTTAATCCCAAAGCTATTTTGCACTTTAAGTCCAATTTTCTGCTATAACAGGTGACGGGAAAACATGTTATTTGGAGGGAAAATTAGTCCTTTTTGGAGCCAAAACATGTAACTACAGTCAATGCACCACACCTATAATGCAAATTCACATTGATGCTCACATTACACACACAAAAATCATAAAAAAACAAAGATACAAGATCCACAATGGTTTCTTCTTTCTCTAATCGTGGCAGGCCGAACCCGCCACCGCATCTGGGCATAATCTGCCATTGCAGGAAAGAAACTCGAACCTATGTGTCGTCGAGGCCGAGCAGCAGAGGACAACTCTTCTACTCGTGTCCCGACTGAATCGTCGGTGGGTGTCTATACTTTGTTTGGGCCGATGAAGTCGAAGCCTTAAGGATTGTTCCTAGGTCTAGGCAAACTTAAAATGATGTGCAAGTGGGAGGTAGTTTGATGATCAGATGCAAACAATAGTTGGGGTCCTAGCTGAGGACGTACAAGACCTTGTATACGAAATAAGAGGGCTAAGGAAGATGCAGAAGCTGCTTACCTGTTTGGTCATCATTTTCTTGGTTTTAGGGGTGGTTAATTTTCTAGTTTAGGGTGGTTTAGCAATTAATTTATGTAATTTTGGTTTCTATGTTTCAACCCCTGTTCTTTTGGGATCTAAGCATCTTTTGAGTTGTTCTATCTATCCTAAGTTTTAGCATGGTATATATTAATCTCATAATCCTAATGGGCGGCGGCATCTACTCCTAACAAATTAAATGCATCAACACCCTCAACAACAATAGAAAATATCCTCATCATACATAGAATATATGTCAACAACATCATACAAAGATCTACAACATATTACAAAATAATTAAAAAAAATTGTAACAGTAGCATACAACCTGATCTAATAAACAACAACATACATAATACTTCTTAATCTACAGAACATTGCAATAGTGTTTAGAAAAGAGGAATACATCATCACTAGATGTTTTCATTTCTGCCACTAAACACAAAAAGAGCTATCCACCATAAAAGTTGTTCAAGAAAGACCCACAGTCAGTAACATAACAAAAATTAAAATGGTAGAAACTTTGTGACAATGTATCATTTTTCCCAAAAATATCTAACCAAATGTGCATATCACTCTTTCTTCTTCCCTTTACCCTTTTTTCCACCATTAAGTAAAGGTTTAAGACCTCCAAGGCTTACAAACTTCTTACCTCCCTGATTGAAGACTCTCATTGATCTAGACTTTCTGTTCTTAGCCTCTTAAGCTGCAGGCTTTCCAATGAATGACTGAGGATTGAAAATCATTAGAGGAGGTGCTCTAATGTTAAGTCCAGGCTGTGTTGGGGGTGGAGTGTTGATAGCATTGGCCTCACAGTAAGGGCCAACTTTAGTGTTACTACATTCTCCCGCATATAGAGCCCTACTGTAGCTCTTCTAATGGCCTATTTTATATTAAATAAATACCAAAAAAAAAAAAAAAAAAGATAACAAAATGAGATTATACAAGATCAATAACATAGCAGCATATAAATGACAAACTCAACATCATCAATACCAATCTTTCCCTTCCCAGCCTAGTTGATGGCCTGTCAATAGGAGGAGCATCTTCTGCCTCTTGAGTTGGGTGTGGGGCATCATCAAGTTGAGTCATCTCTTCATGTTGTTGGTAGCCACACTCCTGTTGTTCTCCATCAGTCTCCTACACAGGCACAAAGTTACCATATAACAGGGGTTATTAGTAATGTCATATTAACAATTAGGCAAGAAAATCTAACTTGAGATACTTACATTGGGCGTACTACTGGACCCTCTAGCCTATCCAGCAGCAGTTGTTTCTTCCTCATCCTCAAGCATCTTATATGCAACAACCCATAGAGTTGTGCCCCACTTCTCCATAGTACCCACAAGTCACTTTGAATTTATGTTTCTTCATCTTCTGAACTAGCTCCTTTGCCTTATTCTTACTCTTTGGATCTTCAGCACTACCATCAAATCTCCTAGCTTTTTGAGGTCTCTTTTTTTTTTCTACTTTTTCCCAAAATCAGGTGGAAGAGGTGGCATATATCCAGTTATGTTCCACATTTCTTCACCATTCATTGGGAAGATTAGGTTGGCATACACTGCATTGTATGTCTCAACTAAATAATGTTGGTGGACGAAGTCCTCAGGGTCTTTGCTTTCAACATTTATAACAGTAATGGCATGTTTACATGGAATTCCATAACATCCCATTTTCTGCAAGCACATGTCTTCACAAGTAAGTCCATCACATACCTCCCACCATTGGAGCTGGAAATTTCATAATTCCATGCATTTGACTTGATTAGTACGCAACCAGCTGAATCCTCAATGGCTTTTGCTATTATCCTTCTGATTCTTGGACAACTTTCCTTCCCTCCCATTTCCTCCTACATCTATCCCTATTTTTCTGCAACCTGGACACGCAATATTCTATAATCCACTCTAAAATGGTTAGAATGGATTTTTTCCTTGCATCTAGAAGTGCACTGTTCCACTGCTTGCACATATTGTTAACTAGGGTATCACACTCATCAAATGTGTTGAAGAGTGACCTGCTCCAGGTTGTAGTGTTTGTCAGACAGCCACTCCACACATCTAGAACCCAGTTCTCCTATTTGGGACATTTCTCTATTGAAGGTTGGCACAGTGGTAGCCTTAGTAGTCTTTCATAAAAGTTTCTTGAAGGCACCTCCCCTGAATCCAACCCTTTTTATATTCCCATGGAGATGCCTTACATAGAACTAGTTCTCACTAGCTGGCATCACAATCTCAAATGCACTAATAAGTCCTTTCTATTTGTCAGACATGAGTGTATATACATCTTCCCTCCCCCCCCCCCTCCCAGGTCTTCTTTCAGTAGTGTTAAAACTATATCCAATTCTCCTTAGGGGATATGGATCATTGTTGGGATCCATGCACACTGTTGTCAACAAGACACCTGGTGTATTACCTCTAAGATGGCACCCATCAACCCCAATCCAAGGTCTGCACCCACTCTTGAAGCCCAATTTCAATGCATGCAAACAAATATATATTCTTTTGAATTTGTTCCCTTGTGGAGTTGTATCCACCTCAAGGATGACAGTGGATCCTGAATTCTTTGTCAGCAGGGTATCAACATAATCCCATAATTAAGCATAGTGATCAGTGTTGTCCCCTTAAATCATCTTTAGAGCCTTCTGATTAGCTCTATATACCTGAAAAGGAGAAATGTACTCCTCAAGTTGTTCAATTGCTTCAGCTCTCCATCCTCTAACACTTCTTTTGAGGCCAGTTCTGAAATAGTTCTCATACTTCTCTACCAGCCACTTGCTGTTTGCATTGTCCACATAGTAGGTTTTGACACAAGTGTGCTGAAGGTCAATTTTCCGCATCTGGAAACTCTCTTCATCTTTCACCTTCAAAGCATTAATTTGCCAATCACACCCTCTTGTTTGCACCTTGTTTGGATCCTTCTACCATCATTCTTTGTAAATTTTGTAGGGTGGCCATGCATCACTGAATATGAATTCACAGCTTGCTTAAACAGTTGCTTTATGCTGAAAATCTGCTCCAATCTGAAATCTGGATTAAGAGCAGTAGAAGCCCTGAATACTATACTGTCTCTTGGATCTGCTGCCTCTTGAACAGACTCTACACTTTCAAAGTCACTTTCATTTGAAGGAATGTCTCCTCCATCTTCATTATCAGTATCTGTTCTGACTTCATCAGTCACCTCTCTCTGACCAACCCACTCCACATCTAAGTCTATATTCTCATAAAAAAATATATCATCCAATAAGTCATCACAACTATCAATATTCCCAACATAGTCCTTGTCACTTTCATCAGTTAAATCCTCAACCAATTCCATCCTCTCATCTGCAGTTGCAACTACCAATACAGTGCTGGCATCTATAGCATCTATCATATTCCCGTATTCGTGCTTTGTGCTAGTATATTAGCATTAGGAGGTACATTAACCTCTATTGCAACCCTCTGCAAAGCTTCTGCCACTTCTCTTTGCCCCATCTCAGTATCATCCAACCATACAATCTCTCTCTCATGTTCATATCCCCATCCACAGGAACACAAGTCCTATTGTCTTCCAAGGACAAGTGAAACTCTCTGTTTTAGTAGCTGAAATTATCATCCAAATATCATACTCACATTCTACCCTTTCCAATCCACTACCCTCAACCAACTCATAAATTTTTTTTGTCACCCATATAACGTAACTGCTAAGCCAAACTATCTAAATACCTCAAATCTAGCCTTCTACTATCCACACAATCAAATGCAGAAACTATGTCTTCCACCCATGTCAAGCTGACATCCCTCAGTACTAAGCCACAATGGTGCAATTTCAATGTATACCACCATTTCTTACCACCTGAGAATTAGTAGAAAAAAGTAATTCAATCTTAACTATGGTCTGCCTAAGAACAGAGAGAAGGACAAGGAAAAGGTCAAATATGTCAAATATGCTGGTATAAAATAATTTCCAAATAAGCAGTCTTTAAGAGGGATAGTGGGGGTTGGGATGGGTTGGGTTGGGGTGTTGAGAATTCGGGGGACAATGGTGGACCGGAAACTAAAAAGATAAATTTTCAGCATACAAAATTGACTAGTGTTATATGCCCCACCCACCACAGCCCCAATTCCAACACCATACAGCTCTAAGATGACCGCACTGTCGCGATGCGGTAAAATTAATTCAACCTAGCTACCCTTCTAACTTGTAGAATTGGTAAGTAGGGTCGATCCCATAGGGAGCAGGAAGACTTATAGTGTTTTAAGTAAATCCTAATACTAGCAACATATATAAATATATAAATAATGGGGGGTTTGTAAATCGGTGTATATTAACTAAGGAATCAAACAAAAATTAAGCAAAATAATTATGAACTGTTCTACTTATGAAATAACGAATCCCAGCCCTTAATCTTATCTCCCCCTAGTTATTACTACCCTGTGATAGATGCAATTATTAATCAATTTTAACCTTTAAAACTCCTACCCCGAGATTAGCAACAAGCTCTGCTAACCTCGTTATTCCTTATGTTTAACTAACCAAAATAAGCTCTTTGGTTAGTCTATCCAGTTGAGTGACCTCAGAATAAGCTCTCTGGATCTCATTAACCGGACGCCTAGAGTACTAGGATAACGGGATAGACACGGTGTGGACCTCGTAAGCTCGGACCCATACAGACCGAGCTATATACTACCCTAGCGATATCACTCGCTATTCGCTACTAAGTGGCTATAGGTTCGTAACAATTACGGATTACGATTATAACCTAGCATTACTTATGCACCTATAATCCTAGGTGATCAATCTATCACATAAACACATAAGCATTGAAGGATAAACAAATAGTATAACAACGTTTCAAAGTATTCAATCAATTAACAATCACCGTAAATATCACAAGATAGTAAAACTAGGGTTCGACTCGACTAAGGACTGAAATAACCTACTAGCCGCTCATGGCGGTGACAAAAGACATAATTCTAATGAAAAGCATAAAACTAAAATAAATTAGAAAGATGAAACCGAGAATGCCGAATCTTGATTGCTCGTCCCCTTCGAAGTGCTCCAAAATCCCAATTCCAACTCTCCCTTGATGTCTAGAGCCTTAAGATATTTATAGGAGTACATGTCTAGGATAAAGAGGGAAAAAAACCTAATTGGAATAGGAAAATAAGTCAAAAACTCGTTTTTGAGCTTGTGGGCCAAGTAATGGGCCGATACTGCATTGCTTTTCCAACTTCAAAGCTATTTTTGAGGGTCTTTTGGTCATTTTTGGGTTTTTCCTCTTTCACGAAAAGTTATAGCTCTTTGAATCAGCTTTCCAACGCCACCAATTTTACCTCAATAGGAGTTGTAGATCTCAAGATATGGCCAAAATACTTGAGGTGTATCAAGCTGTCAGAAAATTCGGGAGGCCTTTGGCCGCGGCCGCGCACGTGGGCCGCGGCCGCGCACGTGGGCCGCGGCCGCGCACGTGGGCCGCGGCCGCGGAGAGTTTCCAGCGCTTTTCAGCCCTTTCTAGGCCACTTTTGATGCGGCCGTGCATCTGGGTCGCGGCCGCGACTAGCCTTTTCGTACTTGGCTTGATTTTCTTCCGTTTTGGACTTTCCAGGACTCGTTTCTTCACCCATCCTTAGTCGAATGCAATTATTTGACCTTAAATCACCTGAATATCTCTAAAACAAGTCCACAAACATCAAATAGCACAATAATATGAATATAGGCCAATCACGATCGATTATGTATGCAAATATCATTAAACAGACACTTAAATCAACATAAAATGCACGCATAAACACGTGTATCATAAGACCTACTAGATAATCAGTACAAATAATAAAACAAGAATTAACAGCTAGGCAAAAGTAGGAACAAAAACAATAGCTAAAAATTCGAAAGTATCAGCACTAAACTAGTACAACTCCTCCATTAGAGTAACACATGCCACATATTGTTAGGCTAAACTCACAGGAAAACATAAATAAAACATATTCTATACATATAATGCCTTAAAAACTTAAAAACAATTCGTAGAAGGAAGAGTGGGGTTACTTACTAGTTATGTTGTAGTCCAAACCGGGGTATTTCGCCATCCATTTCCTTCTCATCACCATTTTCGCATCTTCAAGATGAATATTTGCTAAGAATCAAGAAATATTAAGAGAAATTTAGGTTCAAGATCGAAAAGGATTCATTCGCATTTAATAGGGTTTGTTTAGGGAAAATGGGGGAATCGGGGATAGAGTTAAGGTGTAATCAGTTTTTCTTTTTCTTTTTTTAAATAAAACATACATTATTACATCAGCAAACAACCACGTGAGTGGCTCGTGCCTCTAATCGTTAATGTTTGACAGAGTGGGACCAAATGTGCAAGTAAATGGAACCACTTCTGCAATGAAAAATGCCTTTGGGACTAGTTGTGCAACATAAAAATTATTTGGGTTCACTTCTGTCAAGCTTGGGACCAAAATGAAACAGTCATGTGTCCTATGGGACTAAAAGTGCAATTTTCTCTAACTTGTAACTTGTAATCCATGTACTCATGGGACTTGAAATATAAAAGTTATACCTATACAGTTTAATTAAGCACATAATTGATATATGTGATTTGGAAATCAGGAATTTAGGGTTTGGTAGATCATTTAGGAAATTGTGAAAGAAATATGAAACTAATTGTACATATTGATTCACTGTACCATAGTGAATAAATAATTTTTATTTAATAAACAGGAAGAGCTAAACCTATGAACTTTTACTGTAGCTAATATACTGAATTATAAAAATCATATTAAAATTTAATAAATTTTGAAGTACTATAACCATGTATTTTGAATTTTGAAACCGAACTTATTGATACAACAAATTCTGCAGAAGCAGTAGAAAAATACTTGTTGGGTCTCTTTGAAAATATAGTATAAAATACATCTAGATCCATAACATATTTAGAATCAAAATTTCTAAAGAACTATAATTTTATTTTTTAAATTTTACAAATCAGAAAAAAAAATATTACAAATCCTGCGCCGAAGTAATTTAAAAATTATATGAAATACAGTATACATTAAATGGACTTGAAATTTGTACAGAACATCATATACATATTTAGAAACTACATACTAAAATTTTGTAAGTTTTCAATATTTGTAAATAGGAGAACGAAATTTTGAGTGGAATATCTATCTATCGGCAGGAGAAGAGATTGAAAGATGAAACTGGCACAATAAAAATCTCTAAAATTATAGACGGCGGCTATTCGCAGCCCACAAAATTTCTTAGCGCAGCCCACTAATTTAATCCTTTAAAATATTATTAATAAAAGACTAAAACACCTTTAATGAAAAAATAATATAAATATATAATTCAAAAGAATATAATTTTTCTTTCTTTTGTGTCATCTTTAACCAGATTTTTTTATCTAGAACTACATAAACCCTATTTTTCTTGAAATTTCATTAATGGAGGACATAAATAATCATTTAAATCTCAGAATAAAAATCATAATAAAATAATAAAAAACAAAGCGATCCCTCCAATAGCAATAGTCGGCCTACCTGTAGTCGCGCTCGAAGATTGACAAATACATCCATGACAGGCAAAGAACACAAAAATATTGCCCTTTGATAAAATCGCAGAACAGTAACATAGTTCCTATTTATTAGTAGTATCTAATATTAAACCATAGTTCCATCGGAGCAATCTTCCGAGAAGACACAGAAAAAAAAATTGACTGACGCCTAATTATGTTGTATGGAAACTGGAAAGCAAAAGAAATTCCTAGATTTAGAAAAAGGGGTAGAGTTGATTGAATAATCATTGAAAAATAAAATATCACAGAATTTACTACATTGAAGAAAGACAATAAAGAATGAGTTGCAGAAAATGACAGAAATTATATGCATTGTTTTTAATGTTTTTATCATTTTATTTATAATATTTTAGTTTAGATTTTTTAAATTTATAAAGGTTAGTATTGATATTTAGTGGGCTGTATTAAGAAATTTGTACTAAATTTTAAATAAAAGTGGGCTGCATTAAGAAGTGGGTTGTGTTAAGAAATTATGTGGGCTACGAATAGTCGTTGCCAAATTATACGGACGAATTTTTTAAAATCAGATGATTTGGGTTGTAATTTTGATTTATGACATGGATCTCCTATTTATAGATTATATTCCTAGGGTTTTAGGACTCCTAATTAGACTAAGAAAGTATTTTCTGTTCCATAAGTAAAAATCATGGTTTTGGGCTTGACTTATGCATTGAGCTCATGTCCAAGTTAAATATTTAAAAGTCTAATAACGTGAAATATACTTTTAACTATAAATTGAAATAATAATTGGCATAATTAAAAAAATAGAACAAAACTCATAGAAAACATAAAATAATTACGGGCCGTTACACACAGTAATGCTTACAAGCGACACAACTTTGGGCTAAGTTATTTTATTTACATTTGCAGTCCTATTTACTATGCCAAAATGTCCCCTTACCCATGAATCACATCAACCTATCAATTTTGTTGATTTTAGGCAAGGAATCCCATAGTTTCTTTTATGCTCAACTTTTTAGAGAATTCATTTGAAATTTTGAAGATTGGGACACTTTCAATACTTATCCTCACGAATCAATCGATTAATCAACTCAAAATATTTTAAGCCAAGCTAACATTATTCAGTAAAGCAATAAAAGACACAAGAAACAAAACATGGTAGCATGACATAGATCATAATTACAAGCAATTCAACCAATTATGAGGAGCATCCTCTTCAAGCGCATAAAAATGATAATCCTTTCATCCTCCCCCACAAACTTGGCCGAAATTCTCAAGCCCAAGTAGCAAAGGAGGTGGAATTCATATGTTTCCCAAAGATTCATCAATCAAAAAACTCATAACTACTCACATTTCAAAACCAACTATTTATTAAAACAAAGATTCAAATATTCAAGAATTGTGTAGGTACAAAATGTCATGATTAATTATGTGAAAATGAGGAAAGAACCTCAATTAATGCAAACAATGTCTCTCATCCCCCACAAACTTAAATGCAAGCATATCATTTAAGTAAGCATATGAACGCATGTGCACGGAAAGGCAAGTAAGCGTATATTCAAATTCACACATATCCAACCAAGGGAACTAACAAGAAAAATTCACAGATAACACAAATCAAGGAAGTCTAAATTATTTACATGCAAAGAAAATAAATGGAGAAAGGTAAAAGAAAGCAAACCAGGGACCTCAGTGCTTCGAGATGAATCCTCCTTAGTACCGGTATGAGTGCAGTCGGTTGCTAAGTTGACTTTGTAGTCGGGTTGCAACCGGTGGCTCACTCATTTGGGGTGCTATGGGGACTCGTGAGTCAATGAAGTGGAACAATGTTCAAGGCTTGGGGATTGCAGTCAGGCCTCCAACTGTGATCTCTGGTGCTTGAATACACACCTCCATCACAAGTCTCCTATCTTCTCTTTGCAGTTATTCAAAGATTACTCATCTTCATTCGATATCACCATTGCATGCAGACTTTCTTCAAGATTTATGCACATTTGTCTTGTTCATGTCCCAAAGGTCAAATACCTATCACAACTTAAGAATTCATCAAATCTCAAAAGAGAAAATTAACTAACAAATAAAAATTTAATCCTAAGAAAAAAAAAATGAATACTTGGGTTGCCTCTTAAGAAGCGTTTGGTTTAAAGTCCAAGGCCCGACTTTCACAAGTGTTATCTGGGACCCAAGAACAAGTGTCGATAGTGCCATACTTTTGTTTGCTCAAGAAAGATAATTGATCCACCAGCACGATGGATCACATATAATATTATGGACATAGGATTTATACAAGGTATGAATGTCCATACTTGATGCAAGGTTTTTCCAAAATATGAAGGAAATGACAAATCGAAACTTGCATGTCGACCACTAAATGATGCTTCAATAAATGAATCATTAATTAAGATAAGATCATAATTACACATTTTATTGAGGCATTGAGATTGCTCTTCCAAAGATGATGAATTGTCTTGTTTGGAAGAATTTTCGCTATTATCCAAATGTGGCTCATGAGAGAGGAGGTTTTCACTCTCATCTTCTTTCTCCTCTTCCCTCAATTACACACTTTCATCTCTATCTCTCTCCAAACATGTTTTAGGAGATGGGTTTCTAGAGCCTTAATATGTGCCAAAAGTTCATCAAACTTTTGATCGAACTCATCCTTGTCTTTCTTTATTTCTTCTTTCAATGCTTCGATCGAAGAAATTTGAGAAGACTCAGATGACTCAAAGGTTTGATGACTTGAGGAGGGAAAATTTTGATTATCTTCCCATCCCAATTCATAATTGTTTGAAATTATAGCCCATGAATTGGGAAGGATGGTGGGAGGGTACTTCATACGGGAAGAAATTTGACGAGAAGGATCGCAATCTATAGAAAAAGACTGAATTTAACTCTAATCATGCTTAGGTCTCTTTTCACGAGAAAGAAATCTCCCCGACAACGGCACCATGAACTTATCGCGAAAGTCACTCCAAATTAATTGGATTAGAACAAATTTTTCAAACTACACGCGCACGACTTATGACAGAGGTATTATAAAGAATATCGAATCCACAAGGAGGATTATTGCATGAGAATTGGCTTAAGCATGTACGAGTAAGTTAAGCATGTAAGAGATACTCCTGAGGTTCGGTTTCACACAATCTTGGAAAATAATTCTAGCTAATATGAGCTAATAATGGGGTCTAAGATTAAGGAAAGTCATGTTACCAAATTAGAAGTCCAAGCGGAAAAACAAATCAACTGATTACACAACAATTATCCCTAATTCCAATTACTAAAGAAAGGCAAAAAAATTACTAAGTCAAGGAAAGCTAGTTAATTATGCAACACAACTGATCTTTAAATCCCCACCCCAAGTAAATTTTGCCTAAGGAGCAAGCCCTTAGGACATCCGTCGAGACCAACATATGTGATTCGGGTTCTCTTGTGGTCCCCCATGGGCCCTTGAGGAGAACCAATATACCCTAGGTTCGCGACACCTACGATATAAGTCATGCAATCCCACAATGTCAATTCCAATAATCAAACAAACCCACATCAACACATATTATACTAAATTCAAAATCCTAGGGTTGGGCTACTTCCTAACCCCGGGAAACAAGGAATCTACTCACAAATCATCAAAGCATAAACAAGATTCAACAACATCAAGCAAGAAGTTCAAAGAAAAATAAAAAATTAAAGATAAGGGAGAAGAAATGTTCAATTGGTTGAGGTATCCTTGTAGAACTCTGACAATCTTGATGGTTGTCACAAGCCCATGAATGAGAGAAAGAGAGAAGAGTAGTGGACAAGATTCTAGTAAATGAAAAGGAAGCAAAAGTTACAAATGAAAGGTGGGAAGGGGTATTTATAATACCCCAAACCTAAAAATGCCAAAAGACATAAATATCCGCAGAAATATCCCTTTAGTAAGGGTAAAAGGGTAAAAATACAAAAGAGAGTACTTTGCCCTTTAAAATGTTGCGTTGAACCCCTTTAATTGTGCTTGATTCGTCCTTCTAAAAAATTCCGGGAATTTTCTGTCTGGATTCAGCCTTTAGCTTCAATTATAAAGTTGTAGATCTTCGTCTCGGCTACATGTGGAATCTTGGATTGCTCGAATCCAAATCTGAATCCGTATGAGGAATTTATTGTCGTAATATGGAGGAGACGCACTAAAAACGAGCAAAATTGGCCAATCGCTGGACCAACTGCCAGCGGACATTGACCAGTGCCAGAGGACGCGAGTAGCAACTATTAGAATTTCCAGTTGGCAACCGCTGGTACCGGGTCCTGCGATGCCATTTATCACCCGTCAATTTCATCTTCGCACACCACCTTCTTCCATCGTCGTTTTGGAACTTTTCCTCTCGTCTTCTCGACCCGATCCCTTTACAACTTTTATTCGCGACTCGATGACCATCAAGTTAGGCTTTGGTATGGTCTGATTTGGGCCCATTTAGGCATCAATTTCTGGGCTAGAATGGGGAAAACGCATGTGGTGAACCTCTTCTTCCATTTTTCGTTGTTTGAGGCCTTTCCACCCATTTTCTCAGCTCGACTCCTGCATGACTTTTATTCGTGAGATGGCTAGCTTCAAATTGGGTCTGCCCTCGGCCCAGTTTGAGACTATTTGGGCCTCAGTTTGTGGATCGAAGTGAGGAAATGAGTGCAAATGACCTTCTTGATCTCCCGAATTTTCCTAACCTTCAAAACATGACTAAAAAAATAAAAAAATGCATCAAATCGTATAGAAAAGGAAAATCAACCCAAAAATACATTTAAACATGAAATCGCACTTAGACATGATAAACACTTAATTCACACAAAAATATGAACGTAAAATATAGGAGGAAAAATGAGTCTTTTCACGCTCATCAGACGTTGTACTCAACTTCTTTGGATGAAACAAATGTCGGATGACTATGGTCTACACAGCGACATCTTGAATGTGTACTGTGACAACTCCAGTACTACAGATATTACAAAAAATCATGTACAACACTCACGCACTAACCATATTGACATTAGGCATCACTTCATAAGAGATCTGGTTCAGAAGAAACTCATCAAAATTAAACACATACCAACGGAGAGACAACTTGTAAATACATTTACAAAAGGATTAGACTATGAGATTTTCTTTTTTAATGAAATCTCTGGGCATGTGTGTTTTGTAAAATGTGTTTCACAAGGTGTTGCCACACCTGTACATTTTGTGACATTTTTCTCATTTTTTATTAATCCTTTTGGTATATCCTTCATCTTTTCTGACAAATTTTTTGAGTTTTTGCAGTTTGCCCATTTAAAAGTGAAGGATGTTACAACACAATATAACCCAATTGTAAAGGTGATATGATTTTCTCTTCAAATCCCTTACTCTTTCTTAAGGTTTTATCTTGTCATCATCTCAGTCTGATTTTGTTACTAATTCAAATTTTTCTGATGATGAAATTTGTGATGAAATCGAGAGAACAAATAAGTCAACTTATACAGAGAGTGACACCTTGATTTCAGCTTTCACAATCTGAACATCTACTTCAAGGTGTTTGATCACCTGGAGAAACACCATATTTTTATCTTATACTTTACAGTGTAGGGTTTCCTTTGCTATCATTTTTCTTTTACTTATTTTGGGCCAACTGAATTAATTCAAAATTCTGTCTATCATTTATTATTAAAAAAATTCGTATTTTTTAATTATTCCAATTTTTTAATGTTTAAAATCATTTTGCAAATGTTCTTCTTGTACAATCTCTATGTTTCAAACTTACCAACTTCCTTTTAACCTTATCCCAATTTTTTAGAGTTGAGGGCCTATTTTCATGGGGATAGGTAGTTATCTAAAATTTGAATTTAGGAGACATAACTGTTATTTTCGATCCTTCATATATATTTCTTATTTCATTTTCTACCTTTTGTGTTTTAATTTACTAGTCATTTGTTTCAACAAACACAAATGACATATTCTGATGAGGAAGTTTCAAATATTATAGCAAATATGAAGGACGCATTAGATGAAGTCACTAACTCACTTCTCTCGTTTTTTTGTTTTGCCTCAACATCTCACCCCTCTTCATCTACTGCATAAAACCGTGAAACATCTTCCATGACAAATACTTCCCAAAATCCCTTTGACATTCGATCAGAGCATGCTTAATAAAATGCTCCTAGTACTGCTCGAAGTGCTTCAGTACCTTTAGCTGAGGGCCCAAATGCTTCTTCTCCGATTATCGAAACTTCTGCATCCATTGCGTTAGAAGAAAAAGTTCCCTGAGATGCATATCTAAACATGAAACTACTAGGGGATCTTGGTAATCTAGTGGACGTTGAAGACTTTCCTGACTTCTCTCCCATCAATTCAATAGTCCAAGAATAATCGGGTTCCATTAATAGGGTTTCTAAGAGTCAAAGAGGGTACTGACACTCTTGGAGAAGATGGATCCCTTGCTACCAAAAAGGGTCCCAAGAAGCCCAAGCCTCCTCCGAAATATAGGCTTGCTTCTGATGATGATGATGACGAAGATGATCCTGATTTTTATGTGGTGGTTGGTTCCCCTGTTGCCAAGAAGGTGTTCGATAAAATGCCTAGAGGAAATTTGATGATTTTGCAAAATCCTCTGAACCTGTTGCTGAAAGTGTTGAAGTCCCTTCTTCACACCTTGTTTTTCCAAATCCTTCCACCAAGTTCCAGGTTATGCTTAAGATCAAACTCTTGCAGAATTTCTCCAATCCTTGAAAAAAAAGCCTCGTGCTCAAGTGGAGTCTAGCCCAGAACCAGTTGATGAAGATGATTAAGGTTTGGCAGATTTTGCCAAAGAAATGATGAAGAGCTTGATTCTGATAATGTTGAAAATGATCATTCTGAAGAACCGAATAACTCCAGTGATCTTAATGTTGTGGTTTCTGATGCTCAGAATGATAGTCCGGATGAGGAACGAACTGAATCAGACTCTCCTATCGAATCGCCAGAGGGTGTTGCTAAAGGTGATGCAACACTTGAGGTAGAACACTCCTATTCAAATTTGTTCTACACTCTACCAGATTGCGATAGGTAGTGTTATTACAAGGATAGAATAACCATCTCTGAAAGAAAGCTCAATGTGAATCACTTTGAAAAATATGGTCTTGTTTCATTCCTTAAGTCTATACATCTAGAAAAACTCTTGATCTCACTTGTGGATGTGGAGGAAAATATTAGGGAATTCTATTGCGATCTCCACAAATCCATGAAATATCCAAACAATCTTAGGTATGGTCAAGTCTTCCTTCGAGTGTTCAATTTCACCCCCACCCCTCCCTCACCCCTCCCCAAAAAAAAATGATTAATGAGTTCTTTGGTTTTCCCCATGTTGAAGACGGAGTAATTCAGGAGTCTTTAAATTATGTAATAAAAAATTTAACTGGTGGAAAGGAACATGTTTAGCCTAGGAACAAAAAGACTTTAGCCTCTGCCTTTACCTCTAAGTATGCAATGTTTCACAAAATTGCTTGCTTCAACTAGCTTCCTTCTTCAAATTGTAACATCATAACCCGTGAAGAAATGATCCTGCTGTATAAAATTGGAAATGGAATTAAGTTTACCCTGGGAACCTTATTTTTTAAACGGTCATCTCTTACGCTGAATGAACTTCGGATTATGGTGGACTACCTTTTCATTGCCTTATTTTATCTATGTTAAAAAGGCAGAAATTATCTATTCCATCTAGCTCCACTTCTATTTGGACTCCAACCTTATCAAGGTTGATCACAAGTTACTGGAACCTTCATGTCTTTGTGATTTTGTGGAGATTCCGGATGACACGGAGGAAGTTACTGCAGGTGTCCTAAAAGGTGCTCCAATATTTCCAAATTCCATTTATGTTCCTATACCCATGGTTATGCGTTGGTTTCTGATGGCCAACACTCGTCGTCGAAATGCTGAAGTTGATGTTTCCTACTTAACTCAAGTCCAACGATCTCACGCGTCTCCTTCCTGGACAAAAAAATGGGAGATGATTATGGTGATGGAAAATGTGAGGAAGCAAGTTTTGTAGCAGATGGATTTAGAGGTGGTGATGAAGCTAGGCCAAGCTGCACAAAGTAAGGGTGAATAGTTGGAGGGTGATAAAAAGAAGGAAGGAGGAAGGAAAGTTGCAAGTTATTGTTCTACATGATTGAGTTTGGTTGTAAATTGAAGTTTCAAACAAACAATTTATCTTTTTAAGTCCTGTTTATGCTTGGATGGATACAATACTTTTGGCATGGTTGATAGATTTAGACAACTGCTGGGAATAAGGGGGAGTGTGTATGACTGTGATCCATTGCCACTCTCCTATGTTTGTATGTTTGTTTGTAAAATATTGTTCCATTTAGGCGAGTGATGTGGTTGTTTGTAACCCATCACCACTCCTTAGGCTATCTATGTTCAGAATAGTTGTTATAGGATATTATAATATAAGTTCAGTCTATCTTGTTGTATTTGTCTCTAGTTATTGTTGTTTTATCCAGTAAGGTGAAAATGGGGGAGGTTGTTAAAACTGAAATTTCATGAAGTATTACAACACCTTGTGCTTCACAAAGTGTTACAACACCTTGTGAAGTATAAACTGGTTTTATACTTAATTATTTTCACCTCACTGGATTTATCTATTTATATATTTATATATATTTGTATTTTGTGTTTATTTACTTTATTAATAGATGGCGGTTAATATTGGATAAGGATTAATTTTACAGATCATTATCCAAATTAATGATATTCACCTCACTGGATTTATCTATTTCTTCCATACACTCTCACTTATTCCTTGTGTGATTCTGGAGAATTCTCATTCATGGGATTCTCTTTTAGTTGTGTGTTAGATTAGTTGAGAGAAAGTTGAATTGATAGATTGTATTTTCCAATCAATTCATCATTGAGAGTTTGATGTACAAAACTTTTTGGAAAACAGGAAGATGGCTCAGATTTTATATTGTCTGAATTTTGTTTGAATCCTCTCTCTGATATATCTATAGGCGTTGTAATTCATTATGTATCAACTATGTTTTTCTAAGAGTGATTATTCAAAGGTATAACAACACTCTGTGCAACACCATCCAAATAATGGGCACAAATTCATTCAATTAATAAAAAATATGCTGACAAAAAATAGAATATAGATACTATTTCAGTTAAAATATCCATCGAGAAATTAATACTAGATACAACTAATAATTGTTGAAGTCGGGTTTATGACACATCCATATGATTGTTCTACGTAGATTGAAGTTTGATTTTAGTGCTACTTTCAAGGTAATTCATTTCAATACATGATTGAATTTATATATATACTAGCGTTACACCCGTGCAAATACACGGGATGTCCATAAAATACGAAGAAACATAATGATTTATTTCATTGATCTTTCTTACATTTACATGTGAATCACAAAGCTACACATTTCAAAAAATTTCTTGAAAGACAACATTCTTTGTTATTTTCTATTCAACAACTTCATCGTAGCAAGTCAATACTTATAGTCCCTTTCTGCTGGTTACCCTCGAAACTGCTACGTAACTGACTATGATTAAATACCGATTTTTTAAGAAAAAGTCTGACATGAGACAACAATTGTCCTTGACTTTTGTTGATTGCCATTGCATAGGACACTATAATTGGAAACTGCTTTATTTCAATTTGAAGGGTAGCCTTGGATCCGAAGGAGTTAGGGAAAACCTTGGAATTATGACCATGCCCCCATAGTTATTTCCAGCTATGACATTTCCTTTAAGAATATGTTTCCCAAGCCTAGTTAAGACCAACCTTGTGCACAACCCTTTTGAGTGATCTATGTTCCTCAACATCATGTGTTCACTAATGGAGTCAACCATATCCAACGTAGGTGCAAGTATTGCTCTTTTGTGCAGAAATGATGGATCATCCACCGTGTTCTTAAAATCCGGGTAAGTATTTTGAACAATTGTATCTACAACATCCTGACCTTTCTTCTAAAGAACTTCGTCTGGAATCTCAACCACGGCACCCCAATCTTTCACTCACCAATAGTGCCATCACCAGTTGCAGCCATCACTCAGAAAATTTATTCAGTTCTTCTCTTTCCGCTTGTGATTAGACACTTTGAAGTCGCATATTCTTGTTAAGTTTCATCATTACAAACTCGTCCCAAATATTCAATGAGTTTATAGTAGCATGAACGATGTCTTCACGAGATCCTTTAGGAATGACTGGTAGTATTTGCCAAAAATCTCCTCCGAGAACAATAGTTTTACCACCAAAAGGCTTGTCGGAGTTCATTGATCCACTCAGCTGCATAATGTCCTTCATAGTCTTATCAAGAGGTTCGAGACAGTGTCTATGCATCATCGACTCTTCGTCCCATATGATCATCTTGCATTTCATCAGAAGTTGTGAGAGGTGGCTACCTTGCGTTATATTGTAGGTACAATCTTCATTTATGGTCAAAGAAATAACAAATCGTGGGTGGGCAGTCCGTACATCATGTAGAAGAAGTGATGCTATGCCACTTGATACAACATTGATCACAATCTAAGATTTGGAACGCACAGCTACAGACAAAGTCCTCCACATGAATATCTTACCAGTACCACCATAACCATAAACAAAATAAACTCCATTGTCGTTTTATTTTCTACCGAACTCAATATTTTGTTATTACATGTCTCTGACCTTCATTTAATTTGGACTGCATCTCCTCATATTCTATCCGAAGTTCAATCCTGTTGTAGGATAGTTCATTGAAGAGCAAATTGTTCTGATATGATGCGGCGGACTCCTTGTTTGGAACTGGCATTCCATCGTACTCTTCCAAAGACTTGCCCAAAGTTTGCAACATTTCTTGCATATCCAATAGTGCAAAGTTCCTAATTTCATCATCAGACAATAACAATTTTAAAATGCAAAATATTATGTCATTAATACACTACAATTAATTGCCTTTTTAATACGATATACTATTTTGGTGTAAAAAATAAAATTTTAATCTCTAGTAAAAATTTAAAATTATTACCTAGGAACAATAGGATTTTCCTCTGTCTATAGAGAATGTCATTGCACAAATACTCCCAAAACTTTTCCCACACGAACTCAGGTCGGCTCAAACTGCCCAAAAATAAAAATGTTACGAACAATTTCTCAAAGATTGAGTAGATGCCCAAAGATTTGCTTCGACAATACTGTAGATGTATTCCTTGTCATCATTCAAAAGACCATGTGCATAGCATGCATCCCTAAACGTAGAATAGACAACGTGTTCGAATTCCATGATTTTCTCATATGACGTACATCCCTTCACAACATTAAGCGGAATCCTCAGGTAATACACCTCTCTAGATCCTGGCGGGATGTAGCATATTCTTCCAATTGCGAATCGTCTGGTCCTTTTTTCCCACTTCTTTTTGTCATTTTTCCATATATTTTTTGTGGAAATTCTACATGATTTGGCAGCTTCTGGGTATTGTTTGTTAGCTTCGAACCAACCAAAGAACATGCTCTCCCTAATGGATGGTCTATTCAAAACCGACTCCAACAGAACTGAATCAGAGAATATTATGCTTTGCTAATTTGGGAGGTGGAAGCTAAGTCTTTCAACTGGTGGGTCTCTGTACTAAATTTCAAATCCAAATATCCTCCACGATGCCTCGCACGGAGGGTGATGGGTGTCAAACCGCCAAATTAAATAAACCTACTTTCAAAATAACGAGTATAGTGGCAAGTAGGGTGAATCCACGGGGAACGGGGATTAATTCCTTTTGAGCAAAAACAAGCGATAAATAGGGGGGTTTTGAATTGCTTGTATCTAACTAATCTAAGAATCTAATAATTAACTAAAACATATAAATAGAATGACTAAAAGATAAAGACGAATAAAAAGTAGTAACTCTGATCCAAGGGTATTTATATTCAATCATATTATTGATCATAGGCTCACATATATATTTTCTTGCAATTCAAATAGTTTAACCAAAGAATTATTAGGATAGCCATAATAAATCTTGTGTTTTCCTAAATTAATTGATCAATCCCAGCAACTGATCAATACTTATCATTAACGAGTTGGGCACGATAGCGTTCCATACCACGTTAATGATAGCATTACGATTTATGAAAACAGCTAAACCTAATTACTAATAGTCGAGATAGCTGCAACTATCAATAATTAGCTTGTAGATTCAATTAGGTTAAATTAATTATGATAGCACGATTAATTCAACCTATTGCTACTAGGGTTCAATCCTTCATGACAATTACGGATCATGAATTCATGAATAGCAGTAAGAAATTGAATAATTAAGTGAGTTGTCAGTTCAATCAATTAAACAATTCCTATATACATAAGCTTGAATCTACAAATATTTGAATTAAACAAGAACGATTAAATCACATAGCCTCACACTAACATAATTGAAATAAACCCTTGAACCAGAAAATAACCTTAATTACTGAAGATGGAATCCAAGGTCTTGAACAAAAGATGAAAACTAGGAGAAAAAGAAAGAAGGTGGCGTGATTTTTGTGTGGAGAGGAGAGAGAGAGCGCGTATTGGAATTCTTCTACACTGACTGGCGCGGCTCCTCTATAAATCACGCTAGGAAATTGAATTTCCTATTCCTACTCCTAAATCAAATCTTAATAATATCCAATCTTATTTCTAAAAAGAAAAATATCTAAATAATATCTAGATAATTACATAAAAGAAATAATAAGCCTAATTAAATAAAGCTCTTGATGGGCTTCCCCATAAATTGAAGACTTTAACAAATCCAAGCCCATCTTCTCTCTATCTCGGCCCACTTCTTCACTTTTTAGCCCAAAACATCAATTTAAGCTCAATTTTGCTCCAAGTCCAATTATTATTCTCCTACATGAATAGATAATTAATTAAGATCAATAAAGAATAATAATCAACCAAAAATAAGGAAATATGGGTATAAAATATGGAATAATATATGCACATCAAATTCCTCCACACCTAAACCATGCTTGTCCTCAAGCATGCATTAGAACAGATCAGCACAAGGTGAAAAATTGTTAACCGCGTAATATCATCGTCATTCTCCCACTCAGTTATTTTCCATGACAACTCAAGCTACTATGCAATGAAGAAATCAAGCAGACGACTTTTTTCAAGAGTAAGTGATCATGGTTTCGATTTTGTTCAATGAAATCCATATGCCCCATCAATACTTAACAACTTCAATAGGCTCCAGTGTAACAATAAACAACACCTCACCAAAGATATATATCGTTCATTCCGCTCTTTAAAGTGTATGATAAGGGTATATATATATAATCACTCAATATCCAAAACATACATGTCATTACCATATGCTTGCTAATATATCAAATCTCCACCACTGAAGTATGAAATATGCATTAATCAAAGGGTCTTTTCATTGGTTGTAATGGGGCCTTGGTTAAAGGTAGGATAAAAGGGAACATTGAAGGCTAGCAAGTCAAGAAGTTATGGAAATTCATATCACGTTGTCTCTAATGACAAATACACCTTCATTTTCAACAAGATCAATAGACCATTTCCTACCAACCACACTTGGTAATCTCACAAGATCGTAAGAGATCATCAAAACAAAACCAAGAAATAACCAAGTAATAACCTAGAGGTGCCAACTCTCAAGTAGCATATGTCAACCTTTTTATTTTTGATATGAAAAGAGTAACACAAATATGTTGACAACCTCACAATTTCTCTACCCGTTCTTCATTGAGGCAATGTCTATTTTTCACTTTTTCTTTTCTTTTTCTTTTTTTTTTCCTCTTTTTTTTTCTTTTTTTTTCATCTTTCTCTTTTTTTTTTTCATTCTTGCTTCTTCTTTTTTCTTTCTTTTTTTTTCTCTTTTTTTTTTTCATTGCCACAACGTCCTTTGCACATCTTTCCCACCTCTTTTGTGTTCACAACAAAAATTCACCTTTTGACATGCAATTCCACACTTCTTGACAAGAAGGTTAAAAAATTAAGGTAGACTGTCATAAACAAGAAAAGGGAATAGGCTATGTATAAACATGGTAAAATCAAAGAATAGGCTATAAGCTCAATGTGTTCAACTAAGAGACAATGTTTGGGTAGGTTATTCAGAAAGAAAGGCCATCAAAGGGTTATTCCTAAGTGCCCTTATCATTTTAATGCACAATTCATGAATGTGGTCTCGAAATGCATAACAAAGCAAGTTCTAGAATGTACATGATATGCTTGATTCACACACAACAAAGAAATTAGAGCACAATCGTATTTATTGCTCTTAGGCTCAAAAGCTCACGGAAAGGCTAATTTGTGTTGAATCTTGCACACTTTCATTCTATCCACTATCAAGATCAAAGAGACACGTTATTTTTTAAGTACCAAGAAAAATAATCAATCACACTTAACTCTTTTATTATGCCATCATACTCAACCCAACAAAGACATAGCAACTGAGCACATAATTAACATATATACACAAGAGTACCCCAACCAACAACAATTTCAGATTTTTTTTTTTTTTTTTTTTAAGAAACAAGCTCCACTATATGTTCCTAGTATGAACTCCCCCCACACCTAAATTCTACATTGTCCCCAATGTAGACAACGCAATTCAAAGCAATCACTCAAAAAAGGTTAGGCAAAGTGCTACCATGAATTGTGCAAAAAAGAAACAGCGTGAGATAGAGCGAAATATAACATCATCGGAACCAAAATAATCGCGTATATAGGGAAGACAGATAAAACAATATGAGCACAGATAAAGCAAGAGGACTTCCCTGAAAACGACAGAGGTAATCAACGGCGGCTGGTGGACTTAGAACAACAGCATTTGGGTAGCTTGCCGAGACCAGTGTGTATATGTATGACGAAGTTAGAGGCCGATTTACGCAAGGTGGTTCGCGCGTCATATAGAAGACACAGTGGGGCTGTGGTGAGGGTTGGTCGAGAAGAAGCTGCGAGATTACTGCGAAGAAGAAGATTAGAAGATAAGAATTAGGCTTTTTCCGATTTTAAGGTTTTTTTTTTTTTTTTTTAATAAATAAAAACTTGAAAATAAAGATTGTAAGACATTTTTAGGCAGAAGACTATTTCAAATTGGGCGTGATCACGCCCAATTCAATTCTGACTCAAAATTAGACTAGTCCGTTTTTGGCGTGATCACGCCAAAACTCGACTAGTCTTCTGCCCCCCTACGAAAATGAGGCTATTTAAAGGAAATTTAACTTTTTTATTTGGCGTGATCACACCAAAAAAAAAGTTGTCCCTGAACCTATTATTCTACTAGACACGAACGAACAACTAATAAACCTAAAAAAATTGAAAATAATATTAAAGACGAAACAAAGCAAAATAAAATTTGGGTTGCCTCCCAACAGCGCAATTTTTTTGCGTCGTTATGCTCGACGTTCTTCCTCCATCATTGTGGTCAGCCAATTCCACGAGCATCCGTTAGTATCTCATTCAGGTCCAAACAGGCATATGCTTCATAGTTGTCAAGAATTTTCACGTAATATGTGTCAATGAGAACACCATCCTCTATCTTCCGAATATAAAAGCTAGTTGGAACCTTCGAAATCTCCAGATACCCATGGATTTCCTTGGCCTCTTCTAAAGGCGGGTTCATGACTTCCACCTCTTGAAAGATTCCAAAAACTTCTTCTTTGCTCTCATTCTTGGTGTATTTCTCTACTCTGCTAGGAAAAGTAATATACGGAAAAGAGAGTGAAGATTTTATCTTTTGTGGATCAGGTGACTTTTCTTTCACTTCATTCTCCTTCTCACTTTGATGTTCAGTGGTTTCCTCAAAGAAATCAAGTCTAGACTGTATCTCTTTTTCGCTTTGGAGCACAATTGAGCTGACATTCTCCGTCGGACTAACTTCAATTTGTGATGCTAGCCTCTCTGAACTTTGAGCTTCCCATTTACCAATAGAATTAGCCAGTTGACTAATCTGATTCTCGAGGATCTGGATGCTGGCTCTTGTTTCCTGTTGAAACTCTTGGGCATTCGTTGCTAGAGCTTTCACTATTTCCTCCAGTGATTGGCCAGAATCGGAATGTTGAGTAGGTGCTGACTGTCTCTCGTAATTATACTGAGAAAATCCTTGTTGTGCTCCTGGATCTTGATAATTGGAATTCATCCATCCCGGATTGTATCGAGCATTGTAGGGACAAGTTTTTGTAGGATGTCCAGGAATTGAGCATATTCCACAAATTTGGACCTGTCGTACCTGAAATAAAACCAACTTTTCCGCAAGAGAGATTACTTTATTTATCCTTCTATCTAAAGAACTCTCATGTGGAATGTCATCATGCCTAGTTCCAAAATATCGTGCATACGCATCCATTTTTTAATATGAACAAGGCAGAAATAAAAAAACGATGAAAAATGGTGGGAGAATAAATAACTAACTAAAATAAATACTAAAATCAACTCAAAAGAAATAAATCACTTTGCACCGTTCCCCGACAACGGCGCCAAAATTTGATGGGTGTCAAACCGCCAAATTAAATAAACCTACTTTCAAAATAACGAGTATAGTGGCAAGTAGGGTCGAATCCACGGGGAACGGGGATTAATTCCTTTTGAGCGAAAACAAGCGATAAATAGGGGGGGTTTTGAATTGCTTGTATCTAACTAATCTAAGAATCTAATAATTAATTAAAACATATAAATAGAATGACTAAAATATAAAGACGAATAAAAAGTAGTAACTCTGATCCAAGGGTATTTATATTCAATCATATTATTGATCATAGGCTCACATATATATTTTCTTGCAATTCAAATAGTTTAACCAAATAATTATTAGGATAGCCATAATAAATCTTGTGTTTTCCTAAATTAATTGATCAATCCCAGCAACTGATCAATACTTATCATTAACGAGTTGGGCACGATAGCGTTCCATACCACGTTAATGATAGCATTACGATTTATGAAAACAGCTAAACCTAATTACTAATAGTCGAGATAGCTGCAACTATCAATAATTAGCTTGTAGATTCAATTAGGTTAAATTAATTATGATAGCACGATTAATTCAACCTATTGCTAATAGGGTTCAATCCTTCATGACAATTACGGATCATGAATTCATGAATAGCAGTAAGAAATTGAATAATTAATTGAGTTGTCAGTTCAATCAATTAAACAATTCCTATATACATAAGCTTGAATCTACAAATATTTGAATTAAACAAGAACGATTAAATCACATAGCCTCACAATAACATAATTGAAATAAACCCTTGAACCAGAAAATAACCTTAATTACTGAAGATGGAATCCAAGGTCTTGAACAAAAGATGAAAACTAGGAGAAAAAGAAAGAAGGTGGCGTGATTTTTGTGTGGAGAGGAGAGAGAGAGCGCGTATTGGAATTCTTCTACACTGACTGGCGCGGCTCCTCTATAAATCACGCTAGGAAATTGAATTTCCTATTCCTACTCCTAAATCAAATCTTAATAATATCCAATCTTATTTCTAAAAAGAAAAATATCTAAATAATATCTAGATAATTACATAAAAGAAATAATAAGCCTAATTAAATAAAGCTCTTGATGTGCTTCCCCATAAATTGAAGACTTTAACAAATCCATGTCCATCTTCTCTCTATCTCGGCCCGCTTCTTCACTTTTCAGCCCAAAACATCAATTTAAGCTCAATTTTGCTCCAAGTCCAATTATTATTCTCCTACATGAAAAGATAATTAATTAAGATCAATAAAGAATAATAATCAACCAAAAATAAGGAAATATGGGTATAAAATATGGAATAATATATGCACATCAGAGGGATGTACCCATAGTCGTAAAACATCTTAACCTCGTCGACTTCCTGACCTGTGTTCTGATCCTTGACCTTTTTAGTTACTCGGTTGTGTCCTTTATTCACGTACTTAAACAGGTACTTGATTGAACGTGATTGATTGCACTACTCGACATTTATATGAGCATCATACTTCATTATAAGATACCTATTGTGAGGAATGGAGAATGTATTGTCAAGATCAACGCCATTCTTGGTCACCTTCCTTCCATCATTCCTCCTTCTATATACTGGATACCCATCATTGCCAATAACAGTTTCATCGGCAAATTTCTTTGAAAAGTATTTTGGGCAAACTCCCTCTTCTGACATGCTTGTGGAATTTTTCGAAGCAGGTCTACTAGGCTCGTGCATCTTGAAATCACGCACAACTGCACAATAATTTGGAGTAACACTCTCATCTGGTATTTCTATAGATATTATTTTGGCAATGTCACTGCCAGTGGGATTTCTATGCTGCTTGTCAAGAAGTAAAAGAATATGAAAAATAGGAGAGCCTTCTTTTTGAAACTCCACTGTGTAAATAGCATCTCTTTTTTTTTTTTTTTTCTAAAGATGTTAAATTTATTCAAATCGTATTTTTCTATTTTTGGTAAATTGGTAACTATAGATAAACTTGAAAGAAATACATGTTGTGCTTGCAACATAACATAAATAAATATTAAAAATCGGAGACAGTGAAATTTCAAATTTATTAAAAATCATCTATCCCATCAACTTATCATAAATTTAAGTAAAATATTCATGATGAGGAATATAAATATTTATGGTGTGTTAGTGAAATGATAGGGGATTTACACATTTTTAGGACAAAAAATGGGTTTAAGTGAAATTGTCAATAATTTTATAATTTAAATTGACACAAAATCATCCTTAAATGAGGATGACCTTTGAACAATATTATTTTCAATTTCTTGTCAACTCATACATGAACAAATCATGACAAATCATGTTACTAAATATCAAATTTGCCATAAAATATTCGAATTTAAATTAAAACATGAAATAGAAGTCCCTAAAATTTTTAAAGATGTAAAAATTAATTCGAATCATATTTTAATATTTTTTATAATTGGTAAAATTTACATAATCTTGAAAGATCGGCATATTGCAATGAAGTTAACATAACATAAATGAATATTGAAAATATATTTATTCTTGATTTTAACTATTTTTTGTGGAGTTATCAATTTTTTTAGTAATCTATAGATTGGAGCTGAAAATGGTGAATCTATGTAATTGAAGAAAATGGATGCTTTATAGAAAAGAAGTATTTCCAAGAATAGTTAACTATTGAAGTTTTTTCTTGGAAATCATAAATAATAACTTGATACATAAATAATAATTTCATAATTTTATGAAAATATTATGTACCAAATTCGTTATTTTTTTATTTATACTAATACAAAATTTTTATATTAAATTACTTATTTTAAATTCTGGTTATAGGAATTTAAATTAACACATGTAACAAAAAATAATGTCTTTTTCTCAACATCAACAAATTTAGGAAGGTTTGACAATCATAAATAAGGATAATTTCAGATGGGTGAATGGTAAATGTTTTATTTTTGGCAAAGATTAAATATTAAAATAATTCTCATATCCACCAATTTATTTGCAAGAATTTTGACTAGTATGCCTTAAAATATGTCGAAATAACAATAAGAAGCATCATTATTTATTTAAAAAAAATTACTCCAAAGTCTGCTACTATACGATTGTAACTTTTCAATTAGTCATTAACATAATTTATACTATCTATGAACTATAATGACAATCATATATTATTCTATAATCGCGAGTGATGTTATTATGTTAAATAGAGGGTATTTATTATAAGTTTGACCTAAATATTGCAATTAATAACCTTAATTATAACTTACAAATGTATTGTTCGGTTACATATGTCCTAAAATGATCAGAATATAATAAGGTAACTATAATTATAATTACAAAACACCAAAATTGACTTAAATATTTAATCGTCCAACTAAATTTCCTTTAATATGTCATTGCTAATGGATTATAAAGTTTCTCGATTATGTATAACTCAATGATCAACAAATTTTAGTTATGCGTGTGGAAATATCCAAAACATTTCTCAATAGATAAGTTAAATTCAACCAAACCCATCAAATGAGAGAAATTTATTAGGTTAAATTGAAGATATTTAATAGAAAAACATTCATATTGAAATATAACTGGAAAAAAAAATATTTGTTTCTCTATAACCATAACAATCAGTTCTCATCCCTCAATCTAAGCATACCAAAATAAAGAAATAGGAAATGTAAGTGGTGCCACAAATCTATCTATATATATATATAAAAGCTAAATGGAGGGCTTTTCTGTAATTCACTTTTTTCCGCCTAAAATATGTCTTTAATGCATTCTTCAATTCTCCTAAAGCATGAATTATATTTTTCTCTTCAAATTAATGCAATATTAAGCATTAACTTCCTTAATAAATGAACATATATTTTATTAAATTAAAAGTAAAAGGTAATATATAATTTAATGACTGACTAATTAAATTATTGTATTTGCAAATATAATTTTGTTATGATTATAATATTGTTTGATTAATCATGGGACTACGACTTCACATATATTTATATAGGATAATTGACCTTGAAATTATTTTTTATTCCATATTCATATTTTATATTTATTAATATTATTTCTTTATAAAAATAATTACACTTTGCAATCTAAACTATGAGACTTCACACGTGTTACAATCTAATTTTCTATTTAGAAATAAAATTAACATGCTTGAGATTATATAGTTTTTTTAGAGTTCCCAATATATGTTCTCAGTATATACAATTTGTCACATGTCTTTAAATAAATCTAATATTCATAATAAAAATGTAGAATTTATTTTAATAAATTTAAAAGTATACATGATATTATTAAGATATATTGAAGAATTCATATGTTTTATTTTTTATTCCAATAATTAAATAATCTTTGAATTTTATTTTATTAATATCAAGATTTTTTTAAAGCCTAAGAAGTATTCGAGTATATTAAATCACCATGTAAAATATTAAAACTTGAAAGTGAATTATTTTTAAATAAGGTTAAATAGTTATAGTTAAATTTGAAAATTTATTCATTTAGATAAATTAGAATATTTAAAAATTTGAAAAAATAAAAGAAAAAACTAATTTTCTTATAATATCATTCAATTTATTTTATTTAATATATTTTGGTGGGTCGTGTGATATTTATATATTTGTTTTTGTTTTAATATTCATCATCAATTAGGCTATTGCAATGTTCGTATAGGTCAAGATAAATACAGACACACTAAATATATGTTTAAGTTTCAATATTAAGAGATAGTAATTCTTAAAAATAGATATAATTTACTTTTTACATTTAACATTTTATCTTAATGTAAATCTATACAATAATATATTTATAAAAAGTAAGTTATATTAAATTCATATATCACATGGGAGAAATTGATATTTACATTATTTATAATTTTGGTTTAATATCATTTTGCAACATGTGCTATGAGCCTTTTTTAGTTTCATAACTATGTTTTTCAATCACAAACCTGCACTATACATTTTTTCACTTTTGCCAACAATTTAAGTGCGAAAAATAAAAGAATATTGAAAAATATTTATATAACATATAATTGTTTAAAAATCTAAAAATTATTTTTTAAAATTCTAAACTTCATTTATAATATCAAAAAAGTAACTCCATTTTTTTTTTAATTTTTTATAAAAAAAAAAGTTAAAATCAAATCATTTTCAGCAAGAAAAATAAAAAGTAATTAAAAAAATTAAAAATCATAAAGCTATTATAAATTTCTAAAAATTATCTTGAAAATTTATATTTTAAAATCTCTAAATTTCCATTTAAGATATGTGAAAGTATCTATGAAATGTTGAAATTATTTTTTAGCATATTCAATTTTCATAAAAAGTTTAAATGATTTATAAAAAATAAAAAATATTTAAAGTCAGATTATAATTTTGTAAGAAAAGTCTAATTTTATGACATAACTATTTTATAAAATTGATTTTAAAAAAAAAAAAAAAAAAACCTTTTAAAAATCTTAAAATTATTTGAAATAATATCAAAATTATTTGATCTTTTTCTATGAAAATTGATGTTTTATTAAAAGAATCTCTACATTTTGTCAGTTAAATTTATGATATTTTAAATGAATGTTTAGGATTTAAAAATAAATATTGTATTTTTTTGTTAGAATACAATAATTCTATTTTTTAATATTAGATTATACATTACTTAATTTAATTAAATAATTACTTTTAAAATAAATTTTCGTGCATCGCACGGGATCGATACTAGTGAAGACAAAGACAAACTAATATGCACTCAATAATAAGTAGATATACTTCGTCACTAACACCATAGAAAAAGTGCATCAAATAAGTAACTGGAACTTATGATAATTGTTGTCACTTTTTTTCTCAAATAAATTATTCAGATTAAACAACATATTACACAAACTAACATATTAGTCATATTATTTTTTTCTAATACACAACTTAAAATAAACTGAATGAATTTCCATAATTGATGAACTCTAACAACATGGGCCACAAAAATACACTACAACATGTCTTGGTATTCTCATAAGTGATTAACCCCTCTAATAGAAGACTCTCTCATCAATTACCTGTAAAAATATAAAACATCAAATCAATAAAACCAACATAGTTATGAAAAATTATATAAGTATCAGATAAATTAAAGCAACACATAAAGATATAAGAACAGTGTCTACTTTAATTAAAAATGACATTTATGTTAACTTAATAATAAATAAATCTATTTAATAGATTTTTTCCAAAAAAACTAAACTAAACTAAACTAAACTAAATTAAAATAAACTAAACTAAACTAAAGAACAAAAATACCCAAATTTTTATGGAAAAAATAAACAACAATTAAATAAGAATAGATGGAAAAAAGACCGGCATGATTGGAATGGAAGAGGTAATGGAGTGAAAGAGAATAATTTCATTTGAATTGGAGGAATAATAAATTGCTTCCAATATTATGTGACCAAAAGATGTAATATAGAATGAATTAACATGGAAAATTTGAAAACAATAAAAGCACATAATATTTTTTAAGGAACTAGTAATATACCTGTGCGATGCACGATTTGTAAATATAGTAATGGGTATATAATAAGGGGTAGTTCTATAATACACCTAGTGTATTAATACACCTATATCTTTTACCTACTATAGTAGGTTACCAACAAGTAATTTCTTATTTGTTTTTAATCAATTGTGTATGACCCATAACACATTTACCTAATTTCTTTATAGATCTAATAATGGATTAATATTGATATTTTCTTACAATCCCAACCATGAAAAAAATATTTCATAAATAATAATAAATAACTAATATACATTTTTATTTTTCAAAATAATTAATGCAGTTTCGTATATATAATAAAAATATGTCATCTCATTACGAGTTACGAGTTTATAGGTTATTTATAAAATATAAAATATTTATGAGTAAACTTATGAATCCATGTTGTGTCAAAAAACAATCTAGCTTTATATAATATTAATATTAATAATACTTCTTGTCCCTAAAAAAATTAATAATACTTCTTTTAAACTTGGCAATATTGTATCAGTATATTGTATTAAAATTGAAGGAAGAATACAAAAATGATATGATATTATAGTTCTTTTTTATTTTTTAGGTCGACTACGTAAAATTATTAACAAACACTATGTAGATGATTCGGTTATCGTTAGTTAAAAAAAGAGAGTAGGAGTTGATAGATGTTAGATGATGTTTAATTAATTCAATTGTAATACAAATAAAATTGAAGCATGACAATAAGTTATGGAATAGTATCGTACACTTATCGTGGATATATGTTAATATGCTATTGTTAACATGTCAATATTAACAGATGTAGATTTTATGTAAGAGAATTAACTATCTTTTTAAAAAAAATAATTTTTTTGATTTTTTATTTATTTATATATTTTTTATAAATTGTTTTAAACTTTTTAAATAAAATTAAATTTTGTAAAAATAGTTCCAAGGTTTTAAGTTAATTTTAAGATATTTTAAATTAATTTTTAGAGTTTAAAAATAATTTTAGATATTAAGAAAATAACTTTATAATTTTTAGTTTATTTTATTTTCTTGCCGAAAATTGTCATTGGAGGTTGCAATTTTGTAAAACAAGTGGAGTACAAGTTGTAATGGGTAAAAATAAAAGTTTAGGTTCCAAAGTAACAAAATGAGTATAGTACAAGCTGATTTATGTAATTGACCCTAATTTGAAATATTATAAGGTAAAATATATAAATTTATTCTAAAATATTCTGAAACGGCAGACCAAGATGCTACGAAGCGAAATAATTCTAACGAAAAATTTGGAACAAGATTGATAACTTTTGTTAAGATCAGAAGGTATATCTAGAAAATAAACTGTGTAAATAATTTAGATTATCTTACCATAAGAAAATATTTGAAAATAAGAACTTAAAAAATTGTTATATGAATCTGAAATTTATATTTAAAAGTTAACAAGTATTTAATAACTCCATAATGATAACGTAAAATCTAAGATATTGTAAATTAAAATGTACCTTTTTTTATAAAAGAAATATATGTATAAAATTATTCAATCCGTAACTAGATCTTATTCAAATTAACTAAAATTACAAAATTAAAAATATTTTTCAGTAAATATAAAGCACATAATAAATACTTATACTTCTCAAAGTAATTAATACCTTACTTATTTAAATTAATCAAAATTACAAAATAAAAATACTTTTCAAGTAAATATTAACCGTGTAGTAAATATTTTTAACTTTCAAAATAATTAATATCTTAAAAAATATTAAATGAATGAAAATAGTTTATTAAAATCCTATGATTATTTAATTGAATATAAAATTAAGAAGTAAAATATGAAATACTACTACTAATAATAATAAAACATTATTTGTTTAAGTCATTAGAATCTTGATACCTATTGAATAGGTAAGTGGTTAAATAATTTAATGGCTAAGATTGCATTAAGAAGATCCAAGGGTTGTCATGATTAGGTGTATTAATACACTAGGTGTATTATAGAAGGACCCTATAATAAGAATTATAAACTAAACTTATATATATTGTTGTAATAGTAGTAGTAGTAGTAGCAGCAGGAGCAGCAGCAGCAGCAACAACAATAGTAGTAGCAGCAGTAGTAGTAGCAGTAGTAGTAGGAGGAGGAGGAGGAGGAGGAGTAGTAGTAGTATGTAAACAATAAATTATTTAAATAAACAATAAATTATAAGAAAATGAACATAATAATATTTAAGAAATAAAAGCAAACAATATAGATAATTTAAATACTAATTATAAGATTTAATAATATAAAAAATACATTATCAGAAAGAAAAATTCAATATATTTAAATATTTAGAAAATATTTCTTATTATAAATATATTTTTAAAAATAGAGATAATAGTATTGTAAAATAAAATCTCCTTTAAATAAAAATAAATCACCAACAAAACAACAATTATATCAAAAATAATATCAATACTAATTATTTTTTCAAACATTGAGAAATAATATATCATTATTTACTATTTTAAAAAATATAGTACATTATGTAATATTTTTAAATAAACACAATATTAGAGGTCCATACGTAATGAAGAATTTAACATTTTTAAACTCAAGAAAATACTTGATGCAATAAACAAACAAATTTTATACATACATACATACATAAGATATATATATATATATATATATATATATATATATATTCAGAGCTTAGAATTAGTTTGTGTTGATAAAACTACCGTGACAAAATTCTCCAATTTTCTAATTTCTCATTTATTTACGCTCATATTAATATGATTAATACCGATTAATACCCAACATATACGAATATTTTGTGAATAGTATCCGCATAATTCCCGCAAACTGTAAAATTGTGTTTGTTCTTCTAATTTGTTTTTATACATATTTTTGTAATTTTTAATTTCATAATAATATATTGTAGAAATTCGTGAAAATATGATAATTATTAAAATAATGAATTTGTCTAGTAAAATAAGTTTTAATTATATTTTAAGGTGTACGTTTGAAATAATCAACAATAATACATATTGATAAATAGATAATTATACGGTCTCTAGGCTTAAAATATTATTTTTTTAAGAAAGAACATAATTCGTAAGCAATATAGAATGTCGATCTAATAAGAATCTAACCTATGACATTCTAATAAACAATACTTATTAAGAATAAAAACTATGAGAGTGTTCCATTAAATTAACGGAATAAATAATATCAAATCATAGTATTCAAATACCATTTAAATTAAGGGGTAAAAACTCTTTCTAGCCTAAACTATGACCGAACTATCAATTTGGCGCCTAAACTTTTTTTACTATCACTTCAGTGCCTGAACAAAACAAAACTGTCATTTGCAATCCGTCGGTGATTTTTTCGGCCAAAAGTATATTACGTGCTTACCATGTGATTCAAAATATATTTTTCAATGATACTCCAGTGTCTGAACTACAAGAAATTGTCACTTTGCAACCCGCTGATTTACATGAATTACAAATATTTATTAGGACTGCGGGACCATATGAAATCTTTTTAGATAAGTAAGGGACATTAACAAATATTCGTGGATAATTAAAATATTAAATGATGCATTTTGCCTCGAAATAGTTATTGGGTGGGAAAAAAAAAGACAAAGAAAAAAGAACAAAATTATTAACAAAGCACTTGACAAATTTCACTATTATTTTCAATCGATATTAATGTAAACTGCATGCATTCATGATATTGTTGCTAGTTTATTTTCAACATAATATTTCAAACAATCCAAAAATATTTAGAATACTAGAAAGTTAAGTGAACTAATAACCTTATTTTCTCCAGAATATATATTTTTTCTTGAATAATATCACTTTTTGTAATGATATTTGAAAAATCAAAAGATGTAATAGTTAAGCTAATAAAAGTTGTTTATGTCAAATTAATCACCACTTGATAAATGTTTGACTATAAATGTCTTACTAATTTTATTTACCAAACATAATACAATTTGTCAGTCACAATAAATACTTACGTCTAATATACAAATAATCATATATTAAAAAGTTACATTTTCTAATATAATATTAATTTTAATATATATAACATGGTGTCTGATCAAAGATCGGAAAAATAAAACTAATCTTAAAAATTTTGAAATGGACTAAGAAAAAATATATTATGTTTTTAATTGAAAAAACAATTCCTAAATAAATAAATAGATCGATTTACACTGTCAATTTCAATCGTCTATGGAACAACTATCGAGAGCTACTTCGTCACATATGAGGCAATGTGTCACACACACCAATCTCTTTTATTTTGTCCATAGTTTTTTATTTTCTTGAATAATCTCACATTTTTATTTTATATAAAAATATGTCACAATTACTCTTCAAAAAACTATTTGATATCATAAATTTTAAAGAAACGTAAATAAAAAAAAAATTAAGTATATTTATTTAATTATTAGATTGATTTGCAGTCACTCACAATATAAAATGTACAGTTATGTCTATAATAAAGACTTTAATCAATGTAAAATGCATTTTCCTAATATGATTTATCTTTTAATTATATTCAACTGGGTGTAAAATTAAAAGTCATGAAAAAGATGATTAATATGAGAAACTATAAGCCAATTTTGAACAAAAATAATAAATGTATTAAGAAACTAAAAAAAAAAAAAAATCTCTAGTAACAGATAATAATTAATAGCTGCGACATTTATCATCCATGCAAAGCCCGCCAAGAATCCGTCGTGAGGGAAGTGTTACATACGCGCCATTATTTCCTAGCAAATTTCCCAAAAAAGAAAAAAATAATAAGAAAAAAGAAAAAAAGTTTGAATATATGACAACATATAGAAAAAAAAAATGAAATGTGTGATTTCGCTATATATTGATAGCTCCAACTAATTATTCATTAAGATTTGACATGTCAATGGAAGATTAATAACTTTTAATGTGTTTATATATATATATATACATATATATATTAATAAATTTATATTAATTAATTTTATCGTATTCAAAAAAAAGTTATATTTATCAAATAAATATATAGTCAAACCAATATCTCAAATTCAACCCAAAAAATTAACCAACAAAATTACATGTTTCGATCACAATTTTTATTAATATAAACAATTGTTATGTTTTCAGTAATAGAGTCCTCACTTATATAAGGAACATATACATTATATCTCTTTATTATTGTAATTGGTGTTAATTTATATCTATAACGGAAATCAAGGAGATATTTATGACTATCAGTATATAAGTCAAAACTTAACTTAGATATATATTTTACTCTAATATAACTCACAATCTATTTTTAGATGATTTTTTTGGGTGGGAAAATTTATTTTTTTCTATTTATACACGGATGTACTTTTATATTAAGTAGGATTGTATGCATTAGCTCCCAAATTAATGGAGTTTTAAATCTCCTTACCGTAAATTTGTCTAAATAAGTGAAAAATAGTATTAATTGAAAATAATGAGTGAAAATAAATGAAGAGGAAATGGCTGATATTGTGACATGTGTCCTTCCTAATGAAGAAAGGTGTAATGGGCGGGATACACTGAAGACCAAACAACTTTTTACTTTCTTCTAAACCTTATTTTTAAAAGAGTTATATTAGAATGTGAATTTTTTTTTTTAAAAAAAAAAAAAGAACATGATTTGGATAAATTAATATTTGATAATTATAAATAAATGTTACTGTGAGGACCCAAATTGATGCTGCTCTCCAACATAGCTCTGCAATTACTTTTAATGTACCCGAAAATAGTAAAAATAATTACCGTAAACTTCTTCCGCTATTTAACTTACATAGCATCAAATCTCCCTTCTCTATAGAGTTATCACAGAAAACCTGTTGGCTTCACCGACTAACTTCCACCTGTTATTCTTATTTCGGATGCAAAAGGTCCAATTTCCTCTAAAATACCCTTGGACAAAGCAAGCACGTGTAAGGTTAGAACCAAAAGCACCAACAAAGTTGGATGAAATGACCTATAAAATATAAAATGAACAAATATGTTTTTAATTAACATGTTGCAAAAGGAGCAATGCATAGAGATCACTAACCAATTTTGGAATGTCATTACAAGAAATATGCTAAACAACAACGGTCCAAAGATAACGGTTTCCTTTAACACCGTTGTCTATTAAAAAGCAACCGTTGTTGTTTTGTTAAACAATTCGATGAACAGCAACAATTATCCTTAGTCGTTGTTGTACTCCTGTTATTGTTAAGTGCTAATTTGTTTTTTTTTTTTACTTTAATTTTTGTTTATTCTCTAAACACAATAACTTTTTTCTTTAATTTCTTTTTTTATTCTCCAAAAACAAGAAACGTTTTACACATTAACTTTTACTTATAACGCTTTTAGAACTTCACTCTTTTACACACACCTTCATCTTCAGAAAAAAAATTCCAAATCGCAATACCCTAGGCCCCATATCCTAGCCGCTTCTCCCCGTCGTCTCACCGACGTCGCCCGTTGTCTTCTCGTCGTTGGCCCGACGTCCCCTTGCCGTGCCGCTCTCGGTGCTCATTGCAGATGTGAAGATTTTTCAACGGGGAAATGCAGATTTTTCGCACGAGACGAAGAATCTAGAAGGCGATTTAGCATGTGCATAAGAGAAATCACAGCAAGGGTATGCCATAGATCTCTCCTCTCTCTCCCTCTCAAAGCAAATTGTCAAATGCCTTGATTAAAATTACAATAATTGATTGCAATTCAATCATTATCGAGCATGTTATTTGCTGCCTTTATTTCTGGTGATGATTGCTAATGTGAGTTTATGTTGATCGAATGAGTTATCTTGAGTTGTGGTATGCGGCAGTTGAGCAAGTACAACCACTGGTTGTATCTATTGCATGTAATATCTTATTTTCATCTATGTTGTTCTTGTATCTATTGATTTATGTGTCTCAGTAATGGAGCAACTATTGAATGGTCACAATAGACGTGTGTTTTGTGTGCTATTATATGTAAAATTTATACTAACCATTACTTGTTATAAGAGATCCTTAGGGTTAGTCCTAATTAGCTGGTTTCTAGGTTGGTTCTGTTGTTAGAAACTGTTTTTTTTTTTTTTTTGTGCAATCAGCCTGTCTGATTTCGCCTAAATCAATATGATTTGCAGCTTGATCTTTTTTTTTTTTTTAGTTGATCACTCTCTCTTCATTTGGTTACTCATGTTTGCTTTGGTACCTCATGTTCATATATGCAGGATCTCGACCTTAAATGGCTTGGAGGAAGTATTACTCAAAGCTGGTTTCAGGGTGCAATGCGTTGAATTTAAGTATTATGCTTATGAAGATTTTGCGTTTATGCATGTCATTTGTATTGAGACAGTCTGTACCAGCATATGATTACGTGAATCTCTTGACACTTTCTGCGTTTGACCGATTTACAATCAGTTTTCACATTTTCATTTTGTTCGAGTTCCACGATACGTGGAAGCCAAAATCAATGATTATTTAGTGAATTTACCGAAGCTGCTATCATATTCATTGTACATCACAAACTGTATTCTTGAACTCTTCAATCCATTTATTTAAGCACGCAGTCATCATCTTCTTGTTTGTGTAAGAACACTTCAATCCATTTATTTAGGCATGTTTTCATCACCTTCTTTTGTGTTTAAGCACATTGTTTTATATCCAAATTACAATAATACTCATCTTGTAGAATGAGGGTTGATCTTATCTTCTGTGTTGTTCTCCTAACAACTTTATTCTTGTACTAATTCCAATATGAAAATATGTCAATGCAGCTAGCAGCGCCATCATTTGACGCGAATGGAATGATATGAGTCGAACACAACAGGAGAATATGCGAGAGGATCACAAGCTGAGTGGCTTCACATGCAGGTAGGAACTAGTTATGATAAAAGAGCAAGCTGAGTGGCTTCACATGCAGGTAGGAACTAGTTATGATGAAAGAGCAACCTGATATGAAACTTAGCTATCATCATATCAAGCTACCATTTTAGACTCCCTCAATTTTTGTTTTAATTATTATCAACAGTTCTTTACATTTGGAGGATAAACATATTTTCATTTAGTTGACAAGTCACTTTAGTTTAGTTGACAAAGATGGAATTTCTTAGTCATATCATTTTGTTCAGAGTTTTAATGTTATCCGAGCAACTTTTTTACCTTTTTTACCTTTTTTTTTTTTTTTTTTTTCTTTTTTGGGATGGGGAAAAGAAACTTATTATATTAGAAACATTACCTTTTGCAATTAGCATTCCTAATATTATGATCTAAGCTTATCTTGGATATAAAGTTTTGTTTTTGGCTAAAACATTGGCGTGGATGTGGATTGGCTTTGATGTTATGAGAAAAAAAGGCGGGGTTTGATGTATCTCATTGTGCCCCCATCAGACATAGGTCTCCCGTGACTTTAGATAGGATATCATCTTTTTCTATAGAGGATTACGACTGTTGATTTTTTTTTTGTGACCACGGAAGCTGCATTTCAGAGGGACTATTTGAGATATGCATTTTGGGATTTAGTGCAGAAAGAGATTATATGTATGGGGTTTCCTGACGATGATCTGATTAACTTAAAGTTTCTTTTATTTGCTTTGGTCTTAATTATAAGGATGAATGATTCCTTAGAATTGCAGAAGTTGACTAGTGAATTTTCTTGTTACGTAGTTTTATTCTTCTTGTATTGTTTAATAAACTAGCAGTACTCTTGAGCTCTTTCAGTCAAATAACATGTAAATTGGTTAGAATAAAAGGTTTAATTTTTTTTTATATATTTTCACTATTGCAAGGGAATGTTCCTGCTGAAACTTGTTATATTTTCACTGTTACCTTTCCAAAATTAATACATAAAGTAGAAAATAATTAACCTTATAGGAAAATCTTGTGTTGCAATAAAAGCTTAGAAGTTTGACCCTGGTGTCTATAGAAGGAATGATATATTTTTAAAATGAAGATATTTTGGCTAATCTTGTGTTGCAATCTCACCCCCCGCCCCGCCTTTTTTTTACTATTTTATTCTTCAATTATTTGGATCCTAAATGCAGGTACACCCCATCTAATCAAACCTTGTACCATCATCCATATCATTAAAAAGAAGAAGAGAAAACCCCCTGCTTGCCATTTTATGCTTTCGAGGTCATTACAATTGTATCCTCGAGTTTGATCCACATATTATCGCAATTGTATATAATCTTTACTTTGAAGTTTGTACTCATCACACAATATAACTTAGGGTTAAAAGTAGTATTTCAAACTTAAACTACTTTTTAATTTTCCACATTACAGTTTTTCTTTAGAATTATTTTAAGGATGATTTGATAAACATTAATTAAATTTAGAATTCATTATATGTGTTTTAACAATTCCCGCAGAAAAGGTAGTCTGAAGCTGAAATCAATGAAGTACGCCGTGAATGGGCAGAATGCTTGCAACAATACATATATGAATAGAAAAGGTAAATTTGTTGATAACCCCTTCTTGCCTTTCTGTTTGGGTAAATTCAACTTTATATATGTTTTCACTTGGCTGAGTAGGGATGAGGAAATATTTATGTATGGTTCCTTCATAAGCTATATATAAATCAATAACAAATGTTAATTATCCAGACCATATTAATAAAACTCTCTGCTCAATATGTTTTTCTAAATTGGTAAGGCATGTTAGATAGAAGGGCTGATTAAGTCCCTTTTGTTTGTTTTGTGTAAGGGCTTACTTATAACAAAAGTATTTGGTACTCACTGGCAGTTAATGATTACATAACTTAGAAGTCTAAAAATGAACTGTTGAATATGCATGTTGATTGTTGATTAAGAGTTGGTACTTTTTTTTTTTGAGGTGATTTAGAGTGAGTTTCACCATTATTTATATTGTCACCATTATAAATATCAAAGCTGATGTTCGGTTTCAATATTTGGTCTTAATGGGAAAAGTTGATGTTGAGTTCGTCGTTTCTATGGTCTTCGTTGTGATTTGTCAAATCGTAGGCATTTCGCTAGTTCAATCGGCTGAGTTTGTTTCAATTGGCTATTTGCTTGATTTTCTCATTGGCATTAAATAAATTTCCCCATTGAATTGGGTAATGTGATTTTGTTTCTTTGTTTAAGGCATCAACATCTCTACACAAAGTGTGTGTGTGTGTGTGTGGTTGCTATTTTTTATCTTTTCATTGGCATTATGGAAATATGAAAAAAAAAAAAAAAAAAAAAACTATGATCACAATTAGAATTAGGTACGATTGTAAACTGAAAATCTATGATCACAATTAGAATTAGATATGATTGTAATCTGAAAATGACCTTTCTCCTTCACTGACTTCATCTTTGTTGTTGCGGATGCATTGATAGGTGGCTTAGTGTGGTGTCGTGGAAGCATTCATGATACGCCTACGTGGCACGCCATGTTCTATGCTGTTATGTGTGAATATTGTTGCTATATCGTAATTTTGAAGTTTTTGTGTGTGAAAATGATGGGATTTTAGTATGATGAAGAGACGATTAGCATGCTTGATGCTACTCAAAATTTGGTCGTGTAGTTAATTTGGATGATGTGTTACTATCAAAAAAATTGTTTATTTAAGTTTTAATCCTTTTATGTGATGTATTTTATTGAATTATTTATTGTTTAAAAATATTAAAAAAATTAAAACAGGAAACAATAGCTAGTGATAGGTATCACAAACTCATTGTTATAAAGGTTAAACAACAACGGTCATAAAACATTGTCTTTACTGTTGTTGTAAAGATTAAAACGAAAACGGTAAAAAACCATTGTTATCACTGTTGTTGTAAAGGCACAAAAGACAACTGTTAATAATTGTTGTTAACAATAGTTGTTGTGATCCAAAAGACAATGGTTCAGCTGCGTTATAACGGGAGTTATGGTAAACATAAACCACAATGGTTTATATGCATTGTAAAACCATTGTGGTATGCATCTTTGACAATGGTGAAAAAGGGTTGCAGTAGGTTGGGTCTACCACAACGCCAGGTACGACAACGCTCATTTATCACAAACAACAATTGTTTTCCACCGTTGTTGTTTAACAGAATTATTGTAGTATGTTCAGGTCTGGAGTTATAAAAAATTTACAATCGACGTAAAATCCCTTGCATAAAGGCTCTTTCGTATGGATAAACATCTAACAAAAAAAGGGAAAAAATCTCAAAAGGTAAGTATTGTAGTAAATATATTTCAAGAGTATTGTTTTAAAAAATATTTAGTGTATGAATCCTAACCTTAAAAAGAAAGTTATATGTTTTCATAATTTTCACTATACTTGTCATTAGTTGTATCCACATATAGATATACTAAAAGGAGGACAACATGGCCTTAAAAGAGAAACCACTTACAGAACCATATACAGATTAAGCTAAAATTATTCAAGTATAAATTTCAACTGTTATATCTTGAAAATCATTTATTTATGAAGTACATCCTTTTAAAAGAGAAAGTAAGATTAATAAAATAGTTTATACCACCATTATACAATTCAAGTAAAATCGTGTATGTCTATATGTGGATTTTTCATAATATGTCAAATTACTCTAAATAAAAAATTAAAATGTGTACATCTCTAATCTAAGCACGATCAAAACGTCAACCAAAAAAATAAAATTACGGAAGTATACGAAAAAATAAAAAATGCAAAAAAGGAAATCAATTTTTTTAACATATATCTAAATCTGAAAACAAATACATACGAAGATATATTTGTGACATAACCAAAATGATTTAACTTTAACAAATCGTTTTACTTTTGAATTATATTTCCACTATTATATAGAGTTTACAGTTATTATAACTTAATTCGAAATTATTTAACTTAATTCGATATTAAAAATAATTTATGGTTATACCATCGATTTCTAAATCAAAAGATGTTTAATTTGTAAAACATGTGAAAAATGGGATAACTTTAACAATCTGTAAAATTAAACTATCTTAAGAATACAAAATGTGTACAAATATACACTATATTTAACAACCTGTAATATTAAAAAGAAATCAGGAAGATTATATTAAAATGAATAATTCAACTGAAAATAAGAAAATGTTGAAACATAGAAAAAATTAAAAATTTCAAAAGAATAAATCGGATATATTTTCTAAAAAAATATCTAAATACGAAAACAAAGATCTTCAAGAGATCAGGTTTTAAAATATGACAATAAAAAATTGGGAAAAATCTTCATTATTATATCGTAAAAAAATATTAAAAATTTCTAAACTCATAATTCGCTTGAAAGATTTAGCATATCAGAATTTTTCAATATTACAATTATTAATCTGATGCCATTAATAAATAGAAACACTAAACTTTATAAAACATGAAACCCTAAAATGAACTAACAGAACATAAAACAGAAAAAATGAAAATAAAATTATTGCACATCAAGAATAATACAGAAAACATAAAAAATAACAAAGAATAAGGTAGGAATGTAATGCCTTAATTTGGCCCGAAACCTCAATCTTCCTTGAGAACTGCTTGCGAGTTGAATGATTAGGGTTAGTTATCACAAACAAAACACTACTACGATAAAAAATAAAACTCGCAAAAACTGAACAAACAAAGTTAAAAAGAAAAAACACAAAGAAAGTAAAAGATTAATTCACACAAAACCATAAATTCAACCATTCGCAAGTGAATAATGGACACAACCCTAAAATAATTTTTTGCCAAGTGAATTACTCCCTCCGTCCCGATCCAATTTGCCTACCTTGGCCGGCCACGGAGGTTAAGAAAAAGCAGATTTTGTGGAATCTTTGACTTTTTCAAAGGTGGAGATTGAATGTGGAGATTTTGAGGGTGGAGATTGTGAGAGAAAGTTGCCATTTATGGGTTGGCAAATTAGATTGGTACAAACCAAAAAGGAAAGTAGGCAAATTAGAGCAGGACGGAGGGAGTACTAAACATAAAATACGTTGAATATGTGTTTCAAATACCTTATTATTCTTTAATACCAAAGAATCTTCATGACCTGCAACATGAGATGAAGAAAAAAAAAACAAATAACAAAAAGTTGAAAATAGAAGAAGATGCATGAACTAAAAAATAAAAATAAAAAAACGAAAACAAAAACGACAAGATATACAGACCTAAACATTCACATTTTTTTTTTATCTATATACGCAAATATCGTAGAATACAAAAATACCGTAAGAGAGTGAAGAACAAATTCTCTGATTGGATATGTGTTTCAAATACTTTATTTTTCTTCAATACCGAAGAATCTTCAAGACATGCAACATGAGATAAAGAAAAAAATCAAATAACAAAAAGTAAAAAATTAGAACAAGATGCATGAACTAATAAATTCACAATAAAAGCAAAAATGATGAGATATACAAACTTAAACATTCACACTTTTTTTTTTTATTTATATATACAAATATTGTAGAATACAAAAATACTGTAAGAGAGTGAAGAAAAATTCTCCGATTGAAAAGGATGGGCTGCAAAAATGGAGGGAAATATTTTATGCTCATCATTAAATATAAAACGTTCTTTCGCGTTTTAGTTGTAGGTAATTGGAGGAAGGTTTGACAATATTAGCATTTTAAAAAATGTAGATGCAAAAGGGACGAATGATAAGCCTTATAAATTTGGCATGTACATATTTTGTGATAATTCTCATAAATAAATATTACAATAGAAGAAAAGTATGACCTTCCCCTATTTAAATCGGCAAAATAATTAAACAAAATTAAAGTAGTTAATTAAATTCAGATCTTGAATCAACTTCAACCATTGTGATAAGGACACATGTCCTTCCAGAAGAGGAAATGGCAAATGGCCTGGAAAATGAGATATGTCTAAAAATAGTAGAGGATTTTGCTTTTATATATACTAATTATGTTCCCGTGCAATGCACGATATGTTATTTATCAAATAAATAGTATTTTAAAACTATACCATTTTAGTATAATAACTTTTATAAAGATAATTGATAATATATATTTTTCGAAAGTAAACGTTTAGATCATCATTACGGGGTACTTATAATTTAAGTTTCTTAAAATTACTAAAACTGTAAAAATATTCATCATCTTCGCTAAAAGAATATTTATAATCAACTTAAACATAAAATGTATCTATCGAAAAATAAATAGAAATAAAAATATTTTGAGTTATATAGTCAAGGATGAAAATATCGATTGTTACAGATATATCAGTGTCTCAATTTTTTGGAAATATCTGTATTAGTGCATTTTTTAAAAATACTGAAAAATGTAGTAAAAATCTGAAAATCAGATTTTTATAGATAACTTAAATACAAATATTTTTCTTTAAATTTTATACAAATTAAACATGTTTACAACTATTTTATAAATGTTAAACCATATAAATGTTCTATGATAATATGGATATAACAATTTTTTTTTTATTTAATATCCAAATTAGAAAAAATAGTAATACACACACACACACACACACATATATATATATATATATATATATATATATAAATGTACGACACTTAATTTTAATGAAAAAAATTGAAACAGTAGTTAGTTCAGTTAGTTTTTTTGTCTTCATTTTAAGAAGACCGATTCCTATGGGTTTCTCTATTTAATTTCATAAATCAATTTTAAAGGTCCATTACTTGATCCTAGTTATTCAATTGAATCAAGAAAGAGTTGCCCCTCCTTCGTTTATTCACCATCTCCAACGTCTAACTCTGTAAAAGCAGCAACTACAATCACCTCTGATACATTTGCATCAACCAACACTCCAACCTCAATCAAACATGAGACTTCGAAAAACAGCAAAGGGAGTAGTTTTATGTTTCTTCTTTTCTGTTGTTGAAGTCAAGGGAAAAAAATGAAAATGAAGCATAACGATAATTTTGGAAAAAAACTAATATTTCCGGAGATATTCAGAGAAAATTGGAACAACCACCCTGACATCGATACAGAAATCGAAATTTCACAGATAACTTAAAAATTTCTTCGATATCTTCACAAAAAAGAACAACACCAATATTTCCATTTCGGTTTTCTGAAAATTCCAAAATTTCAGCGAAATGTCCCAATAATTTGCATCCCTAGTAATAGTTGAAATAAATTATATTTTCTACAAACTTTGTAACACTTTCCTATGAATAATTCAAGCTTTGCAATCCTCTGCAATCCGTCGTCATAGAAATTGCTCATATAACTACTAATGGCTTGTCATTTTTTCGTAATACTTCACATAGAAAACTATTTGGCATATCGATAAAAAAAGACATTGAGAGGATATAAATATTGTTGAATAAGCTTATCATTTTTAATGGCATGAAAATCTAAGAAATCTACTAAGGTTATAACATTGTTAAACATTAAGTTGTTGACCTCTCCGTGATTCGTTTTTCTCTTTAGAAAAAAATAGTAACTTTACAACCTAACATACACACACACACACACATATGAAGTACTACCGCCGCTTCCTTTAGATACAAGTTTAAGTTCCGTGAAATATTTATAAATATACGGTCTTTTTAGTTTTTTCACCATTTTTTCAATACTGCCATATCATGATTCCTAAAAATTCTTTAATTTTCTAACCTATCATATTAAATACCATAAATTAATAGAAACAAAGAAAATATAAGTGAGATGAAAGGGAGAAATTTGAAAAATATAATTGAAAGTTTATTTGTCCGTTCCTCTACCTCTTATTCTCTTACCAAAGCTAAAAATGCTTTTAAAAAAATGAAGGTAGTATTAGATTAAATATAGGAGTAAAAAGACATAAGTAGCATAGTTGATAGTAGAAAGAAAAAGAGAAAAAATGATAGTGCAAGGATAAATTTTCGATTGTACATAACCGGGTATTTGTATGCCCAAATATTAATTTTAATATGGTAGGATGTTTTACTTGAAATATGTAATGCATAAGTCAATAGTTACCAATGTTAAGTATAAGAATGTTACATTACCTCGAAAAACACTACAACATAAATGGCTTTAAGTAACATTTTGTTTGTAACATGCATTTTTAAAATTTAAACTTCTATGCAACACTTTGGTAACACTTATGAATATGTAACACTTCCATATAACACTTTTGTAAAATGTGTGAATATGTAACATATTCATGTAACACGTTTAGAATATGTAACACTTTTGATGTAACACTTTTAAAATAGTAACACTTCTGGAAACACTTTTAAATAAGTAACATTTTCTAGGTAACACTTTCAATTAACAAAATCATATATTTATTTTATTCTAAACTAACAAAATATCTTTGGATTTATTTTTCTCATATGACTTTTGAAGAATTAAAATCTTTCAATCACTTATATTTTAGAAATGATTTTTTCAAGCAAAGTTTTATGTACGTCGTAAATCTTAACTATCACAGAAGAACATTTTTAACATGAGATGATGAAAACAATCGACTAAAATAATAATTTATTAGAGCACCTAAGAATTTACTTATTAGTCATATAACATAAATTTTAGCATGCCTTTTCTTTTTTCTCTTTTTCTTTTTTTTTTTGTGCGCATAACTATACAAACATTATATTTTACTAACAACGAGAAGGAGTTTTGTAGCTTAAAAATTTGAATACATTTTAGTATAAAACATTTGACTTGAAATATTTTGTCATGTCTTTCATGTTCGTAAGTTTATTTTTGTATTTAATTTTATATTCTGTAAAACACAAGAAAAGTAATCAATTACTAATTTACCAAGGTGTCTTAAAATTATCTACTTATTGCAATTGAAATTAATGACATAGTTTTTATATTTTATAAAATTTTGATGTAACAAATTAGTGTGATATTGAATAAGTTATAAATGTGTGTGTGTGAGTTTGGAAAAAAAAAAAAAGTAATGAAAATTTTGTATCAAATTATATAATAGGATATGCTAAATAAAATTAAGTTATATAGTTTGGTAAAACATTAATCATGAGAACAGTTTATTGATGTTAGAGCAAAAAAACGTGTATATATGGCATTTCGTATAAAATAATAGAGTTATTATAGCATAGTGGTTTGACATTTACAATAAAGATCATGCAAGCTTCCAACCTGAATTCAAAACCCAACAATGGCAAATGTTCAATATTTTTTGTTTTTAAAAGAAGTGTTACATAAAGGATTATATGTAACATTTTTTTAGTGTTACCATGAAATGTTACAGTTTAAAATCTAATGTAACACTTATAAAAGGTGTTACTAAAGATCATCCAAAGTGTTACTTTAGACTTTAAGTAGCACCGACGAATGTATCACTAATAAAGTGTTACCTAAAGTCTATTGTAACACTTTTTGGTATATATGTAACACTTTTTAGGTGTTACATAAACTCATTTATGTTGTAGTGAAAAAGTATAAAGATGTTACAATATAAACTTAGTGCAATTTTTAAGAAAATAACCAAATTAATTAATAGGAAAATTAAATTAAGAAAAATTGGGCTTAACATGACATCCTAATTAGATTTATTTATTAAGGAAGGTAATACTTAATATTGCATTAATTTGAAGGAAAAGAATATAGTTAATGCTTTAAGAGAAATGAAGAATACATTAAAGATAAATTTTAGGCGGGAAATAGTAAGTTACAAAAAAGCCCCTCATATTGCTTATATATATACTAGTAATACTCCCGTGCAATGCACGAAAGTTTATTTAAAAAGTAATGATTTTAATAAAACTAAATATGATATAATCTAATATTTAAATATGTGATCGTTTTACCCTAATAAAATACATTTCTTTAAAAATGTAGGATAAACCATAAATAAAATTATAAGTAATGTAAATATAAGTTTCTTGCACGTTACATATGAATTTTACTTTATATATAGGTGTATGTGTGCGTAAATAAATAAATAAATATATATATATATACATATATGTATATATATATATATATTATGAGTCCTATTTCGGTACAACGGTTGCATTGGTACCACTACTACATTTGGACTTTCAGATAAAAAGATATTCAATCTCCACCGTTGAATTATTTTTTTTATATTTAAGAAATAAGAAGGATAGAATTGTAACTTTATTACTTCTCTAACTTTACCTTCCTGCACAATATCATGTAATCACACTTTCTCAATATTTGAGTTAATATATGAATATTAAACATTATTTCTAAAAGAAAGTCCAGAAAAAACTCTCTCTCTCTAAAAGCCCCTGTTTTCTCTCTGTAAAAGCTTGTTATTGTGAATCCTACCCTTCTCTAAAGGGCCGTCGCCCTCACCCTCCCCTCCCCCCACTCTATTTTCTCGCGACTGTTTTTTCTTCATAACCTGATTTTAGTGTATTTTTGGCACCACGATGACACGTGATGAGTTTTTGTTTGTCGATTTCTATAAATTAATATCATCTTCATGATAAAAGATTGCCAGAACATATTCTAGTTTATTAATTCTCTCTTCTGCTTATTGGCGCCGAGCCGAGACACCTGCCCCGTCTTCAGTTTATCTTCTTTTTCAGTTTCTGATCTCTTTTTTTTTTTTCCTTCACTACCCCACAAATAAATATATCGTCTCCACCTATATGTACACATAAACCTACATAAATAAAATAGTCACTCAAACTAAATCCAGACAGAAGCAGTGGATCCTAAGAAGTTTCATAGTCAACTCTTCTTTATCCATTTTGAATGCCAGACAACAAATAAAATCAATTTGACTGATTCTTCAAAAGAAATTCTTATCTATTAATCAAAACCAGATTAAAAATAAATAAACATCCCAGAGTGAAGGTGGATCCAAATATCCAGTTGCTATTCCAAACTAAAAATTATTAGTTCAACTCTTATTTTTCATTCTAAAGGTTGAAGGAATTTGCGTTGAATTATCAGACGTGGTTCAAGTATGAAAATCCAGAGTAATGTTTCTCTTGTGATGAGATATTTAGAACTGATGAAGACGATAACCGACAAGGAGAAAGAAAGAAATTGGCGATTGCGGCTTGGGTTGATCGATAGTTTTACCGTTTCAATTCGATACACTATCGTTTGGTAGTGGTATAGGGATGAGACAGTAATTTACGGTCCAGAGGATCCGATCTGCAATTAACCTACACATGTCAAATAAAAGAATTAAAAATTAAAGAAGGACCCACTATATATATAAAAAAGACATAAATATCCATTGGTTGCACCTATGCAACAATTGCACAACAGAAATACCCATATATTATAGATTAACATTAAGGTAAATATTAAATATAAAAAAGAACAATCTTTTTACAAATGATCATTTCTTATCTTTGATATCAAACACCATTTAGTTTGTTTGTCTCATTGTTCACCTATATGCATAATACCTTAATTAATTATGAATGTTAAAACTAACATAAATATCTAAATATAAACTCATATTATTAGATAAAATAAACTGAATAATATTATAAGAAGTTTGTTTTTCTTTTTTTTTTTTTTTCATTTTACTTTAAATATTTAAATTCATCTAAATAAAGTTTTAAATATGTTAACTACAACTATTTACTTTTAAAAAATCTTATTTGCAAATTTTAATACTTTACTTGGTATTTCAGATTTACAAAGAATAACAAAATAAAAAAATAAAATTCAAAAGTTATTCAATAGTTGGAATAATAAAATAAAACATATGAGTTCTTCAATATTTCTTAATACTTTCATATATATATGTTGAAAATTTTCAATTAAATTATATATTTGTATTTTAAATAGTAGATTTATTTAAAGATACACATTGTTTAATGTAAAATAAAATAAAATGTTTAGGTTGCACAATGTGAAAAAAAAAAAAAGACATAATTGCAACTAAATCAAGTTGGTTAATTTTGCTTATTTAAAAGAAGTTTAGGTTCAACTTGTATAATATCATAGTTTAGGATGCAAAGTGTAATTATTTATACAAAATAACATTAATATATGTAAAATATAAAAAAATAATAAAAAAATTAAAATTGATTATCATATATAAAGTTATATATAGGAGTAAAAGTCATAGTTTTGTGATTTATCAACAAAAATAATTATTATAACAGATAAACATTGGCAAATTTAATAATTTAATAAGCTGATTATAAATCAATATTAACTATTGGTTTTAATTCGATAAAGTATGTGATTAATTATATATACATTGATTTTTCTCTTAATGTAATAAATGAAGAAAACTTGAGATAATTCCTTTCAAATAAAACAAATTGATTAGGTTGTTGTTTTAATGAAATATTTAAGTAAAATAATTTGTAAAGGAAAAATATAATGATTTTTAGTTGTATTCCAAATCAATACTATAGTTACTGTACAACCCACAATAAACACTGAAATGTTACTCAAATAATCAACGAACAAATAATATAATATTTTAAATAGAATACATTGTTATTATATATATCATATGGATGTCAAATCAAACATTGTCAAAAGATGATTAATTTGATATAGTATACTGCCTCCATTTTATTAGATGTTCTTTTAGACTTTAATAAAAAAAAAAAATTAAGGAGTAGGGTGAGTGGACAAATAAGCCCCTTTCTAGATTTTTCTCTCTCTCCTCTCAAATCCCTTAATTTTTTCCATATTTCCTTACTATTGTTATCTAATTATATGGTAGGTTACATAATGCGAGAATTTTTAGGGATAATAAAAGGAGTAGTATAACAAAAATTGTGGAAAAAAAGTTAAAAGAACATTTAATTATAAACAAAACACAAAAACTAAAAGAACATCTAAAAAAACGGAGGTAGTATATAATAAATAGATTAGAAATGAAAAAGATATTTGCAACTATAGAAAGTAAAATAAATTTTGATTCTTACCATATGTGACAACTTACCAATCACAGTCTAAACTTTTAGGCTGCAAAGTGTTACTTACAGAATTGTACATATTGTGGCTTATATATATAACATATAAATTTTTTATTTATAAAATAATTTTTAAATTCTAACTATAAATAATTAAAATAACCATGAAATATATAATAAAAGGAAAACTGATATTTTAATTGGATATTTCATATGTAATGTAAAATTTAATATTTTTTTCTTTTTGTCTCTGCTTTTTTTAAAAAAAATTTATCTAAATAAACTTTCAAGTTCTAATTATATATATATATATATATATATATATATATATATAATTTTCTCTTTCTAAGGTTATATTTTCATTTGCAACTTTTAACATTTCATTTGGTAATTTCAAATATACTTAAATATTTTTTATTTGATAAATTCTTATTTTTAACAAAATAAATTCAAAAATTATTTAATAATTTGAATAACAAATTAAATACCGTGAGTTCTTCAAAATATTTGAATATTTTCTTATTTTACTTGGTATTGTAAATTATTTATATAGATGTTATATTTTTTCTTAGAAATAGTTATTTATTGAAGATTAAAATTGATAAATGCGAACAAAGTAATTTAAATTGTTAAAGGTAAAAATTACATTTGATGTTGATTATGCGTCAAAGTATTATTTAACTTACAAAGTGTAAAAATATATAACTGAAGTTTTAGTAAAAGCAAAAAGAATAAAAGAAAGATTGCAAAATGTAACAAATGTCATAATTTAGGCTGCAAAGAATAAATTTTCTTAAAAGAGTCATTTTAACAAAATACACATTATTAAAAATATAAATAGGTAATTAAAAATAATTTCAATAACAAATTAATATATAATTATACATATGCTTAAAGCTTATGTACTATCGTGATAAAATATATATTAGCAAATTTGATGATTTAATAAGTTGATCATAAAATAGATATTGATTTTTTTGCCATTGATTTAATAAAAAAGGACTTTCATTATTTAAAAATGATTTTTCTCCTTGCATAATTTAATAGCAAATATTTGAAAATTCACGTCAATTAAAATAAATTGATTAGTTTTATTTTTATAAAAAAAAAAATATTCATATTTTTTATAAAGGAAATTATTTTATTAATTTTAGTTACAACTCAAACCAAAATATTATAGCCCAATTCACAATAAACATCAAGTTTAGCATAAATAATTAACCAACAAACAATCTGGTTATTCAAATCAAATATCTCGTTATAATATATGTGATATGGATGTCAAGTCGAAGATCGTAATGAATAATTTGGTATATTATGCATAAAAATCAAATTAAGAATGAAAAAGTTATTTATATTTTTTTAAAAAAAAAAGTTATGAACTTACAAAAACAAAAAAAAAATACCAATTGCATGGTGTAAGAATCTTGGAAAAAAATCTAAAATAACATTAATACCCTCCATTTTACTTTTACATATACATAAATATATATATATATAAAGTAGATAGAGACCCTGGCACGATGGCTATTAATATAAATTACGGATTAGAAACGTTAATCTCAAACGATCATCGTATACACTTGATTAGAGATCGATTGCACGTCATATATATAAACTTTTAGAAAACCATTATAAATTGTTTGACTAACTCAATCAATGAAAAAGCAAATATATATACACTACCAAACAATTTTTTTGTATAACATTGTGGTAATTAATAATAAATTATTTTTTATCATTTGTTGCCACAAATTTCTTTGTAAATTACTTGAGGCAATTTCAAAATTACTTTTCAAAAAATATTTGAGATGCATTTGAGACCACTTTCGTCACAAATATATTATTTGCGTCCGAATTATTAAGACGATTAATTAACGATGACATGTTGTCTCTAATAGTAATGTTGTAATAAAAACTCATAAATTGTGATAAATAATCATTATTTGAAACCACTTTTATTGTCACAAAATATTTTTTTTGCAGCGATACAGCACACAGCTAAAACTCATATAGAAAGATATACCTGAGCATAAATGGCAATTAAAATTATATGCTTGAAAAATCAAATAAAACTTAAATGATGATATAATTCATGCGTTGGTGAAATAAATATTAATCGAATATTGAATATAAATAAAAAATAATGAAAATCGAGCATGGAACAGAACGAAAGAGGCCAATTTTCACAAAGCTCCATGCGTGGATGCACGAGCTCAGCCATGCCTCAACACATGCAACATTGTGAATCGAACCACGTCATTTATTTTTAGGTTAATTATTGGGGGAAAAACTGCTATATTTGTTTCAATTTTTAATTGTAACATAATATTTCTAAAATTTAGAAATGGTAGTTATTAATTCGATATATTTATTTTCAGATTTGTCCGTACGGATGAAGGACGGTAGATTCAGACTTATGTTTATGCTGGGATGATATTAGGATATTACTCCACTTAAATCCAAGTCTATTTTAAGGGCCAATTCAAACTTGCATATATGCTTGGACTTGATATCAAAATCCTTTAATCCATTTAAATCCAAACATATTATGTTCTCTCTCTTTCTTCATTACAAAATATTTTTTTTATACTTTTTATTATTTTCCCAGCAAAATAATTGTACCTTTAACAAATCCAACTCTAATACATCCTCAAACATACACAAGATTTATTCTATCATTTGGATTCATACGATCTAGGATTTGCAAGCCCGGATTTACCACGCTCCACTTAATTCATTTACAAACATACTCTTATGATTTCCTTTCAATTACAATATATACCGAGCATATATTTAGACATTTATTGCATTGTTATCACCTTCATTTACTACATGCACCTTGGCGAGACCGTCCTACATCAGACCACTTATTTTTTTATTCATTATAAAAAAAAAATATTGAATCGGGAATTAAGTTATGATTGTCATATCTTACATTCTATTTGTTGGAATTGTCAACAAAGTCCAACATTGGATATACATGGGAAGATTATGAGGTTTATTATGACTCGAGTATCTCCATTGGTATGAGGTCTTTTTGTGATTACCCAAAAACAAAAAACCGTGTGGGATAGGTTCAAAGTGGATAATATCATACCAATATGAAGATGCGGCTTAGTCATTGCCCAACAACTGTATCAGAGTCATGGTACCAAACTGAATTGATCTGGTGGAGATCATTAGAGTACCAAACGAAACAGCAGGTCCGACTCTAATGACCAGGTGCAGAGACTAGGTGAGGTGCACCTGGGTAGGCATGTTCCCCAACAGAGACAAAAGGTCCGGCTCTATGGATAAGGTGATTAGCAGGTTCCAACGGAGCTACGACAGGTCTGGCTCTTGGGCCAGGTTAGAGACCATGTTAGGTGCACATGGGTAGGGCTGAATCTCTAGCGGCAGTAAACTAGACTCCATATAAGGCGTGTGCCCAGATGTCGTGGAAATGACTAGTCGATTGGATTCAGCAGACATGACTAATAGACTAGATGGATCAAGTATCTTCTGAAAAAAGGGAGATGGTAATTTTTGTTTGAGGCTAGGTTCAGCGATCCTTTGTTTGAAAGGGAGATTCAGTGGTCCTTGTTTGAAAGGGAGGATTGTTGGGATTGTCAACAAAGTCCTACATCGAATATACATCTTTTGAGAGTTACCCAAAAACAAAAATCGTGCGAATTTGACCGAAGGAAACAATATCATACTAATGTGAAGATGTATGCCAAGTCAGCACCCAGCACTATACACGACATTGATAACTACGAATTGTTAAATTGATGGACATATAAGAAGATTTCTTCAAGGCGCATTTAATGATAGTTGTAATGATACAACTAGATGTCAAAAGATATTGTCAATATTGTAATTGATTATTTTTTATGATTGCTGGCCTACATTGATAAATTTTAAAAATCGCGTTAATTAAAAATTAAACAAAAAATCTTTATATTAACATATATATATATATATATTTTGTGATTAATCATTTAATCTTCGTTTCCTCTATATAAGTGGTGATCATAATGATGCATGAAAATAATCCATTGATCTTAGTACATTTGTAATTTGTTAACTACCTCAGGTAAAATATTAGACAAATAAGCCACTAATTAATTCTTTCCTCCCTCCTAAACAAACTAATTTTTTTCTATATTTTTCTTATAGAATCATTCTTTCTAATTGTTAAGGAATAATATTGAAAGAAATGTAAAAACAGAATTAGAAATAATGTGAAATGTTTGATAATTTTTTGTAAATGAAAATGCTAACAAGTAAAAACTCCAAACACAGAGGAAAAATAATATGGTTATTTTTAGGACGTGTTCCATCAGGGATGTGCATTGTACGGTATGAATCAGGGCTTTAAAAAATTTCAGATCCGTACCAAATTTTAAAATGAGTATTAATCGGAAAATCGATAAAGTTCAATATGTTTATTTATTTTTCGGGGCAATTGATTTGAAATTTTGGATATAATGGAACGATGTGATTCGATTTTGTTCAGTTCGGATAATTGGGGATTTTTTTATCTTTGGAATAACAGATTTAATTTGAACAAAATATATGACATCTAACTAAAATAAATAATTTAATTACATTAACAAAAAATTAATTACTAACTTGTGTTTTAAAAATCATATAATAATTTAATTTAGTGTTGCTTTAGTTATTTATGTTAAACAATACTAACTACTAAATTATAGATTGTTTAATTTTAGTTCTGATTTAAATTAATCTTTTAGGTATAATATATTTTTAAATTTATAATTTGTTATTTTATTCGATTGTTCGGTCCAATATAGTTCTATATAATTTTTTGTTCGAAAAATTAAAAAATATTCAAATTTGAACCCCCAAAAAAAAAAATATCAGTTTATTTTGATTTAGTAAACGTCAAATGGTCAATGGATTTTTTCAATTCGAATTGTTTGGTTCAGGTTTTAACCCGTTGTCCTTAATCTCCAAACTCGGTGCACGATATCTGTCACATCATATAATTTGTTTCTTTTTTATATCTGAGGATCTTCTGAAAATGAATTTCAATAATCGGAATTTATAACGAAAAGTGATAGTGGATGGACATTGAAAATATTGAGGATCTAGTGAAGAAGTTTAAGGTGCAGTTTTGTCTAATATGCAGTGTGCACATGATTGTCACACGTGCCATGCATGTGGAACATGGTCCCTGTTGATGGTCCTCATTAATTTAGAAAACAATATACAGTTTTGCTTGTATTTTTTGTGACACACCTTGTTAATTAAATAGTATTTAATTTCTTGTTGTGTCATATAATATGAAAAGCAGAGAATATATTCCGTTGATACCTTTTAATGAATTATAATAGTTTACAGTGCTCGAAGCACATGCTAACCACTATATTTTACACCCCAATTTGGAGTTATCTCGTTTCTCTCTTTGGTTTCTATCATAACTAAAATACAAAACATATTCTTCCCCTACCAAATAATAGGCGTCGCTGGTTTATTCGGCGTATATTGATAGACTTAGGCCACCAACATCTTCTTCTGCGACCCTTAAAAAAGATATTATCGATAATATCAGTGAGGGATTCAGAAATTTATTGAGGGAATTCAATTTCAGAAGATTTTAAGAATTCATTTCATGGTATATTTTTTTAATTGTACTATATAATTAGGAGTCACATTTTATATTTTTTAAAAGAATTAATAGGGGGAACATTCTGGACCCGTAAATCTGTCCATGATCCTCAGTGACATTAATTCAACTCTATAAATAAAATTAGAGGTTACTAATAATATTGATAAGTTGGTAAAGTCTTTCAATAAAAAATAAATAATTAAAATATGATGTTTCTATTAATTTCATTCTAGATTTTATAATTCTTACTCTATTACTTACACTTAAACATACATCATTAATTATGATTAAATAACTACAGAAATAAAATTACATAATTATATATTTTATTTAATTAAGTTGTATAAAAAATGAGTAGAATACTGTGAAGACACTACAAGAAAACAGTAAATTAGCAAGGGATTTTACCAAAGGATGGCATCGGTTGGTAGATAAAAACAGAATATCAACTAAATAGTGACAGAATGTATATCGTAAGTATCCTAACAGATTTACCATCGGATTAACAACAAAAGTTTTTCAACAAATAATATTAGTTGGTAAATATGGCGCAGCATTTTGGCGTCAACTACAGCAACTAATTACCAACAAATTACCAATGATGTCTTATCGAATGATATAAGTCGTTGGTAATATTTGTTAGGTAAAATTGTATTAAATCCATCAACTTAAAATTTTGTTGGTAATTGCCAACAATTGAATAGTATGTTGGTAGCTTCCAATAAATTCACGGTCCCTTGGTAATTACTAATAAATTTACAATTCGTTACTAATTTACCAATTGATTGTGTCTATTTATAATTACCGACAAAAGAATTATGTTGGTAAATATCAACTGTTCAATTATTCATTGTTCATTTTCAATGAACGGTGTTCCATTAGCACTTGCCAACAACATATATGTTTTTTAAGTAATTACCAACTAGAAATTCTATTGGTATTTGGTAACTAAGTTCTAAAATTATTTAATTATGTATAAAAAATCAGAAGTAAAATTTGAAAAATGAAAACCTAAAATTTGAATATAGATGTTTACATTATCTAATAAAGTTTGAAACTTTCCAATCCATAATTATCTAGGCAACTCTAAATTAAATTACATCGATAAACTCTAAATTAGAATATTCAATTAACGTAAGTATTCTTATATTTACATTGGATGTACTTTGACTTTCTCAAATATAAATATCAGTGTTCTAAAAATCGCTAGGCGCTAGTCGATCGGTTCACTGGGGCCTAGTGCCTAGAGCGCCTAGGCGGCACCATCTTAGACGAATAATTTTATTATTTGATAAATAAATAATACATACAAAAAATATTAAAAACAATAAAATAAACACCACCAACTTCAAATTTTAAAAGAGTTAATAGTGGGTGGAGGGGAAATTTAGGACTGTGAAAAGAAATTAAAATTTTAAAAATGCTCACCTAAAGTTAAACACGCTGACAAGATAAAAAAAGTAAAAAAATAAAAAGAAATAAAACAATTATAAAATTATGAAAAAATAGAAAAAAAAAATATATTTGTGCAATTAGGCGGGTTAGGCGACACCTAGGCGGATTACGCGCCGCCTAATCGGGTTAGGCGGCGCCGAACTCGGTGACCCGCCTAAACTGAGCGTTTTTTTAGAAAATCGGATCGGCCTAGCGCCTAGGCGGCCGCCTAGGCCGATTTTTAGAACAATGATAAATATAAATTAGAATTTTTTTAACTTTCAAGTTCGTTCAAAGTATATTCTTTCCTACGGGTGGTTCAACGGTATATAGTATGATCAAATTGTCCACACTATTATCATACCGAATTTTTCGGTACGCCAAAAAATCATACAAATCTCGGTACGTCATAAATTCATATCGTTACTGTATCGAAAATTTCTGTATACCAAAATTTGATATACCAAAAAGTCTGTGCGATATCGGTAAATACCGATATCATATCGAAATTTTTATATATAGAATTTTATATCGATATTGGTATATACCGATTCATACCTTGATTTTGGTATACCGATTTTTTTTTTTAATATTTCCGTATCAATACCGAAAATTTTAAGTTATCATACAGTTACAGTACCGAAAACTTTACATACTGAAAATTTTAATATTTACTACTCACTCCGTCCTAGTTAACTTGTCCTACTTTCCATTTCGGTCTGTCCCACTTAACTTATCACACCCATAAATGACAACTAAAGACAACAATCTTCACCCTCAAAATATCAACATTCAATCTCCACCTTTTAAAAAGTCAAAGATTTCACAAAATCTGTTTTTTCTTAACATCCGTGCCCGATCAACTATGACAAGTTAACCAGGACGGAGGGAGTATAATTTTTTGATGCAGTCTGTAGGCAGTATTTTGGTATTTCCCTTAAATTTCTCCGCCCCTATTCTTTCCACTCTTTCATAGGTTTATGATTCAGTTGACTTATAGTAAAATTAAAACTTGAAAAAGATATTCCAATATTTCTCAAAGCAATATACATCTCTTCATTCAAGCCGCCAAAAGCTATCCCACCATCGTCCGCTCGAAGCTTTCCGTTTATTCAAAATTTGTAGTTGAAGGGGAAGAAATCTTGGTAAAGCCAAAGAAGAAGAAGCATACTTAGAGGTCTACAAAAGATATCATTTCGTATTGTTCAACCCCAGGGTATGTATATGTCTATATTTATTCATTCTTCTTTCTTATTTTATGAACATCGTACTCTCGAATTTGATTTGGATTTAAGAGTTTTCTTCGTCTTCTTTTCTTCCGGGTTCAGGAACAACAGATTGGAGTCCGGCTACCTCTATTTCTTATCTTCTTGTTTTGCAGGGGTGTCAATATTTGGTATGTTATGTTCTATTCTGTGTGTTGTGTGAGTGTATTGTTAGTTTATCTCATTATCTTAAGTTGTCTTTTATTTTACTTCTTGAAATTTGCCTTAAAAACTTAAATTAAAATGATTTTGTAGCATTTTTTCATACCTGCCTATTTCAGTGCAATCAAATTCCACAGAATTTGTATATGTTATTTATTGATTATGATTCTTTTTTATCCCCGTTGTGGTATCTCTTCTCCCCGATTGAAGTTTTTGGTCACCCGATTAAAGTTCATCGTCATTCTACCATACCCCAATAAGAAGTTGTATCTCCTTGTGCTGTTAGCATATCTTGGTAAGCCTTGTTTTATTTGTTCAATTCTTGCTGATTTCTTTGGACTTCTCGAGCCCGTAGGGTGGAATTAATTCTTCCTACACTTTGGCTTGTTCAATTAATTAATTTGCTAGTTTGTAGAGTTGTTTAAGTGGGTACATGTTTTTTATTTGTCAAGTATTACAATTAGTTTTTACTTTAAGTATTAATTTCCTCATAAATAGTATGATATATCTAATATGGGGATGTCGATTCCCGCACATCAACAGGTAAAAAATGAGATCGGATCGCCAATGGATGTACAAAAGGTTCACAAATGGTATTCTAAACCAAGAGTTTGTGAATGGTCTACAAAACTTTATTGAATATGCTAGTAGTCAAACGGAATACATGGATGAGAACAAAATCAGGTGTCCATGCAATCGTAAGTGCCAAAATCGTGTCTATCATGATTTAGATACAGTTAAGTTTCACGTAGCTAGATATGGATTTGTTCCTGAATATTATGTTTGGGATTGCCATGGGGAGTCCAACATAGATGTGGGTAGCAATGGAAATGCATTAGGTAGTGAGGACATGAATAACATAGATGCTTCAACTACATACCATTCTATGGTGTTTGATGTTGCTGCTCCTGATTTTACTTCTCAAGACTTGGAAGAACCTCCAAACCCAGAAGCTCTGAAATTTTATGACATGCTTAATGCTGCAAATAAGGAGTTGTGGCCTGGTTGCAAAAATCATACATTGTTATCATATGTTGCTCGGGTTATGACCATGAAGTCCGAGAATCATATGACTGAATTTTTTTTGATCAAATGGTTCAATATATGAAAGAAATTCTTCCAGATGGTAATGTGGTGACAGAGAACTTCTACAGCACTAAGAAGTTGCTACGGGGTATCGGTTTACCTGTGGAAAAGATTGATTGCTGTAAAAATAATTGTATGATATATTGGCGTGAAGATAGTGAACTAAATAGTTGTAAATTTTGTGCACATCCTCATTATAAGAGTACATGTCAAGGAAGAGGCAAGAAGCATAAAACTAATGTTCCATATAAGAGAATGTATTATTTTCCTCTGATTGATAGACTTAAAAGATTATATGCATCTAATGCTACAGCAAAGGAAAACTATCAGTACTGGACGAAGAAAAACTTAATAACAACCTTGACTATATTGTCTAACAAATAAAAACTTACTAGACTAGCTTTCTATTTCCTCATTATACTCATGACCTACATAAATTTTAGTAATTGAAAAAAAGAGAAACGATTGATTATTATAAACATAAAACTAGATAAAGAGAAAAGAAGTGGAGTCGTCATTGAGGTTAAGAAAAAAAGTAGGGGTGGGTTGGGTTGGGTGGGATAGGGTAAATGAGAGCACATAATCTCAGAAATGAAGATTGAGGGGGTAAGGCCTCCATCTTCGGCGCCCACGAATCTTAGCCGTACCTCATGATAACTGAATTTCGGAGGGAACGAGAAAGTGTTCAATTTCACGAAGCATTACCCGGTAAATCAGCGGGTGATTTTGGCGGTGAATCGAAAAAAGATTAGCGAAACAATATAAAATGGGAAACGGGATTGTCTCATTTTTTTCGCCAACAAAGAACTCAACAAGCTTTGTCGTTTAATTTTTCCACCCACTGAGTCAGTTATTCTGATTTCTTCCATGTATGCTTCTATTTATATTTAGGGATTAGGGTTTCGACGGTTAATTACACATACTTAATCAATTGCATATGTTTCACATCAGTTCTTCACATTGTTGATTCTATTTAATTGTAGAATCTGTAGTTACATGTCGGGATTAAAAAATATGCAGTATTCATATTGATCTCTGAAAATTCAGGACTTCTAGTTGCTCTGCTCATGTAATGTATTTGTATTTTTATTTAATTATTCATAAGAGATAAAAAAAAATTATGTTTAGTTTCTTATTCATAAGAGATGTACTTTTTGTGTCTCTGCTCATGTGAAGTGTTCCTATTTTTATTTGCTTTACATATTACCAAGTATCTTGTATGAATTGTGGATTCTTGTACATATGCATCTTTTGTGCATCATCATTGTTATTAGAAGATCCTGCTGCAAAGATATCTAATTTTGTGCAATTAGGACCTGCGCCACTAAGTTGCACCATATAGCATAATGATATCCCCTGCTAGGTGTACATTTACAACTGTGTCTCTTTGGGTTACTCATATTTTATTTGTTGTAATTATTCTATAGACAAAATAATACACACATATATGATAGCATGGCATTTCTGTATTATGTCTAAATTTTTGGTTTGAAGGTTGTATTTTGATTAGATTATTTGATGCATAACATCTTCAATCATGTGTTGATAGTGTTGTTTTGTTTGTATCATAGTATATACTATGGCTGGAAGGATGTCTGGTAGAGGCAATAGGAGTGAAGGACGTTCACTTGGTCATGAATTTGTAAATGGGCATAGAGGACGTTCACTTGGTCGTGGATTTGAAGATGGGCCTGAAGGGCGTCCACTTGGTCTTGGTCTTGGCGGTGGTAGAGGAGATGGTCGTAGAGGACGTCCTCTTGGCCTCACTGTTGGAGATGGTTTTGGTAGGGGAGATGGACAAATTGGAAGTTCAGCTGGACGTGGTTTTGATGAAGGCCATGGTAGAGGAAATGGACATGGAGGCCATGCCTCTACACCACCATTGACATTGCAGCGTACATCAACTGCTCTTGCACCACCACCTACGACACATGCAAATGCCGAGTCTCCAGGATCAGCTGCCACTTCAACTGCTGAAATAAATCTTGGAGAACAACAGGAAACTTCAACAGACAATGTTTCTTCAAGGAATTCTAAGCCACTGCTTAAGATAGCTTACAAAATGTACGTAAATGTTGTTAGATTGTAATTACAATTCCTAATGAGTTAATTCTGCCCTTCAGAATCATAATTCACTAAGAATTAATGTTGTTTTATTAGTTATGTTCTATTCTTGTTAATTAATAATTTGACTTGTATGTTTTGTTTCTTTAGAAATCAGCTTTAGTCCTTCACATGTTGCATCAGCACAGATCACGAAGTGCATCAAACAATGCTTTGACAAGGAGGGATACGCTTGGTCAGCAGTCTCCCAACAAACTAAGGAGTATTACTGGAATGAATTTCAGGTATTTCTTTATATGAAAATTTACTAACAATGGCTTTTTGCTATTATCATTGCTTGTATGTATTTGATACATTAGATGTGTAGTTGTTATTGGGGAGATATAATCAATATATATGTGGTGTCACTTGTAATCTCTTGTTGAATGAATTGTTGCTTAGTTGGCGGGTGAAACTAGCATACGTTGATTATTATTTGTTGATAAATATGCGAATTTGACTATATTTCTACATGTATAATGGAGTGTTCGATGACTAGTTGGGACATAATACATTCCTTTAAAAGATAACCAACAATATTTGTACTACAACATTACTTAACATGTGAAATGCCTTTCTTATAATAAAATGGCAGTATGCACTTAACATGTTTTGTTAATACACCAAGTAGTCACTAATTTTTAGTTTTCTTTGTTAATGTGCATGCAAGTGATGACTCTCATTCCCTTATTACATATGTTTTTTTAACATGATCACCGCATTTATAACATTAACTGTACGTTACCCAATTATGACTAACACCAACATATATGTATATTGTAGAAGCATTTTTCATTTGAGAGGGACTTATCTGTGGTTCGAAACATCTTTGAGAGCCGGGCTGGAATACGTTATTCTGGCTTACTTTGTGAATGGAGGAAATCTGGAAATCGCCCTCTGAATGTTCCACAAGGGACATGGGATAGTTGGCAGCAAAAATGGAATGAGCCAAAGTTCAAGAACAAGTGTTTAAAAGCATCAAAAAATCGATTGAGTGACGGAGGACGTGGAGATGGGCCATCTAAACACTGTGGGGGCTCTAGATCTGCTATAGATCATAGCATAATTCTTGTAAGCACATTTAAATGCCCTAATTTTTATTTTCTGAATTAATGAATATTTGTTATAGAAATATTATCATATTATGTCATAATTTAAGTGGTACAATAATACTTGCAAGCTAAACAACTTGGACGTCATGTTACCGACTATAATATTTTCGTGAGGATGCACAAGAAGGCAAATGGAGAATTTGTTGATAAGCGGTCGAAGACTGTTGCTGTAAGTTGATTATGGACAGTATTATGATTTTTTAACTTTAATGGTTTGAAGTTGCTTAGTCTGAGACATGTATTGATTGTGTGAAAAGAGATTAATGCATGCTACAATTCTACTACTCATACAATGGATTGATGATTAGTAAAACTACTCTTTAGTTTAAGGGTGATTATTATAGTTTTATTTTTATTGAATATGAAATTTGCAGTTATTTATCTGATTTTCATTCTTGTGGTTGGCAATAAGCATTGTTGATATAGTTAAGACATTATTAAAAATGGCTAGTTGTTTTTATATCTTTTTTATGTTGGAAGCAAAAAGTGAGGGAGTCTATCTTCATATACACAAATATCACATGTTGGTTCAGTTGTTCATGTATTCTTGATTCTTCTCACAATCCCCTTCCCCACCTCATAATATGTTGTAATGATATACGTACATAGGTGTATGTGAAGAAAATGTCAGTCAACATGGCTATATTTGATTCTATGGGCAACAAACTGAAAACACTTCCACTCACACTGATAACATACAAGAATGATGATGATATATTGATAATTTTGTTGTTTATATTTATTTTATGAATTGCATAGTTTGAGATATATATTATTTGCAGGAAGAGGTTATGGCACGCTTTAATGCTGCCACGCAAGACCAGACTGATGATGGGAAAAATTCTTCGGACACTATTGATTTGTCTAGTTTATACTATGAAGTTGCTGGACCAATGAAGAAACAACGGGTTTACGGACTAGGAAGCAAACCATCAGCTGCAATACCAAAATGTGGCTCCTCCAATTCGTTAACATCAGACCGCGATCAGTTACGTGCGAAGCTTTATGATGAGATGCGAGAGGAGATGAGGCAAAAGCAAGAGGAAATGGAGCAGCAAATGAGGGAGAGGCAGGAGCAGCTGGAGTCCGAGTGGAGGCGGAAGCAGCAAGAGATGGAAGACCTCATCCAAAGGTTTATGAGAGGTGGAACTTCAGCTTCTACCGATCCTTACCCTACTGATGATGAATATGCCGATGACCATGACCTTGACGAGGAGTAGGTGGATGATGTGAAATGTCGTTTTTATTTGGTATCTTTGAACTTCATTAGGTATGTTTTGCTTGGTATCTTTTAACTTCGTTAAGTGTCTTTGTTTGGGTAATATTAAACTTTATTAGGTATTTTCTATTAAGTCGTGTTATTGGTCATTCATGTTTTATGTTGGCTCTTGTTGCTTTGTAACGAGATCCTAGATACTCTACTCTCTATATGCAAGTTAATCTATTTGGTGTCTTTTTTTAAGTTTTATATTCGCGCTTTGTATTACTTCTCTTTACTTTCTAATATGCTACTGGATGTCTACTGAATGTCTAATTGAATTTATTACTTTAATATTATCTCAATTTTATATTTGCCTACTAAAATCCATATTTATACAAGATTTTATATATGTATTTAGAAAATAAAAAGTTATTGAAAAGATAGTCCTTTTATCTACAGTAAATCACCAATGAATTAGGAGTACTTTTATATGAAAAAATTCAATTGATTTTACTTGTTATCAAATTGCAATGAATTTACAATTAATTGATAAATTTCCAACGAAATAACAATTAATCCATGTCAATATTACCAACAAATTTTCAGTTCGTTGGTAATTAACAACATATTACCAATGCAATATCAACTATAAATAAAAAACTTCTACCAACGGCTAAAAATTTACTAACAATTTTGCAAAGGTCGATTCGTTGATAACTTACCAACGACACCAATTTTATCCATTAGTATTCTTGTAAGATTGGTTGGTAACTTAGCAACGACATCATCTTTTTCCGTTAGTATTATGTTGTTAGATTGGTTGGTAACTTAGCAACGACACCATCTTTTTCCGTTAGTATTATGTTGTTAGATTGGTTGGTAACTTAGCAACGACACTATCTTTTTCTATTAGTATTCTGTTGTTAGATTGGTTGGTAACTTAGCAACGGCATCATCTTATTCCGTTAATATTCGGTTTGTAAATTTCCAACGGACCAAATTATTGTGTTGGTAAAATTTACCAACGAGCAATTTACCAACCAATGGAAAACTGTAGGTAATCTGTTGGCAATTATATTTACCGACAGATTTTCTTATTTACAAACAACAATAATCTGTTGGTAAAACACTGTTTTCTTGTAGTGAGATGATAGTTAGTTAATTCAACATAATCAATTCAGTATTGCATTTCTTTCTCCTGAAGGTTAACAGTTCACGTGCATGCATACGGTTATGCATTAAATGTCCTTATGCAGAAACGATTTTGCTTAAGAAAGGCAGTTAGCATTTTCTGTTAGGATTCTTCTTCCATTTTCACTTCTGTAACATCATTCTTATATGTAGCTTGAAACAAATTAACTGATATAAGAGAGATGTGTGTGTGATCATGAGATTTGACACGCAAACAACAAGAAAACAGATCATTGAAGAGTGCGAGCAGCGGATATAGCTGAGTGAGCTCAGGATAGTGTTTCTGTGGGAAATGTTCTTGTGTTGTTGTTGTAATCTCAAGAAGTGCATAGTGAGTAATCTTTCCCGTGGATGTAGGCTTCATTAACAGCTGAACCACGTAATCTTGGTGTTTCTCTATTTCGCATTACAAGTGTTTGATTGATTGCTTGTTAGATTGTGTTGTGTTGTGTTGTTTGCTGTTGAGGTGTTCTTGCGTTACAAGTGGCGCCGTCTGTGGGAAGGAGGTGCAAAGTATCTGAATTAGGGATTCACCATGTCCACGGCAAGGTTTGACACGGAGAAATTCTCCAGCAAGAATGATTACAATCACTGGAAATTGAAGATAAAAGTGTTATTATCATAACATGGTTTAGCTGGTGCTCTGAAAGGGGAAGAAGGATTGCCTGAGAAAATGGATGTTACCCAGAAGAATGAAATTATGGATAAGGCCCATAGCATTATCATCCTATGCCTAACAGACAAAGTTTTGAGGGAGGTTGCGAAAGAGCAAACCGCAGCTGGAGTCTGGGCAAAACTGGATAGTCTTTACATGACTAAATCCATGGCAAACCGCCTCTACACCAAATAGAGGTTATACTCCTTTCGGTTTTCAGAAGATAAACCTACAGAGGATCAGCTTGATGAAATCAACAAATTGTTGGATGATTTGGAAAGTATAGATGTGACACTGGGAGATGAAGACAAGGCAATCATGTTGTTAAATGCATTCCCTAAGTCCTTTGAACATCTAAAAGATGTTATGCTGTATGGAAGACAGATTGCCATCACCTTGTCTGAAGTACAAATTGCTTTGAAAGCAAAGGAGATACAGAAAACAAATGATGGTAAGGCTGATACAACAGGAGAAGTATTGATTGTTAAGAAGGGAGATTTTTTCAAGAATAAGAAACAACAACATTTTGGAAATGAAAAGAAACCCAATCAAGAACAGACTAAGAATCCTGATGGGAAGGAGACAAGAAGATGCCATTTCTGCAAAAGGCCTGGACACCTCAAGAAGAACTGCTTTTCTTGGAAAAAGAAGCAGGCTCAGAAGAACCAGACAACTAATTCCACTGAGAAAGTTGTGGACACACATGATGCAGAAGTCCTCAATGTAACTAATAAATCAGTAGAAGGTACATGGATTCTTGACTCTGGCTGTTCATTTCACATGACACCTCACAAGGAATGGTTTATACAATATCATGCACAAAATCTTGGATCTGTACTCCTAGGAGATGATCACATGTGTACTGTAGAAGGGATAGGCCAGGTAAAACTAGGGTTGTAAACAAATCAAATATTTTTTATTCGATTTGTGGTTCGAATTCGATTAACATGATTCGGATTCGAAAAAATTGAATTCGGATTCGAATACGAATTAATTATAAGATTCGAATCATATTCGAATTCGAATTCGAATATTGTTGTATTCGATTCGAATAATTCGAATATTCGATTCGTTATATATAATACATTTTAAAAATTGAATAATACATATAATACTAAATATATGTATATAATATATTTAATATAGTTATATATTTAAATTAATTTATATATAATATATATTATTAAAATTTATAATTGAAAAAATTAAAAAAATAACAATATTTGAATATTTAAAAAATAAAAAATATCAATATATAAAAATAAAAAAGAACTTTTCGAATCTCGAATCGAATCGAATAGTTCGAATATTTTTCACGAATCGAATTCGAATCACCTATTAAAATTCGATTAATATTCAATTCGAATTCGAATTCGAGTTTATATTTTCGAATTCGAATTGAATTTCTTAATATTCGGTTCGATTCGATTCGTTTACATCCCTAGGTAAAACTGCAGATGGAGGAAGGTTCAGTAAAGATTTTAAGTGATGTAAGACACATACCTAAACTAAAGAGAAATCTGATAAGTCTTGGGACTTTAGAGTCAAGGGGGTGCAGTTTTAAAAGTCAAGGTGGGCAAATGCTTGTGATGAAAGAGGGACATGTGATAATGAAAGGGATTAGAAGATCCAGTTTGTATTACTTGCAAGCTAGCACTATCATGGGGGAAAGTGGAAGTGTTAGTGAAAATGAAAACATGATGTGGCATAAGAGGCTTGCTCATCTTAGTGAAAAGGGCATGGCAGAACTCTATAAGAGGAATCTGATAAAGGGAAAAGGTATGACAAATCTTGGCAAGTGTGAGAAATGCATCATGGGAAAGAGCAAGAAAACACCATTTCCTGTGGGTAAGAAAAGTTCAACAAAACCACTGGATTATGCACACTCTGATGTGTGGGGACCTTCAAAGGTGAACTCCTTAGGAGGGGGAAGATATTTCCTAAGCATCATAGATGATTTCTCTAGAAAACTGTGGGTTTATATACTTAAAAACAAATCAGATTCTTTTGGAAAATTTAGAGACTGGTGCACTGAAGTTGAGCTTGAGAAAGATGCAAAGCTGAAATGTCTGAGGACTGACAATGGGATGGAATTCTTGTCAGAAGAATTCATGAGCTACTGCAAATCAAAGGGTATAAAGAGGCACAGAACAGTGCCTGGAACACCACAACATAATGGCACTGCAGAAAGAATGAATAGAACTATATTGGAAAGAGTAAGGTGCATGATACTAGAATCTGGTTTGCCTAAGAGTTTTGGGCAGAAGCTGTTACAACAGCTGCTCTTGTGATTAACAAATCACCATCATATGCTCTTGAAATGAAAACACCAGATGAGGTTTGGAATGGCAGGATTGCTGATTAATCAAATTTGAGAGTGTTTGGTTGCTTGGCATATGCTCATAATAAGCAGGATAAACTGGAGTCAAGAGCATTGAGGTGTGTATTGTTAGGCTATCAACCTGGTGTAAAAGGCTACAGACTATGGTGTATAGAGCCTGGCATGAACAAAATAATAGTAAGCAGGGATGTAATCTTTGATGAGTCAAAGATGCCTTTCAAAAATAATCAACAAACTGATCTTGAGGTTGAAAGTAACTCTGATCAAAATGATTTACCACTTAAGGTGGAGCATGTTTTTTCTGAAGAAGAAGAAGATCAATCAGAGAAGCTTGATCAAGAAGCAGAAGAGCAAGTGGAAGACTCAAATGAATATCAATTGGTCAGAGATAGAGAAAGAAGAATTTCTAGGCCATCAACAAGATATGGGGATGATTTTCTGCTTGCCTATGCATTGTCAGTAGCTGAAGAAGAAATTTATTATGAACCAAAAACATATCAGGAAGCTGTTGATAGTCAAGATGGAGAAAAATGGATGATTGCTATGAAGGAAGAGTTGGAATCACTTAGTAAAAATGGTATATGGATATTGGTTGACAAACATGTTAATCAGAAACTCATTAGCTGCAAATGGATTTTTAAAAGGAAGACTGAAGTCACAACAGGAAAGGAGAAAATTAGATTTAAAGCATGGCTTGTAGCAAGGGGATTTACTCAGAAAGAAGGAATATACTACAATGAAGTGTTTTCTGCAGTAGTCAAGTATTGTTTTATCAGAATCCTCTTAGCACTTGTGAATCAGTGGAAACTTGAATTGGAACAGTTGGATGTAAAGACTGCATTTCTGCATGGAAGCTTAAAGGAGACAATTTACATGACTCAACCTGAGGGGTTTATATTGCCTAAGAATTCAAACAAGGCTTGTCTGTTGAAGAGGTCTCTATATGGCCTAAAGCAGAGCTCAAGACAATGGTATATTAGATTTGATCAACATATGAAGAAGATTGGATTTGTGAAGTCTCAGCATGACAGTTGTGTGTTCATGAAGAAGAATGAACATGAAGTATTAGTTTACTTACTTTTGTATGTGGATGACATGCTAATTGCAAGCAAATATCATGATGAGATATCAAAGGTAAAGGGTGAGCTGAATGTTGTATTTGAGATGAAAGAACTGGGAGAAGCAAGGAGAATTCTTGGGATGGATATAACCAGAGATAGAATAAAGGGTGTTATGTGGTTGCATTTGAAGGATTATGTGAAGAAGGTGTTGAAAAAATTCAACATGGATGCATCCAGGAGTGTTTCAATTCCATTAGCTCAACATCACAAGTTGTCTGAAACACTGAAACCAACTACTGATTCAGAAGTTGAAGAAATGAGTCATATTCCATATTCAAATGCAGTGGGTAGCATTATGTATACCATGGTGTGTTCTAGACCTGATATAGCACATGCATTAAGCTCTGTTAGCAGGTACATGTCAAACCCAGGAAAGGGGCATTGGGAAGCTTTAAAATGGGTAATGAGATATTTGAAAAGGTCAGCTGATAACAATCTGATGTTTGAGAAATCTGCTAAAGGAAATCATGAGTTTCTAAGAGGGTATGTAGATTCTGATTATGCCACAAACTTGGACACAAGAAAATCACAGACAAGATATATTTTTACACTATTTGGCTCTGTAATTTCTTGGAAATCCATGTTACAATCAGTAGTGGCTTTATCCACTACAGAAGCAGAATATATGGCACTCTCAGAATCTGTAAAAGAGGCTATATGGCTTAAAGGGATACTAAGGGATCTTGGAATCACACAGGATGTGGTAAGAGTATTCTGTGATTCCCAAAGTGCAATTCATCTTACAAAGCATCAAGTGTTTCATGAGTGTTCAAAGCATATTGATGTTAGACATCATTTCATAAGGGATGTTGTTGAAAAATGATCAGTTGAAGCATGCAAGATTGGTACAGAACATAATCCAGCAGATATGTTAACTAAAGTGTTGCCAGTTCAGAATTCAGATACTGTCTCAGTTTAGTTAACATTAAGGAGTTCAGATCATATTTGGATTAGGCCCTATTTGGGGCAGTTTTGGAAAGGTTACAAATTGTGTGACTCATTGAGCTTCATTAACAACTAAGGTGGAGATTGTGAAGATGATAGTTAGTTAATTCAGCAGAATCAATTCAGTATAACATTTCTTTCTCCTGAAGGTTAATAGTTCACGTGCATGCATACGGTTATGCATTAAATGTCCTCATGCAGAAACAGTTTTGCTTAAGAAAGGTAGTTAGCATTTTCTGTTAGGATTCTTCTTCCATTTCCACTTCTGTAACATCATTCTTATATGTAGCTTGAAACAAATTAACTGATATAAGAGAGATGTGTGTGTGATCATGAGATTTGACACGCAAACAACAAGAAAACAGATCATTGAAGAGTGCGAGCAGCGGATATAGCTGAGTGAGCTCAGGATTAGTGTTTCTGTGGGAAATGTTATTGTGTTGTTGTTGTAATATCAAGAAGTGCATAGTGAGTAATCTTTCCCGTGGATGTAGGCTTCATTAACAGCTGAACCACGTAATCTTGGTGTTTCTCTATTTCGCATTACAAGTGTTTGATTGATTGCTTGTTAGATTGTGTTGTGTTGTTTGCTGTTGAGGTGTTCTTGCGTTACAAATACATATAAATAGTATATGATAGAAAATTTTCATGGAGCCGGGGTTGTAAGTCCGCCTATAAATGCTACTATATATTATAATACAGATACACTATCACATGACATTCATACAAAACACACTCATTAACTTTTCTAATCAAATTTAACTCAGCACTCCCTAATCTTTAGTAAACACACCCTAATATGTCAATAACTATACTGATAATATAGTACTATTGAGAAAAGAAGACACAGGGTGAAGAAGTCGCTCCCTTGGATTACTTAAAATATACTACCTCCGTCCCGATTAAATTTGCACACTTGCCTTATCGATCCGTCTCACTTAATTTTGCACACCCCTAAAATAAAAATTAATTCTCACAATCTTCACCCTCAAAATCTCAATCCTCAATCTCCACCTTTAGAAAAGTCAAAAGATAAGCAAAATCTGTTTTTTCTTAACATCTGTGCCCGGTTAATCCTATAAATTTAACCGGGATTGGAGGGGGTATCTTTTATAAGTAATAACATACTGAGAATCTTAAAATAGAGTTTATTATTATTATTATTATTATTATTATTATTATTATTATTATTATTATTATTATTATTATTATTATTATTATTATTATTATTATTATTATTATTATTATTATTATTTGTAAGAGGTTATTTTAATTATAACATATAAAACATCACTTTTATAATTTTGTCATTACAATGCACTCCAAAAAATTTTTAAACTCCAATTATTGATATGTATAATTATATGAGTTCTTTTAACTCTCAATTACATTAAAATGATATTAATTTATCATTAAACGTTATTATCTTCATTTAATTTGTGTTGAATTATTTTTTGTATGTCTACATGTCTGCAGCTGGGATAACAAAAAACTCAATTCTCGGCTCTACTTGGAGCCAAAAACTTGTTCTGGTGCATCAAATTGAAACAATTATTAAGGTGATGCATTTTTATTTTCTATTTGACAAGTTATATTGCAAATGATATTGACAAAAAGGACGTGACCTCCCACGTATTTTAGCCTACAAATTTAGCATCTTATCTTTTACATCCCCCATTTTGTTCCCGACCGATTTTGGCACTAGTTAAGGAAGAGATCGACGATCCCAAGTTCTTTTACTTCAGACAGTCATTTTAGAGAAGATAAATTTCTCATAAAAGCAAAGTCATTCTAGCACATTTTTCCTATTTCTTCAATATTAGCCGTAGGTAAAGCTAATTAAATCTCCCTAAAAATATCATAATATAAGCATTATTTGAATTATGTGCTCTCTCTATTCATAAATTTATGGTAATTAAAGATTTATGGATTTATCACTGTATAGGATTTGTATTTTATCTTAAAATTTGATAAAGGTATAATTTTTAATAAACTAAGAATTCTAGTACTTTAAATTTAAATTATTGATTCAACTTATTTAATTATATGTAAATTATTTATTCTAATATTGTTAATTTTTTTTATTTTTGCTAGTAAAATTCTAACAACAATTTTTTTTAAATATCTTATTGATTTTTGCATAATTTGTTGGGTTAATATAAAAAAAAAAAAAATACCTGTACTATATACATTTTATCACTTAACTACCTAAATTAATTTTCATATCAATTTGCAACTTGTAACTTGCTAAATTATTCGTTTGCAACCTCGAATCATGTTTTCCGGTGACTCTCTACAATACTCACGTGATTCCCACATACTATAAAAAAAGGCCAAAATTAGTACATCAACCTCAGAAGCGCGCATTTCTTAATTTGTGGATGGATTTTCTCACTAATCCCAAACTATATACTACTGAATTACAACGGCGATTCATATGCAAAACACTAGTAATGTGACTACCTTGCAACAAGTCTCAAATGACGCACTAAGATGCCACAATAATTGAACGAATTCTCCCAGCTTGTGACTGCATGCACAACGAGCGCATGAACCGAATATACCACAATATTCTTATATTCACATTCCACACAAAATCTGAAACCACTAAGACTGGCTTCCAATTTCGCCGCTTTAACCGAAAGCGGCCTCCTAATCCCATGAGAAGCTGCCACAACCACCTTTCCCTCATAGTCTCGCAAGATAAATCCCACACCAAACCTACCTCGAGCCTCATTATGCGTTGCGTCAACAACCAATCTCATGATCCCTCCCGGAGTGTCCATCGCGATCCCAACATCAAAGTGAGGCCAGACATTTTGCAATTCACCACATTATATATCTTCAACAACCCTATCGAACTGAACCACATAAGCCTCGACTTCAGCCCAAGTTGGGCTTTTCCACATACGTCCAACATTATGATTAAAAGAACAAATTGCCCTCTACACACTCCATAAGGCTCGCAAACAAACGAAACATAATCAGTTCCAAATAGCGCCACAACCATCTCATCACATTTCAGAAACAAGGCCCACCTCATCATCTTCAAGGAAGACCAAAATCAACTCCCCTTCCAAAAAAATTAACTATCTCGCAAAAGAACATGCCATGAATCATAAAACCCACCAAAAAAAAAAAAAATAGAATTTACACAAAGGAGAAATCGGCACATGATGCTGATAAAAATTCAAAGGAAGTCCAATAAAATCAAGAGAAGCTTGCCATAAAAACTTTTACCTTTGGTAGGAGAAAGAGGGCCCACAAAAAATTTCACCATCTTGAACACGGCAATACCGAAAAGGGCGGAGGTTCAAAAACCCCACCGCGAATCTATAGCCACTCTTCACCGTGTAGCTACCATTACCCTCAAATCTCCAATACCACTTATCCAGCATATCCGTCTGTTCTAAAGGAATACCCAATATGGCACCAACCTTAAATGAAAAAAATAGACCTCGCAATCGTTGCTCATCCCACACCCTCCCCGACACAATAAAGTGAGACACCCTAGAGGCTGAAACAACTAGTCTCGATGAAATTCGACTAGACGCCAACCTAGGGATCCACACATCTCTAAACGGAGCATTAACACCCCCATCCCCAACTCCCCACATCAAGCCACTCGCAAGAATGTCCCTCCTCCAACATAAAGATCGCCAAACAAAAAATGGACTAGAGCCAACATCAGCTTCCATAATATCCTCATGCTTAAAGTATCTCCCTTTAAGAAAACGAGCAACATCATAATAATTCGCCACACTTGTTTAGCCAATAAAGCATTATTAAAAGCAACAAAATCATGCAAAACCCAAACCACTTTAGCCGACATAACTTCTTCCAAGATGCAAAATGCATACATTTTGCCTCCGATTGTGACCCCCACCAAAATTTAGCACAATGTTGCTCCAACTAGTGTCAAATTGAAGCTGGCACTCTAAAAAACGACATTACATAAGTTGGGATTGCCTGCAAAACAAATTTATCATAACCTCCTTCCTCCCACGAGAGAACATCATACTTCCTCAATTATCAAGTCTTTTCAACCGACGTTCCCTATGAAATCAAAATTGAAGCTTCTTATCCCTGAAAGAAAAAGGGGGCAATCCCAAGTCCAAATCATGGCTCTTAACAACCGAAATAGCCAATAACTCCTTAATCCCAGAAATTACTACAGAAAGGACTGAAAGACTAAAATTAATGACATATTTATCATAATTGATTAACTGCCCAGATGCCTTTTCATATTGGCAAAGTTACTTTTCACCGGCCCTGAATCATTAGGAGTCGCTCAGTAGAATAACATACTGTCATGCATAAAAATAAATGAGAAATAGTGGGGCAAGAAGATGCAATATGAACTCCCCTAAATAGTCCCCGCTCATGTGCCGACCGCAACAACACCGAAAGATCTTGTGAACATAAAGAAAACAAGAGAAGGGATAGAGAATAAACAATAATTTGAAGTTTTTTAGAGGACTAATAATTTGAAGCTTTACTATAGCAAGTGCTTATCTTTTATATAAAGTCAAATAAAAAGTACTAATAAAATACGTGTTAACCTGGGAGTATATAAACTCATACAAAAATGTCAATCGTCGGATCACTAAAATTGTATATTAGTTCAGAACGACTAGGCAAATATTTTGATATTTCTCATTGTACCAGTAACTTGAAGGTGGATTTTCTTTTAATAAATATTTATTGGTGATAGATCAAATTTGATGAATCGGAAAATAAATACAGTAGATTACTTAATGTGGGATTACGTAGATTTGTTTTTGCTTTAATTTATTTAGCAAAACTTACATAATTATCTATTAAAATATATATATATATATATATATATATATATAATAAGCAAGGTACACTACTTTTAAAAAGTGACTTCTTTCTTGCTAAAACTTTTATTTACTAAAAATAGATAGATTTTGAGATTCAAATTTGTGTATATCCGAAATTCTAGTGAATGATTTGAAATTTTGAAAGTTCAAATAAGATAGATTCTGAACATTCAAATTTATATATATATATATATATATATATATATATATGAGATTGTGTTTATGATAAGAAATTTCGAAAGTTCAACTTTATATTATCACACACACATATATATATCCGAAATTATGTTTATGAATTAAAATTTTGAAAGGTCAATTTTATATTATTCGAAATATGATGACAGCTAAACCGATTACAACAATTTCGCAACGGACATTTAGTTATTCACTATAATCTATAGATCGTATCTTTTCCATAGGCAACCAATTAACTAAACAAATATTTTCGCACTATAACCCGAAATTGTTCAAATATATGGTTATATGAAATTTAGATAGCTTTTGAACATTCAAATTTATATATATCCGAGATTCTTTAAGATTTGAAAATTTGAAAGTTCAACTTTATATTATCATATATATATCCGAAATTCTTTTTATGATTTGAATTTCAAAAAGGTCAAATCTAAATTATCCGAAATATATGACAGCTAAATCGTTTCCGACAATTTCACAACGAAAATTTAATTATTCACTATAATCTGTAGTATCTTTTCCATGACCAATCCATTAACTAAACAAATCTTTTCAAAATATAACTCGAAAATTAAATTTGTTTATAACAATATATCACGAAAATTTTGTCAATAGTATAACGATATTTACGAATCATTTTAAATTTTACTAACATAGTGATATTTACGACCTTTAATCTAGAAAATTTGTTTTCAGTTTCCAATATAAATACTCTTGGCACTGATTTTCAGTGCAGAGTCCTCTCCTTTTACCATCAATGACAAGCTCTAATTTGGTACCTGCAAATGATCTTGAAGACGATTCAGTCACATAAATGACGCAATGTGAGTCAAGAAAAGAAAGAGTTGGTGGATCAAGTGTCAAGATATACTTGCCATTATCTATTTGTAAGATAATTCATACTATTCAATTTTAATTATTCTTTTCCTTCTCTTGATTGGTAGTAGTATTTCAACGACCTATGTCGTATTCTACTAATTCTATTGTGTACACAACCTATCCAGGTACTTAATTGGTGCAAGTTACACAGAGAAAATACATCTTATAATGCGAATTTTGAACAAAAAGAAGAAAGATAGGTTAATGGCAACAAGTATGAAGATTCAATAGTCTACGTAATTATGTAATAACCGAATTCATTAAGATTCGAATAAATTATCAATTTCACTTCTTAGTAATTGTTTCAATTTTATATCCAATTGAAATTTTGCTTTATAACTTTAAGTCTCATGATATTTTATGTTACTTTCTACAATACAGTTCCATGTAATTACAAAAACATACAATACAAGGAATTCAAGAAAAATAAGTGTTCATTTGAATATGCATCGCAAATGTTTATAAGTATCTAACAATATACAGAGCGATATATTTACCTTGAAAGGGTGCATCCATGGTGGAAGATGATTGACGTGTGAAAGGTTTTAGTGACTTCGGCAACATAGTGTCAATATACAATACTAAACAAATATAAATCAATGGATATAAAATCCATGAATGCAACAATATTAAACATTTTTGTAACCAATACTTTTTATCGCTGAAAAGGAAAAATAAAGAAAATGTCGATGAAGAAATAAAAAATAATGATTATCGATATTTATTCCTTAAGATATAAGCACGAAGATGAACCTTCCTCAACTATAATTCTGTTAAGTTTCAAATTTAAAAATACACACCGAATATATCTAAGATTTCCGACAATTTGAAACTTTATATCTGTCTAAATACAATGATACAAATCCACATATATCTATCAAGTGGAGTCTTATTATGCTTCTAATGTATATTTATCTAAACATATTGCAGCCTTGTTGCAGTTTCAAGCAATGTCAAAATACAATAACGAGTCTAAAAATATCTATCAAAATTGAAATAGCTATATGTACCATAGAAAATAATATAAAATTCAAAATGTGCAGCTTATATTCAACATGACCCACTACCAAATACAAAAAGATACATTTAAATATATCTTTCTAATTTTGGATCAAAAAATATTTTCCGTTTCTATGCATATCCAGTAGATTTGCAATTCAAATTTGATGATCTACGAAATATTATAACTACTAATTTCTTATTTCACCAACATAACCAAACGAAAAGAGATGAATATACTTTATACTTTACTCAGTAAATGTTATTTTTCCTTCTCACGCGGCCTTCTATCAACTCAAGTGCAACGAAGATTCAAAAATAATCTTATAAAAATAAAATATCAATCCATCGCAAGGGAGCACTTACTAGTTATATCAATGTCATTGAAGTTGACAATGTTTAATGAGGCCCTTGGATAAATTTAGGTGGTGCATGGCTGTGACCATCAATTTTGGATTTTCAAAATTTTAATTTTTAAGTGTAATTATCTTAACACTTTAAACTTAGAACCTCATATATATGAGTTATGTCTCACATTATTTTCAATGTTTTGCTCCCTACTTGCTATAATGCTAAAGCTGAATGAAGTGTCAATGCATTTCATCTCACTGAATTGAAGTCTGCTAAGCTGGAAGAGGTCAGAATTGAGCTGGAAGAACAAAACTGAAGCAGGAAAAAGCTGTTGGAAGAAAAACAGTTATAACAGAATAACTGTTTTTTGTAACGGTTTTGCTTGAGCTGTGGGAGTTGGTTTTGTATTCTGTTTTTCTGTTATGTAACTTCCATTCTCGCTGTGATGTATATATTCATTTAGATATGCTGATAGAGTGTAGAAGAGAGAGATACATTTCCATAGAGAAACAGGAAAAGATCATCTGAAAACGTGAGAGAGAGAGATGTCAATATTTCTCTTGGTAGCTCTAGTTGATTCATCTTTGTAATCCTGGTTTCTTGTGATTAGTGAATTCATTCTCGACTGTCCGTGGATGTAGGTGCTCAAGCACTGAACCACGTAAATCTCGTTCCATATTTTACATTCCAGTTTGGTTTTCATACAATCATTTCACACACACACAACTTGAGAAACACACATTCAAGTAGTTAGTTGGTTTTCTTGGTTGAAATCTGCAACAAGTGGCGCCGTCTGTGGGAAGGAGACAAGCAACAGAGAAAGGTTTCTATCAAGATGTCGATCTCCAGAATGGAAGCAGAAAAATTCAGTGGAAAGAATGACTATGGGCTTTGGAAGATCAAGGTTAAAGCCTTGCTTGTGCAGCAAGGCCTTGCTGCTGCTTTAAAGGGGGATGAAGGTTTCTCTGAGAAAGTAGATCCAACTATCAAGCAAGACATCCTCGATAAGGACCATAGTTTACTCATCTTATGTCTATCAGATAAAGTGTTGAAGGAAGTTTCAAAAGAAACCACCGTTGCTGATATATTGAAGAAGCTGGATGATTTATACCTGAAGAAATCCATGACAAATAGGTTATTACTTAAACAGAAACTGTTTTCATTCAAGTTTGTGGAAGACAAAGGAGTAGAAGATCAACTGGAGGAATTCAACAAGATGATTGATGATCTTGAGTCAATTGAAGTAAAAATGGAGGATGAGGATAAAGCTATCCTCCTGATCAACTCAATGACAAAATCCTTTGAACATTTGAAAGATGCTCTAATGTTTGGAAGGGATTCAACTGTAACCCTTGCCCAGGTCCATAATGCTTTGAGGGCCAAGGAACTGCAGAAATTGAGCCAAGAAAAGGGTGAATCTGCAGGAGAAATTCTGAGCATAAAGAAAGAAAAATGTAACAAGAAGAAACAGAATCAAGCATCAGGCTCAGATAAGAAACCTGGAAACATCAAAACCAAAGGTAATGATGGGAAAGAGTCCAAGAAGTGTTTCTATTGCAAGAAACCTGGACATATCAAGAAGGACTGTTTTGAATTTAAAAGGAAACAGTCAATGAAGGCAGGATCCTCCACGAATTCTGCAGAAGTGTCAAAGGCACATGAAGATGATCCTCAAATTCTCAATATCATAGAATTTAAAGCTGATGGGGAATGGATACTGGACAGTGGGTGCTCCTTTCACATGTGCCCACATCTGGAGTGGTTTCATGAGTTTCAAGAAAAAGAAGCTGGATCAGTAATGCTTGGGAATGACCAGAGCTGCACTGTGAAAGGGATTGGAAGCATCAGAATCAAAATACATGATGGCTCTATTAAAGTACTAGAAGAAGTCAGGTATATTCCCCAATTAAAGAGAAATCTCATCAGTCTTGGTACCCTTGAAAATAGAGGGTGTAATTTCAAATCACAAGATGGTTTTCTCTATGTTTTGAAGAATTCCAAGGTGGTTATGAAAGGAATAAGAAAGGCCAGTCTGTACTATCTTCTAGGAAATGTAATCTCAGGAACCTGTGATCATTCTTTAACCTCAGAACCAAAATTATGGCATGCTAGGCTTGGGCATGTAAGTGAGACAGGTTTAAACCACCTGGTAAAGCAAAAGTTAATTGATACTGCTGGAAACCAAATGCAGAAGGATAAATGTGAAGATTGCATCATGGGAAAGCTTACAAAACAAGTGTTTCATCCTGGAAAATCAACTTCAGTAGCATGTTTGGATTATGTTCATGCTGATTTATGGGGGCCAGCTAGAGTCCAAACACTGGGAGGAGGCAAATATTTCCTGAGCCTTGTAGATGACTATTCCAGGAAAGTTTGGATTTATATACTTAAAGCAAAGTCAGACTGTTTTGAGAAATTCAAGGAATGGTATCAACAAGTTCAAACTGAAAAAGGGTCTTCTCTTAAATGTATAAGGACTGACAATGGTTTGGAATTCTTGTCAGAAGAGTTCAATAGTTTCTGTAAAGAAAAAAGGGATAAAGAGGCATAGAACAGTTCCAGGGACTCCACAACAAAATGGTGTTGTGGAGAGAATGAACAGAACTCCCCTAGAAAGGGTGAGGTGCATGCTGCTGAGTTCCGGATTAGATAAGAAGTTCTGGGGTGAAGCTGTTGCCACTGCTGCTTATCTTATAAATAGATGTCCAGCAATTGCAAATGAGAATGTTACACCTGAAGAAAGGTGGACAGGAAGATCTCCTACTTACCATCATTTGAGAGTATTTGGTTGTAGAGCTTATGCTCATATCAAATAGGATAAGTTAGATGCAAGAGCTTTAAAATGTGTGATGGTTGGATATCCAGTGGGTGTCAAAGGCTACAGATTATGGTGTACAGAATTAGGTACTGGTAAGCTGATTGTAAGCAGGGATGTAATATTGCAGAAAACATAATGCCTTTTAAGAAGGATAGTGATCCAGTGAGACAGACATATGGTTTTGGTTCAACAGGTCCTTTAGTTAAGGTGGAGAACTCTGAAGAGGTTCAAAATGAGTTATCTGATACTGATGAGGATCAACAGGTTGAAGATCAGGATCTGTCAGATTATCAACTGGTAAGAGATAGAGGGAAAAGAACTATTAAACCGTCAACAAGATATGCAGAGGATTATTTGATAGCTTATGCTTTTGTGACAGCAGAAGACACTGAGTGTAATGAGCCAAAAGATTACAAAGCAGCTATGTGTAGTGATGAAAGGGAAAGATGGTTGGTGGCAATGAAAGAGGAACTTGAATCACTTGAGAAGAATAAGACTTGGATTCTGGTAGATAAACCAAATCATCAGAAGTTAGTGTCATGTAAATGGATTTTCAAGAAGAAGCTTGAGATCACAGATGTGGAAACTATCAGATTTAAGGCAAGACTGGTTGCCAGAGGATTTACTCAGAGGGAGGGAATTGAATATAATGAGATATTTTCCCCAGTAGTAAAACATTGTTCAATAAGGATTTTACTGGCTATAGTCAATCAATATGATCTAGAGTTGGAACAGCTTGATGTCAAAACAGCTTTCTTACATGGAGATTTGAATGAACAGATTTATATGACACAACCTGAAGGTTTTGTGTTACCAGGAAATGAAAACAAGGTGTGTCTATTGAAGAAATCATTGTATGGGCTTAAACAAAGTCCAAGACAATGGTATCTAAAATTTGACGATCACATGAAGGCCATAGGGTTCACAAAATCCAAACATGATAGCTGTGTGTACTTGAAGTTTGCTGGCAAAACTGTTTTGGTATTTCTTCTGATATATGTTGATGATATGCTAATTGCTAGCAGAAGCAGAACAGAAATTGAGAGGCTGAAGCATGAGTTGCAAGCTGTATTTGAAATGAAGGTTTTAGGAAATGCCAAAAGGATTTTAGGCATGGATATCAGAAGAAAGAAGGAAAATGGTGAACTGTGGTTATATCAGAAGGACTATATCAATAAAGTCCTAAAAAGATTCAACATGCATGAATGGAGGAAGGTTTCAGTACCTCTGGGACAACAATTCAAGTTATCAAAAGTTCAGAAACCTCAGAGTCAGGAAGAAATGGAAGAGATGAGTAGAGTGCCTTATGCAAATGCAGTGGGTAGCATTATGTACTCTATGATTTGCACAAGACCAGATGTTGCTCATGGTATTAGTGTGGTGAGTAGGTTCGTGGCTGAACCTGGCAAGGCTCACTGGGAAGCTCTCAAATGGTTACTAAGATATTTGAGAGGGACTGTTAACTATGGAATATTGTTCAGAAAACAAAGTCAGGTTGACAGTGATATGCTTGTGGGATATTGTGATTCAGATTTTGCAGCAAACATAGATTCCAGGAGGTCTCAAACTGGTTATATCTTTACTCTTTTTGGTTCTGCAATTAGCTGGAAATCAATGCTACAATCCGTGGTAGCTCTCTCTACCACAGAAGTAGAGTTTATGGCTATTACAGAAGCAGTTAAGGAGGCATTATGGTTGAAAGGGATTCTGGAGGAGTTTGGTTTTCTGCAAAAGTCTGTTAAGATATATGTAGACTCACAGAGTGCTTTCCATTTGGCAAAACATCAAGTTTTTCATGAACGAAGCAAGCATATTGATGTCAAGCATCACTTTGTTAGAGAAGTTACAGAAAAGGGTAGTGTGGAGCTGATGAAAGTATCTACTGATGATAATGCAGTAGACATGCTTACTAAGACTTTAACTTCTGGAAAATTTCAACATTGCCTGCGACTGGTGCAGGTAATGAATCTTTGATTATTCAGTAATGGAATGTAACCCTGTGATGGGGTTTGATTGACAGAAGGGAGCAGATTTTACTAATCAAGGTGGAGTGTGTTGTGATCTTCATACATTGACAAGGTGGAGATTGTTAAAGCTGAATGAAGTGTCAATGCATTTCATCTCACTGAATTGAAGTCTGCTAAGCTAGAAGAAGTCAGAATTGAGCTGGAAGAACAAAACTGAAGCAGGAAGAAGCTGTTGGAAGAAAAACAGTTATAACAGAATAACTGTTTTTGTAACGGTTTTGCTTGAGCTGTGGGAGTTGGTTTTATATTCTGTTTTTCTGTTCTGTAACTTCCATTCTCGCTGTGATGTATATATTCATTTAGATATGCTGATAGAGTGTAGAAGAGAGAGATACATTTCCATAGAGAAACAGGAAAAGATCATCCGAAAACGTGAGAGAGAGATGTCAATATTTCTCTTGGTAGCTCTAGTTGATTCATCTTTGTAATCCTGGTTTCTTGTGATTAGTGAATTCATTCTCGACTGTCCGTGGATGTAGGTGCTCAAGCACTGAACCACGTAAATCTTATTCCATATTTTACATTCCAGTTTGGTTTTCATACAATCATTTCACACACACACAACTTGAGAAACACACATTCAAGTAGTTAGTTGGTTTTCTTGGTTGAAATCTGCAACATATAAGAATTTGCCCATTACCTTAGAGTACAATTAAAAGAGTCTTCTCCTGAGACGATTTCATGAATTTGTTTTAGATGGACCTCCTCGTCAAACTTTATGGATCCCTCACTAAATTAGATCATATTCAAAATATCTTTATGTCCCAAAAATATATTATTCCAAAAGTCATATTCCGATGTATTAGTTAAAATAAAAAAATATAAATTATTATTTCTCGAATAAGTTACAATAGTTGAATAATCTAAATTAAAAGAAAAAAGAAATCATATCACGAGAATATATAATTTTAAAAAAAAAAAATTATAACTTCATTAAATTAGTTAATTAAAAAAATATTCACCTCTGCGAAAAGAGATGTTTTTTTTTTAGTTATGGTTTCCATCGTTGTCAAGATTATGAAAAGTAGTCCCCAAGGTTACTTTCAAGCCAACTTTGAACCCGCTGGAAAGTTGTGTTCAAATTGGGCCATAAATGGACCTACACAACTAAATATGGGCCATCCATGAGAACACTGTACACATCGGAAAAGCCTTTTGATCATATAAATTGGGTTCTAAAGTAGCCCATGAGCATCTATAACAATAAGCCCATATGAATAGCTCAATTAGCAGCGACAAAATTAGCCAAATGGGCCGAAGTCTTGGAATTTGAGTAATTGTTGGTATTCTCAACATGAATTCAAGTCATCTGTATAATATGACGTAATTGATGCATCACTCATAATTATGTGTTAATTAGATGTCAATGTGACGATATTATTGCAATTGAAATGCTGCAACAATTGCAGTACAAGATCTATTTTCAGAACCAATTGATAAATGAATAATAAATGACACGATAACACAATATATAGCTAGGCAAGAAAGCATGAGTTTCCAAGTCTATTACAGAGGAATGCAACACACAAAAAGTTGTGTAAAACTGTCTATATAGTGAAATGATATTATCCGTAACATATGATACTTTTTGAGAAAAATAATACTCCCTCTATTCCATATTAATTGATGTTTTAGGATGAAAGGGAAGAACTAAGGATGAAATATTTTGATAGACATACTCTCGCTAAAGATTTGATCAAATCAAAATATGTCTAATAGATTGAAAAATAGAGATATTTTAGGATTGAATCCAGAGAAAAAATTGGTAGAATTGATGAAAAATATGTAAAACGTCAATTAATTGAAACGTCCTAAAACGTCAATTAATATGAAACGGAGGGAGTACATTGATTGAGATTATCAAACTTTTAAGAAAAAAAATATTTTTTAATATAATTATCCATTTTACAGTTTAATCTGTCTTGAAAATTTCTGGGCAATATGAGTACACGCACCATTACTGTCTCCACAGAGCGTGGGTTATATAGTCATTATCAAGTTGATACATGTTTTATGTCTACCTTTTCAGTATACATATTTTTAGCCACTTTTAAGATTAAAATACTAAAATGCCCTTAATGAATGCATGATGGAAAATATGGCATCACATGCGTTTACCAATGGTGCGTCTATCGATGGTAAGTATCATCGATAAACACACCATCGGTAGATGTTTATACACATTTGTTAATGTGTATATCGATGGTAAGTATCATCGATATATGTGTATCAATGTAACTTACCATCAATATATGTGTATATTGATGCAACTTCCATGTATATCGATGATACTTACTATCGATATACACATGTGATATACGAAAAAAATTCATTTTTAATCCTATATGTTGGGAATTGTCTAATAAAAGTCTTGTATGTTAGAAAATTTCAATTTTAGTCCTGTATGTTCCAAAAGTTGTCAAATTTAAGGACATTGACCATCACCGACGACCAATTTAGCCGAAATTAGACTAATAAATTTAGGGCTTTTGAGTACTAATACTTATGTGTCAAGTATTTGTCCAGATAACATGTCAAATCATTAAATTACTTCAGTAGCTCGCCCGAAAAAGAAAAGAAAAAGCATTGTACGTGATTAATTGTGGCCAAATTGATCGTTGGTGATGGTCAGTGTCCTTTAAGCATAAATAGTGATACCTTTAAAAATTAAAAATCAATTGAGCAGATAACTTTTCCAACGAAAAATAATAAATTTTCACGCATGTAATGTACTTCCTCCGTCCCGAATGAACTTGCACTGGCAAATGGACACACAAAATTAAGAAAACGCTGTTTTTTTTGGTTATGTTGACTTATGAAACCTATTTTTTTGCTTTATTTGGTAAATAAAGGTATATTATGAGGTAGAATTTGTGAGATTTGTTTCCTTTTTTAAAAAGTGTGCAAATTGCTTAGGACAGACCGGAATAGAAACTGTGAAAATTCATTTGAGACGGAGGGAGTAATATTTAGGTATAAATAGTGATACTTTACATTAAAATAAATTTAGCTAATATATTTTCCAACTAAAAGTTGGTATCTTTTCACACAACGAGTAATATTTTTATGAATGTAAAGTACTAATACTTTTAGACATGAATAGTAATATTTCACAAATTAAATCAATTAATTTTCAAATAAAAATGGACCAACTATACCAAATAGGATAATTCGACGAATCAAGAAGTTTGACTTGCCTAAAATAACAACCAAACAAATATATGAATTGAGGTTGCAAGGAAGCGTGAGCCAAGTGGACACAGGTAGAGCAAAGCATGGGCTGGGCGGGTTGAACGGAAGACTGGCCCATATCTTTGACGTTTGACTTGGGTGATTAAGCGTGGGCTTCATGGGTCTGGTTGAATTATTCGGTTTCTAAAACCCAACCCGCTGCACGTAACAAGATCCTTACATGCAAAATACACAAGTCCACTCATGGTACAAATAAAGTATTTTCAATATTTACATAAACTTTGGTTAAGTGGTTATTTATATTTTAATTGTTGTAATATAGATAAAACAAATAAGTTAAAACAATTAAATAATTTAAATAAAAAATAAAAAAAGTCGTAAAGTGATAATTCATTGCTTAGGGGTGATATTCAGGTTTTAGGGTTGGGTTTTGCTTGATTGGGGTTATACATCAAAATGTATTTGAAACATGTGATCATTACATTTCAAGATAAATTATTGATTTCAAGTTATATCGAATTAAATCATGTCTGTGTCATGTTGGTTTCGAATTTCTCTCAGTAAATTTGAATCAAGTCGAATTCGTATTGTCGTGTAAAATCAATAATTGACACTTGTACCCTCACAAAATTAACCTAAAATAAAATATCGTACTTTTGCTAAACATTTTTTGTATGTGACAGAGTCACAGAAAGAGTATATAGATGCATATAAATTCTATTGTTTATTTAAGAAATAGACCTAGCATAAGTAAACTTGACAAATTGTAAAAGTTACAAATGGAAATATTATTTTGATTATAAATTAAATTAACTAGAGAACTACACCAGCCCGACCTTGTGGTGTCCTAGAGTAATAGGGTCTATGTGAGTCCAGATAATGCGTGCACCATTCAGATCGATTTGTAAAAAGATCGAAATTGATTAAAAATAAACGAGTTGAACTAGTGCTGGAACTGTTGAATTCGAGTTCGAGTTTATTAATACTTAGCCTAATAAGCTCCCGAACTTAATCAAGCTAGGGTTAAATTATTGGTTTACCATTTATAGTTGACAATGACATAACTATAAATACATCTTAATTCTAAATTAAATAAGGTGAACCCTGAGATCTCCATTAGCATCCCTTTATAATATAATTAGTGTTTGTAATTTGGATATATTTTAATTCTTTTAAAATTTATTTTGTATTAATCGAGTCTAGTCAAATCGATCTCGAGCTCAATGAACTTTTACCGAGCTAAGCTTAAGCTCAAAAAAATTAAATTCTATCGTGATGAATCGAACTAAAAGCTAAAGTATTTTAATCGAGTTCGAGCTACTCAACTTAACTCGATTAATTTACATCTCCGTTGAATTACCCGCCGCAAAGCCAAAACGCGGTCCATTGCGAAATATGAATGGGACGTGGGCCGCGTGGTACACTTGTAAGGGAAAAGAGCTTGCATTCTTGTAGATATTTATCATCTTCTTTGGATTGCGAAGTCTCAAACTTAATAAATGGGATAAATTCTAATTCTTTATATATGAGGACAGCATAAATACGAAAAGTAAGTGCATGTCTGGTTGGAGCTGGGACGATTGGAGTACTGTTGATTGAGGATAGTGGCTGAAGTTAATGACTAGGAGTATTAGATTAGGTTTATCGACGACCCCCACATCAGAACGTGGGGTCACAACAAAAAATTAACAAAAAAAAAAAAAAAGAAAAAAATGATTAATTGATCCCATTTCACAACCCGCCACATGTCAATATTCCATTGGTTGTATTAAATTATTTATTGGATATAATTTTATTGATAAATAAATGATATGATTTTTATTTTATAAAAATTAAAAAAATTATGAAAATTCTTATTTATTTTTTCTCTTCAAGTAGAGCCTAATGTTGACATATTTTGAATTAAAATTTGAAGCTCTTTATTTTTTTCCCTTCATAAATAGATGGGCTTGTCTGATATTTTAGATGAGTTGGGCCATAGAAATATAGACCTGAAGTACTAGCTTGCTCGTCCGAATCGGTCCGATGGGCCAAAAGCTCGACGGACCCCGAGCTGACCCGATAATCTTAGTACATTATAGGGGAATACCACGAGTCGAACCGACTATATCTAGGTTTGACCAAATTTTAATTTGGTTATTATTTTATCATGTCATCTTAAACGCATCGAAAAAAATCACCTTATTATAATTGTGAAATTACAATAATTTTTTTTTCTTGAAATATATTAGAGAAAGCGCAAAAAATAATATGTAACTATTAAATTGTAGCAAAAATATTAGTTTTATTGGGAAATATGTTATGTATTTGGATAAAAGAAATTAATATTTATTAAAATGTTGTGTTAGGTTGTTGATAAAGTATAAAAATGTATTTTTCGGTGTGAAGTATGTTGTGTATGTGGATGAGAGATAAATGAATATTTTATTGATAGGTTGGATTGTAGTAGGTTGTTGATAAACCTAGTCTTAAAAAGTGATGTTTGTTTGGGTAGTTGGGGTAGTCGTTGTAGTGTATGATATAATTTTAAATTTTAAAAGGTGATGTGATGTGTGTAAGAGGTTATTATTAATGATTGGTTGATGTTTGTTTGGGTGGTTTGGGTAGTGGTTGTAGTGTAGGATATAATTTTAAATTGTAAAAGGTGATTTGATGTGTGTAAGAGGTTGTTATTGATGATTAATTTAATAATTAAAGTAATATTGAGATTTGTGATTAATTGATAATGTGTAGAATTGTTGATAGGTGAGTGTTTGAGCAAATTTGTGCCCCAACTCAAAATTACTATAACTACTGAGTAAAACATGTACTTCCTCCGTCCCGGTTAACTTGTCATAGTTGACCGGGCACGGATGTTAAGAAAAAATCAAATTTTGTGGAATCTTTGACTTTTTTAAAAGTGAAGATTGAATGTGGATATTTTGAGGATGAAGATTGTTGCTTTTAATTACCATTTATGAATGTGACAAGTTAAGTGAGACATATCAAAATAAAAAGTAACAAAAATTAATCGAAACGAATGAAATAGTTAGATTAGGTCAAACCCAACTAAACATACCCTAAGTAGTTGATTTGGATAGGAAGGTTTTATTATTTTATTGATATATGATACTCCCTCCGTCCCGGTTAAAGCTTCCACTTTGACCGGGCACGGATGTTAAGAAAAAACAGTTATTTGACTTTTTTAAAGGTGGAGATTGAGTGGTTGAGATTTTGAGGGTGGAGATTGTGGGATTAGTTTCCTTTTATGGGATGACAATTTTAATTGGGACGGACCGAAAAGACAAGTAGGCAACTTTAAGCGAGACGGAGGGAGTATATGATATGATGATGATAATGGTGAGGGATAAATGATTGGAAATCCAAGAGCCGTAGGTTCTTGATGTGGTCAGACCCAATTGAGTGCGGTTTTGGATTTATGTGAAGCTGTTGATATTCATTCATTCTCAGTCCAACTTAGACTGCACAAGCACTCGGATAGTCACGGATTTACAGATTCTACACACCGCTATTCAACTGCTCTCCTCCGCCCATCCTTATTCGGAGAGAAAATTACACTTTTAATCCTACAAGACACACGTCTATTGTATTTTAATTTTAAATTTTTTATATTTGATTTCAAAAATTTAAAATTAAGCACTGTTAATCTCAAAATGAAATTTTAAAAGCGTTTATAGTTCCACAAAATTAAGCACTGTTAGTCTCAAAAACGAAATTTCAAAATTAACGTTTTCAGCCACGAGTTTATCACGTGTCCGTTAAGTGACGTGATAAACCCATTTTCATTATTATGAGAAAAAAAAAAAAAAAACCCGGTAAAATCAAAGAATAGGCTATAAGCTCAACCTGTTCAACTAAGGGATACTGTTCGGATAGGTTATTCAGAAAGAAAGGCCATCAAAGGGTTATTCCTAAGTGCCCTTATCATTTTAATGCACAATTCATGAATGTGGTCTTGAAATGCATAACAAAGCAAGTTCTAGAATGTACATGATATGCTTGATTCACACACAACAAAGAAATTAGAGCACAATCGTGTGTATTGCTCTTAGGCTCAAAAGCTCACGGAAAAAGGCTAATTTGTGTTGAATCTTGCACACATTCGCTCTATCCACTATCAAGATCAACGAGACACGTTATTTTTAATTACCAAGAAAAATAATCAATCACACTCAACTCTTTTATTATGCTAGTCATACTCAACCCAACAAAAACATAGCAACTAAGTCCACATAATTTAGCATATATGTACAAGAATACTCCCAATCGACAAGAATTTCAGATTTTTTTTTTTTTTTAAAACACATGCTAATAGACAACAGTTAAAAGACAACAATTTTTTCTAGCAGTGTTGTCTATTCATGATTTAACAACAATTTTACTGTAATCTGTTGTCTATTAGCGACAACACATGCTAATAGACAACAGTTTTACAACGGTTTTCAACATCTGTCGTCTATTAGCGCCTTCTTCCACAGATAGACAACATTTTTAACGACAATTGCCTAAACCTGTTGTCTATTGGCAATACATTGCTCCAATAGACAGCACTATTGTCAACATTTTTGAGAAACTGTTGTAAAAAAGGTATTTTAATTTACAATTCTTTTATTATGTACAAAAATATATTGTGTCAATTAAAATTCATTAAAATTATGTTCTAGATATTTTAATAAACTCTTTATTGTAATTTTAATAATTAATAATATATTTAAAATAAAATATTAATTATGATTTTATTTTAATAAACTCTTTATTGAAATTATCGGACCGGCCCCTGATCGTAATTAATTTTAATAGTTTACTTGAAATTCAATTATTTTTATTCTTTAAAAAAATAAAAGTAAAAGAAATAAAAAATTCTTATTAATATTTTTTTTTTTGCTTTCCCGGTTTATTAGTAGGGATGACAATCCATGCGGACCGATCGATCCACTACTAACATCATCTATCAGGCCAGGTCGGGCCGACCCGTGGCCCCTCGGGCTTTTAGCCCATCAAATAAATACCAAAACTTTAGGGATGATAAAATGCCCCGAACCCAAACGGGTTATCTGACCCCGCCTCAAACCCGGCGGGATTCCCCGCTTCGACCGTGAAGGCGGGACGGCGACGGGTTTGAGTTCCCCCCGAGTATCCCCGCCTTGATTCTCTAAATAAAGTATATATATTTCATTATATTTTATATTAAATATGTATATAAAAACATTATTATGTGAAAATATATCTTATTTAATAATATTATATAAATTTTTATTGTATTGTTAAATATAACACATAAAACTTAATTTAAATATACATAATAATTTCGAAACTCCATGACTAATTTCGAAAATAAGCATCTCTAAGTAACATATACATTATTGTGAAATAAACGACAAATTAAATTGGGCCAGGATTTTAGACAAGCCCACATACCCTATCTAAACATGCAAACACAATTATTATTTACATATTAGTTGTTCAGTCCATTGATCTAGCTGGGCCGAAATTTGCTTCGAGCTAAAATTTATAATATTAGTATGTTTAAATAACAAGTATCTTATTGTTGGAGAAATGACTAATTAATTTGGACTAGAATTTTAATCAAAATTTAATAAGGGTTAAAGATATTCTTCAGCCCATTAATCAAATTTGGCAGAGACTATTCAATTTGTAAATTCAGCACTGATGAGATATAAGTAATTAATTGGGCCAAACTTTGCAAAAAAAATCCCATAAGAGAAACATAATTACTATTTAACTATGAATAAGGCCCAAAATGATCTATATTATACATTAGACACCTTAGCTCATTTATATAGACTTCCGTATTACTCACTCATCGTCCATTCACTCTCATCGTCCATTAGACGACAAAGCTATGTTACAGAGACCATTGGAGGCCGCATGAAGATGCGAAACTCAGAGAACTCGTTAAGGAACGCGGTCCGCATGACCGGAATCGAATCGCGCGGAAACTTGGAAGGAAGATAAGGTCCGATCTTAATCGATCTCTCAACGATTTTTCTTTTTTTTTTTTTTTTTTTTGTTTTCTTATTTTGGGAAAAATGCAAATGCAAAATTGAGTAATGCCTAATCAGCCCTCTAATTATAATTTTTTTTTGAAATTTTGGCAATTTTCGGTAACTATTACATTATGCTTTCAAATGATTTTCTAGAATCTCCAAGTGTGTTGTATTGCATATTATAAATTAACATGTGACGTATATGAAAGTAGTGGAATAGATTCATGCAAGGAGTATAGTAGAGATCTAGACTGGATTGGCTCTTTGTATGTGAAAACTATGTGTGAGTTTTTCTCAGCCATGTTAGAGGTGGTTTATCTCTGTTTGTTATTATACTTGCATTCATGTAAGCAGTCCCTGTCTGATTGAAAAATTCCTTTTCATCATGAAATGGCTCAGGTTTCTCACTTCATTCACTTCTCTCTTTCATTATTTTAGTGACTTTTTTTTTTAATTGCCATATAATTTTGATGTCTCTGCAATGTAGATCAGATGTTTGATCAAATGCCTCTTCTTTGTTCTAAGCTTCACTGTATTGCTTTTCTGCAAATTCGAAACAGATGCATAATTCTCTTTGTTCTTTAGATATATCTGATAGGATTTGCAATAGGCACATTTTTCTACTTCTAATTTAATGAATCTAAGCTGATGTTGACGAATCAATTTTGAGATACTAAAAGGACTCCATATCTCTGGCATGGCTCATTTCATTTCAAGTTCTAACAGGGTGCACACCTTTTTTGTGAAATGTTTCTTGACTGTTGTTTAGCCCGTATTGATAGTTGTGCCAAATATCATTGGTTTATGCAGCCCATTGGTTAAGAAATTCAAGCAGCTATCCAAATAAATAAATTGTCAGGTCTATTCTGCCTTACTAAGGATTATGATCGTGTAACAATAATCATTTGTTTGCTATTGTGGAACTCACTCCACAAAAAAGTTAGTAATGTAATGCCTAATGAAAGTATTGTATATTAATTTCGTTAGTGTTAGATCATGAATCAAATTCAGTGAGATTCTAACTCATGCCTGGCGTATTTAATTCTTATGATTTCTAGTACTATCACAGACCAGAGTATTGATTCTTTCGAAGATAATATTTGTATTGGCAATAACAATCATGGAAAAGCACGTAGGTTAGGGATCCTTTTCGTCGAAAAAATGAAGGCTTGTAATCTTAGCCAGATAACTGTGCATCTCTTGTATTCATTTTTCTGTCAAGTTATTCAGTGTTAAATTATGAATCAAGTTTGTGTTTCTTTCTCTTTGTATGTGAGCTTGATTTTCAAGGGTTTTATTCATGCCTGCTTCCTCGTGATGTTTACTTGTTTTATCTTTTCTGCCTCTTAAATCATAAGTTATTTTCTTTCTTTTTGAATATTTAGGATTTCATCACAAAAATATGGACCTGGTTGGGTTGCTTTGATCAAGAAGATGATGTTTGCATCCCAGACTCAGATAATGTAAGTGGCATCCTCTTTCCAATTGATTTACCAATGTCCTCTTTTATTTAGAGAGGCTAAAAGCTTCTTTGCGTGTGCTTTCTAATTCAGGTGTTTGACATTTATAAGGATTGAACTGAGGATTCAGTTGTCTTGTGCCTCCATGGTGGGGGTTATTCCGGGTAGGTAGATGTTTGAGCCAATGTGCTTCCTTTCTTGCACCTTTTTTTATTTTTTGGAAAGGTATCACAAACTATGGCATGAAGTAGCCCTATACGCAAATTGGCTTATCTAGATAAAAAAAAAAAAAAAGATATTAAGTGGTATTGGTCCACTTTTTTATTGTGCATTACCATGTAAATACAGTCTGAATATAAATTATCAAGCATAGAAATTCTCTAATCTGCTTATAGAAACTGAAGTATCTGCCAGCAGAGGCTATCCTATTTGTATACTGTTAGAATATATGTCTCAGAGAAAATGAGATGCCCTCATGTTTGCATGACAAGGTCAAGCTTTTTGTGACATACTGGTCTCTCGGCTATCTGCTGAATCTAACTGGAAGATAAATGAACAACAATTTCAGTGGAAATATGGATTACTAGATTAGATTTCCAGGATTGTTGGGGCAGCTTCAGTCTTCTATCTTTTTGTGACACTTATAAGTCTTAACCCTTGTTATTTATCAAGCACTAGTTGAATTTTATATAGACCGTGTGTGTAATGCAGTATGGGAGGCTGAGTTGCTGTTCATATCGCTGCATAGCCATAGGCTGTTCTGGAATAAGGACCAAGCATAACAAAGTCTTGGTTATTGGATGTGCAATTTTGCAAACTGATAGCTGCATGAAATTTCAGGGTACAACAATGTCATCGCTAATCCACATGCAAAAGATTTTATCAAATCGAATGTAGCATTTCTCGACGATGAAAGCGGTAATAAATTATGTAACACGCATTGATTACCAGACTTGCTTTCCTTGTTCTCTTATTCCTTGGTCTCGTGGGTAGCCATCTCGTCGTGTATGTCAATATTGGGCCTCCGCAACTTTTCTCTTCGCCATCTCTTCCACTTTTGTGAGGTCTCTCTCTCTCTCTCTCTCTCTCTCTCTCTCTCTCTCTCTCTCTCTCTCTCTCTCTCTCTCTCTCTCTCTCTCTCCATCGATTATGTTCTTTTTTAATGAACTATGACAACCTGCGATTGAGCCTTTCTTGGTGGTTTTCTATAGATGATTAGTGTTAAAGCATAGATGTTGTGGAAGTTAGTTGTCTTCTTGATAGGTATAATTACTAATGTATTCATTGGAAGCAATTTTGTACTTTTTATATACTTTTTATATATCTTTTTTATTTCCAAATTTTGGGTTTTTGAATTGTAAATTGATACATCATACCATTTGAGTATTCGGGTGATTGCAGAACATAGATATAAATGTGTAATCTCTTGTTATACCAATACTTTATGTTGTTTGCATTTCTTAGTTTATGCCCTTTCACAATTTAAGTTTTATTTGTCCCATCTTCTAGGAGAATTGAGAGAAATCGAAATCTAAATTTAGTATCTGTAAATCTAAACTTATGTATACTACTAAGTTGCATCAACACCTTTAGTTGGTTTCAAAATAGATGCATAATTTGAGGTGCTATGAATGCATAAACTAATGATTAAGTTGATTTAACTAGAGAATATCAATATAGTTCATTGATTATGCTGTGAATTGTGATTCATACTGGAATAACTAAGTGTTAGTAATTGCATTTGCTAACTCTTAATTTACACAGAACCTAAACCATTTGAAAGATCTTTTTTTTGCAGGCTTAACTATGCTTGTACCAGGTCCCTGAGTACCACCTCTACACACAGCAGGTTGAGCCTTCCTTTAAGCAAAAGGGTTACTGAACTCAGGTTTAATAAGAGCCCAATTGTTCACATGAACTTATATAGACTACTAAGTACTTTGAGCTTTAAGTTACAAGGAAATGTTGCCACTTACCTCATTTATACTGAACTATCATTTATTGAGGTAAATATATTTAGAAATTTGAATACCCATATCTTATCCTAATTTTTTTCTTCTTATTTGTAATTAAATAAGCATTAAAGTGATTATATTTAGACATATTTGTCATATTATATAACTATAGCAGAAATGTTTTAAGTATTGCACATTGTTGAATTTTTATCAGAATTACTTCAGAATTTTTTTTAATTGTTGCTTATTTTTCAGGTTTTGGGTCTTAATTATACTTTGGAACAAAGTTATTTCCACTTGGGTTGCCGATGGAGAAAGTTGTTATACACATTGGCCGCAATCATAGGACCTTAATATGCATAATTATTTGGTTTTTGTATAGATATAGGAATTGTTTGAGTAAATAAGAGTTTATTTTTTGTTTCATTTAGGATTTATTTAGTTTAAGAATTCGGATTGTGTTATAGTAATTAATTTAGTGTTGATGAATTTATTGACATTTATTTTGTGTTTGATGTTTTGTAAATATTTTATGATGTTTTGACTATTGGGTGTTTCATATGAGAATATGTATTTAAAAAACAATATTCAATAACAAAATTATTGTCCAATTTTTTTTTTCTTTGCTAAAAAAGACAACTGTTTTTATCTGGTATCTTTACTTATAAAGACAACAGTTTTACAAGAAGGTCAACAGTTTTCCACTGTTGTCTGTAATTGAATAGACAACGGGTTTTTACTGTTCTAGAAACTGTTGTTTATTGCTGAACTGACAACAATTTTAAATTATTGTCAAAAGATAGTTTTAACAACACCACTATTAATAACAGACTTATTTATAACTAAACAACAAATTATATCTGTTGTCTATTTGAAAAATTCTTGTAGTTAAAGAAACAAGTTCTTCTATAGGTTCCTAGTATGAACTCCCACCACACCTAAATTCTACATTGTCCCGAATATAGTCAACGCACTTCAAAGAAAGCACTCAAAAAAATGTTAGATAAAATGCTACCATAAATTGCGGAAAAATAAATAGTGTGAGATAGAGTGAAATATAGCATTAGTGGAACCAAAATCGCGTATACAGGGAAGACAAATTAAACAATGATCACAGATAAAGCAAGAGGACTTCCTTGAAACAGCAGAGGTAATCAATGGCGGCTGGTGGAATTAGAACAACACAATCTGGGTAGCTTGCCGAGACCAGTGTGTATATGTATGGCGGAGTTAGATGCCGATTCACTCCAGGTGATTCGTCGTGTCATATAGAAGACACGGTGGGGCTGTGGTGAGGGTTGGTCGAGAAGAAGCTGCGAGATTACTGCGAAGAAGAAGATTAGAAGATCAGAATTAGGCTTTTTTCGATTTTCAGTTTCTTTTTTTTCTTTTTTTTTTTAATAATAAAAACCTGAAAATAAAGATTATAAGACATTTTTAGGCAGAAGACTATTTCAAATTGGGCATGATCACGCCCAATTCAATTCTGACTCAAAATTAGACTAGTCCGTTTTTGGCGTGATCACTCCAAAACTCGACTAGTCTTCTGCCCCCCTACGAAAATTAGGCTATTTAAAGGAAATTTAAATTTTTTATTTGGCGTGATCACACCAAACAAAAAGTTGTCCCTGAACCTATTATTCTACTAGACACGAACGAACAACGCAAAATAAAATAACATTAAAGGCGAAACAAAGCAAAATAAAATTTGGGTTGCCTCCCAACAACGCAAATTTTTTTGCGTTGTTATGCTCGACGTTCTTCCTCCATTATTGTGGTTAGCAATTCCACGAGCATCCGTTAGTATCTCTTTCAGGTCAAAACAGGCATATGCTTCATAGTTGTCAAGAATTTCCACGTAATATGTGCCAATGAGAACACCATCCTCTATCTTCCGAATATAAAAGCTAGTTGGAACCTTCAAATTTTCACTTTGTTCTTCACTTTTCATGTTCCTCACTATCGTTTGTAGTTCCTTCGAAATCTCCGGATACCCATGAATTTCCTTGGTCTCTTCTAAAGGCGGGATCATGACTTCCACCTCTTGAAAGATTCCAAAAACTTCTTCTTTGCTCTCATTCTCCTTGGATTTTTCTAGTCTGCTAGGAAATGGATGTTCAGTGGTTTCCTCAAGGAAAGTTAGTCTAGACTGTATCTCTTTTTCGCTTCGGAGCACAATTGCACTGACATTCTCCCTCGGACTAACTTCAATTTGTGATGCTAGCCTCTCTGAGCTCTTAGCCTCTAATTCACTAATAGAAGTAGTGAGCTGACTAATCTGATTTTTGAGGTCCTGGATGCTGGCTATTGTTTCCCGTTGAAACTCTTGGACACTCACTTGAAACTGTTGTGTATTCATTGCTAGAGTTTATTTCCTTCAATGACAGGCTAGAATCGGATTGTTGATTGGGAGCCGGCTGTCTCTCGTAATTATACTGAGAAAATCCTTGTTCTGCTCCTAGATTTTGATAATTGGAATTCATCCATCCCATATTGTATCTAGCAATGTAGGGACAAATTTCTGTAGGATGTCCAGGAATCGAGCATATTCCAAAAATCTTGACCTGTCGTACCTGAAATAAAACCAACTTTTCCACAAGAGAGATTACTTTATCTATCCTTCTATCTAAAGAACTCTCATGTGAAATGTTATCATGCCTAGTTCCAAAATAATGTGCATACGCATCCATTGAACAAGGCAGGAACAATTAATGAAGAAAATAGGGGGAGAAGGAATAACTAACTAAAATAAATACTAAAATAAACTCAAAAGAAATAAATCACTTTGCACCATTCCCCGGCAACGGCGCCAAAATTTGATGGGTGTCAAACCGCCAAATTAAATTACCTACTAGCAAATTACGAGTAAAGTGGTGAGTAGGGTCGAATCCACAGGGAACGGAGATTAATTTCTTTTGAGCGAAAATGAACTAACAATGGGGGGTTTTGAATTGATTTTATCTAACTAATCTAAAATCCTAAAATTAACTAAAACATGCAAATGAAACAATAAAATTGTAAAGACAAATCAAATTCTACCTGACTCTGATCCAAGGGTATTGATATTCAATTACATTATTGATCATAGGCTCACAAATATATTTTCTTGCCATTTAAATAGTTTAACCAAAGAATTATTAGGATAGCCATAATAAATCTTGTGTTTTCCTAAATTAATTGACCAATCCCAGCAACCAGTCAATACTTATCATTAACGAGTTGGACACGATAGCGTTCCATACCACGTTAATGATAGCATTACGATTTATGAAAACAGCTAAACCTAATTACTAATAGTCGAGATAGCTGCAACTATCAATAATTAGCTTATAGTTTCAATTAGGTTAAATTAATTATGATAGCACGATTAATTCAACCTATTGCTACTAGGGTTTAATCTTTCATGACAATTACGGATCATGAATTCATGAATAGCAGTAAGAAATTGAATAATTAATTGAGTTGTCAGTTCAATCTTAAATAATTCCTATATACATAAACTTGAATCGACAAATATTTGAATTAAACAAGAACGATTAAATCACATAGCCTCACAATAATATAATTGAAATCAACCCTTGAACCAGAAAATAACCTTAATTAATGGCGGTGGAATCCAAGGTCTTCAACAGATAGTAGAGAATAAAAGATGAAAACTAGGAGAAAAAGAGAAGGTGGCGTGAATCTGAGAGAGAGGAGAGAGAGAGAGCGCGTATTGGAATTCTTGTACTGGACTGTGCGCGTCTCCCTCCTCTTAAAAACACGCTAGGAATAAAAAATTCCTATTCCTATTCCTACTCCTAATCAAATCTTAATAATATCCAATCTTATCTCTAAAAAGGAATATCTAAATAATATCTAGATAATTAGATAAAAGAAATAATAAGCCTAATTAAATAAAGCTCTTGATGGGCTTCTTCATTAAACTGAAGACTTTAACAAATCCAAGCCCATCTCCTCTCTATCTCGGCCCGCTTCTTCACTTTTCAGCCCAAAACATCAATTTAAGCCCAATTTTGCTCTAAGTCCAATCATTATTCTCCTACATGAAAAGATAATTAACTAAGATCAATAAAGAATAATAATCAACCAAAAATAAGGGAATATGGATATAAAATATGGAATAATATATGCACATCACACATCTAGGCCAAGCTCATGACACGTCGGTTTCTACCCTAGTGTTTTGCAAGTGTACGGATGTAGGTGTAGTAGCGATAATCAAGGTCGACCCACAAGGAATAGTTTTAAGTAGTTTGATACCTCAATACTCTAGGAATGTCCTAACTAGATACTAGGTTGTAAAAGGTTGATTTTAACAAAAACTGAGGAATTTAACGAATAACTATGTTACTTATGACTTGGCAAACAAAAAGAACTAACAATTAAAGAGAAAGGGTATCCTAGGGCCTCGATTTCAGGATATTACTTCAATGCTGAATATGATTAACCTATAAATTTACCAATTCTAGTGTTTATTAGGCGGCACGATAATAATCTAACCCTTCTCTCGAAGCGATTAAACCGTTGATTAATTAAGCTAATTACCCTCTCGAGTCAATTAAACCTAATAACTCCCAAACGATCCTAAGCCACGGCCTACACAGTCATAGACAACTGCGCTCTATGTCATAAGTCTGATAATGATTCCCTCCTCTCGAAGCGGAATTGCTAAACTAAATTACTAAATCTAGGTGATCAAGCTAAATCTAGTTATAAGCACAAACATAGAGATAAACACATAAAGAAAGGAATTAATAGATTAAATCATAATCAAAATATTGTCATAATAATCCCTACTCTCTAACCCTAGGACACGAATAGCTTAGCTACTTATGCCTAGCAATGATCCAATACAAAAGTCTATGGAAAACATTGTAAAAGATTAAGCTAGGAAATAACCACTAAACCCGGATGAATCCGTCTCGATGATCTTCGTTTTCTTTGTCCTCCAAGACTTCTTCTAGGTAGAATGATGATGTAACTAATGTTCTTGATGTTTTTTATCTGATTCCCCCTGATTTCTAAAGCTTGGGGTCCTTTTTATAGAGTTGGGGACGAATCCTTGGGAAGATAGGATCAAAATCCTATTAAAATTAGGAAATTCTCGTAGGAAAGGCTTTCAGACACGGCCGTGTTGGCATTGTAACGCGGCCACGTTAGTTGGCAGTGCGTTTTTACATGTTCTAGGCCACTTTTGACGGGGCTGTGTCATTTGTGTGACGCGGCCGTGTTGGTCCTTTTGCTCCTTTAACTCCCTTTTCATCCGTTTTAACCCTATTTGGCTTGTTTCTTCTTCGAACTTCATCCAAATGGAATAAAAATACCTAATTAACTTCAAAACAAGTCGAAACACGTCAAATGACCCAAATATTATTAATATAAATAAATGCCGGTCAAATATGCACGTAAATGATATAAAATATGATCCTAAATCGACCTAAATACATGCATAATTAACGTGTATCAACTCACTACCCCCATCATCACTAGAATTTTCAACTTATTCTTCCACGATCTCCCTCTCCCCTTCCCCACCTGTTGGCTCACTAAGCTCAACATCAGTCTCAAGATTACTAGCCTCCCCAACTGGCACCTCTATATACAATGAACTAGTAGTTATGTTACTAGGGTCAACCTGATCCCCCTCAACACCATCAACATTGGTGTCAAATATTTGAACATCATCCTCATTGTTTTCATTACTGACAACAAAGTCTAGGTCCTCAAAAGACTCATAGCCAAATTCATTGTCAGATCCAATCTAGTTATGAGTCTCCAGAGGAATATCTCCTATGGGCTATGGTCTTAACATAGACAAACATCTCCTTCTCTTAAGAAAGTCAGTTACCCATTTCGTAAGTCAAACATTATGACCTGTGTGCTTTAACCATGTCAAACACTAATCTATCCCCACCTATGTAATCTGTGTTTGAACTATTTTGGAAAGCTCTCCCATAATGCAGTACAACTGTCAAATAATTGCTTTTCGGATCTGAAATTATACAAAACACCAGCACATCACATTTCTATCACAAAACCCCCAACAAATAACAATAAATAGGACTAGTTGTCGAACAAGAAAATAATGTATAAACAAATACGGGACTAGTTGCCCGAAACTAAACAATATAGTTGCAAATAAGGGGCCAATTGCCCAAAAGATAAAAAAAAAAAAAAAATTATCAAATACCAGTAAATGGGACCACTTGCCCAAAAAGCTCACCAATTAGTGTTGGGAGGACCGAACCATTACTGCAAGTTTGTCAAACATAAAATTATACAAATACAAACATATTATTAAATACTCCTGCTGTAACAGACCCCACGGCCCCGTCGTCGAGACCCCCTAAAAACCCTTAATCGAAACGCCACAAAGGTCCACCCACCCAACAGTAGAAATCATTAACAAAGACTTCCAACCAATCACATACATCACTCATGTAACTAAAGACAACTAAAAAGATATGCAAATCATATGCTCGTAATCCAGCGAGAGAATCAAGCATTAGAAAAAGAAATAAGAAACTACAAACCCTAAAACTCACTAAATTCGGTAATGTCTCATTCTAGCACCCTTCATGCGCATGGACACCATCTCGTATCAATGTTCAGCCTCCGTCGCGATCAATTTCTTCGAGTGTATGTAGAAAGATGGAGTTTTGTGGAAGGTTTTGATTTGGGGGAAACGACGCATTAGGGTTAGATGTTTAGAGTTAGAATGTTAAACAACACTCTATTTCAATTAACTAACAAATTTGAAATTCGATTTTTTTTTCTATTTTATTTTATCTTAATCATAATTTTAGAGGGAAATTGATTAAGTTCGCTCAGTTTTTAGTTTACTGACATGTCTTATTTTACTCCATGTATGCAGGGGTGTTTGCCATGTCTAACATCTTGCCGATTTTGCCCCTATTTATTTGGTCATGTGACTAGCACGCGATAATTTTCGGAGAATTGTGTAATTTTCGACCAAAATTGGCTTTAAGTTGGACAATTTTCACGATTAGGGGACTAAACTGAAAAAGTGAAAAATAGTGTGACTAAAATCGTAAAAGCAAATAGCTACGGGACAAAAAATAATTTTTTAAGATTTGGTGATTTGGATAGAGGATGTAAAATTTAATTCAAATTACTTTATTACTTTATTTAATTATTTAATATATTTTAATAGTTTCTAATGATGATTTGATAATATTTTATAAATATATCATATTCTGTTAAAAGACATTAGATCTAGAATTTATACAATTAAAGTTTTAACGTCCAGATTTGTGAAGCATCCCACTTTCCATAGACAAACATAGCCTATAAGTTTTACGGATATGTAAATTTACGGATATATAAATTGACAAATATATAAATCTAAGGTGCCCCTTTAATATTTTTTTAGAAATAATAACAACTATAAAATTAATTTAATATCCAAATTTACAATTTTATCTAAAGAAATATTTGATTAAATTGTCTATTATATTTACCAAAGTAATCTGGTTCAGTAAAGAGACGTACTCATTCAAGAAAAAATATTTATTAAGTAGTAGAAAATAATGTTTCATTCTCACAAAAGAGAGAGGAACAAATTGAATTCATATTCACATTGGTGCAACTATTTACAAAACTAAATGTTCTCTCGTGTGATACACGGAACTAAAATTTGAATATTATGTGATTAAATTTTAATATATTTTAGTAAAAGCATAATAAATTGTACATAAATCAGTGCATACAAACACACTATTATTTGATTTATTTTAGTTAAGAAAATATCAGCATTCATTTTTTATGTAGCGTAATATGAGCCTTAAATTTAATTTCATAAAAAGTGAACTATTCTTATCATGCATCAACTTTCATAAAAACATATAACTCATATTTTTACAAATAATTCTTTTAAGTGATTGGGTATTTATGTAAATCTAACAAATTCGTGTCATTTTATTAGTTTTCATCAAAACGATAATAATTCTGAAAACTCAAATAATTATTAAAATATAAAATTGTTAAAAGAAACTAAAAAATCTATGTTTCTTCAATACTCACATATCTGTATGAAAATATTTAATTATCTAAGTATATCATCATAATTAACCTTACAAATGTTAATTTACATTTAAATTACTTTATTTATACATCTACATGGATGTCTAATTGAAGATCATAAAGTAAGAATTATTTTCATATATTTTTAATTAAAAATAAAATTGATACGGAAAAGTTACAATTCTAAACGTTTAGCTTAAAAATAAGAAGAACGGAGAGAGTTGAAGTTTTTAATTGATAGATAAGAGTATATGACAGAATAACTCCCCTAACTCACACGTCCATAATTTTTAAATTAAATAAAAAAAGTGAATAGTTTTTTAAATCTGGCCATGTAGAAGGTACACATATTTTTAAGTAAAACCATTGTAGAGGTGACATATGAAGCATTAGAAATATAATGCTTTTCCTTTAGGTTGTGTTTGGATGGGAGGATGATTTTCAATTCTTTGTATTTGGAAATCCACTCATTTTAAATTCTTTGTTTGAATGTTTGAATTCAAATGAGTGGATTTAAATCATTTAAACTTTTTTTTTTTCTAATTCTAAAGGATGGTGAAAGTGAAAGTGTGTGTAGAATGTGTACGAATGAAGCGGTTGTAAAATATGTGTGTGGTGTGTGTATAGTTTGTGTATGTGTGTATGATATGCATATAGTATGTGTGTGTGTATTAAGTGTGTGTATGGTTTGTGTATGTGTGTGTGAGGTGAGCATATAGTTTGTGTGTTTGTAAGTGAAGAGTGTTTAGTATGTATGGTGCGGGTATTTAATAAGTGTGAAGTGTGCGTGCATGTGTGAACAAGAAATATGTGTATAATGTATGTGTAGTGAGTGAAGTGTGTTTAGTGTGTAGATGTGTATAATATGTAACGTGTGTGTTGGAGCAAACTGATGTCAAAACATTCAGCACATAAGGAATAATATTCTGGAAAAGCTGGACAAACAAGCACTTATTTGGAAACATAAAAACTGAACAGAAAAGCATTGGTGGGAAAAAGCAGTAAATGTAACAGAATAATTGTTTTCACATGCATGCAGTTTTGAGTTGTGGGAGTGGTTTTAGCTCGTTGTTCTGGTTTTCTCTTAGTCAATATTCATGTAATCTGTATAATATAAATACAGACGGTTTTCTGGATCAGTGGAGAGAGGTTAAGAAACACATTAGGCAAGAGTGAGGAAAAATCAAGAAGTGAGAGAGAGAGAGGTTAATTCTCTTCATCTTGATTCATCACTTGTAATTCTGGATTATGTGATTAGTGAATTCTTCTTTCGACTGCCCGTGGATGTAAGTGCTCAAGCACTGAACCACGTATATCTTGTGTTCAATTTTTGATTCAGTTACAACATACATATATTCATTTAAAGGTCTTGCATTCAAAGGTCTTGCATACAAGGTGTTTGCTATTGAGAGTTGAAGCATAAATTCTGTTTTTCTTGATTGAAATCTGCAACAAGTGGCACCGTCTGTGGGAAGTAACACACGAGGAGAAGGAATTTTCAATCAAGATGTCGATCTCAAGGTTGGAAACTGAGAAATTTAGTGGAAAAAACAATTACGGACTGTGGAAAATCAAGGTCAAAGGCTTGCTTGTATAGCAAGGCCTTGTAGCTGCGTTGAAAGGAGATGAAGGTTTCTCAGATAAAACAGATCCAACTCAGAAATAGGAAATTCTTGATAAAGCCCATAGTTTACTCATCTTTTGCCTATCAGATAAGGTATTAAGAGAGGTTTCCAAGGAAACCACTGCAGCAGACATCCTACAGAAACTGGATGAGTTATATCTGAAGAAGTCTATGACAAATCGGTTGTTACTTAAACAAAAATTGTTTTCATTCAAGATTTTTGAAGACAAAAGTGTAGAAGATCACCTGAAGGAGTTTAACAAGATGATTGATGATCTTGAATCCATTGAAGTGAAAATGGAGGATGAAGATAAAGCTATTCTTCTGATCAACTCAATGTCAAAGTCATATGAGCATCTAAAGGATGCCTTGATGTTTGGGAGGGACTCAAGTGTGACTCTAACTCTGGTGCAAAATGCTTTAAGGGACAAGGAACTTCAGAGGTCAAGCCAAGAAAAAGGTGATGCTGCAGGAGAAATCTTGAATGTCAAGAAAGGGAAATGGTTCAAAGGGAAACAAAATCAATCATCTGGCTCAGAAAAGAAATCTGGAAATCAGAAACCTAAGGGGAATAATGGAAAAGAGTCCAGGAAGTGTTTTTATTGCAAAAGGCCAGGACACCTGAAGAATGACTGTTTTGAATTTAAAAGGAAACAGTCAATGAAGGCAGGATCTTCTACAAATTCTGCATAAATGGCAAAAGCAAATCATGATGACCCACAGATTCTGAACATTACAGAATTCAAGGCTAAAGAAGAATGGATACTGGATAGTGGGTGCTCTTTTCACATGTGTCCACATCTGGGATGGTTTCATGATTTTCAGGGAAAGGATGCAGGATCAGTATTGCTAGGAAATGATCAAAGCTGCACTGTCAAGGGAATTGGAAGCATTAAGATCAAGATACATGATGGCTCTATCAAACTTCTGGAAGAAGTCAGGTACATCCCACAATTGAAAAGGAATCTTATCAGTCTTGGTACTCTTGAAAACAGAGGGTGTAATTTCAAATCACAAGATGGTTTTTTGTATATCTTGAAGAACTCTAAGGTTGTTATGAAGGGAATAAGGAAAGCTAGCTTGTACTATCTTCTAGGAAACGTGATAGTAGGTAGTTGTGATCATTCTCTATCTTCAGAATCAGAATTATAGCATGCTAGGCTTGGGCATGTAAGTGAGACAGGTTTGAACCAATTAGTTAAACAAAAATTGATTGATACTGCTGGAACTTGAGTTTAAAAGATAAATGTGAAGATTGTATCGTGGGAAAATCTAAAAAACAAGTGCTTCATGCTGGAAAGTCAACTTCAGTGACATGTTTAGATTATGTTCATGCAGATTTGTGGGGACCAGCCAGGGTCCAAACTTTGGGAGGAGGAAAATATTTCTTAAGTCTTATAGATGATTACTCCAGGAAAGTGTGGATCTATATTCTTAAAGCAAAATCAAATTGTTTTGACAAGTTTAAAGAATGGTATCATCAAGTACAAACTGAAAAGGGATCTTCTCTTAAGTGTTTAAGGACTGACAACGGTTTAGAGTTCCTGTCAGAAGAATTTAACACATTTTGTAAAGAAAAGGGGGTAAAAAGTCATAAAACAGTTCCAGGAACTCCACAACAAAATGGTGTTGTGGAGAGGATGAATAGGACTCTACTGGAAAGGGTTAGATGTTTGTTGTTGAGTTCTGGACTAGACAAGAAGTTTTGGGGAGAAGCTGTTGCCACTGCAGCTTATCTTATAAACATATGTCCAGCAGCTGCAAATGACAATGTCACACCTGAGGAAAGATGGACAGGAAGATCACCTACTTACCATCATTTGAGAGTGTTTGGTTGTAGAGCTTATGCTCATATCAAACAAGATAAGTTAGACTCTAGAGCATTGAAGTGTGTGATGGTTGGATATCCAGTGGGGGTTAAAGGCTACAGACTATGGTGTGCAGAATTAGGTCCTGGGAAGTTGATTGTTAGCAAGGATGTAGTTTTCACTGAAAATATTATGCCATCCAAACATAATAATCAAGTAAAGCTGGTAGCTGATACAAATACATATGATTCATCAGTGAAGGTGGAGAAGTCTGAGGATGATCAAACTGAGTTCTCTGATGATGACACTGATGAGGAGCAACAAGTTGATAATCAAAATTCTTTAGATTTTCAACTGCTAAGGGATAGAGAAAAAAGAACTATTAAGCCTTCCACAAGGTATTCAAATGATTATTTGACAGCATATGCATTTGTGACAGCTGAAGACATTGACTGCAATGAACCAAAGGATTACAATGCAGCTATGTGCAGTGATGAAAAGGATAAATGGTTAATGGCAATGAAAGAGGAAATTGAGTCTCTTGAGAAGAATAAGACCTAGATTCTAGTTAACAAACCAAATAATCAGAAGCTGATATCATGCAAATGGATATTCAAGAAGAAGTTTGATGTCACTAATGTAGAATCTGTCAGGTTTAAAGCAAGACTGGTTGCTAGAGGTTTTACTCAAAGAGAGGGTATAGATTATAATGAGATCTTTTCTCCAGTAGTAAAACATTGCTCAATAAGGATTCTATTGGCCATAGTGAATCAGTATGATTTGGAGCTAGAACAACTGGATGTTAAAACAGCATTTCTGCATGGTGATTTGAAAGAACAGATTTACATGACTCAGCCTGAGGGTTTTGTATTACCTGGGAATGAAAACAAGGTATGTTTGCTGAAAAAGTCATTGTATAGACTTAAACAAAGTCCAAGACAATGGTATATAAAATTGACAATCAAATGAAGTCTATAGGGTTCACAAAATCCAAACATGACAGTTGTGTGTATTTGAAATTTGCTGGCAAGTCTCTTGTGGTGTTTCTCTTAATATATGTTGATGATATGCTAATTGCTAGCAAAAGCAAGGCAGAAATTGAAAGTTTAAAGCATGAGCTTCAAGCTGTTTTTGAAATGAAGGTTCTGGGGAATGCTAAAAGAATTCTAGGTATGAATATTAAGAGAAAGAAGGAAAGTGGTGAGTTGTGGTTACATCAAAAGGACTACATTAACAAAGTTCTTAAGAGATTCAATATGCATGAGTCTAGGAAAGTTTCAGTACCTCTAGGTCAGCAATTCAAGTTATCAGAAACTCAGAAACCTCAGAGTCGAGAAGAAATGGAGGAAATGAGTAGAGTGCCATATGCAAATGCAATTGGCAGTATTATGTACACTATGATTTGTACAAAACCAGATGTTGCTCATGGAATTAGTGTAATGAGCAGGTTCATGGCTGAACCTGGTAAAGCTCACTGGGAAGCACTTAAATGGTTGTTAAGATACTTAAGAGGAACTGATAACTATGGAATATTGTTCAGAAAACAAAGACAGGCTGATGGTGATATGCTTGTGGGATATAGTGATTCAGATTTTGCAGCAAATGTAGATTCCAAAAGGTCTCAAATCGGTTATATATTTACTCTTTTTGGGTCTGCAATTAGCTGAAAATCGATGCTACAGTCTGTGGTAGCACTTTCCACCACTGAAGCAGAATTTATGACTATTACAGAAGCAGTATAAGAAGCACTCTGGTTGAAGGGAATTCTGGGAGAGTTTGGGTTCCTGCAGAAGTCTGTTAAAGTGTTTGTGGACTCACAAAGTGCTTTGTACTTGGCAAAGCACCAAGTATTTCATGAGAGGAGCAAGTACATTGATGTCAAGCATCATTTTGTTAGAGAGGTTACAAAGAAGGGAAGTGTGGAGCTTGTGAAAGTCAATACTGAGGATAATGCAGTTGATATGTTTACCAAGCCTCTAACATCTGGGAAATTTCAGCACTGCCTGCAGCTGGTGCAAGTAGTGCATCTCTGATCTGCTCTGTATAAAGTTTGAACCCTGCAACGGGGTTGATTGGTAGAAGGAAGAACAGTTTACTAATCAAGGTGGAGTATGTGTGATCTTCATGTGTTGACAAGGTGGAGATTGTTGGAGCAAATTAATGTCAAAACATTCAGCACATAAGGAATAATATTCTGGAAAAGCTGGACAAACAAGCACTTATCAGTTTGGAAAGAAAGCCGGGCATAAAAACTGAACAGAAAAGCATTGGTGGGAAAAGCAGTAAATGTAACAGAATAACTGTTTTTCACATGCATGCAGTTTTGAGCTGTGGGAGTGGTTTTTTAGCTCGTTTTTCTGGTTTTCTCTTAGTCAATCTTCATGTAATCTGTATAATATATATACAGATGGTTTTCTGGATCAGTGGAGAGAGGTTAAGAAACACACTAGGGAAGAGTGAGGAAAAATCAAGAAGTGAGAGAGAGGGGTTAATTCTCTTGTGAGATCATCTTGATTCATCACTTGTAATTCTGGATTATGTGATTAGTGAATTCTTCTTTCGACTGCCCGTGGATGTAAGTGCTCAAGCACTGAACCACGTATATCTTGTGTTCAATTTTTTATTCAGTTACAACATACATATATTCATTCAAAGGTCTTGCATACAAGGTGTTTGCTATTGAGAGTTGAAGCATAAATTCTGTTTTTCTTGATTGAAATCCGCAACAGTGTGAAGTTTTTGTTATGTTCTTATGTGTAAATATGTGAAAAGTGTTTAGTGTGTGTGGCATGTGTGTAGTGTGTATGTAAAGTGTGTCTAGAGTGTGCGTGTGTAAAATGTCGGAGTTTGTAAATGAGAAGTGTATGTGTAGTGTGTATGTAGTGTGTGCGTGTGTGAAGTCCGTACATGTGAAGTGTGTGTGCGCGCGCGTGGAGTACATATGTGTTGTGTGTGAAATGTGTGTGATAATATGGCTATATATATATGAGAAAGATATGATGAATTTCAAAATGAGTAGATAATTCATCCAAAATGAACTAAAGATTTATGAGGAATTTAAATTTCTTGAATATAATATTTTTCCCCATGTGGATTTATAATCAACAGTGACGGAGCTGCCCGGCAGCCTGTCCCTCCCCCCCTCCCCCCCCAAAAAAAAAAAAAATTCCGACCAATGTACTGTAGACATACATATACAGTGTAATTATAACTAAAAAAATGATTTTGCCACCCTCAAATTCTCGAAAACGCTTATATATATTTCAAAAAAATTATTTTGCCCCCCTCATTATAGAATCCTGGCTCCGTACCTGATAATCAATCCGTCCAAATGCAATCTTAGGGTATGTTTGGTTGGGGTTAGCCCAACCCTTCTTGTTTACATAGGTTGACTCAACCAATAAAAGTCATCACAAATTTCAATACCACTTTAATATTAAAATTAATCATTATTAACAAACTCTTACACACATTACATCATATTTTAAAATTAAAAAATATATCTTACACTATAACTATTATCCCAATCACTCAAACAAACATAATTTTTTTACTCTCCCAGCCACTATCCTAGCCCACAGTACCCCAGTCACTTCCAACTCCAACCAAACATGCACTTAGTAAAGAGGGATTAAGTTTTTAATATCGGCAGCACATGTCGGCTATACAAATGACATACACTTAGGAATGAAACATAATCAGAATTCCAAACATAAGAAGAAATAAAGTAATGGACAAAATAAATAAGTAAAGCTTGCTTCTGATGTGAATGTGATTATGAATATTTCCCGGCTAAAGATTCTTCTTCGGATCTTTAACGCTCATACTGTCCTGTCCAGTGAGTCCAGGGAAATAACAAAATTATAGTAAATGGCCCATTCTCAATCAGACAAAACAAACACACAAGTGGCTAGGCTACGTACACCCAGAATCATCCTATCAAATTATTAATTCAAATATTTAATAACTCTGCAACTGCAACTAGCCTCTCGAGAGAACGTGACATCCCTGTTCCAATAAATTTGAATTTTCGGCCAAGTTACGCTAAATTTTGTCTAATCCTCAAGAATAAACTAAGATTCAAATGGTATGTTTGTTTAAGGCTGGAGAGTGCTGGTAAGGAAGTTAATGAATGTACTTTATTGAAATTTAGTCCCCTAAATCTACAGGATTAAATCATAAACAAACATAGTTAGTGTTTCTTTCCCCCCAAAATTCAAATGAAAATTATTTTAGTTATTCGTCAATTTTATTGTCAGAAAATGGGCAACATGTAATTGTTATATGTAGCTTTCAGTTACTATAATCTTGAAAAGTCATGCTTTCGGCTTATTTCCAGGCTACACCATTGAAATAATAGAAACGGGCATTGCGGAAACTAAATGATTAATCCGTATCTGTTATATTTTTCCAAAAATGACTTGATAATAAAGCATATTACGCATACACGTTTTAAATCCGTAAAATATAGGTGGCACACGGATTTGCAGAGTGCGTAGAGTTTTTTTATTTTTTCATTTTTTACTTTTTTTATTATTATTAAAAGAATATCACTACTTATGTTGTACTTTCTTCGGTTTTTTTGTCCCAATCTAATTAACTAGTCCATAAATGATAAATTTCTCTCACAATCTTCATCCTCAACATCTCCACCCTTAATTTCCACATTTAAAAAAGTTAAAGATTCCACAAAATTTATCTTTTCTTATCTCCGTGTCCGACCAAGATAGGCCAATTAGGTCGGGATAGAGGGAGTAATATATTACTTGGTTTGGAATATTACCCGTTAGCATTATACATGCTTTTTAAAAGTTTTCAGCATAAATAGAATACTTTTTCAGTATGATACATTTTTAGAACAAATAATAATACCTTATAGCATAATATTAATATTTTTTCATGAAAACTGCTTAAACCCCAACGGATCCACTAGCGGATCAAATTGTACGAAGTCAAGAGCTGTACAAGTACAACTGATATACAAGAGAACAACTCTTAAAGTATTGATCGAGAAAAAAAAACTAGAATCTCTTAAGCTTTTATGAGTATTAACTCGAATGACTTAAGACACAAGTAGCTGACAAACAACATATAACCTTAAAATCTAAATAAATTATTAAAAACAGATTTAATTTTTTGGTTGGTAATGGCTAGGTGTGACCTCATCCTGTAAGAAAGTTTCTTCTCATCGCCACCCTAAAAACATATCTATCTCCACATTATAATATTCGCTCCTTGCACACACGTTTGGACAGAAAAAACAGATTAGAATTAAGTTTACAAGTTTGTTTCTTTATGCCATACTGCAGTTTTTATACTAGACTTTACAAGTTCAAGTTTGGTTAATATCCTTTCTTTCGGTGCATTTGCATTTCTCCAGAGATGGAGCCTTCAGAGACCAGCGACACTACGATTCCTATGTCGAACAAACCTGTCGAAAAAACCGAACTTGATACAATAGGTCAGTTTCTGTTTTTCTTGGATTTTCACTGGTAAAAGACTGAAAAATTAACTTCAAGAAGTTATGCATTCAAGATAAGATATCTGGTTTTTATTGATATGAATAGAATTTAAGCTCATAGTTTGATTCTTAAGAAATGTACTTAAATTTTCTGCAGAAGAGGAAAATGATTCTCCCATTGAAGAAGTCCGGCTGACGGTACCGATAACAGACGATCCGACCCTTCCATGTTTGACATTTCGGACATGGGTTTTGGGGATATTATCATGTGCAACCTTAGCCTTCTTGAACCAGTTCTTCGGCTATCGCCAAAATTACCTCTCTGTAACATCTGTGTCTGCCCAAATTTTAGTCCTTCCCTTGGGGAAGCTCATGGCTGCATCTCTCCCAACAAAGGCAATACACTTCCCGGGGACAAAATGGACATTCTCAATGAATCCAGGGCCCTTCAACGTGAAGGAACATTGCCTTATCACTATATTTGCCAATGCAGGCTCTACTTCTGTCTATGCGGTCAACATCATCACCATAGTTAAGGCGTTTTATCATCGTCGCCTTAATCCGGTTTCAGCTATGCTTCTAACACATAGTACTCAGGTTGGTATACTAATCATTCATGCTGACTCATTATACTGAAAAGACTTCCTTTTTTAAGAAAGTTGATGTTTGCTCTGTAGATGCTTGGGTATGGCTGGGCTGGAATATTCCGGAAGTTTCTCGTTGATTCGCCCTACATGTGGTGGCCTTCCAATCTTGTTCAAGTTTCTCTCTTCAGAGCATTGCATGATGTCGAAGTTAGACGAAAAGGAGGCCTCTCAAGGCTTCAGTTTTTCATCATAGTCCTCGTTTCAAGCTTCGCTTACTATCTGATCCCCAACTATCTGTTTCCATCCATCACTGCTCTCTCCTTTGTCTGTTGGATATGGAAAGACTCAGTCACAGCCCAGCAACTAGGGTCCGGGCTTCGTGGTCTGGGCCTCGGCTCATTCGCGTTGGATTGGGCCACTGTAGCAGGCTTTCTCGGCAGCCCTCTAGCAACTCCTGGCTTCGCTCTCGTCAATATGTTGGTTGGTTTCATATTGGTTCTTTACGTTGTGACGCCGCTAGCCTATTGGACCAACTTGTACGACGCTAGGCGGTTTCCCCTAATTTCTTCTCATGTCTTTGATGGTAATGGAAAACCATACAACATATCAGCAATCCTAACTGAAGAAACATTTGAATTCAACCGTCAAGGATATGATAGTTACAGCAAGGTTAACCTCAGTATATTTTTCGTGTTGGTTTACGGTTTGAGCTTTGCAAATTTGGCTGCTACTGTTTCACATGTAGCTCTCTTCCATGGAAGGTAACATAAGCTTCGAATCATCCCAACTATAATAACCGATTTATCTCCCTTTTTTTTTTAAAACTAACTTTTGACAGTTGATGAATTGCAGAACAATTTGGCAGCAGACCAAGGCCTCGTTTCAAGACAAGTTTGGAGATGTTCATACTAGGTTGATGAGGAAAAATTACGAACCTGTCCCTCAGTGGTGGTTCCACACTCTCCTGGTTTTGGTGGTTGGATTGTCATTGTTCACCTGCGAAGGGTTCGGAAGGGAATTACAGCTCCCTTATTGGGGTGTCCTCTTAGCAATGGCTCTGGCTTTAGTGTTTACCCTACCTGTCGCCGTCATTACAGCCACAACCAACCAGGTTTATTAGCTTTGTTTGTTTAGTACACTTTCTTTTATGTTCATAAAGTAGCCAAACATTGGTGTAACATTAACACAATATCTGTCTTCAGCAAGCAGGGCTAAATGTGATCTCAGAGATGATCATCGGCTACATGTACCCTGGAAAACCTCTAGCCAACGTAGCCTTCAAAACTTATGGCACCATAAGCATGTCCCAAGCTATTACGTTTCTTTCAGATTTCAAGCTCGGTCATTACATGAAGATCCCTCCAAAATCCATGTTCCTAGTTCAGGTAAACCTCGAAAAACACCAAACAATTGTAAGATCTAATCAATTTTGTTTTTCCCTCTAACCAACTGCGGCACATCGTGTATGTGGCAATGCCACGTCAGGAGAAGTCAATCACAAATCATGATGATTCCTCTTTTAAATGATGGAATTGACTTTCTTGCTGATGTGATCACGGTGGGTTAGGAGCACATTTTAAAAGAACTAATACAACAAACTGTTGTTGAACTCAGCTAGTGGGAACCTTCGTCACGTCCTTGATATCCTTCGGCACAGCTTGGTGGCTCCTCACAACAATCGAATACATCTGCGACCCATTGAAACTTCCTCCGGGGAGCCCCTGGACATGCCCTGGAGACGATGTCTTCTACAACGCATCCATAATCTGGGGTGTTGTGGGCCCCCTACGCATGTTCGGGAAACTTGGGTTGTACCCAGGCATGAACTACTTCTTTCTCTTTGGCCTGCTTGCCCCTGTCCCTGTCTGGTACTTTGCACGAAAATACCCCGAGAAGCAGTGGATTATGCTCATCAATGTTCCAATCATTATATCTGGAACAGGGGGGATGCCGACGGCTAAAACTGTCAATGTGATTTGTTGGTTCGCTGTGGGATTGTTCTTCAACTTGTATATTTACCGGAGATTCAAGGCGTGGTGGGCCCGGCATAATTACATTCTGTCGGCTGGCCTTGATGCCGGCGTTGCGTTTATGGCCACACTGTGTTACTTCACCCTGCAATTCAACGGGATCGATGGGCCGAGCTGGTGGGGCTTGGCGGTGGATGATCATTGCCCGCTGGCAAAGTGCCCGACGGCACCTGGAATACATATGGAGGGATGCCCTATCTTTTAATTGACAGTGCCTTGTTGCACCATGGCATGTTATATGTAGAGGAAAGAAATCTGGATATTAAGACAGTAAGATCTGTCGGGAAAGTTGATATATACATGGCAGATTGTTACTTCGTTGTCCTCCAAATTCAATACTCCTACAATTGTTTAATCTTCACAGTTGACAAGTATATATATCCAGCGTATCTCTCTCAATAGACACAGAGAAGAAAAAAAATGTAAATATTTTCTGCCCTATATTTTCGTACATCTTTTGTAGGCTTGTGATCTTTCAATCCCGTTAAAATTTTATGTACCGTTCTCCGTAGAAATTGAGTATAGAAACCATTAAAATCTCAATTGTTATAAATTTAGTACAGAAGTCTAGAAAAAATCGCACTGACCCAATCTTTAATGCAATTGGAAGTATACAATACAATAGCACAAGAGCAAATTCCAAACGAGAGAAACGACAAAACAAAGACAAAAGAATGTACACAAAACAATTATGTTCTTGACAACATTTGGCAATGAGGTTCCTGCTTAAAATATTGCATAAAATGTCAGAATAAAGAAGCTAGAAATCTTATACAGGACCTCTACGATATGTTTAGGAATGTAAACAAATCAAATCGAGTCCAACACTGCAAGCTCGATTTCAGTTCTAGCTTCTATAATTATGTTCGATCTGATTTGTCTTACAAATACTAAGCTCGCAATAGTTCGAAACTTGACAACAAATTAAATGAGCATAGTTTAAGCTCGAGTTTGTTATTAATGTAATATCCCAAAATTTTAGTCTATTATTTAATTCTAAAATATTAGTTTACGCACTCGTATAAACAATTAGATATTATATTATTTATTACGTCTTTCTAAAAGTTGTTCCTTGATATTTATTTGTAATACTAAAATGAAAATAAAAGCAAAAGAAAAGTGAAAAGGGACATCATCATGTCCAGAATGGGATTTGGTAGGAGTAAGAAATTCAAAGTTCAATTAACTTCTTCTTATATTCATTTTGGTCCTTAAGTGTCCAGCTTATTCCAGATTCGTCTCCCAGCCTTTCTAATACCCCAATTACCAAGCTTACCCAACAATTACCACGATTTATTTCCATAAGTTCTAATAATGTATTTACTGAAACCCATTAATTATTAATATAGGTTGTGCGGATCAAGGATACTCGGCTATATACAAATTGAATTTCAAAGTGCATTCATACATCATACTTCAGGTGGGGTTTATTGTTTATCGCTTTAATTATATGTGCTATTATTTTCAAGTTGTTACTTGCCAATACAAGTAATTATTCAATTTGCTACTTGCCAATACAAGTTTAGCTTATTGCCATTATGCTACTTGCCAATACAAGTTTAGCCCATTATCAGTATGCTACTTGCCAATACAAGTTAGCTCTATGTGTCTTGCCAATACAAGCGCATCATTATAGTAATTGCTACATTGTATGCCTTTTTGTTTACATAATTGTTGTGATAAATTGTAATCCTTCACGAGCTAAAGGAAGCTCACCCCAACCCAATATTGATCCTTTCAGGTTATCTCGGTGTGGGTCGGTGGAGTTGAGGCGGGGCTCGAAGCATATGATAGTCACTGAGATTTTAGTAAATAATTATAAATTAGTAAATAATTGATCATTTATATGTAGCTATTTGAATTTATGTTGAATATTGAAATGACTTGTTGTGGCTAGATTAATAGGTAAAATATTAATAAAGTTAAATGGCTATTTATTTAACTATCTTCGAAATATGTGATATTTGCATAAATTACTGGCCTGAATGTCTTTCAAATATCATGCATGAGTGAATTATTACATGATCTCTTATTGAAATAAAATAAGTAATATGCTTATGTGCTTGTACTATGACTTGTGATTTGATTTGCATTTTATAAAGGCTTATACATCAGGTATGCTTGTACATACACACACAAACACTTATACTTAATAGGATAAATTATAGTACACTCGTATGGGTCTCCTTCCATACGATCAATGTTATATTATGTGGGTCGTATGGATCCTCCTCCATACGGTCAATGTTATATAATGTGTGGTTAGTTAATTATATTATAAGCATGATTAGATGTGATGATTGAATTATATTTTTGTTGGAGGTGAGATAAGTTTATCTTAATAATTTTACTCGTGACATGTTTAGTAATATTGTGTTCCTATAATTTAACTAATAAATAAACTATCTGTCTATTAGTTGTTGATTTGCGTACGTTTATATGTTGCTAAATAGGTCTTCACCTTGCTACAGTCTAGACTGTATATTTACTTACGTTGTGTTAGGACTTATAGTTTCGATATTATGCAGAATTTATATTTGAATTTATTGAGGTTATAGATTATAAAAGATCCTGATATGAAGTTAATTATGCTCTTAGAATTAATTTGATAAAAATAGGTTTATATATTTATTGAATTATTTGTATTGAATGTATGCGTAGGGATAATACAAACTTATTTGAAACATTTTTCCTAGTATGTATGGATGCTTAATTGTGTTATCTAAATTATCCAAAAGTACAAACTGATTTTAGTATTAAAATATCGACTAGAATATTATTTAGTTGTTGGATTTTTAACCAAATTGTGTTGATGTAATACGTCGTAGATGTTGCTAGTAATTATTCATATATTCTTGAATAGTTAATATTATGAAATTTGTCTTAGATAAAATCATGATTATTATATGAAATTGATTTGTTAAGGAAATGTTTATGAATGATGTTATTTTATTTTTTTTAGTTTAAATCAATTTTCCATGATCGCTTAATTACTAATAAATGATATGAATTTAACTAGTAATTGTATATTTGTTTTGTTGTTACATGTATGATGAATTTTCAGGTGCATAATGATGTTAGTTGGCATAGAATCGGGATTTAATTTCTAATTTAATATTACTGGTTAAATAAATTCATATGCATTGTTATTTGGTTCTTTTAACGGCCTGTCTAGTATTATCTTTTATAGATATATATAAGGAAATAAAAAAAAATTACTTATTTCTATTTAAAATTGCTTTAAAATATTTTTATGAAAATCGGGTCGTTACATTAAGTTCCGGCTCGAGATCGGAAGCTCGTTAAGCTCATCATATGGCAACAAAAATATGGCTTACAAATGTCACATGAACATACTATTTAAAAATTAAAAAATGAGAACATCACATATTAATTGAAAAAATATAAACTATCTCATATTAAGATCGAAACAAGTAGAACAACTTATTTAAAAATTAAAGAACTATATACAATCCTAGCTAACTGTCGAGCTACCGAACCAAATACTGATAGGCTTGAGTTTGGTTAAAAATAAAAAAATCGAGCTTGAAAAATTGGCTCAAGCTCAGCTTGTTTAAATTAGCAAACAATCCTGAACAAATATTTTTACGAACCGGAATCCGAATAGTGCACTAATAGTTTGTCTTGGTTACATCCCTAAATCTGCTTGACATTTATCTATTGATCCATTTCACAGAAATACAAAACAGCAAGAGACCAGCAAGCAAATGGTAATCAGAAACAAATGATCATTACACAACAACAATCTCTTTCTAATCCATTTTCAGCTATCTACTTCTCTTGCTGAAATTTAACCTCCACATGACTCCAAGAAAACTCACATTATCCCCCGCTATTGCATAATTGCTTTTTACTTGATTTACCAACATAGTTTGATAGATGTAGATTACTCTCAATCAAGATCTTGCATATCAAGTATGTAGAAGTCGGGAGGTTCTCAATTCTCTCTTAGTAGCTCTACTTGGCCTATAAATAATCCAACTGAATTTATGAGTATTATACCTTCAGAATACTGCAGGAAGAATAAGAGAAAAGTTCTCTTGTAGCTTTTGACCCATCTTGATAGCCATCATCAACCACTTCTAAGCATATTCATCTTCACTCTCATCCTCATATTCAGAATCTGACTCTTCTGTCCTGGGTTTCATTAAGTTATTCATATCAAACGAAGAATCTACCTCCATCTCTTCCATGTCAATCGAGTCATAGTTCATCCGGTCCTCAAATTTCTCATCCGAACAGTTAAGGAGCCATGCAAGAGAACAATTTATTCCCTTACGCACAATGGTCTTATGTCTTGGCTTAACAGTAGACTCAAGGCCATAAGTAAAGTAAGCAGGGAAAGCTACTAAATCTTCCAATGGCCTACCCATTGTTGACTTAAAGAAATCAAAGCTGAGTTTCATGATGTCAACATTTAAGGCCAGCAACTGCGGACACCCAACAACCATTTTTCTCACTTGTTCAACAGAGAATCCACATTCCTTAAGGAAATTCACATGCCTCACTATTGCTTTGTCACCAAGGCTTACAATTAGGGGCATTTTTTCTATAATTCTCCCAAAATCTTCAGGACTTGATTCAATAATGGCGCCAAGAAAGCTGCGTTGACTATGAAGCCTTTTCTCCAGGTCAATTCCTATGATTTCAGGATACTGAGCAATCACAGTTGCTAGTGAAGTCTGTCTAACATTATACTCTAAAAGCAATTTGACATTTGGTTTCACCCTCTCATCAAGTCCAAACCCAAGAATGTTGGGTCCCTTCTCAATCAACCTAGCAACAGCTAGGCTAGGTATTCCTAAGCTGCCAAGATAATCCACAAAAGGTTTGATAACCCGACCAACTCGCATACCCAATATCTCTGGGTATCTAGTCAAGATTCCTCCAATCTCACGCCTAGCCACTCCAATTCCAACCAAATAAGCAACTGAAGTACTCATGGTGCCCTCAAGCTTAAATCCCAGAACTTCTGGGTATCTCTCGAGGACTCGAGGAATATTATTAGGCTTTATATCCATTCCTTGAAGATATTTAACAACTGGTGCAAGGTCAACCACAACACTAGCATGAAGAACTTGAGGATACCGGCGCAAGAATTCTGTAAAAGTAGATTTCCTGACACCCAATTTACCGAGGTAATCGAGCACCGGAATCATGTTTTTCTTCACGCTGCAACCAAGGACAAGAGGGTAATTGTTGATATCTTCTATAGTAAGTCCTAACTTGTGAAGGAAATCTACACGCTCTCTCATGACATCTGCAGTGACAGGTAACTCTAACCCATCAAGCTCATCAGGAACAATGCCAATACCTCTCAAGAATTCATAAACACGTGCACGATTAGCAATACGCTCCTTTTTCATCTCAAGTAAACTAGGGTGTGTATAAAATGAAGCAGGATCAACTTCTTTCTGTTCCCTCTTGGATTTATCTTTCCTGGACAAAGACAAATCTGAAGCGGTGGATGTACGAGTTCTGCCGGCAACGGAGGAATGAACTGTCATCACCAATCCATATCTCTTCTTGCAGTTACTTGAAGTGCAGAGGGACGAGATGGAAATCAACTTTGGTCCACCAAATGCAAAAGAAGGCAACTCATTATGCACGAGCAACAAACTGGGTTTAGCAAGGCTAGCATAGCTAGTAATCCTCATGCCCTCAAACAGAATTAGACAATCAAAATCCCCTGCAATAAGAAGGGAGCAGCATAAGCAACTTCTTTCTCAAGATTCTACAAAGAGTTCATGAAGGCAATAAATGCAACATAACAAAAGGTAACTATTCTGGGTAAATACTTCAACTTTAAGGGCTACAAGAGCAACGCTTTGGGGGAAACAAATACTAATCTCCCTGCACACACACATATTATTAAAAAGAAACAAAAGAAATTGCTACAGATGGGGAAGCACATACATCAAATTAAGCTCATTTGAAGTAAAACCCAACTACTAAACAAATATGCAGTACATAAGATATAAGGAGTAAAAAAACCCAAAACCAAAATCTGAATTCTAGAGAGAGAAGCTCCTCCTTCTCTCTAGAATCCACTTTGCACACACACGCACTAGGCACCCCCCTTCTCGCCAATATCTCGCTTCAGATTTTTTTTTTTTTTTTTTTTACTTACCGGAACGTTGAGCTTGAAGAAGAAGAGAAGGCAGCAACGTAGATTTGAGAAAGAAGAAGCAGAACGCAGCAGGGGAATCTTGAAGAAGAAGAAGGCATGAGGAAGAAGATGAAAATGGCGCAGCAGGGTGGAGGCGAGATGAGGAAGAAGAATGCAATTCTTGCCCCTTTTTTTTAGGGTTTAATTTGACATTATTTGGACTTGCATTTATTTGAAATTTAATGGACTTCCTTTAAAGTTGGGCTGTGTAGTTTCCATTAAAATTTAACATTTCAGAAATATAAATTAAACTTAATCTTAATCATTGTCACAAATTTTTGTGTATGTTTACCAAAAAAATATATTTTCAATAGCAATTATAAAATAAAACTAGTAAATGCTCCCGTGCGATGCACGGGCTATTTTTTTTAATAGACAATCAATATTAATATGAACAATACTTTTAATTAAAAACGCATATTTATTTGATAATATATAACAAACAAAAGAAATGGTTAAAATTTGTTACAAAGAAAGTTTTTGTGTTCTTTTGCAGTGTTATTCATTTATTGTTTTTTACTCTAGAAACTCAGTTTTTTCCACTAATAGAAACACATTTTAATTTTTTCATGAATTTCTTACTCGTATTTTATTCCAGAAAATTAATTTTTTTTTATTTCTTCCGTTTCTTTAGCTTCTCCAGTCTCTATCAAAATATTCATATTAAATTATGATAAATTTTGAATAGATCACATTGATTGATAATAATAATAATAATAATAATAATAATAATAATAATAATAATAATAATAATAATAATAATAATAAAAAAGAGAACATACATAATCCATAAATAAAGCGAACATACATAATCCAGAATCCGATATCATTGAATAGATTGAGAAACAAAAAGTTTCAAATCCAATATCAGTTAATAGAATTGAGAAACAAATAATCTTAAGGATTATTCTTATATAAAATATTTTATTAGTTTACGTAGAAAACTTCTTCTATTAGAAACAAAAACAATTTTGTTTTAAGGATTATTCTCATATAAAATATTTAATTAGCTTACCTGCAGAATATCCTTTATTAGAAATAAATTTTAAGAAATATATAGGAAATAAAATTTTATTTTAGGATGAACTGAATCATCATAGTCCATATGATGAGCTCATTCATATAAATAGAGTTGAATTTGGATTAAGAATTTTAAAAGACATAGATGAACTTAAATCTTTCAATTTTTTATCCAATAATCTCCTATATCCATAGGATGAGCTCATTAATATAAATAAAGTTAGATTTTGATTTAGATACTTAATAGACATAAAGAAAAATTAATAAAATACTTTATATAAGAATAATCATTAATAAAATATATTATTTTCTCAATCTTATTAAATTGTATTGCAATTCTGATTGTATATCTTCGTTGTTTGTTTATTATTATTAATCAGTATGATCTATTCCAAAATTTATTATAATTCAATATTAAGATTTTGGGAGAGAGATTAGATTAGAAAAAAACGAATGAAAAAAATCTACCGTAGTAAAAAAATTTATTTTTCTAGAGAGAAGAAATAAAACGGATAAAATAATTTTGAAAAAAGAAATATTGTATAGTGAAAAAAAAACTAAAAAAAATTGATTTTGTAGAATAATAGGCGAAGAAGGAATAAATATATCTAGACTGTTTTTTTCGTGGAGTGTGTTAGTAAATTAAAGAATGGGCGATAAAATTTAAAACTTACTAAAATTGGCTGACTTAACTTTTTTTTTTTATATATATATATATACACACACAGAGATGAGAAGCTATCGAAAATATCAATTTCAATTAAAATAAATACATGAACTGATGATAATAGATAATAGAAAAAGAAAATGAAAAGCTACTACGATTAAAAAAAAAAAAAGACTTTCAAATTAGAATTTGTTGATATTAGCCTTCAAACTCAACTGAATCTCGAATGACCAATATTCTGTATGGATTGACTGTATACAGATTATAAATCAATTTTGATGTTAGCACAATGCAGTGGAAATAATATAAATCTATTATATAAAAAAAATTGAATAAATAATTCTTTATACGATTATGTATTATCGTACAAAACGTTGATTGTGGGTAAATTTGAATTCTGCAACCATCACAATTGATTTTTTCCAAAATCAAGTTGTTGTGTGGCTGATTTATTCTTCTGTATGGCTGATTTATTCTTATCGTCATTTTCAGGTAGTGTTTTTGGAGCCTCCATTGTAATGTGCCTATTAATCAAAGTTGACAGGGACAATCAGAAAATGAAGAAATGAGAGAAATAGGTAGCCACAAACGTGAATAACAATAAATAAGATAAATTGACGTCTCTATTTATAGATGAAATTATGCAATGAGATAAGGATTAATTCAAAATTCAAAATTCAAAAAAATTTAAACCTATCCAGTTGGACAATCTTCTACAGATTTGTTTATCCACATTTTTCAATCAAAAACTAATTTGAATAGTGTAATTACAACAGATTAAATCGAATAATTTGAATTCAAAATTCAAAAATTCGTCTATTAATAGTAATTATAGTTTGGGTGAAAAATTATTAAACTTACTAAATTCGACTGACTTGACTTATTATATATATATACATATAGATATAGATATATATAATATAGATTATTATTATATTAACATGTATCCACATTTAAAATATGATTTTTGATCTTCCGTTAGCACTTATCAAATTCAAATTAATGGATTTTAAGGTATCACGGTTCAATGTTGTTTTAGTATTTTGATTTTCGTATACACAACCTTGCAGAAAGAAGGAAATAGTCATTGATCATGTACACACAGTGAGCCCCTAAGCTTCCTAAGAACAGAAATGAACACTTTGAAACCCCAAGCTTACAATTTGATGAGCAGAAATTGTGCAACTCAAATTTAAGTTAAAAAGGAAAAAAAATTGAAATCCCTCTACCCTCCTTTCTGAGCTCCATCAGAAAGGAAAATATACGATCCGAGTATAATAGACAAATCGAGAGGATTGAAAACGAAAAGAAGACTCAGAATGGTGATTGCGATAATCACAAAAGTAAGAAACTTTACATACAATAAATTTATGGAAATTATATTTACACCACTATAAATCCTCTTCACGCTACACAATAGATTGGACAAAAATAGACCTAATTGAAAGGCAAACATGCCTTTTCTCTTTCACCAGATAAAAGTGCCCCTTCTTCAATCTTTTTCTTTTTCACCAGCACCATCTCACAACGTATGCTCTGACCAAGAGGAGAAAATGGAGATGAATGGCTGCAAATGGGATGTCTACGTAGAAGAAGTTATCTCAAAACTTGAATTTAGACACCAAATAGAGGGGCCAACATTCGGCAACACTTTGACAAACACAACACAATGCGTTCCATAAACCAAGGTCGAATGCGATGAACATATGTTTTTTTCCATCTCGTTATGTTTCATTCTTTAAACCCTAAATGTTTGCAACCACCAAAAATTTGGTAAAGAGAATAGTAATTAAAATTTATAGGAACTGAGAAGCACAATGAAAATGATGAACCCCCTTCCATTATTATTCAAATGAGTTTTTTTTACCTTTCCGTATTTCACATTAACTGCAACAATTTTGTGGTTTGATCTTTATACTGCATTTGTGCGTTGGTAAATTCTGAGATCCGAAAAATAAAAGAGCCGAGAAAGAAGTTTCTCCAATTACCTTTGCAGCTCTGCAGACGACCATCTATGATCTTTAGCACCGAGTAAGAAAGATACGCACTGAGAGTACATTGGGACGATCTCCCTAATTCTGATACATTTTCTTTTCAGGATTGGGAGGGGCAACAACTTCTTCATCCTCTATTTCTTCAGTTGGTTGGCTAATTTGGGCTGATTAATGTGTCCTGGTCTGGAGGAAGACTGAGACCGGGACACTTAATGGATTTCGGCAATGGGACCTTGTTTCTGTTCCTAGCAAACTCCAGAAGCACCTCTCGTGGCGGAGGCTGGGAGAAACTGATATTGACTTTAGACTGAACCGCAAGTTCAATATCATAATCGATTGCACACTTGGATGTTCCGAATACATTTGACCATCTGTCAACATATCAGCAAGATACCGATACCAAAGTTCTAATGGTGATTGCAGATGAGATATGCACTTAAATGTCAAAAAAAATGTATTATTCTAATGGCAAACAATCATCATAATATGGTTATATAAACAATATGATATATAAACTGTAAAAATGTAGGATAGAACTCACATTGTTGGAAGCACGGTAGAGAGGTTGACGACTGATTGTGAAATGAATGGTTTGATGCATCCTCGTTCTAATATTTATATGGCAAATTCTAGAATTCAACTTTAATATCAGTATCCCTAGTTTAATGGAAATCAAATATATTCAGTTAGTCATAACAAAATTGTTTTTTAAATTCGAATTCAAAAATAATAATTTTGAACTTTAGAAAAAAAATCCGAACTTTCAAAAAACACCATAATAATAGGAACAATATAAATTTAAATTTTAAAAAATATAACAGAAAAGTAATGGATAATTTCGAATTTGAATTTTTGAATTATATAATTTTGAATTTGAATATTTGAATTACATACGAAAATAGAAATCTATAAAATGGGCGGGAAAATATTAAACTTACTATATTTGGCTGACTTGGCTTATTATATATATATATAGATAAATTCTTTTATTTATAAATTGTATTATATAATTATAAATTTTAAATAGATATGATGTATTTTAAAATTCTAGAAAACATATCTGTAACATATTTTTTAATTTCTAAAACATCTAAACAACATGAACAATTTAAAATTAAATATATACCATGTTGATATGATTTGGACTGGATATTTAGATCGTTTAATATGACAATTAGATTTCCAATTGAAAAGTAAATTAATATATTGTTAGGAATTTATCCCAACTCTTACCACGAAACAACTAGACAATCGGATAAAGAAAGCAACAACAATAGCAAACAACAAGACAACGATTTGATTACCCAGTTCGTTACGAAGAGTAACTACGTCTGGGGGCGATACCAAGCCAGGATATTTTGCTTTGTGATGAATTTTGGGAGTTACAATGAACAATGAAGGAGAAAACCTATTTTAATAACTTCTTGGATCCTAAAACTGACCTCAGCTTGAGGCCTGATAAAGTAGGACGGTTTAAGAATCTCGGTCGAGATCAGTCACTGTCTCGGCCGAGATGACTCTCAAAAAAGCATAAAGTAAGTCGGTGTTAAACGTCTCGGCCGAGATCACTCTCTGTCTCGGCCGAGATGAGTCTTCAGAGCAAACTTCCAGTTTTGCCTGCCTTCACGTCTCGGCCGAGATCATTCTCTGTCTCGGCCGAGATGACTCTCCAGGGCAAACCTCCATTTTGCCTGCCTTCATGTCTCGGCCGAGATCATTCTCTGTCTCGGCCGAGATGACTCTCCAGGGCAAACCTCCATTTTGCCTGCCTTCATGTCTCGGCCGAGATCATTCTCTGTCTCGGCCGAGATGACTCTCCAGGGCAAACTTCCAGTTTTGCCTGCCTTCATGTCTCGGCCGAGATCACTCTCTGTCTCGGCCGAGATGACTCGACGGCCCGTCTCGGCCGAGATCCTTCCCCGTCTCGGCCGAGATTACTTTCCAGCGAGAAACACCCCTGTTCCCCTGTTTTTGGCTCCACAACTCAACAATCTCCCACTTGGAGACTAAAACACCTTCAAAGCAAATTTCTTCCTTCCCGTCTCCTACTTGGTATCACCATCTTCTCTTTTTCTTCACGTTTCGAGGCCAATTGAAGTTATGCACAACTTCAATTTCTCTAAGGTTACAACCTTAGTAAACATGTCGGCAGGATTCTCACTCCCGAGAATCTTCTCAAGTCGCAAGGCTTTCATCTCAAGTAAGTGTCGGATGAAGTGATACTTTAACTCAACATGCTTAGTTCTTGAATGAAATGCCGGATTACTCGCCAAGAAGATTGCACTCTGACTATCACTGTAGAGTACACTATTTCCGTGCTCCTTTCCAAGTTCACCCAAGAACCTTTGCAACCACACCATCTCCTTACTTGCCTCCGTCACGGCAACGTACTCCGCCTCCGTGGTGGATAGTGCAACCACCTTTTGCAACTTAGATGTCCAGGAAATTGCCGTACAACCATAAGTAAATACATACCCGGTCGTACTCTTTCTTCCATCAAGATCGTTTGATGCTAGGTCCGCATCAACGTAGCCAACTAACTCAGAATTTCTTCCTTCAAAGCACAAAGCTTTACTTGTGGTACCTCGCAAGTACCTTAGAATCCACTTTACCGCTTCCCAATGCTGTTTGCCCGGATCACTCATGAACCGGCTCACTACTCCCACTGCATGCGCAATATCCGGACGAGTACAAACCATGGCGTACATTATACTCCCAATTACCGATGCATATGGCACATCCATCATTTGAGTACGCTCCTCCTTGGTACTCGGCGACTCCTTCTTCGACAGCTTAAAGTGTCCCCCCAAGGGAACATTGACCGGCTTCGAAACCTCCATGTTAAATCTTTCAAGGACCTTCTCGATATAGTCCGCCTGCGAAAGATACAACAAATTTGCCGCCTTTCTCTCGATCCTCATACCCAAAATCTGTTTCGCTTCTCCAAGGTCTTTCATGGAGAACCTCTCAGACAATTGCTTCTTCAGTCTCTCCAACTCCCTTGGATTTGCTCCTACAATCAACATATCATCAACGTATAGTAGTAGGATGAGATAGCTATTGTCAAACCTTTTGTAGTAACAGCAATGATCAGCATGGCATCTATGGTATCCAATCTCCAACATGAAATTGTCGAACTTCATGTACCACTGCTTCGGAGCTTGCTTCAACCCATACAAGCTCTTCTTCAACTTGCACACAAGACTTTCCTTTCCGTCTACCACGAACCCCTCCGGCTGTACCATGTACAACTCCTCCACCAAATCACCATGAAGGAAAGCCGTCTTCACATCCATCTGATGCAGCAGTAGATTCTCCGCAACCACCATGCTCAACACCATGCGAATCGTTGTCAACTTCACAACAGGAGTGAACACATCCGTATAGTCAATACCATACCGTTGCTCGAATCCTTTCACGACTAACCTTGCTTTGTAGCGTTTGCTACCATCGGCCTCACTCTTGATTCGGTAGACCCACTTGCTGTGCAACGCCTTCTTGCCCTTGGGAAGCTTGGACAGTTCCCAAGTGCCATTCACACGAAGTGATGCCATTTCATCTTCCATGGCAGCCATCCAACTTCGTTTATCACCAACCTGCTTTGCCTCTGCAAAGTTCTCAGGTTCACCACCATCAGTCAACAATAAGTAAAAGTTAGAGGGTGAATACTTATTTGGTGGCCTTCGTTCTCTAACTGGTCTTTGAGGTGGTGGTGGTGTTCTTGGTTCGTCATCATGAACCTCCTCATCGACCGGACTCTCTTCGCTCCTACTCGAGTCTAGATCGGGTAACTCAACAGTGCGGAGCTTTCCACTATCAGCTCCCAAATCCTTCATTCTATCCTTGTACATAACCTGTTCATTGAATATCACATCTCGGCTGCGAATTACTTTTCGGCTTTGCTCATCCCATAGCCTATAGCCGAATTCATCGCCGCCATACCCAACAAACGTACACTTCACGGACTTGGCATCTAGCTTATTTCTCACAACAGAATCCAAAAGAGCATAAGCAACACAACCGAAAATACGCAGGTAAGATAGATTTACCTCCTTTCCAGTCCACTCCTCCTCGGGTATCCGATTATCCAAGGGAACCGATGGACCTCGGTTGATCAGGAATGCAGCTGTGCTCACTGCATCCGCCCAGAATGACTGAGGCAGTCCGCTCTTCAGTCTCATGCATCTCGCTCGTTCATTTAGAGTTCTGTTCATCCTCTCGGCCACACCATTCTGCTGGGGCGTTCCACGTACAGTCCTCTCTGTACGAATCCCATTCTCAGCACAATACTCCTTGAACTCCTTGAGTTCATATTCGCCACCGTTGTCGGAACGCAGGCACTTCACCTTCAACCCCGTCTCCGTCTCAACCAAGGCCTTCCACCTTTTGAAAACGTCAAATGCATTAGACTTATTTTTAAGAAAATAGATCCATACCTTGCGGGTTGAATCGTCGATGAACGTCATGTAGTACATCGATCCTCCGATGGACGCCACCGGAGCTGGTCCCCATAGATCGCTATGGACCAGCTCTAGCTTCTCCTTCTTCAGGGTCCTGCCACTCCTCGAGAAACTCACTCGCCTTTGTTTCCCGAAGACACAATCTTCACACATACCAACCTCCACGGTTTGTAAACCAGGCAGTTTACCCTTCGAACTCATGACTTTCATCCCTTTCTCGCTCATGTGGCCCAGCCGACAGTGCCACAAATTTGCATCACCATTACCACTCGCAAGATCAAGGGAATCCTGCGAGTTACTGGTCATGTAAAGCGTTCCTTCCTTCTTACCACGAGCTACTACCATAGCTCCCTTGGTAATCTTCCAGTTGCTACAGCCAAACGTTACTACGTAACCTTCCCTGTCAAGCTGTCCAACTGAAAGTAGGTTCCTCTTTAATCCAGGGATATGTCTCACTCCATTCAATATCAGTTTTGAGCCATTTGATGTCTCAACCTTTACGTCTCCCTTACCCACGATTTTCAGGGGTTCATCATCTGCCAGATACACCTGTCCAAAATCGCCGGAAACATAATTTTGCATTATACTAAAGTTACCGCATGAATGGAATGATGCACCGGAATCCAAGACCCAAGACTCCATGGGACTGCACACGCTCAAGACCAATGCATCGCCATCATCCTCTTCCGTGGCTGCATTTGCTGTCTTCCTGTCTGCCTGATCCCCCTTGTTCTTCTTCGGCGCCTTGCACTGGTATTTAAAATGACCAACCTCGTCACAATTCCAGCACTTTTTCGTCTGACTCTTCCCTCTGGATTTTGACCTCCCCTTAAACTGTCTTCCCTTCTGTCTGCCTCTGTTCTCGGTATTCAGTGCTGACCCTGAGGACGATCCTGGTCCTGATCCTGATTCGTTTCTCCGAATCTCCTCCCCGATCATCAAGTCCCTCACCCTGTCATACTTCAGCTTAGCGTCTGTGGCGCTAACGGCTGTCACTGTACCGGCCCAACTGTTTGGCAGAGAAGATAGCATTATTAGGGCCCGAATCTCATCATCAAACTTTATATCCACCGAGTCCAACTGTGAGGTTAGCATGTTGAACTCATTCAAGTGTTGCCTTACTGGTGTTCCCTCTGTCATCCTCAGAATTAAACAACCGTCTAATCAGATGAACCTTGTTTGCCGTCGATGGTTTTTGATACATCTCCTCCAAGGTTTTCAGCATCTCCCATGTAGACCTCGCGCCTGTGGTATGGTAGGCCACTTCCTTGGACAGCGACAGACGCACCGCGCTCATCGCTTTCCTGTCCAATAGCTCCCACTCCTCCGCGGACATCTTCTCGGGCTTCTCCTTGAGGGGCTGGTGCAAATCCTTACCGTAGAGGTAATCTTCGATTTGCATCTTCCAGAATCCATAATCAGTCCCATCGAATCTCTCCACCGTAATCTTTCCGTCATTCATCGTGAATCCTCCAGGAAACTAACCCGGAGCTCTGATACCAGTTGTTAGGAATTTATCCCAACTCTTACCACGAAACAACTAGACAATCGGATAAAGAACGCAACAACAATAGCAAACAACAAGACAACGATTTGATTACCCAGTTCGTTACGAAGAGTAACTACGTCTGGGGGCGATACCAAGCCAGGATATTTTGCTTTGTGATGAATTTTGGGAGTTACAATGAACAATGAAGGAGAAAACCTATTTTAATAACTTCTTGGATCCTAAAACTGACCTCAGCTTGAGGCCTGATAAAGTAGGACGGTTTAAGAATCTCGGCCGAGATCAGTCACTGTCTCGGCCGAGATGACTCTAAAAAAAGCATAAAGTAAGTCGGTGTTAAACGTCTCGGCCGAGATCACTCTCTGTCTAGGCCGAGATGAGTCTTCAGAGCAAACTTCCAGTTTTGCCTGCCTTCACGTCTCGGCCGAGATCATTCTCTGTCTCGGCCGAGATGACTCTCCAGGGCAAACCTCCATTTTGCCTGCCTTCATGTCTCGGCCGAGATGACTCTCCAGGGCAAACCTCCATTTTGCCTGCCTTCATGTCTCGACCGAGATCATTCTCTGTCTCGGCCGAGATGACTCTCCAGGGCAAACTTCCAGTTTTGCTTGCCTTCATGTCTCGGCTGAGATCACTCTCTGTCTCGGCCGAGATGACTCGACAGCCCGTCTCGGCCGAGATCCTTCCCCGTCTCGGCCGAGATTACTTTCCAGCGAGAAACACCCCTGTTCCCCTGTTTTTGGCTCCACAACTCAACATATATGACCTTTTCAACTCCACAGAATTTTCAATAGAAATATTTTGATTTATAAATATATATTTCTACGTTTTTTTCCTTTTAGAATATCTTAACCAAACAACGCTTTTGCCGAGATATCTCACTAAAACATTATCAGAATTGTGAATAATGTCGATCCAATTGAAGTTTATACATTGATTTATTTAAATAAAAATTATAAAATTGAAATCTACTACTACAATAAAATCAGATTTGGTCTTCAACATCAGCGGATCCTCGAATGTTTAGCGAATCTCTAACTCTTTTCCAATATTCTTCGCGGATTGGCTGCATACATATAATAAACCAAATTGTTATTTTCTTAGAAAAATATATTGACAACAATTTAAATAATTCACATAACAGGAAATAAATAAATCTAAACTTTTTATATGATTACATATTATCATATAAAAACTGTTGCAATCTTCAAAACTGTTTTCGCTAGAATCATGATTCAGTGCTGCTGATTTTGTCTTATCTTTATTTGCAGGTCGTCCCTTTGGAGCATCCATTATGGTGAGGTATCTATCAAAGTTGACACATAATAATTAAGGAATGTCAGAATAATAGAAATTTGCATCCACAAATGTGAATCCAAAAAACTGTAATAGTTACAAAGCTAAGAAATTGCAAAATGAATAAGAAATAGAATTACTCAGCAAAATCAAATATGAATCAAATAAACTGAAAATGAATAAGAAATAGAATTACTTAGCAAAACCAAATATGAATTAAATAAACTGAAATAGTGGCGAAATAAAGAAATTGCGAAATGAATAAAAAATAAAAATACCCATTCTCATTTGCGTGATTCTCATTTACTGAAGACGCTGTTTTCATATGAGCAAATATGTTATCAGATAAGAATCTTTTTAAATTTCAAATTTCAAAATTTTAAATAATATAACGAAATCTGTTTTAAATATCTTTACAGATTTATTGTTGCTGATTTTTCGCCAGATCTCAAAATATAACATGGGATAATTTAAAATTCAAAATTCGAAATTCAAATTCACTTCTATTTTTAGTAACTAAATAATTGGGCGGGAAAAATCTTAACTTACTAGTTCTGGATGACTTGGCTTATTATATATATATAGATTGTAAAGTACAAAGAGTAATCGAAGATGTTTTTGAGATGGAGTACAAATTGAAGAAAAAATAGTTCAGAATGACTACCGGGTGGTCGGACAGTGTATGTAATGTTTCTTATTTACCGAATAGTTGTATATGCGTGTATTTGACTCTATTTTTTTTTAATTATATATTAAAATTTAACTAGGTTTATGACAATCTAATAAATATTGTGATAAATTAACGGTTTTAATACATTTTTCGACGTTTTTAAAAAAAATCATCGATATTCCGATATTAATCGATATCTCACCGATATCTCCGTAAATTGAAAGATCGATATCTCCGTAAATAACGATATTTTCGTCATACCGCCACCGACTGCCACCATACCGCCACCGCCCCGTCACCGCCGGAGATCGACCAGCGACCTGCTACCCGGACTGTAGCAGGGTCGTCCAACATCTTCTCCCTCTGCTGCTGCTGTTACTGTCACTGTTATGCCCCTGCATTTTTCCGGCGCCTCAGTCGGGATCCGGCAACTCCGACCCGTCACCCACCTCCTCAAATGTTAGCCTTTCTCGACCCCTTGTAAGCCCCCTCACCTTACATGGCCTCATCCTCCCATTCCGCCACCCTCACGGTGGCGGAATCTCCATTTCAGATTCAACCCGCCGCTCTCACGGCGGCGGAAAATAGCCCTCCGCCCACTCAACCTTTGCTCTTTGTGTCCATTGCTGAGATGGTTCCCACCGTCGCCCCCAACCCATCGACTAACCTTATGGTTCAACTACCATTATCATCTTCTCACCTTCATCTCGCCGGAGTTCCGCAACCACCCTCCTCCGACTTACATTGCAATTACTCACAATCCCACACACTCTACTTACCGTCTCCGGCGTCGGAAAACTATTCCGAGAGGCGTCGTTTGCCTTCGGCCTCGCTGTCGCGCCTGGATTTGGGAGTGGAGGTGGCGCCGCGGATGAATGGAGCTTCAAACCCTAGCTGCTGCCTTCCTCCCCCTTTTATTCACCCTCATGGGCCCATCCCTAGCTTTGTTTTATCGGGCTCAGAATCCATGGGCCCAATTTTATCTAAGAATGGCCCTCCTTATAATATGGGCCGGCCCTTTTCTGCTACTAATGGGGCCCCATTTCTCCCCACCGAAATGCTGCCTCTCTTAGGCCCATCTGATGGGCCCTCTTCCATTAGGGCCCTTCGGCCTTCTCACCTTTTAACCCCCTCTATGGGCCCCTTCCCATATAGGGGCCACCTCCCATCTCCCACCCCTTAGCCCACCCCATTTCTCCTCCCGAGCCCAACATACCCACCCCACCTTCACAATTAACCCAGCCCATCATCCCCCCACCGAAACCCCCCTCCAGTAACTCATCTCTCCCACCTCCCGCCATCCCCACCCCGCCACCCCCCTCCTCATCCACCCCCCCCCCCCCCCACCTCCACTACACTCGACCCCCCCCCCCACTTCATCCACCCCCCTCCCCCACTAAACACCACCCCCCTCATCCCCGAGCATGCTAGCACATCGAGTGCCAATCCGGCAATCCCGGCCCCGTCCCGTGTGCCCTCCCGCTCGTTTGTGGACGTTCTTGCTCGTCCCAATCCTACTATTTCCGTGCCAAAGCCGACCGCCGCCTCAGACCTGTGCATGTCTGAGGGAGAGGTACGTCCTTGTGGCACCGCCAACAAGTTAGATAAGCGATTAAATGTTGATTTCTCATCTAGTGAGTCTCAAGCATGTGTTTGTTAAATACAAAAATTGCCTTATTGGAAAATTTTCACATGCTATCCCCACTCCCCGTATGATCGTGAACGGCTTAGCTAGTCTAGGTTTCGAGGGGAAGGTTACTTGGACTTATTTGCATGCTTCTCATATATTGATCCGTTTTGCTGTGGAGGGGGATTACACCAAGCTGTGGCTTGGTAAGTCGACCGTTATATCCGGGTGCCCGATGCGGGTCTTTAAGTGGACCCCGAACTTCGACCCGAAGTTCGAGGCACCCGTTGCCCCGGTTTGGATTAGACTTCCGGGTCTTCCCATCTACTTGTATAACCGGGAGACACTTCATACCGTTGTTCGCCTTCTGGGCAAGCCCCTACAGATCGACCAGCCGACCCTCGATCAGAGCAGGGGCGCTTATGCTCGCATTTGTGTGGAGCTCGACCTCCTCGAGGATAGGTCTTATGAGATTGAGATCAACGTGGAGGGCAGGACACACGTTCAGTGAGTCATCTATGAGTTTGTTCCTGATTATTGCATTGAATGCCGTCACGTTGGGCACAAGGCCCAGGACTGCTACATCGTGGGGAAGAAGGAGCGCCCGCCTCCCCCCAACAGGCGCCCCCCTGTAGCTCAGCAGCAGGGCCAGACCGCCAAGGGCCCTGCCAAGGACCCTGCCCCCGGGCGCAGAGGCCGCTCTCGTCCGAAAAGCCGGCGTCGGCGGAGTCGCCGGGTTGGTCCCCCGGGTCGGCCGGAGGACGCTCACTCTCCTCTGTCAGAGCAGAGACGGGCAGCTGGCCCGTAGTAGAGGAGACGGAGAGCGCCGGCTCCGAGCTCCGAGTGGCAGGAGGTCCCCTCTAGGGACCCTCGTAGGACGGGTATCTTACCCACTGAGGTCCTTCAGGAGGCAGCCAGAGCCTCCCACACTTACTTTCACGCCCACGAGGATGAGGATGACCTCTTGGGAGATGATGATGATGCCTCCCCGGTGCACAGGGACGATGCGGACCTTTTCCGCGAGATGGAGAGCGAGGACACTCTAGATGACCCTACCGACGACGATGAGACTGAGGGTAGTGAGAACTACGTCTCCGAGGGAGAGACGGAGGCCCCCCTCAGCAGGGGAGAGCACACGCCCCCTGCTCGTCTGTCCGACTCCCGACCACAGCCGCCAAGGTCGGTTGAGTATAGCCGCACTGGCCCTGCCCGGGGAGAGGAGATAGCCACTCAGTTGGCCATCGTCCCCCTGTCGACGTCCCCTCCCGCTCAGTGCACCCTGAACCGTGCACAGGACGCGGTCTCGAGAGAGTCCTTCTCTTCGAGTGCCTTCGTTCCGCCTCTTCCCTTCGTTTCGGGGAGAGGCAAGCAGATCGAGCAGTTCCACCGGATGTGCACCAGATCGCGTTCGAGGAGTGGAGAGAGATTGTATGATGTTGACACCTCTGAGGCCACGTCCGGGGACCCCTCCTTTGGACGTGGCGGCCGATCTGGCGGCCTCGTTCGGATCCTGTCGCGATCCAAGACTGATCCTAGCATTCGGGAGGTGGGAGTTCCTAACACCTAATATATACTGTACTAACAGAGTATGTCAACAACGTCCGACGACTCTCGTCGACTTGTTCGGCGCTAACACAACAAACCACCGAAAACTAGACGAGCTCTCCCAAATCCGCCTTGAAGTTCTATCCCGAAGATCCTTCGACACAAACTATCTTAATGCAATTTACACCACGCTATCTACCGGAATAATTTGTTTCTCCCTGATTAATAAAAGCTAACCAAAACAAACAATCTCGACTTGCTCAGAAGAGGGTTTAACAATTGTTGGTAACTCTGATATGCTCTTGTTTATTCCTTCAATACTTGACGGCCTCATCAACGGTGCATCAGTTTTTCTCTCCATCACATATCTTCTCGCCTTTCTTGATGATCAATTCTTGCTGCAATGTATCTTTTAGATATCAGATCAGCTTTACTAAACCAGCAAAATATTAAAACAAGACTAATAATAAATATACAATGTTTAATAAAGAGACTTCAACAAAAATATGGCCAATATAAAATATCCTAACATACACCGTATAAAAATTCTGGTTAAAAATAGCACAAGAAAACCCACACCCAGTAACTTATGCAAATATGCACTTGCTATAATGTTTGTAATTTTACACAAACTACCGGAATGTATGAATATACAGTGATTGTTAAAGTTAATAACTAAAAGTCTAAAACAAACTGTGGAACTCCATGTAATAATTAATGATTTAACTGAAACAAAGCATAAGCCACAAATGATATAATTAGGGTGGGCCATCCCAAAACTGTAGATGGACTGCTGCTATAATTACCGCCTCGGCCACTACCAGCACCCCTTGCTACACCTCCGCGGCTGCCGCCGCCACCTCCTCCTCTACCTCCACCTCCGCCACTTCCGCCACCTCCAGCACCGCTGCTCAGAGGAGCAAACGTCGTCAGGAGGAGACAAATTATCGTAAGCATGATCACAGACTTGTGCCTCTTGTTATTGATTATATTCCAATCAGGAAACAGCATTCCTCTAAATTATTGGTAAAGGATTATAACTGAAGGGATTATTAGTGTTAATTTATTTATAGGGTGGGCAAAACAAACAAGTATGGATTTAAATTTGTTGATTACTTAGAGAGTCGTTGTCACTGGCAGTGAAGGATAAGATTTAATAATGTATGTTGACCGACATTTGGTATTAGCTACAGTCAAATTGGTTGTCGCTATTAAGTCTAATAAGCAATGCTGTAGCCTGTACCTGTGTGTGGCTTCCAACTTACATACGTGCCACATGAAATTTGACCTCGTCTCACCAATCACATACGGATACGTTTTCTATGACGGTTCCTATTTTGCAATTTTATTGATTAATTTGTGACAGCTTTAATATGGTTTTGGAGGGAGGAGGTTGTCCCCACCACGGATTTTGTGTTTTAAAAAAAAAGAAAACAACAACAATTTTAGAAATATATTTTATTTATTTTTTATAGTTATAAATTTTATATAAAGGATAAATATATATTCAGTCGTAGGACGTAATAAATTATAATTATTAAAAGAAGATATCTTCATAAATTAATAATCAATAATTGAATGATATCGATAAAGTAATAGCTAGTTTTCTCTAATCACAACATGTAACTAATGATTTGATCAAATAATAAGATAATACTTTGTTCAAATAATTTGATATCTGAATGGTTGGAAAGGCAATGGGGGAGATCCTGGTTTTGCTATCCACCTCTGTCATGGTCGATTGGATTTAGAGCGGGTTTGAGTGTTTGCGTAACTTATACTCCTATCGTCCCAGCTAACTTTTCATAATTGACTGGACACGAATGTTAAGAAATAACAGATTTTATTTTTTTTTACTTTTTTCAAGGTGAAGATTGAGTGTTAACTTATTCATTTAATTTATAATTTTATACTTCAATAACGTATAAGTTCCAATTATAACATCAAAGGAAAAAGACAGAAAAAAGAAAAACTGGTTAATCCAGTCCAAGAAACAAGCATTTGGTTATACAATGCTTAATATTAATGTAAATTAAATGTAGCATATGTTAGATACAGTATAATAAAGCAGGAGCATCCCATAAACGTAGATGGGCTGGTGGCACTAGAGGGATGATGAGGACGACTGGCAGGTAGTGTATGCACAACATGACGTCCACCAATTGTACCGGCGCCGCCTGCCCTACTTCCACCTCTGCTGCCGCCGCCGCCACCACTCCGAGCAACTGCGTAGCTGAGGAGGAGACAAATGATTGTGAGCACCAATAGAGACTTCATCATCACGTGCAGCTGATTCACTTAATTAAGTTTGAGTCAGAAAGTGGGTGTGCATATTGCTAATTTATAGCATGGCCAAATTATGAATTGAAAATGTGAAACGCGGAAGGCAAGAAAGTTCCATGGTGGTAAGCTTCTCTAAGACTTGCAAATTGCTATTGGTCAATTGTGTGTAGCCATTTTGATCATGTCACTGTTTCAATTTGTCGACACTCATTTTTCCTTATCCAATATATATACGTGGCCGAAAACAGTATTATATTAATTTATTAAAGTATAAATTGTTTGTCTTTCCTCCTAATGTTTACAATATCTATACTAAGTATTAATCTTAAAGATAATTAAGTAAATTGTAAATCATTTATGTTTCTTTACTTAATTACTACTATCATGCTTTTACCAATCACACTATCACATTTTCTTCTGAAAAAAAAAAAAAAAAATTACAAAAGAAGACACTGACTTTTGCACCACAAGAAAATACATTTTTAGCGGCGAAATATGTATTTGCCACTAAATATATTGATTGTGGAAAAAAAATTTGATACACCGCTAATCTTAGCAACCTTTTTAGTCATTTTGTCGCTATATTTACTTCACTACGAGAAACTATTTTTTTCGTTTCATATACATTATTCGCTACAAAGTTAGCGGGAAATATATTAACGTTCGTCGCAAAATAGATTATTTTTGTTAAATAAATAGTTAATTCCGAGTTTTCTAAATTATATAACAAATAGCGGTTAATTATCCACTTTCACCACTAACATTTAGCGACAAATAACTTGAAATTCGTCGCAAATTACTAAAATTTCAAATTTAATAAATTATAAATATTTTCTTGGTATATTTAGTTCTAATAATTTAAGCAACAAAGGTATATTTCATCGGTAACAGTATAATCTGCTGTAAAATTTTACGATTTACTGTTAAAAATACGTTTTCTTGTAATTCTAGAATAATACCCGTGAATAATATTTATGGGTCTGTTCAAGTTATTTTTTTGTTAATATAAAAGTGAATATGTTACTGATGTATACTTTCTTTTTCAGAACTAATTGTTAATTTTAAGTAATATTGAAGAGTTGTATAAAGTATTTGTAATCATGAATTTTAAATCAACTTTAGTAAATCAGTTGTAGTAGAATCAAAAGCGGGATAAATTAAAATCAATAATTAAATTTTATATAAGAAAAATGACAATAATGACAATTTGGGTAGTAATTCGCGCACAAAGTATTTTAAATTTTGGTGAAAGCCCAAAAAAATGAGCACATCAATGTTAAAATGCTCAATGTTGACTGAATCTTCAAAATAGACAACACGAGAAACAGATCTCCCATTACTTCGGGGACTGATACATCCACTTATTGAGAGGAGATGAAAACTCATTTGAAGGAAGACAGAAGAGAAAAACAAAATAAAATTGAAGATGACATCTTCCCCATCCTCCCATGAGGAAAGATGAGAGAAGAAAGTGATGACTATATTTAGGGTTGGAGATGAAGTTTAAAAGAGATAATGTTTTTCTAATTTCACTTTGGACTTGACGAATAGAGGAAACTTCAAAATTTTGCTAATATATATATATGGATAAGATGTCAAAAATACTTGTGTGCACCTGATGCACGCTAACTCTTACTGTGTATTTAGGCGGTTCAGTGCGGTTCAACAATTTTTTCTGCAGCTGAACCAGCATTTTAATAGCGCTTCAGGTTTTCTTGACCATTTTTTTACAAAAAATTGTTCCTTCTCCCTCCCCCCCTCCCGCGCGTGGTACACATGTCCCATGCACGCACTTTAGGACAGTTTTAGTGTCATTTTAGTGTCAATAATGTGCATAATCACGTGTATTTAGTGCTTTTGTATTCTCATAGGCAAAATAATGTGTTTGTGTTATTTTTGTGTTAAGACAGGTGCAAGAGGATCGAAAAAAGAACATCAAAAGATCGCGGAGTCGAGGGATCGGTCGAAGAAACAAGGGACAGGGCTGAGGGGTCGATCTCGGCCAAGACAAGGCACAAATCTCGACCAAGATACCTCTCCAGGAAAATCCTGGAGTTTTGAGAGATTGAAGATCTCGGCCGAGACGGGTATGGAATCTCGGCCGAGATACCTCTCCAGGAAAAATCAGAGATTCAAAGAGATGAAGATCTCGGCCGAGATGAAACCCGATCTCGGCCGATATGAAACCCAATCTCGGCCGAGATAACCCAAACCCTAAAAATCTCCTTTTCACGTCTCGGCCGAGATGCAACCTAATCTCGATCGAGATTATCCCTCGGGTTACAAATTGAAAAAGCCTTTTTTCACGTCTCGTGCGTCTCGGCCGAGATTCCTTGCCCTGTTTTAAATTCCTGAACGCGATTTTGCCTTAAATTGAAGAAACAACTTTTCCCCTATATATATATATATATATATATATATATATATATATATATATATATATATATATCCTCCCTTTCGAATTTAACCTATCTTGGGACATTGAATAACACACTTTCCAGCCATTTTTTAGCCACCAAAGCCACCAAGGAAGGAAGATTGGGCAAGAGATTGAAGGATCATCTTCTCCAATTGACATCTTTGGTTTCATCCATCTTAATATCATGTTTCTTTACTTTTCTACTTATTTTCTGTTTGCTTTAGCTTCCATGGGTGAGTAGCACCCTTATTTCTACCCTTGATCAAATGTAAAACTTTGAGTGACAATGTTTACATGATTATTGTTAGTTGATGTTACCATTTGATTGCGATTTCAATTGTTCTACACTATTTACTCTTATTGACTCATATTTGTATGCTTTTTCTTGGCTTGATCAACCTCTAGGAAGTGTATGAATGTGTTGCTAGAATTGAAAATTACTATTCATAATTGTAGGATTTCGGATTCCCTAGTAGCAAACAACGAGTGGTTTCGTTGGTGATAGTGTAGAGTTCGACCTCTAAACCCGAGTTTTCGAGGTTTATGTCAAATCTATTTCATTATCTTGGAGCTTTTATCATTCGATTGCCAAATTGAAGAGAGCTTATTCGACATTTTGGTTTAATTGGATAGAGTTGGTCGAAGAGCTTATTTCGATCAGCCATAATTACGAGATAATACGGTTGCTAGAGCTTGTTAGTAGTCGTGAAATAGGGACTTGAAATGCTTTCTATTGGGTATCAACAATAGTTGTGTAATTCGTTGGAACCAAAGGGATACTCGATCAAGGGTAGATACTTTAATCATATATTAAAAATCCAAAAATCGATTTATCTATCTTGCTATCTTTTGATAATTGAATCTTAACTTAGTTGATCATAGCTAAATAGTGGTTCCTAACTTGACAAACAACCCCCCCCCCCCCCCCCACCTTTATTGCTTTCATTGTTCGAATTTATTCTTATTTGAATTTTACAATTGCTTGACATATTAAGACAATATTGTTCAACCGTTCCTCGTGGGATCGACCCTTACTTATCGCTCTACTAGTTAAAGTTTTAGGTTAAGGCTCAGTATAAATATATACATATATTCATCTATATATCTATATATTTGTACTTAATATAATTTTGTAAGCGACACACGACTAATCGCTCCTCCTAGCGCGATTCCACTGCTCCTTCTCCATCTCTTTTTCTCGGTCTCACTCTCACTCTGGCAACTTCATTGCTCTTTGTCCCGTTTTCTCTCTCTCGTCCGTCTATCTTAGCAAGGTTAGATTTTTTGCTTTTGCAGTATTTTTTGCTTTTCTAAAGTTTTCTATGTTTTTGAAATGAGATATAGTGAAATATTGAGAGTTTTTTACTGAAATTTTCTGTTGGGCCCTAGGATTGGTTTTCAATTTGATGTTAGTTAGGTTTTCCTCTTTTTATCTATTGAAATATTTTCGCAAGCTAGCATTATTGTATCCTAGCGTTGTCGTTCAATTATTTGTTGGAATATTGATCACAAGTTAGGATTGGAATTTCTTTAAAGTCTAATTTTGATGCCAGTTTGGTTTTGAAGTTGTCTCGCTTCTTGATTGCTCAAGTATTTATATGTTGATTGCTTAATTTGCATTTTAATCTTTGAAAATCTGATCGATTCGTTGAGTTTTTCAACTTTTGTTTTGATATATTTAATATTTTAATTCCTCATTTTATGGTGGTATTCGGTGTGTTCTACAAGCTGAAATTTGTGTATGTCTTGTTCTTTCAAATGTTAATGAAGTCAGGTCTGATTTACTTCGAGAAGTATATAAACTCTACAAGAATAAGCCTGCGTTAAAAGAGAAAATTGATGAAGAAGCGAAAAAAGTTATTGAAAAAGCTCATAAAAGAAAAGAACAGAAGAGAAAGGTTTATACAAGAAAGAATTATAGTGTTGATGTGAATTACAAACGAAAATAGCGTAGTTTAGTAGAATATTTTTTCCTTGCTTGTATATATATATTATCATTCTGAAACAAGCATTTTAATTTTGTGTTGTTGAACACATTATTATTTTAGTAGTAAACTTATATTTTTAAATAAGACGATTTATATTTTTTTTATCTATTATAGTTATCAAAGTAAATCAAAACCTATTATAAATCAATTGAAAAGTACAACAATTAATTATACATAAATCGATTTAAAAATTGAAATGATATATATTACTCCCTCCGTCACGGCTTAATTGGTCTACCTTGATCGGACACGGAGACAAAAAAAAAAAAAAAAAAGATTTTATGGAATCTTTGATTTTTTTAAAGGTGGAGATTAAGAATGGAGATTGTGAGAGAAATTTGTCATTTATGAGTTAGGCCAATTAAGTTAGGACAAACAAAAAGAGAAAGTAGATCAATTAGACCGGGATAGAGGGAGTATAATGTTTAAACAGCAATTATACTGTTAAACAACATTATTCAAACTATTAAATGTATAATAATTATCTTATTCATGTATCACTCATAGGATATATGGTAATAGTTTGGGTTTTTTTTTTATAAAAACTATCATTAAAGTGATACGTTTGTTAAACTTTTATTAAAAAAAGGTAATATTTTTTGTCAATTAATTGGTATTTTTTCACCACCTTATTGAGTGGACCTAAAAAAGGACGCTCAATAAAAAAAACATTTGGAGTCTATTCATTTGTCATCCATTTTTCAGCAATTAATACTTTTTCGAGAAAAATAAATATATTTTTGAAGAAAATAATTTTTTTGTAAAAGATGTTACTCAAAAATAGATGATGAGACATCAATATGAAAGTTATAAATTGTGTACATGTATATAAACTTGATGGCCAAAACTTGTATAAAATTTGATAATAACACATAAAGTTAAAAAAAAAATATATAGTAACCAGTAAATATTTTATAAAAAATATTACAATTTCTAGAAAAAATAATACTATTGGAAGTAAAACATTATACTTTTTCCAGAAACGTAATACTTTTTTTTTTTAATAGAGAACATATATAAATACTTATATATATGCTTGTTGAGAATGCATATCTAAAAAAAAAAAAAAAATGAATTATTAAGTTTTCTAAAAAATAATAAATTTTATTGAGAAGAGTATTATGTTTTCTGGAAAAGTATCACTTAACCTATTTTTATGCCAAAATATTATTATTTGTAATTGATTGAAAATTCGGAATCCATTTGGGTCGGGTCGATCCATTGTACATAAAAAAAATACATGTACGTGGATTATACTCCCTCCGTTTCATAAAGAATGTCATTTTACACACTCTAAAAAAATTCACAATAAATGTCACTTTACCAAAAAAACTACAATTTTTCCAATATTATTTTAAATAACCTACTTAATTTAGTTGATTATTTTCTTATTTCACAAAACATACCAATTAAATATTAATCCTTAATTTTTTCAAAAATAGCTAAAATGACATTCTTTATGAAATAGAGGGAGTATACAATATAATGGGTAAAATATTTACAAGGACAAAAATGTAGTGAATATATATAAATAAAAATATAATAAGTTGCTAGTTTACTCATCTGTAAATATGATATGTGCGGTCATGCATTTTGGAGCTGATTTGATAAGAAAGGCATATATGAATAAGGTATTGTCTTAAATTCTTTATATTAGAAGATATTATATGTTTTATGTTTCTGTTGGCATTTATTTGAGTAAAAATGGGATGAATATATGTAGATCGACACAGGCAAAATTTAAGAAAAAGGGGCAAAATGCGGATGAGAAGATATAAATTTCGAAAATTAATTGCTAACTTGAGATTGAAAATAAATAATTTGTAATTAACTTATGCTCTAATTTGCTAGAGAGGGAGACATTTGGATCAATATTACAAATATCTTCTTGTGACATATTTTTATGGACGTGACATTAGGACCATTATACTTCATTGCAAAAGAAAAAGAATATATATAGTGAGTTTGGAAATTTAAAATTCCATTATCGCAATTTTACAAGAGTGGCCCACAACTCATTTCTCCGAAAAAGCTGGAGTGGCCAAAAAATGTATCAAAACAAACGACTTTTATGGCATTCCAACCGTCTTCACTCCACCAAAAAACGACAAACACTCCAAAACAGTCAACTTTTCTAGCCTTCCTTTTTTCTGACTTTATCTTTCTTCTTTTTTAGTTTTATCACATATATCTTGAGGTATGATATAACATGTAATTCTTATTGGAGTTATTTCTACTACAACATCATCATCATCACAATAACAACTGTAGCCCATAGTCTAATGTGAGAAGCTGAAAGTTTAATCTTAATCTTCTCTTAATTAGTTTAGTTTAGTTTAGGGTTTAGGGTTTAGTTTAGAGTTTAGTTTAGTTTAGGGTTTAGGTTTAGTTTAGTTTTAGTTTTATTTTAGTTTAGTTTAGGGTTTAGGGAACCAACATATTTATTATTCATTAGTCATTACCATCAAAGTCAAATACTCAACACACGAATTGGATACCCTATCGCACACAAAAAAGTGTTGTAACGATTAGTAGTATTTCACATCTGTAAAATACGTCAACATTTTTTTGGTGGATCAACCTCAGCATTAATTATTAGCAAACATATCATTTCTTCTTATAAATTTATTTAAATCAAATCATATCACGTTTGACCTTAGCAATCTTAGAAAAACATGCCCCCCCCCCCCCCCCTAATTAAAATGTATCAGTAATCATACAAGGAGGCTTATGCAATAAATCATAAGCAATGCATCTTTCGCAGAGCTTGAGCTTGAGCTTCTCAAAGAAAATTAATCATATCTGACAACGTGCTTGTGAAGAACTCAGGTCGAACCTGATTAGATGAATCTTGGAGATCTGATAGCTTTGTCACACCTGAATATGCCATCAGACAGCGATAAGATTTCACATGTGATGGGGAAAATAAACGAGATATGTACATTTCTTAATTGCTACCTGAAAGAACAAGAAGAGTTCTACAACCAGCATTTTGTCCAAATAATATATCAGTGTCCAATCTGTCCCCAACCATACACATCCTGGAAGTAGGGACGTCATATCTGCAAGAATATATCAACCATATTACATACATAATGACATAATTCCCTGAGAGACTACATATAAATGCCGAGTTTCAAAACCTCCTAGTATTAGAGAAACAGTAGAACACAATTCGGAGGTCATAATACAAAATATACTTACTGATGCTTAAACATGGCCTAATTATTGTGTCAAACAATATCACATTCACTTACTTCTGCAGTAAAAAGTCCATCAGAAAAGTAGCGGGTTTCCCAACTACGATTGGTTCTCTCTGTGTTGTACCACATATTGCAGCAACCATGCATCCTGCGCCTGAACTCGAAAAAGAAAATGGAAAAAGTTAGACTTTTAACCAAAATAACAGTGTTACTTGGGAAAACTTAAGTTACCAGGCCATTCTTGTAGATCGGTGAGATGTCCTACAGCATCGCGGTTTGTAGCAATAAATAGGCATCCAGGATTCTCTCGTATACAAATAGTGCCATACCTTTCAAATGACTTAAGTTAAGCTGGATCTTAAAAGGATCAGAGGAGGATATCATTCTTAAATTCAAGACAAACATATTCAACTCTACTAAATAGACTGGCTAGTATCTGAAGCCATGTTATCCCGAGTAATAGAACATGAAATAAAAAACTTACTGTAGCTTATAAAAGTTTATGTACTGATCAAGTCCAACCACCACGGCTCCCACCTGTGGTAGAGATAGCAGTTCATTCAAATCAAGGGAAAGAAAGTACACAGCTTCAACAGAATAGTACATGTGGAGTATGCATTACACTTTTATCATGCTCAAAGAGGTAGTTTGGTTTCAACTGGACGGTTTTCTTCCCATCTTCCTGCAAGAAAAATACTGATTAACCTTTCTAATATTTCGAACAAAATGACTTTTCAACATAACAGATAAAACCACTAGCCTGACATTCCAGAAAAATCTAATGCTTAACCCAATAATGCATGTTATCTGGAAACTAACTACACAGGATGTTAGATAAATATACAAATCTACAGATGGAGTGTTGTTCTTTTATCCACAATCAATAATTCAACTAATGAATCGTTTGAATTCTAGTAGTTCTTTGGGAACAGGAAAGAAGATCTAGTTTCGAAGCAAGTGAAGACCAAAGAATATGAACGTCCATAAACAGCTAAGTATCTAAGTGATCATATTATCAGGGAAGGTTCAGATGGATAAATTATCCCTTCCGCTCATCTATAACAGCTTCTAACTTTACATTCGACCTGATTAGCAGCAAATTACTAGTTGGCTTATAAATAATGCCAGATGGAGAATTGTGGTATCAAGTTATCAACAAAAGGATTCTGCAGAAAATTGCCGCTAGAAGCAAAAAAGGTGTAATTTAAGCAACTAAAAAATACGAAACATTAGTTTCTGCAATTTTCTCAAATGAGAAATCCTATTAATACAAAAAACAAATCTTGTTAAAATAAACTCCAATTTTCTGGGAATCTTATTTAAGCAACTAAACATATGAATCATTAATTGATTGAAACCCATAGAGAATTATATTTGCAACGCCCAAAATGAGAGTCCTATCTAATAAAACATAATTAGTCCCGAAACATGAGTCTTGTTTCAAAAGTCAATATCCCATTTTATTAGTCATATTTGTGAAAGCAGACTTGCATTTTGGGATGGGGGAGTACAAAATCCAAATAAATTCTAGTATCTCATAGTGCCACCAAGAGGTTGTCTAATAAAACATAATTTGTCCCAAAAGGCCAAAACATGAGTCTAGTTTCAAAAGTCAATGTCTCACTTTATTAGTCACATTTGTGAAACCAGACTCGCATTTGGGATGGGGGGAGTACAAAATCCAAATAAATTATAGTATCTTACAGTGCCACCAAGAGGTGTGAAACCGGCGAGGTCCAGTTCCTCCACTATGCCTTCTTCACCAATCACGTACACCTAAATAATCAATGCATTGAATTGCGTACATCATTGTAAACACTAACACAAGTGCGACTTTTAGCACTAATAATACGAACCATACATAACTGTATCAAGCACCAAACACCATAAAGAAGAGTACAAGTTAACCCTGAAGTAGCTGAAAGATAAAGCTATCTAAGGCAGATTACCAAGAGGGATATACATGATATTTCATAGAGAAAACTAAAAAATGAGAGGTACTTACTCAGGTGACAGAAATTCTCCTAATCAGTTAACTTAAACCATTTTCAGATGATTCTGCTCTACCTGGACAGCTGGACATATATATAAAAATGCAGGACAACTAGTCACTCAAACACTTCACACTTGCAAAAGACGAACAAGATAGCCATTTGCATTAGCTATAATAAGCCAGTATAATATCCGTCCCTAAAATAATAGTTCCTTCTATACTCTTCCAATTTCATTTTCAACTTCAGAAATTTATATCATCATATCCGAGGATGGAACTTCTTGCACTTGTACCCAATATAAAGCAAACACAATTAACAGACACTAAATTTTTCACTTTCTACCTTGCACAGAAACTTGCAAATAAAATTGTAGTAGATAAAGGAAGTGACCCAGATGCAAACCTTCTTTTCTTTGGGAAAGTTGTTAACTTTCAAGTACATGGCCGCAGCAAATGATGAAGAGAAGATTTCCTCCTGCAATCAACAACAGATTAACAGCATTCTGATTTTTTCTTACAAATGAACAGATGTAACATACCTCAGAGACCGAAATGCCTAAGGAATCGAACTTCTTGGCGTATTGCTTTCTGGACTTGGTCGAGTTATTCGTTACAAAAACCAGCTTCTTCCCCTACAAAAAAATTACAGAATGCCAGCCATCACACGAAGCTGCGAACAGTCTTTCGGTAAGGATAAACACTTATAAAAGCAAAGATAAAGTCTGAGAGAGATTAAGAGAAAAATGAAAATACCTTGGCTCGGAGCATATCTAGAGTATCCGAAACACCATCAATCAGAACATCTCCTTTCCATATCACACCTGAAGATTTCATCCAACAATAGTCATGATTATAAGACCTGTATTTTTATGAATACTGCAATTTATGGTGCGTGAAGATACCATCGCAGTCGAAGAGAAAAACATCGACGGAATCTAGGAGATTTGCGGTGGTGGAAGGAGTAAGAGGCTGGCATTTCTCTGCCGCCGATGATTTGGGGTTTTCTCCGGCCATGTGATGGAAGTTAGAAAAGGGGATCCGGCGGCAGAAAGACAGCGATTAAACTGAGACTTCTGTCAACGAATCAGGTACGCTTTAATGCTTTATGTTTGGCTGTTGACGGCGAGTATAATTCGATTTCTTGCTTTTGGCGCTTTCCGCTTCACATTATATTTGGCTTTGAAAAAGAATATCACGCTGTCCCCCGGATTGGCGACTTTCAAATCTTGACAGGACAAATCGCGATTTTGCAAGCTTTTGCAATTTTGATAATCATCCACTTTCCTGCTTAGGGGGCGTTTTTATTTCCTTTTAACGTTTAAAAAATTGTTAAAAGTAAAGATCGTGGTAAAATTACTTAAAATAAAAAATAGGTAATGTTTAAGAATAAAATTAATTTTAGTCAAATCTATACTATATAATATAACAAAATTCGCCAAGAATAGTAATATAAACATTTTCCCGCCCAAAACAACTATACTATTTCTGGAACTTCAATATTAGCTACATTAATTTATATTTATGGTATAATTGGCTGCATTAATTTATATTACCTTATATATGGTAATACATTCAAATCAATTAATTTCGGAATTGCTTATATAGTGGTAATATGTTACAATTAAATTTCTGAAATCTCGCAACATAACAATTAATCAAACGTATTAAATTGATTATATTCATTCAATCAATTACATTGAATTAATACATCATATCTTTTTATTGGAATAGTCAAGTGTCATATCAGGAATTTCGATTATGCCAATGATTAAGCTATTTCCCCATTTTAAACCAAATCTACAATAAAATATTATAAACTGATTTAGTCATCATTCCATAACAATACGACAACTACACGAGGTATGATTCAAATCTTTATTATTTTTCTTTTGCCCACCCTATTTATGCGCTAATCAATATCCGAAAATAAGCTTCAATACACGAATGAATAAATTAATTACGTATCTATAAATACCTGCGTAATCAGCATAATATTCACCATATGTCGCTTACACAGTTGATCATACTACACATTAATTTGCTATTTAGTTTTGAGTATCAGAGTTTAATAATAAACCTCTCTCTCTGTTTTTCCCGAATGGAAACCAACAATAAACACTCTAATAGTGTAACGTCTGGATTGCGGTCTAAAAAAACGTGTTTAAGCGTGTACAAGTCTCAGGATGCGCACGACTTCTATGTAAGTTTGTGTTTCGATTAATTCCGTTTAATTTTTTTCCGTTTAATTCCATTTAAGCGTATTAATGCAATCCACATCTATTTAATTCTGTTTAATCCACATCAATTTTTTATTTATTTTCAGGCTATACCTGCTGATTTTGTTGGCCAGTTCCCATCTGGTTTACCGGATGAGGTATGTGTCGTAACATCCATTATACAACGTTCCGTTTGAAAATTCAAAAGATTCAGAGTCACTATTTTTTCACAAATGGTTGGACAAATTTTGTGTTTGGTAATGGTATTGCGGAGTCGGATTTTATTGTCTTCTTTTATGTTGCTTATCAATTGTTTGAGGTACGTGTGTTTAAGTGCGAGATGTGTCTCAAGACAAGGATTCCTCGAGCAGACGTCCCAAAGTTTATACTTGGTATTTGATATTTTTTTAATAATTACATTTGTATTAATTTTCGCCAATTTATATATGAATTATCATTTAATTTATATGATTTAGTCAATATTATGTAATTTGTGTAGTTAAGAGTGGTTTGGATAATTTTAATGTGGGGGATCGTCTGGTTGGACTCGAAAGTTCAAGCATGCGATTTTATCCAGAAGCTGAAGTTGCATGTGAACGATATGCAATAGGTATGCACGTACAATCATGCATAAATATTATTTTATTGTAATATATTTTTTGTAATGTTATTCTTTCTTACTTTTATTTAAATAACATCTGTAGTTTACATGGATCCTCCTGATGGCTGTGTTCGGTTAGTGAATCCCGAAGTTCCTGGTGATAGTATTTATGTTGAATGTTCTTCTAAGTTCGTTGGGCTGAAGTCAAACTTGGATGGTGTTGGTTGTTCTACCGACAAATTTTCCATTGGTGAACAAAAACCAGTTAGTAGTTTTAGCATTGTTGTCAGTCAAGATCGTCTTGAGACTCCTTTGGTGGTATGTTTTGCGTCTATATGTATTTCCAAATTACATAAATTATTGATTTAGTGTAAAATGTTGTATGACTTATTTAAAATATTTTTCAGCTTATTCCAGCTACCTTGTGGAGTCATCACGCAAAAAAGTTAGTTTATTTGCCCAGTTTGATGAGGGTGTCCATGAAAGGAAGGATTTGGACTATCGGTCTACGATTTCAAAGGACCCTTGTGTTTATGAGCGTGAAGGATCTTGGTAGCTTTGTGGACGGCAATAATTTGCCGAGGGGGTTCGCATACACTTTTTTTATGGTTGATGAAGATAAGCTCCAGTTTGAGTTGAGTTTGCCAAATATGCAGGTTTTGGAGAATTGATTTTGTCATACATCGGAATCCGAATTATAGTTTAATGAAAATGTAGACGTTCATTCTGTCATGAATATTGTTTTTTGTGGTTTTTTTTTAGAGTAATCCCAATTATGAAATAAATCAGTTTGTTCAGTTATTCTGTCACTTTGTTTAGTCTCTATTATTAGTTGGGTTATCTATTTGAAATGAATTTCTCTAATCTTAAAAATACGTTCGTTTAATTTTTTATATATACAGTGTGATGAGTTATCATTTAATTTCCAATCGTACACAAATTAAATAATGTATAAGAACTGTGTATTATCATTGAAAAAAATACATCTGCTCACAAAGCAGTGGTATATTATTATCCATTTCAAAGTGTAGTTTATGATTAACAAAACTAAATGTGTTTGAATGAGTGAGATGTAACCAAATGAGAATATGCTTCTGTCAAGGGTTAGCAGTTGTAATTTGTGATTATTTTCACTTATACTTAATCAATCCCCAAAAATCTTCAAACAATCTTAATTAATTTTTTTCTATTCACATTTTGTAACACATGCTTAAAAACGGTTTTAATAATAACATTAGGTCAGCTGAAACATTAATTATGTCAAATTTCGTAATAATTTAATTTTATTCCAATTGCTTTATCTTTTATAATTGATTAAATTAATGCAATTGTTAAAAAAATCATCCTTGTGGGCTGTTTTCATCTTCTACCAAAATATTCAGTAATTTTTTTTAAAAGTGAAATCGATTTATTTTGTTTAGTTTTGGTTTATTTAGTTTAGGTTAGCTGTTGAATCAATTAAGTGTTTAGATGGATTGAGAATTGATATCATGTTTCCTACAATGGCTGTATATAGACAAATTGAGCTCCAATTATAAATTAGTTTTAATATTTGATAGGTAATAAAATAATTATGATTTTGCCCTTGCAATATATTACTCCCTCAGTCCCAAATGAACTTGCATATTTCCCTAATCGGGGATAAAACACCCGATTGCATACTTTCCATTTCAGGAAATGAAACTTTACAACTCTACCCCCAAGTTATCACATAATTACAAAACTGCCATCACTTTTTAAGCTAATAAAGGTGAAAACAGACTTGACTAAGTCAACATTTATCAGAAAGCAACTTAAGCAGTTCACATCTTAGAAACAGACTTGCTAGTGGTACCGAAAGGGACTAGGCAAAACATAGTTCATGCAACGATTAATTCTTCAGAAATATGGGAACACTGCACTGTTCTTAGACTGACAAAGAATATGAGACTCCTTCGTCGATCTTCTGGTAATGAAGATGAAGAACTTAAGCAGTTCACATCTTGGGTTGCAAGCATAGGTGATGGGACAATTGGCGGAACCCACCGCAGGTGTTCGGATATTGAAATACCGGATGATCTTTTGCTAAAGTTTCATGATGATCTAGTTGAGGAAATTGTACAATGCATATACCCAGATTTCTACAATAAACTAGATGATCCACAATTTTTACATAAACGAGCCATTCTTTGACCAACTCTTGATTTAGTCGGCACTATACATGAACGCCATGATCCAAAACAATGCAAACGAAGAAAGGATATATTACAACTCAGATAGTGCTTGCAAGTCCGACTCGAATGGAGATGTACTGGGTGAAGTGCACACACCAGAATTCTTAAATAAACTAAGGTGTTCAGGAACTCCAAACCATGAGTTGACTTTGAAAGTTGGAACTCCCGTCATGCTTTTGAGGAACATAGATCCTTCAAATGATCTATGTAACGGTACAAGGGTGGTCATCACAAACCTTGGTTTTCATGTTCTCGAGGGAAAAGTTTTGACTGGAAGTAATGCCGGTCAACTGATTTTAATACCTAAAATGTCATTGACACCTTCCGATCCAACCTTGCCTTTTAAGTTTCAACGTAGGCAATTTCCTCTAATTGTGTCATATGCCATGACAATCAATAAAAGCCAGGGTCAATCTTTGTCTCAAGTTGGATTGTTCCTAAAAAGACCCGTTTTCAGTCACGGTCAACTCTATGTTGCAGTTTCAAGGGTCACCAATCGTCGAGGCTTGAAAATTTTGATCTGTGATGATGAGAACAAAAGTTGTAACAAAACACCGAATGTTGTGTACAAAGAGGTGTTTAGAAATGTATAAATTTCTTATGTTTTTTTCAAGTGAGAATGCTCCATAAAAATGCGAATATTGTTTTTTTTTAAATAATTAACTATAATCTGTATAGATTTTTTATATTTATGATTCATCGACCATCATTTACTTTTAGATATATCGACAAATAAATAGTATATTAATGTATTAAAAATAACGGAATAATAATCAATATATATTCTCACAATAGTAAAACGTATAATAACCGTGCAACGCACGGGTGTTTTACTAGTATTAAAGTTAGAGTGTTTGATATTTAAGCAACTTTAACTTATGGTGAGAAAAAAAAATTATTGATTTATCAAAAAATCAAAAAGTTAGAAAAAATAAAATTTTCCTTCTTTAATTTTTAGCCTAAAATCACTTTTATTAAAGTTGAAATTAAAAATTATAGGGTAATTCTAAGGTATAAATGCAGTATCAATACAATCATACTTTTACTTACTATAACAAGTAACTAGTAAATTACCCGTGCGATGCACGGTTATAAAGTGTTTTAATAATATGATTATATGTAATTAGTTGTAAAGCTCTTCATATCATATCTGTTTTGAAATATGTAAAGAGAAAGTGATTGAAAAAAAATATATAAATACGTAAATATAAGGATTTTTAGTGAAACCAAGAAAAAAAAAAATTGCATAATGATGCAAGATTTTGTATTGATCGAATTATGTTATACCCTATATTATGGACCATATTTAAAATATGTTAACTAAAAAGAATCAATCGGACTAACGGTGAGCGTCTGTTTATAACAACTAAAAAGAACATGTTACAATTGTAATAATATGTATCTGTGTTGCTCTTTAAATCGTAACATAATATAAAAGTTGTTTCATACAAACCTAAAAAAAGCGTAGAAATTTTTTCAGCTTGGACAAACATATAATATTTAAAAGTGGGAATATTAAATATTTTTAACTCACAATACAAAATGATTTTACAAAAAATATGTAAGCTAAAAACACTAATTTTAAATTATTTACTACAAACTGTGCATCTCACCTAACTAATTATTCAAAATTATAAATACATATGCAGAGTTAACTTACCAAAACTGTAAAAAAAAAAAAACTTAAACTTTTTTTAAAAAAAAAATATAGCTTCCATGGTTCTTTAATAAAATATTAGACAAATATTCAGTACAACTATAAGCAAAAAAACACATAAATCAATTCTCTCAAAAGAAAACATAAATCAAACCACAACTCATCAATTAAACATATCCATATTCATTCTAAACAAAGACAAAATCTGAAAAAAGAAAAAAAAAAAAAAAAAAAGAAACCATATTTTACAGAGGGCAGGTGACTTATCATATTTAGGCATGTCAACGCCGATCCACCCCGAGGGCAAGTCAAACCCTGACCCGTTAAAAAATAGGGCAGGCCCGTCCCGCACCATTCACAGGTTGGGTCAAGCACGGATCATGTTAGCCGCCTCACCCCACCCCGTATAAATATATATTTTGTAATATTATATATATGCAGAAATATAAAAAATATAATTTTATATATATAATATGTTATATATATGTCATCCTAATTTATTGAATTATAAATAGATAAAAATATAATTTAAACTATCTAGTTTCTAATAACTAAATTAAAAGAAAAATTAAAAATGTTAAAACTAAACTAAATTAAACCCTATTTTCTACTCTCTACAGTTTCAATTTACAACATAGAAAACCTATGCTGAATTGTTGAAGCGCTCTCTCCTTCTGTTGCTCTCAAGCACCGCTCCGCTGACCCAGTCGCCGATGCCGCTCTAGTCCGCCACCGCCACCGGCGAGCCTGTAGGAACAGTGAGTCGAATCGCCAAAATCACGCAAGTAACAAAAATTAAGTTGGTGAGCAAAAAATAAATGAAGCAGCCTTTTGTCCTAACCTTTTTCTCATCTCTCTGTCAATATATGCATGTATATGTATATTGTCAGAATTAATTTAATTTTTCCAGAAGAAGAGTGCTTCACATTGAATGTAATTATACTGCAATAATAATTAATAAATAAGGAAAACGTATTATGCCATTAATGCGATTGATATAATTCAACTTAATTTATTTTGTTAATTTGTTAGTTAAGTCAACTTATTTTTTCCTTTCAATTAGTAAATTTAAATTGCCATTCTGCTGGCTAATTACCTTTATTTCTTATGCAGGTATAATGACAAAATTGGAGGAATATGGTTAAGGAATATTCCCAAAATTAATGACTTGATTAAGTTACAAAAAATCAAAAGATTGCATGACATATTCGTATGCGTAATCTAAATAATTGGCTGTTAAGCACTTAATGTGCGCTAAGAATTAGCGATTTGATTGACTGTCAATGAAATATACCAAAAATTCAAGCTTTACCGGAAGTGGATAGTAAATTGGGCGAGAAAAATCAGGACTTTCTATTTTTGGACGGTTTTGTTTTTATATTATAGAAGATAGTGGGTAATATTTATTTGTTCTAGTAAAGTAGGCCCCACTAACTCTCCTTCATTGTTTTCCTTTGTCATGCCAAGTCAACAACCAATTTGTACCTTTTCTTTTTCTTTTTCTTTTTTCATAATATTCTAGATTATCTCACATACGGTATCCAATTTAGAACTAAAAAAAAAAGACCTATTACACTTTTCTTTTTCTGTTTCGATTCCGGTCTCTAACACTACTAATTAAACATTTTTTTTTTAAATTTCAATTGTGATCTCTCCCCCCTCCCCCCAAATGTATTATAGTGAGAAGAAGTGAAATATGTAACATTCCTTATTGATTATTACTTACATAAAAAAAATTAACAAATAAATATTTATATAGTTGAAAACATAAAAAAATATGAAAAGCTAGATATAATAAGAGATAGAAAACATAAATATTGTCTATCTGAAAAAAATGCAAAATATCTAAATATAATTACAAATATAAATAAGTTTCCTAGGCGGTCACTGGTAGAGGTGGCAATTCGAGCGGTCGGGTCAATCGGGCCAACTTCATATTTCGGATCGGGTCGGCCGGCCTAAGATTTGGTCGGCCTAAAATTAGTCAGTCAGGCCCGGGATATTCCTCCATAATATACTTAGATTTTTGGGTCGGCCCGAGGTCCGTCAGACTTTTGGTCGGTCGAGTCAAATAGTACTTCGGACCTACATTTCTATGGTCCGATCCATCTAAATATCAGGTCAACTGGGCCAGCCCTTTTGCCACCTCTCACTGCGTTACCATCAACTCCTCTACTATTTCAAGGTTAAGAATTTGAATCTTTTTTACTCGGTCATATTAGCTTTAATTTTAGAAAATATTACTTTTTTACTTTTAAATAAATTTAATTATAATAACTTTCTTTTTAGTTACTTTAGAACTAAATTTCTTTTGAAATACCGATTACATGTCCAGACAATATGATAAAAGCTATAGAAATAAGAGGGAAAAAGTTTTAGAAATTATAAGATATTAAAGATCTTTTAATAAAATTAAAAAAAATTATTTCTGTAAATGTTCAATTATTTCGTTCCATTGTTATTTCTTTACCTTTAATTTCAAAATATAAAATAACTAATATCCAATTTATTTTTTCCTAAATTTATTGTTTGTTTATTGGACATCATCTTTTCAATAATTATATACATCATATTTATGTTTCGACGATGGAAATTATCTTCACGGAAATAATACAATTGTTGGTGAATTTAGGGGGTTCTTTTTTACTTCCTTGCACCAAACTCCTTAAACTATTGGACCTGCTCTGAATTAAAGTCGTCTAAAATTATCAAAATGTTTCTTATACAAAAAGATTGACGAAACCCAGGGAATATAAATTTTAGATAATCTAAAGATAAGTACAAACAGTCTATCAACAAAATTATTAACTGAACATTTGTATTTGTCATTAACTCACGTTAATCACAACATTATATTCCAAAATTTCGGATCTACCTTTTTAAATACATGCTGCGTTACTTTTAAAATATTCGATCATAACATTTCTTAAAAATTAAAATATAACATGCATAAAATTAATGAGATATTCTAGATTTCTTATGGTAATTAATTGCTTGGCTCGCACAAATATAGCAGTAATTAGATTTTGTAAAATGATGGCATGACATTGTTTAAGTTCATTTTAAAAAATGAGAATGTGGAGAATCAAGACACAAGAAATATTGTTAATTAGTCATCCACCAATGTTACATTTTGGAGTTTGGAAAAATTAATTAATTATAAAAAATCTAAATGATGCAAGTTATTATTAATTTAATTTGTATTATAATGAGTTATGATAATTAAGATGGAGTTTTTTTTTTTTTTTTAATCTATTTTTCACTTTTGTAAGTGGGTATAATAGATAGACAATGGGGTTAAATAGTACACATCAATTTTTTATATATTTTTTATGTGACCTGCTTAACTTGCATATAGATAATTGTTTCAATGGCTAAGATTAGAGATAATGAAAGTCAAAGGTGTAAATTAAAGTTGTATCAATGTCATGGTTGTACTATAAAAGGACCCAAAATTATAAGTTTGAAAGGACTTAAAAAAACAATTACAAACACTCCTAAATTTATTTATATGTCCAAACACCTCATTCTTACCAGCCTAGATGAATCGCCTTTAGTAGGGGGGAACTGCATATTGTGTGGTGCACCCAAAAACATGTCATTTTAAGTTTTTAACCAATATAATATAGGGGTGTTCGTGATTGCTTTAATTTTTTAAGATGTGATTAAAATAAGTGATTTTAAAAATTAATAATTCTTAGCTTATTACTTTTAGTTTAAATTAACTTAAATTTAAGTAGAAGTTACCAGTTACAAACACTCTTTTTAACTTATTTTAAATTAAAAGTCCACAAATGCTTAAGTTAAGCATTTGAAAATACCCTGTACGGTTGGGTGTTTCCCTTTTTTCACTTCTTTAATTTTTTCACGATCAAACAATACCATAAATTGACGGCCTGATTTATGAAAGATTTTCACGTAGCTGCACCACACAATCATCTATATATATAACAACAATTAAGTCCCAAAATAGAAATATTAAAATTTTCCCGCATAAATTCCTATCCATTTATGGAAAAAATTATTTTTGATAGATAAATCTTGACAAAAATAAAGTATGTTCTAATTGGAGATATTTCGCCGTATATTTTCATAAAATATAATAAGTTCCCATTATCTCATTCAATATTAACTCTCCCACATTCAGTATAAGTTGGCCGAGTCTATAAATACATTCACGCAACTTTCCAAAATTTTTCCGAAATTAATATATTCAGGCATAATTTAAGTATACTAATTGATGTTGATGTAAATCGATTAGTATATATTCAGCATATTTGTTGATACATTTACATCTTTGGTTAGCAATAATGCCAGTAAAAAATAAGAAGTATATTAACCACTATGAGTTGTTAACTAATTTTTTTGTTTGATAGTTTTTCAACCAACAATTATTACTATTATTAAAATTCTAAAACTTATTTCTAAAAAATGCAAAATAAATTTGGTTGATTATTTGTCTTATATTTAAGTCGTTGATTCTCTATTTATTTGTTAAACTATTATAAACATCCTTGAAAAGTTGTAAATTTCGATTGGTTAGATATTTTTTTCTTAAATAAGTATAAATTAGGAATTATTCTTCAATCATCTTATGTTGGAAGTACTTTTTTCAGCGAATTTCAATAATACCATAGTCTGGTGCATTTCCAACAAATTGTCTTATATGTGGTGAAATAATTCTCGGCAGCTTTTATGAGTTGATATGTAGCACCTGTTAATTAGTTTATTTATTTGAAAATATTTTGGAATTTCTCATGACATGATTATTTTTTAATTATAATCTAATTTAATTACAATATCTCAAATTAATATTTTGTCAATATATTAAAATTGACACCTAATCAAATATTATGTTATAATTTTTTTTTTTTATTGATTAGTTGTATGAGACGTGGACCATTTATCGTGGGAGAAATATTTGTATTGTTTTAGTAAATAAAATTAATTAATCTTTTATGCAAATAATTTAATTACAGTCCAAAGTCATTTGCCAAAAAATATGTAGTCCAAAGACTACAGGGCATAAAGAACAATTTAATTTTTTCAAACTTTTATGTGTTCCCATATTATCTAGATGTCCAATACATTAAGGATAACTTTGATGATGTGTTATGTGACATGTTTTTTTATTATTATTTATGTTATATTGTTTTTTATATTGATTAGAAGAGGTTAAATTTGTTACACTTAATTTTTACAATATATTAATTATTATCTTAATAATATTATAATCTAATAATGACTCAAATCTACTTAAAAAATTTCAATTCTCTTTAAATCGTGCATCGCACGGGTACAATACTAGTTGCGATAAAATGCGCAAATTACATCTTACTATATATGAAAACAAAAAGTCCAAAAATAGTAATTATGAGGTTTTCCCGCCCAAAAAATGAGCCAAAAATGGAATGGACATAATTTTGTTAGTAAATAAAAAATATTTGATAGGCGCTGCATGTTTGACATGCGCCATGTAAATGGACGGTGCAACCATGCAACCTTGGAATAAGGCGTTGAATTAGAAGAAAACATTTGCAAATTATATTGGTAGAATACTTTCTCTAAATAAGGTACTCCATTAACCGTTACACATTAAAAAATCTAAACGCTAAACTCATTAAATGTGGACTCTAGGAGTAATTTGCTTTTTTGATTATTTTCTTAATCTCCGTGAAAAATCCAACCAGCCTATATAATTAAGACGGGGGAGGGGGGAGTATTTTACTCAAAACGTGCAATAATTTATTAGTTAATTATTTTAATATATATAATTTTTTTTATTATTTTGGATTGGATCATTTGTATTATATTTGTGTTTTTTTTCTTTCGTGCCTATAGTTGATTTGGTCATCTTAATGTGAAATATATGTATCATCGCAAGATGAAATTGGTACATAATCAACAAGAAAGCGATGGCATGGAAAAAAAATTATGATGCGAGTAGTTAGAAACCAAACTATCATCTTATATAATAAAAGAAAAACGTCTCAAAATAAAAATTAAAAGAGTTTTCATACAAATATATTATGTGATAATTAGAAGATTAGAATTTAAGAAAATTTTAATTGGAGAAGCAAGTTTTCTTTCAAAATAAAAAAGTATATTTTAAATGCAATTATCTTTTTCATTTCTAATTTGACTTTTACAAATAACACATCCAATTAGTCAATTCTTTCAACCTTTTTCAAACACCCATGTCTCATATATCAAAATAAAATATTAGTTTAAATAAGCAATTGTTTGTTGGTGATTATTTGTGCTAGATATGAGTAATTACTATGGGTTAATCTATTGATATTTGATTTTTGTTGCAAATTAAATAAGAATCAACCGATTTTTTATTTTTTTTATTATTGCGTGTTGTACTATTGACATTGAATTTAGGCAAAAAAAAAAAAAAAAAAAAAAATCCAGTAATTCTTTTATAATTATAAGATACATTCTTATATTCATATTTTTCTTAGTATAATCTCAAGATAGATGGATTGGTGCAGGGAATCAATCTCAAATCACTAGCATAAATTTCGGTACTCAAGAAACTAAGATTCACTTTATTCCTTATACGTAAATTGAAAATCAAGATGTGAAAGAAACTGCAAGATGCACCTGGATTTTCCAACTCGCAAGATCATAAACCATTATATTTTTCTATTTCCTCAGAACAACATAAAGGGACAAAAAACTTGATAATTTTTATAATGATAAAATAATTCATATTGTATAAAGAGATTATATAACCTTTGTCAATGATGAAAAAATATCAATATCTTAAATAAATGGTTCATAACTTACTTATAATTCTATATTTTAAATAACAAACATATAATTTTCCATCACTTATTATATGTTAGTTATAATATTTCATTATATTATAACCATATAATCTATTAAATTTTATTATATGTTCATGTTAAATTTACAAACTGTGTATAGTACGAGGATGTTACTAGTATGACATAATACCGTGAATATACACTACTTAAATTACATTGTCTATCTCTAAAGGAAGTCCCTTAGGGTTTATTCTCACGTGAATATTTATCCACTTAAATTCTACTGTTAGTCAATATTATTTTTCTATATACTTTGTACCGCGTGATTGAAATAACGTACAGACTTAGAATTTTCTAAATTACTTTTTGCGTGAAATATCTCTCCCTATTGTAATGCTAATTTCTTTTATTAGATTATTTTTGCGTGAGTAATTAATCTTACTGTACAAATTTCGTTGAATCATGACTATCCATTGTGATTTCTCCTCTCAAAATTTAAAATAGTGTGTGTGTGAAACACTATACACATTGTCAGTATAATAATTTCATTATTAAATTATTACTTTTTGTTTCGCTTTCGATTCCACGACTACAACTAATTTTAATTTCATTATTGCAAATACATTTTTCAACTCTTCAATATTACTATCATAGCCGCTACTTCCTTGAGGCGAAGGAGGCAGCCGCCTCAGGCCCCGATAAAATGAGATATTTAGGAGCCCTAGTTGACCTCTAGTTGAATTCGGTAAAGTTGACCAATTTATAAGTATATCATGTCTCTGGGTTAAAGTAACGTAAATTGTACCCCGACATACCTACTGAACTCTAAACACAAAATTTTGGCAAGGTTGACCTCTAATCTTATTATAATAGGATGGAGTAGTTCCCTCTTACTAACATTGATATCCTTAGCATATTGTCCTTTGATTTTATTTTTCTTCGTTCAATATTAGGTTAATAAAAAACAATCTTGTCTCGTTTTGGCATATACGAAACCTTCATTCTCCAATTCCGTAGTTATTGCACTATTATTGTCTCCCACTCGATCATTCCTTCCTTTGCATTTCCTTATAAGCTCTACTTCATTAGACGTAGTTCTTTTTCCCAGTTCATCATACTAGTCAGCTTATTATAATAGTTCCTTAGACTTACATAATATGTAGGAGTTATTATACATCTCTGTACCAAACATTATTATTATGAATAATCTATAGTTCTATTTATCCCTGAGCAATTAATGCCATTACTTAAGTGTCTAGTTCCCAAATATCACTTTTTTCTAAACCACAAGTAAACAAACCTACATTTTACAAACATGCATTGTGTGACTACTCACGCATGAGACCCTGTTGCGGTTCAGCGGCTCAATAGTGGTGGCTGAGCAATAACATGTAAGCAAATTATCTAGTTCTTTATGCATTCTTGCTAAAAGTACTAGTCTTTTCTTGTATAGTGGAGTGTGCATGCCTCATGTAGTCTATGTCACCTTGTTTAATCATAGCATATAAAATGCATCACATATTCAAGAGCACACATATCCACAACACGTAAAATGCATCACGTATCTTTATAACAAATAGAATAGACCTTTATGTCGATAACATGTAGGGTGTATAACATATTACTTTATGCCTCATTTGGCATCATCATTCATTACATTGTGCCTTTAACTGTACAATCATGAGCTTACCACATAACCTTTACTGAGTCTGGTATGGAAGAGCGATCTTGGATGTGGGTCCTACAGTTGACACTTTATAAGATAGTGTTCTAACTTAACTAAACAAGCACGTCTATAGAAAAGTAAGTCTTGCTCTGATACCAGCTGTAATGCCCCGTTTTTGGAAATCACACTTTACAAACCTTTTGTAAAATACCCTGAAACTATGGATTTATCTCCTTTCTTGAATAATAAATAAATATAAAATAGTCTGTAATTTAACCCATAAATTGTGATAAATAGGCATATAATTAAAATAAGTTCCTCTACAACCTGGCCAAAAATACATTTGGCATAACGAGAGTGAACAATTTTGAGTAATCGAGCCAAAGACCTATTAGAAATATAAATAAATAAACCTGGAGTTACGACATAAGTATTTTTCCCGCTCACAAATGGGTTCGATAATAAAACTGAAATAACTATATAAAGTAATAAAAAGATCTTCAAACTAAGTAATATAGATTAAACCTATAACGGATAGGGTCCCACACATCCATCATCGCTTTTTCACGTCAAACTCCAAATCTTTGCATAAGTCATTTGACCTACAAAATAATCTGAAAAAGGTGGGGTTGAGTGCTTGAAAAGCACCCCGTAGGGTAACTTCACGATTGCTTAAACTAAAAGGCGTCATGTAACTCATCATAGCATGACATATAATATATAGATTCTAATCCATAGCATCAAACATGTGTGTTATCCACTGGAGTAAACTCAACGTGGACACCGTATATTCGGACGAACCCGACCATATCCATAGCAGCGTGATACCCCCTGAGTAAACTCAACGTAGGCATCGTCTATTAGGGCAAACCCGACAAAATATAGGGCGAAGCATATCCACCATAGGGCAAGACAAACCAGGAAGGTGCTATACCTATATGGTAAGTTTGGCCAGACCCATACTAGAGTATAACTATAAATATAGGGTGGTGTATGTCCGTAGATCATACCCGTCATGATAGGACGGTGTGTACACCTGAGCTAAGACAGGATAAATCTAACACAATTGGACTGTTCCAACTTGCAGATCTATTCCTGGCGGAGGATATAACACACCCGTCATGATAGGGCGGTGTATATCCAAAGATTATACCCGTCACGATAGGGTGGTGCACGTATCTGAGCTGGGGTAGGATAAACCCGTCTCCAGTGAGCGAACCCACAATAGGAGGGTTGTCCCGACACAAAGCAGAACACGTCGGTCATGATAGAGCACAAGTTGTCTGCATATCTGTAGCATGCCATGACATATATCACATCACATGTAAATCATAAATACATCTTAACCATAGAAATCATAACATGAGAATGTTTAAACTCATTAAAGAGAGTGAAAGTTAACCCACCTCAATGAATGCTCGTGATATATGTGATTTGAAGACCTTAGCTTTATTAGCTCCACTAAACCTACATAGACAATGTTATCGTCTTAGTATTCCATAATAAATCATAAATTATAATATAAACTTAACTAAACTAAAATAGAACTTCCCTGAAGTTCAAATTACTCAAGCGATCGACAATGGCATAGGCCGAGTCGGAGGGGCTTGTCCGTAATTATATCAGATCTTAGGTCCTTTTAGAAAATCGACAAATTTATGGATTAGTTTAGAGAAAATTGGTATGTTCTAGTTAGTTCCTGAATTCCTTGGATGCTTAATTACTCCACCTAATATTCCAAATAAACTAATTTGGACTTTAACTGTATTTTTACTTTAAGTATGTCTACTACAATTTACTTCTCTACAATATATCTCACTGTAATTCTGAATTAGACCATAATCTCTTTAATATAACCCAAATTAAACCCAACAATTCAAAGTCCATATCCTAATTTCACTTTAACCAACATCAGGCCCAAATTTATTAACTTCCTAATTAAACATAACTAATCTAATAATAAGCCCAAACCAAATTCCCCAAATCCACTTCATTTCCTGACTAAACAAGGCCCGGATCCCATTTCCATTTCTAATTACCAGTAGCCCATAACTCAGATTTACCTATCTCAAATGACTACCAAAGTCCACTTCCAATAAAGCCTAGTAATAATTATAAGCCCAAACCTATTATTTCCTATAACCCATCTCCAATGTACACGCGCACACACACACATACACAGTAGCAGCGACTCGTCGCCGGCGGCGCCGCTGCACCGGCGACCGAACACCCCCTTCCCCCAATCTGTATTCAACTCCTCCAACCTACTCACACATGTGGCACACACACGCAATGCTAACTGCTTACCCGACAACCTTCCCCTCTCCTCATATATCCTATTTTCGATCCCCACACGCCTATATATATCTCATCTTCTCACAACCCCTATTTCTAGCAATTGAATATTCTAATGACAGTTTCTCCTGAAATTGGCCGAAGGCTCGTGTTCTACAGGCCAAGGGCTTTGATTTAGTGTATAGATTGGAAAGATTTGGCAGAATGTTAATTCTATTTTGACGGGTAGGGCTAAAAGTTGCTCCGATGCCCCTTTCGGCAACAATTCAGGATCAAAAGATGTTAGTTTATGTTAGAATTATGAATTTTTATTAAAAAATATTTTAGTTTAATTTTAAAAATATCTTTTTAAATTATTATAGACCTAGTCATTCCATTAACTGATAGGTCCGTTCTTTCCTTATTATTCTCCCACTAAGTAACGGTAAAAAAAACCTGTCTCCTCCATTATTTAAGTGGGGCGAGATAGAGAAGAGAGAATACAGAGAATCAAAAATTCTTTCCATATTCTATATTTTTTTATCAGTATACCAAGCAGTAGAGGGAGTTAGTATTCCGGTGTCTTTCCAGTGCAGAAAGGTTCCGAGACAGAGAGTTTTTTGGGCTGTTTTATCCTGGGGACGACGGGGCTGAATACTGCTTGCACAATTTGGGCAGAGCCGCGAATCGTCTTAAAGAAAGCGACCTAGTACGCGACTCAACCCAAAAAACTATCCGGTAATTTTATTGTTGATTCTATTGTGCACCAACAATTTTAAGACGATCTTTTCTGCCATGAACACCGAAATTGATTCCGTCACCATTAACCTCAACAAACCCTTTCGTTTTGAGGGTCTCCATTTCAAAAGATGGAGACAGAAAATGTTATTTTTTCTCACCACCAGAAAAGTCTCATTCGTTCTCACCTCTGAAAAACCAACTTTACCCAATTTACCAGATAGTCCTTCTGATGAACAAATTAATCAACAAGCAGCATGGGTGAAAACTGATTTCTTGTGCAAGAATTTTATTCTTAATGGTTTGGCGGACGATTTATATGATTACTACTCCTCCAAAGAGTTTGCAAAAGATGTCTGGGATGCACTCCAGAAGAAATATGACACTGAGGAGGCTGGAGCAAAGAAATACGCGGTGAGCCGATATCTCAAGTACCAAATGTCTAATGACAAATCCGTGGAGGTACAATCTCATGAACTACAAAAAATTGCATATGAGATTATCTCAGAAGGTATGGCTTTAGATGAACAATTTCAAGTTGCTGTTTTAATTGATAAGTTACCCCCTAGTTGGAAAGATTTCAAAAATATTCTCAGGCACAAAACCAAAGAATTCTCACTGGAAAGTCTGATAACCCGCCTTCGTATTGAGGAAGAAGCCCGGAAACAAGATTAGAAGGAAGAAATTCTTGTTGTGTCATTCAGAAATACTCCACCTCCGCTGTTCTAAAACCCAAACCCAAAAATATGAAGAATCAAAATCAAAATCAAAATCGTCGTAATTTTCAAAACCGAAATGCTCCTCAATTCCAGAATAGGAATAATCATCGCCCCCTTCAAGAAATGGACCCCCAGTGAGAAAATATGTGGTCCATACGGGAGTCCCAGTGGGAGAATTTAAATGTTGGAATTGTGACAAACATGGCCATATGGCTAGGAATTGTCGAAATGGGACTCAACGTGTGGCACCACAGGCTAATCTTATTTAGGAGCCATTTATTACCATGATTACTGAAATCCATTTAATTGGAGGATCCGAAGGGTGGTGGGTAGACACGGGTGCTTCTCGCCATGTCTGCTTTGATCGAACTATGTTCAAATCTTATTCTGAAACCGAGGATAAAAATGTACTTTTGGGTGATTCTCACACTACTATTGTTGCCGGGACTGGTGAGGTAGAGTTGAAGTTTACCTCTGGAAAGACCCTGATTCTCAAACATGTTTTGCATACTCCAGAGATGAGGAAGAATCTTGTTTCGGGCTACCTTCTCAACAAAGCTGGGTTTACTCAGACTATAGGGGCTGATGTTTATACTTTAGCAAAAAACAATGTTTTTGTTGGTCGGGGTTATGCTACTGATGGGATGTTTAAGTTGAATGTTGACGTGAATAAAATTTCTCCTTCTGTTTATATCTGTTCTTTTAATACTTGGCATTCTAGATTATTTCATGTCAATAAACGTATAATTAAAAATATGTGTAATTTAGGCTTAATTCCGAAATTGCCTGTAAATGATTTTGAAAAATGTGAATTTTGCACTCAAGCAAAAATTACTAAAACTCCTCATAAATCAGTAATACAAAAGGAGTTTGAGCCACTTAATTTAATTCATTATGATATATGTGAATTTGATGGTGTTTTGACTAGAAATGGAAAACGATATTTTATTACATTTATTGATGATTGCTCTGATTATACTTATGTTTATCTCATGAAACATAAGAGTGAAACATTTGATATGTTTAAATTATTTATCACTGAAATTGAAAATCAATGCAATAAGAAAGTGAAAAGACTGCATAGTGATAGAGGTACTGAGTATGATTCTGATATGTTTATTGAGTTTTTTAAATTACATGGCATTATTCATGAAAAAACAACACCTTATTCTCCTGAAATGAATGGAAAAGCTGAAAGAAAAAATAGGACTTTGATTGAGTCTGATGTTGCTATTTTATTAAATTCTGGTGCTGCTTCTTATTGGTGGGGAGAGATTTTTTTGACTACATGTTATGTATTGAACCGTGTTCCCAAATCAAAAACCAATGTCTCTCCATACGAAATTTTCAAAGGCAGAAAGCCAAATTTATCTTATTTTAAAATTTGGGGTTGTTTGGCTTACGTAAGGATTCCTGATCCAAAAAGGAAAAAACTTGTTAGTAGAGCTTATGAATGTGTGTTTATTGGCTATGCTGTGAACAGTAAAGCATATAGATTTTTTTATTTGAATTCTCATACCATTATTGAATCAAATGATGCTGTTTTTTATGAAGATAAATTCCCTTTTATATCAAGGAATAGGCGGGGCTCGACTTCTAGTAATAATTCAATAACTAGAATAAGTGAACCTCGTATGGAATTGGAATCTGAACCCAGAAAGAGTAAACGTGCTAGAATTGCTAAAGACTATGGTTCTGATTATTATGTTTTTACTGTTGAACAAGACCCACAAAATATACAAGAAGCCTTGTCCTCTGTAGATGTTGAATTTTGGCAAGAAGCTATAAATGATGAAATGGAATCACTTGCTTTTAATAGGACTTGGGATTTAGTTGATTTACCTCCTGGTTGCAAAACTATAGGATGTAAATGGATATTGAAAAGGAAATTGAAACCTGATGGTACAGTTGATAAATACAAAGCTCGCCTAGTTGCTAAAGGTTTTAAACAAAAAGAGAATATTGATTTCTTTGATACTTTTTCGCCTGTTAGTCGAATTACATCAATTCGTGTTTTATTTGCACTTGCTTCTATTCATGATCTTGTTGTGCATCAAATGGATGTGAAAACTGCTTTTTTAAATGGTGAATTGATTGAAGAAATTTATATGGATCAGCCTGAGGGTTTTGTAATTTCTTAGCAAGCAAATAAAGTGTGTAAATTGAATAGATCTCTTTATGGATTAAAGCAGGCTCCAATGCAGTGGCATGAAAAATTTGATAATCTTGTTATCTCACATGGTTTCAAAGTGAATGAGAGTGATAAGTGCATTTATTATAAATCAGAGAATGAGCTTTGCACTATTATATGTCTTTATGTGGATGATTTGCTTATATTTGGTTCTAATATTCATGTGGTTAACAATGTGAAATCTATGTTATGTGCAAATTTCGATATGAAAAATCTTGGTGAAGTAAACGTTATTCTTGGAATTAGGATAACTAGGTCTGTAAAAGGAATTTGCTTAGATCAGTCACATTACATTGAGAAAGTTTTGAAAAAGTATAATTATTTTGATTGTAAACCTGCATGCACACCTTATGATCCTAGTGTAAAATTATTTAAAAATACCGGTGATAGTGTAAGACAATCTGAATATGCGAGCATAATTGGTAGTTTACGCTATGTAACTGATTGCCCTAGACCAGATATTACATATGTTGTGGGATTATTATGTAGATTTACAAGTAGACCGAGTATTGAACATTGGCATGCTATTGAGAGAGTTATGAGATATTTGAAAAGAACTGTGAACTTTGGTTTACATTATGAGAAGTTTCCCGCTGTCCTAGAAGGATATAGCGATGCCGACTGGAATACTCTTTCAGATGACTCATAGGCAACCAGTGGCTATATATTTAATATAGCTGGTGGGGCTGTCTCTTGGAAGTCAAAGAAACAGACTATTTTGGCTCAGTCCACTATGGAGTCTGAGATGATAGCACTAGCTACAGCTAGTGAAGAAGCAGGATGGTTAAGAAATCTGCTATGTGATACTCCCTTATGGGAAAGACCGATTCCATCTGTATTGATCCATTGCGATAGTACCGCGGCTATTGCAAAAGTTCAGAACCGTTATTATAACGGCAAAAGACGACAAATACGTCGTAAGCACAGTACTGTTAGAGAATACCTCTCTACAGGAGCTGTTATAGTGGATCATATACGGACTGATGAAAATTTAGCTGATCTTTTGACTAAAGGATTAACACGAGAGAAAGTTTGCAGAACCTCGAAAGGAATGGGACTTTTGCCCTTAGATTGATTGATGAGTTACATACGATGGTAACCCAACCTATAGACTGGAGATCCCAAGAAATAGGTTCAATGAGTAATAACAAGTTGTAAGTAATATGTGTGAATCATGCTAATTTTATAATTTTGGAATCCTTTCGAGTATTGTTGTGTTGAAGCATGATATCCTGAAGCGATATAATTAAGGTTGAGTTTATATTTTTTAACTCTTAATAGGTTCTATATATCCAGTTGGATTGGGGTACCTAGCTACAGGAGTACTCTTGATAGACCTACCTATGTGAATGTGGAAGTGAGGCCGCTTCCTATGAGATTGTGGGCAAAATCTCTAGAGCATTCACTATACCGGGATACACGTGTATGGCCGTAAAAGCACGGGCTTTTGGACTACTCCCTGGTAGAGTTGTGTGTGGGATGTTGTTAGAGATAGAGTTCAAAACTACGAGTTACTCTAGTAAAATGTAAATCATCCACACTATGTAAAGGTTCAAGTTGATCAACACCTTTACTTATGCACAACTTTATAATACTGCTTGATGAAAATGTTTTGGAAAAATACTTTGAAAAATTCAAGTGGGGGATTGTTAGAATTATGATTTTTTATTAAAAAATATTTTAGTTTAATTTTAAAAATATCTTTTTAAATTATTATAGACCTAGTCAGTCCATTAACTGATAGGTCCGTTCTTTCCTTATTATTCTCCCACTAAGTAACGTTAAAAAAAACATGTCTCCTCCATTATTTAAGTGGGGCGAGATAGAGAAGAGAGAATACAGAGAATCAAAAATTCTTTCCGTATTCTATATTTTTTTATCAGTATACCAAGCAGTAGAGGGAGTTAGTATTCCGGTGCCTTTCCGGTGTAGAAGGGTTCCGAGACAGAGAGTTTTCTGGGCTGTTTTATCCTGGGGACGACGGGGCTGAATACTGCTTGCACAATTTGGGCAGAGCCGCGAATCATCTTAAAGAGAGCGACCTAGTACGCGACTCAACCCAAAAAACTATCCGGTAATTTTATTGTTGATTCTATTGTGCACCAACAATTTATAATCTAATTGACTGAGTATCGATGATCTATGTACTGTAGGCTTTGATTCGGTGTACTGATTATGGAGGTTGGATGGCTTAATCGCCGGAACGGCGAGCTAAAGAAAAGGCCGGTGGTGGTGAGAAACAAATAAAGAAGGGAAATGGAAAGCTTACCAATATCCTGTTTCTATTTACTTTGCCATTCAATCTTTTTTTTTTTTAAGAAAATAGATAAGACGGTAAACTAATGCGTTGGACTGGGTTTAAACAAAGATAATCATCCTCAATATGACAGAAATTTAATACTAATTTGGGCTATGATATTGGGCCTTCGGTTGGCCAATTATAAATAAAATGGGCTGAAACAAATGTAGTTAAATTGGTTGTAGAAGAAACAAAATAATGTAAATGGGTTTCAAGAATTGAAATAGTATTTTATTCTAAGTATATTAAGATTAAATATTAAAATTAAATGGGCTATAATAATAAGATGGACGGGATTGCCTAGATGAGATAATTGGACTATAAGTTAGTCCAATTAATTGGAATGACAAGTGATAAAAGTTGGATCTCTGTTATAATTAGGAGTATTAGTTGGTAAAGATCAATTATATCTAAACCTTAAATTCTTAAATTATGGCACAAATTTTACTAATATTATTGAATATAAATTGTGAAAATTTAGTCCCAAATATAATAGCTAATAGAAATTTCTTGGGTGTTACATGTGCACAGGAAATGTGCTACAAAATAAAATTCTATTCTGACTTTTTTAGCAGTTTATGCTTAAATTTCTCAACAACAAGATATAGAATATATAGTTAATAAATGACATTCAAAACTATATGTTCTAGTGGCGAGAAACTTAAGTTAGATAATATAATAACCAACGCATGAACCTTGATTTTGACATATTTTGTTTACTTTGCCAAACTTATTTATTTTTTTAATTTTTTGGCGCTCTTTTTTAGATTGAAGCATAATATGTCGACATAGTTACTTTACTATGTCATTTCTTTATCTTTTTTTGCCCTATTTTTAAAAAATGAAGCAAAATAGAGTTCAAATCAAGATTTTATTGATACATAATATTTAAAATGTATGATAAAAAATCGTGACCTTATTTTCTTAACTCGTCTGAGGCCCCTAAATTGTTAGGATCGAGTCTGATTACTATATATACTTAATACTATCAATATGCCTATTACAAAAATTTAGTTTTATATATTAGTAATCTACTCATTTTTTCATTAAGAAAAATAAATTTAACAGACCCGTAATTTTTTTTAGGGGTAGTGTTCTAGTTTTTAACTATTAGTCTTGACAAGTATTCACAAAGCCACATGAAAAATGAATGAATTTTTTATTATCCGTATTATCGTTTTTTTAATTTCGTCCATTTTGTACGAGACAACGGAAAGCATAAAACAAAACCCTCATCTCATTTATACCTACCAAAATACAACATAAGCCACACCAATCACATTTCTCGTTCTGTCAGATTTTGAATTCTTATGTCATAAACTTCGCATAAGAATATATATACAGGGTTAATTACGACAACCATACCAAACTATCAGCGTTTTTGCACATAAATTATTGAACTTTTTTTTGTGCCACTTATACATATAAACTATAAGGGTTTTGACATATACAACACCAAACTTATTTTCCAATCATTTTTCGCTGGAATTCCACATGTAACTTACGCGTTATAAATTTTCAAGGATTTTTTTTGTCCAAACACGTTTTTTAGTAGGTAGAGGAGTCACCCATCTTCAACAATGGAGGTTCTAGATATTAGGAGAGAGATTATTGATGATTCAAAGAAATTGTTATGGAAAAGAAAGGTGTGAAAGAATTTTACGCATTTAGCATACTAAAAAGATTGTTTGTACAAAAAAAACCATTGAAAGTTTATCACACGCAAGTCACGTGTGGATTTTTAACAAAAAATGATCGAAAAATAAGTTTGGTGGTTTATCTGCCAATTGGAAAATAAATTTGGTGGTTTATCTGCAAAACTCGTATAATTTATATGTATCGATGCAATAAAAAAAAGTTTAGAGATTTATGTGTAAAAACGCTGATAGTTTGATGTAGTTGCTGCAATTAACCCCCTCTCTATATATATAAGAGGGTGGTTGGTTTATGCTTAATGGGGCTCCTTCGGAATCCTTTGGTTAAAAAATAAGTTGAATAGTAAACTTGGATCCTTGTTTTCAAGTTGGGTAGTAAGATTTTACTGTATGTATTAAATTGAAAAAGATATGAATTATTATGATATTATATTGAGATGAGATATATTAATAATAATTTGATTATTGTGAGATGATTAATTATGATTATTGAAAAAATAAAAATTAAATAGATGATGTTAGAAAATGAAAGAAATGGGGTAATTATATGTAAAACTAGTTATAATAAGGTCAAAATTAATTTTAATTGATACTTACCAAAATAAGTAAGAAATATTCAAAATAAGTTATAATAAAGGTAACCTAACATTCCCTTTAACTATCTAACATGGTAAAGTCTAATGTACTGAAATGGCAATGGGATTGGTTCAAATCAGAACCCGCATCAAATCAGTTTCGGTCAAACTCATTAAAAACTCGATTAAGAGGGTTTTAGCGGATTTGAAGCGGATAAATTTTTTTGCTAAATTCGCCTCTAATCCGACCCGTTATATTAAATATATAATTTTACAAATATATACCACAAAACATGTTATTCTAAAATAGTTCACACCCCCTCTCACGTTGGTGATGATGCTTTGTTTTAATATTAATTTTAAGACTATTTTGTGTTATTCATATGATATTAACGGGTTTTATAAATGCTTTATATATGTTTTTTCTTTTGTTGAATGAATAATTTCTTTGAGTTATTTAATAGCCTGTGTCTTCATTTATACATTAAAATGTTTATTTGAAATTGATTGAACAATTATCTTTAAATATTTAATATTTTATTTAATATCATTGCACTTCGGGGTGGGGTGGGTAACGGGACGGATAAACTCGGTGGGGTGAAGCGGGTTATGGATTCAAGATTTCTATAATAGGGGGGGTTACGAATCTAACCCCGTCCATACCCAACCTATTGTTATCCCTAACAAGGATTGAGTATCACAATTTATGCTTAAATATATTATTTGTTCTATACATAATAAGTAATGCATTTAACATAAACATCAATGCATTTTGACCAAGATAATTTTACCTATAAGACCTACCCATCTAACATAACGCATACGGAACGTTTGAAATATGAGAGTTTCCAAGTCAGAACTGATGGCCTGATTACTGCTACGATGTAGTGTGCAAAGTCAAATGTGGGTAATATTTCAACATGATATGAGTATTTATTAGTTTACTAATTTCGAATAACCAAAAAACCATTTGTGAAATTAAAACATGAGAGGAAGTAAATATATATACACACATATAATGAGAAAATTAATGGTATGTTTTGATTAAGTCTGTGGTTTGAAAAATCACTACGGTTAAAATTTTGGGATTGAGTAATAAAATTGAATTCTAAAATTGTATGTATTATTGCTTAGTTGTTTAAGGTATGATTTTACTGAAAAATTAATTGTAACTCAATTGATTGATTTATTTATAACTAATTAGTAATTAGGGATCACATCCCACTAAGCTTCTCTTTAGTTAGGATATGTACTCAAAATAAATGCATGATTTCACTTCAATCTTGAGAAAAAATTGAGGTTGTAATATTATATTGCATACATAGATATGTTAATAATAATTGAATGATTGTGAAGTTATTAATTATGTTATCGAAAAATTAAAAAGTAAATACATAATGAGTGAAGATGTTGGGAGATGAAAAAATATATTAAACCAATTATAGGTGTATGTAGTTATAGCATAATATGATTTGATTAAAAGAAATTCAAGTTAACATCCTAAGAAACAAACAAAATTCAGTATTTTAACATCGAAAATACTCCGGAGTAAGGAAAATCAAACGTGTCTAAAACTTCAGTTCGTTAGACCTTTATCACAGTTTGATATATTTGTTCGAAGATACAATCAATCCACATAACATTAGAACTGAGTTGAAGTCGACTCTTACAACTACAAATATGACAATCAAATTGTTCAAATAGCACATGCGTTCAGGGGTGGACCTAGTGTAGGTACATGGGGTACAGTTGTACCCCCAAACATTGTTCAGATGTTGTGTATAATACTTACTACAAACCTACTGAACAACTGTGATGGGGTAGTGGTTCGCAGTTGGTTTTCAGTTTGGGCAACCAGGGATCGACTCTTTTGCATGGAAATGTTCTTTTTGCATATTTTCTTCTTGATTATTGTAGTTTGTTTCCAAATTCTAAGAGTAGAGCATGTGCTAGTATTAGATCACGGGTCAGTTATTTGCATTTTATATTTTTAATATAAGGCACTACTACTTGACTACAACGTTATGTATATTTTCTTTATCCATTTTTAGCCTCCCATATTTTTATTTGACCATAAAGTTATACATATATTCTTATACAGAATTAGCCTCCCATATTTTTTACTTCCAATGTAGTAATAGTTTTCCAATTGTTTAATTGATTATATAACTTGTTATGATAAATTATTTTTTAGTCCCTATGTTTTTTTTAGAAAGAGCCTACTTCATTTTCAAATTATAAAATTATTTAATGTGATTGAATAATCATTGTTATAAAATGTTCCCTAAACAATAAGCAAAAAATTAATAGTATTTTTTAATACTATTAATTGGTAATTTTGAGATATGATTTTAACTAATATCTTTCATTTTTTATTAATATATCGTACCCTCGGTTTAAAATTATGGGTCTGCCACTGCATGCTTGGATCATGTGTAGCACATTGACATACAACGAATACCATTGTACTACTATACAATAAAGATTTTAGGAAATTTTTTATAGTCCTGATCATTATATTTTATTAATTATTATTATTGTTGTTGTTGTTGTTGTTATTGTTGTTGTTGGTGTTGTTGTTGTTGTTGTTGTTGTTATTAATCCAATATTTCACTAATTTAAGAACAATGTATCTTAATTAAACTGAGAACTATCGTAACTAGCCTCACATTTAGCTCGTAAAGGATATAGCCAGGAGAAACGAGAGTAGTCACCACAAACACAATATAATAGCGAAAATCACCCGGTGTAGTGACCGGAGCCGGACCCCCGGTTCACAATGTACAAAATCAAGAGGATGAGAATAATGTTTCTCATTAATAGTAAAGATAAACGTCTACTTTTAGCTAACTGACAAGAAGAACAAATACCAGGCATGGGCAAAACAAAAGTAACAGACAAGTGTCCTAATTTTTGTAAAAGTTTAATGACATCAAACGGGACATGCCCCAATTATAAATGCCACAAACATAAGAAGCCTTCAAGACCTTATTTTCGAAGAGCAGCCACCAGTGCCGGATGAGCCTTGTCCAATGTTAATGCACAATCCGGAAAACACCCAATCGAACAGTAATTAATGCAAACAGAATGTAAAGACACACAATATACGTGGTTCGATCCGGAGATCTACGTCCACGGGCAGAAAGCGGCAATAGCCGAGGTGTTTCTTTTTCTTGAACGATGAGTTTACACTGTGTATTACAGAATGCAAAGTGCGAACCCTAATTCAGAGTTCTTTTCATCTATTTATACTACTAAACTCAAACCCTAACTAAATCCCTATAATCTTGCCCACCAAATCTGCATGGCAGTTGGGAAAAGATCATGGGCCTTGATTCACGGAACAGATTTGATTCGCTGGACCGAACGTGTGTTGCTGGGTCTGTTGGGCCTGGGCCTTCGCGCTTGCTGGCGTGTTCGCTGAGCTGGCAAGTAGGCCCAGGATTAACCCGGCCCGAAGTAACCGGGTCATCCCTATCAGATGCCCCCTCCCCCAGCCGAAGCGAGGTAGGAGCTTCGGTTGTCACCGGGGTGGAACTGTAAGCAAGGAAGACCGGGGTCACTGGCAAGCCGAAGTGTTTATGCGTGACGGAGTGTGTCCGCATCCCTGGGATCCTGCGGAGCAGTTAATGGACGCAGTGCGAGTTGGGCCGAGGTGTTTGGGATCTTTAATGAGATGTCGAATTTCCCAGAAGCAAAAAACGCGTTGGAAGTATATGACAGTCTGGCCGAGGTGGAAGGTACACCGGAGTGAGTAGTTTGGCCGAAATGGTAGGAGCACCGGAGTGTGGTAGCATGACCGAGGTGGGAGGTACACCGGAGTGTATCTTGAATCTTCCTTAGGAAGGGTGAGGCTGATGTGATTGGCGGCGCCATAATGAGAGAGAGACTTGAAGTGACACGCTCTGCAAATTCCAAGACAGCTGTTCCCCACGCGCCTCGGTAACTGTAAAGCGCGTGATATGCACGCCTAAATCTTCATCACTGAATTTGAATAGGCTGCATCAGAGCCGTCGGTTTTTTGCATTTATATTGGGAATAACTGCACAATAACTTTTCATCTTCTTCATTGTGATTCATCTGTTTAGAAAGCGGGAAAAAGAGGAAATCTGCGCTTGCGATTCATCAGAGATAAAAAATTTCTCAAATCCACACTTTCAAATTCAAACCAAGTAAGTATGTCATCCTCTTCATCTTCTGCATCTTCTGCCCCCTCTTCGGCCTCAATCAAAGTAGTAGGAAGCTCGGGTAAACCGTTAGATATTCCCCCCCTATCATATATCATTCCGGAGAGGGATGATATTAGAACCATAGACAGAGTTGATGGTTTAGAGTGCAACACCATGATGGTTTCGTTTTATAAATGCCCGGCGGTGGAGCTTGAGGTGTCTTCCATAGCGTTACGGATGTCACGGGAGCAACTTGAGAGGGAACTCCCATCATTTTATCTTCCCTTTGACCTCGATTACATAATCCCTACCCCCGTGGATAGGGCCTGTTGCCCACCGTAGGGATTTATGACCGTATATATCGACTCTTTTAGAGTAGGGTTGAGATTGCCGCTGTGGGGCATAGCCAGAGAGCTGTTAAAATATTACGGTATTGCCCTCTGCCAGTTAGCGCCGAACGCGTTGGTAGTATTCACCGTAGTTAGTAAACAGGCCGGAATAGAGCCGACGGTAGAGCTTTTTAGGTTTTTCTACCAGCTCAAGAACTTCGGGAAGTCTAAGGGGTGGTATTCCTTTAGTCCCCGAGCCCGCGGAGGGTTCAAGGTTCAAAACCCGAGCAAAGTAGAGGGGTGGAAGGAGAAGTTCATATTTGTTAGGAATAAAATAGCCCTCCCGAAGTGGAGGAGTGACGAGGTGCAGGATACCGCTCCTGTGGAGAATCCGGGGCCCGAAATGAGGCACATATTTCTGCAAGTGGGGACTTTCCAAACCCTTTGTTCCGAGGAGGAACTGGAGAAGGCTGGGCTTAGCCCATATTATTCAGGAAATGGAGATGCCGAAGAGGGTAGGACTATTATTCCGTCATAAGTTGTATACAATATAACAATATCAATCTCTGAATGTGTGTTTGTCATGTGCAGTGGGCAAGTTTAAGAGCGCTGCTAGGAAAAGCACCGAAGCCAGCTCGGGAGGCCGAGGTGATAGCTCGAAGACGCCGGAGCCACAGAGAGCAACCGCTGGGGGTAGCCGCAGGGCAGACCCTGAAGACACCATCCCTCTTTCGGGGCTGACCCCGAGCACCAAGAGAAGGACTACCTCACCGACGACTCCACCTCCTTCGAAAAAATTGCACGCGACCCCGGCTCACGAGGTATAATCATGAATGGCTTTGTTATTTCCTGCACAGACCTATTATAACAGCAAGCCAATGCAGGGGCAAGGAGTAGGAGCGTCGGCTGCGGAGGCCGAACTTGAGAGGTTGTTAGAGCCTGTCCGTGGGCTGGTGTGCAGGCTGGAGAAGGAATCCTGCCAAGGCAGGATTGCCGAGCTGGAAGCCGAAGTGGCAAAGCTGAGGGCCGGCTTTGCGGAGGCTCAGAAAGGGGTCAAAGCAGCTCGGGACCGTGCAGCGGTTGCCGAGAGAGAGGCGGCCAGACTGCGCGAGCAGGCCGTGGAGGTTGCCAGTGTAAAAGGTGACCTCTATGCAGCCCGGGAGGAGCTGAATAAGGTCGTCACGGGTCAGGGGGCTGTGCTGGAAGCGTTCACCGAAAAGCTGATGCAAACCGGGACATTCCTGCAGTTCCTGAGCACTTTCGTTGCAGCGGGTGATACGGCCACTCGAAGCGAGCTGCTGGAACTGGTGCACGATAAATACCCGGAGGTCAATGTTTATGACGGCTTCGGGTATGACTATGACGCGGTCGGGAATGAAGATGGCGCGTACTTTGAGGCGCTGACGAAGGCCCCGAAGTGGCCATTGATCGAGGCCCTGGCGAAGACGAACACAGTCCTTACTCCTGACATCATAAGGAGGTGCAACGAGGACCAGGATAAGGACTTCCTGGGCTATCGCAACGGCTTCTATGTACGGGAGCTAAGGGACCGAGCTCCCATTCCCCGCCCAGAGGTGCTAGCTACTCCCCCTGCCCTGACCGAAGGCCCCAGCAAGGCAGCTGAGGATGCCCCGGGAGGAACTGAAGCCAACCCTGCCCCCGGAGAGGTCAGTGACCTCCCCACTCATGAGAAGACTGTAGAGTAGATACACATGTAAATAGGATTCCATGTAATCGCTTGTGTTGTAATGAAAAACCCGAGCTGTCTTCTCTTGTAATAAAAATTCTTCTTTTATATGAATAAGAAATTATATTTCCTTTTATCCACGCGATGTATGAGTAATAACAAAGTCTGAGAAAACCGAGGTGTCTCCTTTGCCAGGAAAACATTGAGAACCCGTATGAGGTGATAAAGCAACTCAACTCATCAATAGCCTGGCTGCAGAAAGAGCGAGATATGTTGATGCTGCATGAAGTTCCCCGGCTGTCGAGGAATCTTGCCTTAATGGAGAAAAGATATGCCAAGGTGGAGAGTTCATGGAAAGAGTCCTCACATCAAACGAAGCAGTACAAAGCACACTGCGTAGTAAAGGATCTGGAACTAGAACAACTCCGTATCAATCAGCAAGAGTGCGAGCATCTGCTTGTGGATAGCGGACGACTATCAACGGAAGATATTCAAGCTCGGCGGGCCGAGGTTCGGGAAGACATCCAACACCGGAGTGAGCGAAGTGATGCGAATGACCCGGAGATCATTAGGAGCCGGCTGGTGTTAGGATTTCTAGTAGAGCTTGAGAAGAAGATCAAGGCCCGGAATGAGGCTTTGAATATTGCCGAGCAAAGTGAACCAGAGCCTATCCGCAAGGAAGGATGTCGGGGCAAGAAAACAAAGCCTGATATCCCTCAAGAACCGGAAAGGACTCACCCCGAAGAGCCAGAGGCTAGTGGTCCGGCAGTGACGGCGCTGGCCAAGGAGATCGACGAAATGCCTGCCGATGAGTGGGATGCTGTAGAATGGGCCAACACTCGGGAGAGGGAAGGGAGGAAAAGCTCAACTCCGCAGAGATCATCAAAGCCCACTCGGCACAAGACGAGAGAAGACATAAAGAAAACCACCGAAGTGATGGATCCTCTGGCGCCACTAGAGTGGGGCCATGCAGAATGGGCCACCATGTCAGGGCCAGGGACGAGAACTGAGCACACGGTGGGTGACCGGGGTCCCCATATGACGAGTCATCGTCGAAGCCGAAGTGAAGCCGAGCACCGTCGGAACGTGCAAGAACCATCCCGGAGGATGGGACATGCTCAGTCAGAGACAAGACGGCGCGATTTTGGGTATTGGCTCGGGGAAGACTCCGGAAAGAAATAAACAACTACTGATATCTTTTAGCAAGGTTTTTGCTTTATTAGTTAGGAAAACTGTTTGATGTTGTACCATTTTGGAAATAATAAAACCATTATAGTTTAAAGAAAGCAACAAGTTATAAATAACTGTAATCGGGTGTTCGGGAACACAGTGAGAACTGTTAAATGTTTCAATCGTTAAGTAGTTAATTGAGTGTTCGGAAACACAGTATGAATAGGTTACTCCCCGGACGGATCAGGCAGGAGTAATGTCTCTCCGGACGGATCAGGCAGGAGAAAACACTTCTCCGATTAATCAGACGAGAAAGTGATACGAGTCCGGAGACTAAATGTGAATCTCCTCGGACGGATCGAGGGAAAGTTGTGATGGTCCGGAGACTAACAACGATCAAAGGTTAGCGTTAGGGCGTCCCCGTAACGTAAAGAAAAACACAACGAGATGCATAAACCGAGATGTTTTATTCAGTAATAAGTGCCGGAGCAAACTTCAAAAGTACAAAGGGAAATAATAACTAAAAAAAGAAATCAAAGGAAAGATAGTACTTGCGGTGTGGCTTTCACAGATAGAAGCGTCTCAAATTTGTGACGTGCCAACTTCGGGGGATCGGGGTCCCGTTGAGATGTTCAAGTTGATATGAGCCGGAGTCGTGTGCGGCAACGACTCGGTAGGGGCCTTCCCAAGAAGCATGTAATTTGCCCTCGGGGACAGCTTTGCTGGCCGAGTTGAGCCGAAGAACTAAGTCCCCGACATTGAACTGAGTACCTCGGACCCGGAGGTTATAGTACTGGGCAGCTCGCTGTTTGCACTTAGCCTGCTGAACGAACGCTTGTTCCCGGCGATTCTCAAGCTCATCCAAATTTGCGCGAAGTGCCTCGTCATTATCATCCGGAACTAATGTGAGTAGGCGAGGACTCGGCACACTGATTTCAGCGGGAATAACGGCTTCGGATCCGTAGGCAAGGCTGTAAGGAGTCTCCCCGGTGGAGGTGTGCGGCGTTGTGCGAATAGCCCATAAGACCTGTGGCAGGTTTTCGGCCCAGAGACCTTTGGCACTGTCTAGTCGCTTCTTTATTCCCGTGAGAAGGGTCCGGTTGGTGACCTCAACCTGCCCGTTCGCTTGAGGGTGGGCAACCGAAGTGAAAATCTGTTTGATGTGGAGTTCTTTACACCATGAGCGGAATGGATCGTTGGCAAACTGTTTACCGTTGTCCGAGATAATAGTGCTCGGGATGCCGAAGCGGCAAACGATATTGCGCCAGACAAATTTCAAAATATTCTGTCCGGTGATAGCCGTAAGTGGTTCGGCTTCGACCCACTTAGTGAAGTAGTCCACGGCGACGACCAGGAATTTCAGTCCTCCCGGAGCAACAGGGAATGGGCCTACAATATCGATACCCCACTGAATAAACGGCCATGCACCTTGGATTCCGGTGAGTTCAGTCTGCGGCAAATGCTTTACCCGGGAGTGTAGCTGACACTTGCTGCATTTGGTCACTAGATCGTGAGCATCGTTAAATAGGGTTGGCCAATAGTAACCCCAGCGGAGAACTTTCTTGGATAAAGTTCGGGAACCGATATGGCTTGCACAGGCCCCTTCATGAACCTCTCGCAGAACTTGAATGGCCTCGGCAGGGGCGAGGCACCGGAGGCTCGGTTGTAGGTATGATTGTCGATATAGAACTCCATTATGAAGGGAGTATTTAGGGGCTTTGAGTACAACTTGTCGAGCTCGTAGCTTGTCAGTGGGCAGAACACCATCTTGGAGATAATGAATGATCGGAGTCATCCAGTTCGGGTCACTGTCGGTCAGCACCGAAATTGTAGCCTCATGAATTGCTGGATGGGCGAGGTCTTCGACCTTGATATCCGGGGATATATTAGTTTGGACCGCGGAGGCCAACTTGCTGAGTGCATCTGCCCTGGAATTCTGGGCTCGCGGGATTTTCTGGATAATAACTGCATCAAAAGTTGATATGAGTTTGAGTGCTAGAGCGCGGTACATGACCATTGTTTCTTCTTTGGCGACATAAGTCCCCTGAATTTGCTTAGACACGACCTCGGAGTCCGTGAAGAGTTCTAGGTGACGAACACCTAAGGATTGTGCGAGCCGGAGCCCGGCGAGAACTGCCTCGTATTCCGCTTCGTTGTTAGTCACCTTGAACTTGTATCTGATGACATATCTAACTTCAACCTCCTCAGGGTTGATGAGAAGTAGTCCGGCACCACTTCCTCGGACTGTAGACGCTCCATCTACGAAAAGTTGCCACTTCCGGGGTGAGGGAGCGAGTGTGGCGTGGTGCTGTGTATCATTGTCTGCGGGGGATTCATGATTGTCTGCCGGGGCTTCGGCTAGGAAGTCGGCAAGTGCTTGACCCTTAATTGCTCGGCGGGGGAGAAATTGGATGTCATATTTGCCCAACTCAATTGCCCATTTGGCGAGGCGCCCAGACACCTCGGGTTTTACAAGGATCTGGCGTATAGGGTGATTGGTCAAGACTCGTATCTCACATCCCTGGAAGTATGGCCGAAGACGCCGAGCTGCCATAACGAGGGCTAAGGCAGTTTTTTCAAGCTCGGAATATCGAGTCTCGGCCCCATGGAGCACCCGGCTTGCAAAATACACGGGATGTTGAACCCCCTCCACTTCGCGCACAAGAGCGGCACTGACAGCCTCTTCGGCGGAAGACAGATATAAGTACAGCGGCTCTCCGGGAAGAGGAACTGACAGAGTAGGCAGCTGCTGTATATGACGCTTCAAAGCTTCGAAAGCCTCGGTACATTCTGGAGTCCACTCAAAGGACTTCGCTTGCCTCAGGATCTTGAAAAATGGGAGCTGGCGTTCCGCTGCCTTCGATAAGAATCTGTTTAAGGCCGCTAGGCCACCTGTAAGGCGTTGAACATCCCTGAATGTCTTTGGTGGCTGCAGGTCTAATACATCGCGGAGCTTAGCTGGATTGGCCTGCAGGCCGTTTTGTGAAACCATGTACCCAAGGAACTTCCCGGAGCCAACACCGAAGGTGCATTTTGCTGGATTGAGTCGCAAGTTATAGCGCCGCAGGGTGCACAATGTTTCGGCGATATCTTGCACACATGAAGGATGGGAGGAGCTTTTGATGACCAAGTCATCGACGTAAACCTCAACATTGCGACCGATCTGGTCATGGAAGACGAAGTCCATTAGGCGCTGATAGGTGGCTCCAGCATTCTTAAGCCCGAAGGGCAGTTTCTTGAAAGCGTAGCACCCAAAGGCAGTGATAAACGCCGTTTTGATGGCATCCTGTGGATCCATAAAGATCTGATGATAACCTTTGTACAGATCTAAGAAACAAAGGGCCACATACCCCGTAATGGCTTCGGCCTTTTGATCGATGGAAGGCAGAGGATAGCAGTCCTTCGGACAATGCTTATTGAGATCGGAAAAATCAACGCACATTCGCCATGCCCCACTGCTTTTTATTACCATTACTGGATTGGATAACCAGGAGGGGTAGAATACCTCGAACAATATGTCCGCATCTAGGAGTTGTTTCACCTCAACCCGAATGGCTTCGTTTCGCTCCGGAGCGAATTTCCTTTGCTTCTGTTGGATTGGCTTAACGCGAGGGTCGATATTTAGCTTATGAGTAATCACCTCGGGGGAGACCCCGGGCATATCCAGAGGAGACCATGCAAAAACATCGGAATATTCTCGCAGGGTCTGAATAATGGCCTGATGTAGCCATGGCACATCTACGGCCCCTACGGTTACTGTCTGCTCCGGCTTAGACGGATCTAGCGGGATTTGAGCAGTGGCATCCCCCAACGGGGTACATTCCCGAGGTTCTAGGACCTGTGATGTTACTTGAAGCTGCTGTTTGGGCGGAGCCTTGGCAGTCTTTTTGAGTGCCACGTACATGCACTCTTTTGAAACCCGCTGACTCCCGCGGATAGTCGCTTCACCATGCGAGGTGGGAAACTTCAGCGCGAGGTGATACGTGGAGCATATGGCTTTTGCCGGGGTGAGCCAGTCCCGGCCCAATATCATGTTATATGGTGATGGGGAATTCACCACATAGAAATCCACGAAGAGTGTTTTTATCCTCGGATAGGTCCCCAAAGACGCGGGGAGAGTAAGGATGCCTTCTGGCCGGACTTCACCCTGGGTGAAAGTCTGTAGTGGCCCGGGGGCTGGTTTGAGTTGATCTCGGGAAATCCCCATCCTTTCGAAACAGTCCGCGAATATGATGCTTACTGCGGCCCCATTGTCCACGAAGACCCGCCGTACTGTTATGTTAGCTACAGTCATATCGATGACAATAGCGTCAGTGTGGGGTGTTATCTCTGGAACCGGATCCCTATCCGTGAAGCTGATAGTCTCGGATTGATGGAGGCGTTTGTGACGTGGCTCCTCGGGAGGAGGACGTCGAGCTTCTGCCTTTAAGGCATGCCGTGAAGCCCCGGTGGGTAAGGCTCCGTAAATCACGTTTATCACATGAGGAGGTGCATTATCTTCGGGTCCCCCCGGAGGAGGAGGTGGTGGTGGAAGACGTGGTTGCTGGCGATTGCCAGAATCATGTCGAGCGTAGTTATTAGGCCCCTGCCGGTTATTCTGCCCCGGTGGCCGATTTTGTTGATTGTCTTGGTTATGGTAACCTCCGCGGTTATGGGACGAACCCCCATTGTAGTTTGCCCGAGGTTGGTTATTAGTTCGCACAACGTATTGCCGCAAGAGGCCCTCTTTGAGGCATTCCTCAATCTCCTTGCTAAGTTCCCGGCACTCCTCTGTCTCGTGCCCATGATCTCGGTGGTACGCGCACCACTTTCCACGGTTCCTCTTTTCGGGAGGTGCTGTCATCCGTGGGCAAGGTCGGAAATCATTTTTGTGGAGTGAAAGAATTTCAGCCCGTGACTTCGTCAGTGGAGTCAATTGCGGAATTTCACTCCGGGATTCTGAACGCCCTGGTGTCAAGCGTGAAAACGCGCTAGTTCGTGTACTAGGTCCAGTTTGTGCCTTTTCGGCCTGTCGCTTGACTGCATGCTTTTCACGCTTCTGCCGAGTCTGCTCCTCGGCCTTAGCAAATTTATACACTGTTTTGAACAGTGCTCGAGTTGTGACCGGTGTGTTCCGAGCTAACTCGGTGTGTAGTGCTCCGGGGCGGAGCCCATTCATGAAGGCGCTGATGGCCACGTTGTCGGGACAATCTCCCACCTTGAGACTTACCGTTGTGAAACGGTCCAGAAATTGGGTAACGGTTTCACCATCCCGTTGTTCCATAGTCATGACGTCGGCCATGGTGGCCATGGGCTTCGCCCGGGCTTCGAACCGTGCCCAAAAGTGCTCGGCTAGTTCTCTGAAAGAGGATATGCTATTTCGCGGGAGAGAATCAAACCACACCCGAGCCTCATCCTGTAAATACTCCGGGAAAATCCTGCAGTACTGCAGGGATGTGATGTTATCATGACTAAGCATGCTGTGCCTAAAAGCGCCCAGAAAATTGGCCGGATCTCCAGTGCCATTGTAAGGTGGTATAGTAGGCCGTTTGAACCCTTCGGGAAGAGTTATGGCCATGATTTCTGAGGAGAACGGCGTCATGATCTCTCCATTGGCATCAAGGCCCAGGATTCTATCGAGTTCAACGCTGCGTTGAACTCGCTCATACTCTTGGAGATCCAGAGCATGAGAATCAGCGTATCGAACTCTTTTAACAACATTAAGCGGACGGCGGCGATCCACATCAGTTGGTTCCTCGTGGCGAGGTCGGGATCCATTTGAACTCCCAAGGTCCTCGGAAGAACCAGGTCGCTCCCGTCGTCGATCCTGACGCCCCCGGTATCCAGGGTCCCGTAGACCGCGTGGACGGGGTGGAGGCACACCAGGATTATCATTGTGGCTAGCAGGTTCCGCGGCAGGCCCCGCTGGATGTGGGCGATTGGCTGCCCAATCTTGGAGAATATGTGCATGTTCTTCTAGGAAAGCCTGAAGCAATTCTGGGGTAATTTGAATGTTTACCGGTGGTTGAGCAGCAGCAATATTAGGGTTTTGCTGGCCTTGAGGGGGTGGGGGGTTTTGATTACCCTGATGGTTGGATGCACTCGCTGCCGGCAATTGTCTCGGCGGTGCAACTTGATCCACGGGTGGATCTTGATCGGAATGGTCTCCACGGCGAGCTTGATTCAAACGAGTCGTCACCATGATTCTTGAATGCAATGTGAACGTCAAAGATTACCGGTTAGCGCGTTCAAAAAACTGCCTTGTCGTTCCCACAGACGGCGCCAATTTGTTAATGCACAATCCGGAAAACACCCAATCGAACAGTAATTAATGCAAACAGAATGTAAAGACACACAATATACGTGGTTCGATCCGGAGATCTACGTCCACGGGCAGAAAGCGGCAATAGCCGAGGTGTTTCTTTTTCTTGAACGATGAGTTTACACTGTGTATTACAGAATGCAAAGTGCGAACCCTAATTTAGAGTTCTTTTCATCTATTTATACTACTAAACCCAAACCCTAACTAAATCCCTATAATCTTGCCCACCAAATCTGCATGGCAGTTGGGAAAAGATCATGGGCCTTGATTCACGGAACAGATTTGATTCGCTGGACCGAACGTGTGTTGCTGGGTCTGTTGGGCCTGGGCCTTCGCGCTTGCTGGCGTGTTCGCTGAGCTGGCAAGTAGGCCCAGGATTAACCCGGCCCGAAGTAACCGGGTCATCCCTATCATCCAACATGTACAAACCATGATCACAACATCCTTCAGGTATATTGCCTTGGTTTCCCGATTCTGGATAGTAAACGAATTAGCAGAAAAAGTGACATCAATTGGAAAGTCAGAGGTTAATTTGCTAATGGACAACAAATTCCCGTCAAATGCCGCACAACAAGAACATCTAAGAGACGAATATTATCAGATAAAAGATGAGAGCTAATACGAGTATTTTTTAAAGCACCATCACTACCAATAATAACACAACCATTACCAAAATAGGAGGCATAGTTGTCCAAGTCAGAAGTCTGAGCCATCATATGAGCCGAAGCACCAGTATCCACATACCAGTCCGATGAAGTAGGCGAGGAAATAGTGCAGGCAGAATGAAAAGCCTGAGCAAGCTGGGCAGAAGAGTCATCAGAGGGCCGAACAAAGCAGTTAGGTTACTTATTAGCATAGTGTTCACCGGCAGCGAGGTACATAGGGTTTGCACCGCCATGCCCCCCGGAATTAGAGCTGTCGCGATTAGACAAGCCGCCACCGCGGTTGAAGGACGACCCACGAGCAGGAGAGAGACGTCCAGAAGACTATTGCGAGGTCGAGTACGAACCAGTGGACAGTGGCCAAGAAGGACTAGTCTGAGCCATGAACTCCGCCGAACCTGGTTCGACGTTAGTGGACGAGCGATTCATAATTTCATATGCAACGACCTAGAAGAAGATCACGAAATGCCGGTACTGGAGCGAGGACCATTCGGGTGTCAGAAAATCCACTGAAGTGGGGGCCGAGACCGCCTAAAAACTAGTGGCTCTTGTCGGAGTCGTCTACTGGTTTCTCGATAGCGGCCAATTGGTTGCAAAGAAGTTTGAATTTGCAACCGTAGTCAGCCACCGAGAGAGAACCATACTTGAGATGGAGAAGTTCCTCACGTAATTAGGTGGTTCGGGACTGGGAGGAGTGGCTCAATGCAGCCTTGAGGGCGAGCCAAGCGGCGTGGGACGTCTCGCATTCAATGACTTCAACCAAGGATTCTTCGGTGAGAGATGATAGAAGCAAACCGAGGATTTTCTGATCCTTGGATTTCCAGGTGAGGTAGGCAGGTTGGCAGAAGAAGCACCGTCGGTTCCAGCGACGGTTTCAGGTGAAGAAGCGACAGTGCCATCAATGAAGCCGAGGAGATCGTGACTAAGAAGCATGGGAGTAACTTGTTTCTTCTAAGAAAGATAATTGGAAGAAGTTAACTTGACTGTAACCATGTGAAGAAGGATGTTAATGCAGACAGATTCAGACATGATGAATCGAGAGATAGACGAGGGAGACGAGCTCTTCGGAGAGAGACGGAGGAAACTGCTGTGAGTGTGGCGCGGAGATGATTAGAGAAGAGGATAGGGTTATGATATGTTTTTGGCTGATACCATGTAAGATCAGTATATAATCACCGTTAATTGGTGATTAGGAAATTTTCACTATATAAAGATATTTACATCTTGAGTTACAAGAAAAATATAAATCAAAGAATGATTTACAAGATATACAAAAAATATCTACAAAATAATTATCCCATAATAGTTTTTATTGGTAGTCCTGAGCACCGTATCATATTATTTTGATGTTAGCCTCCTAATATTCCACTCCTTAAGTACGATGTGTCTTAATGCATTTGGTAACTATTGCAACTAGTCTAACATCTTTTTAATTGTAGATCTACCTAAACTAAAAATTATATTATATGGAAAGTTAAACACCTTATAATTCAGGCTAGGAATTAATTTTCATGGACTCCATCCTATCAAAGTTTGTATCAAAAAGATAAAATAATGTTGGATATTTTTGTTTATCACTTGACCCATCCATTGAGGATTGTACCAAGTTGTGTTTGCTTTATTATTCAGGGCAATATACTGGGGAGATTTTTGGGTTGGGAACATTATTCTTTTCGCCGCCAGTCTCTCTCTTTTCTATTACTCTCTCTCTCTCTCCCCTCTGTATCACTCTCTTTCCTCTCTCCTCTGTCTCGCTTCCTACAATGTCGGAGACAAAAGGGTCCGCCGAGTTAAGGAGGAATGGTTGACCTTGCACTGATGGAGTTTGTTCCTTTCTCTCTCTTGAGAATAGATCTGAGAATCTCTCACTTCTTTCACATTTCACTGTTTGGAAAATTATAATTAAAATAAATAGGAAGATGAAATTAGACATTGGGAAAAGAACAAATAACACTAATAGAAGAACATAGGAAAATATACTGCTGAAGAAAAAAAGTTTTTGCATATATAACCCGAAGTCGAACAAAATGTCTTGTAAAATTGAATGAGCAAACATGAAAATAAAGATGGAGAAAAATTATATGGTGGAATTATCAGAAGATGATTTATGAATGTATTCTATACATAAAATCTCATATAATCCATATCCACTTGAACTGAAATGGGGAATTTCTCTATCAATTCTAGGTTCAGTCTGCTTGGGATTCTTCAGGGGCTCTTAATGGTGATTTTAGGAACCATTTTTTAGGAGAGAGATGGTGGTAGGTCTACTTAAGATAATGCAAAACTATTGAAGAAATGAAATTACAAGAAGAATTTGGAAAATCTGTTGGTGTATAACGTGTGTAGAACTACTCAATTTTTTTTACAGGAAAAAGTAATTAAATTTTATTTCAACTTTAAAATTAATTAATTTTCAAAATACTCCCTCCGTCCCGGTTAAAGCTTCCTACTTGCCTTATCGGTCCGTCCCACTTAAAGTTGCCAGCCCAAAAAAGGAAACTAATCCCCCAATCATCACCCTCAAAATCTCAACCACTCAATCTCCACCTTTAAAAAAGTCAAATAACTGTTTTTTCTTAACATCCGTGCCCGGTCAAAGTGGAAGCTTTAACCGGGACGGAGGGAGTATTATTTTAAAATTTTCATAATAATAAAATAATTTTCAAAATAATTTTTTATAGATAATTCCTCCATCCGTCCCATTCTATTCTGCACATATGAAGGGACACATATATTAATAAAAAAATTATTTTTTACTTTTTAGTTGATTTTTTTAAAGGTGGAGATTCCTCTGCTGGGATCCTCGGAAACTTCGCAAGCAACTTCCCCCCGAAAGAAAGAGGGGTAGAGGGACAGAGCTTAGAGCACTTATTCAAAGTTTTCGGTGTTGAAATATCTTTTTGTTTCAATGAGATCTCTTTGCCTACATTCATTGAGTGGTGTAGTGACAGGGGGCGATTCGGCTTGGCACTTCCCTCTGCGCCCTCACTTGCTATGCCTACACTTGCGAAGATTCCTACTTCACTTGCTTCACGAGGTCGGAAGCTCTATTGCTGTTGCGTCAGGCAGGGTGGAGATTTTGAGGTTGGAGATTGTGGGGGAAAATTTCCTTTTTAAGGATATGCAAATTGACGTGGGACGTAGCAATAAGGAAAATGTGCAAATTAGGGTGGGATGCAGGGAGTATTATACTAAAATATTACACAAACAACCAAACACTATTCATCAATACAATTTTAAATACGACTTTAATCATTACACAATTATCAATTAACAATTGTTTACACATATTGCAACACATTTTTTTCACTTTTTGTAATATATACAAACGTCAATTTAATCTCCAACCAACAAAATCAAACACCATTTTATTTAGCACAATCTTATTTCCTACTGTTGGTAAAAAATATTAATAAGGTATATATGAAAATGACTCTATAAAACACGGAATTAGTAAAGTCGAGGCACGAGTTGGACTCGCTGTCTATAAGACGATATTGTCCCGCATCCAAATACTCGCGGTCTTTGGCAATCGTCCCCAAGATACAACTACTTTTAGCTTTGGATCGCAGCATAACAAAACCAAAGCGTTTGACGAACTACTGGATACACAGGACTTTCTTGTAGACTCAGACAGACTCCAAAGACCACAATTTACAAAATATGATAAATGCAGATTGTTGTGATTGCCGTTGTATACGACGAATTCTACTTGTGATTGAAGATGTAAATGATAAGATCTATTTATAGACTTCTAGGCGTCATTTCGTGAATAGTTACACCCTTTCAACTTGATCAATCACGATCGTTAGATCATACATTTTCACCGATTTAGATTGCATCATTTTTCGAATGTTCACGACCTTTTATTCGTACCTATTCCACTTGAATAGTCGCAACTTTTCGTGACACCTTTTCATCTAAAAGACATTTTTCATTTCATTCACAGTCTAAAATTTCAACATCCACTTTATCTCTCCAAATCTATAGCATCTCAGCAACACAAACTCTAAAACAGACACTGTCATTACATTAATCATATTTATTTTAATGACACTATTCCGCATCACATCACATCGCAATCATAGCATTGTATAAAAACACGAATAAAGCATGATCACAGCGGACAAATATCATTTCTGGGAGGTATCAAATTTATATTTTAAGGTATATATGCATTCACCTTGTAGTTTATTGTATATTTTATAACAATTTAGTTTAGGTATATGACCATATTGTTGGCAAACACAAAATATTATAAAAACACTGGTGACGATGACCGACAAATTTAATCTGAGGGGTCTCTCTCCACTATCAAATTTGTATTGCAATTTAGGTTTATTTTCACATGATATTGCCCCTAGTTGGCCAAGAGAACAGTACAAAGAGGAGAATCCCCAGTGGTGTTCCCACCAACCCACTGACACATGTCCGCCACCTATTGGTCTTCGATGATACCGAGGATAACAAATTTCCAAATACGCCCTTCATGGAGTCAACTGACGACGCCCCGTTTTTGCCAACACCAGACCCAATTTCGGTAATCCAACATCAGACCGTTCCCAGTACTCCAAACATATAAAATAAATGCATGTGACTATCGCAGTTGGGAAGTACTACAAAAGCCGAGTCCCACACCCCCACAATTCCCAGTCACGAACAGAGGTGGCATTTCTTTTTTGATTTCTCTCCACTCTAATTTCCTGCCGGACTTTTCTGCAATTGATGGCGAATCTCAACGGAACGACGCCGGATCTGAGGACAACGTTTCTCGGGGTTTATTCCACGCTCAAATCTGAGCTCTTGAACGACCCCGCTTTCGAGTGGAACGATGGTTCTCGTCAATGGGTCGAACGCGTAAGATTTCTTTTTCCTTCTACTATTTGGTTTTGTCGATTACTGTTATTTCCTGATTGTTTCTGTTTAATGCTGGAATGTACTGATTATGCTAAATTTGTGCTTCTGTTAGTGGTTGGAATTCTATACCTTTGGATCGAAATGATTCGTGGCGTAGAGAGTAGAAATAGGATCATTTAAATAGCCTGATGCTTTGTGAACTTCGTAATGCCTATATTTATTCGATTTCTTTTGGATTGTGCAATCACTCTTTTTCGTCATACCTTGCTTTCGAGACTAACTAGCATCAAAGCTTTAGATGTTAGAAATTCACGAACACGTTGAATTGTTTGAAGTGTGTGTTATGACGCTGCCCGATAATTGCACCCGTTGCATATATCACAATCAATAGTCAACTGCACTGCAAGTGAATTTTGACATTAATCCATGTGAAAGGACAAGAGACATGTACTCTTTTTTTGGGAGTGGATGGGGTTGTTTGGTGATGAAATTGATCACTTTTAGAAGATACTTCTGCATAAAGGTCTTTAATTGGTCCAATAAAGTGAATAAAATATCCTTTTCATGGGTGTAGATGCTGATCTCTAGTGTAACATGCTTTGTTTGTGAAAGGATGCTGTAAGGTACCCCACTTTTTACAGCATTTGTCATAAAAGTAATTGATTTCCCTTTTGTATAATTGAATCCTTGATTCGGCGAGAGGAATGAAATCATAGTGTACTTGCACTTCTGAAATAAAATAACAATGATCCTGTCCTACTTGCATTATTATCGCAACAAACAAGGTAGTTGGGTAGCATTTCAACTTTAGTTTTATACCAAGAAACTTGGATGCTTAACTTTATATAGCATCTCCGATGGCTCCTATAGATCATCTTTTCTTTTGTCCTCAAGGGAGGACATTGCACCGTTCACTTTTCCATGCTTGTCTTGGACGTTTGTTTTTAAGTATGCCTTATGCAGTTATGCAAGAATACGCTTGTCATTTTTACTAGACTATCAGCCAGTATATGGATTTTCTTCTGATATTAAACATTTACTTTTATTATGAATTCTTCTGATAAAAGGGGAATGGATTGCCAAATTTCAAGTGTACACAAATATGAACTTGTATTGACCAACTGTTTAGTACTTGAAATGTAAAAGAGGCCACTTAAATAGTTATTTTGTTTACTGAAATGTACAAGTTCATATCCAGCACTTTCCAATGTTCCTAAATACGGTTTGGATTTTCTAATGATTTTACTTACCCCAAGAAAAATATGTGGCTTTGGTCATACCATTTCCGTTATGTTTGAAATTGACTGATAGTTCTTGTATGGATGTATGCTAAAAGCCACTCTAATCAGTGATAAAATTGATATAATATTTCCTATGGCAATTTGTTGGATGATAGAAACGTAGTTCGTTATTTTTCACTTTGTGAAAATGGACTTTTGAGAAGTCAATGAAATTGGATCCTGTGAATTTTAGCATTTGATTAGATCATGCAATGTTAAGTTCACTTCATCCTTCGGCTGCTTTCTTGTAGTTCCTGATCTGGCTTTCTTTTTTTATGTAACAGATGTTGGACTACAATGTGCCTGGAGGTCAGTTATCATCTTTTGATATATTTTACAGAATGCATTTCCTGGACAAGAATTTCATCTCTAAGTATTAGACATAAGTATAACACTGTCTGATAACCAATCAAGAAGCATTTATTCTGAAGACTGAACTGTGATTTGCAGGGAAGTTAAACCGAGGCCTGTCTGTTATTGACAGCTATAAGTTACTGAAAGAAGGAAAAGACCTTACCGAAGATGAAGTGTTTCTGGCTAGTGCTCTAGGCTGGTGTATTGAATGGGTAGGTTCAAAGTTATAGCTTATGTTCTATTCTAACTTGACAATAGTTTCTTTGAACATTTTGCTGAACACGGATCTTACTTGTATTATATACATGGAAAATGCAGCTGCAGGCATATTTTCTAGTCCTGGATGATATTATGGATAATTCACACACACGACGTGGTCAGCCGTGCTGGTTCAGAGTCCCTAAGGTTTGTCCTGAATGCAATCTCTTGCTATTACTTTCTAGAAGGTCCTCATTTGTCTTTACTAGATATTCACATTGGATGAACATCTATTCTAGGTTGGTATGATTGCTATAAATGATGGTATCATACTCCGAAACCATATTCCCAGAATTCTGAAGAAGCACTTCAGAGAAAAGTCGTACTATGTGGATCTACTGGACTTGTTCAATGAGGTACATTTTTATTTAGTTATGATGGTCGATCATACTTATTTGTCTACAGTTAGTCAGTTACTGACTAAAATATTGTTCATGTTTCTAGGTGGAGTTTCAAACTGCTTCAGGACAGATGATAGATTTAATTACCACAATTGAAGGAGAAAAGGATTTGTCAAAATACTCTTTGCCACTGTGAGTACAGAATACTCAAAATCCCAGCATGGTAGAAGAATAAATAGTCTAATTAGCAAAGCTAAACAAATTATAACCATCTTCGACATTTTGAAATTGGTTGTTTGACATATAAATTCAGAACTTTTAATCTCATTATTGAAGACCATGCGTCTAAGCATTTTACTGCATATAAAGCATCGATTGCAACCATTTTGGTTTAGATCTCAGGGCTAGCATGTACCTGACTCTTTCGGTGATTATCATGCCTGTTGTAATATAACGAATAACTCACTATTTGCACTTTCCAGCATCTAGAGTTGTCTTAGTTCTTATTGAAGATTTTATGGTTTGATTTTTTTGCAGTCACCGCCGCATCGTACAGTATAAGACTGCCTACTACTCGTTTTACCTTCCAGTGAGTGGACAATTATTGTTATTTCACTTAATTTTGATCTGTGAAGAAATTCAGTGTTTGAGCTAAATACTTCTGATACTTCAATAGGTCGCCTGCGCATTGCTCATGGCCGGTGAGAGCCTAGAGAAACATACACTTGTGAAAGATGTGCTTATCGACATGGGTATCTACTTTCAAGTGCAGGTGAGATTCTGTCATGGACATAACCACTAAGACTATGTTTATCAACAACCCCCCCAACCCAACCTATCAATAAAATATTTATTTATCTCTCTTTCACATACACAACCTACTCCACAACCTAAAAAATATATTTTTATACTTTATTAACAACCCAACACAACCCAACATTTTAATAAATATTTATTTCTTTTATCTAAATACATGATCTATTTCCCAATAACACCATTATTTTTGTTACGATTTAATAATTGCATTTTATATTTTTGCGCTTTTTCTAATATATTTTTTAAGAAAAACAAATTATTTTAATTCCGCAATTACAATAAGATGATTTTTTTTTTTTTCATGCACTTAAAATAACATGCTAACATAATAAATAAATTAAAATTGCAAAAATTGAATTACGAAATTTAAAAAAATGAATTAAGCTACAAATACATGTCTGAAATGATAGAAATTACGTGAGAAAAGAGATAACTTTAGGCTCTATTTGTAAAAGGAACAAAATAAAGAGCTTCAAATTTTAAATCAAAATATATCAACATTAGGCTCTCCTTGTAGAGGAAAAAAAAAAATTCGATAATTATTTTAAAATAAAATTATGTCATTTATTTATCATTAAAACTACATCCAATAAATAATTTAATACAACCAATAGGGGATCGACACGTGGCAGGTTGTGTAATAGGTTTGTTGACCACCCAATCCACAACCGAGTCGTCAAGAATCACCTGTATTCTATTTTTTTGTTTTAATAAATTTTTTGTCGTTTTCCTCACGACCCATCCAGTGGGTTGTGAATAATCCTGGTCTAATGTGTATCAGCTCTGACATAAGCTGCTTAATACCTGTCTTTCCTTTTGCTACAAACCTGTGAACGACACTGAAAAGCTCTTTGCAAATTCGATGGTTAAAATGTTAGATGTGGTTGGTTGCATGCATTTGAAAGGACTAGCTAGTTCTTTTGGAAACTTCACCATTTTAAACGCTTGACATGTTTATTCAGGATGATTACTTAGATTGCTTCGGTGAGCCTGAAAAGATTGGGAAGGTAAGTCTGGAGCCGTCTGTATATTCAGGAAGCACGGTTAAGTGAATAGCTGTTTTATTAATTCACTATTTTGCTCCATCAGATTGGAACAGATATTGAAGATTTCAAGTGTTCTTGGCTGGTCGTGAAAGCCCTGGAGCTCTGTAACGAAGAACAAAAGAAGACTCTTTTCGTAAGGATATGAATCCACCTTTCTTTTGCTTTCCACTCGTTGCTAATAAGACCATGCATATTAACATCTGCCTTATAACCAGGAGCATTATGGGAAGGAAAGTGCAGCTGATGTTGCAAAAATAAAAGCCCTCTATAACGAAATTAATCTCCAAGGCGTGTTTACCGAGTTCGAAAGCAAGAGCTACGAGAAACTTACAAGCTCCATTGAAGCCCATCCTAGTAAAGCTGTGCAGGCAGTGTTGAAATCCTTCTTAGGCAAGATTTACAAGAGACAGAAATAAGGTTATGATTTCAAATTACAGGGATGAAGCTTGGGTAAATATCGATGAATCCCACTTCATAACCTGACGTGTTTGTATTGTATGCGGGGGTCAGCAGTTCCCTGCTTGTTTGTATCTGTTTTTACTTGTCTTTTTAATGGCAATGTCATTTTTTCAAACTGCAAATTAGAAATAACTATTTCTGGTTTCAGTAGGTCCTGTATGGTCGTTGCTGGAAATTCTTGTCTGATTTATTATGAGTTATGAATCAAGAGTTGCGGTTTATGTGGATTCATACTTTTGCTTTTGAGGTTTGCCCAGCTATTTGGTAAAATTATGCTAAGTTACGTTATATCATAAATTTATATATATATCCATCCCCACTGAGATTCTCCCAGTAACATAACTACGACGAAGAAGTTGCTTCAAATTGCATTAGATATTTGTTGCTCTCATCAATAAATTTGGACAGCTGGATAAGAACTCTCTGTCAGGTCATGCAATTAGTGAATGGGCCGAGTTGATTGAGATATAAATAACACAACCATCAAATAACTCTTTGCAGCCACCATTTTAAATATATCAGAAAATATTATTTATATTCCTTATTTCACCTTTACTATTTTCATTTACAGCTCCAAATTAATAACAAATCTCGTCTTTCTTTGTTTCTCTTATTTATTCCTCTCGTCATCGTTTCACAGTTCCAGTTTTTCTCATCATTGAAGATATATCATCTAAAATTGTCTTAGCGCGTTCTTAGAACTCTGAAAATAAATAATCTCCAAGAGATTTCTGAATTAAATACCATGGATTTTTCAGGATTTGGAGCCGTGGATGATGACAACCCCCCCCGCCCCCCCCCCCCAACTCGAAAGGATGATATAAATCAAATTCCATGGTCGATCAACCATGCTTTGTTTCCCCTTCTTAATGTTCCGCATACCCAAAGATAGATTGAATCTAGTAAGGAATTGACTAAATTGAGGAGGTAATATTCCAAAGGACAACAATCTTTATCTTTATATATATAAAAACAATTAAGTCTAAATCTGGAAAAAAACATATATTTTTCCGCCTACATAACAACCTCATTTTAGTAAGCTCTAATTTTGGTATCAGAACTGTTAGTTAGGTAAGAAAAATCATATTCAATAAATGCCATAATTGTGTGCAACTTAATAATGGAATATGCTGCAAACTTCTTATTCCATAAATAACAACTTATTAAGTAAGAATATAAGATTATTATATCGTATATATTTAACCTCCGATACCGAATCCATAGCATTATTAAGAAGATATGGAATATATTAGGAATTAATTGAGGTGACCGAATCCATAGCATAACTAATCTTGAATATTATACTATCTTCTTATATATAACAACAATTAAGTTTATATTCGAAAAAAAAAATATCTATTTCATGCCCACATATTTTCACTTTTAGCAAGACACCTTTTAGTATTACAAAATTTGATTAAGTAGGATAAATCATATTCAATAAATGTCATGATTGTGTGCATTTAATGCTACACTGTTATTTTTGAAAATGTATTATATTTAATAAATGCCATGATTGTATGCAATCTTACAATGTATAAAAGTGAAACCCTCTAAATCAGGAAAGTTTTTTCGTTTTCCCGCATTTTACAGTTGCTAAAAATAAATTGTGGTTTCTAATTAATTAAGGTAATTACAATAATTTATGGAGAAAATTTGTTCCCACTTAAATTCTCTTATATTTCTCTTTTAATGTCAATAATTACAACAATCTATGGAAAAGATTTATAGCCACAGTATTATGTCATTTATTACCTTTAATTTTGTAATTCTTCACATGAAAAATAAAATTAAAACTGTTAAATTACATAATACAAGTATGGACTGATATATAAAAAAAAAATTATATAATTTGCAAATATCATTATCCCTTTCATATTCGTCACACATCATAAGCAGAAGATAAAAAATCTATAATGATTAATATATAACAAAATATCAAATTTATGGTGTAGTTAATAAATAACAAAATCAAAGTTTTTCAGTTAATAGTTTGTTCAAATTGTGTAATTACAAGGTGTAAATATGCTATATGAAAGTTAAAATTCAAATATTGACATATTCAAATAAGTAAATCAAGTAATTGTGTACGAAAGTTAAATTCAATTAAATTTTATTTTTGCATATGGACGTAATTGTATTAGAACAAGCAATTAATTCATTACATATGGAAACAAGTAAATCAAGTAATTGTCTTTAATTTATAATTTTAATATAAAATTGATATCACAAAACTATTTTCAATATTCTTTTGATATATATCTTACTATATAAAAAAAGGTAATCCTCTATAAGAGGAAATTAGGGGTGCGACGCTCATTTTAACTGCTAAAAATAGGTAAGTTTAATTATTACAATATAATAAGAGATATGTATATACTACTATATAGTAAAATAATACAAAAAGTCTTGCTATATAAAAAAAGACAATCATCTATAAGAGGAATTTAGGATGATTGTCGTTCATTTTACCTGCTAAAAGTATGTAATTATTATAAATATAATAAGAGATGTGTATATATAGTAAAATAATGCTAAAAAAATAGTTTCAAAATTGAAATTTTTGTCAAGTTGTCATATTAAATAATTTGTAGGTGGCAGTTTATGATTTACTTATTATAACACAAATACAATTTTCATTTATTTCCATTTTAATTTATATATAATGTATCAAAGCAATCCTTTTTTTTTTTTTTTTTTTTTTTCCTTTCAGGGATTTAGTTTCACATCTATATTACATATTTTAAGAGAAGTTACATTAAGAAAAATATAATTGTTTGTGGATTGTCTAGGTTAGACTGTGTATGTAGTGTCTTTGTGAGACGTCCAAAAAAAATGAACTATCTAGACAGATGAAGTATGAGTAAGCAATTTTTTGTTGGTTGATCATTGAGGTTATATTTAAATATCATTGTGAGACGGATAAAATATAAAATATTTAATCTGAAATAACAAATTATTTGTTGATTAATCACTGAGGTTAGATTTCAATATGTTATGGGTTGAATATTTGGGATGTAAATAAAATAAAATAATATTTGTTTTAATAAAACAAAAAATTATTTATCTTCTTTATTATTTAATTTTTGTATTTCATTATTTATTTCTATTTTTTCTTATAAATAAATATGTTTTAAATCGTGCATCGTACGATGGGTAATTCTAGTTTAGAATGTAATGTACTGAAATTGCAATTTGTTAAATCTATTCTTCATCGCACTGGCCATGTCTGGTAGTATTGCTGCTCGTGACTCTTCCAAAAAAATCATCTACAAAATTATGGAAGTTTTTAAAGTTGTCATAGACAAACAAATAATAGCCTCACGAGGAACAATTATGGCATCGGAGGTCTGCAAATTTTTGCTATGGCTATCAAGAGTGAAATTTTGAGAACTGCCGTGAATGTTATAACATTCACAGATAAATCAGCAAATAGAACAAATTACACCACAATATAAACGCGGGGCTGAATCCCTCAGACCCCTCGGACTTTATGTTATTGATAATATTGCCAAATAGGCTATGTTTTACAAGAAGACCTCACTCTTCTATACCTAACCTATTGTATCATCAACAACGCCCGGCGACTCCCGTCGACTTCTTCGACACTGACACGGCACACCACCGAAGGTCGGACGAACTCTCCCGAGTCCGCCTTGAAGTAGCTTCTCCCGAAGATACTTCTACTTGACACACTAAGACTGACAAACTATTACAACTCGAAGACTATGTTATAACACACTGAAAATCAATTCTTGACTCAATAAAAATAACGCTGTCGAATACTAAGATACTGATCTGTTTCTCTGAACTATAATCACGTATTCGATGCACACTTAATGAACGACTCCGGTTAATAAATAGCGGGGTTCACAGCTTTCTCTCCAAGTAACATATCTCTGGATAAGATTGTAATCTTCTTCCAAATCTTCCATATCTTCCCATATCTTTTGCAATCCTTATCCATAATTCATATTTTCTGCACATAAAATAAATAATTAAATAACAATATATTTTTGACAAAACTCCCAAAATTAAATTCTTTTACAATCTCCCCCTTTTGGGGCATTTTTGTCAAAAACCAACATAATCAGAAATAGTGCAGAAATAAAATCAGGACACTTCCCTTTTCAAAAGCCACTCCCCCTAAGCTGTATAATCTCCCCCTCAACTGCACAACTCAAACACAAGAGCCAACAAACAATATATCTATGCAGAATAATCATCCTGAATCAATCAAGAAGATGGACTCCCCCTACACAGATGATTGTTGACACAAATCTCCCCCTGCACAGAAGCATAGAAACTCGAAACAAAAAAAAACTAACAAATACCCTGAAGGATAAAAGGAAGAACCTCTGAATGATATCTCGGAAGTGAATGATATAACTTTTTTCAGAATGATGTCTCGGAAGTAAATGTTATAACATTTTCGGACGAGCCATAGAAGTGGAATCCTACTTCCAGAATTCAGAAATAATCAACTCCCAACAATTTATTCTCCCCCTTTTTTGACATAAAATGCTAACCAAAACATAAAACAAAGATATGGAAACATATATTTGGAACACCATGATGTGACCGGGATGACATTTTTAAATGACAGAGACAGAGCCTTGTGCCGATCATGGGAGATACTGTATGCTTGCACTTCCTCGATGTGGATTCATCGTTAGCCATGGTGCGAGATAAGTGGATGATTCTGACGACTAGGGTTTATAGAGAGATTATGAGATAATGTAGTGAGATATGACCCAGTGCAATGGTCCTCGATTTTTGAAGGGGATATGGGTTTAAGTCCACACCACTCTTTACTTTAGCCCACAAGATATTTTCCACCTGATCTAGTGATTAGAATAATGGAACCAAAAAATAAAAATTAAACACATGTCCACGATCTAATTTTACGGATTAAACATAGGCACCATGGATATAAAAATGAGAATTTGCACACACCTATCAAGTCATGCAAAAGATGCCTAATGCAATAATATAAATTGACTCGTGTAATTAGTGCCCCACAATCTGTGGCAAGCAGAGCATTTGGCAAAGAACTAGACAAAATTTCACATCAAGACATTACTGGCACAATTTGAGAAGACGGGCTAATAAATATTAAAATAAAGGTGCCTTATTCCTCCGACTTCTTTTACCCTCTCGTGGAGTAGCTCGCAAACCCCACGAGCCAAAACCGCACTAGGAAAACCCGGTGCGACGAGCTCTTGGTTTCTTCTTATAACCCCTTGATCAACAATTAAGACAGCATGCATTAAGAAATCAAACATTTTATTTTTGTGGTCGGCGGCTTTCACAGATCAATCACTTTCTGTGTTAGTAGCTCTTTTCAATCTTTGTGATCGATAGCTGCTCTCAACATCATTTCATGACTGTAGCCCTTTCCGACAAGAGGGGAATGAGTGTGCCAGTTAGTTGAAAAGAAATGTTAAGTTTTAAGCCAAACAACCCTTTAAACTTGCTCCTTCATATGTGGCGTATGACACGAGGATGTATAAAAAATGTCTAGTGCAAATCCTAGATGCATGTTATAACATAGAATTTTTTTTTTTCTCTTTTTTTTTTATTATTTTTTTTTTAAGTAAAGACCTATTGACTTTTTGAGTGTGACAAATCTCTGAAATCCAGGGCCTTAAAATAAATATCCGTTAATTGATCTCCAGTTGGACTATGATTCATGATAGTGGTTCCTTCTTCTATTAGTTCCTTGATAGGGATGGCCCGATCACTTCGGGTCGGGTTAATACCTTGGCCCACTGACTGGCCCAGAAGGTCCAGAAGTACGCGTCCCAGATAATGTGGCGCGGCCCAACTTGAGGCTTGTTCCACGATTCGAGGCCCACGATCCGTTCCCAACCGCCACGCAGCGGAAAATAGGAGCGACAATAGGGAGTTAGTTAGGGTTTTATTAGGAGATAGTATAAATATGAGGAAAGAACTCTGAATTAGGGTTCGCATTCTGTATTCTGAAATTACTACGTGTAAACTCAAAGATCTAGTGAAAGAAACACCTCGGCAGGTGCTATTTTGTGCCCGTGGACGTAGATCTCCGGATCGAACCACGTAAATCTTGTGTTTTTCTGTATTTCTTACGTAAGCTTTCGTTAAGTTTCTTGGATATCAGATTGCGCATTATCAATTGGCGCCGTCTGTGGGAATCGTAAATAGTTTTTGACATTAACAGTGTATTCAAATATCATGGTGATGACTCGTCTGAATCAATCTCGCCAGGGTGATCAAGTCAATCAAGATCCACCCGTGGATCAAGTTTTGCCGCCGAGGCAATCGCCGATAAGAGGTACGTCTCATCATCAGGGCAACCAAGGCCCGGTTATGAATCCAGACAACCAGTTCTTACCTCCGCCCCCACAAGACATGCAAAACCCTAATCTCGCTGCTGCTCGGCCACCGGTCAATATTCAAATAACTCCAGAGTTACTCCAGGCTTTCCTACAAGAGCATGCTCATGTTCTTCAAGACTGGGCAGCCAATCGCCTAAGTCCCGAGGGACCAGCCGGACATGATGCCAATCCCGCGGCGCATCCACATCGTCAGCACTCGCATGATAGACAAGACCCGGTGCACCGCGGGCGTCAGGACCGGCGACAGGAACGACCTGGTTCTCCCGAGGACCATGAGAGTTCTAATGGGTCAAGACAGCGCAACGACGAACCTGCAGATGTCGATCGCCGTCGTCCACTTAACGCGGCTAAAAGAGTTCGTTATGCCAATCCTCATGCTCTAGATCTTCAAGAGTATGAGCGAGTCCAACGCAATGTCGAGCTAGACAGAATCCTGGGCCTTGATGCCAATGGAGATATCATCACACCGTTCTCTCAAGAAATCATGGCCACCTCCCTTCCCGAAGGGTTCAAAAGGCCTGCCATACCACCTTACGACAGCACCGGAGATCCAGCCAATTTTCTTGGAGCTTTCAGGCACAACATGCTTAGCCGCGATCATACTACATCCCTTCATTACTGTAAGATTTTCCCTGAGTACCTTCAGGATGAAGCTCGGGTTTGGTTTGATTCTCTCCCTCGCAATAGTGTATCCTCTTTCAGAGAACTCGCCAAGCACTTTTGGGCGCGTTTTGAAGCACGTGCGAAGCCCATGGCCACCCTGGCCGACCTCATGAATATGGAACAGCGGGACGGCGAAACCGTTACCCAATTTCTTGACCGCTTTACAGCGGAGAGTCTCAGGTGGGAAATTGCTCAGATGATGTAATCATCAACGCATTCATGAATGGACTCCGTCCCGGATCACTCTACACCGAGTTGGTTCGTAATCCACCGGTCACAACCCGAGCACTGTTCAAAACGGTGTGCCGATATGCTAAGGCCGAGGAGCAGACTCGTCGGAAACGTGAGAAACATGCTAGCAAGCGGCAGTCCGACAGGGCACAAGTTGGGCCTAGCACACGACCTAGTGCCTTTTCTCGTCTGAACCCGGGGCGTTCAGAATCTCGAGGTGATATTCCACAATTCACTCCGCTGACAAAATCACGAGCTGAAATTCTTTCTGTTCACAAGAATGATTTACGGCCCTGTCCGCGGATGACTGCTCCGCCTGAAAAGAGGAACCGTGGAAAGTGGTGTGCATACCACCGAGATCATGGGCACGAGACGGAGGAGTGCCGAGAGCTCAGCAGGAAAATTGAGGAGTGTTTAAGGAAAGGTCTCTTGCGACAATACATTGCGCGGACCGATGACAAACCTCGGACAAGTCAGAATGGGGGTTCGTCTCATAACCGCGGAGGTTATCATGACCGGGGTACACAACAAAATCGGCCGCCGTGGTAGAATAATCGGCCGGGGCCTAGCAATTATGCACGGCAAGACTCTGGCAATCGCCAACAACCTCGTTTTCTGCCACCGCCTCCTCCTCCGGGAGGACCCGGAGACAATGCACCCACTCACGTAATAAACGTGATATATGGGTCCCTCCCCACCGGGGCTTCGCGAAATGCCTTGAAGGCAGAGGCTCGCCGTCCTCCTCCCGAGGAGCCACGTCATAAGCGCCTCCATCGATCCGAAACTGTTAGTTTCACAGATAGGGACCCAGTTCCAGAGATAACACCTCATACTGACGCCATTGTCATCGACATGATTGTAGCCAATGTTACAATAAAGCGGGTCTTCGTGGACAATGGAGCCGCAGTGAGTGTTATATTCGCCGACTGTTTCCAAAAGATGGGGATTCCTCGGGAACAACTTCGGCCGGCCCCCGGGCCATTGCAGACTTTCACCCAGGGTGAAGTCCAGCCAGAAGGTGTCATCACTCTCCCGGCGTCTCTAGGGACCTATCCGGCGATAAAAACTATTTTCGTGGATTTTTACGTGGTTAACTCCCCGTCACCTTACAACATGATCTTGGGTCGGGATTGGCTTACTCCCGCCAAAGCCATATGCTCCACATACCACCTCGCGCTAAAATTCCCCACCTCACATGGCGAAGTGGCTATCCGCGGTAGTCAGCGGGTTTCTAAGGAGTGCATGTACGTGGCACTCAAAAAGACTACCAAAGTTCCTCCCAAACAGCAGCTTCAGGTAGCACCATCGGCTCTTGAACCTCAGGTATGTACCTCATTGGGGGATACCACCGTCCAGGTGCCGCTTGATCCGTCCAAACCAGAACAAACTGTAACTGTCGGTGCCGTGGATGTGCCATGGTTACACCAGGCCATCATTCAGACCTTGCGAGAGTATTCCGATGTCTTTGCATGGTCCCCTTTGGATATGCCCGGGGTCTCTCCCGATATAATAACCCACAAGTTGAACATCGATCCCAGCGTAAAGCCTATCCAGCAAAAGCAAAGGAAGTTCGCTCCGGAGCGAAATGCAGCAATTCGAATCGAGGTGCAACAACTCTTGGATGCAGACATCTTGTTCGAAGTGTATTACCCTTCTTGGCTATCCAATCTAGTGATGGTGATAAAGTCCAGCGGGGCATGGCGGATGTGTGTCGATTTCTCCGATCTCAATAAACATTGTCCGAAGGACTGTTATCCTCTACCTTCCATCGACCAAAAGGCCGAAGCCATTACTGGGTACGTGGCACTTTGTTTCTTAGACCTGTATAAGGGATACCACCAGATCTTCATGGATCCGCAGGATGCCCTCAAGACGGCATTTATCACTGCTTTTGGGTGTTTTGCTTTTAAGAAAATGCCCTTCGGGCTCAAGAACGCTGGAGCCACATATCAACGTCTCATGGACCGCGTTTTTCGCGATCAAATTGGCCGCAACGTCGAGGTTTACGTCGATGATCTGGTTATAAAACGTACCTCCCATTCTTCATGCGTGCAAGATATTGCCGAAACGTTGCGTACTCTGCGGCGTTACAATTTGCGACTTAATCCGGCAAAATGCACTTTCGGCGTTGGCTCTGGCAAGTTTCTTGGTTATATGGTTTCACAACACGGTCTTCAGGCCAATCCAGCCAAACTTCGGGATGTTTTGGATCTGCAGCCACCGAAGACGTTCAGAGACGTTCAACGCCTCACGGGTGGTTTGGCGGCCTTAAATCGCTTTTTATCTAAAGCGGCAGAGCGCCAACTCCCATTCTTCAAAATTTTGAGACAGGCGAAGTCATTTGAGTGGACTCCGGAATGCACTGAGGCTTTCGAGGCTTTGAAGCATCATATTCAGCAATTGCCCACTTTGTCAGTTCCTCTCTCCGGAGAGCCTCTCTATATGTACTTGGCTTCCGCCGAGGAAGCTATTAGAGCCGTACTCGTGCGAGAAGTCAATGGTGTTCAACATCCCGTGTATTTCGCAAGCCGAGTACTTCATGGGGCGGAGACACGGTACTCCATGCTGGAAAAAATCGTGCTGGCCCTTGTCATGGCGGCTCGGCGTCTGCGGCCATACTTCCAAGGGCGCGAAATACGAGTTCTGACCAATCATCCTATCCGTCAGATTCTTGTCAAGCCCGAGGTGTCAGGGCGCCTCGCCAAGTGGGCTGTCGAATTAGGCGAATATGATATTCAATTTCTTCCCCGCCGAGCTATCAAGGGTCAAGCACTTGCAGACTTTTTGGCTGAAACCCCGGGGGATAATCATGAATCTTCTGCAGGCAATGGTACCCATCATCCTGCTACCCCACCTCGCAAGTGGCAATTATATGTGGATGGTGCATCCACGACTCGCGGAAGTGGTGCCGGGGTGCTTCTCATTGACCCCGAGGGAGTTGAGGTTAAGTACGTCATCCGATTCAAATTTAAGGTGACCAATAATGAAGCAGAATACGAGGCAGTTCTCGCCGGGCTCCGGCTCGCTCAATCCTTAGCCATTCGCCATCTTGAGCTCTTCACGGACTCCAAGGTCGTGTCCAAGCAAATCCAGGGAACTTATGTCGCCAAGGATGAAACAATGATCAGGTATCGTGCTTTAACACTCAAACTTATGTCAACTCTTGATACAGTTGTTATCCAGAAAATACCACGTACTCAGAATGCAAGAGCAGATGCGCTCAGCAAATTAGCCTCCGCGGTCCGAACTAACATATCTCCGGATATTATAGTCGAAGACTTATTTCATCCGGCAATTCATGAGGCAACGGTTTTGGTATTGACCGATAGTGATCCGAATTGGATGACCCCTATCGTTCAGTATCTCCGAGATGGAATTCTGCCTAATGATAAGCTGCGAGCTCGGCAAGTAGTCCTCAAAGCCCCCAAATACTCCTTTCATGATGGAGTCTTGTATCGACGGTCGTACCTACAACCGAGTCTCCGGTGCCTCGCTCCTGCCGAGGCTAATCAAGTTCTACGGGAGGTTCACGAAGGGGCCTATGCCAGTCATATCGGCTCTCGGACGTTAGCCAAGAAAGTTCTCCGCTGGGGATATTATTGGCCAACTTTGTTTAACGATGCCCACGACTTAGTGACCAAATGCAGCAAGTGTCAGCTACATTCTCGTGTGAAACACCTGCCACAAACCGAGCTCACTGGAATTCAAAGTGTGTGGCCATTTATCCAGTGGGGAATTGATATTGTTGGCCCATTTCCGGTCGCTCCCGGGGGATTGAAGTTTCTGGTGGTCGCCGTGGATTACTTCACCAAATGGGTAGAAGCGGAACCTCTTACTGCCATCACTGGCCAAAACATCTTGAAGTTCGTCTGGCGAAATATCATATGTCGTTTTGGCATACCGAGCACTATTATCTCGGATAACGGCAAACAATTTGCCAACGATCCCTTCCGGTCATGGTGCGAGGAGCTTCATATCAAACAAATTTTCACCTCGGTTGCTCACCCTCAAGCCAACGGTCAGGTTGAAGTCACCAATCGAACACTGCTCACGGGTATAAAGAAACGCCTGGATAATGCCAAAGGTCTTTGGGCCGAAAACCTTTCGCAAGTTCTATGGGCTTATCGCATGACACCGCATACCTCTACCGGGGAGACCCCCTACAGCCTAACTTACGGCTCCGAAGCAGTTATTCCGGCGGAAATCAGCGTACCAAGCCCCCGCCTCATCACATTGATTCCCGAGGATAATGACGAAGCTCTCCGTGCAAATTTGGATGAGCTTGAATATCGTCGTGATCAATCATTCATCCAGCAGGCCAGGTGTAAACAACGTGCAACCCAGTATCATCACCTCCGGGTTCGAGGCACTCAATTCAATGTCGGGGACCTAGTACTTCGACTCAATTCAGCCAGCAAAGCTGCCCCCGAGGGAAAATTACATGCTTCGTGGGAAGGTCCTTATCGCATCGTTGCAGCACACGATTCCGGATCCTATCAGTTAGAGCATCTCGATGGAACCTCAATTCCCCGAAGCTGGCATGTTACCAACTTGAGACGCTTCTATCTGTGAATGCCAAATGACAAGTATCATCTTATCTTTATGCTCATTGTACGCTTCTTTTATGTTGTTATCTTTCTTTGTATCCTTCAATTTGCTCCGGCACTCATCATTGAATAAATACTCTTTGTTTATGCATCTTGCTGTGTTCTCTTTTACGTTACGGGGACGCCCTAACGCAGTCGTATTATCATTATTCATCTCCGGACAACTAAAAATCTCTCTCTCGGTCTGTCTGAGGAGATTCACATTTCGTCCCCGGACTCGTATCACTCTCTCGCCTGTTTAACCGGGGAGGTGTTTGCTCCCGCCCGATCCGTCCGGGGAGATTTTACTCCCGCCTGATCCGTCCGGGGAGATTTAAATTGGAGTTATCCATATTATGTTCCCGAACACCCGTTAAAACAATTATTACTTTTGGTTAATAACTTGTTGTTTTCCTTAACACAACTATGCACACCAAAACGATTTTATTATCCTCCTTCGAGGTGATGCCAAAAAGTTTTTTACATAAGACTTCAAAAAAAAAAAAAAAAAACCGAACAAACAATTATCTACGGCCCCCGAGCCAGTATTCAGCGCCCCGGCGTTGAGGCCTACTCCTAGACCTACGCTGTGTCCTCCGGGATCTTGTCGTTCTTCGGCCTCGGGCTCCGGCTCTTTCCCCCCCGCGGGCTTCCCGACGCCGTGGACTTGTTCTTGGCGCTTGTCTAGGAACTTCGTCTCTTGTACGAGCACGGCTACTTGGCTGCGGAGCAGACCTCGGGGTTTGGGCCCATTGCACAGGGTCCCATTCCTCGGGGACCATCACCTCGATTTCTCTGGCCAGTTCTTCGACTACCTCTTCGGCGACAACGGCGGGCTCTTCTTCGATCGTAGTCACTGGAACTGGCTCTCGAATCACAATGCCTGTGCTCTTTCCCTCGGGCTTCTTTTTACCCTTCCGGGGGGCTTTTGAAGTACCTTGGCTCCGGCTTGTACTCGCAATGTATTCCTCGGCAGAAGGCCTCCACCTGCCTCGGCCTTTCAGTCTTTCATACATGCTGAGGAGCTGCTCCAAAACCTCTCGCTTTCTTACAAGCTCCGAGGACTCGGCTGGGTCATTTGCCATAAGTGCTGAGATTTCGCCCTGAATCTCTACGACCCGCTCCTCCACTTCTTCAAAAGTCAGAAGGCCGAACTCAGACAGTATCCGGTCATACTTCCTTTGATGAATGAGGACACGGCTCATTTCAGCAGCTTTAGCCCGGTACTTCAGTTCGTAGTCCTTGGCTCTTTCTTCGGCTTCCTCCGCCCTCTTTTCCGCAACGGACACCCGCTTTTCTAGCCTTGGCACTACGTGCATTTGCAGGTTGTTCTTCTCTCCGCGGAACCACTCTAGTGATCGCATAAGCTTCTTTATCGTCTCGTGCAATTCCGCGGTATTCTAAACAGCCAAAAGAATCAACGAGAACGATCAATCTCGGGCATACAATGAGCGGGAGTTCAGTTCAAAAACAAAATTTATATATTCAACAAAGTCAAAGTACATTATCCATGATTCAATCCAAAGTCTACATCTACTCCTATTGTCTATTACATTAAATTTGAGGGGAACGACTGACCTCCTCCTCGGTCCCCTCGGCCTCTTCGGGCACCTCCTCCAGTCGTCCCTCAGCCGTTCCTGCATCCCCCACTTCGGCAACAGCGGCAGTTTCTATACGGGGGAGTGGCTCTTTGTTTCGGAGTCCAGAGGTGAACTCACCGCGACGGAATGCCAGGAATTCCTGGTCTTGGTCCGCATCGCAGCTCGCCACCTCCTCGGCCCTCAGTATCACCGTCTTCTCCGCCAGAGCTTTTATGAGGGGCCACTCCGGGAGGTGAGTTAGAGCTTTGTAGTAGGCCTCCTCCACCCCGTCCACAGCGTTGTAGTCATACCCGAACTCTGGACGGTATACGTCCACATCCGGGTAGACTTCTTTGATTTGCTCTAGTAACAAGGAGCGCGTGGCCGTGTCCCCGATAGCGACGAAGTCTGTCTGAAAGTCCAGGAATGTCGTCGTCTGGAGTAATTTTTCAGCAAATGCTTTCAGCATTGCTTCCTGGCCTTCGACGATCGCCGCTTCCTGGGCCTTCATTTCTGCCCGCAGCTGGGCCGTTTCTCCACGAAGGGCTCCGGCCTCCGCATCCACCTCGCGCAGACGCGCCACTTCAGCCTCTGCCAAAACCGCTCTCTTCCGCGCTTCGGTCAAATCCTGAGTTAGCTTGTCATTGCGCGCGCGAAGATCCCTTGCCACCGCGGCCAGCTCTTCTTTGGCCTCTATCTCGTTCTTCCGGCCAATCTCCATGATTCCCCTAGCTAGCCGCAGAAGCTCCTCGGCGTCCGCGCCCTCCAACCCCAGTAGACCGGGGGCCGCTTGTTCCTTCTGAATATTACACAAGACATGAAACAGAACTCAGTATTAATAATACACACTTCGTGTGCGTAGAAATTATGAACAGCGTTTCAGATTTACCTCCGCGCTTTCCCCTATTCGGGGTCTTTTGGATGGTGCCGGCGGAGTCCCGGTAGGCTCTGACCTCCTCTTCATTCCGGGGGTTGACCCCGCTGGCACAACTCGTTCTTCCGGCCCCACAGAAGGTCGTGGACTGGGTGACATCTTCCCCCGGGGAGACACCTCAGTAGATTTACCCTTCTTCTTGGCCGCTGCAGCCGCAGGGGGCACTGGCTCTTTTCCGAAGCGTCCCACTGCATATCGAATTTGAAGTTAGTCCTGTACAAGTCAACAGTTTGAAAAAGGCAAAATATGAGAACTCCTACCCTCCTCGGCAACGGCATCGCCCGAATAATATGGGCTCAGTCCGGCCCCCTCCAGTTCCTCCTCAGTACAGAGGGTCTTGAAAGTCCCCACTGACCGGAATGTATGTACGACTTCAGCCTCCGGGTTCTCCACCGGGGCGGTATCAAGTACCTCATCCCTCCTCCACCTCGGGAGAGCTACTTCGTTTTTCACAAATATAAACCTCTCCTTCCATCCCTCCACCTTACTCGGGTTTTGAACCTTGAACCCACCTCGGGCTCGGGGACTGAAGGAGTACCACCCCTTGGATTTACCGAAGGCTTTTAGTTGATAAAAAAACCTAAATAGCTCTACGGTTGGTTCTATCCCGGCGTTCTTGCACACTACGGTGAATCCAACTACTTGCCTAACCGCATTTGGCGCTAGTTGACTTAAGGCAATGTTGTAGTATCTCAGTAACCGGACCACAATGTCCCACAGGGGCAGTCTCAAACCTATTCTCAGGGGGTCTATATACACACTAATGAAACCCTGCGGCGGGCAGCAGGCCCTATCACCGGGGTCCGGTACTATGTATTCTAAGTTAAATGGAAGGTAAAAAGAGGGGATTTCTCTATCAATCTGCACTCGCGTCATACGTAACGCTACAGTGGACACTTCAAAGTCCTCCTCCGCGCATTCATAGAAACCGACCATCCTAACGTTGGTTTCCATGCCGTCGGCCCTTTCTACTGTCCTAATCTCGTTCCTCTCCGGAAAAATGAATCGTAGAGGTGGCACATCTAATGGGGCACTCTTAGTCCCTACTTCTTGAACAGAAGAAGAAGATGAAGAAGAAGGCATACTTACTTGGGTTGAGTTTGAGAAGTTTTGATTTGAGATGAATCACAAGCACAGAATTCCCCTTTTTTCCCGCTTTCTAAACTGGCAAATCGCAATGAAGAAGATGAAGAGTTACTGTGCCATTTTTCCAAATATATACACAAAAAACCAACGGCTCTGATACGGCCTATTCAAATTCAGTGTTTGAAATTTGGACGTGATATTCACGCGCTTTACGGTTCCCAAGGCGCGTGGGGAACAGATTCATTGGAAATCGCAGAGCGTGTCACTTCACATCTCTCTCTCTCATGATGGCGCCGCCAATCACATCAACCCCACTCTTGGCCAGGAAGATTTGGACTACACTCCGGTGCTCCCTTCATTTTGGCCCGACTACTACACTCCGGTGATCCCTTCACCTCGGCCAGACTAATGTCTTCTTCCGCTGCAATTTCTTGCTTTTGGGGAACTCGGTATCTCGCTATCAACTCAGTGTACTTCGGCCTAGTTCGGTTCCGCTTCCACGGACTGCGCCGCGGGGTCCCTTAGACGCGGGACAGACTTGGTCATCCATAAACACTTCGGCTCGCCCGCGACCACGGCCCATCTTGCTTATAGTTCCACCCCGGTAACAACCGAAGCTCCTTCCTCGCTCCGGCTGGGGAGGGGCATCTGATAGGGATGGCCCGATCACTTCGGGTCGGGTTAATACCTTGGCCCACTGACTGGCCTAGAAGGTCCAGAAGTACGCGTCCCAGATAATGTGGCGCGGCCTAACTTGAGGCTTGTTCCGCGATTCGAGGCCCACGATCCGTTCCCAACCGCCACGCAGCGGAAAATAGGCGCGACAATAGGGAGTTAGTTAGGGTATTATTAGGAGATAGTATAAATATGAGGAAAGAACTCTGAATTAGGGTTTGCATTCTGTATTCTGAAATTACTACGTGTAAACTCAAAGATCTAGTGAAAGAAACACCTCGGCAGGTGCTATTTTGTGCCCGTGGACGTATATCTCCGGATCGAACCACGTAAATCTTGTGTTTTTCTGTATTTCTTACGTAAGCTTTCGTTAAGTTTCTTGGATATCAGATTGCGCATTATCATTCCCGAAAATGACTGTGTCTACTATCCATGTACTTTATTCGAGAGTGTAGGACCAGACTTTTGATAAAGGTATTAGCACTAGTATTATCACAGAATATATTGGGAACACTTACCTCAACACCATAGACTGACAACTTTTGATTCATCCTTACAGGTTGCGCGCAACAGCTCCCGGTGGCTATACACTCTGCCTCTTTGTAGCTCTTATGTTCATGTTTTAACATGTAAAGAAGATTAGCAGATCTATCACCGGTTAAGACACATTTATCCTCATCATCATAAACTAAGCATTGGTCTTTGGTGAATTTAACATGCAGACCTTGATCACATAAATGACTAATGCTAATGAGATTAGTTTTCAAGTTTTCAACTAACAAAACATCATGCAATCTAGGGAATCCGCTTAAATTAAGTGTACCCTTCCCAATTACTCTACTTCTAACCCCATCACCAAAAGTAACAAATTCATTGACTATCGGTTCTATGTTAATCAAGTGTGACCTATTTCCAGTCATGTGCCTAGAGCACCCACTATCAAAGTACCAAGCCCCCATAATAGCAACATTCAAAGAAAACATGGTATTGAAACAACCGTGACTTTTGGGAACCCAAACTTGGCGTGTCTTCGAATGTTGTGCTGGTCTCACATCCACCTTTCTTCGTCGTGTGCTTCGAGGACGACCTCTGTAGTTCCAACCTGAAAAGGTATACAAATAGTCAGCTTTCATTTTATAACAATTAGGGCGAAGATGTCCAGGTATACCACAATAATGACAAATGGGAATGAATGGGGGACTATTTTCGAAACCCTGCTCAGAATGTTGTAACATTCTATTTGGTCGACCACCTTTTCTTCTTGCAGTATGTTGGTAATTTTTATACTGTCCAGTAGGACGTGGATATCTAAGATTATTTCCAGATTTCTCTGCAAATATTCCGTGATCAACATGTGTTATAACATTTTCATCAGACTGCACAAAAACAGACTGATCAGCATTAGATGACTCCCCTGCATATCCAAGACCTGTTACATCCCCATGATTCTTTCCTAGACTTATGAGTTCAGTTAGAGAAGCCTTACCAGAGTTTAAACGTTTAAAAACCTGCTTCGATTGTTCTAACTCTGAGTTCAATCTTTCGATGGTCTGGTTCTTTGTCATTAAGCACTCCCTGCATTTTTTCAGGTCATCCTGACTTTTCTGAAGTTCCGCCCGTAAGGAAGATACTTCCTTTTTTTTGTCGGCTAGTGTGTGTTGTAACACTACCTCAGCTTTTCGAATCTTTTCAGTCTCCGCTTGTGAGTCACGAAGTTGTCCTTCGAGTTTTTTAATTGCTTTGCTCCCGCGAATGCACTCGACTGACAACTTTTTGTACATTTGTTGCATCTCTTCTATGGTTGGTCCTGTCTCTTCATCAGATTCACAGAAATTTGGTAAATCATGTTGTAACATACCTGATGCATCAGTTAAGCTTGTGTTTTCTGTGTGAACGCTGCCTATCAGGCATGCATGTGATGTGGTTAACGCGGCAAGGTTGCTTGAGTAATCTTTGTCTCCGTAAGATATTTCTTCCTCCTCATCAGATTCATCACTCTGTGTAGCAACAAATGACTTCTTCTGTCTTTTCAAGAAGGTAGCGCATTCCTTTTGAACATGTCTCCAACTGTTGCATACTCTACACCTTACTCTATCGATTTTTGTACCTACATGGTTAGATGAAGAAGTATTCTTTGAACTCACAGTGTTAGATTTACCTGACTTCCTTCCCGAAGTAGATGACTTTCCGTCACTTTTCTGAAAATCCATGCTGATGTAGTTCTCGCAGGATCAGCCGTATGAGAATACGGACCCGCTCTTGATACCAATTGAAATTCTGAGAACAGCCGTGAATGTTATAACATTCACAGATAAATCAGCAAATAGAACAAATTACACCACAATATAAACGCGGGGCTGAATCCCTCAGACCCCTCGGACTTTATGTTATTGATAATATTGCCAAATAGGCTATGTTTTACAAGAAGACCTCACTCTTCTATACCTAACCTATTGTATCATCAACAACGCCCGGCGACTCCCGTCGACTTCTTCGACACTGACACGGCACACCACCGAAGGTCGGACGAACTCTCCCGAGTCCGCCTTGAAGTAGCTTCTCCCGAAGATACTTCTACTTGACACACTAAGACTGACAAACTATTACAACTCGAAGACTATGTTATAACACACTGAAAATCAATTCTTGACTCAATAAAAATAACGCTGTCGAATACTAAGATACTGATCTGTTTCTCTGAACTATAATCACGTATTCGATGCACACTTAATGAACGACTCCGGTTAATAAATAGCGGGGTTCACAGCTTTCTCTCCAAGTAACATATCTCTGGATAAGATTGTAATCTTCTTCCAAATCTTCCATATCTTCCCATATCTTTTGCAATCCTTATCCATAATTCATATTTTCTGCACATAAAATAAATAATTAAATAACAATATATTTTTGACAAAACTCCCAAAATTAAATTCTTTTACAAAGAGAAACAAATAATTGGAGTATCATGCGGTTTAGATCAATAAGAATTATAGGGGTAGAAAAAGATTTAAAGTGATATTTTTTAATAAATTTTCAAATGATGGCTGTAAAGAGTAATATAGTGGTTGTATTTAGAATAACCCATAATAAATTTGGTAATGTGCTTAAGTTGATGTAATTTGGTGACATCGACTCAACATTAATTGATACATATTAGGAGTTTGAACCCATTTCCCCTGCCAAAAACGAAAAGAAAAACAAAACACTACAATAATTTTCTAATAGTGAATTTGATCAGAAGCAGTGACATCTTCATTAATCTCATTTTATGTCAACCTTGGCACTGTTCTGACAAATGTATTACATTATTCTAGCTTAGGTTTCAAGCAAACATATTCTGCAATATGTCGTGTGGTTCTTAGACTATCTCTAGTGAAATTTTATAGCTCTGCATTTCTATGTTTGCAATACAGAAAAATGAAATTGTAAAACCATAAAAAGAATAGTTAAATAATCAAGGGGACTAAATTCTTCGGACATTTTTTTTATTGAGTTATTGATATTTCATATATATAATGATAGATTTTACAAATAAACTCGATTCCCTAACATCTAACTTATACTATACACTCGACTCCCGTTGATTTATTCAGCACTAATACGATAAACCATCGAAGATCGAACAAACTCTTCTGAACCTGTCTTCAAGTCCTTTTTCCCGAAGGTCATTCGGCACAAATACTACCAACACTACTTGCAACACACCGTGAATGCTAGGAAAAATATAAGAATACCACTAACTGACGGAATTAACTAAACCCTCAACAACAGATGATGATGATGCAAGTAAAAATTATCAACACATACGAAGGTGATGTTTGGTTGGGGTTGGGAGTGAAGTGGCTGGGGAAGTAAAAATATGGTGTTTGTTTAGGTGGTTGTAGTGTTGAATATATTATTAAATTGTAAAAGGTGATTTTCTCAAAAAAAAAAAAAAAAAAAATTGTAAAAGGTGATTTGATGTGTGCAGAGGTTGTACAAGGTCTTACTCTTTGCAGAAAATTGGGTATAAGGAAAGTGTGGCTTGAAGTGGATGCATTAGCTGTAATATTCATGCTGAAAAATGATGTGGTGAGTGGCTGGAAACATCAGCAGCTATATGCAGATTTTTTTAAACTTGCAGATGATTTGTTGTTGCGGATTTCACACATCCACAGGGAAGGAAACAAGGCAGCAGACTTTTTGGCAAATAAAGCTGTCCAAGATCACAGCAGCTTTGAATTTTTTGATATAGAGCAATGTAACTTAAGGGGTTCATTGCTATAGATGCTTTGGGACTACCTAATTTTAGATTTCCTTAAACTTGTAATGGCAGATTGAATGTGGTTGTAAATGTTCCAGAACTGAATCAATAAACAGGTTGGAGATCCACCTAATCTCCCCATCACACTGATGGGTTCAAGGAAAAAAAAATTAATTAATTTTGTTTTTTCCTCTATTTAACATTTTTGGATGACCAGAAAATTAATTAATTAATATTATTATTTTGTTTATTTAACATTTTCGTTGGGAATTCAGTAAAATAAATATTACTAATATTATGTTAATAATTTGTATTTTCCATTGGAAAAAAAATATTAATTTATATTCTTCATTTTTTCAAGAACTTTATAATTCATGTTTATAAATATTATATACTCATGAGCAAATTTAGGAATAAAAAATTAGAAATAAAACCACCAACACAACTGGTTTTTCCTCCCACCGTTTCCTTCCTCATTAACTTCTAAATTGTCTTCCTCCTCTGTATATTTCTCCCTGGAAAATCCTCTCTCACCCATCCTTACATTATAAACTCCATTGTTACTCCATGGACCGCCACCATCAAATTTCCAGCCCTCACCAGAAACAAATTCCTCTGATCCGTCATTAGATTTTTCTTCTCTCTTCACCGTCGCTGTCCGCAGCCCACTGCTCCACCGGCCTCCTCTCGCTGCCGCTTCACTATTAAAGGTCCTGTTCCTCTATTCGTGTGCGTGTGTCGACATCTATATGTTCTGGGTGTGAGTGGTGTGTGTTTCTGATTGCGACTTGCGTGTGTGTGCATGGAGGAGGAGAGGAGAGAGTTTTGTGCGCATGCTTGTATAGAAGAGAGAGAGAGAGAGAGAGAGAGAGAGAGAGAGAGAGAGAGAGAGATTATACTTGTTTATGCAAAGATTGGAAAAGACAGAGAGGAAGGTGTTAGCGCCGAAAGTGACTTCTGCTGCTCCAACCCCTTCATGTTCTAGGGTTGGGGCAATCTAGCCAAACAAACATTACAAGGGGTTTGCCCAATCGATTTAGGATTGGGCCAACCCCAACCAAACATGCCCTAAGTAATTCTATCATGTACGATACGACTCACATAACCCAAAGCATTCTTCACATATGTATATATATTTGCAATAGTGCGTGTACGTCCTTGATGGCTAGGCTCAGCAGGATTACATCCCTATCCATATGCGATATGACTTCTCTAAACCTTATCCCTTGTAGTTTCTTAACATCTAAGTATTACTTGACACCTAGTATTACTCATTCATATCTTTTTCAATATACATCTTAAATGAAAATTTTCCTAGATTAGAAAACAAACTTAATAACAATAAAATAATTATATGTGATAAAATATTATAAAAAATATATCTACTAAGTTCAATAAAGTAAACAAAAATAACAAAGGGATATTAACAAAAATATTGCCAATACATAATATCCTAACAACTCCCCCTTTGGTATTTTTTTTAATAAAAACCCGAAATCTCAATCTTCTTCTCAATATGATACCGTGACAATGGTAGCAATGTCCTCAATATTTCTCCCCATTTTTTGACGAAAAATACAAAGATAAAAATCTGACCAATCATAACAAAATAGACGCAAATAATTAAACACCCCCTTACTTTAACTCCCCCTCACTTTAACCCACTGACCAATAGTCAAGCTCATTGTATGGATGATAAATTAAGATGTACAACTGCTAATAATTAAATCAAAGTTTCAAGGCTTTATTACTACAATTTCAATCCATAACTTTATAGAAAATCATGCAGGGGATGCCTAAAAATAAAGAACAATAAAATGCGACTCAATTTTTATCTTATCACACCCACGGTATATGCAAGTAAAACTATTTGACAAAGAACTAAGCGAAATTCCACATCCACTTCTGGTTTTATTTTGAATTTTTCACAATAGAGACAATTTAGAAGCTTGTACATAAGATAAAATAAAGGCATCTTTATTCCTCCAACCATTTTACCCTCTCGTGGAGTAGCTTGCAAAATCACGAGCCAAAATTGCTCTAATAAAACCCAGTGCACGAGCTCAGGTTGAGCCTTATAATCGCTTAGATAGATATAAACTTATTAAACAAGTTATTTTTGTGGTCAGTGGCTTTCACATATCAATCACTCTCTGTGCTAGTAGCTCTTTTCGATCTGTGGACTGGTAGCTGCTCTCAACATTATTTCATGACCGTAGCAATTTTCAAAAAATGGGTAATACTCAAAACAAGATAGTCTTATCAACTAGAAGAAAAATGATTGTAAAGTTTTAAGCCAAATAAATCTTTGAACTTATCCTTTTGCATAGAGTCTACAAAGAATAAAATTGAGATGGATGCATAAAAAAAATGCCTAATCCAAAATCTTTCATGATATGTATGTTGCAACATTCATTTTTTGTGAAACACAAAACAAACACAATATAATCCTAGAGATTCTTAAAAAAAGTTATGAAATTTTCAGCATTAAATGTCTTGCTTTCATTTGATTCTTTGTGAGAACATGATAAATTGGTTTAGCAGATTACTATACCAACACTCCAAGACAGTGGTGACACGAGCCAAATAGCTTAATTTAAGGAAGTTGAACAAGTAGATTCTAACTCATTTTTCTTTAAGTTTGGTTTTTCAAATCTACTTTAGGGACTCTACTCGGTATTCCCCTAACATGCCGACCATCATTCTCACCCTTACAAAGATCAAAATGCATTCTATAATAACTTGGACGTATATGTACTATAACACCGCAGTAATGAAAATAGTAACAAACGAAAAGTTTTTATGATAGTCACACCTTGTATGTTGCAACACACGATTTTGCGGATGATTATTCCGCCTCACGTTCTTCTGTACATGTTTATTCTATCCAAAAGGATGAATATGCACGAAACATTTCTAGATTGATCTAACAAATTTCCACCACTTCTCTGTGTTGTAACATTAGGCCCTGATTGTACAAAAATGTGTTGATTAGCATTAGAAGTCTCACCAGTGTAACTAGGTCCAGTGGCATCACCATAATTTATTAACTAAATTATAAGTTCCGTTAGAGTGGCTTTACTAGAGTTTAATTATTTCAGAACCTGTTTGGATTATTCCAACTTAGTGGATAGCTTCTCAATTGTTTGATCTTTAGTTTTCATTACACATCTCAAGACCATTTTTAGAATTTTGAATATCACTTTACATTGATTTCACCTCTTTTTCTTTCTCGACGAGTGTATGGTGGAACACAACTTCAGCCTCCTAGATTCCTTTTGCCACCACGGCATCCACGCACTTCTGACTTTTTCCAAATTCCTCATTCAGATTAATTATGAATCCTTTTTTTCTCATTGGCTTCCATTTCCAATTCTCAATTGTCATTAGTGATTCTTAGAGTTGACTCTCCAGTTGTTTGATGGCTTTGCTTCCTTGAAAACATGTGACCGATAATTTCTTGTGCATATTCTATATCTCCTCAATTGTGGGACCTGTTTCTCCATCAAAAGCATCATATTCGTAAAAGTTTGGTAACTGATGTTGCAACATACATGGGCTTTCTTTAATTTCGGTCTGCCCCAAGAGTCACATGTAGGACGCTGATAAAGTTGCCAGGTTGCTTGATTGATCATTCCCGTCTTCATTGTCTAATGATGTGTCGTTATTATTTCATATTTTATATGCATATTCCCCAATAGTTAGTCTACTTTTGTATTTTAATTGGACTGGTTAATTCTCTTTGGTAGTAGGAAGAAATATTTTTGGCTTAAGGAGATATGGGTCTTAAAGTGGATATTTGGGCTCAAATTATGGAGAATTGGGTCAAGATGGGCTAGGATATCAGATGGGCTGAGTTGGAGACTGTCAGATAGACCAGGATATCAAGATCATATTTAAGTGGGCCTGTTAAGATTTTTATTAAATAGAAACTCTTATTCCTTTTGTAATTATTTTGGATATTATTTTAGATATTTCCTTTTAGAGATAGGATTTGATTAGGAGTAGGAATAAAATTCCTAGGGTGATATTAGAGAAGCGCGTGACATTTCATTGTATTATTCCAATACGCGCTCTCTCTCTCCCCTCCAGTACATCCACACCACTTTACAATTATTTTTCCCTCTCTTTTCTTTTTCTTTCAAGACAATTGCTAGACTATTTTCGATGAAGAATGTCAATTCCAGCATGTGTGGCTAAACTTACTTTCTGATTCAGGGGCTATAATTTCTATTATGTTATTGTGAGGTTGTGTTATTTTATTGTTCTTGTTTAATTCAAGCATTTATGGATTCAAGCATATTTATGTAGAAATTATTTATGAAATTGAATAGACAACTCAATTATTATTTAATTTCTTACTTCTATTCATGAGTTCTTGATTCGTAATTGATCATGAACGATTGAACCCTAGTAGCCATAGGTTAAATTAATCCTGTTATAATAATTAGTTTAACCTAATTGAATCCATAAGCTAATTATTTATAGTTGCAGCTATCTCGGCTATGAGTAAAAAGGTTTAACTGTTTTCATAAATCTTCATGTTGTCATTAACGTGGTATGAAACGCTGTCGTGCCCAACTCGTTAATGATGTGTATTGACTGGTTGCTGGGATTGGTCAATTACTTTAAGAAAATGCAAGATTTATTACGGCTATCCTAATAAATCTTTGGTTAAATACTTGAATTGCAAGAAATCTATTTATGAGCCTATGATCAATAATATAATTGGATGTCAGACCCTTGGATTAGAGTTTTTCTCTTATTGTTAATCTCTTCGATTCTAATTATGTCTTTAGTTATTGAATCAATCTTTAATTTCTTAATTGCTTAATTGGTTAATTATAGGAATTAGCTTAATACAAACTAAATTCAAATCCCCCTTTTACTTACTTTTATACTCGAAGGAATTTAATCACTGTTCCCTGATGATCGACCCTACTTGCCGCTTACGCGTAATTTGTTAAGTACAAATTTATATTGGTGGTTTGTCACCCATCATCTAGCTTGTCACTCAATGTGGCTGCTAGAGACTTGTTTTACCTTCTTAAAAACGTAGGTCACTCTTTCTGAAAGTGACTCCAACCATTATATTCTCTACATCTAACTTTGTCCAGTGTTGAACTTGCAAAACTTGAAGAAGAATTAGGGTTACTCATAATACCTTGACTTGATTTCCTACCTTACAAAGAGGGATTCCGATCATTCTTTTGGAACTTCTTCATGCTCCCAAATTTCTTTGTGAATAATATCATATTCTCCACTATCTCCGACCAGTCTGGATCATGTCCGCTGGCTTCTTCATCCTTGGGATGAACTTTTGCCTTGAGCACTATTCCTCTGCTTTTCTTTTTCATCTCAAACCTTTTGTTGAGTTCAGTAGTTAGGAGATCTCTTACTAGCTAATCAATCTTCATATTTTCGACATCTTATGAGGTGTTGATTGTCATGACTTTCTCTGAGAATTCAATTTGGAAAGGTTCTAGAAATTTATCCATCATTAGAGTTTCCGAAACTGTCTCTCCAAGTGAGAGCATGTTGCTCATGATCCCCATAAATTGTGGGTGATAGTCTTCAACGGACCCGCTTTCCTCCATCTTGAGGCTGGCATATTGAAAGCTAAAATTCCTTAGCTTGGAATCTTTCACTTCCTTGTTTCCTTCAAAGTAATTCTCGAACAAGTTCTAAGCTTCTTTGGTTGTTTTACAGTTGCATAATTTTATGTATTGGACTTGATCAACAGTCATTGGAATGTGATTCACTTCATATTTTTCTTTTTCCAGCAGTCGACTAATCTTTTGGCATTGTCTAGTCGTCTTTCCATCAATAGGCTCAGACCAACCAGTTTCTAACTATCTTCCAATATTCATCACCCATGGCTTCTAGATGTGCCATTGTAAGTGATCTCCAATAATCATAGTTCGTTCCATTGAGCAAGGGGAATCACAAAGTATATCCCAGAAGATCCATGGTAGTGCAATTTTCAGAATCGACGGTATTAGGATTGGACCCACTTTGCTAACACTTGAAATTTTATAGCTTTGAAATTTCTATGTTGCAATACAAAAAAAAAATGAAACTTTTAAAAAATAAACACAACAGTGAAATAATCACGAGGACTGAACTCCTCAGACTCCTCGGAACTTTTGTTATTGATATTCCGCACAACGATATATTTTACAAATAGATTCGATTCCCTAGCACCTAATCTATAATATACCAACAACGTTCGACGAGTCTCCTCTACTTGTTCGGCACTGATACAAAAAACCACCGCAAGCCGGACAAGCTCTTCTGAACCCACCTTGAAGTCCTTTCTCCCGAAGGTCCTTCAATACAACCACTACTGACACAACACACAATGAATGCTGGGAAAATTAAATATAATAAAACCATAATTGACGCAATTAAATAAACCCTCGGCAACATAAATAAGATGATGATGCAAGTAACAATGATCAACAAGTACTACGTATTTCTATCGTGTACAACTCACATCACTCAAAGAATTCTTCACATCAAATACACACACACACACACACACACACACATATATATATATATGCGCATAACACATATACGTTCTATAGGGCCAAATGCATTATGATTAAATCCCAACCTGTATTTAGGATAACTTTACCAAATCTTATCTATTGTAGATTATTGACATCTAAGTATTACTTTACACACAAGTATTACTCCTCCATATCTTTTCATATATATTAACTGATAATTTTCATGCATTAAAAAATGAACTTAATACCATAAAATATTATAAATAATATGTCTACTAAGTTCAATAAATTAACACTACAACAAAAAATAGCTATTGAGACACTAAAAAGTGTCCCAATAGGATAAGTGTCTCGTATATAGAAGTCCCTAAATGTATTGGTGTCCTAATAGGTAACTTTATTGGGACACATACATGTGTCTTTAAAGTAGATTTACAAGACACATAAAAGTTTCCCTAATTGTGTTCCTATACTACTAAATAAAAGTCAAAAGATAACGGTTCTTGACTGTTGTTAAAGGAGTTTTATGACTGTTGTCGTCGGTGGCGGAGTGGTAGATCCCTCATCTACGACAATGGTTCATAACCGTTGTAATAAATGTTCAAGGACAACGATTTAATTGTTGTCGTAAGGGTCAGGAACCGTTGTGGAAGGTGGTGTTTTCGTCAAGTACGAAAAATTCAGTTTTTACGGAAATATCATTGTTCCAGTTTCCGTGGAAATATCGGTGCAGTTTTTTTTAAAAAAAGTTGAAAATATATTAAAAATCTGAAAATTTAAGATGATATTTTGCAAATTGTTATAACTAACTTAAATGCACATGTTTAGGGAAAAAATTGATACATATGAAAATATTTACAACTAATTATAATATTAAACAATATAAACAATGTCTCATAATATGATACATATTAAAAATGTTGACAAGCTATTGATTTTCATCAGAATTTCTTCTTTTCCGGTGTTCAATAATGTCTTTAGCGTAAAGGAGGGTCAATTGCATATCATGTCAACCATTTAAAAAGAAAATGACAATATCCAAAATTTCGGCAAAATTTCCACAAAATTACAATAAATTGTACCTGGAGACAGCCGAAGTTGAAATTTTCGGGTATTTCCGAAAATTTATCTAAAGTTCTTTAAAATTCTGACATAAATATTTAGATCCCAATTTCTTTTTAGGATCGCCAAAAAAGAGAAATTTTGGAGAAATTTCGAGATATTTTCATCCATGGTTGTCGTAGTCCCCTTCTATGACAACGATTTTCATGATTCTCTTTTTGTATATCTAATTTTAATTGTCTTTTGCAATTCTTTGTGTGTGTGTGTGTTTGTATATATATGTATATATATGATGTGTCTTGTTTAATCTATAATAATATATCACATAAAAAATTACAAATTAGACAAACAAAAAATTATCATTGAATATTACATACGAAAGTTACAATATGTTTCAAGTTTAGAGAGGAAAAAAAAATACAAGTTAATTTCTCTATTCTCAAATCAGAATAGTTACAAAGACTCACACACCTTGACCCGTAGTTAGTTCCTTATGATTAGGCTAACTCACTTGTATAAATATCTGTAACAATCCATCTTATCAAATCAAGGAATATGTTTCTACATGGTATCAAACCCTAAGAACATCTTCCCACCCTTTTCCACCCCTCTCTCTGCGCAGCCAACTTGCGGTCTTTCTTCCTCCATCAACCGACAACCATCCATGGCTAACTCGTCTAAACACCTTGCTTTTGCAATCACCAATATCAAGAATGTGATCCTTATCCTTCTTGATATGGAAAAGGGACAATACATCTCATGGTCTGAACTTTTCAAGTTCCATTGTAGTGTCCTCCTAGTTCTCCATCATATAATACCTAAACCACCTAAAGACAATGACAAAGGAAAGGAAATGGCCATTGACGATGGAACTTGGTCACGCTTGGACGCCATTGCCCTACTATAGATATACAACACAATTTCCCTTGAGCTTCTACATACGATAATGGAAAAGGATTGCTCGGTTCACAAAGCGTGGGAGAACATCAAGAAATTTTTTCAGGATAACAAAAATTCTCGGGCCGTTATTTTGGAAAATCAATTCTCCAATACGCGTTTTGATGATTTTTTCAACATTTTTTACTATTCCCAAGAATTGAAGATGCTTGCAGATCAGCTAGCAAACGTGGTTGCTCCGGTTGAAATCACCGACTAGTTCTCCAACTAGTCGCTGGCCTCAATGAAAATTATGTTAACATGGCCTCAAACATCAGCCAATCAAATCCTTTACCCATGTTCTATGAGACACGTTCTTGCCACATCTTGGAAGAATCTCGGAAAGATAAACAAGCCGCTATTGCCGCGCTGATTGCACCACCACCACCACCACCACCAGACCCCACGACGTCAAACACCACCAATTGACACAGTCATGGCGGTTCTTCAGAACGAGGTGGGGGCCGTGGTGGTCGCAACAACAACCGAGGATCTAATCGCTGAGGTTGGCAGCAACAAGCCGGTCGTGGCCAACCTGTCCACCCCCAGCAGTAGCCGCACCATGGACCATCGGCATATTTGGTCCCCGGTCTTACTCTACATGGTCCAGTTGGCATCAAGGGTGGGGGTATCCACCTTGCCGCTACCCTACCACCCCATGGTAGCGGCCGCACGCCCCAATCCCGAGAACTCAACAACCTGGCATCCTAGGCCCAGTCCCGTAGCAACATCAAGCTTACCATATCGAGGTACCCATTCCGTCCGAGTATGAATCAACAGACATCGAGGCAAATATGCACATAATGCCACTCAATCAACTAAATGATAACTGGTATATGGACAAAGGCACAACATCTCACATGACCACAAATTTAGGTACTCTCTTCGTCTTATTATAAATTGCACAGTAATCATAGCATTATAGTCGGTAGTGGTGAACACATACCTATTTGTGGTTATGGACAAAGGAAATTAACCCCACCTTACCCATCATTGCGCCTAAACAAAGTCTTGCATGCTCCCAACCTTATAAAAAACCGCATATATGCCCGTCGTTTTACCTCCGATAATAATGTCTCTATCGAATTTGATTTGTATGGATTTTCCATGAAGGATGTTCTGATGGAGAAAGTTATTATGAGATGTGAAAGCTCTGACGACTTGTACCCTATCAAAAGCGTCTCCACAAAAGCAAAGCAATGCCCACATCCTCCTTCTGCTTTCACCGCCGTCTCTCCCGATTTGTGGCACAACTGCTTAGGCCATCCTGATGTTTCTGCTTTAAATAGTCTTCGTCATAGTAATCTCATTCATTGTAAAAAGACATCGACTCCGCTACTTTGTCAAGCTTGTGTTTTGGGGAAGCAAGTTAAATTACCGTGTTATGATTCTACTACTTCTACGTCTCTCCCATTTGATATAATTCATAGTGATATCTGGACTTTCCCCACCCCTAGTTCCGTTGGCTATACATATTACGTCTTATTTCTAGATGATTTCTCCAACTTTCTCTAGACTTTTCCCTTGGGCGCACTATATTTCTAACCTTCACTAAATATATACAAACCCAAGTCTCGGCTAAAATAAAATCCTTTCAATGAGATAATGGAACCGAATTCGCAAACAATTCTTTCAAAAAAGCCACACACCTCATCTCAAATGGACAAGCTGAAAGAAAATTTCGAACCATAAATAATCTCATTCACACACTTCTCAAACATTCCTCTACCCACACCCTTGAAATGGTCACTTATCTTCTCAACACCACACCAAGCAAACTCCTTTCCAAACAAACACCCACGTAAGTCCTATATAACCAAATTCCTTCTTACTCTCATCTTCGTACTTTCGGGTGTTTTTGCTATCCTCTTATTCCCTCTACGCAAATCACCGTGGTTATAAATGTTATGAACTTGCCACAAGTAAAATTCTCCTCTCGCGCCATGCCTAATTTAACGAATCAATGTTGCCTTTCTCCCAACAACCTTCTGCTCCACCCTCACTACAATTACCCACTGGCCCAATTTTGTTCCTACCCGCTGACCTTAGCCCACAATTCCCACCAACCAACCCAACCCCATTACAACACTCGGCCCAGTCCTCCAAAACACACCAAAAACAACCACCTAGCCCACTATCCCAGTCCGCAACTCGTCGCCACAAAATCCTCATCATCCTCAACTCTCATTTTTCTGCCGCCATCTCCAACATAGCCTCTCCCACCCCCTACTCATCAAATGATAACCCATGCAAAAGCTGGCATGTTAAAGAAACTTTTTAACCTATCTTCCATAACCTCGCCATCTCCCATTCCCAAAAATCTAAAACTCGCTCTGTCCGACACAAACTGGAAAGCCACTATGTTTGATGAATTCTCTGCACTTACTAGGAATGAGACGTGGGAGTTGGTTTCCCATCCTACAAACGTTAATGTCATTAGATGCATATGGATTTTTCGGCACAAATATAATCCTGATGGCACTTTTTGAGCAATATAAGGCTCGTCTTGTTACTGATGGCAGGTCTCAGCGGGTTGGCGTTGACTGCGATGAAACTTTCAGCTAGTATTCAAACCAGCAACCATCCGTTTTATTCTCAGCATTGCACGGGCTCACTCTTGGCCTATTAACCAGCTCGACGTGAAGAATGCCTTTTTACATGGAACTTTGAAAAACACAGTGTATATGCATCAACCAATGGGATTTTGGGACACCACTTATCCGGATTATGTGTGTTTATTGAAAAATCTCTCTATAGACTCAAGCAGGCCCCGCGTGTACCAACGGTTAGCTGACTACGTTTACACTCTAGGTTTCCTCCAAAGTAAAAGTAACCACTCTTTGTTCATATATCATCAAGGGAACAACATGGCCTATTTGCTTATATATGTTGATGATTTCATCCTCACGACATCCTCTGGCCATTTACGTTCGACGATCATGAGTTCTCTTAGCTACGAGTTTTCCATGAAAGATCTCGGGCCGCTTAGCTATTTCCTCAGAATCAGTGTTACTCGCACTAAAATAGGTCTCTTTCTCTCACAATGCAAATATGCTGAAGAAATCATTGCTCGAGCTAGCATGTCGTCATGTTCTCTATATGCCACACCAATCGACACCAAATCCAAAGTCAGCGCGGATTCCGGCCCCTCTTTTAGTGATCTTATGCGCTACCATAGACTCATTGGCGCTCTACTGTATCTTACTTTCACCCGACCCGACATATCTTATGTCGGCTACCAAATCTGCCTCTACATGCATGATCCCCATAATGAACATATGCATGCCCTCAAATGCATTATTTGCTATCTTTAGGGTACGGTCCATTTTGGGCTTCATCTTTATCAGTCATCGTCTGCATCCTTGGTTTCTTATGCAGCAGATGATTTGAGGGGGTGCCCCGACACTCGTCATTTCACTTTCGGCTATTGCATTTTTCTTTGTTTAATCTCATCTCCTAGTCATCAAAACATCAGCCAACCCTATCACGCTTCAGCGCCGAAGTCGAATACCGTGGGTTGCAAATGTTATCTCTGAGTCTTGCTGGATTGAAAACCTCATGTTAGAGCTCCACTAGCCGATTCACTAAGCTACATTAGTTTATTGCGACAATGTAAGTGCCATTTATCTCTCAGGTAATCCGGTCCAGCATCGTCTTTGTTGAAGAGATAAGTAGATTCCCGTTGACATTTAATGTTCATCATATGGCTTCTAGCCGTTGTTGTTCTTTAGCCGAGGGTTGGTCAAAATAGGTGCAGCTCCTTGTTAGTGTTGCATCGTTGCTTTTTCTTTTGTCAGACATTAGTCTTCACGCTATTGTATAGTTAGTACAAAAATTGCTTCTTGTCTCTGCTAACTATTTTTTTTAATCTTATATTAGCTGGCTTTGACTTGAGGTCTTTTCTATCTGATAAGGTTGTTGGGTCTCTTGCTGTACGATCCTGAGTACATCAAGTAGTGGATATCCGTACAACAAACTTTGTTGTATACTCTTTTAAGCTTAATTCTTATGTTGTATGCTCCTTACAACTTCTGAACCATACTTCCTACAGCAGACTTTGCGTTGCATGTCGCTTGATGATTTTGATGTACCGTTATGTTGTTACTTCTGCCTAAGTAGAACTATCCCTATCTATTACAAAGATTACAGAGTATTTGAAGGTAAGACTGAAAATCAAACCAAGTTACTCGATATTCAATTCGAGATCATTTTAGAAACTCGTTTGAACTATATTCGATTAAAGATATCAAACAAGCTTGAACATATGCTTACGTTTGATAAAATCTAAAGCGCAACTCAAGCTTGAGCTCGATAAGTCAAATATGTTAAAACAAATGTAAAAATATCAAACTACTTGAGCTCGACTCGTGCTCTGCTCAATTAAATCTCGTTGTTCAATTCGATCAATAATCATACCAGCTCAAATATTATGCTAAAAGCTCGAAAATATTTCAAATAAGCTTGAACAACAGTACATTCGGCTTTGCTCGACACGACTAATTTACAACCATATTTGAGGGTACTAGTTCCTACCTTACATCAAAGTTTTGACATCAACAAAATTATACATAAATTTCCCAATCTTTTTTATACTTTATAAATGCTTAAAAATAATATAGAAAATTGGGTTGTTACAGACCTCCTGCAGGGTGAGCATAACTTGCTGAGGGTGTCCATCGTGTTGACGTCCTTCCTGCTAGCTAGAAGTGATCTATTGGCTGGAGACGTGGATATTAAGAGGATCCTTTAGACGACTTTCATTATGATCCTCCTGGCGAGGATCCAATGTATGTAGTTCGTTCTATAATTCTCCTGTTGGGAAGCCAACTCTCTCTCCTTGCCCACCTTCGCCAGTAGGTTTTTCTTATTCATCTTTCATAAATTTGGAAATGAAGAATATGAAAAAAAAAAAAAAAAAAAAAACCAAAACTCGTTTCCCACATACGATACCATAATGATGCTGCATCACTGAAAATAAGACAATAAATATAATAATTCCGGAGAAAGATTCATTCTTACCTCACATAGGAAATTTTGAATCAGGTGGAATGTATTTATAATTACAAGGGCTTAACAACAGTAGCCAATCAAACTCGTTTATCATTTTTATCATATTCTAAGTAGAAAAATTGACTCATGAGCTTTTACTAGGAAACAATAAACATATTGGGCCTAATTTAATAAAAGTAAACTCGTTACAAAGACTAAACCAAAATTAGACGTACACATCAGTATAATATGTTATTTCAAGTCCACTATTATTCAATTGATTTAGCAATAACTTTACAAAATACACACACACACATATATGATGGCATTAATTAGATCATAGTATTACGCATATAGTATTATTTTGGTAACATATACAAATATATTCTAATGTTTCATATTTTTACAAATCTAACATAATATTTGAATAATTGCAGATTAAATAACAAATTATACAAAATAAAATCATCATCCACCCATTTTCCTGGATAGTTTTTTCGTCCAGACCTCTTAATTTTTTTATTTTTTTTTTAAAACTACCAAAATAAAGAATGTCTAAAATGAACGAAATATAAAAAAGACAAATAAATATTAATTTAAGAGAAAATAACGAAATAGAAAATAAAAAGTTATATAAATAAGCATTACTAAAGATTAAGTAACGAAACTTGATTAAATAAAATACATGTTCTGCGCAAAGAAAAACATGAAAATTTGATAAATATTTTTACTCATTATACTAAAAACATGAAATCATTTATTTCATAATTATTATATTAATTCAAATAATTTAAGTAAATCTAATTGTCTTTTTATGTTTTTCCATATTCTCATTTGAAGTATTCTCTCTATCGTTCCTATATTGAGAATTTCCTTTTTTAAATAGTCTCGAGATGAGAGTCATATTTTAAAATAGTTGTTTCGCTCTATTTGTTAGTGTGATAATTTAAAATATTTTGAATTACGAATAAGTTACATATGATTGAATAATGAAAATAAAATTATGCAAATTGATAGTTTTGTTTAGAGATGTACATTCATCAAATTAATTAGAAATAAATGTTTTTTTTGTGAAGCAAGATTCTCATTATGGAATGAGTGGACCCTTTTTTTTCTTTCTAAATTTTCATGCAAAATATAATTTCTTAAACTTTAGACATAATATTCTAATTTATTTTATTTTCATATTTTAAATATAAAATTATAAAAATGTGAATGTTCAGGATTCAATTGTTTATTTTTCATACATTGGACAAAAAAAAAAATGGATGTGAAATTGACGGATGATAAATTTGAAGTTTTTTCTGGAACTTTGTGATTTAACCACTAATTATCTAAACGTTGTGGTAGAATTGTAAAAATCATAAAATGCTGAGACATATATGTACATTTTACCTTTTCTTTTCTAGAGAAATTTTAAAGGTATGGATATTCGTTCATCAAAAGTACAAATCCAGAAATCCAAATGACCAGAAAAAGTTCCCTTTTAGTTATTAGCCTAACAAAAAAATGTGTAAGAGCATTCTCAATGAGCAGGTATATAATTTACCACGTCAGCGCCACCTCAAAAATTAAAATACTTATACCTTAAAACAAAACTCCTCCTCAACAATATATCCAAAAAGGGAATATATGGGTGACCACTTCTTTATTCTATTTATCTTTTTTATTTATTATTCTATCAACTAAAATCAATTATTTAATTTTCGGATAAATAATAAATGATTAATATTCCGACTATTTTAGTTTTTTATATTTAATTATATTTCGAAAAAAAAAAATTTCCAAAAAATTATTATTAATTTTTTTATTCATAAATCTTTATCCATTTTGTCAGATGAGAAGTGTGAAATTTGGCTAGAAAAATGAAATTTTAGTAGTAGTAGAGAATGTAGAAAATGGTGAATTGAGAACATATTTATAGGAAAAAGTTAAATATAAAAAATCGAAATTAAAATATAGCCGTTGGAAGATGATAATTTTAAAAAAAAAAAAAAAAAGAGATGGCCATTGCAAACGGCTATTTTGTTCCCTAAAATGTATCAAATGGTGTTAAATAAAGCAAACAAAAAACAGAATAAAAAATAATAATTAGGGAGGGGGGGGGACAGGTCTGCAGCGCGGGCCCAACCCCGCGAGCCGCCCACGCGTGCGCGGGGGCGGGGGCCGTCACGCCTGCCCCCTTTTCTCCATGTGTCTTCCTCCCCCTCCCCCCCCCCCCCCCCAAGCCCCACTCCCACGCTCTTCCCCTTCCCCATTCCGAAATTCTTCCTCCCAATGACAAAATACCTGAAATTGGGTATTTTTACTTTTCCATGTCATCAAATACCTCCTCAATGGAGATGCCCTAAGATTAGATATAGACTAGTTCTCTTGTATAATAATTGCACGGATTGAGTCGTGTAATTTTTTTTTTTTTTTTTTTAAATGTAAATGTAATAGTGTTTATGCTAGAAGATATTACTTGTATGGAGAAATGAATTGTGCTGAAATGTAATAGTGTTTATACTAAAAGTCGTTTATTGTTCTGAATAAATGTATTACGCTGAAATCGAGTACCTATTTATCAGAACAAATAATACATTTCAATATAAATAATAATACATTTTTATGGATCCGTATATAATTTGAATTGCACGAATTTTTAGATCTGCGCGCCTAGCATACATGAGAATCAATGCTAGATATACCCACCAAGTCACCGATGAATAATAATTCACCATGAGTGGAAAAAAAATAAAAATAAAATATTATATATATATATATAAAAGATGGTCTATACAAGGGACTATGTTCAAGTTTTTTTAAGGTAATGACCTGATTTCATTAATCATCAAAAGGTGGGGTGACGCCCTACACCAGAATGTATGAATGCTAGAGGGAACATCTGTATACAAACTCTACACTCATCAATATCAAATTTTAAATGCGCAATTGCATTACCAACCCTATTTGCCAATCAAACTTTGCACAACCAATAGCTTTAACCACACAAAAACATGTTCAATCTATCTACACATCATTTCCCCTAACTATGATAATAACTTTGTACACAATCACAAAAAATTATCCAAACTCACATAAGCAATAGATGGAATTTAATACCCAACATTTAAGTACCTTTACCAGGCTATTTACAACTTCACTTACGAACTATGATCACATTTTAATTACCTACCGTCTATTGATATGCTATAAGTTAGAGTGTTTATTTTCAAAATTTATTAAGTTTAATGTATACTCACCCCGTTTAAAAATAAGTGTTCATGTAGCATAAATATTTTCAAATAAGTGATGATTTTAGGAGTTAAGACATTAATTCCTTTAGCCTTCCAAGATTTCCCATATTATAAATCCATATTGAAAATATAAAATAGTTGTGAAGAATATAGGGAACGATTCAATTTTTAGAAGACAATATCACTATTTAAACTACTAATTTTTTTTTTATCATATCCCCTTAATATAAAATCAAATATCGATATTCATGAAGCACATATATTATTTTTTGTAAATGCGAAATATATTTTTACATTTTTTCGTATTTAAAATTAAAATGCTAAGTCATCCAAAGAGAAAATAATATTCTAACGCATTAAATTATTTAGTTTTTCCTTTGTATCTTAATTAGATTGCTTCAATTATTTCGTTTACATGAAAATTTGATTTACAAAATAACAAATTTATTAGGTTTACACCTAATAACTTAGATCTTTTATTAGAAAGGATAACTTAGATATATTAGGATAGGTAGTTTTTTTTTTTTTTTTTTAATAATTAACAATAAGAATGGTAAGCTAATTTTTAATTGAATATGACACCATAATACATTGTAGCACCCTATGATTAAGGAACTAACAGTACTAGAAAAAAAAAATTAAAGACGGAAAAATTCGTCTCTAATTACATGATATCGGTTTCTAAATTAAAGTAGTGACGGATTAGAGACCAAGTGATTGGTCTCTAAAATTTAGAGACCGATTTTATTCCGTTTCTAAATTTAGTGACGGAATTTTCCTCTCTATTATGAATTTAGAGACCGAATTACCTACCGAATAGAGACGGATTATGTCCGTCTCAAATTTTCGGTTACTAGTTCGTCACTAATCGGATACTAATGATTTTTTTCACTTTCCGTCACTATTCAATTTTATTCTGTTTTTATTTTGTGACCAATATCATCCGTTACTAATTTCCGTGTCTAATATGAATTTTTTTTGTAGTGTAATATGATTGTTCTTTTCTCAAGCTTGTTAGGAATCTGTGCCTTGAATCAGCTAAACCTAAACCGGAATCCGCAACAATAATATCGTATTTAATATAAGGGTTTGCTAGGCTCGATTTGATTTGTCGTTCGTGTCAAAGTGGAGGCTTGGATTTGAAGGGCGTTGGAAAGCGTCGCGTCAAGTTGTAGCTGGAAGGCGACGCGATCACGCCATTTACTGAACGCGGTCGCGACAATTGCTGGTTGCGGCCGCGATAAGTTAGGCGGCCTAGATTATGGACTTACGCGTTTTAGGCCCAATTTGGTCCTAATTTGAGTCTAGATAGGATTTGGGGCTTATATATAGTCCCATTAATGATTTTAGGTTACAAGGTTAATATTTGTTTTGATTTTTGCTTTATTTTTTGTTATTAGAGCATCGATTGATACCCGATTTGTCTTCGTTTGATAGGATAATATAGTCCTATATTATAACTCTATCTTTGATATTGAATTTGGGATCTCTCGCTTGATCGTGGACCTAGCTAACAAGTTGTTTGTGATCGTAATTTTCCAACAAAGCTAATATTATTAAATTAATTTTATTATATGAGACTTCCAAACAATAATTATTAGAAATAATTGACGTTATTTTGTCTATACGAACATATAATTATAGAAATATATTATTACAACCTCTACAATATACTTATGAAATATTAGGGAGATAAATGAATCAAATTCTAATATTATATTTAATTTCGACCCATCAAATCTTGCATTCAACAAAATGAATTAATGAAATATATGAAAATTTAATTGATACTTTGAATTTGTGACAATGGAAGGTATTAAAAGTAGAATAAATAAATAAGTACATGTAGGATATGACATGAAAAGAGGAAGAAATTATTGGATAATAATAGATTAATAAACTAATTCATTGACACGTGTCCAACTTCGTATTCTGAATAATATATAGAACATAATTTCATTATATATTATTAATATAATGTTCCATCTGTCCCACAAAGATATGCTTACTTTCGATTCTCGTCCGTCCCAAAAAGATAGGCTTGTTACTACATTTGGCATATCATTAATTCTCATTTCCATCTTTGTCCATATTTAATGTATCTTGTTACTAAAAAAAGTAAAAATTTAATGCTCTAACTATAATAACTTTTATTTCTTGGTCTTTGCAAAAAAAACCTGTAAATCTATCTTTGTCGGATGTAGGTAGTAGAATCTATTCTTCTCTGCGTCACGCGGATAAAATATCTAGTACTAATGAAACCCCCTTTTTTTTTTTTTTTTTTTTGAGGTCTAGTACTAGTGAAACTTAAATAAGAGCGAATGAGTAATTCAATAAGGCTCCTTAACCTATAAGAAAGAGTTTAAAACGACACTTATTTTAGAATAGACATAGATAAACTTTTCATATACTTACCATTTATTTGACATTTATGAAATACTAGTACTTCCTCCATTTCATAAAGAATGTCATTTTAGACACTCTTTCACAATAAATGTCCCTTTACCAAGAAAACTACAATTTTTCCAATATTATCTTAAATAACCTACTTAATTTAATTGATTATTTCCTTATTTCACAAAACATACTAACTAAATATCAATCATTAATTTCTTTAAAAATAGCTAAAATGACACGTAGGAGTATTAATTAAAGAGGATACTTAAGTTTTAGACAAATCAATGATCTCATTAGATTTTTGCAATGAGACAGTACTAAAATAATAAAAAGAAAAAGCTGAAAATAATATTTAATAAATAAAATATTAAACAGTTAGAGGATACTTGGATTGGTATGGTGCCATTCGGATTGGGGATGGCCCGTCCGCAACGTATTTCACTTTACACCGGATGCACCATCCCTCCACATCCACACCCTATTACCTACATCTCCTTTTACAATTTCCAACACACCTTTTACAATTTCCAATACACCTTTTACAATTTCCAATGCACATCCTACCCTACTATACCCTTAAACTAAAATACCTTTTTGGATGTTCCATCCGTGGATGTTCCCCATCGAACGTGACACATGACACTACATCCCAAACCAAGTATCCCCTTATATCCAGACTTGTACAAATATAAACTTAGCAAAATGAAAATAAGTCACCATCGCCATGGGTAAATCGCTTAGACTATGTTTATTTCTGAATCGGTCAACTCGCGCTCAAGACGGATTGATCCAATTCTGTCAACTATATTATTAACTAACTATTTGATACATTTGACTAACTTTATTTTACAAAATTTATCATATTTTATCCCCAAATAAACATAAATATAGAATTCAATTTCTACGGACAGATTTGTCACATTGATATTTATCCGTAAATAAAATGTTTGGTGCCAAATAATATATTGTCCATAAATTTTGAACAATATAATTGAGGATAATTCTTCTATGCAACCGTTATACCTATGCAACCGTAAAGTATTTTTATCATTTTAAATATTGTATTGTGACTCATTATTGTTTTCAGTAATTTGAATCCATCCCATTATTGTATTTTAATAATTCGAATCGAGGACCTCTGAAAAATGAGATGTCTCGACGAAGGTGAACATGCCTGTTGGGGTCGACGGCGGCGACGCTGTTGGAGGAAGCCTTGCTCTCATTCGACATGGTATGTCTATGTGAGGGGGTGAAGACGGATTGGTGTAAAATGACAATATGTTGCCAAAAGTAAAAAGAAAAATTTGTTTGAAAAGCTTGGCTAATGGAGAATTATTTTCGAAACAGAGGGAGATGGAGTGTTGAACTTGGTTTTCATAAAAAAAATTTGGGGACTTGTAATAACTTATGGGGAAGATGAGAGAATGATTTGACGTTTCAGCCTTTTATCTTTTTTTTTTAAATTATTCGAACTAGATGAACGTTCAGATAGAAATTGAATAAATCTAACAATGAAAAAAGGAGGGTTGCATGGTGCAACGATTGCGCAGAAGTTGGACTCTATAATTGAACTAATCTAATGAGAGTTTGGCAATAGTTGTGTCCAATATCCACGATTGATAAAAGACATGATTATAAATATATATATTCCTTTCGGGAATATATATATATATATATATATATATATATATATATACTTATAAGTTCAACCTATTTAATTTAATTTATTATTTTCGTTATTCCATAAAATATAATCCAATTAGGGATATATTTATTATTCTACCCATTTTTAATTTAAAAAAAAATTAAAGCAACATTTGTTATAAACAGAAGGGAGTATCAATTATTAATTATGTAAAGGACCCTAAAAAAGCTATTAATTATTTAAAGAGAAGTATCTTTAAATAGTAGTGTTTATGATCATGGCTTTATTAAATAATTAATTAATTCCGAAAAGGAATTTTGAAACTGATTTTGGTTTTATTTGTTTCAAAAAAGTCAATAAGTCCAAGAACATACGCGCAGTTGCAATAAAAAAAGGGAAAGAGCTCGGAAAAGTCTGCATGTCTTTTATTTCAACTACATTTCCCTCTCTCTCTCTCTCACACAGCACACATACATGAAAGAGACGGAATCGATTCTAAACACGAACAAATTTGAGTTCTAGGGGTTTTGACATTTATCCAATTACTCCTCCCGTTTTCAATTTTATCATCTGCTTCTCCAATCACAAGGAATTCACAAAACAGATAGAGATTCGACATTTTCTTTGCTATTTCTATACTGCCCTTTTCTGTTTCCTGTCAGTTTCAATTTCTTATTCGTTCTTTTCATTTCTTCTTTTCCGAGGGATAAGAGGTTTTTCTTCCTCCAACCTTCATATCCTTGATCTCCTTATTCACCTATTTCCTCTGTTTGAATCTTCTCTTCACAGAGTTTCAGTTTTTCTTTTCCTTTTTTATTAGATATTCTTCCCCCTTTAATTTTCTTGCAATGCAGTAAACCGGTTTACGGTTTCTGCGAAATGAATGCATTCCCTTTGTTGACTCCATACCTGGGATTAATTCTAAGATCTTTTATTGATTACTTGACTTTTTCATTGTTCTTCCTTTGATTAACCGGCGATCTTTTATGCCCTTATTTGTTTCTATTTTTTAAATACTCTAAAGATGCAGCTCTTAGTCCGAGTAATTGAAGCCAGAAATATACCAGCGTTGGATCCTAATGGATTCAGCGATCCATATGTAAAGCTGCAGTTGGGGAAGCAAAAGTTTCGAAGCAAAGTTGTGAAAAAGTGTTTGAACCCATTATGGTGCGAGGAATTCACTTTCAAGGTTGACGACTTGAAAGAAGAGCTTCTTATAAATGTTTTAGATGAAGACAAGTACTTCAACGACGATTTTGTTGGGCAGATCAAAGTGCCTATTCAGCAGGTTTTCGATGCCAAAGACAATTCTCTTGGCACTGCTTGGTACACCTTGCAACCTAAAAATAAGAAGTCCAAAAACAAGGACTGTGGTATGCTCTCTCCCTCTCTCTGAATGCGAGTGTGTGTGTGTGTGTATTCTTTGGTAACATTGAATCTTGTATATATTGTGCATACAGTTCGGTGTTTGGGATAAGATTGGATAGTTTCTGGTATATAGTTTGGTTCATTTCTGTGTTTATCGGCTAATGTTTGGTATATAGTTTGGTTTATTTCTGGTAGTTTTGATAGTTAGGTATATACCGGACAATCCATTTTCTCCTGATTATGTTAAACAAATAGTTTAGGTTAATTCTGGTAGTTTTATAGTTTATTTGGTTGATTTTTTAGGAAAACATGCTCCATTATCTTTTGATCTCAGAAGTGTTCTATTTTTTTTTTTTCAATTGCAGGTGAAATTCTTCTGACAATTTGTTTCTCTCAAAGTAACACATCATTTGACCTGCCACCTGCCAGTGATCCTGTAACATTGCCTAGGACAATTGATTCACCTTCTTCTCCTTTGAGGGCATCCTCTCCAATGAGGTCGGAAGATGTTGTCTCCTCTAAGGAGGAAAAATGGCAAGCATCAACATTAGCTAGTCGAATTGTACAAATGTTTAATAAGAATGCGGATTCAGCATCTGTTAGTTCTATTGAAGCAACTGATGCATCTGATTTACCTGAAACCCTGGATTCAGTTGTTTCCCAGCAGAACTCCGATGAGCAAACTTCATCAGTTGATTTTGAGGAAATGATGAAAAATATGGAGATGAGAGATCAAGGAGGTGAAGTTCCCCCTACTTTACCAGGAGGGTTACTCCTAGACCAGTTGTATGGGACATCACCTAGGGAACTAAACTCAATGCTCTTTTCACCAAACTCGAACTTTTTGAAGTCTTTGGCAGACATACAGGGATCTACAGACTATCAAATAGGACCCTGGAAATATGAAAATAACGATGAGAGTCTAAAAAGAGTGATTTCTTATATTAAAGCTCCTAGTAAATTGATTAAAGCGTTGAAAGCCATAGAGGAGCAGATGTATTTGAAAGCTGATGCTAAGGCTTTTGCTGTTTTATCCACTGTGAGCACTCCAGATGCTCCATATGGGAAAACGTTTAAGACAGAAGTGCTCTACTGCATTACTCCAGGGCCTGAGCAGCCATCAGGAGAACAGTCTTCTCGACTGGAAGTGTCTTGGCGAGTGAACTTTTCACAGAGCACTATAATGAAAGGTATGATTGAAAATGGAGCAAGACAGGGTATAAAGGAAAGCTTAGATCAGTTTGACAAGTTGCTATCTCAGGATGTGAAGCCACTTGATCTTAAAGATGTAGGTTCTGAGAGAGATCAGCTTTTGGCGTCTCTTCAGGTGGAGCGTCAGCCTGATTGGAAACTGGCATGTCAATACTTTGCTAATTTTACAGTGGTTTCTACTATTGTCATGGGTTTATACGTGCTCACGCATATATGGCTGGCTATGCCTAGCACAATTCAGGGTCTTGAATTTGTTGGTTTGGACTTGCCTGATTCTGTTGGTGAATTGATAGTGTGTGGAGTATTGGTTCTGCAAGGGAAACGGGTTTTGGAGTTGATGTCTCGATTTATGCAGGCCAGAGTGCAAAAAGGTAACTCTAATTAGCCTTTTGTTTATTCAAACAACCATGTGATCATTTGGACTAACTGAAGAATCTTTCTGTTAAGCAGTGCTCATCATAGTTCGTGTCATATTTCTTTATCCAAAGTAACTAAAGAGGCTTACATGCGACGTTCATTATATGATGAGACATAAGTACTTATATATATATGTATGCTTAATGTGCTTTATGTTTGTTTATTATCAACTCCTTTTGATACCGTGATTTTAGAATGAGCAAAGTTGGGCTCTGAAAGCATTATGCATCCCTGAAAAGTCATTTGGTTTTATTTTTTCATGTTGATTATAGGCACTGATCATGGAATAAAAGCACAGGGGGATGGCTGGTTGCTCACAGTTGCCTTAATTGAAGGAAGCAATTTGGCTGCCGTTGACGCGAGTGGGTTCTCCGACCCTTATGTGGTGTTCACTTGCAATGGGAAAACAAGAACCAGCTCCATCAAGTTTCAGACACCTAAACCTCTCTGGAATGGTATATTTACTACCATTTTCGTTCTTTTGGTAGTCTTTCTTGTTTTTGGCCATAACAAAAGAACGTTAGCTGGAGTGGTAGAAATTAATGTGTTGGAATGGCTTTCTTAATGAAATTAATGGCTGCTTGTAGAAATTTTCGAATTTGATGCAATGGATGATCCTCCATCAGTGCTGGATGTGGAAGTTTTTGATTTCGATGGTCCTTTTGATGAAGCTACAAGTCTTGGACGCACTGAAATTAATTTTTTAAAATCCAATATTTCGGATCTTTCGGACATCTGGATTCCTCTGCAAGGAAAGCTGGCTCAGGCATGCCAGTCAAAGTTGCATTTAAGAATTTTCTTGAACAATACTAGGGGTAGCAATGTTGTCAAAGAGTATTTAACCAAGATGGAGAAGGAAGTGGGCAAGAAGGTAAAATGAATTCTCTTTCACCTGTAACTTCACTTCATAGTAGGGCGACACTTATCTTATTAAGTGCATTGCCTCCTTCGAGTTGTTGCAGTTAAAATTGCGTTCTCCTCAAACAAATTCAGCATTCCAGAAGCTTTTTGCACTCCCCCCTGAGGAGTTTCTGATCAATGACTTTTCTTGTCATTTGAAACGGAAAATGCTTCTCCAGGTACTTAATTAGATTACAGTTGGAATATATATGTTTTGTCTTCTCCGTCTTCCTTCTTTTCCCTTGACATGTTCATTAGGAGAAAGTACTCAAAAAAAAATTGATTTTAATGATGCTTGGTACTAATCTTTGTTCGTCTTGAATTATTAAATGCGTTATTGATTTTTTTGCTTGATTTCCAGGGTCGTCTGTTTTTGTCAGCAAGAATAATTGGGTTCCACGCAGATCTATTTGGTCACAAGACAAAGTTTTTCTTTCTGTGGGAAGATATAGAAGACATTAAGGTCATACCTCCTACTCTGTCATCAATGGGCAGTCCAATCGTTGTGTTCACACTGTGGCCTGGAAAGGGATTTGATGCCCGGCATGGAGCAAGGACACAGGATGAACAAGGCAGGCTCAAGTTTTATTTTCATACTTTCGTGTCCTTCAATGCAGCACACAGGTAACTTCAAGCATGAGTCTGTTTTCCTTATACCATTTAAGAGAATTCGTGATTGGCTACTAGAGAAGGGCGTCTTACATACTCATGATTCTCATCCCCGAGTTATTCCTAGTTTAATGTCTATAAATTAATGTGGGGTCTGCTTCTACAGCTTAGGTTAGGATCGTAATTGTTTCTCTTGATCTGTTAATGTTCAAGATATTACTGTTGCCTCATTCTCTCTTAGTGTGGCCGCAGTTATATACCATCACATTTCCACTAGAGCAGCTGTAATAGTTGAGGAAGGCAGCAGAAATTTAGCATAAAATGTTTCTCATCTTTACAACAACTTCAATTGTATGCAATTTTGTCTTTGTTTTTCCTCTTGTTTTTGTTGTGTAGGATATCTGAGAAGATGAGAATATCATGGGGCATAAGTTTTTGGTTGTGTGTATTTTTGTTCTGATGTATAATTTCTCAGAAAATAACCTTGCGAGAGTTTATTCTCAGAACAATCATGGCGCTATGGAAGGCAAGAGCCTTGACTCCTGAACAAAAGGTACAAATGATAGAGGAATCCGAAGCTAGTACTGTGCAAACCACCGAAGAGGAGTCTATGGACAAAAACCTTCAAGCTGCAGACGATGAACTCGAAACCAGAAGTCAAGCTATAGATGAGGAATCAGATGCCAAAAGCCTTCTAACTGAGGAGAGTGGTTCGTTTCTAGGAGCCGAGGATATTAACATGTCTTGCATTTACTCCTCTGTTCTCTCTCTCCCTGTGAGTATCTTCTTAATTCCTCCCCCCCCTTCCACAAAAAAAAAAAAAAAAAAAAAAAAAAAAAAAAAAGAATTATTCCAACTAGCTATTATTGACTTGAGAAGCTTTTGATTTTGTTACTTCAGACGAGTTTCTTTATGGAGTTGTTTAGAGGGAGTGAAATAGACAGAAGGGTGATGGAGAGAGCAGGATGCGTCAATTACTCTCACAGCCCCTGGGAAACTGAAAAACCAGATGTGTACCAGAGACAACTTCATTACAAATTTGATAAGCGCATATCCCGATATAGTGGAGAAGTGACTAGCACTCAGCAGAAGTCTCGCCTCTCGGGTAAAACTGGCTGGCTAATAGAAGAGGTCATGACTCTCCATGCAGTTCCACTGGGTGACTATTTCACAGTATGCGCATTTGCCACTTTTAAAATGAACTCTCTCTCTCTCTCTCTCCCTGCCCTGATATTTGGTGCTTCCTTGCAGCTTCACTTAAGGTACCATGTTGAGGATTTACCATCAAGATCTGTAGGGTGCCATGTTCAAGTATTCTTTGGAATAGCATGGTTAAAATCCACGAGACATCAAAAGAGGATCACCAAGAACATTGTGTCGAATGTGCGGGGGCGCCTGAAGGTCATGTTTAGTGTATTGGAGAAGGAATACGTTTCAGGGGCATAGATTATCTTGTCCATGGTGCGAATCTAACAGATGCAACGTGGTTTCCTCTTTCAGTATCTCTAATTTAACCATGAAAACAGAGGTCCCTCAGTACAAAACTCTTGAGTTTGGCATGCAAGCACGGATCTTGGTAACTAGGTGAGGTGATATGTATGCACCCCCGGTTTCCGATGTTTGGAGGTGGAGAAAGAAGGTATCGTGCATTCTTGTTCTTGGTTGACAGTCGAAGGGGTGACCCCACCGGCTTCTTGAGTGTATGTATATACGGCGGCAGCACTGAGCTACTGTGTATTATTTTACAGATTCTAGTATATTATGGTTAGGATCTGATTAGATTTTTCGCTGTGGGTAGAAGTTACCTAATCATGTTGTATTATGATTTGTAATCTTTCATGTGTCATTACCCAAATTATTAGTGCAGATGTATTCTTTACAGCAAATAAGGATAAGGAATTCTGTTCTGTATCAACTGGTAGGAGTTCTGCACTATGTTATGCAGGCAGCAAAACATTTTGTCTGTATTTAATATGAACTTAATATTGTAGGAAATTTTTCATGTTTAGCATATTGAAATTTAGTAACTCATAAACTGGATATTTACAAGTAATTTGTCAAAATGAGAAATTCGGTCATGTTACAACATAATGTAATCTATTACTGTCGCTTCATCTTCTTACTAAATAATGCATATATCTACAAAGCTCCTGCGGAATAAATTCATATGCTGTCACAATTTATTTACTCTTGATTTTTCACAGTCATGTTTTGGTAGTTCGGATCCTCTATCTCATTTTTGTGTGTCACACTCTAAAATCAACCTACAATATGAATTGTAAACTGTAACGTCTGAATCATGAACCCTAAACTATGAACTAGTGAATTATTAGAATTGAACTAATAAATCATGAATTGTGAAATCATAAAGTTTAATATAAAATATTCCCTAATCCAAAAAAATCAAACCTGAATGTAAATTGAAAATCATGAATTATGAATCTAAATAATGAACTTTAAACTCACATAATCACAAAAAATACTTTTTTAGAGTAGGAGATGTGTGGTTGTGTGGGATATGGACTACAATAGAAAATGGGACATAGTTTCTGATAGGTATGACCCAATAACTCCGGGTCGGACTAGCCCGCCAGCCGGGTCAATTGGGCCCAGAAGCGCGAGCCCAACACAGCTAAGCCCAGTCGCAACGCGAGCCCAACACAGCTTAGCCTAGTCGCGGCATATTTGGAAATTGAGATCCCCATGATCTCAATCCAACTGCCATGCAGATTTGGTGGGCGAGATTATTGGGATTTAGTTAGAGTTTCGATTGGTATAGTATAAAGAGGAGAATTGTATTCAGATTGAGGGTTCGAACTTTTGTATTCTAAAACTACAGCTTGTAAGATTGAACTCCGGGATTGAAGGAGAAATAGTGAAAAGCACCCCGAAAGGTCATTACCTTCGCCTGTGGACGTAGATCTCCGGATCGAACCACGTAAATCTTGGTGTCGTTTTAATTCTGGCATGTGGTGATTGTGATTGATTTTAGATATTCGGTTTTGCGCTTTATCAGTTGGCGCCGTCTGTGGGAATCGATTTGAAAGTAAAACCCCAGTATACTTCAACGTCATCGCGTCAGCCATGGTGAACACCCGCCGATCTGCTAACCCTACTCGGTCCCATCGTAATCCCCCCATGGATCAAAATTCCCGTTGCCCCGTCAACAGAATCAGGACCCGCCTGCGGGGCACATTGACGTGCAGAATCTCTCCCCCGCCAATGCGCCGGTGCAAGTTAATCCTCAACCTGCCCCCGAATTACTGCCGGTACAGCAAGTCTTTCTTCGGGAGCATGCCGCTCTATTCCAAGAATGGAATAATCGGCGCGCTAACTCCGGTGGGCGCGCTAACAATGGCGTCGACCAGGAGGCAAGACATCCGCCCGGTGATCGATCTCGCGAATTGGATGAAGATCCACCGCACCGAGCTAGGCCTGATCGCCGCCGACAGCGATCAGTATCTCCTGTGGAGAACCGCAGTTCTAGGTTCGAGGCCCCGTTATGACCATGAGGACGTGGATCGCCGCAGACCTATAGAGGCACCAAAGCGGGCTCACTTGGACTTATACTTGATCCTCTGGAACAAGAGCAAGCTCAGTTTGCCGCCGAGCTTGACAAGGTATTGGGCCTTGATGCTGACGGGGAGATCATCACTCCGTTCTCCGAGGAGATTCTTGCTACTCCACTCCCCGAGGGGTTCAAACTTCCCCCAGTGTCCGTCAACAACGACACCGGAGATCCAGGTAATTTCCTAAGCGCCTTTAAGTATGCTATGTTCAATCGCAGCTGTACACCCCGCCACTTGTGCAAAGTATTTCCTGAGTATCTTCAAGATGAGGCCAGACTTTGGTTCGATTCTTTGGCCCGAGGCAGTGTTACCTCTTTTCGGGATCTCGCCGAGCAATTTTGGGCGCGTTTTCATACACGAGCAAAACCCATGGCCACTCTGGCTGATCTAATGAATCTGGAACAGCGAGATGGGGAGACTGTTACCTAGTTTCTTGATCGCTTTACCGCCGAAAGCTTAAAAGTCGACAGCCGATCTGATGATGTTATAATCACGGCCTTCATGAATGGCCTCTGACCAGGGCCACTCTACACCGAGCTCATGCGACACCCCCCTGCCACGACCCGGGCTCTCTTCGGTATCATAAGCAGGTTCGCCAAAGGTGAGGAGCAAACCCGTCGCAAACGCGAGAAACATGCTACCAAAAGGCAACCAGATAAAACGCAAGCCGGGACCAGTACCCGGCCTAGTGCCTTCAGCCGCCTAAGCAGAGGACAGTTGGAACCTCACGAAGATGTTCCTTAACTCACTCCACTTACTAAATCAAGAACAGAAATACTTTCTGTTCACAAGAACGATCTGCGACCATGCCCACGGATGACTGCTCCGGCCAAAAAACGTAACTGCGATAAGTGGTGTGCGTACCATCACGATCATGGACACGACACCAAAGAATGTCGCGAACTTAGTAAAGAAATTGAGGATTGTTTGAAGAGGGATTTCCTGCGGCAATACGTAGTTCGGACCGAGGACAGATCTCGGTCGAACCAAAATGGTGGCTCACAACAAGGCCGTAGAGGTTACAATAACCGAGGTCCAAGACAAAACAGACCTCAGTGACAGAATAACAGGTCGGGGTATAACAACTACGCACGGCAAGTAGGGTAATCGTTAACAGCCTTAATTGCTACCACTTCCACCTCCTCATGGAGGTCCCGGAGATAATCCACCAAATCACGTTGTCCAAGGGATAATAAACGTGATATATGGGGCCATTCCAACAGGGACTTCCCGAAGTGCCCTGAAGGCCAAAGCGCGTAGGCCTCCTCCCGAGGAGCCACGTCACAAGCGCTTCCACAAATCTGAAACTGTGAGTTTCACTGATGAGGATCCTGTCCCCGAGCTCATCCCACACACTGATGTCATCGTCATTGATATGGCCGTGACCAATGTTGCAATCAAGCGAGTCTTCGTCGACAATGGAGCAGCTGTCAGTGTCATATTCACTGATTGTTTCCAAAAAATGGACATACCTCGCGAACAACTCCGACCCGCCCCCGGGCCGTTACAGACCTTCACTCAGGGTGAGGTCCAACCTGAAGGAATAAACCTCCCTGCTTGGCTTGGTACTTATCCGGCGATAAAAATCATCTTCGTCGATTTTTATGTGGTCAGCTCTCCATCTCCATATAATATGATTCTGGGCCGAGATTGGCTCACCCCGGCGAAGGCCATCTGTTCCACATATCACCTCGCGTTGAAATTTCCTACACCCCATGGCGAGGTGGCCATCCATGGAAATCAAAGAATTTCCAAAGAGTGCATGTATGTTGCACTTAAGAAAACGACCAAGGCTCCTCCTAAGCCTCAGTTTCAAATAGCCACCTCGGCTCTTACCCCGGGTTCATCTGAGTCACTCAGGGACGATACTATTAAGGTGTCGCTCGATCCGGCTAAACCAGAACAAACTGTTACAGTAGGCGTCGTGGACACACCATTGTTGCACAATGCCATCATGCAAACGTTACGAGAATATTCTGAAGTTTTTGCGTGGTCTCCCCTGGATATGCCGGGGGTCTCTCTAGACCTTATTACTCATAAGCTGAATATTGACCCTAGCGTGAAGCCCATACAACAAAAGCGACGACAATTTGCCCCGGAGAGGAACACAACCATCCGAACTGAAGTTCAACAGCTCTTGGATGCAGACATCCTGTTCGAAGTTCACTATCCGTCCTGACTTTCTAATCCCGTGATGGTAATGAAGTCAAGTGGGGCATGGCGGATATGCGTTAATTTCTCCGACCTCAATAAGCACTGCCCGAAGGATTGTTATCCTCTGCCCCCCATCGACCAAAAAGCCGAGGCCATTACTGGGCACAAGGCACTTTGCTTCCTAGATTTATACAAGGGATATCATCAAATTCATATGGATCGCCGAGATGCCCTTAAAACGGCTTTCATTACTGATTTTGGATGCTTCGCTTTCAAGAAAGTGCCCTTTGGGCTCAAGAATGCCGGAGCTACTTATCAACGTCTTATGGACCATGTCTTCCAAGACCAGATTGGCCGCAATGTTGAGGTATATGTTGATGACCTCGTTATTAAAAGCTCCTCCCCTGCAACATGTGTACAGGACATTGCCGAGACGTCCTAGGTTAAATGCAATTGTGACTCCCAAGACAAACTCAAATAATGGTCCTAGGTCCAATTTAATATGGTGGCCAATGTGAAAGATTGGGTGATAGACTCTGGGGCTACATGACATATTTGTGCCAACAGAGATATATTCTTCTCCTATTATGCGGTAGGAAATGGAGAAGAACATGTATATCTTGGTGATTCTCGTACTACAACTGTAGTTAAGAAAGGGAAAGTTCTTCTCAAACGCACATCTGGCAAAACACTGGCACTCAATGATGTATTACATGTACTCACCATTCGAACAAATCTTATTTTTGTGGCTCTCTTAGGAAAGGTTGGAGTGAAACTGCCGTTTGAGTCAGATAAGATTGTGGACCAAGCATATTGCCGCTGGAAGTCCGTATTGTGACAAAAAATAATGTAATAGTTGGAAAGGGGGTACTGTAACTAGGGTCTCTTTGTACTCAACATTTCAAATTGATGAGATATTTGATCAATAAAATTGTTTCTTTCGTTTGCTTTTATCGCGGATATTCATGATGTGATTTCTTACTTAATGTTTCTAAAATATATTGATGATGTGCCAAATTCTTTCTTTTTATCAATTTTAATTTACTATTTGTAAGATGATTAGCCTAAATTAATTTTGCAATAAATTACTTGGGTCTTGTTATACGTTGTCTTTAAACAAATCTTGTGGGTATTTGTTCGATTTTAGTCCTTATTTTAGCTTTTTTTATACTTACGTTTTGTGTTGCATTTAACTATATCTTTTTGCTGAATCTCCTATGGTGTTTGGTATAATTATTAGTGAATTAGGTGAATGTTAAAACAACAATTACTTAGTTCCTCTATCTAACATTTCCACATCAAATGGCATATGTAATTTAAATGATTTATAGGTGGGGTACAATAAACTTTTTTGGTAATTTGGTGAACTATTTTCGCAAAGCCACGAAAATGTTTATAAATTTCTTTATTAGTGTTTGTCTACTTGCCTTATTAAAATTAATAATCACATGATAACATTGATTATATCTAATTTTAATGAGAATGTTATTATTTGTGAAAATATGTTGATGGTAAATGTGGATTTTTTGTTTATGTGATTTGGTATAGAGTTTAGAGGTTCTTATTCTGATGAACATGTTTAAAGATTTTTTTCATTTTGAAATTTTGATGGATTATTAAATGTCTGTATTATATATTGATCAACCGGCTATATTTTAGCATAAAATAAATACATGCCAATAATTAAAAATACAGAGAATAGTGTGTGCCTAACACGCTTATAGGTGAATGGTCAAGGAGGTAAATGTACCTTACTGGCTGATTTTTCCTTGAAAAATGGATTTTACACCTTGGTAAAAATATCTGAAAATGTGGGGGGTTTTCTTATTGAGCTTATGTTGTGAGACCCCGACAGACGTAAAATCAGTCTACCTATTTATTGAGCATAATATTTACTGGTCGCATAAAATTTTATACAGTGACATTCATTAAATTAAATGTAATATTTGAGAGGTACCATAGATTATGTTATTGTGGATTTTCACTGTATAAGGAGGATGTAGTGATGATAATTGAACTTATGATTTACATTTTACGAATTGCAATTAATCAAAAGTCAGCTAAACAAACTATAATTGTTACGGGATTAGAGTTTTATGCTCTTGAGTTAGCTGATAATGGTCAAAGTGGTTGAGAAAATTTCATAGCCATCATTTCTACTGGCGTAAAACTGACGCCATCGGTGTCGATGATTGTGGTTGCCATCCATTACTAAGAATAAAACTTTCAATGGTAAGATCAGACATATTTGTCTAAGATATGAAATGGTGTAACAATTGTTTAAAAGATGGAATTATATTCACTAATTGTGTAAAATTAAGAGTCATCTAGCCAATCCTCTTATTATTAATAGTAAACATCGAGGGTGATGGGACTAAAGCCACTTGAGATTTGACCGTGATGGTAACCCACCCTGTGTGAGTGAAGATCTCATGAATCAGGTTCATATGAGTAATAACAAGTTACTTGTCAGTCCAGTTAGCACTACAAAATCTTGTCCCTGCCTATGGTGTGTGAGTGGTGCTAGACTGCAAAATTGGGAGGAGAAGCTAAACCTTTTAATGAGTTTCATATCCCTTATGGTTGGCGTATTAATTGCAGAATATGCTTGATGAGCTCACCTATATGAGTGTGGAGTGGAGCCGCTCCTATGGGACTAATTATGGCTAAGTCTCTAGAGCACTCATCAATAACCAGGTGTGCATGGCCTATTTGCGCAACAACACGTTGAGCAACAAAATGGGTGTGTAATGCGATGGGTAAGACTTCTAATTTATGATAATAGTATTTGATTCATAGAAACTCAAAGTTTCACCGAAGCTCTGTAAGTTATGTCTTATCAATCTAGGTCTGGTTCATAGTCCAAAAGACACCATATTCGATGCATTACATACGTTATATCCAGCATTAAAATTAATTTTGAATGTTTTTAACTCTTTTGAAATATGTGGGGGATTGTTGGAAAAATATTATTATATCCAAAAGATTTATATCTAATTTGTTTATTATTATTATTAGTATTATTATCTATACTACCAAATCTTTCTAATTACCATTGCTGGACACGTCTTCCACTTTCTCCGAAATACCGTGTTAATACCAAGAGTTTTAAACTTTATCCACACTCACAAAAGGACCAAGTCAATACCGGATATCTTTTCTGTTTTACTCACTCTCCTAATTTTAAGGAAAGGGACGTTGGCTTTCAGAGGGGAAAAATCCATTTTTGGTCCTGTAAGTTAGGCCTTGTCTAGAAAAAATCCTGTATGTTACAAAATTTTAATTTTAGTCCAATATGTTCGTAAATATGTCCAATTTAAGGACAGTCGTCTCCGGCGACCACTTTTTGTGCCGGAAAAAGTCACGTGCACGGCATGTGACCCCAAAAATGGGGCTTTCCGGCGAACAGACCCACGTGGCTTTTTTTTTTTTTTTTTTAATCTATGTGGAAAATCTACTAATTAACACCTAATTTTTTTTTAAAAAAAAAACATAAAGAAAAGCCATGCCACATCACAAATTAAATCCACATAATCTTTTCTTACTACTTCAGATTAATTATTTCCGCTGAATTAAACTAAGTCCTTCTAACCCTAGTTATTTCATGTTCGACCTTTTGCAGCGGCAAGGAATCGTCTTTCTCAATTGAATTGCAGCAAGGAACCTTGTGATTTCAACCTTTACGAGACCGAGATCTTCACTTCCCATAGTGCACATCCTGAATCTGTCGTACTCCCGCAGCGATGGCTAGGATTCGGCCCAGCCTTGATATCGAGAGAGAGAATCCACATTATGGTACTTCCACTGTCCTTTTTCGTTTAGTGTATGAAAGTTATACTTTAATGCCTGCAATTGTAAGTTATTGTTGGATGTGAGTTATTGTTGGTTGTGAGTTATTGTTGGTGGTTGTGCAAATTTTATTTTATAATAGGTTCTAGTGGTCCCTATCTCTACTGTTAAAGTTTATTATTTTATCTTGAAAGTGTTACTGCTGTTAACATGGTGGACTCCACAATTATTCTACTTTTTCGTGTTTGTTGCTTTTGTTTCTTGTGGGCAGTATTCTGCTGAATTTATGTTTTGTTTTTTATTTTCTTTTAAACAAATAAGACTTCACGTGACATTACAGTCATCATGCACTATGGTGGTACTTTTAGACATTTACCAAAAGCTCAGTTCGTTGGGGACCAGAAATTAGTGTTTGTTTATGTCAACGCAGATAGGTTTAAGTATCAGGACCTGTCTGGTTTTTCTGCAGTTAGGGTGGAAGGAGATGTGAGGTTTCACATCATCACTGGGGGTGGTTTTAAACTTGTAACAGATGCAAAAGATTTGAAGACTTGGGCTAAAAAATGTCTGAAATCTAGAGTTTTCCACGTCTATATAGAAAATATCAACTTTGAAGAAGTGGGAAATGTGGGTTTGAGTCAGGATAGAGGGGTCGGGGGTGACGGAGAGGAAGAAGAGGTTGTAGAGGATGAAAATGAGTTGCCTGAGCAGCCCGAATTTGTAATAGGCAATGAAATAAGTGACGATGAAGAAGGTGCGGGTAGAATTGTTATAGACCCAGCTAACGTGGATGAGGGTGAACAAAATGAGTGAGAGGAGTCTAGTGAGGAAGAGGAAGATATTGTTCACACATTCGAACCTGATTTTGACGAACGTAGGGTTTCCGATGATGAGTCTAGTGAACTGTTGTATCCTTCATTCAACCCAAAACCTGTCTTTAACCCCACTTTTGTCATTGGACAAACATTTAGCTCCAAGCAGGAGTTTAGGAAAGCTGTACAATCTCATGCAATTCTCACTAGAAGAAATGTTAAGACAGTTAAGAATGATGAAATAAGGGTTTATGTAGAGTGCCAAGGGGGAAACTGTGAGTGGAGGATGAGGCTTAATAAGATTGTTGGGGAGTCATCTTGGCAACTTAGAGAATATCATAGTAAGCATAATTGTGCCGGTACTCACAATGTTAAGAATCTTAAGTCTACCTGGTTGAGCGAACGGTTTATACAAAGGTTCCAATCTGATTCAAAAAGGAATGTAGTTGGGTTTAGAGTTGACACCATTAATGATATAAATGTTAATGTGTCAAGACAGCAAGCCTACAGGGCAAAGAAGCAGGCGTTGGAACTGATCCAAGGTAACCCCGACGATCAGTATACAAAGCTGTGGGCGTATGCTGAAGAACTTAGGAACACAGATCCTGGCTCTACTGTGATTCTAGGTGTTTCTGATGAGGGGAGGTTTGCTAGGTTCTATGTTTGCTTTGACGCCTTGAGGAAGGGATTCCTAGGAGGTTGTAGACCCCTATTGGGGGTAGACGGGTGTTTTCTGAAGGGGTTGCATGGGGGTGTATTACTGTCTGCAGTTGGCATAGACCCAAATAATAACCTTTACCCGATTGCGTATGCTGTTGTGTCTTCTGAAACCACCGACATGTGGGAGTGGTTTCTCACTGTGTTAAAACAAGACCTGTTTATTTCAAATCCTGCAGATTTTACTTTCATTTCAGATAAGCAAAAAGTTTTAATTCAAGCCTTTAGTAGAGTGTTCCCGGGGTGTGAGCATAGGTTTTGTGTTAGACATTTACACAACAATATGAAGTTGCATGGGTGGACGGGGATAGCATTCAAGAATATGTTGTGGGCTGCAGCTCAAGTGGCTACTCCCGGTGAGTTTAGGGCTCGGATGAAAGAGTTGAAGGAGTATAATCAGAGTGCTTGGGAGTGGTTTAGGGATAAACCACCAAGTCAGTGGAGTAAAGCTTTTTTCAGAGAAAAACCAAAATGTGATGTCTTGTTGAATAATGCATGTGAGTCGTTCAACTCGTGTATCCTAGAGGCTAGGGATAAGCCAATTATCACTATGCTTGAATGAATTTGGGTGTATCTAATGACTAGATTGCAGAAAAATAGAGATAGGACACTGACTAAATGGAAGGGTAAACTCTGCCCCAAAAATTGCAAAGATCTTGGAGATAAATCAGGATAAGATAGGACAGTATAGGCCTGTCAAATGCAACCAGTTCAATTACCAAATAGGCTGTTTTGATGGGACTCAATACATTGTCAACCTTCAAAAGTGGACCTGCAGCTGCAGATCATGGGATCTTACGGGGATCCCGTGTAAACATGCGTTATGCGCCATTCTATCTCAAGTCTCTTGCCCGAGGATTATGTCGATAAGTACTATTTCGTAGATACATATGCTAGGGTGTATGAGCCGACCATCATGGGAATAAGTTATGAACAACTTTGGGGAGAATCAATGTACATTCCACCTTTACCTCCTGACTTCGGAAAGAAGAAACGAGGCAGACCAGTGAAGGCAAGGAAGAGAGGACCAGATGAGCCGAAAAGTGGGCAAAAATCTACTGTTGATCCTACCGTGAAGCGGATGAAGAGACAACAAACTACTGTCAAGTGTGGAAAATGTGGAGCTAGTGGCCACAATGCTAAGAGCAAGAAATGGCCCAAAAATAGTCTAGAAGATGATGAATCTAATGTTGTACCGAGGGCTGAAGAAACAAATGAGAATCAGGTAATATTCTGATTTTTTTTTTCTAATTAATGCTTCAAACAAATGAGGTATCATGAATCTGATGCATTTTCATTAACCTCTTAGTACAATTTTTTTATTCATAAAGGTTCTCATGGATGCTTTGTTTAAATATCATTTGAATATTGTTAGTGACATATCATTTAAATAATGTTGTGGAATGAACCTGATTTTTTTAATCTGATGCATTGTTAGTTATATCTATACACTAATATAAAAGTGTCTTAAGTTTCAGCTAATTTACGTTTGACCTATTTTACCCCTTTTAAGTTCAAATATTCTAAGGACAATATTGTTATTTTCTAATATTCTAATTATTATATTCCGATTCTAATTCTAATCCTAATTATATTCTAATCACATATCTTAATTATCAATTTATCATATCCTAATTATATAACAACCATCGTTCACATATCCTAACGCATCGTATGTTAGCCTGACAATGAAGAAAATTCGGCATACAAAATTGTGTAACAGAGTTTTAATAGTCTGTATTAAGATCACATTGTACTTTTTGACTTAAATACTAATAGTCGATTTTATTTTTTAAAGACCTCAATCAACCTTTGAGATTACATTCAAAGTATTCAAGATTTTATATATTTTTGTAGTATTAAATTCGGTGGATTATAACGTGAGTATTCTAATCACATATTCTAATTTATATACCAAGCATAGTTCACACATATCATAATATACAAAGCATCGTACATATCCTAATTATCATTATATTTGGATCCTAATTCTAATCCTAATTGTATTCTAATCAAATATCATATTTATATACCAGGCATTGTACATCGATGTTTCCAAAGAGAGGTTCAACAAAAAAATATCCTGGACAAATCAAGAAACAAAACCAATCTCGAATCGCTTATTGAATGAAATTTTTTGGAGGAATCACTGATTGAATGAGATTTTCTGGAGAGAAGTCTCGATTTTTTGCTAACCCGGAGAAATCAAGAAAGAATTGAATCATCATTATCGATTTTTAACTAACCCCAGAGAAATCAAGAAACGACTTGAATCGCTTATTGAACGAGATTTCTTGGAGACAGTCTTGGTTTTTTGCTAATCCTGGATAAATCAAGAAACGGATTGAACGAGTTCATTGATCTATGAATAATTAAGAGACATATGCAACTTGATCGTGTAGAGAGGTTAGTCTCTACTATTTTTTTATATTTAAAAAAAAATGATTTCTTAGACTATACATGTTCACTTAATTATATTCTGCAGATAAATATTTATAACTTCATAATTTCTTACAATAAGGAAACTTTTGTTCTTTATCCAATTATCTGAATTCGATGGACATCGGTGTGCTAAAATAATTCTTAGAACTGGAAAGAAACGGTAAGCATTGTTCATCTATAAATAGAAGACTTCGGGGGATAGAAATAGTTTACAAGGTTCAATCCTTACTACAAGACTAAGTGTTCAGCAGAGCACATATAGGTTTTACGACAATGCTCATATTTGGACGAGAATCAGCATCATATTGCATCCACCAGGCGGCAACTGCAGCCATCTGCATTAGATAAACAAAAGAAAAAAATAGTCACAACCATAGAACGAGAGCATAATAGTCTAAAAAATAGAGTCCTTTCGCAAAAAAGAAAAACCAACTAATCTGGTTATCATAAATCCTCAGTAGGAACTATAAAGTCTTTCGAATTATCTCTTAGATTTTACGGTAGTTTTGCGAACACCTATTTAGTTTTTGGTGGAGGTTTTCTTCTGCATGAATTTTAATTTCTATCTGATTACTTATTTTTTCAGTTTAGTCTTTTATAAGGAAGTACAACAGTTTGACATCGTTGATGCTTTTTTTGCTAAAAACACATGAAAATAGTCAAATTTCAGTAATAAGACATTCATTTATTTTACAGGTGAATATTGTTGGATGCTTATCGGAAGAGGATATTGATACTTGTATTCTGGAGTACTTAGGAATAGTTAACGAAATTAGAGGTTCTGCGAGAACACTAAAGTCCAACCCAAGAATACTTCGACCATATACTGCCGATTTGCAGCATCAAGTAAGAAATTACCTATTGTGGCCTTAAAACTTTTGATGTTTCTCATGATAATTGTTTCAATAATTTTTAATTTTACAAATAATAAGTTTGATCAAAATCGGTTATTAAACATCAACAAAATAACAATTTATGCATTATCTAAGAGAATTCAATTGTGAAACAATGATTCTAATATATCTGAGGGAAAATTAGTAAAAATACATGCACCTATCAACACAGTACCTCTAATATGTTTACAATTACTCTCTTTTTTTTTCTTTCTTTTTTTTTTTTTTTTTTTTTGGGTAAAATCACATGTCAACAACAAGTCCAACATCAACATATGTATATCGAAAAAGGAAATGTGCAAGGAAAAAAATAAATATGCTAAGTGCTATTGAAATACAAATAATATAGAAAAGTTGGTAATAGAAAAAAAGCATGTGTCACTGAAATTCCATGTCAATCAAATGGTAAGGCACTTTACATTTTTAAAGAAAAATGATGTATTAAAGTAAATATGTTTTGTATTTATTTATAATTGTAATTTATCTATTATGAAATTTATGTTGTTTAGGAACAAGAATCTATGAATCCGAATGCATGGAGAAACATGAATTGGGAAAAAAAAAAAACCAAATTGCATTTATTGTGGTGCTGCAAGACAAAAGTACGAACCAGCAACCTATTGTTGTGATAATAGAAATATTCAGCTTTCCTCTATTGAAATTCATGATGAATTATACAATAGTTTTACTTCAAATTCAGAAGAGGCTGTTGATTTCAGAAAATTATATTAGATTATACAATGATATATTCTCTTTTACTTCATTTGGAGTTATATGCGATAAAAAACTCGCCTCTGGAAAGTTTATACCTTTAGAACAAAAGACATGACTTATCACTCTCTTCCAGAATTGAAAGCAACCAAAGATTGTATTTTGTTGAAACACATAAAGAGGTTGACAATATGCTTAATGTGTTGCGCAATTCGTCATTCCTAGAAGAACTTGCAAACAAATTCATACGAATCCTTGAAGTAAATCCATACTCAAGAATTTGCGGAGATTAGAAGAATATAGTACAATAGAGAATGTTCAGCTTTAAATTTTACAAGATGTCAATTTTGATCACCGGTTGTATAATTCTCCTATAGCATATCAAGTTGCAACAATTTGGATAGAAGGTAATAATGAAAATACACCACATATGCGAGAAATTTTAGTTCACGCACATTCAGGCGAGCTACATAGAATAAAGCATTACTTTGGGTGTAATGATCCATTATAATACCCACTTATTCTACATAGAGGCGAAATAGGATGACATTAAAATATTAATCAATCTCCTCTAATGGTCAACAAGATAAATCTTGTGCTTGTCTCTTTTTCCAAGGGTAATGGTGGGAGAGAGAGACAGAGAGAACACGATTCATTGATAATATATTATAAAAATATTGTCCTATTATAATATTTAATCAATATAGTTTGCTTATTGATTTTATAGGTACCAATTCATAAAAGTAAATCTATGGGAAGATATGACAAAAAAATGAAGGACAAAGCATTAGAGGAAATAGTCAATCAAAAGTCAATAAATGCCCTTGCAAATATTACAGCAAACGAATTCAGAGGTAAACAATTAAAAAACATATGAAAGTATTAGAAAATCCAATTAAGTTGAAATATATTTTCATGTTAGGCAAGTTTCAATTGCAAACAACACCAACTTCAACTGTACAAATTAATCCAACTTCCGAAGAGTTTGAGGATATAGAACAATGATCAGTCCTCCATATATAATTTGAAAACAAAAATATTATGAGTAATTTTTTTTTTAAAAAAAAATTTCACGAATAGTTAATATATTAAACTTTGTGCAGGTCATGCACCATTCAGGATTCGTTAGATTACGTGCAAACTATTAATGATCGAAATGATAAAAAGTGCAAAGGAGAAAACACTTGAAAATTTTATAAAATAAAAGGAAGGTTTGAGAAATGTAAAAATAACAAAAAAAAAAAAAAAAAAATTAAGTTCAAAAGGCCTCGGTAACAAGAAAGATCAAGAAGGAGAAAAATAACAAGTGCATCCGTAAAAAGAAGAAATTATGCTATTTCAAAACAATTTCCAAAATAAATTGGTTTTTTTTTATTTTTTCATTTTCTTATTATTTTTAGTTCAAATAGATGAATCGTCTCATATAAACCAATTTGAAGCAATTCATTTATACGTACTAGGAAAAATTTGTGAAGTTATTCTATATACTATGTTTGGACTTTTACTCAACTGACAGTTTAACAATTACACTGTTTTAGGACAAAATTTATAAAAAATATACAAATTTTTAAATAGGTTACTATTACTATTGAGATATGATAACTTTCTCTTAATTATATGGGAGAAAGGTGGACTGGTGATAACATTGTGATTCTAACATTATTAGACAATTCTTCAAGAAAGTGATTAATTCTCAAAACACTTTGAAAAAACATTTCGAAATTGCTAAAATAAGAAAAAATCATAAACAAAATAAAAGTGTCAAACATATAATTTCTAAAATTATTATACTAAGTGTCACACGTGCAACGCACGTGCCAAATTCTAGTATCATTTAAATATTGAACTAGACCTGTTAGTTGGAATGTGTTTATTTGGAATGCATTATTTACTATTCTTGTTGTTTGTTATATATTTTGTTAAGTTCTTACTATGGTGGAATTTATTGCTTTGATTTTTATTACTCTAGCTTATTCAGATTTTTTAGGCTAACACCCCTGTTGGAACTGAAGTTCCTGACCCTATCAATGCTGAACATATGCGTAAGGTAAACAATAATTTTCAAAATATTATTTTTTCCTATTTGATTATTGTGATAGGGGAAAGAGTTAACCCAAAAAGTTTCACGATTTTTATTTTTATAATCCATAGAAGCGAGGGAGACCAAGAAAAGTAGCAGCTGCTAATCAAGACCCAAGCAAGACTGTAAGCAATTTTCCCACATGATTTTGCAATGAATTTTTTCCAAGATTAATATTTTTTCTGCTGTTGTTCAAAATAGGTGAAACCTCCCATGCAATTTCTTCAAACCACAAACGAGGTTGACAAAAATGTTCTTGTTGTTCAGCATGATGTCCCAGAAGAGCTAACTGAGTTCGAAGCACCGTATTATGACACATTTCAAAGTCCATTGATACCCGGACCATCAATGTTTGAACAATTGCAGATGGGATTGATGAAGGCATCCTCTCAAGCTATTTCAGCTCCCGCCCAAATTTTTTCTACTAATATTGCTCAAAATCTGAAGAAAAGCTTCATAGGCAGAAAAAAGCAAAGAAAAGCCAAAAAGGTAGTTGCATCTTGTTTATTGAAGACAAACACATTATCAAAATCTTGTCTGCTGACATATCGTCCGATGTATGTATGTGGATTTGTAGGTATCAAATACTAGCCAAATTTCACTACAACTCCATGATAAAGTGGAAGCTTGTCAACTTAATGTGGACGATGAAATACAGCCCCCTGATCCAACCCAAGAAACACATGATGACTCAGCTGCTGATCCATGCCCACAATCCCTAATTAACAACCCTCCGGTGGACACTAATCCATCTCTTCACATGTCAGCTTTAGGTCCACCACATCAGATCCCAGTTCAAGTGGCCCAAAATAGATTATAGCATTTTCATTCTACTAGATTAATGAATGTTTGAACTACATTTTGATTTTTGTTGTTTTGGGACATATCCATTTCTCTTGGTGTAATAGATATAGCTTCCAGCTACTCTCATTTTGGTCAAAAGCATTTCACTTTTGTACACCAATTGGGTATTTTTGCTGCTCAATGATATAAAACCCACCTTTTACATTTAGTTAGTAATTACAAATCAACTTATTTCCTGTTCTTTTTAGCATTATTTGTTTGCCTTGTTCCCGGCTTATGTTAGTGGTAGATAGAAAGTAATATGCAAATCACCAAATAGTTGAGGACAATGTCTAGATAGAGAGTAAACTGAAATTGATCATTTGGGTAAAAGCCTTTTACATGGGCATGTGAAGCCACAAACTGTTGAACATAAAATGTACTAATCAATCCAAGGAAATCCTAACAATGCAAGAACCTGATACACAATATATCAAGACTAGAAACACATGAAACACTTAGTTCCAAGCTCCAAGCATTCAATGAAGCATCCTCACACCCAATGGTGAAGAATGCATGGAAAAGGCAAATATACAAACAAAAAATGTGGTCAATGCCATTAAAATTCTCAACAACTTTTTATTCTTCAGCTTCAGGAACGTCCTTTCTTGTTTCAAGCTCTTAATTTCTTCATTCAGACACTTCATCGCCTTCCTCGTTTCTTTATAAACCATCTTCAGATCTTCCAAATCAGACTTCATCGCCATGTTCTCTTGATTGATTAACTCAAAGAAACACCCATGAACACCATTTACAACATCATCAACCCAAATAAAGTTGTTGCATCCCCCCCTCTGCAGCAACATATAATTACCACAATTTCAGACTTTCTAAAATCTGGTATACAAAATCAAAGTAAACAAAAACAAAAAAAGGACGTATAAGTAGAACATATACTTACATTGTAATTCAGGCATCCGTAAAATTCTTTGCCCCGATTTTCTGGAGTCTTTGAAACGCGAATAACTGTACGGAGGCCGCAATCACATGATGTGCATCTCACAGAGTAGCATCCTGACGAGTTATGCGAACGCGAACGCGAGGCAATGGAATTCTCAGACATTTGGGAGAATTCGGGGGGTAAACGATTCTAGGGTTCTTATTGTTGCTTCTTTCGAATTTGGAGGTGTTGATATGCTGAAGACGAAGACCCCTTTTAACTCATAATTAATCTGAAGTCGTAAGAAAAGATTATGTGGATTTAATTTGTGATGTGGCATGGCTTTTCTTTATGTTTTTTTTTTTTAAAAAAAAATAGGTGTTAATTAGTAGATTTTTCACATAGATAAAAAAGCCACGTGGGTCTGTTCACCGGAAAGCCCCAATTTTTGGGGTCACCTGCCGTGCATGTGACTTTTTCCGGCACAAAAAGTGGTCGCCGGAGACGACTGTCCTTAAATTGGACATATTTACGAACATATTGGACTAAAATTGAAATTTTGTAACATACAGGATTTTTTCTAGACAAGGCCTAACTTACAGGACCAAAAAAGGATTTTTCCCGCTTTCAGAGTATATAAAGGAGATTTCTTTCTTGATATACAAGAAAAAAAGTTGTACTATCTGATTCCTAAATTCTTCTCTTACACGTATTATAGATGAGTTAGATTTTGCTGCTCCTAGTACAGAGGAAAAAAAAGAAAAAAAAGAAAAAAAAAAACTAGAATAACTTATTAAAATTGAGGGACACCGGGCACGATTCCACACCGGTGAAGCGTGTCAATATACCGAGAGGGTCTTAGCCACCAAGTGAGCATCCATCCTAAAACCAATTGGTGATAGGAGGAGTGACTCACTAGGTTATAAGGGCATCTCTCTTCTAGCATTATTATCAATGTGGAACAACTCACATATGAACATTTATCATTCAATTTAATATTCCAACACGTCCCCCTCACATGTGAGTCCTTCGTTAATCCAATACAATGAGAACATGATCACCCAGCTCGTCACATTGACAAAGCCCATCCGGTTCGAGCATGGGGCCTGCTCTAATACCATGTTAAAGTCGAGGGACGCCGGGCACGGTCCCACACTGGTGAATCGTGTCAATATGCCGAGAGAGTCTTAGCCACTAAGAGAGCATCTATCCTAAAACCAATTAGTGATCGGAGGAGTTGTTCACTAGGCTTATAAGGACATCTCTCTTCTAGCATTTTTACTAATGTGGAACAAAATTCACACGTGAACATTTATTATTCAATTTAATATTCCAATACGCCCCCCCCCCCCCCTTACATGTGAGTCATTCGTTAATCTAATATAATCAGAACACGATCACCCAGCTCGTCACATCGACAGAGCCCATCAGGCTCGAGCATGGGGCCCTTTCTGATACCATGTTAAAGTCGAGGGGCCCCGAGCACGGTCCACACCGGTGAAGTGCGTCAATATACTGAGAGAGTCTTAGCCACCAAGTGAACATCCATCCTAAAACTAATTGGTGATAGGAGGAGTGACTCACTAGGCTTATAAGGACATCTCTCTTCTAGCATTTTTATCAATGTGGGACAACTCATATGTGAACATTTATCAATTTAATATTCCAACAGAACTTGTTGTATCCTGGGAGGATTACACTTGTAAATCCTTAAGGACAGTGCATTTGCGCGCCTCAAGTTTATTCGGTTTCTTCTTCACCTATTTTGCGCTCTATTTTTCTAACAATTTTATCCCAATAAAAATATTAGATCAATAATTCATACAATTAAAATTTTCCACGTCAAGATTTCCACACGCTGCTCCATCCATAAACAAACATACCATTATTGTCCTGAAATTAAAGTTTTATGGTTATTATTTATGACAACATATCTTTAATAACATAATCTTGTGTGCACTTCGTTTACAGAAATATATATGTGCGCTCGGACCTCGTGATCCACGTGCGACCCGCCTCTTACCTGTGGGTAGCAATTTCTTTTGATACTAACATTACTTATTTTGTATATATATATATATATATATATATATATATATATATATATTAACGTGCATTTTCAAACAATTAGGTGGTGATAGACTTGATGGTCAGTGCCCTTGTTTTGTAGCTGTGAGGTTGTAAGTTCGGAACTCGCGACCTACAAGTTTATATTTTAATTTATTTTTATTTAATTAATTATCTTATTTATGCATTACTTTATATAAATTATATATATTAATGCGTGATTTTAAATCATTAGGTGGAGATGGCTTGATGGTGGGGCTGTCAGACGGGTCGAGTTGAAAACTGATTATTACGAAATTTTCACCAACTCGAACTTGTGCCGCCAATCCAAATGGGGTTGAGACTTGCAACGCAAATCTGAACTGTTCGGATTGCGGGTTCGTACGCCAACCCATTTCTAACCTGAATTTAGAAAAGAAAAAATAATCATGCATTTCTACTTTTCCATAGAAATCTAAAAGGGTTCTTATAAACCCTAAAACATGAAAAGGTCACAATATATACATGTTTAAAATTTCAAAGCCATTGTGAACAATATATTCATGTCCCCCCAAAGATTAAAACAGATTAAGTAGATAATATAAATACAACCAACAACACAAGATACACATTACACGTTGGTAACTCAAAATTTTATGCTATTTTTAGGCATATATCCATAATTAAAATAGTGCAAAATCGTGTGAAATAGTACTTCTCATCCCTCGTTTCCATATATTTGGCGGATTTTATTTCTTTGTTAAGTTTGTAGTATTTCAATACAAAATAGTGCATGTTGGAGAAATTGTAAAATCCCAATCGCACTTGAGTAAAAGGAAGACTTGGATGTAAGGAAACAAGTAATTGGGGTCTAAAAGAGACATTAGATTAGCGCATAACGAATTTAAACTAGCCAGAAGGAATAGTAGAAAAATTATTTCACAAATGAAGCATTTGCTCGATCGAGCAGGAATCTTGTTTGGTCGAGCATTTGTATTAGGATAGCTTATGCCGTCGTGGAACGTTAGCTCGACCAGACTAAAATCTTGCTTGGTCGTGCAAATGTCGTCGCCAAGAAAGAGAGAAACGTGGAAAAGGGTGTTATTCATTTTGGATCCTATTGAGACCTAATGTTGTACTCCTATAAATACATAAACGTAGTTATTCATCAAAGACTTAACGATTGAGAGTTTTAGTATAAATATTAGTCTTTTAGAATTTTCTGGAGCATACTTAAAGATTCAAGGATGAAGAAGGACAATTTATCATGTCCCATTCATCGGTGAACAATAATATTTCTTACTCTATTTCTTGTTTATTGTTTTGAATATGGTTTTATTTATGATAATTGTTTTTATTATTTCTACTATGGAGTAGTAATTTTATATCTTAGAGTTTAGAAAGTAGGTTTCAATTACAATGTAGATATTTATATGTTATCCATAATTTGTGTGCATTCTGTTGTTATTCGATATGTTGCATTACGATTGATGTAAGGTTAGTCTGATCACCTAGTCTAGCACTCACAAATTATATATCCAATTTACTAACCGATGAGGATATTGATGGTCAAACAACACACGACATAGTATGTCTGAGAAACCAGGTAATGAGACATTATGTGGGTCATTAGCGATCATATACACTTCTTCCCGAAGGTTGGTTTGTTTTTGTGAAGCCTCGTAACAACAGAAATTAGGGAAAAATATATGTGTCTGCATGTGTTGTTGTCTATGATCGCATATTAATTGATTATGAAATTGAACATTCTAAGATAGCTTTTATATTATTGAATCTTTTTTTATTTATTTATTCGCAATTAGTAGTAAATCTTTATTTTGTTACTAAAATCTTAGGGTCTTGACTTTAGTAATTAAGATAATTACCGATCCAATCATTATTCGTTCTGCCTAGATATTTTAGTACTAACATTTGTAACATCCCGAAAATTTTATCTATTATTTAATTCTAAAATATTATTTTTCGTGGTCATATAATTAACTTTTACATTATATACTTTATTACGTTTTTGTGAAAGTTGTGTCTTGATATTAATTTGTAACAGCAAAAGTGGAAATAATAATAATATTAGTTAAATTAAGCTCAAAATCTTATACATAGATATTTGTGTTCAAACTAGTTGAAATTTTAGGACAATATAGTCAGTTTGCTAATTACTAGTATTTATTTTCTTAGCCAAATTCAAGTAAAGAAGCCCTTATATTAAGTAAAGAAGCTCTTACATTTATTTTAAGTATAACTACTTGCCAACCATTGACTATTACGATATCCCAAGCTAAAATTAGCTTAGGTGCTTTATTTCAAGCCTAGTACACAAGAAAGGTGTAGCACTCGGTACTTTTATATATATGATAAAATTCGATACATATATATTCCATTTTCCAATATATACTTATCCATTCATTGTTTTACTGAACTGGGCCAAGCCATTATGATTCCAATTCAAAATGTGGTTAGGCCATAACAAGTTGATTTGGTCCGTCTAATATTTTCATGCCCAATTGCATTGGAAATCATTATTTAATTATTTGCAAGCTCATTTGTTTGCAATTATATTTAGTTATTGATTTAAAGCTCAATGTCTCTTAGGAAAATCATTCAACATATTTTAGTCAATTGCATCCATCTAGGAGCTCAAGACTCAAGCCCAATGTACTAAAATGCAACGAGTCATGTCTTGAGCCCGAAGTAAACCTAGGTATAAATACAACAATTATATATATATATATATGCAATCACTTTACTCCATTCACAATGGCCATCAGCCATCTCTCCTCCATTCGGCGCCTCTTCTGCCATTACACCATCATTAAATCACCCTTGTTATCTCAACAAAGATAAACAAATTATCAGGAACATTCACGCTGAGAATCACGAGAATTTCAGGTAGCTTCATATCTAATGTCTCATTGTTTCTCGCCTTGGTCTTTTGTTTAATCAGTGACTCCATTGCCCCCAATTAAATCCGGCAAAATCCACTATCCGCGTCGGTGTCGGCATCGGCGTCGCCGCCTCCATCCTCACCAATAATTGTTTGCCTATTTGCGTACACGTATGGCGGTGCCCGTCAGATCAGCATCAGTAGGCAGTGAGTGTGTGCGTCTTTGTTTGTATGTGTGCGTGGTGTGACTGAAGAAGAGGGAGGGAGATATTAGACGTATGTGTGCTGGTGTTTATATTGATTTGGAGTTTTTGCGAGATGTGTGTGAGTACATGGGTGTGTATTTTCGTATGTGAATCAGTGTATGTGTGTGCTGGTGTGTGAGATTAGGGTGCGAAATGGTGTGTGTATTGGCGTGTATGTGTGAGTTGTGGTGGTTCTGTATATGTGGATGTGTTAATGTGTATGTGGGAGTAGGTTTATATTATGGAATGTGTGTGATGATACGTGTTGTGTAATCGTGGGTGTTAAGGAAGTTGGCTCATAAACTCAGATTTCAGCTGAAAACGGTTAAAAGGAATAAAAGCAGTTAAGAAGCGTTTCAGGAAGAACAAATTCAGTTATTCTGTTAATTAGCTTTGACAACGGTTTTTATCCAAACCGTTGTCGTTTTACTGTTGTCAATTTCCAAGAGCAGTTTTGTTGCTGAAGTAGTTATGATCAGTTTTCTTTGGATTAATCTCAACCATTGCTTCCAAGACGGTTTTCCCTTTAGCTCTGGTATATGTAGATTATCAAGATCAGTTAGATAAGGCATGACAAGAGAGGAGAGAATAGAGAAGGGAAAAACACTCTTGAGAGTAGCTAGTGAATCCTTCAATCATTGTTGTGAAGTGATCACTTAGGGAATGAGTGTGTATTTTCTGGGAATCATTCAGCGAATAAGAAGACGAGATATCCTCCCGTGGACGTAGGCATCTTTTTGGGCCGAACCACGTAATTCGCGTTGTTGATATTACTTTCTTTCTTTGTTAAACTTTCTTGCATGTTATTGTGATCTTCAAGCTATTGGTTGCTTGATTGTTTGTTGTGGAAACAATTGAGTTGTGTTGAGAGAATTGAGAGCTACGGATTCACAATTTGGCGCCATCTGTGGGAAGAAAGGATTCGTGCCCACATTGTATTTGAAGTTTTGCCAGGAGGAAGAAATCATCTGATTCAAGGAGTTTCTGATCTTGATATTAAATCATGGCTGCAGCAAAGTTTGATGCAGAGAAGTTCTCAGGGAAGAACGATTATGGTTTGTGGAAAATCAAGATGAAGGCCCTGTTGACACAGCAAGGGTTATCTGCTGCGCTTCTAGGGGAGAAAGCCAAACCAGAAAAGATGGACCAGGCTCAATGGCTAGAAATCTCAGACAAGGCTCACAGCACACTTATACTTTGTCTCACTGATAAAGTTCTCAGAGAAGTTTCAAAGGAATCTACTGCAGAAGGAGTCTGGAAGAAATTGGACAGTCTTTACATGTCCAAATCTCTGGCCAACAGACTCTACACCAAGCAAAGATTGTACTCATTTAGATTCACAGAAGATAAATCAGTAGAAGACCAGCTAGATGAGTTTACAAAACTCATTGATGATCTTGAGAGTCTTGAGGTGGATCTGGAAGATGAAGATAAGGCCATTCTCCTACTCAATGCCCTCCCCAAGTCCTATGATCATCTCAGGGACACTCTACTCTATGGAAAGAAAACAGAGATTACATTGGAAGAAGTTCAGATTGCACTAAGGTCAAAAGAGCTTCAAAGAGAAAATGAATTGAAGATGGGCACAGTAGGAGATGGTTTGAATATCACAAAGGGCAAACAGTTCAAAAATAAGAAGAAATCTCAAGATGCAGTCAAGAAAGATCCACAGGCCAAAGCTAAGGGAGATGATGGAAAAGAAACCAGAAAGTGCCATCACTGCAAGAAGCCAGGGCACTTGAAGAAGAACTGCTGGGACTGGAAGAAGAAGCAGACTGAGAAGAAGCAAACTCAGAACACTCTAGATCTTGCCACAACAGAAGATGAAGCCCAAGTTCTGAATATTTCAGATGGAAATCCTGAGGAGCTATGGATTCTTGACAGTGGGTGTAGTTTTCACATGTGTCCTAAGAAGGAGTGGTTTCAAGATTTCCAGGATCAAAACTATGGATCTGTGATGCTGGGGAACAATCAAATATGTCAAGTCAGAGGCATTGGAAACATTCACATCAAAATCCATGATGGATCTGTGAAAGTATTGACTTCAGTAAGGTACATTCCTGAACTAAAAAGGAACCTAATAAGCTTAGGTACTCTTGAAAATAAAGGATGCAGCTTCCAATCACAAAATGGAAGTTTACACATCATAAAAGACAATAAGGTAGTGATGAGGGGTATAAAAAGATCCAGTCTATATTACTTGGATGGAAGTATTGTTATGGGAACTGCCACAAATATAGTAGATGCTGAATCTCTCAAATGGCACTCAAGGTTAGGGCATGTAAGTCAAAATGGCTTAAATGAATTGCTCAAGCAAAACCTATTACAGCACAAAGACAAGTTCACCATAAACATGTGTGAGACATGTATTCTGGGAAAAAGCAAGAAACTACCTTACACTACTGGTAAACACATCTCCTCATCACCTCTTGAATATGCTCATTCAGATTTATGGGGTCCATCAAGAACTACCTCTCTAGGTGGAGGGAAATACTTTCTGAGCATAGTGGATGATTATTCCAGGAAATTATGGATCTATGTCCTGAAAAATAAGTCAGATGCTTTTCAAAAGTTCCAAGAATGGCACAAGGAAGTTGAAAGTGAAACAGGGAAAACTCTGAAATGCCTAAGAACTGATAATGGACTGGAATTTGTCTCTGATGATTTTAACAAGTATTGTGCTGCCAAAGGGATAAAAAGGCATAAGACTGTGCCAGGAAACCCCCAACAGAATGGAGTCTCAGAAAGAATGAATAGGACAATTCTTGAAAGGGTAAGGTGCATGCTACTGGAATCAGGACTAGCAAAGAGGTTTTGGGCAGAAGCTGCCTCAACAGCAACCTACTTGATAAATAGATGTCCATCCTCAGCTATTGGTTTCAAGACTCCTGAAGAAATGTGGTCTGGGAAGAAACCAAGTTACAATCACCTAAGAGTTTTTGGTTGTAAGGCTTTTGTGCATTCTAAAGGAGATAAGCTTGAGGCAAGAGCTCTCAAGTGTGTCATGCTGGGTTATCCCAAAGGCATAAAAGGATATAGGCTTTGGTGTATTGAACCAGGGTTAGGAAAAATCTTGGTAAGCAGGGATGTTGTTTTCTGTGAGGAAGAAAAACCTTTCAAGCAACAGAAACACACTGATATTCTCATCACTGATCAATCCACCAATTCTCCACTTAAGGTGGAGAAACCAGAGTTATTTGAAGATGGTGATACTGAAGAAGAACATCAGAGTGACACAGAGTTGGACACTGAACATGAAGATCAAGGAAGCTACCAACTAGTCAGAGACAGAGTTAGAAGGATTCCAAAGCCTTCAATCAAGTATAATGATGATTATCTGATGGCTTATGCTTTTGTAACTGCTGAAGAAGTTGACAATAGTGAACCAAAAACTTATTCAGAAGCTATGAGCAGCTCAGAGAGAGATCAATGGCTAATTGCTATGCAAGAAGAAATTGAATCTTTGGAAAAGAATAAAACCTGGGAGTTGGTAAGAAAACCTACACATCAGAAACTTGTCAGCTGCAAGTGGATATTCAAAAAGAAGATGGAGGTTTCAGAAGCAGAAAGAGTAAGATTCAAGGCCAGGTTAGTGGCAAGAGGTTTTACTCAAAGGGAGGGAGTGGATTATAATGAAATCTTCTCTCCTGTTGTTAAACACTGCTCTATCAGAATTCTTTTGGCCATTGTCACTCAATATGATCTAATTCTGGAACAATTAGATGTGAAAACTGCTTTTCTTCATGGAGATTTAAAGGAGACTATATACATGAACCAGCCAGAGGGATTCATTGCACCTGAAAATGAAGGAAAGGTATGTTTGCTAAAGAAATCTTTATATGGACTAAAGCAAAGTCCTAGACAGTGGTATATCAAATTTGATAATTACATGAAGGGTATAGGATACAACAGATGTAGATATGACAACTGTGTGTATCTCAAAAGGGATGGAAAGACAGTGATCTCCTATCTACTTCTATACGTGGATGACATGTTGATAGCTAGCAAGGATCCAGAAGAAATCAAGTCATTAAAGGAAAGTCTTCAAGCTGGTTTTGAAATGAAAGTGCTAGGGTCTGCAAAAAGGATCTTGGGTATGGATATTTTAAGAGACAGGAAATCTGGATGTTTGTGGTTGAGTCAACAGTCATACATTGAAAAGGTTTTGAAGAGATTCAATATGCATGAGTGTAGGAAGGTGTCTGTTCCTCTAAGCCAACAATTTAAGCTATCAGAGCTACAGAAACCTAAAGATGATGAAGAAAGAGCTGAGATGAGCAGAGTTCCATATTCCAGTGCAGTTGGATCTGTTATGTACTCTATGGTGTGCACCAGGCCTGATGTGGCTCATTCAATCAGTGTGATTAGTAGATACATGGCTGATCCTGGTAAAAGTCACTGGGAGGCTTTAAAATGGTTATTCAGATATCTAAAAGGAAGTTCAAGTCATGGTATTCTGTATCAGAAGTCAGAAGAAATTTCAGAGAATTTTCTTTGTGGATATGTTGATTCAGATTATGCAGCTAATTTGGATTCAAGAAAGTCTCAGACAGGATATATATTCACCTTGTTCAATTCAGCAATAAGCTGGAAGTCAATGCTACAGTCTGTAGTAGCTCTTTCAACCACAGAAGCTGAATTTCTTGCAGTAACAGAAGCAGTGAAAGAGGCCATCTGGCTTAAAGGGATTCTCAGTGAGTTTGGGTTGCTGCAGAAAGGAGTTAAAGTCTTTTGTGATTCTCAGAGTGCTTTGCATTTAGCTAAGCATCAGGTGTTTCATGAGAGATGCAAGCACATTGATGTTAGACATCATTTTGTGAGAGATGTGGTGGAGAGTGGAGTTGTTGAGTTAAAGAAGGTAGATACAAAAGAAAATGTTGCTGATATGCTAACCAAGTCATTACCTGCTGATAAATTTAGGTACTGCCTTGAGCTAGTAAATGTTTTACCTCAGTAAGAAGGAAAAAAGCTCCTTGTTAGTTGCAAGGAGGAAAATGGAGGTATTGAGTTGGTTTGCTTGATGGTTTTGTGTTTTGGTTTGCAATTGGATTATTTTGTCTTCGTTGATAGCCAAGGTGGAGATTGTTAAGGAAGTTGGCTCATAAACTCAGATTTCAGCTGAAAACGGTTAAAAGGAATAAAAGCAGTTAAGAAGCGTTTCAGGAAGAACAAATTCAGTTATTCTGTTAATTAGCTTTGACAACGGTTTTTATCCAAACCGTTGTCGTTTTACTGTTGTCAATTTCCAGGAGCAGTTTTGTTGCTGAAGTAGTTATGATCAGTTTTCTTTGGATTAATCTCAACCATTGCTTCCAAGACGATTTTCTCTTTAGCTCTGGTATATGTAGATTATCAAGATCAGTTAGATAAGGCATGACAAGAGAGGAGAGAATAGAGAAGGGAAAAACACTCTTGAGAGTAGCTAGTGAATCCTTCAATCATTGTTGTGAAGTGATCACTTAGGGAATGAGTGTGTATTTTCTGGGAATCATTCAGCGAATAAGAAGACGAGATATCCTCCCGTGGACGTAGGCATCTTTTTGGGCCGAACCACGTAATTCGCGTTGTTGATATTACTTTCTTTCTTTGTTAAACTTTCTTGCATGTTATTGTGATCTTCAAGCTATTGGTTGCTTGATTGTTTGTTGTGGAAACAATTGAGTTGTGTTGAGAGAATTGAGAGCTACGGATTCACAGTGGGCAAGCATGTAAAAGAGAGAATAGTATTTTGTTTATACTCAAGAAATTGAGGGAGAAGAAAGAGTACTGGAAGGAGGTGAAGAGAGAGAGAGAGGGGGGGAGAAAGGTTAATGGGAGTGAGGTGTTTTGGTTGACTTTGGGAGAGACTAGTATATATCCCGCACGGAAGTCTATTTATATAGTAATATTTTTAATAAAATATATATTATGTGATCCACTCATCTAAATTGTAACCAAGTTTTAATCAAATAATTATTTAAACATTTTGAATTAGACATTAGACAATCGTAAGCATTATAAGCATTAGATAAATCATTTTGCACAATAAAATTAAGATAAATATTAAATGTAAAATCTATTTTTATAATTCATTCAATTTTGTTTGAAACTCACACATGTGATCGGTGTGTCACTTTTAATATATGGAATCTATGGTTCAAATTGACGATCGTAAAAAAATAGAAAAATATTTATATTAAAAAGAAAACTAATAGAATGGTAACATCATAAACATAAAAAAATAGAAAATTATTTATATTAAAAAGAAAATAATAGGATGGTTACATCATAAACATACTTTTAGAATCAATATATGAATAAAAGTCAAGTGATGTTCAGATTCAAAAGATAGCAGAAAAAATAAAAAATACTTATAGTAGTTTTTAGCATTTATTTCAGTTTAGTAATTGAACAGAAAATACAGACTTTAGTAAAATGTGTATAGCCCATTTTTTATGTTGATGATGAGGTCGCTCGGAATAGTTTCTCTTTATTTTATTCAACAAAATTGAGATAAGAAATTTAATAATATAATTGATCAATTATACCTTTTTAATAAAATAATCTATTGTACTTGTAAGATTTTCTTTAGCTAACTTCTTTTATTTTTTTTATACAAGCCCTACACAAATAATTCAACCACAATAGATATCAAATTTAATCCAAAATCGATATCAACAATCGGTTTCATTCTTCAAAAAAATGGAAAGTTGACAAAACTTCTATAAAAGAATAGTGGAAAAATATATTTATAGAAATTCTCTCCTTATTATTTTTATGTATATATCGAATATTGATTTATTTTATGTAAAATGAAACAAACCAATTGATTGTATTTTTATAGAATAAATAAATTAATATTTTTATAGAAAAAAAACTATTTAACTAATCTTGGTTTACAGACCAATAAATACTGACATTTAATACAAATAATCAACCAAAAAATAATATGACTTTTCATATTGAATGTTTCATTATAATATGTGCGACATGAATATTAAATTAAAGTTCGTGAAAAGACCATTAAAATGATAGTATTATATTACATAAAAATGGGTTAGAAATGAAAAAAAAAAAAAAAGAAGTTATTATTATTATTTTTTTTAAATAGTTTAAACTTTCCAAAATTACAACTTAATTACAGAATTATGGTCCAAAATTTAGCCGAAAAAAATTAAAATTACGAAATTAACCTTCTTATAGTGCGTGAGTAATCGCGCACACACACACAAAGATTTTTGGTTTATCTAAACAAAAAGCTAACTTATAATGTAAAAATTAACTTTTTTCTTTGAAAATTAGATTCTCATTTGCAATTTTAACATTTCACTTGGTGATTTCAAATATACTTAAATAATTCTTATTTTTAAATAAATTTGAACATTAAAAAAACACAATCCAAAAGGTATTCAATAATTGGATAAGAAATTAAGATCTGTGAGTTCTTCAATATATTTGAATATTGTTAAATTTTATTTGATGTTGTAATTTATTCAAATAAAATTTATATTTTTGTTAAATGGTATATTTATTTAAATATAATTTTTTTTATTAGATTTAAAAAGACATAATTGAGGTAAGTTAGTGCAACAAATTATTGTATTGGTTGCAAAGTGTAAAAAATATATAGTTGAGGTTCGTTATGTAAAAGAATAAAAATAAAATTGCAAAATCTAGCAAATTGATGTTATAATTTAGATTGCAAATTGTAATTTTTTTAAATTTTTTTTACATTATATAAAAATATGAATAAGTAATAAAAATATTTTTTATTATAATTATGAAAAGACATTGTTATATAAAAAAAAAAGTACATGCTCAAAGCTCCTGTATTTCCACGACTAATCAAACAAACATTGTTATTATAAAAATATATAAGCAGATATAACAATTTAATAAACTGATTATAAAATTAAAATATTAACTTTTTACCTTTAATTTAATAAATTAGGAGTTTCATTATTTAAAGAATGATTTTTCTCCTAGAGTAATTTAAATAAAGAAAATATTTGAAAGTTCATGTCGAATAAAATAAACTGATTAGTTGTATTTTTATAGAAAATCAATCAATATTTTTTTTATGAAGGAATTATTTTACGCATTTTTAATTGCAACTTAACCTCAATATTATAGTCCAATTCATAATTAACACGCAAACGTAATATAATAATTAACTAATAAACAATCTGTTATCAAGTATCTCTTTTTAATATATGTGATCTCCATGTCATATTAAAGATCGTAAAAAGATAAATAATTTGATATATTATGTCTGAAAAACGGATTAGAAATGAAAAAAAATATTTATAATTAAAAAATCTATAAAAAAATTATGAACTTACCAATACTAATAAAAACTTACCAATTATAGCCTTAAAGTTTAGGCGGGAAAACTAAAAGTACTAAACTAACCTCCATTTTACTTTTATATATATATAGATGAGATATTAAGTTGAGATGTTTGTGTAAGTTTGATGGGTAATGGGAGGGTGATCACGTGGGTACTGGAGTAGGTTTATATTATGATATGTGTGTAATTGTATTTACATGTTGTTACTTGTCAATACAAGTGACTATTTAATTTGCTACTTGCCAATACAAGTTTAGCTCATTATCATTATGCTACTTGTCAATATAATTAGGATTACAAACATTATCACTATGATAACTGTACGTTGTATGCCTCTATATTTGTATAATTATTGTAATAAATTGTTACTCCCACTAGCTGAAAGAAGCTCACTCAATTTAGTTGAGGCGGAGCCCAGACCATATGATAGTCAATAAAATTTAAATAGACTACCTATCATTTATGTCTATTTATTTGATTATGTGATGAAATATTGAAGTAGTTGTCATGAATAGATTAATAAATTATACTTATTTGAGATTCTTTCATATTGCTATTTTTAATGTTAATTGACTAATATATATTTTATAAATTGAAGAATGGAACTTCTCGGTGTTTGTGATATTTGAACTTGTGTGTTGTTAATTAGATTTATTACAAGCATGTTAGGAGTAATGATATAATTATATTTTGGAGGTGGTGCGAATAATATAAGTTTATTTTTGTAATTTTTAGTGATAAGTTTATTGACTAATAATTTAAATAATCAATAAAATTATTTGAGTTAACTTAGTTGCTGATTGTGAAATTCTGATCCCACTTTAAACATAAAATTTACTTGTATTCCTGCTTTCAAATATGTTTCCACTTTTATCACTGCTTAGGTTGCATAGGTGCATACTAATTATTCATGACTAGTGATTCATTATTTATATTTGAATTTCATTAAGTTTAAAATAGTAGAATATTGTAATATAAGTTTATTTATGTCCTAAATTAATTTGCTATAAGCATGTCCATGTATAATTACTAAATAATCTCTTATTGAAGATAGGCTTAAGAATACTATAAGTTTTCCTGAATTGTTTTGTTGGTAGCCTTTTATGTGCAATTGTGCTAGATTGTATTATTTGAATTATCTAAAATTCAAACCGATTTTAGTATTAAAGTATTGACTAAAATATTGTTAGTTGTTGATTGTTCGATCAATTATGTTGATGTAATCGGCCTAGATGTTATTTGTAAATATTCAAATATTCTCGAAGAGTTAATATTGTGAAATATGACTTAGATAAATTATGATTATTATGTGATTTTGATTTGTTAGGAATATGGTTAGGAATAATTTTATTTATTGTTTTAGTTTCAATTAATTTTCCATGATCAATTATTTGCTAATAAATAATATGGGTTTCCTTGATACTTGTCTATTTGTTATGTTGTTACATGCAGTATGAAGTTTTATAATTTTGAGTACATAATCGATGCTAGTTGACATACGTTATTAATCGGGATGTAAATTTTGAATTCAATATTACTTGAAAAATAAATTCAGATGTATTCCCATTTGGTTCTTTTAACGGCTTTATCAATGATTGTCTTTTGTATATATATAAAAAAAATCACAAAATTAACTTTTCTTATTTTAAAATATTTTATGAAAATCAGGTCGTTATAACATCACTGCAGCAATCTGATTAGGTCATTTTCATTAGTCTCTGAGGGATACAACTTTTAGGTCATTTTCACTATGAGAGATACAACTTTGCTTGTTCTACTAGGTTCATACTACAATGTACACTTAGTGGTCTAGATAGTAAAAAATAGAGCAATCACACGTGTCCACATAACAAGTTGAAAATTTAAAAATAAAATTTAAAATTATAAATAAAAGTGCTCACCAAAAATTATTACAAATATGTCTAACTTTATGAAAACCCTGATTATTATTTTATTTCTTTTATGAAAAGGGGGTTGCAGGTCAATCTAGGGTTGACGCCACTCGACCTTTTTTATTTTTTGTAGTCTTTCGGGTTCAACCTATTTCTGATCCGAATGAGTTTAAGGTCAACCCTAATTTTTGGGTTTAGCCGTGTTGAAAATTGCCACCTTACTTGATGGTGAGTGCCCTTGCTATGTAGCTACGAGGTGGCGAGTTCGAATATCGTGACCTGCAAATTCATGTTTAAATTTATTTATATTTAATTAGTTATTGTATTTATATATTAATTTATATAAATTAATAATATAATTAGTATATAATATTAGTTAATTGAATGATTAATATAAATTAATAAGTAAGTATTACTCTTATTTTTGGATTTCTCTTGCATCTTTTCCTTTATCTTTTTATAGGTAATAAACAATATTGTTTAAACAAGTTATAATATACCATCTGCATAAACAAAAAATTAAAAGAACTACAAATACTATTGTTTAGGTCAACAAATAATACATTTTGGTTAAATAAGTTATACTATATCGAATTCGCCACAACAAGAAGATCTCTTATTAAATAAGTATAACATGTAAATATTGAAAAAAATAAAAAATGAAACAAAAAGATAAAAAATATCTAAAAAAATTATAATTTATTTCAATGTTTAATCAATTGATATTTATATACTAATTAATTAATAGAGAATAAGATAATTAATTGAAATAGAGTGATGAGGTTGGATCCCGTAACATACCACGTCGCAACCATTAGACCACCTTCTTACTTTGTCTCTTATCTGTGTATGTTTGTATACAAGCAGTTTAAGAGCCAAAAAAACGGTTGAAACGTGTGACCTCTGCCTTTGGAGCGCCTTCCCATCAACAATTACAACCCAATAATTCGCCAATGTGCAACTGGAAGCCCCATAACCCATATCCTATGGTTAAGTGACCACAGGCTATTATTGGGCGGCCCATATAAAATTGTTAGTCCAAGTTCAGGGTCATATATAGTCACCTCTTTTTTTTAGCTTCAAAGATTAGTTTCAAGCTGGTCGAGCCCGGATTGGATCTCTATTTTAATTAGTGATGTCATCATATACACATGACGTGTAGGAGTTATTTTGAAATACAAGACGGAACACAAATTGAAATAGAGGATCTCACCTGGATCAAGCCGAGGTGTAAATCAAATGAAGTTAGAATATCCAGTATGTATGTTCTTAGCTAAACTCAGTTTGTTATATCATAAAAGATGTGTATTCACACCAATCATACTACAGATTAAACTACGCTACCAAGTCTTGTATGGACGCCACAATTTTATTTTGACCACTAATATGATCTACAAGTATAAAACTTTTTAGGCGAATTACCTAGGGGTAATATCAAATTTCACAAATTATTGAAATTTTAAAATTATTCTAAATATTTGAAAATCTTACTATATAATAAAATAAAACTCTCTATAAAAGAAAATTAAGCATTTTTCCCGTCCACTTCACCTTCTAAAAGTAGTAAGTTTAAATCATAACTAACATATTAAGTGATTTATATATGTGGGGTAAATATTGATATATAGATGGGGTAATATCTTCCTAAAATTAGTTCTAGATTTGAATTTTGTTGACCTTGCTATATAAAAAAATGAATATATATATATATATATATATATATATATATATATGGTAAAAAGTCTTCCCAAAATTATTTCCAATTTTATAATAAAATTAAAATAAATTAAAAAGAAAATAATTTTCGGTTCTTTTTCTCTTTTTAATGTATAATATAGCAAATTAATATTTTTCATGACCTTTAAGTTGACATCCACATTGCATATTTTATGACTAAGTTAAAAACATGCAATTCTTTGTTGATTGATTTTTGTTAGATTTGTTTATGTAATATGGGTTAGATTATTTGATTCATCTGAGATACAAATAAAAATTAAATAAATATTAAGAATATATTTTTTGAATATCTTTAAAATATTAGTTAACTTTTTCTACTCTTAAAAACCTTAAATTATTATATGTATGAATCCATATATTTATTTTTCCACAATAATACATTTGTTCATAAATAGTAAAATCTAACTATTTTTTAACTTTTAGATTCACATATTACATTTAATTTTTCTATAAAGAATAAAAAAATAAATAACGGAAGAATACATGTGTCGCCATTAGGAATGTAAATAATTTAGAGATTTGCCTCATTTTTTGTAGCTCTCCATCACTCGCTCTCAAAATGTCTTTAGTTTTCCAACATCCTAAAGGCACAAATAATTTTTTTTTTTTTGATCCATTTCTTTTTATCTACCATGGATCAAAAGGCAATCATCTCTTCTTAGTATTTAATCTAATACTAATATTGAATATTTTGATATGATATTAAATTTGAAATAAACAATTGTTTGTTGGTTGATTATTATGCTTAGATTTGAATATTTATCGTCAGTTGAACTATTTACATTAGATGAGTTGCAAATAAAAATAAATTAAATATATTTTATTACTAAAATAAAAAAATTACGTGATAATTTTATTTAACAAAAATAAATTATTCAATTGTTTTGTTCAATATGTAAGTTTAATTTTTATTACATTTACATACCGTGACAGGGATTTCTAGTTATTTTTAAAAGTCTAAAAATCATATATAAAATCTGAATATTTGTTAAGAAAATATGAAAATGATTGTTTGCAATGTGATGGCAACCATGATATACCTGTGTCGACGGTGGGCCAATCTTAAAGGGCCACTATGGTCACTAGATGCTCCTTCTCATGACGCCTATTTCATTTTACGGTGCATCGCTCTAGGTCAGATCCAGCATCAGGAATTTTAAACCCACGTACTACATATATGTTTGTATTGTACTCTTCATATTAGTGTTTATACTGCACAGATACTTGTCTTATTAATCATTCTCTTTGCGGTAATCAAAGTCAGAGATAAAGCTTACGCTATTTTTTTGAAATCTATTATCTCACGCCTTTCCAAACCCTACCATGTCGTTTGACTCCAGTCCCATCTACAAGTCGTCACCCTTTGTGGTTTTCAACATCACAACCAGGGCCCAAACCTCAATTCGTCGAACTACATGGCATGGAAATTCCAACTCCATACCCTCCTTCTCAGGTACGATCTGCACTCTCCTGTGCCCTGCTGCCACTGACCAGTGATGGTGTCTCCTCTTCGAATCCATCCCGCCTCCACTATACTCCCTGTGATAAATTGATTCTTAGTGATATTATTAGCACTATTACCCGGAGTTAATCCCCTTCATCGCATCTGCTACCAGCCTACCACATCTATCGAAGCATGGGCAAACTCTCTCGGCTACTTGCGGAAAACCAACCATGAGGCGTATTCTTGCTCGAAAAACAAACTCCACAATCCTATCAAAGGTAACCGTTCGATCAGCGAATTTATGCATGACATCAATACCACTTTTGATGAATTATCACTCAAATTTATGGTATCGGTTGGGTGTCACACAACCGATACCGAGGATTTGGTCCTCAAATTTCTTAATGGTCTTGATGATTCTTATCGCAGTTTAGTCATGCTATTCATGCTTGTAAGACATCGGTCACATTTGATGATTTGCAGAAAAAATTGTTGAGCACGGAGGCTCAGCTTACTGCTCAGTCTGCGACAGTCTCGCCCTAGCCTGCTACTGCGTTCTCGGCTTCCAAATTTTCTGCACCTGGTTTCTCTCTTCAGCCCAACCCAAAGTCTTATAGGGGCCGGACTACTCAGCAACCCGATACTCGCCAGAATCAGCCCACTGGCTCACGGAGTTCAGCTATGACCGCAAATCCCTCAGTCCCGAAACCCTACCTCGGCCGGTGCCAACTATGTGGGGAGACGGGCCACTCGGCCTCTCTCTGTTCGTCCTACACTCACATGCTCGTTAAGCCAAGCGACTCATCCTTCCACTTTACAATAAACATTTGTCACAAAAATTGTGTCACAACACACGATAACAATAAATCCTCATTTGTCATGACATACACTTGCCACGAATCATCATTTGCCACGATACACACTTGCCACAGATTTGTATAATTTTATCCTTTCTTACGATCGTGTCACTATTGTCACGGATCTGCCACACGTGTCACGTGTTAGATTTTATATAATCCATGGATATACAAAGCACAAGAGGGAAACTATATATTGATCAATTTGTATGTATTGAGTGTGTGTCAAAATAGAACATAAGAGACCCTTTATATAGGGCCAAAATCCAAAAAAGAAGACAAAATGGCCTCCACAAGTGACCTCCAAAATGGCCTTCACTAACCTCCACTAATATAACCTCCACTAAATTACATAAATGTCAACATTTAATTTAACATCCCCCCTCAAACTCGCGATGGTGTAGTAATAAACATCGAGAGTTTGTCAAGAAAGAACCGGTGTCGTGGGAGGGTGTGTGCCTTCGTAAAGAAGTCTGCAAGCTGCATCGAAGATGAGACAAAGGGCAAGGAGATGTTGCCTTGCTCAAGATGATACCGAGTAATGTGACAGTCAATTTCGATATGCTTGGTACGCTCATGAAAGACAGTGTTGTGCGCAATGTGAATAGCACTCTTGTTATCACAAAACATTGGTGTTGGCCCATCAAGAAAAACACCCATATCAGCCAATAACCATCGTAACCATACAATCTCGCAAGTGGTAGAGGCCATGGCACGATATTCTGCCTCGATGGAAGAACGAGAGACAACATCTTGTTTCTTACTTTTTCATGAGATGAGTGAATCCCCTAGAAAAATACAGTAGCCAGTAGTGGACTTCCGGTCAGTTTTGTCACTGGCACAATCTGCATCTGAAAAGGCACGAAGCTCCAAGGTTGATGTAGAGGGTAACAAGAGACTCTGATATAGTGTTCCCCGAAGGTAACGAAGAATACGCATGACTGCAGCCCAGTGAACAGAAGTAGGAGCACAAACAAACTGACTGACAATATGAACAGCATATGCAATATCAGGACGTGTAATGGTAAGATAAACCAGACCACCCACAATAGATCGGTATAAAGTAGGATCAGAGAGAGGTTCTCCATCAGTAGGAGAGTAGCGAACATTGACTTCAAGAGGAGAGTCAGCCATACGGGTATCTGTGAGACGAGCCTGCTCAAGAATATCTTTGATGTATTTAGACTGAGAAAGAAGATATCCCTTTTTAGAATAAGCTACCTCAATACCCAAGAAATAGCGAAGATGACCTAAGTCTTTCATCTCAAACTGACGAGATAAAGTATCTTTAAGACCTGTAATGCCTTCAACATCATCACCTGTAATAATCATATCATCAACATATAACAAGAGCATAATATGTCCTGCAGGGGAGGATTTGACAAATAAAGCAGAGTCATTGGTACTTTGAGTAAAGCCAAGTGACAATACAACAGTGGAGAACTTATCAAACCAAGCTCTGGGCGCTTGTTTTAAACCATAGAGAGCCTTCTTGAGCTTGCACACTTGCCCCGGAAGATGAGGAACACCCGGTGGCGGGGCCATGTAGACTTCCTCCTTAAGATCTCCATTCAAGAATGCATTTTTAACATCCATCTGTAGAAGAGGCCACTGTCGAACAGATGCGACAGCAAGAAGAACTCGGACAGTGGTCATCTTAGCAACAGGTGCAAAAGTCTCCTCATAATCCATGTCATACTCTTGAGTAAAACCCCTAGCGACCAACTGAGTTTTGTATCGCTCAATAGAACAATCAGACAGAGTTTTAATCTTATACACCCATCGTGAACCAATAACCTTCTGACCCGGAGGTGGAAAAACTAATTCTCAAGTACCAGTTTTGTTCAAAGCAAACAATTCCTCATTCATAGCTTCTTGCCAAAGGGGGTCACGGGCTGCCTCAGAGTAGGAGGTGGGCTCACAAACAGAATTAATGTTGACAAGAAAAGCAACGAAAGATGGAGAATAACAGGAATAATCAAAATCAGAAACCTGGGTGGATTTGCGAGCACGTCTAGGGTAGCGAGGTGGGTTTGGATCTGCAATCTCAAGAGGTTCTTGAGCAGTCGTAGGAGGGGAAGTGGTATCTATGTTAGTGGACTTGCAAGAGACGTTAGGAGAAGCAGAAGATGTAGGCGGAAGCTCAGATGCACAATCAGTAGTAAAAGGATCAATATGAAAAAGATCAGATTTTGTGATCATATCATGGGGGGTGGGTGGAATAGAGAAGAAGGGAACATGCTCAATAAAGGAAACATTTCGAGACACATACAATTTTCTAGAACTAGGGTCATAACAACGATAACCTTTCTGCCCAATCCCATAACCAAGAAAGACACATATAGCAACACGAGAAGATAACTTATTGCGTTCAACATGTGGACGAAGAACAAAACAAGTGCAACCAAAAACCCTTAAATGGGAATATAGAGGGGTTTGACCAAACAACCGAGCATATGGTGAGATCCCAGAGTTATGAGAAGTAGGAATTCTATTGATAAGATAAACAGAAGTAAGAACAGCCTTCCCCCAAAATTCGCTAGGGACACTAGCTGACAAAAGCATGGATCTAGCAGTCTCGATAATATGCCTATGTTTTCGTTCGGCTACTCCATTTTGTTGTCGGGTATCAGTACAAGAAGATTGATGTATAGTACCATCAGCTTTGAAAATATCAGAAAGGTCACCACTAGTATGTTCTCCCCCCAAGTCAGCTCGAAAGCATTTAATAGTGGCAGAGTGTTGGGTTTTCACATAAGCTTGAAATTTAGTATAAGTATGAACAAGATCAGAACGACGCTTAAGTAAGTAAACCCAACAATAGCGAGTGTAATCATCAATAAAGGAAACATAATATCTAGAGCCGCCCTTTGTGGGAATAGGTGTTGGCCCCCAAATATCAGAATGAACCAAGTCAAAAGGTGCAGAAGATGTAGATGTACCTAGATCAAAAGGCAAAGCAGAAAATTTTCCATCTTTACATCCACTACAATCAGAAATATCATCAGAAGGTAAGTTTCCTAGAACACCAGACTTGCACATAAAGCGTAAACGAGAACCCGATACATGACCAGGTCTAGAGTGCCACAAATAAAATTTAGAAGAAGAAGGTGTCAAATGAAAGGCAGACAAATTTGCAGGCATAGTTGCTGCATGGATAGGAAGATGTAGCTCATCCAAAACATAGAGACCTTTCCCTTTTCTACGTCCTGTCCCAATCACTCTCTTGGATTTTAGATCCTGCACATAACAAGAATTTGGAAGGAAACCAACAAAACATCCAGAATCACATATTTGACCAATAGAAGCAACATTCATACGTAACTTAGGAATACAATAAACATCAGGTAAGGAAATGGTGGAGGTATGAACAGTTCCGATGCCTGTTAATGGCATAGGAGTGCCATCAGCAGTCACAACAGTGATGTGTGGGGTATTACAAGACATAGATATGAAGGTAGAAGGGTTAGGAGACATGTGATTTCCTGCTCCAGAATCTAATATCCAAGAAGATGAGGTGATACCTGAGCCAAGAAATGGTGGTGAAGGACATGGAGCAGACAGAGCATGTGCATTTGACTGAGTCAAATTCTGGTATTGTTTGAAGGCGAGGAATTGCTGAAATTTATCATCTACAGAATCTGCACTCACAGTAGAGCCAAGATGATCCGTAGAAGGCACCAAGGCAGCTGGAATCGATGTGGACTGTCCCCCAAAGTATTTCTTCTGCTGCCCACCATGGTATGATTGTGTGGGTTTTTGTCCTTGCGGTCTCAAGTGTGGAGGTTTCCAACCTTGCCCCGACTGTTGGGTCTTCCAACCGGAACCTTTTCGTAACTCGGGACATTGATTCTTCCAGTGGCCTGGTTGCTTGCAATAATTACAATTTCCAACGACAGAAGTCTTGTGCGGATTTGTGGAAGCAACATGGACAGGGGCAGATGAGGAGACTGCCAAAACTGAACTAGAGGCAATATGTACCCCCTTTAGAGTCTTCAAACAAGTTTCTTCGGTCATGAGTTCATTGACCACATCTTCAACAGATGGTAAGGGCTTTCGGTGCAAAATTCCCGATCGACAATTATCAAATTCTAGACGAAGACCCATCAAAAGTTGAACAAGTCGGTCTTCATCCCTACACTTTACATAAGCAGTACATGCTTGCAATTCAACAGATTCTGTCAAGGCTAATTGATCCCAAAGAGCTGTCATAGCACAAAAATAATCTTGAATCCCCAAATCATTTTGAACTAATGCCCGAATTTTCGACTGCAGCTGATATTTAATAGCAAAATTATTCTGCACAAATAATCCCAAACCTCTTTTGCAGTTTTAAATTTAGCTAGGTGGACCCCAATTCTTTGTTCAACAGAGTTATTAACTCAAGTAATAGTTTTCGAATTATTTGTCTCCCAAATACGAAATAGTTCATCATATTTCTCAGCATCAGATTTAGGACAAACTGCCTTTCCAGAAACATAATCCCACAATCCTTTTCCCTTCAAGAAATTTATCATAACATAACTCCAATACCCAAAAAATTTCCCATCAAGACAAACCCCAATAGACTGCAATGAATCATCACCCCCAGCCATCACAAACAACCAAACAGAGAAAACAAAACAATTTCAAGCGAAGCGGAAGCAATAAAACCTGGTTAAGACGCTGCTCCCTGCGACTCCCAGCCAACTTACTGCAAAGTTGGATCCGCGACCGCCTCCAAAATTTTAACTAGCTCTGATACCATGTTAGATTTTATATAATCCATGGATATACAAAGCACAAGAGGGAAACTATATATTGATCAATTTGTATGTATTGAGTGTGTGTCAAAATAGAACATAAGAGACCCTTTATATAGGGCCAAATCCAAAAAAAGAAGACAAAATGGCCTCCACAAGTGACCTCCAAAATGGCCTCCACTAACCTCCACTAATATAACCTCCACTAAATTACATAAATGCCAACATTTAATTTAACACCACGACACTCACTTACCACGAATTCTAATACATTTTCAAATTGCGTCACGACACACTTGCCACGAATTGTCATTTGACACGATACTCACTTGCCACGGATTTGCATAATTTTACCCTTTCTTACGGTTGTGCCACTATTGCTACGGATCTGCCACATGTACCACGACACCCACTTACTATGAATTCTAATACATTTGTCAAGATACGCAATTATCACGACTTTAATTTGTATTAGTCCTTCTTACTGTCGTTGCAATATTACTACGACAAGCACTTACCACATACATTTGACAAGATACACATTTGTCACAACACACAATTACCACAATCTTCAATTGATACAATACACACTTGCCATGAGTTGTGTGTTGCACGAATTTGTACCACGACACACTTGTCACGAATCGTAATTTGACACGAATTTGTGTAATTCTACCATTTCTTACTGTCGTACCACAATTGTCACAGATCTGTCACGTGTGCCACAGATATGTCACATGTGCCACGGATATGTGGGGCTGGAGGCCAAGGAATGAGAGCCTAAAAAAAGGGCTTGGGTGGGGGGTGGGGTGGGGCTTGGGTGGCCATGGGATGAAAGCGTATTTTATTTTATTTTATTTTTTGGCTTGAGGAGGGGCGTAGGGGGGTTGGTTGGGGGCTGTGTAACGACCCAATTTTCATAAAATAATTTAATATAATTAAATAGTAATAATATCTTTTTTTATTTAATGTAATAAAAGATATTTCATAGTCAGGCCGTTAGCATCTAATTGATCATAAGTATTCTCATAGAAAATATATATAAATTTATATTTCCTTGCATTTAACCTTAAGCAGAATCAATCAATCAATCAAGCAACAAAAAGTATTACTACCTCCGTCCCAACTTAACCTGCCTACTTGCCATTTTGGTTTGTCCCACCTTAACCTGCCACTTTCATAAATGGCAATTTCTCTCACAATCTTCACCCTCAAAATCTCCATTCTCAATCTCCACCTTTGAAAAAGTCAAAGATTCCACAAAATCTGCTTTATCTTAACCTCCGTGCCCGGTCAACCTAGGCAGGTTAAGCCGGGACAGAGAGAGTATGTCTTATTTGCATTCCATATATGTTTTCTAACAACTAATTAAGAGTACCACTAACTTTAGGTCATGATTTCATATTATCTATAATACAAATATCGAAGAAGTAATAAAATCTAGCAATAAAAATTTAGTAAAACACATAGATCACTTGATCATAAATATAATATTCTTGTAGATATTTCTTATTTAGATTAAATAATTATAGGTAGAGTAATTCTATGATAAGAAACAACTATTTATTTTATAATTTATCGACCTTGTTAAGCTCCTAATATTATTCACGCACTTATCATAAATTAGAAATTATCATAACATCGCCAAATTTCTCCTAATTATGCAACTAGTCAAACATGGTTAACTAATAATCTAAAATTAATCACTAATTTTTCTTTATGAATAATTCAACAAATCTCCACAAACAAAACGAATATCATTAAGACTTAATAATAACACTCGTAAAAATTAGCAAGTCTAATCACAATAAAATAACAGTATCGCGTAATCATATAAATAATCATCTTGATAGTGAAAATAAATTACATCAAAGGTTGTCATGTTGTCATATGCTTTCGGCCCCATCTCGTACTCCACTCGCTCGCTCCAAGCTAACTTGAAAGGCGTGAACTTCCTTCAGCTCGTGGAGGATCGCAATTTATAACAATTTCATAAAAAATTAAAAGCATGAAGTATAAGCAGTCATAACTTGTAACTTGAATATTATATTCACACTACTACAAAAACTGTCAATCACAACGCTCAAACAACAACGGTTTTACGCAATAACCGCAGTCTTTTAGCGCTCAACCGTGGTCTTTGTATAAACCGTAGTGTTATACATTTTTTTTCCGCTAAAAGACTACGGTTTTGCAAAACCGTTGTCGTTTAACCGTAGTTGAATACTTATTTTTTGCTTAAAGACAACGGTTAGTACATCCGTTGTTAAAAGGGCGTTGTCAATATATTTTTTAATTGATAATTTAAAAGAATTATTTTGTGTGATCAACGACAACGGTTTTAGTAACCGTTGTTAATCGAGCGTTGTCATTACCCTTTTTAATTTCCTTTACCTTTTTAAATACATATTTACAATATTCAAATACTTTTTAATGTTTTACAATTAAAAAATATTAATTATTAATTTTTTTTTTAAAATGTTCTTTCCTCAATATTTTTTATTGAACTATCTAGTATTTTGAATTTAGTTGTACAATTTTTTTCCATGTATACAATATTAATATATGTGTAGCATTGTACTTAATTAAGTGAGATAATCTATTTCAATTATTTATTTTATTTTCTACTCAAAATTTATTAATATAAAAATTTGAATGTTTGATACTTAAGTAGCTTTTAACTTATGAGTAAGAGAAAGAACTTCTACTTATAATAATTAAGTTAAAACACTTTTAAAGTTATATGATGCAAATAAAAACCTGATACTTTTATAATACAATATTTATTTTCCAATTATTTATCAATTGCAATAGCGAATATCAGAAGAAATCTATTCGAAATTAACTAAAGACACTCTCTCATCGCTCTAACACTCTCGCTCTCCCTCTCCCTCTCCCTCTCCCATAGCCAATCTTAGATATCAATCGGCGACAAACAATCAGCAGTGGACGATTTTCGGATCAATCTCAAATATCCATTGGTGGCAAACGATTATATCCATAGGCAGTGGACGGTTGTCGAATCCACTAGCAGAACAATTGATCTAGTGTTGGGTCACGACCTTTCTCGTGAAGGTCTTCGGCAATGGCAACGACAACAATACTTGATTATCCACAAAAAAATCACATATTACTCGAGGTCTCCCTACTTAATTTGGTGAGGTGTGCCCTACATAAGACATAATATTGAATTCTCTTTCACATTTGTATTTACCCTAGATTTTCGATCAATTTTGATTTTTCTAAGTCCAAACAATGGTTTTTACTTATAATTTGCTGGAAATGCTTACGGTTTATCATGATCTCATAAATTTTATACCCTATTTATATGTGACATTTGATCAGGGTTCGGAAGTGAGCAGTCATGGCATAATGAAGTATCTAATTTTAAAATTCTTTGGAAGAGTTCCTAACTGGTTCATAAGATTAGAAGTAGGTTAATTATTACTAAGTTTTGTTTTGAAGGAATTATTAATAATTAAATTTGATTCAAGAGAAAATATGTAGTGTATTATTCTTAGAAGCTCATCACTTTTTACTTTCCTGTTATCTGTTTCAGGTGGAACAGTTGGAATCATTTTGGGTGTATGATTGATGAAAATCAGTGTTTGTGGGACCGGACCGGTGATCGAACCGGACAAGCCACCGGTTCAAGGTTCGACCGGTCCGACCGGTTCAACAACCGATTCAACCGGTCAAAGGCAACTTGTTGACTTTTGAATTTCAATAGATTTTATGTGTAATACAATCTAATTTGATACTAGAGTTTAACTTGTAAAAAAAAATTCAACACATTTCAATATCAATTAATCCAAAGATACTTTTAACTCTAATTTTTTTAATAACATCCTAGTGCCAAATTTAAAATAACATGGGAATAATAAGGGCAAATGAAGATAAATGTGAAAATCCCTTTTTTTTTTTAACTTAAAATAGGCCAAAAACAACTTTATTTAAAAAAAAAAAAAGAGAAAAAAAATAAATCCGGTTTTTTAACTCAACCGGACCGGTTCCGGGCCTGGTTCCAGGTTGAACCGGTCGAACCGGCCGGTCCGGTTCCACAAACATGGATGAAAATATCATCAGAGAAACAGGGGAAGCCTAGTTTAATTTCCCCAGGATTCTTGTTCTTGCTTGATTTTTTTTTACTGTCTCACAAAATAGAAAATAAGACGTGTGGTTGTACCAAAGTGTAAAAAATGATAAGTAACTTAATATGTATCATGTTGGAATGCTTTTTGATGGAAATCTTCCACCACACTAATTTCGAAAGTTAGTGAGTTTTGCTTGGATGGATCAGAAGCTGAATTTGGAAGTAAAATGCAAATCATTCAGAAAAATGACACTTTTAGGGGCTTCAAATGAAAAGGGGCAAGTGGTTAATCTTAGCTTTTGTTGTGAATAACACTTTAGTGAATTTCCTTGGCCAGTTACATCCAGTATAGCCCACTACATGGGCCCCACTATCCATCATTTTGAGCTTAGTATTTCCTCTTTAATTCACATTAAAAGTCATATTCAGCCTCTAATTATTCATTAGAAGCTTACTTTCGGAACACACCAATTTTTTGTAGATCACATGGTAATATGATTCAGAACATTTAGTATTATTCAAATTTATCTGACGGCCAATTCCTTGTTCAACTGCTAGTTTGATTCGGTTAGAATTTATTGGTTTGTAAATTATTAATACTCTTTATTGTTTATACCTTCAATAATCTTGTGGTATTGTTGGAACTGTCTCTCTGTGTCCTTCTATGTATGAATATTTGTTCTTCGTGTTTGTTCTTTCTTCTTATACATGCACTTATATAGTGATGAAAAATGTTGTATTAATAGAACCTAAAAACAAAAATTCGGATAAAAAACATTATCTAAACATCGAGAGCCTGCAGGCTGCAGCAAACTCTATTATTACTTCATTTTATTTTAACTTAATTTTATATGTGAATTAAAGACTCTAAAATTTTTTTTGGCTATTTTTTGGAGGTTGTCAACATTCCCATGGTTGAAATACCGGTCCTTTTTTGTCATTTATATGGGAATTTTGTTGCATATATCTTCAAATCAATCCTGTTATTTAGATTTGTTTGCTTATTGATTCTATTTGCAATTATTGCACTTGTATTTCTAGAGTGTTTTTCAACAATATCGGTTGTACTGTAGGATAGATCATCTCTTTACAGCTACGTGTACTTGACAACTATGTGAATCGCCATCCATCACAAACCACCTATGATTAAAAAAGAAAAAGATAATGAAATCTGAATGAGTATTCCATTTGTGTGTGTGTGCGTGTATGTGTGTTGTTCCAGTTTCTTAGAGAATGGTTTGCTTGAAATTTGATTCACATCCTCTACATGAATTTGAGGTATGCAGTCCTGTAATTATCATGTGCCTTCTCCTTGATCAGGTGCTGCTTATTACATTTTGCAAATTATATGTGAATATTTTTAAAATCATCTCGAAATCCTATTTGACCTCCTAATTATATCTACTGATTGTGGAGTCTTATGCAGTTTCTTTTCGCTCCCGCTTTTATTGGAGTCTTCTTGTCTATGCTGGTCACATTTGAGGGAAGGCCATCAGATGTAATCCCATAGCTACAACAAGTATTGTTCCATATTTGCTCATTTCATCTGCTTGATATCGGAAGGGGGGTTTCAGCTTTTGAGCTGTTATTTTGGTAGGTGTGGTTTTCGTCAGTTGTTGCAAATTGGCAATTATTCGGTCATGTGGTACTCAAGTAAGATTTTCAGCTTTTCTTAGCTAAAGAGATGGTGAATGATTAAAAGTCACATTACAATTCAAAATTGAATTTAAAATCGTGATTTTTTATTTTTTTTTATAATTAACTCATAAGTAAGATGCTTGAAGTATTAACTGCACAACAAACATGCATTGCTAGCCAATTAGTTTTATTCCCTCAGGCTTATACTTCCATTATTCTTTAGGTTGTTAAACGTTTTATTCTCGCTGGGGCCAATATATCGTTATTCAGTAGGTTTGTTCACCTTTACTCCTGTTTCATATTGTATGCAATATCCGAGCTATAATAGCTATGGTGTTTACTGATTATTACCCAAATAGTCCCATAGACGAGGCAGTCAGTAGGGGGGAAATTGTTGTGATTGATGCAATTAATGAAGCAACAAGCCCACTAATGAGGTGATACTGGATTATGACTATACGTTCACAACACCTAACAACCTGTTAACATTCACATTGATCTATCTTCTTTTCCATTGGAATCCTTAAAGGAACTGCTATTTATTGACAGGTCTGGAGGAGGAGCTCCTGAGGCAAGCAGCTGCAATCTTCATTGGGAAGACTGCCAAGAACAAATTAATATGGTTTCTTTAGCATCTAAAGAGCCATTCTTTTTCTTATGATGAGGTTTGTAATTAGAGTATGGGTTATTCCAGGAGCTTTGAGTAGCACATACTTCAAAATGAAATCATGTCATGATTTACTTTTTCACATAATGACCAACATCATCTTCAATGTTTTCACAGGTTATACTGTGTGAAGATGAATTGGCTGATAGTGGTGGCTCTCTTTGGACGGTAAAAGTGGTAAAATCCCATTTTTGCTATTTTACTACTTTTCTCTTTCCCAGATGACAGGACTAATGATATATTACTTTCTCTTATTTTTGTGATGTTACAGAGGGTCATAGACCAAGTGAATGGTACAGTGGCAAAGTTAAGAAATAGAAGGAAATGTAAGAGCAGTGGAAAATGTGCATTTTGACTATTTCATTGTGAGGAAAGAAAAAGAGAGGACAATATTTTGTATAAGATTAGTTTTTGTTCTTCTATTAATCTCACCATTAACTTACACTCCTCCATTATTTCTACTTTACAGGATGATAACTTATCATATTATGTCGTCTCACAGGTGCTAATTTGAGTGATACGTTAATGGATTGCATGGTAAACTAATGAAATCTCCAGTTATATAAATATTTTGCATCTTTCTATCAAGTTACCTAATCATGTATCGTTTTCCTTGATTCTGCTGGATTTTGGATCAGTTTCTAAATGAAGCTAATTTTCAAAAAAAATTATACAAGGAAGACGAACACCATGAGATAATGTATGGGGACATTGATGTGGAAATTCATCTGCATTTCGAGTGGGAGCTGCTTTGGGTCCAATGTTGATTGCTTAATTTAGAAATAATGTTTATATTCCATTATTTTTGTAATTGTTGATTGTAAATGATTTGAGATGCTTGAGAGGAGTTATAATTCATTATTTTTTTTTTATTATTACGCAAAATGTTGAATGTATGTTTAATTGTACATTAATTTCAGTAATATAATAAAAAATTGTAAATCACAATTTTCAAATAGTATCAACAACCATTTTTTTTAAATTGAGAAACATCTACGACAACGGTTCAAGACCGTTGTTAATAACAACCATAGTCATTTAAATCTACGTCTACGGTTCTCAACTGTAGTCGTTAATAAATATTACAACGGTTCAGACCGTAGTTAAAGGAAGTATCTAACCGTGGTCATACATACTGTGGTGGTAGATATTAAATATACAACTACGGTTCCTAACCGTTGTCTTTATAGTTAACCACTACGGTTATGAACCGTAGTTATTGGTTAAGGGTCTACGACTACGGTACCTACTACTACGATCGCTAAATGTCTTTAACTACGGTTTTTTACCGTAGTCTTAAACCTTTTTTGTAGTAGTGTCAATAAATTGAATATAAAGTTGTAACTTGTAACCCACGTATTTACGGAACTTGAATTTGTATATCCAATAAATTGAATATACACGTGTAACTTGAACATATAACAGATATGAACTACACAGTTAATAAAGCAAATAATTGTAATAAACAGTAAACCCCCTCCTGACTTGGCTTAAATAAATTTGATGGAATGACATGCAAATGTTAAGCCCGTGATCCTTGTTCCGTACAACCTTGAGGTTATGGAAGACAGTTGCGGGACGGTGTAATCTGATGGTGATGGTCAATCTCGACTGTAGATGTAGGTAATTTTGGAGTCTGGATTTTTTTGTGGATCAACGATTTATGAGGAGATGGTGGTATTTTCTTGGTGATTTGTTGATGCGATTGCGGGCACATAGCGGCGACGATTTTCCAAATCAAATGAGTTGTCGGCCGGCGACCAAAAGAAAAAGAAACCGAAAGATATTTTTTTTTATGAAGAATTGCATATAAATTTCTCCACGAATTTATAATTAGGGTTAATAGTATTGTGGTATTGGTAGGTTTTGAGATCTTTTAATTATGCAAGAACTTGGATGCCTTTGGACTCAAGACATACTCGAGTCTTGAGCTCAAAAACTTGGGCTTAATAATGTCATGACATATGTATGTAATGGACTAAATTTAATGAATAATTTTTTTCCTACAAAATATTATGTCTAAAATTGATAAATAAATGTGGCTTGAAAATAATTCAATAATGATTCCCAATATAAATGTGCCCGAAAATATTAAATGAGTCATGTTCATAGACTTGATTTGGACTTGATAATTAAAATGCAAAATAATTGACAATGATACGTGATATGGACTTGTCCTAATGAGACTTTCGGCTTAAGCTAGATCCATATAAAATGACTTATTGACATTTAATAATTAAACCTAAAATAATTATTTGGGCTATCGTCACTTGAAACTGGGCCAACGGCCAAATCTTGGATTTATATACATAATTGTCTTTGATTTATTAAACCCAACTAAATACAGATAAATTAAATAATATTATAATACTAAAATAATGGGTGTTACAGGTGGGGGGTAGGGCTGAGGCAGGGGATGAAAGAAGTTAAAAAAAAAAAAATATATTGACTTGTGGGTGGAGGGTGGGGCTGGTGCAGGGGCAGGGGAAGAAAGTAATAAAAAAAATTGTCTTAGGGGTGAGGGTGGGAGGGGGTGGGGGGAGGAACTGGGGTTGGGGCATGTGTGATTGGTTAAGGTGGTAATAATAAAATATATATATATTAATAATTATAAGAGATGTAATAAGATAATTATTAAGAGGATAAATTGGTAAAATTACATTGTTAGTTATCCTTCAAAATGATAAGGACAGTTAAAATTATACTCCCTCCGTTCCATAATAATTGACGTTTTAGAAAGAAGGGAAAAATTAAGAATGAAATTTTTTGACAAATTTATCCCTCACTTAATTATTTATCTCTCTTATATGACTACTCAAATTTAGCATCTTTAAATATTTATCTTTTCTCTCTCTGAAATTCCATCTTTAAATATTTATCTTTTCTCTCTCTGAAATTCCATCTTCTCTCGTCATCGTCGGAGAGTGAAACTCCGGCATCTTTAAATATTTATATTTTCTCTCTCTGAAATTCCCTCTTCCATCCTACAACTAACATACACTAAAATCTCATGGATGTACTAGATAATGTCTAGCTTTTACAGTATACAATATACACTAAAATCTCATGGATGTACTAGATAAACATACACTAAAATCTCATGGATGTACTAGATAATGTCTAGCTTTTAGAGTATCCATTGTATGCTTCTCAATACTCTTCTCAATACTAGACAATTCTGGATAATGCTATTAGACATATATCCACACAATTCCATAAACTTATATTTAATTTTCCTTATTGTATCATTAAATCAAGCTATCTGTTAGAAATATAGACTAGGGAATTCTATAAGTAACTTAAGCTATTTCTTTTATTCAATTTAAATTGGGGAATGAAGGAGGAAGAGGGGAAGAAAGGGGGAAGAAAGCCTGGATTAAGGAGGGAGGGGGAATAAGGCAGGCGCTATAATAAGCGGAATATTTAGGAGATAAAAGATTTAACCAAATAAAGATATTTCTGATAGATTTAAAAGTTTCTGATAGATTTAAAAGTAGAGATTTTTAAGGATTGAGTCCAGGGAGAAAACTGGTAGAATTAGTGAAAAAATGTAAAACGTCAATTAATAAGAAAAGAAAATAACCTCCTAAAACGTCAATTATTATGGAACGGAGGGAGTAATAATTTTACAAAGTAAAAATTATACAAAAAATTATGATAAAGATTATTTTCACCACTTTTTACTAAAATAAAAAAGAATAAAATAATTAATAAAATTCACTACTATGCCCCCATCACCTACAAAAAGGATCTGCTTCTCAGGGCCTTCTGAGGCAGAGAAACCCAGCCAGGGCAATCCAATCACCCGGAGAATACAGTTCAAGAGGATAATAAAATTCGATATTACGCTCCAACGAGGAATCAAACCTCTGTCTGCACGCATGAAGTGAATACTTGTCCTCACCAACTGAACTCAAGGGACCTTTCGCTCCTCTCCACACACGGACCACGATGGGAATTGGCTAAGATTGAGGAGTCAAAAGAAAATAAAACCAAGGAGAATAAAAGTAAAATGATTAATTAGAATAATTCTCGCGATTTGGTCGTGGGATGGGTTGGTCAATCAACTCATTTCACAACCTAATTTCATTTCACAATCTGCCACATGTCAATACTTTATTGGTTGTATTAAATTATTTATTAGATATTGTTTTAATATAAATAAATAAAATAATTTTTATTTGACAAAAAAAAAAAAATTATCAAAATCCTTATTTGACAAGTAGAGACTAATATTGACATTAGGTTGTGCATGGAGTTTGAAGATTATCGAAATTGAATCGAGACTCGGACCGAATTAGTTTCGAACCAAAAATATTCGTTGACTATTAAATATCTAAAAATTTGGTCCCGATAATTGAATATATAATTTATATCTTTTATATTTGTAATTTAGTATTTCAGACATGTATTTGCAGTTTAATTCATTTTCTTCAATTTTGTAGTTCAACTTTTGTAATTTTAATTGAGTTATTATGGTAGCATGTTATTGTAAGTGCATGCAAAAAAAAAACATCTTATAATAATTGCGAAATTAAAATATTTTTTTCCTCGAAATATTTTAGAAAAAACGCTAAAAATAATATGCAATTATTAAACTGTAACAAAAATATTTTATTGAGGAATAGGTTATGTACTTGAAAAAAGAAATTAATATTTATTAAAATGTTAGGTATGTTGGATTGTTGATAAAATATGAAAATATATTTTTAGATTATGTATGTGAATGAGAGATAATGAATAATTTATTGCTAGACTAAGTTGTGATGGATTGTTGATAAATATGATCTTAGATACATAACCATACCCCATGTCCCACCGTTGGTAGTCATCGGATAATTATTACTGACACGACCCCTTTTCTCCTTTTTTTTTTTTTTTTTTTTTCGTTTGAGGATTGACTGATTATGGGAGAAGACAAATGAAGGACCGCGTGACGAAAAAGGGAGGGCCAGACTGCTTGGTGAGGAAGAGGGAGGCATAATTTGATGGAGAAGATGAATTTAGAAGGACATCAGTTTCTACAGTCAATCATTATAATCCAATGTTGTCTTCGTCACACAAAACAAAACTAAACTAAACTAAATCCTAAGAGCATGTTTACTTTGACAAATTGAGTATGATTGTGACTATTTATCCCACATAAACCAATGTTTACTTTCTTGGTTTTCCAAAACGGGTCAATCTCACATACCCGAGATTATGTGTACAATTTGGGACTATTGGGTTGAATTGAGATTTGGTGGGAAAATGAAACACCCAAAGTAAACGAGCCCTAACCATGTTACATTATTTTGGGTCTAAAAGGTAATAACATTTTTGTTTCTGTATCTGCCATTACATGACTTTGCTAGATTGTTCTTATACCCTCAAACAACACAGCCACAAATCTTGCTCAATTCATGGTTTACATAATTCCTATCAACTTATGGATGGTTAATGTACTAATCAAACTATTAATTAGTGATTTTCATTATAAATACAATCATATTTTCTCCTTGAAGGTGCAACCCTAAAACAATGTAGTTTACTCAAGTGGTGAAGATCCATCGGTGAAATAAAAAAATGGAACATAATTCTGAAATCTAGGATCTAGTCCATAAATTATGTGTTGTTGAGTTGCAATGGATTCTAATTATGCATTATCAATGCAAAATGACTTTTAGTTTAATTTCTAACCCTCTATAATTTTCAATTGTTGATTAAAAACAGCTCTAGAATAACTATTTTAAGTTTTATAAATTAGAAAAAGTTCTATCTTATGTTCCTCTAGCTTTATAAATTCCAAATGACCAAGAGGTACTTGTAGCACAAAATTAACAATTTAGAGCCCTGTTGATTCTAACAACTGATCGCAGACTTGATTATTGCACCTTTTAATTCATAGATGTGGAACTCGTATCGACAAATGGGGATATTCCTAAAACTCATACTTAAATTTAAACAGTGCTTTGTTTTAGATTTTTGCTTCAACTTTACGGTACATGTACATTAATTTTATCACTGAATAAATAATTTTAAAACAGAACCCAAAATGACTTTGTTCAGTGTAAAAAAGTGTCCCACGTGCTAAATGAAACTAATGATGCCGACTTAATCAATTGAATTGCAAACAGCAAAGTTCAAATAAATTGCAACCACGTCATTGCAGTCAGGCCTAAACTTAACTAAACTAAACAATATGAGTAACTACTTAATACTCCAGCAGAAATCAGTCACTGTAATGAAAACAGATAGTAAAATAATTGAATACAGAACCCCTATAAAAGTCCATCAAGTTTTGTCCGAATTTTCTCACCATGCAATCTCTGATAAACTCCCAATAGTAAAGCACCTTCATCCTAATACTGATATGGTTCAAGGTCACCTGAACTACCTCTTCCCCTACCGGTGCTGACTAAGAAGAAGAAGGCGAAGACAGTTTGTTTTTCAGAAGATGTTTTGGAAAAAGAAAAGACAAAAGAGAGTCAGATTAATGGAGTTGTGCGGATTAAGCTTGTGATCACTAAGCAAGAGCTGCAAGCAATTCTAGCAAAAGAGGGAGCTTTGGTTGAAGATATGATCTCTCAGATGCACAAAAAACCAAACCGGATCCAGAATATCGATGAAGATGATAGTTACCAGCCCTAGAAAGTATCCGTGAACTGAGCTAGAGCAAGAGAGAAAGAAAGCCTATATGAAACATGTAGCTAGGACCATCAAGGTTAGCAGAAGACAGATTATACTTCTTTCTGATATCAAAAATGTAAATACTTTTTGTAGTTTAACAGAGAGAAAGTCTCATAAAGATACGAAACATCTAGCTAGGACGATCAAGGTTTGCAAAAGATAGATTAAACTTTTCTCTTTTTTATCAAAAATGTAAATACTTTGTAGTTTAACAGATAACACAAATCAATTTGCTTTATAGCACATAGAAGATTTCTAATTCCCAAAGTCACTTCTTGAAATGTAAGAATCAATCATACACATAATTTTATGTTCTTGAGCAAATAGTACATGAAAGTTGTCTTGATATGTTTTTACAGATGAACAAGTTGGGCTATCCTCTGAATCAACTAACAGAGCAACTTAGTACGGCCGTCTTCAGATGGAAACTGAGGCATGCAAGTTGATTAAATGAACCTGACAATTAACTAGGCATTTTATGCGAGCAAGATCATCTTTTCTGCAGAGACCCAACATATTAAATTATGTATATACGGGTCACTCTAATAACAGATTATTGCACCTAGTTGATGGTGAAGCGGCCTTTACCAATTTCCAGTTTCAAGTTGCCTACAGCTTACCTTCTGACGCAGGGAGGGCAACACTAGATACCTTCTGTCTTTAAGCTATTTGAGCTTAATTGACCTGATTCACAGAAACCAGTGCCACCGGAGTTTTTTTATAAGAGCGGAGGTGAATAATGAAGCTTCAATAGAGGAACTTCCAACACGCTACACGACCAATGAGCCAAAACAATTTATTATATTTCATACAACATGGATGCAAACTGACATTAAGTAGTAAATACTAATAACTAGGTTATGTCAAACTGCCAAGGTCTGTTGCTGAGAATGCCAAGTGACAACATCCTTGTAAGACATATTACCCCCAAAAATATTCAAAGCACTGCCGACGGTTACATCTACACGTCCCATACCTGCTATTCTGATTCTCTCTAAATCAGCCATTGTGGTGACTCCACCAGCATAAGTCACTGGGATCTAACAAAAAATGTGAAAGAAACAATTCAAACCGTAGCACCTGAAGAGAGGCGATGCAAAAAAGGGGATAACTGATGCATGGAGCTCCTTAAATAGCATGATGTAGGAAAAAGATATGGTGCGGCGACCTGCGGGCTTGCACATCTTATTGGCTTAATTTCCCACTTGACATAGACTTTTCTCATGTCCGGACACTCATAAGGTTATCTCCACACCTGGAGCCAGGACTCCTGGCATAAATCCTAAGTTCTCCAAGTGTGAGTACCTACCAGCTGAGCTGCTCAACTGGTTGGCACTCACACGTGGAGAACTTAGGATTTATGCCTAGAGGTCCAGGGTTGTCATGGGGAAGGTAAAATAAAACACTGTGTAGGGATATTTCTACGAGAAATGGGACGTGGAGTGAGAGAAGTCCATGTCAAGTGAGGAATTAAGTCCACTAAGTATCTCCAAGCAAACGGGTCTTACATGAGGCTCCTATGTCAATGTGACCAAAAACAGTGCTTCCATCATAAAGAATATACCAATGACCTTTAAAGCATTGTACCAGAAGAATCAGTAGCGAAAGCAAAAAGCAAGTTTAAGAAAATTGTATTCGCCAATAGTGTAATCCAGTTTGAAATAAGCAAGAAAGGTACGACAGGGCTAACGAAACCAATTCAATTCAAAAACCACAAAAAACTTACTGGAGAATGCCTGCCAAGTAATTCAACAAGCTCTTCATCGATACCCAGCCTGCAATATCAAAATGTGCCGACAGAATCAGATGCCAATTTTTAGCAACATCAGAATTCGCCGACAGAATTAGATGCCAAGTTTTAGAATTACAATTTTGGGACAAACTTCCAAAATATTTCTAAAAGTAAGGCACTGAAAATATTCCCGAGTGTACAAATGGGGTTTTCCTTGTCTCAGACCATTTTCACTAAATACTTAGTCGTGCATACTGCAGGCAAGGTGAGGAACCATATCAGATTTAGGACATACTTTTTGCCTTCAACATCAACTCCATGGACAAGAAACTCATCAGCATAATGGGCAAGAAAATCTAACACTTCTTGATCAAGATATACATTGGTGAATTTCTGCCATCTATCAGTAACAACTGCATATTTGTCGTCCTGCAAAGAACCTTACAAAGTCAGTAATGGTAATAAAATGACCTTGACATGTTTTATTATGAAAAAGAAGCTAGCAATAATGAGACTATATACCCAACAATCTCTTCTATAATTTTCCAGAAAGTAACTCCAGTGAGCATCATCCGACAATTTAATTCTATAGAATATAAGCTCATGATTTCATGGGGTTGTTGCTTCATATAGATTTATATTCAAGAGCATCAAACTATTTGCCGAGTCAAACAAATTATGCACTAGGAATTCACCTTCTTTCTGCAACTAAGATCCAACACAAGTCTTTGTTTTCCCACAGCATGAGCAAGTTCCTTCAGCGTTTCGAAATCAACCTGTCCATCACTGAATACATACTGCAATTTGAATGATAAAGTAGAGTCAATAGCTTCTCAATATAGAGAATTTCCGCCAACCATGCTGTACACTGAAGAGTCCATCCAACATACTCGAATCTTTTGCAACTACACCAAAATGTCCCAATGAAGACCTATTGGAATTCCTAACTTTCCATACACAATTTTCTCATGCTATAAATATTTCCACAAATATTCCAGTCCAATTTTTTATATTTTGCACTGCTTGACAAAGCACAAACAAGCATAGCTGCCTATCAAGTCCGCAAATTGGATATACGAGATCAATAGAAGATACCACCACCATTCAAAAGGATTGTAGATATCATATATTCTAATAAGGCTCAACATCAAAAAACAAATAGGTCATTTAGCATGCATATATACTTTTCCTGTATTGTCAACAAGCAAGCTTTTGTTAGCTGACTCAGCTGTATACAACTTTAATAAATTCTGCTATGCTCATATCAGTTGTCTAATAGTGATATTCATGTTATTGAAAGCTCATAATGGGATCCTAAAGCACAAGTCAGGAGAAGAGATGGCTTCATGAATGGCATAACTCAATATAATCAACTTGTTTTTTTGCAGCAGTAGCAAAAGAAAGTTCCAGTGATGTGTAGGAAATATGAACATGGGGTAGAAACAGAAATCCACTATACAAAGAGAGAGAGACAGAGAGAGAGAGAGATAATACATACTGATGTCACAATAACATGGCTTGCTCCCTCGTCTATGAAACTCAAGGCATTACTTGTATTGATGCCACCACCTATTTGCAGACCACCTAGATGTTGTCCATCGTACAGCAAGTACAGTATCAGAAAATCCTTAGGTCCAAATGTACTATGAACAAGCAGATCATAGATTGAGATATCAGGCCACTCTCCACAGAAACTCTGGTTGTATCTACTTTTAAAACAGCAGGTACTTTGATAGCTCAAAGAAGTTTCTCTCGTATGATGGCATAAGAATGGAAACTTAGTGGTGGATAACAAGGAAATCAAATCAGTAGTTATCCTTAGCTACAGCCGAGACCACAATAAACTTCAGATAGAAAAGCATAGAACAAACTTGACTAAGATAAAGATACAAGTGAAACTTGCTAAAGATGTCCTTGTCAAATATGTTTTTGTGCCTCAATGTTAAATTAAAAAAGATAAAAGACAACAGATGGATTAGTGGCATGTGCATTTTCAGAACTTGAAAAAGTAACTGACTGGCCAGCACAGGTAATGTGCCTGGAGTAATAACAATTGCAGCAGCATGTCACCTAATTTCTATGTTTAGATCCAGCTGAAAGAAGATTCAGAAAGATGATATTTTCCATGAGAATACTAGTCATCATTATTTTTCATTTACTGATTTCATTTTAATTTTTAAGAACTATCACGAAAAGTAGAACTTTCTAGAGGTATATTCAGGAAGGGTCACAAAGTTCAACACACACAAGAAAGAAAAGAACATAAAAAAGAAAAAGAAAAAAAAAACAGCACCCCATGCTGATTCACAGCATGTTCATATCAATACATTTGTGAAATGTTGAAAAGAAAGGAAAAAAATCCAAATTATCACTGAGTTTGAAAGTTGAAACTTGGAAAAATGTTCAAGAACTCCAGATCTTTGTAATTTAATTCCTGCAGCTTGTGAATCACTTCAAAGCTAATCAACAAGCAATAATCTTTAGCCCTGCTATAAGCAATATTTAACCCAGACAAGATATCAACTGGAAGAGAGAATAGGTTCAAACCAGTTGCATCATTTTATCAGACTATATATACATGAGTTTATGTATAGCATACACATATTTAAGTAAACTAACAAATACAATTTTTCAAAAGATTTAGAGAGAACAGCCCCCACTATGAAACACCACTAAACCTTGAGACGGTTTAGAGAGCTTATTATGTATGGCCTTATACCTTAGAGAGAACAGAAAGTTTTGAGCCGATTGCAGACAAGACCTCAAAGACCAAAAGGGAAAGGGTGTTGGGGAAGTAAGGTGAAGCTATGAAATACCACGTTCGCTTGAGACATAGTTCTAGATTTTTATCTTGTTTTTTTCTTCTTCTCAATAAACACAAATTCTCTTCTAGAGACACTCCAAGATGTTTCAAAAAGAGAGTAAATTATGCCTACCTGGATAAGCATGCAGTGCTTCAATTCCTGCTGCTTTGCTCAGAGGATCAGCCCCAAGCATGATCACGTGGCCACCAGTAAGCCCATCATCCTTGTATATTTTAGCATATTCTGCCGCTGAAATATCTGATTCATAATTAGTGACAAGACTTGAATCTCCCTCTGTAGAGTCCCGAAGAGTGGATCCAACAATCTGTTTCACTTTTCCCTGAATATTATTAAAATGATCTTGGTGTTTGTCATCCATAGTTGATACTCACAAGGTGATACAAGAGGTGAAAAAATTTAAGGCAAAGGTAACTTCTTAAATCAGTGATATATGAAAAGATAAAGTAGATTAGCAAGAGAACCAAACATATTAGTGCTTATATATGCCCTCAAGCTGATTTCAGAAGAATGCGGCTGCTAAAGTTAATACTATTTGATAATAATTCTTCTTTTAGTGAAGGAACTGACCCTAAGCTTGTTGTTCAGAAAAATACCAAAAATCACATTTTGCCATTTATGACTTAAATACATCCATCTATTATCAATGTATTGTACCTAAATCAGATAAATCAATTACATGGCACTCACATTATCTGCCAGTGTTAGTTTAATAAACTCATGACAAACTATGATGCAACAAATCTTTAGCTCAAGAAATACGGAGTCAGCAGTACTCAACATACAAATGTTTAAATACATTTCACTTAAATAAGATTCCGTGGAAATCAGAGTGCTCCATAACAATTTATTTGTGTGACAGAATGAAAGAAGGAAGAGTGCTTGAATTGTAATAAAAGGACTGACTTGATCTGGTTGTGCAAGAAGTTACAGGAAAACGATAATGGGAAGAAAGAGAACACTTTATATAGTACAGTTTCAAATTCATGAAGTTGAAGAAAAAATCCATGGTGATAATTCATTCCACATATAAGAGAGGCTCTGTTACTAGTCTACTAATGATTGTTTAATTCTAAGCAGTGCTCCTACATCATTAGGGTCTCTATATATGAACTCATGCATCTCATGAGCCTACAAAAATTACAAGAAACATCAGATCAGAAATATAAAGCTTTGTTTCCATTGATGGAGCCATAGAGATGTCTGAAGGGCGAACGGGTGAAACAGACCAAGGCCGAGCACATCTAACTTTTTTCCACATTTTCTTGTACTCCATCCATCCCCCAAAAACAAACTTGTTTCCATTACTATTTTTAATTATTAAAACAGGATTCTGGTTTAGGGATTGTTCTCAAATACCTTAACCTCAACAAATAAAATTCCTGGACCCTATCTACCTCTACAGACTATCTGAGGAGTAGCCGTCCATAATAAGCCATTCCAGAAAGCAGATAAACAGTTGCTCACATTAGCAGCACGATGAATAAATTCAAAACTAATTGAACCAAACCTTGTGTATGTCAATGCAAGGACGAAACCGCACGGCACATTGTATTGATAGTCTTTGAATTCCTAAGAACAATATAAACATAATGATTACTTGCGACTATTAGCCCATCAATGAAAATGGTAAAGGATAGCGATGCATACTTCTGACTAGCCAAGGCGCGCCATGTACTAAAGTTTGCTTGCTTTTAGGAGCATAAACTGTGGAAAGCTCATTAAAATCCTTCAAGATTGAGCTTGCTTGGAAATTGTGAATGCTCATAATAAGAATGGGCTGGAACTGAACACCTATACATCAGCATGATTGGGAGAGACATTTTGTCAAACAGGTGGGGAAACTTCATAACGGAAGAATTAAGATTTTTGTCAAGAAAGCAATAACGCTGCAGCAAAGAGGCTAAGATTAAATCAACAATCGATAGAACCGCAATTAAATTAAATGCATTAGGTTTTTAAGAACGGCGCTAGCATGTACCTGAACAGGACCGCCGGAGGACTGTTTCTCTGCGATAGGGGACTGGTCTGGTCGGTTAGTATTCAACAGTTGAAGTAGTGTATGCTGTATGGGTTAAATGTCGAGCAGTTTTCATAATAACTAGCACTTCTCCCGTGCAACAGATTGTAATATTTTCTCATTTTATTTTATATTTTATTAATAATTAATAATGTTGTCTGGTTTGTTTGCTTCTAAAACTTCCCATTTTCCTTTTATACTAAACTAGGGCTATGTTTGGTTGGGGTTGGAGTGACTGGACTTTGGGAAGTGGATGATGTTAGTGGTTGAGAGTGTTAGAGAGTGATGTTTAGTTGGGTGGCTGGAGTAGTGGTTGGAGTGTAAATTTAATTGTAAAAGGTGATTTGATATGTGTAAGAGGTTGTTATTGATGATTGGTAAAATAATTAAAATAGTATTGGTAAAATTATTTTATGTAGTTATTAGTATTTCTGTTTTTAACATTTTTGTTGCACATAAAAGAAAAAAAAAAAATTAATTACGTTTATTTCTCTATTTGACATTTTTTTTTTTCCGAAACGATAGTTCATTAATATAACTCGGAAGAAAAACTACAATGACCGTAGTCAACTGACTAATGTCTCAAGACGAATCTGAAGAAACGAAAAGAGACACTGAGACCCAAAACCCAAAGGGCTGGACTACAAAGGGCCCTGATGCCCACTAAAACCTGCCCAAAAGGACAACTGGAGAACTCCGAACTCCGGAGACTCAATCCCCGAAGGGAACTAACACCTCCACGAAGGGAACTAACCCAAAGCTACAATTACAATCCAATCGACAAAGCTTCCTCAAACCTAACTAAAGAAAGTTTGCACTGATGCAGGGCATCCTACGAACCCACTCTAGAAACTGTCAAAAGAGCTCCATCACGGATGAAATACGCAGCAGCAGACATAAAAAAAAGAAAGCAGAAAAGAAAAAATACAGAAAAGGAAAAATGCAAACGAAAAAAATACAGTAAATGATCCTTCCCCCTTCTAAGAGCTCAGAGATCCGTCATGGCACCGACACCACCTCACCTCCACTGACCCAACCTCTTCTGAAAGAAAACGCAGGCGAACTCCGACCAGAAAGTGGTCAGAAGATCGCAAAAATGCCACTCCCATACCTCGCCTCCACCGGATCTGGATCTGAAGCCCATTGACGAGGTCCTTGCCTCTGCCGTCCACCACCCGCCGTCGGAAGCGCTGCAAATGCGAAGAAGAAAACAAAGGCTCCCGACAAGCAAGAAAACAGACGAGAAGCAGGGGAAATGGGGAAGAGGAAGGGCTTCCGACGACATAACGTCGCCGGAAGAAAGTGGAGAGAAAAGAGTGTGGGCGGCGGCTGCGGCTGAGGGAGAAGGGGGAGGGTTAGGGTTCTGGTTTTTTTTGGAGAGAGAAAGGAGAGAAAAAGTAGAGAGAGAAAAAAGATATAGATACTATTTGACATTTTCATTGGACCCTAAAATTAATTATTATTATTATTTATTTTTTATTTAATATTTTCCCTGTAAGTTAAGAAAAATATTTAAATTGTTATTTAATCATTTCCAAATTTCATCATTTTTCATTAATTCCTGAAAACTAAACTCAAGACCAACCCCTCTAAACTCAACCCAAAACAAACCCCACCCAGATGCGGCAAATGTTCCTCCATTAAGCCCACCGAAATGCTGTTTTTTTCTCTTTTTGATTCTTTCTTTTACGCCAGTTTCTCAAAGTTCAAAGGATTCAAGATTCAAAATCTTCATTTCTGTTGTACAATAATTTCTCTCTCCCCTAAAAAAAGAATTTCTCTCTCTCATCTATCTTCTCTCTCTCTTCTTCATCCTACGGAAATTCTTCTCAGATTTTAAAAGAAGGGAATACCCAGAATATTTTCCGGTGGCAGTGCAGCGGTAACTGTGAAGATAGCAGTTGCGGCGGTGCGACGGCGGTATTTATAGCAGAGAGCCAGAGAGAAATGGGTCCCCATTTTACATTGATGATCAAATTAGCGAAATAAAGCAAAATGATTCTAGGAAAAAAACGTAAAGCAGAAGAAGAGAGATGAAATTTGACGATAATTAGAAAAGAGATAAATTGTAAAGGAGGGGAATGAGAGTGACGGTGGTTGTGGCCAAGAGAAACGGCAGAGTGTGTGCTTGTGTGGGAGAGAGAAATGAGGAGAGAGAAACGAGGAGAGAGAAATGGAGCCTGAATGGGAAAGAGTGCCCAAATCTTGAATAGGAAGGGTTTGGGGCAACCCCTTGACCAAACATACTAGGGGGTTGGCCAAACCTATTTGAGGTTGGGCCAACCCCAACCAAACATCACCTAGATATATACTCGTGAAATGTTTTTATTATTATACTATTTGAATGAGTATTAAATATTAAAATATAAAAATCAAAACTAATTCCATCAAAATCAAAAGTAAAATTAAATATAATGTAACACTACAATCATTTAACATAAAACCTGATTACAAAAGGACTAAATAATATGATTAAGTATGAAAGCTAATTATGTAAATTACAAATTCCTAAAAGTCTCTTTGTACACAACATTTAAAGTTGTGTTGACATGTTTCTTCTCCTGATCGCATATCATAACTTTAAGACCACTACGACTGGTGACTCTTGAAAACGCAACATATAGTTGACCATGACTAAACACTGGCTTCCGTAAGAAGAGACCTACGTGGGATAGCGATTGACCTTAACTTTTGTTTATTGTCATCGCATATGAAACTGTAAGTGGAAATTGCCTACGTTGAAACTTAACTGGAACTTTCATATCAGATGGACACATTGACAATCTTGGAATCAAAACCAATTGTCCAGCACTGGCTCCAGTAATGATTTTTGCCTCCAATACATGATCTCCGAGTCGATTAACAATCAATCTTGTTCCATTGCACAAATCACGACTTGGATCAATGTGTCTTAGCAACATAACAGACATTCTAATTTTAAGCTTTAACTCATGATTTGGTACTCCAGAACATTTAACTGAATTTAAAAATTCTGGAGTATGTACGTCAGTGATGACATCATTTGGCAAATCAGACTTACTTGCACTATCAGAGCTGAAGTACGATCGAGCTCCCCACTATTTTGTGATATCATATGATCATTTATTGAGTCCACAACATCTAGCGCTGGTGCCAAGATAGCTCGCTGCTGAAGATAATTTGGATCATGAAGTTTTTCAGAAAGACCTGGATAAATGCAATCAACAATAGCTTGTATTGGATTATTATTAGGTTGCAGAAGCATATCTTCTGGAATTTCAATTACAGATGAGTTTTCTTCTTCGTTGCCAATCATTCCATCTTCTATCGCTACTAACCAATCTGAGAACTCTTTAAGTTTTGTTGCCTCAGACTCTGAACCAACACTTTGAAGTCTCATGTTCTTTGTCAGGCGAAGAACCTCGCATGAATTCCATGTATAAGAAGAATTGATAGTTGCATTAATAATGTCTGACCTTCTACCTTTGGGGATAACAGGAGGAATCTGGCAAAAGTCTCCTCCAAACACAACAGTTTTACCACCAAATGGTTTTTTACCATTACTAACATCAACACGTTTCATAACATCTTTTAAACTCTTATCCAACACTTCAAAGCAATGCTTATGCATCATGGGAGCCTCATCCCATATAATAAGCTTTGCTAAACAAATGAGTTCATCAAGTTCACTTCCAGCTTTGATGCTGCACATAGATTCGTGATGTACCTTAAGAGGGATTTTGAAATGTGAATGAGCCGTTCTTCCTCCTGGTAAAAGTAAATATGCTATACCACATGACGCAACATTCAAGAGAATACCACCCTTCGATCTAATAGCTGCAGAAAGTGTTTTCCAAACAAATGTCTTCCCTGTTCCACCATAATCATAAAGAAAGTATATGTTTCCTAAATTCATTTCAGCAGAGAGGATGACCTTGTCATAAACGATACGTTGCTCGTCTGTCAACTTAGGCAACAATGTTTGAAGTTCTTTTGCCAACAACTCTCGATCATACTATAAGTCATCACGAAGTAAGCTATTTTATCTTGCAGAAATATCATCATAATTAGCAATTGGCATTGTCCCAAAAAATCTCAATGACCGGCCATAGCTAAGCAACAATTTGTCTATTTCGACCAGCGTCAAATTCTTTATTTATGACTCTGACAGTTTCAAATCTAAGATATAAAAGAAACATTGAAAATTTAGAAATACATGACAAAAATAAATTGAATAAAAAGTAATTGTATAAGCATAAAAAAATAATTGCATACCTTTGTTGTGGAAAAATATACGTTGTCTATATAAAATGTCGTCAGATAGAAACTCCCAACACTTTTCCCATACAAAATCAGGTCTACCCATACAATGCTCAGTAAGCAAAGTGGCAAACAATTTTCTTAAAGAATGTGCTGATGCCCAAAAGCTTGCCTCCTTTATTAGGATTCTACACTGTCACTATGCTATGCAGTGGTATATGTTTGACTGAAATCGAACGTTAAGAATTGAGAAGGTTGATTTCTATGAGTTTGAGCGAAAAAAAGAAAACTTTAATTTGTTTAGTTATCAAATGGATTATGAAGATCCAATCCAAATTATTTTGATTGGGATATACTTTCGTTGTCGGCTTAGAAGCGTCTGTACCACTTATTGTCATATCTTATTTCAAAAAATAATTAATACTTAACTATACTTAGTTTTGTAGTAAAGTAAATTCAGAATTTATGATTCACGATTCATGTTTAGATTCAACAATTAAGATCTTTGTCTCGATTTGGGGCCAGAGTATATTTTTTACTTACGGTTCATTCTTCATGATTTCATAGTTCAAGTTAGTAGAACACGATAAAGTGTGACAAGGGATTCCAACCGAGCGTATTTTTTGGGAAACCGTATTGATACCTTAGGTTCAAATTAGACCATGAACTATTTTTTCTTCCAATTAGACACTTGAATCTTTTAATCTGAGAGGTTGATTGATTATCTGGCCTATAATAAATAAGTCAGGAATCTGTTTGAACCCATGGTAAGCCCGCTTTTGCCGATGGAATGGCGTTTAGGGTGTTTGGGGGTCATTTGATTTCCTGAATATTTGTTATGGTTGACGGATTTTCAAATCTGAGTTTAGGAATATATTACAAATTGAAAATCCGTCAACCATAACAAATATTCAGGAAATCAAATGACCCCCAAACACCCTAAACGCCATTCCATCGGCAAAAGCGGGCTTACCATGGGTTCAAACAGATTCCTGACTTATTTATTATAGGCCAGATAATCAATCAACCTCTCAGATTAAACCTAACTTATTGATTCAAGAGTTTATATCACATAGTTATGTACTTAAGTACATTATAATATTAAGTCATAGAATGAACAACTTTATCTAGTTCAGACATAATTTAACACTGAGGATTTAGCCTATAAGGCTCATCCTTTTAACAAAATAAATTCTAAAAATTATTTAAAAGAACAATAATTTAAAGAACTTACAATACTTTAGAGCTGCACCAGTACAGGAATAATAATTTTATTTCTTCGAAGTATTTTACAAGAGAGAAGTTTACAAGAGAAAGAAGGGAAAAGGAAAACTGATGGATGAAGTCCTCTACTACTAAGTGGTCTATATATACAAGGCCCTCGGACATCAAACACGGACTTCATACATTTATTAAAAGTATAAACAGTATTTTTACTGTTTATAAACAGTGTTTTACACTGTTTGACAGTGACATATAAACAGTGAATTTACTGTTTGATACTATTTAATAATGACATATACTATTCTTTTGTCACATCATTTCTTTATATCTTCCGATTTTTATTTGGAGGATGATTCTCCTTTTTTATCCAATTCTTGGAAGAATTTTGCCATTTGTTCTTCTGAAAGAATATCTTCAGCTGGATCTTGTGCATCTTGCATGTTTATAGACATTCCTTTTGATGAAGTATTACTCTGGACAGAAACCATCTCTTCTTCATCATCCAAATCATCCAATAATTCTTTTTTCATTTGTTTGAGATATAACTCAACAATTTCTTCTTTGGATAATTTGTCCACATTTTTCATTAATTTTCTAGAAATATTATTTCTAGTGGCTATTTCTTTATTTTTCTTTTTCTCTTGGCTATAAGCCTTTATTATCTTTTGGATTTTATCCAAAGTATCAGCACCAAATAAGGTTTTAGTACTGGGATCTAATTTTATCATTTTTTCCCAAAATCTTGTATAAAAGATTCTTTTTAAGCAAGGAATTTGATCAGTATAACCAACCTTAATATCCCATTTGAATATCCATGGGATTGAAAATTCAATAAAGAAATGCATGGGAGCTTCCCATGTACAAAATTTATCACTATTAGTGATATTTTCCAATGTGGGACTCACATATTTCCAATTATTAAAATCTTCAATTAATAATTCTGGAAGAATTTCTTCCGTTGGTCCAAATATTTTCCACCATTTCTTAAACCAATTTGGTATTTCAGAGTTATAAACTTTATCACATACTTTAATCAACCAAGTATGTTTTCTTTTTTCATTATTGTAAAAGAATACTTTTTCAAAAGCTTGGATATAATCCCAATAATTATATTTTACAGTAATATTGTTGAAAGAGAAAGATTTTTCTCTTGATGGAGAAATTCCCCATTCTTCAACTGTAATTAGTTGTTTAATAATAATTTTTGAGAAGTTATAAACTTCATCTTTATTTCCACTAGTCATGTGAGTTATTTCACATGCATTATTTATGAGTAAATTCTCATAATAATTTCGAGATTTATAAACCTCATAGGGTGATCCTTGATTAGAAAGATATCTTTCTAAAATTTTCCAGGGATCATTTTCCCATTTTAAATCAGTATTACTGATTATAAATATCATTTTTTCTTTTTCTTTTTTAATAAAATCCTTATTAGGATTTTTCTCATCAGTCTCTACTATATTGGCATAAGTAGCTGGAGTACTATTAGCACTCTCTTCATTTTGAGAAGATTGATCTTTCTTCCATTGAAGATACTCTTGATATGTCATTTCTTGCGAAATATTCGCAATATTTGCAGAGATTAATTTCTGCTTGCCATGTTGAGCCAAAACAATATTTTGGCCTCTTCCGCCTCTTCCCCTATAAGGGAAAGATCCTCTTCCTCGAGAATACATACCTGAAAAATTTATGTCAAAAATTCTCGAGTTAAATAATCAGGAAGAGAATTTTCTTCTCCTTTTTTATATATAATATCAAAATCAAATGGGGCTAAATGAGCTTGCCACCTAGCAAACATTTGTTTGGAAACATCATGTTTAAAATCTTTATTAAACATAAATTTAGCTGCTTTGCAATCAGTCTTAATAATAAATTTCTGATTATATAAATCATCTTGAAATTTTAAAACACATTTGACTATAGCTAAAATTTCTTTGGCTATAGTGGCGTAATTCTTTTGACTATTATTCCATTTACCAGAATGAAATCTTATCAAATAATCTTTTTTATCAATAGGATCAATTTGTTTTAAAATACCTCCAAAACCAATATCTGAGGCATCTGTTTCAATAATTTTTTCCCACTTGGGATTTGCTAATGATAAGCAAGGTAAATATTTAACCTTATTTTTTATTTTTCTCACTGCATCTGTATGCTTATTATTCCAGGGAATAGGATTTTTCTTTAATCTATCATATAAGATAGCAGTATCTTCTACAAGATTTTTATAGTAAGGAGAGATATAATTTAAACTCCCTAAAAATCTTTGCAACTGAGTTTTATCAGTAATTTCATCAGGAAATTTTGAAGTAAATTCAATGCTTCTATTAATAGGTATAATATTACCTTTTTCAATAAAATGTCCTAAAAATTTTATTTTTGTTTGGAAAAGTATCATTTTAGGTTTAGAAATAACTAATCCATTTTGAATTACTAAATTTTTAAATATATTTAAATGTTTAAAATGTATTTCAATATTTTTTGAAAATACTAAAATATCATCAATATATACAATTATAAACTCACTATAAGGAGTAAAAATATCATTCATTATTTTCTGAAATTCAGAAGGAGCATTTTTTAATCCAAATGGCATAACATTCCACTCATAATGTCCAAAAGGAACATTAAAGGCAGTTTTATACCTATCAGCAGGATTAATTTGAATCTGCCAAAATCCAGATTTTAAATCAAATTTTGAAAATATAACAGCATTATAAAGTCTATCAAGAAGATCCTTCTTGTTTGGAATTGGATGTCTAATCCATTTTAAAACCTTATTAAGAGGTTTATAATTTATAACTAATCTAGGTACTCCTCGTTCTTGTTCAGAATGTTTATTAACATAAAAAGCTGTGCAAGACCAAGCTGATTCAGATGGCTTAATGATATTTTTTTTCTAAAAGAGATTTAATCTCATTTTTACATAATTCTAAATATTCAGAATTCATCTGACAAGGTCTAGCTTTAGTAGGAATTTTATCCTCTGTAAAACCATCTTCATAAGGAAGCGAAACAATATGTTTTTTCCTATTCCAAAAAGCATTTGGAAGATCATTACAAATGTCTATACACATTTGATTATGAATTAACTTAATCTTATCCTGTAATTTAGGATTTTTCAAACTATCTTCTATAGATAGAATATTAATTTCTTGTTTTAAGAAATTTAGCTGATTTTCTTTTGCTTTAATATTATCATAAATATTATGTAATATTTTTGTAAATGGTTTAGTAATAAAATTTAGCACTATAGGCTCATTTTCATATGTGCCAATAATACCATTATTATCAACTTTAGTAAAAGGATAAATTTTACTTATAAAGGGGGATCCAAGTATAACTTGGTTAGAAATGTTTTTTACAAGTAAAAAACTTGTACAAATACATTTTTTATCAATACAAACATAAGCTTTTGGTAGTTTAAAACTAATATCAAGTTTTTGCCCACCAGCATGGGATAAAGAATGTGTTGTTTTTTGGAAATATCTAGTAGGAATTAATCCTTCTTGTACAACATTTAAATCTGCACCACTATCAATGAGTGCAATAAATTCTTTTGAATAAAAATCATCAATTAAAAGAGTAATCTTTACATACCATTTTTGTGAAATAAACATTTCAATATTATTAAGAAAACTTTCATCATTATTATCAGATATAATTATTTCATTTTTCCCTTCTAATTTATCAATTCTGTTTTCCAAAACATTATTATTTTGTTTAAGAAATTTAATTTCTTTTTTAAGATTATCGATTTCAATACTTAAATCACTTAAAGAAGTAGGAGTTTTATCCTTCTGTTTTTCTTTAAGCATTTGATAAACCTTGCTCATAAGATAAGGTTCATCTGAAACATATATAGAATTATTATTTTCTTGTTTATTTCCAGTATCACTAGATGAACTTGGGATATTACCCACTTGATCTATTATTGAAGATCTCAAATTAGGATCTTTTATTAATTTTAATAAATCCATAATATTATTATGATCTAAGACATTTATCTCCAAATTTTTCATTTGAGATAAAAGTCTATAAATTTCATCTGTTTCATCAGGCTTATTATCCTGACATTTGCATTCATTAGTATCTGATAATTCTGAATCAGATATTACTGATTCTTGATCTAATGCTTTGAGCTTTTCAATATCAGATATTTCTGATATTTCTGAATCTAATTCAGATTTTGTAATTGATTCTGATTCTGAATCATCTGTTTTTAATAATATCTTGGATATCATATCCTTGATATTATCATCAATTTGAAGATTATTAATCTTCTTTTTTACCCAACAATTTCTTGCATAATGACCAACCTTTTGGCATTTATGGCATATAATTAATTTATTTCTTTGTCTTTTCCTTTCTTCTCTTTCTTGCTTTCTATTAGCGTTTCTTTTAGAAGCTTTTTTTCTTTTCGAAGCTTTTTTTCTTTTCCTATATTTAAGAAAATCATTTTTATCATATTTATTTTTATTCTTACTAGTTTTACTAGTACTAGGCATATCCATGGCAAATTGTTCACAAAATTGACCTAATTGTTTTTTCTCAGACAAATTTTGTCTTTTTATTTGTCTGTTCAATTTTATTTCATTACATAAATTTAAACCTTCTTGAATACAAGTACCAATTAATTTACCATAAGTAAAACTATCATATGGAACATGAACATTATTACCTCTTAAATTATTTCTTACTCTTTCTGCAAATAAATAAGGTAATCCATCAATAAATTTTGATTTCCAATGAGAGCTATTACTCTCAGGGAGTTCCATCACTCTACCTAAAAATATATCTTTATACCATCTAAAATCTGTAAGTGTTTTACACCTCAGATTTTGCAATAGTGTACGAATATGTTCACTATTATCAGAATATCTGCCAGTAAAATGTTCTATAATATTAATAATTAAAGTATAAACTGCATTTTCAACTGAAATGTTATTTTCTTGTTTTATATTGTTGAGAATATAATCTCTATTTTCTTGGGTTAAATAATGATCCCACCAACCTTTAAGTTGGCCAGTAAAACCTGCAATAATCATTTTTGCAATATTTTTATCGGTATTACCATTATTCTTACAAACTGTAGAATACATAAGAATTCTATGAACAGTATTATAAATTTGTTTTTCAGTATAACCATCAATATTCCATTCATAAATATTTCTTCCACTATAGCTATTATTCAAAATATATTCTTGTTCTTCATTAAGAACATCCATAGGAGTTGGTCTCCTATAATAATAAAATCGTTGATTAGGCTTATCAGCCCATTTTTCAATTTTATTGATCTGATCATTAATAATCTGTTTATAATCAGATCTATTTTCAAAATCTTTTTGAAAATCATTTTCTAAAGTATTCAAGGATAATTTTGAAAATTTTTCTTCTAATAATTTTTCTAATTCTGTCAAAGATTCTAATTTAAAATCTTTTATCTCTGGTGGAAGTTGTATACTAGGAGTAGCAATCAACTCTTTTTCAAAATCAATTTTTGAAATCATTTTATCTTTTTTATTATTAATTAAAGAAATTACATTATCAACCTTATTATGAAGTGAAAGTATATGCTCTCCTAAAACATTAATAAATAAATTCATATAATTATTTTGTTTAATTAATAAATTTATATGACTACAAGTTACTTGTAAAACATCATTTTCAAATAATTTTGAAAAAGCAAGGAAATTGCATATATTATTATCTTTTTCTATTTGAAAAGGTTCTTGAGGAGGAAAATCATTATTAATGATTTGTCCATTCATTAATCTATAATTTCTTTCTAAAACAGAAATATATTGATCTACATAAGTAGACATAAACCATGGAACAAATAAAATTAAAGTATTAGTCTCTTCACATTTTTTATAAAAATTTTCTTGTATAATTTGCTTTTCCATTTTATTGAAATTTTCAAAAAACCAATTTCTAAATGGTTCCCATTTGGGAAGTCTAAATTCTTCACTAATAATTTTTCTGGCTTCTGAACCAGGACTAAAATCAATTTTTTGAGCTTTAAAATCCATAAATCAAGGAAAACTCATTTCAGACATTGTCTCCATGTGTCTACTATTGACACTCTTAACAATATTATCTTTGCCAATATGCAATTCATTTATTCTATCTTCTTCAGATATTATATCATCATTATTTCTCAAATTCTCTCTTATTAGAGAGGTAGAAGCTCTGGAAGGAGTTTCCACAGTATAATCAATAGGAGAAATATAAGATCTCATAGAGGATGATTTTAAAGATAGAGATCTATCTTTTATAAAATTATCAAACTGTATATTAACAGTTCCTTCAGAAGTTTGAAAAACATTCAATAATTTTGAAGAAATAGTTGGCTGTGGTTTTACAGCTTTTTCAATAATCCAATTTTCTGGAAACACAATTTCTTCCCATTTAATAGATCTTCTTGTCATAATATTAGATCTATTGAAATTTGTCTCAATCAAAATTGTTTCATTAACAGGCTTATCCTTTATTTTACAATGAGGATTCAAAGTAAATAAAGGTTTATAATATATTCTGTAACAAATACATATAACTTCAGATCCTAAAGAATAATCATAACCATGAATTTTAACATTTAATGTCAAAGCATCAAGTATATTTATATCAGTTAAAGATAATTGTAAATTTGGATAAACATCAAAATAGACTGGACCATGAGCCAGACTAGATTGGATTATTCCCATTAAAGATTTTTTCCAATTTAAATTTCTACCATCTCTTAAAGCTGCAATAAAGCTTTCTGGTAGTCCTTCTAAGGTTAAGGGTTTAAAAGCAATTTGCACTAAACCAATATGTAAAAATTTATATTCTTTTTTATAAGGTAAAATATCTTTTTCTGAAAGTAATTTTATAATTACTTCTTCATTATTAATAGAAATAGATTCTTCAGTTGTTTTAACAACTTGTTTAAAACCAAGTTTTTCAAAAGTTCCTAATTTATAAATTACTTTAGGATCAATTTTTGGAATTGTCCATTTGTTTAATAACTCAAGATTTTGAGGTGTATCATACTCCATATTTAAACTATTTTTTATAGAATTATTTTGTCGAAACATTAAATTTTCTTCAAATAAAAGCTTCTAAAAGAAAAATAGAAAGATACGCTAATAGAAAGCAAGAAAGAGAAGAAAGGAAAAGACAAAGAAATAAATTAATTATATGCCATAAATGCCAAAAGGTTGGTCATTATGCAAGAAATTGTTGGGTAAAAAAGAAGATTAATAATCTTCAAATTGATGATAATATCAAGGATATGATATCCAAGATATTATTAAAAACAGATGATTCAGAATCAGAATCAATTACAAAATCTGAATTAGATTCAGAAATATCAGAAATATCTGATATTGAAAAGCTCAAAGCATTAGATCAAGAATCAGTAATATCTGATTCAGAATTATCAGATACTAATGAATGCAAATGTCAGGATAATAAGCCTGATGAAACAAATGAAATTTATAGACTTTTATCTCAAATGAAAAATTTGGAGATAAATGTCTTAGATCATAATAATATTATGGATTTATTAAAATTAATAAAAGATCCTAATTTGAGATCTTCAATAATAGATCAAGTAGGTAATATCCCAAGTTCATCTAGTGATACTGGAAATAAACAAGAAAATAATAATTCTATATATGTTTCAGATGAACCTTATCTTATGAGCAAGGTTTATCAAATGCTTAAAGAAAAACAGAAGGATAAAACTCCTACTTCTTTAAGTGATTTAAGTATTGAAATCGATAATCTTAAAAAAGAAATTAAATTTCTTAAACAAAATAATAATGTTTTGGAAAACAGAATTGATAAATTAGAAGGGAAAAATGAAATAATTATATCTGATAATAATGATGAAAGTTTTCTTAATAATATTGAAATGTTTATTTCACAAAAATGGTATGTAAAGATTACTCTTTTAATTGATGATTTTTATTCAAAAGAATTTATTGCACTCATTGATAGTGGTGCAGATTTAAATGTTGTACAAGAAGGATTAATTCCTACTAGATATTTCCAAAAAACAACACATTCTTTATCCCATGCTGGTGGGCAAAAACTTGATATTAGTTTTAAACTACCAAAAGCTTATGTTTGTATTGATAAAAAATGTATTTGTACAAGTTTTTTACTTGTAAAAAACATTTCTAACCAAGTTATACTTGGATCCCCCTTTATAAGTAAAATTTATCCTTTTACTAAAGTTGATAATAATGGTATTATTGGCACATATGAAAATGAGCCTATAGTACTAAATTTTATTACTAAACCATTTACAAAAATATTACATAATATTTATGATAATATTAAAGCAAAAGAAAATCAGCTAAATTTCTTAAAACAAGAAATTAATATTCTATCTATAGAAGATAGTTTGAAAAATCCTAAATTACAGGATAAGATTAAGTTAATTCATAATCAAATGTGTATAGACATTTGTAATGATCTTCCAAATGCTTTTTGGAATAGGAAAAAACATATTGTTTCGCTTCCTTATGAAGATGGTTTTACAGAGGATAAAATTCCTACTAAAGCTAGACCTTGTCAGATGAATTCTGAATATTTAGAATTATGTAAAAATGAGATTAAATCTCTTTTAGAAAAAAATATCATTAAGCCATCTGAATCAGCTTGGTCTTGCACAGCTTTTTATGTTAATAAACATTCTGAACAAGAAAGAGGAGTACCTAGATTAGTTATAAATTATAAACCTCTTAATAAGGTTTTAAAATGGATTAGACATCCAATTCCAAACAAGAAGGATCTTCTTGATAGACTTTATAATGCTGTTATATTTTCAAAATTTGATTTAAAATCTGGATTTTGGCAGATTCAAATTAATCCTGCTGATAGGTATAAAACTGCCTTTAATGTTCCTTTTGGACATTATGAGTGGAATGTTATGCCATTTGGATTAAAAAATGCTCCTTCTGAATTTCAGAAAATAATGAATGATATTTTTACTCCTTATAGTGAGTTTATAATTGTATATATTGATGATGTTTTAGTATTTTCAAAAAATATTGAAATACATTTTAAACATTTAAATATATTTAAAAATTTAGTAATTCAAAATGGATTAGTTATTTCTAAACCTAAAATGATACTTTTCCAAACAAAAATAAAATTTTTAGGACATTTTATTGAAAAAGGTAATATTATACCTATTAATAGAAGCATTGAATTTACTTCAAAATTTCCTGATGAAATTACTGATAAAACTCAGTTGCAAAGATTTTTAGGGAGTTTAAATTATATCTCTCCTTACTATAAAAATCTTGTAGAAGATACTGCTATCTTATATGATAGATTAAAGAAAAATCCTATTCCCTGGAATAATAAGCATACAGATGCAGTGAGAAAAATAAAAAATAAGGTTAAATATTTACCTTGCTTATCATTAGCAAATCCCAAGTGGGAAAAAATTATTGAAACAGATGCCTCAGATATTGGTTTTGGAGGTATTTTAAAACAAATTGATCCTATTGATAAAAAAGATTATTTGATAAGATTTCATTCTGGTAAATGGAATAATAGTCAAAAGAATTACGCCACTATAGCCAAAGAAATTTTAGCTATAGTCAAATGTGTTTTAAAATTTCAAGATGATTTATATAATCAGAAATTTATTATTAAGACTGATTGCAAAGCAGCTAAATTTATGTTTAATAAAGATTTTAAACATGATGTTTCCAAACAAATGTTTGCTAGGTGGCAAGCTCATTTAGCCCCATTTGATTTTGATATTATATATAAAAAAGGAGAAGAAAATTCTCTTCCTGATTATTTAACTCGAGAATTTTTGACATAAATTTTTCAGGTATGTATTCTCGAGGAAGAGGATCTTTCCCTTATAGGGGAAGAGGCGGAAGAGGCCAAAATATTGTTTTGGCTCAACATGGCAAGCAGAAATTAATCTCTGCAAATATTGCGAATATTTCGCAAGAAATGACATATCAAGAGTATCTTCAATGGAAGAAAGATCAATCTTCTCAAAATGAAGAGAGTGCTAATAGTACTCCAGCTACTTATGCCAATATAGTAGAGACTGATGAGAAAAATCCTAATAAGGATTTTATTAAAAAAGAAAAAGAAAAAATGATATTTATAATCAGTAATACTGATTTAAAATGGGAAAATGATCCCTGGAAAATTTTAGAAAGATATCTTTCTAATCAAGGATCACCCTATGAGGTTTATAAATCTCGAAATTATTATGAGAATTTACTCATAAATAATGCATGTGAAATAACTCACATGACTAGTGGAAATAAAGATGAAGTTTATAACTTCTCAAAAATTATTATTAAACAACTAATTACAGTTGAAGAATGGGGAATTTCTCCATCAAGAGAAAAATCTTTCTCTTTCAACAATATTACTGTAAAATATAATTATTGGGATTATATCCAAGCTTTTGAAAAAGTATTCTTTTACAATAATGAAAAAATAAAACATACTTGATTGATTAAAGTATGTGATAAAGTTTATAACTCTGAAATACCAAATTGGTTTAAGAAATGGTGGAAAATATTTGGACCAACGGAAGAAATTCTTCCAGAATTATTAATTGAAGATTTTAATAATTGGAAATATGTGAGTCCCACATTGGAAAATATCACTAATAGTGATAAATTTTGTACATGGGAAGCTCCCATGCATTTCTTTATTGAATTTAATTTGTTTAGTTATCAAATGGATAAATTTGGATTGGATCTTCATAATCCATCATCACCATCATCATCATCATCATCATCATCATCATCATCATCATCATCATCATCATCATCATCATTTTTCCATCGTGCGATGCACGAATTGTTAATGTATCACGAATATATAATATAAATGATATCATATAATTATATTGTAATATAATAAAAGATGTAAATTTATATATTTATAATAAAAGGAAAGAGCTTAAAAAAATTAAAAATACATAAGTATGAATAAGTTATGAGAGTCATATTCACTGGTTTAGGGTGTAAACATCTTTGTTATCCTTGCATAAAGGTTGTGCTAAACTTCTTTTATGATTCACAATTTATTGAGCACTACTCAAATTAATTTTTAAGAATAACTTTACATTTTCATTTTGTATAAAATATTTTAAATATAAATATATATATATATATATATATATATATATATATATATATATCAAAATTTAACTAAATAAAAATTGCATTAAAATTTTGGTATACCTTTTTCTTTTTCTTTTTTCAAATCAATATACATAGCTAAAATAAATATTAACTTTATTTTGTCAAACTAAATCAGTTCACAAATTACTTTGATTTGTACACTGAATTCATTTTCATTTTGTTATTAATGTAAATCCAACAAATTTATGTCATGTAAAATAAAATAATTTTTATACCCCAAAATTATTTATAAAAATCAAAAAGTAAAAGCAAACTAAACAATCTTATCTAAATATTAAAGAAAATTGTACTTCTTCTAGAAAAAAATAATTTTCACATTTTACCTCAAATTTTGGCTAATATGTTGATATAAATATTTGGAATACAAAATCTTCAGCTAATATGTTGATATTTATAAAATATTATCCCATCATATGTCAAAGGAGTTTATGGTAAGATTCCGCCAACCACAAATTTCAGCTAATCAGTTGAATATATCAATATTTGGAATACAAAATCTTTTGCTAATTGGAATACTGAATTTTATGGTAAGAATCTGCTAATCATAAATTTCGTTAGATTTTCGGATTGTAACTGCAGTATAATTATATCATAAAATTATTATTTCTACATTAGTAATTGTATTTGGCCAGAAAATACTGAAATTACTATTTTTAGTGAGTTCCATTTTATTATATAGTAAGATTTTGACAATGGCAATGACATTGACATGTACAGCTTATAAGACAGACACACACCATAATGATAATGACAATTATTAAGCTAGAGAATGGTATAACTATATGGGTGTGTTTGGCTATGATTTTGCTAAGTGGATTTAGGGGATCAAATCTCAATAAAACATATTTACTAACCCTCTCAGTCATATTTGACTCAGCACTCCCTAACTTTAAGCAAATATACACCCATGTGACCATATAGGTCCTTTTGACATGGTAATATTTTTTTCCTTAGCCATAAATGGGCCAAGCTACAGCCCATAAAATATGGGCTTGGGCCTCTACGCAGAGATAGTAGAACTTTGAACCCGGCCCAGACACGCATACTTCCCGTTTACCCTCGTGCTCCCTTTGTCCTTCAGCTTTCCATCGTCGATTACAATCTCCCTATTTTCCGCACTCGCGAATATTCAATTTCCAGAACAGTAATCTTAAATTCCCCAATTTTTAGGGTTCATATACGCCAATAGATAGAAGAAGAAGCAAAACTCCGTCACAGGTAGCGGCGCGTATAATTTCTTTGAGCTAATCGAAACTTGAGAGGATAGAATTATTGTAGATCGATCTTAGGAAAGTTTACGATTTCCTGTTACTTAAATTTCAAATTTCTAGATTTTTTTCGGGCAACTTCTTTTTCCATTTTCTCGTTTAATGTTTCTGCTTCTCTATTATTTTTCGACTATGTTTGAGCCGTGAGTGAACACAAGTATTTCTGTTTTCGAGTTGTTAGGCTCAGTTAGCTACTGGGTAAACTGGTGTCTACTTTCTGAATCCCACATATCTTTTGCTAATATAACTAGGTTGAGAATTAACTCCTGATACCCTATATAGCTTATACGGATTTAATGTCGATGTTATTCAAGTTCTCTTACGCACATTGGGCCTTTTATGTAATTTATATGATATCCATTGCTAAAACTTAGTACCATTGGGAGTTGGGACGTTGCAGGGGGTTGATATGGAAAAGGAAGCAGGAAATCTATTTGTACGACGGCTTGTTGTTTGAGCTAGTGCTTGAGTAATGATCCTGTCATGTTGCATTCTTAGTGCTTCTTAGTGCTTGAGTTTTGAAAGGATTTTGTGTAAGAAGATCGAGCAATAAACAATGTACGGAAGAGCGGGACTTGATCGTTTCAAGAAAGCCCAGACGTTGGAACCATTCTCAGTCTCTGGGAATTCTACCACGAAAACAGCCACACAGCAACCTGCTTTAGGAGGACCTACCCATCCTACAGCAGTTTCAGTTAATCAAGCTCAAGTATCATATCCACAAGGCCAATACATTAATCATCAGAATGTGATGAAAAAGCCTTTGACCACAGATGTAGCCCCAGCTGCAGTTCCTACTCAGCAAGTGACTCAGATTGGAGGGGGGCAGTCAACTTGGCAACCTCCTGATTGGGCGATTGAGCCACGCCCAGGTGTTTATTATCTGGAAGTTTTAAAGGATGGGGAGGTTCTTGACCAGATTAATTTGGATAAGAGGAGGCATATCTTCGGTAGACAGTTTCATGCTTGTGATTATGTGCTTGATCATCAGTCCGTCTCACGGCAACATGCAGCTGTTGTTCCGCACAAAAATGGCAGGTATAAAAATTGTCAACAGTTGGTGTTTTCTATGCCTACTTCATTTGTCATTATTTTGTAATGTTCAGGTGTTTTTCTTGCCTCATAATCAAAGAGTAACTAGGAAAAGTTATCTTCATAAATGTTGGCTCCCTATTGCTAGACTACATGTTTCTGGATTATCAATAGGAAGTTCTATGCTCTTCTCCATCAGAATACTGGTGAAGTTGTTCACTTGTCAGATCCAAGAACATGCATGCTGAGCTAAAACTGGGGATCTGTTCTCAAGCATGTTATGTTTCTTGTGATTTAACAGAGTGTTGGTTTGGTGTTGATGAGGTGGCAATTTAGCATTGCCCCTTTGTTTGTGATTATCTTAACGAACTGGGTGATCATTGAAACAGTTAGCTGTGCCAAATTATTTGTCCATTAATCATGTAAAATTGTGAATATAGCTGTTCTAATATCTCGCTTTGGGAGGATTCTTTTACCAGTTGCCCCCTGACCTTTAATAGGAATATGCACCTCTTGATTATATTTTCCGCAAGGTCTGATGAAGTTATATATTTCCTGCAGCATATATGTGATTGATTTAGGCTCTGCACATGGTACATTTGTTGCAAATGAGCGATTGACCAAGGATACCCCTGTGGAGTTTGAGGTTGGGCAGTCTCTACGTTTTGCTGCTTCTACTAGAACCTATGTTTTGAGGAAGAACGATGCTGCCCTTTTCCCTCCAACCCCACAACCTGCAGAGATTGATTTGCCACCTCCTCCAGATCCCTCAGATGAAGAAGCAGTTTTAGCGTACAATACATATATTAATCGTTCTTTGAATGGATTGACTATACCCAACAGATTATCTAAATCGACAAGATCAACTAGCACTTCAGTAATGCAGGAAGAGAGACAGGTAGCTGAGAGGGCATCCAAGAGAATCAGAAGAATAAGGGTGGCATTTAAGGACCAGGTTGGGGGAGAGTTGGTTGAAATTGTTGGATTTTCCGATGGAGCTGATGTTGAGACAGAACCTGGTCCTATTGGTGTGAAAGAAGGAAGTCTCGTTGGTAAGTATGAATCGCTCGTACAAATTACTGTAATACCAAAGGGGAAGGAGCCGACCCCTGTGAAGCAGGCGACTGATTCCCAAACAGGTGTGACAGAGAGATTAAAGGAAGTCTTGAACAAGGCCAAGACTCCTGCAAAGAGTGTTGGAATATATGAAGATCTTTATGGAGAGTCATTCAGTGTCAAAGTTGGTTCTTCTTGGGCACAAACATCTGTTGGATCAGGTGCTAGAGAAGCTTCTCCTAGTAAAAGTGGAGGAAATGCTCCTCGATTTGAAAGTAAAAAGTCTGAAAGTAATTTAGTGAATGACGATGATAATGATGATGATCTATTTGGCTAAGCAGATGCCTGTTTTTTGAGTTACTGTGATTCTTATCAAACGACACTGAATCTTATTCCAGTGGAGGTATCTTTCTTTCTATAAAGAGGAATTTTTCTTTGTTGTACAATATCATCTCTTCCATGACTGTCAGTTTCTGTGAAGGTTTTAACCGTTTCCTTGAGTTAACAATGTTGCGTTTTAAAATTGTGGACCTTTCTAAAAGGAAACATTGCATATCCAAATGGCAGTCTTATCCTTCGCTAAATGTTTTTTGCCATCTACTTTTCTTGTTTTAACTTAAGGCTATGTTTTGGTATTAGTTAAGTAGGCTTTTACATATATAAGAGAAGAGATCTCAGAGCTATTTGACTTATTACTTCTATAGTGCATTACATTATATCTAAATGCTCATCTAAATATTGTTTTCAAGAACATTTTTAAATTGAGGCACTTCAGGCACTTAGTTTCGAGCACTTGCGAATTAATACAGAACCACTGAAAGCACAACTGCTTAGATTTGTAACAGAGACATGGTAGGCTAGACTACTTTTACCCTAAAAAGGATTTCATGACTAGTGATTTAAGTCCTACGGACATACATAGATGAGTCTTTCCTGATTTCTGGTTAAGTTTAATAGCGACTATTAACCATGTATAATTGTTCGAAGGCATTCTACATATTATGTGAATTGACCACTCTGGACATATATTGATTCTATTGTGACCTTTCAAGAACTTCTAGATTAGGACATGAGAAAATAATTCAGCATTCCTAGCCATGATGAGTTTCAAAATACAAAGAGCTGATTGACGGAAACAGTTGACTGTAAGTCTGTAACCAATTTTCTTAAAATATTTGTTTTACCTGTGAAGATTTGAGATATTGCTGTATCTAGGCTAAAAGAAGACTAAGAAGAAGTTAGTTTGTTTGTTACTTTTCTGTTGTAGACTTTAGGCCTTGCCGATCGTCTTGGCTCCTTCTGCAATTGTTTGCATCAATTTTTTGTTTTGGATCTGGACTTGCACACTTGTATGAATAAAAAACTTGGTGGAATTTAATCACCATGCAGCATGCTTGGGTATTCTTAAGGCTTTTCCAATTTGAGCGATCCTACATAATATGGTTGTAGAGCGAGGAATTCTGGATGACTTGAACATAACAGCTCAAGGCAGACCTACCTCTCTATTCGCATGTGCTTTAGCAGCTACCTCTCTCTTTTGATTATTTGTTGTTCCACTGGAGGAACAACATCCTGTTCAGCCTCTGCGACTCCTCTGTATCTCCTCTTGACCTTCCTCGCTGTCCTATTGGCCTTCTCCTTCCTGACTGAGGAAAGCATAGTGTCTATGCATCCACCAAAGACACTGCCAATAATATCATCAGCTGCTTCATGACAGTTCAGGTCACCATATCTAATGTGCGTCACCTTGATGCTGCTTTTGACCACTTCCACATCGGAGTTTGTAGTTGCAGTTTGAGAAGATTCTGGAAACCGTCCAGGGTCATTTGGGTTAGCATTCTCCATCATATCCTGGATAATCTGCTCACTCTCTTGAATTTGTCTGTCAATGTTAAAACCATGTTCGGATTGCTTTTGTGGTATTTGCGTGCTTTGAAAATTGTTAAAATCTTCGAATGCAGGTTTATAGTCCAAAGTTGGTTGTGGATTTTTAAAAGAACAATCCCAGCTCTTGTTGATATATAAGTCCAGTAGGTCATCAAAATCCATTGCACCACTCGACTCTGCTACTTTATTCAACTCTTGCATTACTTCATCGAGCTGATTGTCATTAGTGTAATCTTGAAATTCTGAGTTGTTTGCATTCGTATTTGGTTCCATCTTGAGGATGCCTTAGACAGCAGGTTTTGTGAATCAAAAGCTAGTAGAAAGTATAATAACTGCGTTAGCCTTGGTACATACTTGTTGAGTATCTTATATCAGAGTGATCATCTATAAAATGCAAATATTCATTGTATTATTGAGGCATTGAGAAGTAGTAAAACCATTCTCTCTCTCTCTCTCTCTCACACACACACACACACACAAACACACTCGTTTCAGAAACATTTGTTTTTTATTATTTCTTCTGTACATTGCATTGCACACAGACAATTCGTACTTGATGGATGAATAAGTGTGTAAAGTCATGCGGTTTTTGTGTTGGAGAAACATGCTCTACGTACTCTGGTGTAGTTGTACTTTTGCGTCTGTAATTGTACATTTCTCATTCTTTTACTCACATTTTGCATTTGTTTAGATATAAAAATCAACCAACATTTCGACCTATGTCCTGGAAAATGCAATATTATGAATTTTATTTCGCTGTTGTGCAAGTATTTCAGCTATGTTGTGCAAGCATTGGTAAACTTGATTTATTATATTGTTGGTGAGCATTTTTTTTTACACGTAGTTTTGTGTAAGTGTGTAGACAACAAATAGTATACTCAATAGTGTAGAATTAGCCTGGCATAAGATATGTCAATATAAAACTATTGGCATTGAGAACATATTCTCAACTATGGTGGTGGTTTGGACTGTTTGAGACTGCTCAACAAGTTGGACCAACGCTGTGCTGTCTATTCAAGCTTAAATTATTTTCAGGAATAATAGTTGAAGTTAATTTTGTAATTTTATTTTTATACTTGGATCGTAATTGTGTTCCATTTATTATTCCAACTCCATCATACATCCTGCATGTACAAAATGATATCTTTGTGACACAACAAACACCGTGTATTAGTGAACTTGGAATAAATTGTCTCTTTTGGAAAATAAGAGTTCCATAGTACAAAAGAGAAATCTTATACTTATATTTCAAAATATATCGTTTTTATATCTTATTTGCATAATTGAATTAAATTTGGTATCTGTGCAAGATATTTCTCACTTTTATATACGTTTTATAATGTTAATTAACAATCAGATCCTTTTTATAATTATCACTATCTTCAGATTTGATATTGATATTAAACAATGCATTATTTACATATTTTATTTTATGTTATTAAGTAGCAATATCGAGGTTGTTAGGAAGGGACTAGAAAATCGAAATATAAAAGAAAGGAAGATTATGTTGTGTAAAATGGGACATGGGTATCTTAGAATAAAGGCCCACGTTGCTGATCAACATTGGAAATGTGGTGGCACCAACTAAACCTGACTTATTGTGTTGTGTAGACCCAAATCTTTCCAAGTGGGACCATGTGCTATCTTTTTCATATTTTACTCCTTCCATCTCTATATGAGAGTTATTTTCATTTTAAAAAGAAAAAAAAAAAAAATTCTATATTTTTCTGTCGCTGGTACATCAGTTTCTATTGTAAATACATTAATACATGACACGGGCCAGGCTCTAATCAGAATTGTCCATCTATCCAATGTGTATGTATATTAATACGATCACATTCAGTGTATCAAAATCACATATGCTTATTTTAGATTAGAGATTTTTTTTTTTCCAGAACTACAGGAAATATTTGAGCGGATATGCATGTGGATGTGTGAGCTGAACCGCGTGTACAATTTATTATCACTAATATATCATCAAGTAATACATTACTCTTCGCGCAATCTTTTTTTTCACATATCTATTTCAAAACAATTATAATAAAAATTCTTGTCATGCCGCATGGAGAAGAAAAATCCAGCAAATCCACTTTAAATTGAAGAATATCAACATTTTATATATATATATATTTTTTTTGGAAAACAATCAACTTCATTACTCAAATAAGCAACAATAGTTTGGGCTAACATCCGACTCACAAAACCACAAATACTAGTCAGAACCTCCTCTATCCAAATACGAGCATCATTATGTCTAGAGGTAAATGAGCAAGTGAGTGAGCTACTACATTCGCTTCATGGGGACAAGACAAAATCGACGCCATTAAATTCTTGTGCCAATTGCAGAATATCTTGCACAAGAATTCCACTGTAAGCTTCATTAAGATTCGCTTTCAATAGCATATTTATCAGCTGCGTATTATCATCTTCTATAATAAGCTTCCTCATCATCAGCTGCACGCCTGCTTCCATGGTAGATTGTAGTGTGAATCGAAGCGCTCAAGCCTCTAGGATTAGTGTTGACCCACTCCCATAAGTACGTTTAGCACCTGCCATAAGGACATCTCCATCAACATCCTTGATCACAAAACCCAGCTCAATCTGTGCATTCTCGAACGTGGCCACAACAAAGTTGAGTGTGACTCGGTTCTCATCATGTGGCTCCCATATATGTCGAGCAACAGAAGCATGGTTAACTTGCTGATGAACTTCAGCCTGGTGCATTTGCATCCTCTCCAAACTTTGTCTCTGCAGCTGTACAATATCACGGGGAGCAAATTGTTTTCCTTCAAAATAAAATTTATTCCCGTGACACCATGTCTCCCATAACACATACACAAAGAGCTGTGCAATCTCCTTTGGTAATTTTTCAAAGGCATTCCAACAAACACATCGAAACGAAAAATTCTGAGCTACTATAGTAAAGATGCGAATGTGACTTGCCCTCCATACTTCTTGAGCTTTTTGGCAATGGAAGAATAGGTGCTCAGTGGTTTCGGGTTCGATGCCACACAATTTGCATACACTTTCATAACCCATGTTTCGGCGAACGAGCTTCACTCGTGTAGGCAATTGCATCCTTGCATGCGTGCCATACAAAGTGGCGAATTTTTTATGCTATATCCACGTTCCATAATTGAATCCACTTGCCATTTTGGTTGCTTGAAGTTGGAATAGTGTTTCCCAGATTTGAGTATAGCCGTACCGCCAAGTTATACGCCTAGTGGACTGTGAATTTGCCGGAATTTATTAGACTCCAAATGCGACCATCAGGCAGTAAGCTTGGGCTAGTTGGTATAGATAAGATATAGTTCACATCATCCTCCAAGAAGATAGATCAAACCCTCGTAACATCCCAACTTCGTGACCCTGCATTAATAAGACACGAGACAAATGTATTAGTAAATTCAGAATTTAACAATTCGTAGGGCGCCTTGGCTCATTGATTCCAATACATTTTTCTGATGGTATGGACTGCCCATTCCCGACTCTCCAAGCACAACCCGCCTTTACCAAGTCTCTGGACTTTAAGATACTTCGCCATACGTACCTGCGCATTGTCAATCGAACTATTAGCAAAGTATTTAGATTTAAATATATTGGAAACCATAGAGTGAGGATTAGAAAGGAGGCGCCAAAATTGCTTGGCTGTCATCTTAAATTAAAGTAGTAAAGTTCACGAAACCAACCCTCCCACTCTTTTGGATTGAACTGCTTTCTCCCAGCTAACACAATGTTTTTTTTTTTGTCTGTTTCCGATGAGCCCCAATAAAATCTTGTGATAGATCGCTCAATATCCTTACAGAACGATAAAGGCATGAGAAAACAACTCTGATATATGATGGGATAGCTGGTAGTACAGTCTTTATTAGTATTTTGTCAGTGATTGTTCCTTCCAGGCTTTAATTCGACTAAGCACTCGTTCGCCTATCACTTTGAATATCTGCTTCTTCGAGCGACCAATAACAGTAGGCAAACCAAGGTACTTGTTAATTTTTTTGATTTCTCGAACTCCAAGAATCTCAGCGAACCTTACCTTCTCTATTGTAGGAACATTAGTGCTTGCTATCAGCTCCGATTTCTTGAGGTTAATTTTTTGCCCTGATGCACTTTTGTACATCCTCATAATTTCCTGAATATGATGATATTTTGATGAGTTGACTTTAATGAATAAAACGCTATCGTCAGCAAGTGTGTCACCGTCGCAACTTGATTTGCTATTCGTAAGCATGAATTATGTCGTCTCTATCCTATCATAAGCTTTGCTCATGTCTAGCTTAAGAGATAAGAACAATTATTACCTTTCTTTCTTTGCCTCATGCAGTGAAACAACTCAAAAGTAATTAACGCGCTATTAGTTATCAATCGCGGTATAAAAGCACTTTGAGTTGGGGAAATATTTTTAGGGAGTAGGATTTTAAGCCTATTAACTATGACTTTCGTGATTATGCGAAAAATCACATTACATAGACTATTAGGTCTAAAGTCCTTGGTTTTATTCTATAGATCACAACAATAAACGATTTATTTAACATGCTTGGATCAAGAGAGTGGTTTAGAATGTTCAAGCATGCATTACTAACATCATCCCTTATTACATGCCAACATTTTTTATAAAACATAGGGGGCACACCGTCAGACCCAGAGCTTTAAAGGATGCATTCGTTTTAGGGCTTACTTATGAAATCTGCGATGAGACGCTATTCGATTACCACTGGAATTGAATTAATGATCAGTGAATTTACATCCACTGCTTGCAAGATAAACATGGCTTGCTACAACAACAAAAAAAAATGATAATATTTCCTTCTACTAAGACATTAACTCGCCAATCAGGACTATTGAAACTGTGGCCGGGGGTCTTTACTTTAATCTGGTTGGACCACACGCACGAGACATCTAGTAAAACATATTCGCGTCAAGTTAATAAACGAATTCGAGAAATTATATAACAGAGTAACAACATACAAATAGGAATGTTTCGGTTTGGAACGAAAAGCTGCTAATGAAGCGCGTGGTATAATTCTCATACTTGGATGGCAATTCAAAATAACATCGAAGATTGTTTATCAAAACATATTATTCTTGACCCAATTAACTAAAAGATAATTTAATTCGTATAGAACAATGCCGACCCTAAAATTATTTAGCAAAACAACTACGATTGTAATGGTAATAAAGCAAACATAAATTCGGCAAAAAATAACAAGAATAACTCAGTGTCGTACTCCACAGAACCTACGCCATACAAAGAGTACGACAGAGTGGCTTCGCTCAGTTGCTAACCTGATCTAATGAAGCACAATGTACCTTTACAATTGTGTATATTGACATTTACAAATAAGATTACGATTTATGACACAATTTGGATTCCATTTTTTTTTTTAACATTATTTACAAAGTCACAAGGATCACCATGTGTAAATGCAATTATAAGTTGACATGACTTCCAAACTGGGGTTTGGGTCGCGAAACAAATCGTGCAGAATAGTTTTAAAAAAAAAACCACAGCGGTAGTTTAACTATCCCTAGGTCCGGACGCTTATGTGAGGTGGATACTCAGAAGTAGCCATGGCATTCTTGAAGCCCTAAAGATTGAAGAATATACCGAACCAATCATTAATTGTGAAAAACTACAAAACACTTGAACAATTATTTACAAAGTAGTCTTACAAATGCGAACCAAGGATCCATGAAATAAACTCTTTACAAAACTGTAAAACATATTACCAAGCTGACCAACTGATAATAAAAATCCTAAAATTAATAGTGCTACCTTTAGCTACTACACTTTGGATTCGACCATAATCTTTCCCCAGAAATGGAATCCTTATATCATGGTAACAATTGCAGACAACAGTACAGTAAATTGGATCAAATGTGAAATTAATCTCACATGCGTTTCTTCATTAATTTATCATTTAGTAAAGTAAAACAATCAAATCTGTAACATATCGGTGCCTGAAACAAGAGGGGGAGCTTGCGTCAACAATGAGTAGAAGATTGCACAAAAACTCGATAGGCTTCCACTTCGTCCTAGCGATCTACACAACTATTTATAGAGTGAAATTGAATTAGGCCTTCGGGTTGCGCCTCGAATTATTCAGTGGCTGAAGGTGGACAAAAACGAGAAGCGGAATAAAACGAGCAAGATGAAATAGTGACAGAGGGACTAAAATTGGATTGACATTTTCTGTGAAAGTGGAACTATTTCTAGCACTTAGTTTCAAAATGAGTTGAAGAGAAGAGAGGGATTTAAGGGAATGAATTGACTAAAGGTTAAGTAAAAGATATGTATATTTTAATTGAACAATGTCTTACTGGGATAAAAAGAAGTTCAGGTAAATAAGTAAAAATGGATTTGATGAATGTGATTGAAAATTGCTTCATCTAATCTACTTTTATTATAAAAGTGTGAGTTGTTTCTTACAAAATTTGATTTGCCTATTATATTCTTAATGATTTATAATTTTTAACGTTAGTTTGGTAACTATATCTTTAAAGTTTATTTATAAACTATAACTTTGAATTTTTATTTATATGGTTAGACAAAATTTGACTTGCCTATTATATCATTAATGAATTTTAGTTTTTAAGGTTAGTTTATTAACTATATTCTCAAAGTTTTATTTATTTGGTTAGAGCCCTATATAGTTCATCTATCAATTCATGGATATGCTACCCTAAAAAAAATCGTGGATATGATATATAATTCATCTAATGGCATAAGTTGAACCTACATATTAATCATATTCTATATTTTTCTTTATTTTTAATAATATACATAACATTGTTATTCTTAAGTTTCTTTTTAAATTTCTCATCTCTTTTATAATGAGATTCTTTAATATAATTGTCGAAAAAGAAAACTGTAGAAAAAGAAAAAAAACCATTAATTAGTAAACTTTTAACGCTAATTTAACTTTATATTTTAAAGTTTTATTTCTTTAGTAAGATTCATTTATAATTGAAATTCATCTCTCAAGTCTCAACTTATGAAATTTTCTATCACATTTCATATAATATATAGTTCAACTGATGACATAAGTTGAACCTAAATATTCATAATATCTTATACTATTATTCCTTTGTAGTAAAATACATTATATTGTTTTTTTGTATTTGTTTATATTTTATTCGATTCTTCATAAATTTATGATAATTTTTCTAATTGGTTAATTTTATAATTGAAGAGAAATGGAAAAGATCGATTAGCACAAATGTACTTACAATAAGTAAAATTACTTTAGTATATGATTCTAAGGATATTGAACAATTGAAGTTACACAAAAGATATTTATGTATTTATAAGAAAATTATAGAAATTTAAACATATTATAGGACTTTAGTTACTCCAAAGTTTCATTTTTTTTTAATAGGATAATGATTCCAAGACTTTTAATTTCGAATAGTGATACTTTAGAGTTATTTAGATATTAAATATTTGCAAAACTATTAAGTTTTGGTGTTTTCATGGTGAAAAAAAATACTAAAAGGTTTTACGACTAGCAACAACAAGAAAAAAAACTATACACATAAAAATTAGAACAATTGAATAATAGTGAAAGCTCTTATTTATTATTTATTATTTTTCATTTTAGAGATATTTTTTTATTTTTAGTTTACTTTTTCTTTTTAATTTAGGTACGTTGTTATATATATACATATATATATATATATATATATATATATATATATATATATATATATACTCATTCTACTAACCACAAAAAAAAAAAAAAAAAAATTGACAGGACAACTATAGTGTATCATATTCCTTTTATTTACTCTTAATTTTTTGTGGATCGATCTTTCTCCTTTCTCTACAATTGTAAAAGAATCCAATTAGAAGAACTATATAAAATTTACGAAGAACTAAAGAAAGTATATAAAAAAATTAAAAAATATAATGTATATTACTAAAAAGGAATAATAATATAATATATTATGAATATTAAGTCTCAAAATATTAAATAATTGAAATGTACACATAAGATATTTATGCATGTATAAAAAATTATAGAAAATTAAACATAGTTTAATAGGAGTTTAATAGCTCCAAACTTTGACTTTGTTAAGATAATAACCACAAGAATCTTAACTTGCAATAGTGGTATACAATAAAGGTATTTAGATATTTGAATGTTATATTAAGTTTTTGTGTTTTCATGGCGAAAAAGTATCAATAGATTTTAGGATTAACAACAAGAAGAAAAAATCATATACATAAAAATTAGAACAATGAATAATAGTGAAAGCTCTTATTGATTTAATTTATCATTTTTAATTTTCTGGAGATAAATTTTTTAGTTTACTTTTTTTAACTCAGGTATGGAACGTAGCTATCACATCTATATACTCATTCCAATAACTATAACAATAAACATGTTAACAAGACAACGATAGTGTATTATATAATATTTAATTTACCACAATATATGAATGACTTGAGATTAATGATAGTTACATGATAAAATATTTAAAATATGTAAAATGTAATAGTTTAATATGATTTCAATAATTATACGTTTGACTTCATAGTCGAATAATAGACACAAGATACATATGATCGTACTTATACTTTTTTATTATATAAAAATGATTGAAAGTTAAATTTAAAAAATGTCATTAAATATGTTTTTGGAAAAAAAAAGATGAGATTAAACTAGCTCTTTTAATCTATTTAAAATGTAAACATTATATGTCAGAACAATATGTAAATGATTCACAATGATTTACTATGTATAAATTATAATGACAAATTATTACATAGTGTTTGGTCATAAATAAAACAACCAACTCTTATTATAAATATAAATTAGAATAATACTCATCAAATAGTAACAATTTATTTGTCGAAATCTGAATATTATAAATTTTCTACTTGCAATAATCTCCCTAATTTTCTAAATTGTTGAAGCATCAATATTACAACATTGAGAAACAATAATAGAATTTATATAAGTTATCTAATGAAAAATAAAATTTGAATATAGAATAATTAGACTAAAGTGTAAGCTATTGAATTGATCAAGTGTTAGAGCTTAATGCGAATAGAAACTTAAACTTCATTATAATATAAACTTGAAGCAAGTACTAAAATCAAAGAATAAAATGACTTGCATGTGAAATCGCTGAGATTATATTTTAAAATTAACTTTTGAGTGAGTAAGAAGACATGTCAGGAAACTGTATGTCTTTTTGTGTATACCACTTTATTAAAGTCCAACAATAGAAAATGATGTCAAAACAATTGAATAAGAACTATATGATAATAAAATGAATAGAAGTGAGAAAATGCATTGTGAAGAAAGATAACACAAACTTATGAATAGATTTTATTATTAGTAGATATAACTTCATTAACATAATGAACAAAATTATATAAAAATTAACGTAAAAATTATAAATATTAAAGGGTCTAAGTGAATTTTAATTATAACAAAAATTATAATAGACGAGTTTAGGTAATATAATAGAAAAATCAAAATCAACTAATGTGATAGAGTCAGATATATTATAGAAAATAATACAAAACAAAAATTAAATATCTATATTGTAGTTAGATGTACATACAAGTTAATTATTACAATGTAATATTTCAAAATTTGATTAAACTAGACATACATTTAGCCTTACTGTTTAAATTTAGATTAAACTAACAATATATATGTTTTACACGCTAAATTTTTGTGTATGAGCATTACTAAGTAAATATAAATTGTATTATTATGCTTTTAGGAAATGAGATTATATATTACATTATTTTCAATGATTTAGAAGAAGGAAATAGATTCACTTCATAAGTAACATTTATAAACATTATAACAAAAGAAAATAATAATTGATTTACGAATTTTATTGAATTAAAAAAGTAGACGATAAAGTTATATATATATATATATATATATATATATATATATATATATATATAAGATGAAAAAGATGGAGGAAAGCAGTAAAAGTAGCTTATATATGAAATCAGTAAAAGATATATCTGAAGATATCAAAACTATAAATGCATTGGTAGTGATATTGTGTAAATTTAAATACTATTGGTCTATACAATGGATCGATTTTATTTGAATAAAGTTATAAGTTGAACATCATTTTTAATCACATACCTTAAACACCTACACAAATATACTCACTAATGTAATACTTTTAACAGGTGATGTAATTTTAGTAGACCAAAGAAAAAACTGTTATGTTAGAAAATTGGAGAGAGACATTAAAAATCACAAGGTTTACAATAATTGATGTTTATACCGAGATGTGAAATTTTCTTGTACTAATAATAGAAATAATAAAATGACAAACGTAAAAATTAGTGGACATGAATAGTTGCAACAGATTCTTTTAAATATTTAAGATCAAACATTAAACAAATGATTAAATCAATAAAAATATTTTTTTTATATATATATATATATATATATATTAAGCATATGTAATAACTTGATAAATGAATTTACTATGCTATATAAATTATATGGTACAATAAAGAATAAAAAAGAACTATAAAAAAATAATGAACAAAGTTGTACTGTGAATGATTCAAATATTGTACTATGTGAATGAGTATCACATAATTAAATTAAAACATGTTGAAAAATAAAGACAGTGAAATGTGAATGTTAATATTAACTTAACAAAAGATTAGACAAAAAATAATTACGTCGAATAGAGTACTGTATAGTATAAATAAAAAATAAAATGAAAGAAATAAAATCAGAATGCGTGGTTTAAGCATGTATATATAAGACTTTTAAATGGATGTGCAATGATTGAGAAATTAAGAGTATTTCACTATAACTAAATAAGGAATTAAAGACATTACAAATTAGTTAAGACACTTATTATATTTTATATAGATTATAGCATGTGTCTTGATTGAAAATTGTGAGACACTATGTATATAGTCAACCTTCCATAAAAAATATTATTTATTTTGTAATTATACTATAGTAGGATTTTTGTTTTAAATCACACATATTTCTTAAATTTCGACATTGCATTGAGAACATAATTAAAGAGAATTGAAATAAGCAATCTTAAATCAATAAGTAAATTATATTGAAGTGGGTTATAATAAAAAAATTAGAAAATAACTTTCATAACAAAAGTTGGATGTTGGATCTTGATACTAAGTTGCTGGAAGTTTTCCCTCACATTAAAATATGTAAAGAAGTTCATGTGCAAATGTATGTTGAAATCAAAATTATTTATTAGAGAATTATAGAAAAGTACGTTAGGCCTAATATTTTGTGTTTTATTTAACAAATAATTAACTTATGAATTTCAATTGATGATGTAATGAAATAATTAAAAATGTGTTTTTCTTCAAATGTCAGTGATTCGGTACAAAACATAAAAATATATGCCTCATTATTACGTATATAGTTTTCCAATCATCGTATAACTTTATTCAAGATATATTAATGATAATCGAGTCTGTGCATAATAAGAAGTAAACAATAGTTTGAATAAATCAAACTTTACATGTATAATAGAAATTTTTGTAAAACTAAATATTTCTACATTAAATCATGGTATGTCCTTTTTTACGAATCTTTTAACATTAATTATTATAACTTGTTTTATTAACTTTTGTATTTTTCTTTTATGATTCTTTTAGTTTTTAGTTGATACAAAATTATATTTGTTCAATGGATTAATTTTTATTACATTGAATAATCTACGAAGGTGTGTATATATATTACAGTGATCACAATGAACAATTATTTTATATTCAAATTTATTTTTTTATTAAATAATAGTAAAAAATAATATATACGTGCAACGCACGTACGTAGTGGTAGTGATTATAAATAGAATTATATTGGTACTATGATTGCATGGTCTTTAAAATTTTTTAGCGATTAAGTTAAAAAAGTGGTAATAGCAGTGAAGAATATTGCGGGCGGCTTCCGAAAGCAGCAACATTATACAGGCAACGCATCTAATCTGAACCCCCATCATCATCATCATCATCATCAATGTCAACTCCTCTTTATCAGACGGTACCAGACAAGACACGTGGCCGACAAGAATACAAGCCAAACCTTACATCAAAGAACAAGTAATTAGACTAAACCCAAACTAGTGGGGAGACCTACCTATCATCATATTTTGTTCCTAGGATCTTTTCACATGGTCCCACTTCCTCAATTTCCTTTTATTAATAACAAGCTCAATCACTGGCACCAAAAAAATTTACATGTTGATGTCATGCATGCTATCCCGCAAATATGATCATTTAGAATTCGGACCACAAAAATATACCGTTTAATGTCTTCAGAGTTACCTACTTAATAATAAATTAAGAAGCCAACGCGCAAATTACATTTAGCAAGAATTTGGAAATCTTAAATCATCCCACTCCGTCATGTTAACTTTAAATGTCATCAATTGAGAATACATGAAATGAGGGGGTTTTGTTCTCTGGACCAAACCCATTAATCTTTGTTTTTTAATATTTGGAGATTCAAATCTTCTGCCTCACAATTCGGAAGCCCGAATTTATTATACTGGATTTAAATGATAAGGTAAAATTTTATAGAAAAATGATGATTAGTTTTAGAGTGAAGGTTTTTTCCAAGAAATTATCCTAGTATCCTAGCAGGGCTTGCCCACTGCCGTTGGTAAAGTAAGTTTTCCAATCATACGTAAAGCTAGAAATAAGATTGGAATGGTGGGGGTTAAGAATAATTTATTTGTGTGTGAGTGTGTGTATAATCTAATAATTGTTAATAGTAAAGAGATATACAGTAGGTCAGGTGTTAGTGTTTAAATGAAGTGTTTGAGCAGGACTTCCTTTTCTTGATGGATAATCATTAGCTAGCTTATAAGCTGCTTTCAGTATCATCAATTAATTAGTCTGTTGACTACCACCACTTTCTTTTTTGCATTATATTTTCTCCTTTGAACCCACTAGCCTAGGGTTTTCTTTCTGTTATAATTGTTTGCTTCTTTCACTATTACTCTTCACAGACCGTGTATTGAAACATGCAGTAAGTAGCTAAATATGTGTCTATTCTTACAGAAAACACGCATTTTCGAATCAAGATTGCTCTCGAGGTTCCTGATGCAGAATTTTAATTTTGGAGCTTAATATTTGTGGTAAGTAGTTGTTTGTTTGTGAATTTATGCGTTGAGGAGAATAAAAGGTGAAGCTAGCTACTTTATATGTTTAAGGTAAATGATGAGAAAAAGAAAGGTAGCATGGTGAACATACTTTATTGCCAACCTTTGAGTGCTATTCCAATAGAGTGTGGAGTGTATAAACCGTAGAAATCAGTTAGCAATACTTATGATATGATACCCGAATTTAGCTAAACTACCACTGCCACTACCGCTACCACTACCATATATATATGAAGCTATGGAAACATGATGCTTTCTTTACTAAACCTTGCTTTGCGATTTTGGGGTTGCACCATAACCATATATCCCACTCCCAAAAGCAAGGGTCTTCAATCATGATTCCAATATTAAAAGTGAAATTTCTCCACCGTCAAACCCAGCTACTATATTGCCTTAGTGAATATTGCCTGGCATGTTTCATGTTTGCTGCCTGCTTGTATGTTCAATTGAAGTAAGAATCTTTTAATGTATGGCTACTCTTCCATTCTTTATTTCCAGGCCAGAACCTTTTTGTTGGGATGAAAATCTTTCTTTTACAGCATATCAACGGATGCTGAAGGCAATCTGTCTCATTGTAATCTTGCTAGCTACTAAAATTACAGGTGCGTGCTTATTTCCCTTTATGGAGTTGCTTCTTCCAAGGCATGTCAATAAATATGCATGTTAGGTGATACGGTCTTCATTAACACACAGCACAGGGATATGCAGGTTATCTCATGTAAAGTCAGTTTATTGCTTATGCGGCATTCATTTTTCTCTAATCTTCTGCACACATGTTGTTGACAAATATATAATTAAATTGCTCGTACGGAAGCAGTTTCCTCTCATACCCTTCTGAAAAAATCACAAAACTAAACAACATTGATAATATTTCATGTGGACAATCAAAAAACATAACCTTTCTGGCTAAGTGGAACATTTTGGTGGAAAATGAACTCAAGTCAAGTTGGCTTCTCTCTCTTTATAATGGCTCCAAAATGAACTTTTTAAATTCTCTGCTTCAGTAACTTGTAACTTCTCTCATACAAATTATTTCTCCTTGTGAATCAAGCCAGCCCGATCGACTTCTATGATCCAATGAAGTTTATGAAACTCGGAACCCGGCCCGACACCTTCTACACAGAGGAAGCCACTAGGTAACCATTAATAATAGACATCAACTGTGCTTCTGTAATAACCTGCTCTTACTATTTTTCAGGACAGTAACGTCAGATGTACCAAGTGATCTCACCATAAAGATAAACACCATCACTTATCTTCTCCATAAGGTGCATATTACAACAAATACTATACATATTCTTTGCCTTTTTATATTTTTATTTCACTCTGAGATACATAATTGATTCTGTTGTGCCTAGCTACAGTACCCTCTTCTTCCAAAATGTGGCTTATTACAACGGCTCTACTCTAAATCTGATGATTCGACCAACGTCACATTGGAACTGCATGATGTTCCAGGCGGAGAAGAGGCTTTCGAGCTGTGTGCAAAGTTCTGCTATGGAATCACAATCAACCTCAGTGCCCACAATTTCGTATCAGCGTTTTGTGCAGCCAAGTTCCTTAGAATGACGGAGGCGGTGGAAACGGGAAACTTTGTAATGAAATTAGAGAGTTTCTTCTCTACTTGCATTCTTCAAGGCTGGAAGGACTCCATTCTCACTCTGCAAAACACTACCAGTGTTTATGACTGGTCTGACAATCTTGGCATTGTAAGAAGATGCATTGAATCCATAGTCGACAAGATTTTAACACCAAAATCAAAGGTTATAAATTTTTCCCCTCCGCTTAGTGTAATGCAGCTTTTAACCAACTTGAGTTCTAACAACGAATAGCTAAATATGATGCTGTTTCATTCTGAATAAGTCCCCTCTGTTTCTGATTAATTTGTGCACAAAAGTTTGATGGGAAGAACTCGTTACAGGTTTCATGGTCGTACACATACACCAGGCCAGGGTATGAAAAAAAGAGCCACCAAACAGTGCCTAAAGACTGGTGGACTGAAGACATATCAGTCCTCGACATAGACATGTTCAGATACATAGTTGTTGCAATAAAATCCACAAACACAGTCCAGCCTCAGCTCATCGGTGAGGCATTGCATGTCTACGCTTGCCGTTGGTTACTGAACAGGCCTAATCATCAGGGTTCAACTTCATCTTCTCAAGAAGATCAAGATCCTCCCGACAGAAAACGGAGAATTCTTGAAACAATCGTCAGTTTAATTCCGCCAGAAAAAGGGTCTGTTTCGATCAAATTCTTGCTGAGACTTCTTAGCGTCGCGCATTTTCTGGCAGTGTCTCCAGTGACAAAAGCAGAACTGTTGAGGCTCTCTGGTCTGCAGCTCGAGGAGGCTACATTGGACGATTTGCTGCTTCCATCCGATGATCACACAGTACACAATGTTGATTTGGTTAAGAGTGTCGTGGAGAGTTTTTTGAGGCAGTGGAAGAGACAGGTCCCTGTAGATGAAAGGGACGCGGTGAGATCAATGCATAAGGTCGGAAAGGTTATTGATTTGTATCTGAAAATGGTGGCTAAGGAGGCGAACATGCCGGTGCAGAAAGTGGCGTCGCTTGCTGAAACTCTTCCTGGAATTGCTCGGCCTGACCACGATGACCTGTATATGGCTATTAACACGTATCTCAAGGTACAGTGGTGCTGTTGATAACAACTCCGGCAGCTGACATAATACAACCTCGTTTTCTGAGTGAATTCATTAATGTGCAGGAGCATCCTGATCTAAGCAAAGCAGATAAGAAGCAGCTCTGCCGGGTTTTAGACTGTCAGAAACTGTCACCAGAGGTGCGAAAGCACGCTGTGAGGAATGAGCGGTTGCCGGTCAGAACAGTGGTCCAAGTTCTCTTCTTCGAACAGGAGAAAGCCAACTCCAACACAAACAGAAATCAGACATCTCCTGTTGAACGGTCTGACAAAGCCAGAGGTACTGCAACTAGTGGAGTTCATGAAACTTTCATTAGGCCTGAGGATAAGCTGCGAATAGGAGCAGAAACAAGCTCTAGTATAAGAGAGATTGCTGCACCAGAAACCGACAAGAACGAAATCGGAGATGACGGCACTTCTAGAACCCGGTTAAGTTCTCGGGAGAAAGCACTTATCAGAAGAATATCAGAGAGGACTAACAGATAATTGTGGATGTACATGATGATTTATGCACATGAAGATGTGGGCGTAATTATTCGTATAGAGTTGATTCATTTCTCCAGTTGATGTTCTGAGTGCTGTTTGAAAAACTTGCATCCTACATGATTGTTTTAATCTATAAACAGAAATAAATATACCAGTATCAATTTGGTCTACATATAATCAAGCAGTTGGTTTCATAGTACAACAATTCCCAGTCGTTAAATACTTGCAGGTTGCATATACAAATAGCAAGACAAACTATCTACTTTCGAACTTCTACAGAATTGCAAAACCTAGCCACCATCAAGAAGCTGCCTCTTGTGACGGAAGTACAAACAAACAATCATCTCTCTCTCCCCCTCTCTCTGTCATACTTTCTCCCGTAAGCAGGCGGTTGAACCCTGTTCCGTTGTCAGGCACTTCGAATAAGCTCGTGCCTCTTGATAACATCTCCACCAATTGCTCAGTCTCCTCTGTACATATATCAAGGCTTTACAATACAACAAAATATCTTTGCAAGTGATAACTTCACGGGCTTCTGGTCACGCCCAGAGGATCATAGTCATATGGATCGCCGGCTTTCACAAAGCGTCCCTTCACACGCTTCCTAACATCGGCCCTTGCCTTCCTTGAAGCATATCTTATCTTTTTATCAAACCTGTTCACAAAATGCACATCATCTTTTAAATATGAATTCAAACTAATTAAATTTAGATTTTATTTCCACGTCAAAAGAAATTTGAAGATTTTTCCAGTGACTACGCTTACATGCGTGACTTCCTTTTCTCTTTATAACGTAACACCGCATCGTCCCTGTTAGCTGATGAGAACTGATTTTCGGGACAAAGTATATTGCATGGATTTTCCTCTAAGATAGCCGATGGAAACCCTGCAAGCTCAGAGTGTTCGCCAATGTTACAATCAGCACTCAGTGCTGAAAAGGAAATCGAGCGGCTAAATGGTGCTGGTGCTGGTGCTGGCCTTGGAACACAGATATTTGAATCAGACTTGCAGCTTGTCGTGGAATCAGCTGATATTGCACTGCTGCACGCCTGCTTCATTGTTTCATTTTTTGATCTAGAGGGCTGAAACATTTTTTAAAAAAGAAAAAGTTAAAAATGAATTCACATAATTGGTTTTTTTTGGCAAAACTTGGAAGAATAGAAGTGACTTTCTTCAGCATTCTTCCTATCTTCGGCATTCTTCCTATTTGAAATATGAAAGAGGGAGTAAGAAAACCTTTGAGTGTGTTCCTTCAGCATTGCGTCCAGTGCCATATGGATTTCCAATTTCGAACACATTATCATATCCACCGTTATCATAAAATTCTTGTGGGTCATCAAGAGATTCATCAAACATTGCTCCATAGTCTTCCAAACTCAAGTCGGTATCTGAGATATAGACGTCCTGGAAGGAAGTGTCTTGAATGGATCCAAGATGCTTTAATCCCGATGAACAATCCTACATGATTATGAACACAAATGATTGCACGCAAAGTCAGAAACCATCCAAGTACTATAAATCTTACTTGAATACTAAAGCAGCAAACTCAAAATGAGGGAGGACACAGATGCCAATAAGCACTTACATAAACTCGCAATCACGACAAGTTTGACTGCCGCCTTTAACTTAGGTATATTGGTTAATCTCTAAATAAATATGCAAAAGTCATTAAAGCAGTTTCTCACGTTCGACTAATTGGAATACCTGGCAATTAACAGAGAGATTACATAATCTTCTGCAATAGCAGAGTTCCGATTTCTACAGAGTGGACTTTGGAGGAGTCGTTTATAATTAGACCATAGAATGGCATTGCAAAAAAGATGGAAAATATACTTAGGAAGCATCAGTTCCATGATCCTCAAAACTAAGTTTTGAAATGAAAAGAGTTAAGCAGCAGATATCCCAACTCCAATAGTGTGCCGTATACTCTCCGGATATTAGACGCATAGATTCATTACAGTTATTTAGTAGAATAAAGGAAGGTTCGTAAAATACCTTCTTGGCATTTGGCCCCAATCAACCAACAGCAACAGCCATAAGAGCATTAGTGCAGGGGAATTGGACCTATTATTATAGATTATAGTTCAGACTAGATGATTTCTCTTTCGGAAAGCAGAAGCAAAGGAAAGTAAAAGACTAGTATGAAAGATAGAATGATAACTTAAGAAAATATTGGAGAAAACATGCAACTGTCTTCTTCCAAGATTTACACAACAAGAAGGACGTAGTTCAGAAACTTCTAAAGAGTTGAAGAAGAAAGATCCATTTTCTCGAATGAAAGAACAAGAACCGACACTTATGTATAGAATCCATTTGGAAAAGAAGAAAAAAGAGAAATGCGTTTAACTTTGAGCAGTCATGTATAAGCCCAAAACTTATACAACAAGGTCGTTTTAGACCATTTCCCCTACAATGCTGTTGGTGGACTGACCAAAAACTCCCACTGTGCTCCTGATATATTCAAGTTAAAAACTGTTAATGAAAGGTCATAGGCAAGAAATCACCTTCTGATTGGAAGCACATAAGGATTCGCTTCCATGAAATTGCTTCTCTTCAGGAGCAGCTGTATCTGCAGCTGTATCCGCAGCGGTATCTTCTGTACTGTAATCCATTGACACCATCTGACTTGGAGTGGGGTGTTCATCCCCGTCTTCAAGAATCGCCAAGGCACCTTTAGGATCACAACCTGATTGATCAGCCGAAAAGAAGGACCAAATCCTTGAAAACTCATCTGCAGAAGGGCATCCAGAATAACAATTGATTGTCTGCCTCTTTTGCTCCATAGGGGAAGGTGGGCCATCCTGTCCAGACCAGTTGCAGTTCTGACAAAGCGAGATCTTCTCATCGATGCTTCTGACAGCTGCAGGCTGACAATGGCATCGCTCGCATATGAGGGTCCTCAAGTGACGCTTAGAAAGAGCATTTGCAGAATGAACGTTCCGATCACAGGATAAACATAAGCAAGCAGCATCAGACCTACAGTAGACCATAGATCTTTGCTCCCCACAGAAATCACACAATAGGCCCATTATTACAACTTAGTGCTGCAACCTTGATTCTGCAAGAAAATTACAATGGTAATCATGTAAGATTTCAATCATCAACAAGATTACATCACAAAGTTTCAAAGCTATAGTTGTTTGTACGCGATTAGCTTAGCTTAGTCATGTATCAACATAACAAAATCAAAGAAAATAAAAGGGGAACAAAAAACACGAAAAGTACCAAAGCTGACAATAATCATTTGATAAAGTACAAATTGGGAATTTTAAGAAAAGTTAATATAAGAAGCGACACAAAGTACAATCAAATTATTACCGGGTGTACCTACCATGTGAAAATATCTTGCAGCAAAAAGCTATAAAACTTTCAACAGGAGATCTTACATAAAATTGTCAACAAAATGAACAATTTCATATCATCTTGGATCTAACCTATCTCAACCAAAAAGGGGGAAAGGGAAGCAGAACAACACAACAACAAAAAAAAAAAGAAAAAAACAATCCATCGCAAGAAGATCGACTCATATTATCAGTGAAACCAATAAAAACAAAGAAAAGAAGGAGTAGCGTCTAAACCTAACATTACCTATAAGTAATCAGGTTGCTGGTTTGAAGAACTCCGCACGAAGAAAAGACAGGAAAAGAAGAGAAAAGCTTGGAGCATACGTCTATCGAATCAAGAGTTATACGCAAGATCGAAGGTGGGGGCGGCAGCGGCGGCGGAGTGGCGGTGAGAGGATAAAGAGAAGGAGTAGAGTGTAGCGTTCGGCAAATTAGGACCAAAGGAGAGAGAGGTGGATGCCGGTATTGATTATTCGACCTTTTTGCACTTTTCAAACTCACTTTTATATTTGTCTGTTTGATAATTAACGTGGAGGCAGATGATAAGTGGACACTTCACTTTCCGAGGGATTAGCATCAAACTCTATCCTCTGTCCCAACAAAATTAGATATTTCTGGATATTTTCTCATCAGATATTTTCTCCGGAATCCACCAACAAAAGCTTAAAGTGTAAAATATTAGGTACAATCAAGGATTAAAATATCTCCGATATTCACCGATATCTCTCTTTTTTGGCGATATCGAAACGAAATTCGAATGTAATAAATTTATGTCAGAATATCTCCGATATATCTCCGAAATCTCCGAAAATTTCGATTTGGGCTATCTCCTGGTATAATTTATTGTAATTTCGTGAAAATTTTACCAAAATTTCGGTGAATTTCGGTGAGATTTCGATTAATATCGGTGAAATTTCGGTTAATATCGGACAATTTCGGTAAATTTCGATTGATTTCGGTGAGATTTCGATTAATATCGGTGAAATTTTGGTTAATATCGGTGAATTTCGATAAAATTTGATTGATTTCGATGAGATTTCGATTAATATCGGTGAAATTTCGGTTAATATCGGTGAAGGTGAATTTCGGTAAAATTTTCTTAATGCAACCTTAGCTGTAAAATTTTGATTAATATCGGTGAAATTTCATGATCCTTAGTTGTAAAATTTCTAAATTATTCGCAATCCACTAAATTTTCTTAATGCAGCCCAAAGATTTAATAAATTATAATATTATTGTAAAATACTTGAACATCCTTAATGGTAATAAGAGTTCATAATGTATCTTGTGTGGCCTGATAATGTTTTTATTGTTTATTATTTGTCAATTAGTTGTAAATATGTGAATTTCACTCAATATTTAGATTAAATATTTAAATTTAAGTAGGTTTATAATAATCTATAAAATATCGTGATAAATTATCTATTGTAATACATTATCCGGCATTTTTAAAAAAGTTACACCGATATTTCGATATTAATCGAAATTTCACCGAAATCTCTCTAAATTAAAATACCGATATCTCTGTAATCACCGATATTTCGTCCTTGGGTACAATCAATATCTCTCTCTAAGGCCTTCCCCAATCATAATACCTAAAAAGCAGGTATTTTGCTGCCACATCAGCGCCACCTCAAAAGCAAAAATACATCTACCTCCAAAACAAAATTCCTCCCCAACAATATACCCAAAAGGTAGGTATTTTTTGAGGGACCCACCTTAATATCCTATTTATCCCCATTATATTTTAATTTATCATCTATATTATAATTATCTTATTTTCAGATAAATAATAGTACATAATTAAATATTCTGATTGTTCTAATTTTTAATTTTTTAGTATATTTTCGGAAAAAAAAAAAACAAAAAAATATTATTAATTTCTTTTTTAGCTGGTGCCTCTGACAGTTGACATTCAACTAATATCAATAAAGAAGCAAAAAATTAAAAAACCACACAAAAAAAGAAAAAAAATTATTCCGATTGTTTTAATTTTTTAATATTTTATTATATTTTAGAAAAAAAAAAAACTCCACAAAAATATTATTAATTTTTTTATTATATAAAACGTAAAAATACAAATCGAAAGCAAACACCGTAAAAAAAAATAGCCATTACAAAATATTGTAAACGGATATATTGTTCCTAATTTACACTCATTTATACATTAAATTAATAAAGAAACCAGAAAATAATTAAAATAAAACGAAAAAGAAATATATATATATATATATATATATATATATATATATATATATATATATATATAAATATGAGTGGGGGACAATCTGCAGCGGTGGGGCCCACCGCGCGCCGCCCATGCGCCAGCTGTCCCCTTTTTTTTGGCGTGCGTGACCCCCACTTCCCCATTCCCCCACTCTCCCCCTTTCTAAAAAACCCAGGTAGTGAATTCCCTACCTCAACTAAATACCCCACCCCCCCCCCCCCCCCAATGAGAAAATACCCAATATTGGGTATTTCTCTCACCTCCATGTCACCCAAAAACCTCTCATTGGGGAGGGCCTAAGGGGAAACCTAGCATGCACAGTTAAACTATTATTACCACTAGATGTGTCAATTGCGACACTCCGACTCGGTGGTTGAGCCCACGTCATATTTTCGATTGAGTTTAGACTAAAATTTGATCGGACCTAAAGTTAGTAAGCCTGACCCGATCCCACCTTTTTTCTATAATATACTAATCTTATTGAGTTGGTCCGTGGCTCATCGGGCTTTTAACCCATTGAGTTAGCTCGATCAGTCCAAATAGTACTTTGAATCAAAATTTTTAAGATCCAGTCCATAAAGAATATCGAACCGAGCCGATTTTGCTACCTTAGTATCATTGCTTCCTCTTTCCAATGCTATTTCAAAATTATATATTTTTACTTGTTGCAATCAATTGAATTTATAATCTAGATTTAGGTAATCCTTGTATTATAGGGTTTAATTTAGGGGGTAGGGAGTTCTTTTCACATTCTTTAAAAGTTCGAGGTTTATAAGTTAATTTTTATGTAGTAGGATCTAATTTTTTAGAGGACAAAAGACATGATAAAACTGAAAAAGATGATCTGAAATGTTTATTAATGGTCCCATGGGCATAATTGTTTTCACCTTAGACTAGACAGTAGGGTGCCTAAATGAGGCCGTGTATATGTTTCCTATGGGCTTATTCCCTAGAAAGAAGAATGTCATATTGGCTCATTTGTACCATATTAAAATGTGATTGATTGTTTTCCATGTTTCACATTATATTTTATTGTATTAATTTATTGAACAACAATATTAGTATTTAACTATTTATACACATTGTTCTGAAATTCACTACATCACCATTATGTATAAAAACAATCATGACATATTAAATAGGAGATGAACAGCTAGTTTTAAATTAGTTTCACAAAAAAAAAAAATGTGAAATTTTTATTTAAATATATATTTTAACGAACAACTATTAATTTACTAGGACTTTTGGAATTAAAATATCTATTCGTTTGGCATATTTCTAACGCTTAAGCATTACTCAGTTTACTTTTTTTTATCATGGTTACTTGGCTATCACAGTCTTGTAATTGCAATTTTGTCTCATTTTGTATTACATACATAAAAAAAAAAATTGGATTTTTATCAAGATCTCCCAGAATTTACACTAAAAATGAGTATTACCAGAATTTATGTTATGGGTATGGTTATCGACACGTCAGCATATATAAAAGAGTGAGTGGTAGTGGTATCCATAAATACAAATCAAATGAAACATGCAAGTTGAAAGAGTCTCCATCATCGACCTCTTTGGACTTTGGTGACTTGGAGCATTAGCTTATCAATATACTTTTTTTTTATTTTGTTTATTAATTTAAATTACAATGTTGGACACTATTCTTCGGTAAGTAAGTTAACCAATTCACTCAACAAAGAGCTTAGGTGTAAAGGACAATAAGTTAATAGATCAATCCAATCAACATGAGACTAGCTAGGCTAATATGATATTTACAAGTCATAATGACGTTTCCAATGTCGGGCAAATGTACAGAAAATATATTTTTTTTTTTTGTGCTTTATGTTTGTGACAAATTTCAGCATGTTTCGAAGCAGAAAATAAATGTGATACCATTCGGTTTTTTACTCTTTTTAACTCACTAGTATTACTGAAGTCTATTAATAGAATAATATTTTAGCTAAAATCAATTTTATATTATTTTACTATTTAAAAATATAAATATTGTATACTTGATAAAATAAATATTTTAATTTTTTTTAAATTATAGTCAATTTTTAAATAGTGTAAATATTCGTTTCTCCCCTAAAATTTTTGGATTAAATATATACTGATTATTTATAAATAAGAAATATTGTTATTGATACAACTAAAATAAATATTAAATATAACAAATAAAAATGCTTACTTTTAATTTTTTTTTTCTTTCTAAAAACTCCAACATACCTTATCATTCTTAACCTATGTGAATAACCACAAATATTCCAATTAATTGCATGTGTTGGAAAAAAATTCAAATATAATAACAAACAACTTATCTAAAAAAAAAAAAGATAAGATAGCGATAAAGTACATTGATAATTTATAAGAAAATTAAAATTTTCTTTCTGAATAATCTTATATTTTTATTGTTAAAATTTGTCAATTGATTTAATTTCATATAATCTAATTCACTATACATAGTCTAATCCACAAATGACTTAAAATATAATTCAACTTAAAGAAGGTGAAATAATTATTAATTTGATATATTATATGTAAATTAGATTAAAAACAAAAAGACTTGTTAGCATTTAAAAAGAATAGAAAGAATTTGTTGACAAAAAAACAAAATCCTTGAAAATGTTTGATTTGCAATTGAACAGACTATGATTTTTTTTTCATATTTGACTCCATTTTATTTTATTATACACAAACACACACGCAAATTTATATGTATATTAGTATAGATATAGATTAATTTATAAAATAAAAGGTAAATACAATAAATAAATAAATTAAATTATTTATAAAATAAAATAAAATATATTTATAATAGGATTGTTTAATTAATTCGAATTTGCAGGCTAAATATACAATAGGTACTCAAATCTAACCAAATAAGTGAATAATCAACCACCAAACAATTGTATATTGTTTAATATAATCACATTTTAAAATATGTTATATGGATGTAAATTTTTATATAATAAAAAATGATTAATTTCATATATAATATGTAAAAAATGTTAAAAACAAATTTATTTGTACTTAAAAATGGAAAAAATGATTTTCTTAGAAAAAAGGGCAAAAGGAAAAAAAAAATGAACAAACAATAAAAAAGTTGGCACTTGTACAAATAACCATAAATAACACAAAATATTTTGGTGGAAAATGCAATTTATAATTTTAACTTTGTCGCTTTAAAGAAAATGAAATTGTTCAAAAAAATGTCATTCGAGCAACTAAGGAAAGAAAAACACAATTCTTCAAATCTTACCATAAACAACCTATTTAATTTATTTTACTATATTTTCTTAAATCCACAACACATATAAATAGATTGTCTAGGGATATATTTATCATTTCCACTCATCCTTAGTTTTTTTTCAAAAAAGTCTAAAGCGACACTTTTTTTTTTTTGGTCGAATGAGTAACTTTTATATATATGTAGATTTCTTAATATATCTAAATCATTTCCAAGTTATACCTATAAATAATTAATTATTTCTTTCTAAAATCAGATTATCATTTGCAACTTGTAACATTTCACTTGGTGATATACTCATATAGTACTTCTTATTTTTTAGTAAATCCTAGCACTAACAAAATAAAATCCAAATGTAGATTGATTATTTAAAGTATGCGAGTTTTTCAGATATTTTGAATATCTTCAAGTTTTTTTTGGTATGATAATTTATTCAAATAAATTATACGTTTTTGTTATAAAATGGATCAATACAATCAAAATTGCTTAGTTTGCAATGAGAAAAAAAAGACACAGTTCGTGTGACAAAGTATTTTTAAGGTTGCAAAGTTTAAAAATATATAATTGAGGTTGGTATACATAAAAGAAAATATTGAAAAGTGTAACAAATGTCATAATTTAAGTTGCAAAGTATAAACTTATTTAATAAAATAATTGTAACAAAATACATTATATAAAAATATGAAGAAGTAACAAAAAATAATCTCAATAATGAATATGATATGTAAACATACATATGAATAAAGTTTTCATACTTCTTATTTGTAAAAATTAAACATTAAGTTTTGCCTTTAATTTAATAAAATAGGAGTTTCACTATTTAAACAATTATTTTTATCTCGAGTATAACATAAGTAACAAAAAAATAAAAATTAATGTCAAATAAAATAAATTAATTCGTTGTACTTTAAAAGAATTTTAACTAATATTCTTTATCAGGGAATTGATTTATTATTTTTTAATTGCAACCTAGACCCAACAATATAGTCCAATTCACAATAAACACTCAAATATAACCCCAATAATACCAATAAAAAAATTATTTTCAAATCAAATATATCATTATAATATATGTGATATGTATGTCAAATTGAACACCGTGAAAAGGCGAGTAATTTGATATATTATACATAAGGAATGGATTGAAAATAAAAAACTTATTTGCATTTAAAAAATTGAAAGAAGATTATGAACTTACCAAAATTAACATGAACTTACCAAATTATTGTTAAAATTTTAGTGGGAAAAGTTACAATGACATAAATCCCCTCCATTTTGCTTTTATATATACATAGATTATGGGTGATCGACTCCCTCAAACTTAGCTTAATTGATGGACCATGTAAGTAGAGATATAAAAAGAGTTAATGTATTTATGGAAAATTCGTAAATAGTTATCTGACTTTAGGCTCTTTTTATCTTTGATACTTTTCTAAGTTGTAGATTCTCATATAACCTTTGCGCAATCTACAAGTAACCATATAAAATAGATTCAGGCCAATTTCCTCGTTCAAATTATCACGTGAGTTACATGCCCCTGTTTAAGCAAGGGTTTTTATGTCAAATAACAACATAAGCCCTAATTAAATATCCAAAATCACTTATCCTCCATTTCTTAGCTCCATTCACGACGAAGAAGAAAGAGGGGAAGAAGAGAGAGAGAGAGAGAGAGAGAGAGAGAGAGATAACATGGAAGGAGGTCTTTGTGTTTTTGTGGTGGCCTGCTAGAAGAAACACCTCCTAGACCGAACTGACTCAAGAAGGAGGTTTGGGCATGCAAGTGATTTCGGTACGAAATTTTTTGACCTAATCTCTTGATTGTTTTTTTTTTTTCCCTAAAAGTCCACTCTTTGTCTCTAAATTAAGTTCTGCAAATTTAGCGAGGACGAGAGTGCAATTATTTTCAATGGATTGACCCGTCGATGGGAGCTAGGGATCGTGAAGTTATTTCGGGTTTGCTACAACGGGAGAGGGTGCTGAAGCAAATGCTCGTAGGAGAAGGGCTAGAGAAAGATGGATGTGGGTGGTTTTGGTGTTGATTGATAATGAATTACATGCTTTAAGTCTCTAGGTAGTATAATGGAAAATGAAAGATCTTGTACAAATTTTCATCCCTTTGTTGTACTTGGTTCATGACTATGTCACTGCAATTGGCGATTTAATAAATGAATATGCTATCATTTATCTTAATCCATTTGCAGATTTGTGTTGAATGTGCAATGTTGTTGTTATTGATGGTATTGTTTTAGTTAGGCTTAATAACGTAAAAATACACGATATTTTGATCAATTATCAAATATAACATGACCTTTTAATTTTAACATATAAATACACCACCTTTTAATTTTTTTTCAATTTTAATACACATGGGCTAATTTCGGGCGCAAATTGCTGAGATGGAGCCCAAAACTACAATTTTGTGCCATATTTTATGATGTGAACTTTTACTTTTGTTTTACTAAAATATAAGAGGAAGTTGTCAACATTTTTCTACTTTGGAGGTGAGGATGAGATGGTTTGAGTGGTCTAGTTAATGAAATTCTCTTATTAGAATCTCGCCAACTACATTTCGAGATCCAATTAATCGGTATTCCGCTGAGGCTAGCGGAGATCCATGGAGAAGGGAACCCAAAAATGATGCCGCAGAGGACGACTGAGAAGGTAGTTGAGAAACGATGCAAAATGATGTTCTAACAGAGGTTGGTGGGGAACTAAAAATGTATTTCATTTGCAACACCATGGGTTCACACCATAGCTCGTTAGAACAGAGAATAAGAGGATATCCAACGTACAAGAAATTCTTTTGAGAAGAAACAAGATTCCGCCTATGATGAGAAGAATTCACACCCAAACTCTGTTATTAATTTATCCGCTACGTCTCAGTAAAATTTGATTTCAAATTAAAAAATAAATTATAATTCCACGTCATAAAATATAACCTAAAATATTTTAGGGCTCTATGTCAATAACTGGAGCCCGAAATTAGCGCATGTGTATTAAATTGAAAAAAAAATTAAAAGGTGGTGTATTTATATGTTAAAATTAAAAGGTCATTTATATTTGATAATTGACCAAAAGGTCGTGTATTATTACGTTATTAAGTCTTTTTATTATGTACAAATGTGTAAAGTTGTAATTTTTGTTATTCAAAATTTCATTTTCAAGATCAAATATAATTTTTTATACATATTTTTTGTGTTTTCTTTTGTAATAAATATTAGTACACCTTACCTTGAGGTCCGATCACCATCATATGCCGAGCCGGATTGGTCCCAAATTTTATTGAACAAAAAATTAGTGAGTCCAGTCCAATCCCCTAAAAGATAAAAGAAATGATTTTATGTGCACTTTGTCTTTGGTACTTCATCAGGGATTCATAGAGGTTCGAAATGGTGTAGATGACATATAAACTTCAATTTAGAGAAAAATAATACGATATATGGATCAACTAAAAACACTAAAGGTATGTTTGTTTATGGTTTCCCTCAGTGGATTGAGGAGACCAAATCCTAATAAAGCACACTCATTAACTTCCTCAGCTAAATTTGACTCAGCACTCCCCAACCTTAAGCAAACACACCCTAAAAGAATAATTGAAAAAAAAATAGGAAAAATAAAATTCAATGTTTACGAGTAAGAATCTAAAGAGTCAATTGTTACCCGTATCACTCGACTATTTTTCACTTTATATGTTAATAATCATTGTTTATCCCTTAAAGAAAAAAATTGTCATTTTTTAGAATCAGAGTTACCATGGGAACCTTTCCACTATTCTTCATTGGTTGTTCTGATATGAATATCAAATACATGTTGTTTATTGCGGTTTCAAAGTTGGCTATAAAATGTAAACTGTTACTCCTAATTAGTGCATTAGAAACTATGACTATGTTTGATTGGGTTTGAGATAAATCCAAAAAGGTTGGCCCAAATCCAAACCCTATAATTCTCAATACTATTTTAATCATTAAACCAATCATTAATTAAGAACCTCTTACTCATATCATATCACCTTTTGCAATTAATAAATATATCTAACACTACAACCACTTCTACAACTAACCAAACAATCAATCAATCAGAAATCACAATACTACTTTAATCATCAAACTCATCATGAATAAAAACCTCTTACACACTATCATCACATTTTACAATTAAATAATATATCTTACACTACAACCACTTCTACAAACACCACAATTTCACTACTCCAGCCACTTTCTCTAGCCATTTTCCCCAGCCAACAGTGTATCAGCCACCTCCATCCCCAACCAAACAAACCCTATGATTATTATATTTTTTCATTAATTACATTGACTTTTTATGTTTGTATTATATATCCATAAAGGTGGCAATTCGGGCAACCTCATCCACTCCAAATTCATGGGCAAATACCACTTGTCGGTTGAGTCATGTAATCCAAACTTTCACCTGGTAAAAAATAAGAACTAAGCCCAGCATGCCCTCCTATACACTATATTTGGTCAGACCGGTCGGCAGCCAGTATGACCATTAGTTCATCAATCGGGCCAAATTATACTTCAGGCTCAGATTCTTATACTACATCTACGTATTCTACTCATAATTGATTAAATAAAGATTATTATTGCCAAAAAAAACATTGCCACCAATTATAAAATAATTTGTTTGTGTGTGGGGGGTGGAATTGATTTATGGAATCAACACCTACTATTTTGAGGCTGACTTCGCCTTTTATATATTTATTTATATGAATAGATTAATGCAATGAATGTCTAGAAAATTTATGATTGTTAATTATATATTTTTCTATTAATTACTTTGACCTTTTTTTATTTTGGTTACATATCCTTAAAGGAGGCAATTCGGGCGGCCTCGTCTAACTTGAACCTACATGTCAATGTCATGTGCCGAGTTGGGTGGAGCCGACCCAAAAGTTTGTTGGATAAAAAAATGAGAGCTAAGCCCTGTCCACCTTCTCATACATCATATTTGGTCTAGCAGACTTGTTATCCGTTGGGTTGTTAGTCCATTGGTCGGGCTTGTTGGGCCTAATTACATACTTCGGGCTCAAATTCTTATGGCCCAACCTGCAGAGAATGTCAGCCAAATTTCAGATTATTATTTTCTCAAAAAAATACTCCCTCTGTCCCGCTTAAAGCTGCCTACTTGCATTTTTGGTCCGTCCTTGCCACCCCGAAAAAGGAAACAAATTCCCACAATCCTCACCCTCAAAATCTTAACCCTCAATCTTCACCATTACACCATAACTTTTCTGTCTCATACCCCAAAGTAATATCAAGATATAACAATATAAATCATGTCCACATTATAATTTAAAGCTAACTTGCAATGATAATTACGCACCTGATTGCTTTTCAAAAACGGAGTTGGGGAAGTGTACTTTGCGCTCCTAAACTCAGGCCGCACACATATCGTGTATCCTTTATTACATATTGGGTCCCTTTTTATCTTTAATAGAATTTCTATTCTCATATATTTTTCTTAAGTGTAGACATTTTTTATACTTAAGTATTTTATTAAAAATAAGCATGAAATAATTTTCAAATAAACTTATAACAAGGTACACAACTTTATTTCACTCATATACAAGTTTTGAAAATATATATTATTTTCAAAAATTATATTAAATTAATAAATAATTATCCTTAGTAATTAATATTTAATTTTAATTAAATAATTTTGAAAATAATTTCACATGACACAAATTAAAATCACATGAAATGTATTACGTATGTCCCGACCTAAATAACGTCTCATATGTGACTTTGTCATACAAAAAAGGGTTAATTACAGCAACCACACCAAACTATCAGCGTTTTTGCACATAAACCACTAAACTTTTTTTTGGTGGCACTTATACATATTAACTATAAGGGTTTTGGCATATGCAACACCAAACTTATTTTCCAATCATTTTTCGCCAGAATTTCACATGTAACTTGCGTGTTATAAAATTTTAAGGCCTGTTTTTGTCGAAACACGTTTTTTAATAGGTAGAGGAGCCACTTCAACAATGGAGGTTCTAGGTATTAGGAGAGAGAACTATTAATGATTCAAAGGAATTGTTATGGAAAAGAAAGGTGTGAAAGAATTTTACACTTTTAGCATACTAAAAAGGTTGTTTGTACAAAAAAAAAATATTAAAAGTTTATCTCGCGCAAGTCACGTGTGGATTTCCCGACAAAAAATGATCGGAAAATAAGTTTGATGGTTTATCTGCCAATTGGAAAATAAGTTTGATGGTTTATCTGCAAAATTCATATAGTTTACATGTATCGATGTAACAAAAAAAGAGTTTAGTGGTTTATGTGTAAAAACGCTGATAGTTTGATGTGGTTGCTGCAATTAACCCTACAAGAAACACAATATCTATTTACTATTCACAAAATATCTATTTATTATTCATAAATATCTATTTACTATTCATAAAAATATCTCCTTACTATGCATATTTTCGAAAAACAATTAAATTTCCATAATGTGTATTTTCATTTTCCATGTTCCCTAAATTTATTTATTATATATTATATTATAGAATTTCAAGAAAATCAAATATTCTATAAATATTTATATTCTTTAAAAATTCATAAATCATTTTCCTTGGGATAAAATTCTACAAAAATACCTTTTATACTTCTAATTACTTATATAACACAGTTACATCAAAATAAATCAAACATAAAATCATTTCTTTTTTTTTTTAAAAAAAAAATAGGCGAAATATTGGGGATTTTCCCCTAAAAATTTATATTTTATTTTCTCGCACTTTAATAAGAGATATAATTATATGATCATCATATATATATACTAAAAAAAGATAATATGTTATATATAACAATTAAAAATTAAACATCTCTTATTGTTTCCTTGTATTGTTCATTATAAAATTATTATCATTAAAAATTTAATATCATAGCTTCCACTAATTATTTTACTATTTAAAACACATAAATAACTTTATGTATATATATATATATATATATATATATATATATATTTTACATATATATAGTAATTTAATTTACAAATTTACAAATTTTCAATTTTTTTTCTATAAAAAGGGAAATTATAGACCTATTTAAAAAGCTTCTAAAATCTTTATTTCACCATTTAATTCTCTTTTTAATTTTCCAACTTGAAATATACCATATATATGACTTACTATATATTTATATGTCATAAAATGAAATTTCTAGAATTTATAAAAATTTCGAAATTAAATAGCCCTTTTTCGAAAAATTGAAAAAAAATATTTATATCATCTTCTGATCCTCTTGTATAATTTTATAATTTAAATATAACATATATATATATATATATATAAATTATTATACTTATATATATCACAAAAAATAATTTCTTGAATTTTTAAAAAAATCGAAATTGTAACAGCCGTTTTATCGAAAATAAAAGAAAAAATGGAGAAAAATATTTATATCATCTTTTAATCCTCTTTTTTAATTTTTCAACTTTAAATATACCATTTATATAAATTATTATACCTATGTATATCACAAAATTAAGTTTCCAGAATTTTAAAGAAAATCAACATTACATCTTATTTTTTCCAAAATAGAAGAAAGAAAAATGATTATATCATTTCTTTAATCCTCTTTTAAATTTTCCAACCTTAAATTTACCTTATAAACACCTTAATACACCCTTTAACAACATAAAATAAATTTTTAAATTTTATAAAATTTCGGGATTATAACGACGCAAAAAGGCCATTTACCGTAAATTGAAAAATAAGGGAAGTTGTTCTAAAACTCAACATATTTGCGACAACATAACAAGCAAGAAATAAATATATGGTATTTAAAGAAAGTTGTAAATACATAGAGGGGCTGAGTTCTATTTGTAACAGCCCGGATTTTCATAGGCAAAATATTTTTTTTTTATTAATAACAAAAAAAACTTTACTAAAAATAAATAATAAAAACATTTACGTTTAGGAAAAAATGCACATAAGTTAAGACTAAGACTATTATAATTTTAAATAAAAATATAATCATTGATATGCTTCAAAGAATAAAGTCATTCCAAAACTTTTTAAAATTTATACGAACAATACTTTCATAATTGTGCGGAAGCAATTTAATTAATTTAACTTAAGAGTCAACATAAATTATAAATAAAATATTTTTACTAGAAATACATTCAATATAGTATTCTAAACAATTTTTCACTAGTAACATCCAACGACTACTTTGATAAATCATGACCGCTCATTAGATAGAAACCATGTATATAATGTCATGGTAATTGTTTAAAATAACCTCATAGATAAGATCTTAATACATATATATTGTCGGAAGCGAGTTGTTATTCCTAAATCATAAGTATTTTTTTTTATTTCTTTTAAAAAAATAAAACCTCAACTACTAGAATAGTGTTTTCACGTGTGTGTAATAATAGATTTGTACTACCTATTTATATGCCCATCACATCCCTCTCCTGGCTTCACACACAGCTCCATCAACCTTGAAAGGAGTTTTTATAAAGGGGTGAGCTACATCCAGCTCGTGGGGTTTTAGTTTGCCAAAATTAAATACAAGCAAGCAGTTTCAAATATGTGCAAAGTATCACCATAACATCATATCACCATAGCATGTATCACCATAACATGTATCACCATAACGTCGTATCACCATAACGTCATGTCACCATATGCCCGTAGGCCATTCACATAAATGGATTCACCATAATAACATATTAAACATAACAAACATAATATTTAATTAAAGCAAACATTAAAAGAAAACTCCACCTTTTCTGTTAAATACGTGAATATTGTGCAATTACAGCTTAGTCACATACTCTGACCAGAAGGACCTAATCAATACGTAGTACATTTTTAATTAATAAAGGAAGAGATCCTAATTAGTCAAATCGAAGCTAGATAATTATTGGTAGGAAAGGGTATAAGCTTGTATATTTGAAATTTTCTAAGTTTGATAAAAGGTATAAAGGTTCTGCCAAAAAGAGAATTAGACAAGGGAAAAATAAATCAATTTTTTCTACATTTACTACCCTACATGTGGTCCCCCTTAATTACATACACAATAGCACAACATACACCTCACTGACACACTCTACTGCATACACATATATATATACTTATAGCACATACATATATTTAATATCTATATGTATGCTATGTAAAACACACACCGACACACACATCATACTATACATACTTAATTCACCCATGCACACTACTGCAAATACATATACATTAACACAACACCACGCACACACATACAACACAACACATTAACACAACACGACGCATTAACACAACACCACGAACACACATACAACACAACACTCCACGCACACATCTCGAACACACATACAACACAACACTCCACGCACACATCTGCACCACTGACTCTCCATCACACACCCATTGATATATATACATACCTTAATTGCACACACGCACACAGCCACGTATACCAACACTCATGGCTGCACCCACATCACACCAAAATATATAAGTACAAACACTCATGGCTGCACCCACATCACACCAAAATATATAAGTACAAACACGCATGCATACTGATATATATATATATTATATATATATTATATATATATATATATTAACACACACCAATAATTATACATAAACACTCATTCACATCGCACGAATATAATCCCAAACAAATTCTTTTATCCTCCTAACCAAATCAATTAAACCCTAATTACCTATTACCTATTGATTTAACAAAATTCAAACAAAGGAAGAAAATTTAATAAATCAAAAGAAGAATTTCATTAAATCAAATGAAGAAGAAGGATTTTGGATTTACCTCCGAAAGAATCAACTGTCTACTCACCTATTGATTTAACAAAATTCAAACAAAGGAAGAAAATTTAATAAATCAAAAGAAGAATTTCATTAAATCAAATGAAGAAGAAGGATTTTGGATTTACCTCCGAAAGAATCAACTGTCTACTCAAGGTGGATTTAAACTGGCGGCTGTATGTGAAAGGGAAAGGTTTTTCTTTTTCAGCGGTGAGCGGAAGTGGTTTCCTATTCTATTGCTGCCTAGTATGCCCAGTACTTATACTAGGTTAATTCCTACAAGGTATTAATCAGAAGCCCCATAAAAAAAGTGATTTTCTAATAGATATCCGGTAGAAAGTGCTTTTCTAATAGATATCCGGTAGAAAAGTATTTAATAGATAGACATTAATCTGGTCAAGATACGTAATTAACTGACAGCATTTATGGATAAACATAAATTATGATTTGGGCTCAACTGGGCCCAAATAACTTGATTTGACCCACATAAATGTGTATGATGCATGTTGGGCCTAATAAATAATAGAAATATCAATAATATTAATAATATGCGTAAAATAAAAATTCGGGGTGTTACACTATTATATCGTTTACATAATAATAGTTTAAAGTAACATTTTTTCGATTTCCATGAAGGAAATAATTTTCCTTGTCATCAAGCTCATCCTACATGTTAAAGAGACCTGATCCTCGGACTATATTGGCTATAGCAAAATTAAAATCGAAGAAAGATATATAGAAGAAAGAAGAACATACACCGGAGTCGTAGGTCCGACCCGAACTCAAGAACTAGAATTCTTGAAATATTACTACTAGTAGAAACCAAGAAATTACTAACTTCGAGAGAAATTTTGGGAGAGAAGAAGTGAATTGGTGAGTTTTTGGAGTACGGGAGCCTATATTTATAGAAGAAAAAGTGAATAGTTACTATTCTTGATATTTTCTATATCTGGTAATTTTTTTGTTTTAGATAAATGTAGGTTATCTGAAACTCGTTTTTTATTTTCTACCCTAAAAGCGTTTTTCTTTTTCGAGTAAAAAAATATATCCGGAGGATTTTTGTTTTATAACTGTAGCCCGTAAACTATCGAAAACTCACTTTAAAAATTTTCTTTTTCCAAATATCTCATACTAAATTTTTAATCATTCCATTTTTCAAAATTTACCCGTTTCTGGCTTTGAAATTTTATCCGTAATTTTTTTTTGTTTTATAACTGTATCCCGTAAACTATCTAATACTCATTTTTAAATTTTTCTTTTTCAAATATCTAAAACACAGATTTTTATCATTCCATTTTCCTAATTTTATCCTTTTCTGAGTCTTAGATTTTATTCGTAAATTTTTTATTTTATAATTATATCTTGAAAACTATTAAAAACTCATTTTTAAAATTGTTTTGTATCTCAAACACATATTTTGACCATTTCATCTACCTAGTTTTATCCTTTTTCGAGTCTGAATTTTTATCTGTAAGTTTTTGTTTTATAAGTGTATCTTGAAAACTATCAAAAACTCTTTTTTTTTTTTTTTCTTTTTGTAGGTATCTCAAAACACAGACTTTAACATTGTTGTCTTTAATTTATTTTCATTCCGTATATTAAATGTGTTGAGATATGAATACTTCTAGATTAGAGTGATCACCTATATTAAGCACATACAAATTTGTGTCCAAGACTCGAGATATGATGTCATGGATGACCTAAAAACACACAACACAATCATTCAACAGATCGGGGGGTTGAAAAGAGTTGTGGGAGTATTTCTTATGCACTATTAGGATTTGTATACACGGGCTTAATCGGGAGGTTGGTTTGTTGTATATGATCTACACCTCGATCGCTTTGGGAGGGGGATTGAGACACACTTAGCGAAGCCTCATAATAATATGATCAATGATATAAAAAATAAAATAGAATTTTTTTTTTTGTTTATATTTGTTTATTGATTCTGAAATCTATAAGCCTAGGAGTATTCTAATTATTGAATTTATGTGTCAAATTCGTCTGTATGATATTATTAGCTAATATTTGTTCAAATTGCTATAGTAAAGGGGTCAAATTAGAGTAGTTATGAGCACCACCTCAACACCTTCAATACTCCTAGATATATCAGTGTTATACGCACTATAGTACTTTGATTAGGGCGCCTTCACTAATATCTGTGGGATAGGACCTTGCACAATACTACACAAGTAACTATACAGTGCACTATACACTACAACAAAAATCCTCTACTGAGACATAAAAAAGTGTCCCAATAAAGACATTTTGACATACTTAGAGTTTTAAGGACGCTAAACGTAAGCATCCATGTAAGGTGGTGTCCCAAAAAGTTTTTGGTTTCTTGAGACCCTTCTTACGGACACTTAGAAATGTCTCTATATAGTTTTATGTATGGACACTTAAATGTGTCTTGTTAATAAATTTATGAGGCATAAATAAAGTGTCCCTATATGATGTCATATTAATAAAAATAAGATCTAATGACATATAAAAAAGTCCCAACATGTTATTTCCTAATTATCAGTTTGCCAAAACTACACACACTAGAAAATCGTGTCAAAACCTAGATATATAATTTATTGAACAGCAAGAAAGATTCTTAGATGACTACTGCGACAAACAAACAAATTAGCTGCTCCTTAATGGTTAAATATTTGACGAAGCTTTTCAAAAATTACAACATATGGTCTTAGAGAACTAAGATTCCTTTTATGCATAAAGTTCAAGTCTAGATAATAATGAAAATTGACGGAATTAAGGATAAAAACTTCTCTGCTCCTAGATGCATGCTCACCTGCAACAAAATAAATATTATCATAATTTAAAATATAATAAATAAACCAAGAGCACACAATGACGGTGATTTAGTAAAACAAAAAAATAATAAAAGAAACTAGATGTCATACTATTTTAGTATCACTAGATTTTAGCCAGAGAGAATTACGAAAGATGTAGATAACAACTGGAACATGTTCAAAAGATGCAACATCTGTAGAAACAAACTAACTGAACTTGTCCGTGAAAAGCCATTAAAAAGCATTTGTTTTGAATAGGGTTTTCGTCCTTGCAAGCGTACAAGAAAGACAGAGGTAATAATAAGTCAAAACACAAGGAGGATAATCTCGTCTAGCACACTAAAATTCAATTGGTTAGCAAATTTAGGCTAAATGAAAAAGTAGAGTTTGATTAATTAATTTCTAGAAATATTAAAGATCCAATTACGATTTAAGAAATACTCTCGACTAAAAGCGGATTTCTAAGGTAAGGTTTCACCTACTTCCTAGAAATTATGTCTTGCGATTACGAATTAAACTAGGCGTTGTGTTGGAAGGTCTTGTTCCAATTTGGGAATCCAAATGGGTAACAAAAGGGGTTTTTACCAAATCAACCAATTATCATCTAATATACTCTAATCCCAATCATTATGAACAATAATGAAATTACTAAGACCTAGAGACAAGTAAATTATGAAAATAATTTAATTAATCCTTAAAATCCTACCCCAAGAGGATCTTGCCTAGGGAGCGAAGCCCTAAAACATCCTACAAGATCAATACACACGATTCGGGATCTCCCTTCGTCCCTCATGGGCCTTCGGGAGAACCAATATATTCGCGGTTAGCTACGCCTAGAATATAAGTCATACAATTCCGTAGTATTGATTCCAAGCACAATTAATCCCCATAATTTAACCAATAATCACAAGAATCATAAATTCTAGGGTTAGGCTACTCCCAACCCTAGAAACCTCAACCAACTATTCACAATCATGAATATATCAACAAGAGCACAATAAATACGTAGGCTAAGTATTGAATGAGATGGGAGTGAGTGTAGTAAATGGAAATGCAATAAATGAGATGAGAGAGGATGAGAAAGCTTAGTCTAGCATAATTGCTCCAATTGATCTTCAATCTTCGATTGTGGTTAGATTTCGCCCACAAAAACCTGAAAGCCCTAAAATTTTTCAACTATTCAAGAACCCAAGAGAGTTCTAGAAGAGAAATGAAGAACCCTAGTTCTAGAGAGAAAAATAGGAGAAAAGCTTTAGAGAGAGAGTAATAAGAATTCTACTTGAAAATGAAAATTGTTGACTGATTCACAATATGTTTGGAATAAAGGGGGAGGGGGTATTTGTACACACCCACTCCTCACACATACAAGGATAAAAATCTGCTGAAAAAGTCCCTCATAAGTAAGGATAAAATAGTCAAAAGCAATTTAAAACACAAGGGATTATAAGTTGTTGGTCGAACCCCCCTTCGTGCACTCAACTCGATCTTCACAAGAATGCCGTGAAGAATTGGCTCACAGTCCAAACATGAAAGTTGTAGGTCTTTGTCTTAGCTACACGTGACCACTTGAATCGCTCAAATCGGAGCTTGAACGAAGAAGTTACAGCCAAAAAATAAAAACTGCACAAAACAGGGGAAGCCGGCCCGCGAACTGCCGGAACCGCCGCCGAGCTGGTAGTGTTCGCGGTTGAAATCCTGGTTTGGTAATGGACAAACTTCTGGTGGTCCTGCCTGTCCAGCAGCCGGTCCGGTAGGGGCAGCGGTTGTTTGTCCGGTTCAGTCCCTGCTTCGCGCCTCCATCTTCCGTCATCGTTTCGGAGTCCTTTCTCTCATTTTCTCGACCTGACCCCTTCACGGCTTTAGTTCGTGACTCAAAAAAATTCGATTGGGCTCTTGTCGGGTCTGATTCAAATTTCTTTGGGCCTCATTTTGCAGGCTGGAACATGAAGCATGTGCGATCGCTCTTGTCTTCTTCTCTCTTCAATTTGGGACTATTCTATCCATCTTCTCGACCCGATTTCTTCACGAACGTTTCTCGTGGCTTGATGATCTTTAATTTTGGCCCGACTCCGACCCAAAATTTAGGCTCATTTGGGCCATAGGATGCGGGCCGGAGTGTGAAAATGAACTCGAATGATCTTCTAAATTCTTCCGAGTTTCCTAACCTTCAAAATACGACTCAAAAACACCCAAAAGCGTATCAAATCATATTAAAAAGGAAAATCAACCCGAGAATGCAATAAAACATGAAATTTCACATGAACATAGCAATTACGTATAATTCCTTACAAAATATGAATGTGAAAAGTGCAAGAAAAAGGGTAATTTTTACGTTCATCATCCCCACAAACTTAAGCTTTGCTCGTCCCCGAGCAAATTAAACAATTAAGCACAAAGAGAAACGAATTCGTAGAGTCATTGGAGGTCCACATTACTAATAAAGATCTCTTTTAGGTGAGAACTTTTTTTAACTTTTTAGTTCACCACACTTACGTAATTCAAGTTTTGAAACAAGTGATTTGCAAGAGAGTAGAGAAATATGAGGGCATAAGACTTAGGAGAACAAGTGCTATTTTTATTTCGCTTCCCCCCTAAGTTAAGCACTAGAAGCTCTTCAATTTTCTCCCAAAACATGCTAATGTGTGTGACCATGGATGAATTGCTATTTTTCGAAATTCTTAACCATGGGCGATTTAGCTCCGTTCCTTTTGAGGAAGAGGCCACGCACTCACCCGGTGTGGGTGATGCGGCTCTTTTCTTCCTCGAGCCAATTGATTTTTATTTTTATCTCCCTATTTCTTCTTTTTACACCGGGCTTAGTCTAGAAAAATAAATTTGTCATCCTAGCAATGTTGTACTTATCAAATAATACTCTTTTCGAGTGTTTACCACATTTACAATGATTTCATACTCGATCAATTTCCTTGAGCTTCTTTTTTATTGCGTTTCATACAACATAATTTTTTTATGCTCGACTCAATGACTAGAGTTTGTGAATGTTTACTAGGATGTAGTACAACAAATAATGCAATGACCTTGTCCGATGACCTAATCCACCTTATTACTCCTCCTACATCTCCTTTATTTTTCCACCTATGGCTAATGTATTCTAGGTTTAGCTCAACATCCTTGGTCGTGTAGTGTGTGTTTTGGAATTAAAGTGATGCCCACAAGCAACAAGACGTGGGGGTAAGCTATTTTATATTCACACTTCTACTCCTATTTATTATGCCAAAATTCTCCCTATTCAACAATTTGCAATTCCACTTTTGTATTGAATTAGGTAAGGAACTCTCTAGTTTTTATTGCTCAATCCTTCTTAGAGATTTCAGTTTTTCTTCTTTTCACAACACAAGTGGAGTCTTCCAATTTTTCTCATTATTCACACAAAATGGGGTTCCTCAACCAAAATCCCTTCAAGTGCACTTATTCAAGCAAAGCATAAAGCATAAAACTTAAAGCTTAAATTATAAAACATGATGATGGAAGGGTGACATAGATCATGGTCACAATATAATCAATCAACAATGAGGAACGTCCTCGTCAAGAATATAGAACAGTGATCACTCCTTCCTCCCCACAAACTTGACCGAAATTGTAGAGTTCAAGTTGTGGAGGAGTTTAGAAACACATGCATCAACAAGCAATTCATTCAATAGCAAGCACAAAATTCTATGTGTATGCAAGGTCACCAAACATGCCATGATTGACTAGTCAAAGAAGGAATCATAACCTTTCTCATGTCCATCCTATCCCTTATTTCAAGTTGAATAATCCTAAAGCATGCAACTAAAAATAAGTTTATTAAAATGCACTCTCCCACCAAATAAAATGTCCTAATAACATGAAGAAATCAAACAAGAAATTAAAGATATAGGGAGAGTGTATGGTACCGACTTAGTTTGGGCTTGACGGGCCAACTCTGGCCCTCCAATGGTCTTCCTCACCTACTTCATCATCTCCAACCCTAGCCGGCATTTCCAAAATTTCATCAATGTCAAGGTAGGTGTGGAGTTAGTTCGGGAGCACCATTTTTCTCCGGGCTTCAAAGTTGAGCTTATTGAGGCCGCTTCAACTCTTCTTGATCATCCCAAAGATTATAAGATCTTCCTTGTTGAGCTTTGTGGGTCCCTGCGCTTCTCGATAGGGAGTGGTTTCCACACCAACCGCAATGAGAATGTGTGTGATCAAACCTCCAACTACGCACACCGTATCATATGGAATGACATATTGCACTAAGTGTTTGAGGAAGAAATATCCCATGTTGACTTCATTTCCTACCACATATGACCAAAGAGCAAATAGGCTCCATTTGGTAACCGCATTGGGATGCAATAGTGAAGTTACCTCAAGTTTGGATTCTTGATTTGGATTGCCCTTGCACTATCTTCATTGAAGTAACGATAGCCCATCATTTCCTTCCAAAAGCAGTTGAAGTCAAACTCCCGGAAGTAAATGCGACGCTCGGCTCGAAAGAGTTGGAAGATTTTGTTCATTTGCTCAAGGTTAACTTGGTAGTCAACTTCGTTGATGGTGAAAGTGAACCCAAAATTCTAACGGTACCTCTTGGTCTCATCATGAATATGGAGAGTGCATAAGAATTAGATCACAAGATCCGGATAGGTGGGAAACTCCTTCATCATCATTTGAAACCATGAGTTGTTCTCGGCCCATTGACAAAAATCATCTCCCACCAAGAGTTCATCTACAACACCTTGATCCAAGAACTTGGTGTCGTGAAAAGACATTCTTAACACCTTCCCCACCTTCAAAGCATGATTAGGAAAAATCTCCCAAGGGCGACTCAAATCGAGATAGTTCGGGTGTGCCATGTCTTGCGGAATGAAAACTTGGATAGGGCTGTAACTTTTTGTGGGTTGGTGAAGTATTGAGGGATGACCGAATGATGAAGCGGGAGGATATAGGTAGGGTGAAGGAGAAAGCAAAAGTGCAGAAATTGAGTCCCTTAATGTGACAAAATGTTTTCGGGTAAATTATGAGCCATCACTGTCTCCTTGAGTTTTCATATGTTGCTTTAATGATAAGCCTTTGTTTGCATGCATGTCACACTCCCAACTCAATGAAGAGGGATTTTCTTCCCACAAACTTGTCTTCTTGCTAATGTCCAAAGGATCAAGAATCTTGGAAGAACATGTGATCAAGATTCTCCACTCAAATTCTTTTGTCTCCTTCCCGACCGTTCAACCTGAGATGACATGAAAAATACATTACCAAGACATAAATGAAGTAACTACTTAATTCGAAAATTAAACTACACTAATGATTAATTAAAAAGAGATTAATTAAAAATCCTTGGGTTGCCTCCCAAGAGCGCTTGTTTTAAAGTCGACGGCCCGATTTTCGGTGGCGGTTCAAGAGGTGGTCCGGTTGGACTCGTCGAGAGTGTGACTCTCGCCTGGGGTAATGTCTTTATCTTACACATAATTCTTCAAACGATGACCATTCACCATAACAATCCCTCTCTCGGGGTCGTTATTTTTTACCGCTCTGTTCCCCATGTACTCTCTTCACAATAAACGGGCCCCTCCAAAGGGACCTAAATTTCCCGGAAAACATCGAGAGTTGGGAATCAAAGAGTAGAAGTTTTTATCCTTGCTTGAAATGCCTAACCCGAATATTCCTATCATGCCACCTTTACATTCTCTCCTTGTAAATCTCAGAATTTTCATAGACGTTTAGCCTAAGTTCTTCTAACTCCACAAGATCACATTTCTTCTTCTCACCGGCCTTGAGGTTATAGTTTAACTCCTTGATGGCCCACAAGGCCCTGTGCTCCAATTCGACCGGGATATGGTACGATTTCCCTTAGACAAGCTTGAAAGGAGTCATTCCAATAGGAGTTTGAAAGCGGTCCTATATGCCTAAAGTGTGTCACTAAGCTAGAGGGACCAATCATTTTCGATTTAGAGACCATCTTATTCAAGATTGCCTTTAGCTCTCTATTTGAAACTTTGGCTTGTCCTTTGGTTTGAGGATGGTAAGGGGAGGCTACTCGGTGATCAACTCCGTAAGACTTCAACACACTAGTGAAAGCTCTCCCCACAAAGTGTGATCCACCATAACTAATCACTACCCTATGGGTTCCACACCTTGGAAAAATGGTTTTCTTGAAGAGTCTTATGAAGGGCTTGGTATCACAAGTGCTTGTAGCTATGACTTTCACCTATTTGGATATATAATCAACTGCTACCAAAATGTATTGGTTCGCAAATGAGGTTGGAAATGGGCCCATAAAGACAATGCCCCAAAAGCCAAAGATTTCAATTGCCAACATGAGTTGTTGAGGTACTTCATTTCTACTTGAAATATTTCCCACTCTTTGGCATGCGTCCCATCTTGCCAGCAATCTAACTACATCACACTTGAAAGTAGGCCAGAAAAATCCCGTCATTAGAACTCGTTTACATGTTTTATCCAACCCACCATCTCCTCCCCAAGGACATGCATGGCATCTTTCAAGGATTGCTTCTTGCTCTTCGTCGGGCACACACTTTCGAAAAATCTCGTCTTCTCCTCTTTTGTAAAGGAAGGTCCCGCTCTAACAATAATGCTTTACGTTCGAGAGAAATTTCCATCTTTGTTGATAATCCATTCCTGAGGGAAGATATCCCCCCACAAGGCAGTTAGCAAAGTCCGCGTACCATGGTGCATACGAGTACCTGACAAAGCATAGCCTCTTATCAGGAAAACATTCGTTGATCTTAGCATGACTTGACTTTTTCTCTTCATCTAATAGGATCCGGAGAGATGATCGCTACCCCATTTTTTGCTCATTTTCTATCAATGATCTCCAAGTCGAACTCTTGGAGTAAGAGCACCCAAAAAATTAACCGGGGTTTGGTGTCCTTCTTGGTCATCAAATATCGGATTGCCGAATGATCGGTGTGAACTCGCACCTTTGACCCAATTATATATGCTCTAAACTTTTCGGCTGCAAATACGATGGCTAAGAGCTCCTTTTCGGTGGTCGTATAGTTCCTTTGAGCTTCATCCATAGCCTTGCTAGCATAGTAAATGGCATGCAATTTTAATCTTTCTTTTGCCCTAACACTACCTCAATGGCGTAGTCACTTGCATAGCACATTAACTCGAATGGAAGACTCCAATCAGGAGCTTGAATGATGGGGGCCGAAACTAGAACTTCCTTTAACCTGTGGAATGCATCAAGATAAGATTGATCAAAAATAAAATCAACATCCTTAGCCAATAAATTAGATAAGGGTTTTGAAATTTTTTAAAATCCTTGATAAACCGCCGGTAAAAACCGGCATGTCCGAGGAAATTTCGAATGTCCTTGACACAAATCGGTGGAGGGAGCTCCTTTATCACCGACACCTTTGCCTTGTCCACCTCAATTCCCTACTCGGAGATTGTGTCCTAACATAATTCCTTCTTTCACCATAAAGTGACACTTCTCCCAATTGAGCACCAAATTTAATTCTGAACATCTCTGCAACACCTTTGTTCGATTTTCAAGACAAGAATCAAAGTTAGTGCCATAAACAGAGAAGTCATCCATAAATATGTCCATAATATTCTCAATTAAATCGGAGAAGATGCCCATCATGCACCTTCGAAAGGTAGTCGGGGCATTACAAAGCCCAAAAGGCATTCTTCTCCAAGTAAGTGTGCTAAATGGACATGTGAAAATGGTAAAGTGTTGGTCATCGGGGTGGATGGAAATTTGAAAATAACCCAAATACCCATCTAAGAAACAAAAGTGTGAGTGCTTGGCAAGCCTTTCCAACATTTGATCTATAAAAGGTAAGGGGAAATGGTCTTTTTTCGTGTATTTATTTAGTTCCCTAAAATCAATGCACATCCTCCACCCTACAACCACCCTTGTAGAAATCATTTCATTATGTTCGTTAGGCACCACGATGATACCTCCCTTCTTGGGTACCACTTGGGTAGGACTCACCCAAGTGCTATCCAAAATCGAAAAAATAATTCCTACATCAAGAAGTTTTACCACTTCCTTCTTCACTACATCTTGCATGTTAGGATTCAAACGGTGTTGGGGTTGCCGTGTAGGTTTGTGGTCCTCTTCAAGCAAGATGCGGTGTGTGCAATAAGAAGGATGAATACCCTTTAGGTCTTTTATAGAATACCCTAGAGTATGTCTATACTTTCTGAAGACTCTTAACAATTTATCACATTCTTCCTCTGTTAAATGAGCACTCACAGTTACTGGGTAAGTGGATTCAGGGCCAAGAAATTCATACCTCAAATGGGAAGGGAGAGGTTTTAGTTCTACCTTTGGAGGTTCCGATTCCTCTCTCGGGATGACGTCACTTACTTCCATAAGTTCTTCCTTTATGAGTTCGATTTCTTCATCCTCGATGGCACTTCCCCTTGGTGTTTCACATGATTCACCATCGAATTCTTTTTCCCATCCTATGTGCTCTATGACTTTTTTCCATGATTTATCCTCGAGGATGGAGCTTACTTTAAGGTTGAATTCAACCCTTTGGTCACCAAGTTCAAGGGAAACACTCCCATCTTTCACGTCAATTATGGCTCTGACCATAGCCATGAAAGACCGACCAATAGGGTTCTTGGGGTCCTTGTCCATGTCGAGAACGAAAAAATCAACCAGAATGTCAAATCCGTTCATGCGGACGGGAACATCTTCAAGAACTCCCATAGGTTTCTTGATAGATCTATCGGCCGATTGAAGTGTAATGAGGTGTTTCTGAGATTATAATCTTTGAGTTACCTCATAATAGGCGAAGGTAATAAACTAACACTAGCACCAAGATCAAGTAAAGCTCTATCTACTTGAACATCATAAATGGAGCACCCAATAGTGAATCTATCGGGGTCCTTAAGCTTAGAATAAGGCTTAGTTTGAATAATGGCACTACTATCCTCAACTAGATAGACATTTTCCATTTGTCCCCAATCTTTCTTGTTATTTGTGATATCCTTTAAAAAAATTCCAAACCGGGGAATGGTGGCGACCGTCTCAGCGAATGGTAATGTTAAAGTTAATGATTTATAGCATCAAGAATTTTTTTAAGTTGTCGATCAATTCTACCCCCCCCCCCCCCTTTTGCGCTTGGGAAAAGGTAATCAAGGTGGGGGGTTTTAGTAGAGGGAGATTAACTTTCAAATGTAGGAAGGTCATCTCTCTCTTCCACAAAGGATTCATCGGTTACTTTTTCCTTACCCTTGTCATTAGAAATCCTTCCGGAGGTTCCCTGCTCAAGTTCTCTAAGAGGCCTTCCACTTCTTAAGGCCACGGCATTGCCGCTTTCCAAAGGAGTGAAACGAGAGTTAACTTGAGGAATGATCATGTTCCTATCAATATCACCACTCTTCCGAACAAGATTCCCCACTAAGCCTTGAATTTTCTCTCTTGTGGAGACCTCATCGAACTCATCCTCACTAGAACTACTATTGACCAATTCAACACGAGGTTCCGTCCTCCTAGAGGATTTTCTAGCACACGAGTGGTCAATAGCATTTTGACATCCCACACAAAGAGGGTGAGCGGTACTTACCTTAAATCCATCATGCACGTCATTTTGAGTAGGTGTCTCACCTTGAGCATTGGATTCACATTTTTCCCTTTTTACACCTTCCTCTTTTTGTCTTCTCGGTCCCATTGATTTTGGTTGTAGGCCATCTTCTTTAACCAAGAAATGGCTTCATCAATCTCCTTGTTGAGGAAAGATCCTCCTGAAGCTACATCCATGAAAACATGTTCATCGAGAGTTAATCGTGCATTGAAGACATTAATAATTAAGGCATCATCAAAACCATGGTGTGGGCATGACCTACATAAGTTTAAAAGTCTTTCCCAAGCTTCAAAATAACGCTCGTCATTTTGTTGGATAAAGCTTGAGATTTCACACCTTAGCCTCTTACTTTTTTCGGCTAGGAAGAATTTATGAAGGAAAGAGGTGGAAACATCCTCCCAAAGAGATGAGGGGTCGAATGCCTATTCATGAAACCATTATTTCGCGGCTCCTTAAAGTGTAAATTGAAAGATCTTGATCGAGTATTCGTTTATAACATCATTGAAAAAATTTACACATTCACGAATTTGCAAAAATTCCTCTAGATGTTCATAAGGATCTTCCCCTTCTTTCCACTAAATTTCATCCCTCTAGCCAAATTCACCATAGCCGGGGTGACTTCTACTCCCGTGCAAGGTTTTGCGAGCTCGGTGAGCCAGGAGTAGGGAGTTGTGATCCCGATATAGTGGAATTTGCCTTGTCCGCTATTCATAGCAACAAATCAACAAAGTAAGAGAGATTTTTTTGAAAAAGAAATTATAAAGTAAAATAACTTAATAAAGTGTAAACACTGGCAACAAGCAAGATAAGAAAATATATCTACAAGCCTAACATCAACAGACAATTGACCCTACAATGGCTCTATGAGGAAGAAATCCTCCCCTGCAACGGCACCATGAACTTGTCCGAGAAAAGCCATTGAAAAACGTTTGTTTTGAATAGAGTTTTCGTCCTCGCAAGCGTACGAGAAAGAGAGAGGTAGTAATACGTCGAACCACAAGGAGGATAATCTAGTCTAGCACACGAAAATTCAATTAATTAGCAAATGTAGGCTAAATGAAAAAGTAAAGTTTGATTAATTAATTCCTAGAAATATTAAAGATGCAATTACGATTTAAGAAATACTCTTGACCACAAGCGGATTTCTAAGGTAAGGTTTCACCTACAAGAGAATTGAACTAGAGGTTGTGTTGGAAGGTCTTGTTCCAATTTAGGAATCCAAACGGGTAACAAAATGGGGTTTTACCAAATCAACCAATTATCATCTAATTTACTCTAATCCCAATCATTATGGACAATAATGGAATTACTAAGACCTAGAGGCGAGTAAATTATGAAAATAACTTAATTAATCCTCAAAATCCTACCCCAAGAGGATCTTGCCTAGGGAGCGAAGCCCTAAAACATCCTGTAAGATCAATACACACGATTCAGGATCTCCTTTCGTCCCTCATGGGTCTTTGGGGAGAACCAATATATTCGAGGTTAGCTATGCCTAGAATATAAGTCATACAATTCCGTAGTATTGATTCCAAGCACAATTAATCCCCATAATTTAACCAATAATCACAAGAATCATAAATTCTAGGGTTAGGCTACTCCCAACCCTAGAAACCTCAACCAACTATTCACAAATCATGAATATATCAACAAGAACACAATAAATACATAGGCTAATCATTGAATGAGATGGGAGTGAGTTTAATAAATGAAAATGCAATAAATAAGATGAGAGAGGATGAGAAAGCTTAGTCTAGCATAATTGCTCCAATTGATCTTCAATCTTTGATTGTGGTTAGATTTCGCCCACAAAAACCCGAAAAGCCCTAAGATTCTTCAACTATTCAAGAACCCACCTGAATTCTAGAAGAGAAATGAAGAACCTTAGTTCTAGAGAGAAAAGTAGGAGAAAAGCTTTAGAGAGAGAGTAATTAGAATTCTACTTGAAAATGAAATTTTTTGAATGATTCACAATATTTTTGGAATAAGGAGGCGGCAATATTTATATATAGCCACTCCCCACACATACAAGGATAAAAATCTGCTGAAAAAATTCATCATAAGTAAGGGTAAAATAGTCAAAAGCAAGTTAAAACACAAGGGATTATAAGATGTTGGTCGAACCCCTTTCGTGCACTCGACTCGATCTTTCCGCAAATATTGGGAAGAATTGGCTCAGAATTGGCTCAAGATCCAAACATGAAAGTTGTAAGTCTTCGTCTTGACTACCGTGGCAGCTTAAATCACTTGAATTGGAGCTCAAATGAAGAAGTTACGATCGTAAAACAAAAACTGCACGAAATAGGGGAGGCCGGCTACGAACTGCCGGTCCTGGACAAAAATTAGCATGAAATCCTGGTTTGGTACTGGACAAACTGGCGGCGATCCTGCTGGTCCGGTAGGGTTGTTTGTCCGGTTCAGTCCTTGATTCGCACCGCTGTCTTCCATTACCGTTTCGGAGCCTTTCCTCTCGTTTTCTCGACCTGACCCCTTCACGACTTTTGTTCATGACTCGATGAACTTCAATTTGAGCTCTTGTTGGGTCGGATTTGGGTTTGTTTGGGCCTCAATTTATGGGCTAGAACATGAACCATGTGCGATCGCCCTTGTTTTCTTCCTTCTTTAGTTTGGGGCTTTTCTATCTATCTTCTCGACCCAATTTTTTCACGAACTTTTCTCGTGGCTTGATTTCAGTTTAGGCCTGACACTGACCCTTTTTAAGCTCATTTGGGCCTCGAGATACGGGCCAAAGTGTGAAAATGGACTCGAATGATCTTCTAAATTCTTTCGAGTTTCCAAACCTTTAAAATACGACTAAAAAAACACTCAAAAGCGTATCAAATCATATTAAAAAGGGAAATAACCCCAAAAATGCAATAAAACACGAAATTGCCCATGACAATAGTAATTACACGTAATTCCTTACAAAATATGAATGTGAAAAGTGCAAGAAAAATGGTGTCTTTTACGTTCATCACTAACGTAGATCAAGATTATGAACAAAAGGGAGGTCTCTTGTGCACCAGTTGCACGAATCTTAGATCCGTGCAATCCGAGTTATGGTTTAAAAGGTATTACTATTTATGCCTATTACATAATTTGGGTAAAGGTATCATGGTTAAAATGTATCACGAATTATGCTTAAAGGTATCACCTATTCTGGGTAAAGGTACCCAGAACATGTGATACCTTTAAGCATAAGTCATGATACCCACCTTGAATTGCACCGTGCAACTGGTGCACATGAGGCTTTGCCTATGAACAAACGACCAAGTATATGTATGTACAAGGGGCCTAAAACAATATGCCTCTAATAGTAAATGCATTTGTATTCTACATTGCCTATCCAAACAATATCCCAAAACTTTTTAGAAAGAAAACCACTACTTAACCCCTAAACTAGCTAAATGCCCAAAAGGAGGATTTAAAATGTGGCTTATGGATTCTCTAGTCTAAAATAAAAAGGAAGACAAATCAACATTTCTTAAATTTTCTAATCTAAGTTCAACACATTATAATGAGAGCTCAAGTTCCATATTTTCTTCCTCCTGTTTTATTTACGTCTACTAATAACCACGTAGTTCACCACTTCCTACTGCTGGTACGTAAAAATTTAACTCATTGAACTCACCTGCGCTTTCTTCATTTTTCTCCCGTCACTGTAACTCATTCATCTTATCTTAATACTCTCCCCTATACCCAATCTAGAGACTCTATCAATGTGAATCATGCTAAATAGATCCTACATCAAAAGCAAAATGTAGGAATCCACACATCCATTTATACGACCTTAAACAAAATACGAGTTAAACTAATGCAGTACTCAAAATGAAAAATCATAAAGTAGACAAGCAAACGTGTTCAGTGTGACAATTCCTGCAAAAGTTTGATAGAAGATAGACTCTTCAAGGGAAATTGAATAGCTCCCTCTATTCATAGAAGAGAAAGAAAAGTGTGAATTTAGCTACTTAAATCTCCTTATGTTCAGGGTTAATATACAGCAAACTAATATACCCTTAATAGGAAATTCAATATTGTATCACCAATCAAGAACCTACCACAATCAACTACTTTAATATACCTTCAAGAATATAGGACTAGTATCATCAATCCTAGAGTTGCTTGAATCAATCAAAGAGACAAGGAAGCCAACAACCTACCACAAGAATTGAGAAAATGCTCAGACAAATAATGCTCCCAATTTATGGTAGGTCATTGAGATATTATAATATTAATCTGTTACATGCACTTCTATGGACGAAAACAAAAAATCAACAAATTTAATATCAGAATGAAGATCTTCTCTAAAGAACCTACTTTCACCTGCAGCCGTAGCGAGTGAAAATAGAAAAACCAAGTTAATAGCAACTTTTCAATTATTCAACATCAAAATTAACCTATCCAACAAAGGTTCCGTACATTAAGCAAGAAATGAAACATATACCCTCACCTGCCAAACATCGATCCCAAAATACTTGATTAGCTACAGGATATAAAGATCAGGATCATCTTCAAAAATTCTAACACAAGGAAATAGCAAAAGGAAACAGAAATTGGAAGTTAAAACTACCACTAGTAATTTCTTGAAAGTATTGAAATTAAGTGCTAGAGGGTCAATGAACAAACTGTGCTTAACCAGGATTATCGCTCCAAGGGATTTTCCATTTTTCTTTATAATTAGGATTCTTAAAATACCCATCAACTTAATTAAAAAAAAAAATACGATTCCTACTTTGGTAGTTCCCGAAACATGTTAGCACACCTTAGGCTTCCATGGTCCTTTGCATGCTGGATTTGGGATTTTAGGTGGTCTCCAAATTCCATCTTAGTCTTCATCCTAGTCATGAGGTTGCTAAGTAAAAATATGAATTCAAGTTGTCACAAGTCATTCTAAGAGATACATAGAATCAATCTTATTCAGAATTATCAAGTATATCAACTTCGTTGTACTATGATATCAAACTCTTTCTTTTAATGTGTACATAATATATACCTTCTTGGACAGGGCTCGGCTAATTCTTTTCTCAACTTTGTTCTCAAGGTTTTCTGAGATCCTTGAACTGCAAACCTCCTAACATTTACCAAGAATGATTCTGAATGGAAAAAAATATAGGGAAAATTTATTGCAGTGATTACATTATCGTGAAACGGGTAGAAATATAAGATAAAAGCATGTACGCATTCTACAACTTGGTGATTTGATGATAGAGTTAAGAGCACAAATAGAGAACAGGGTACCGAATGTTATCGGAGAAGATAATGAGAGAGATACAAGACTCGGGATAATTTTCGTGAGAATAGCTCTACCTAGCCTAAAGGCCAATTGCAATGCAATTCTCCAGTCTTCCCACTACATAATCCTCACCCCTTATTTATACACATAATACCACAATTAATCCCTCTTCCTTATATCAATTTGCAGAAATCAAGCCCGAGTAATCTTTCCCAAAATTAAGCCACCCATCACTCTTTATTACCATTGACTTTTCTTCTTCGCGTATAGACCCGAAAGGAAGGAGCTTGATCAATTCTATCAATACCCCCCCTCCCCCCCCCGATAGAAAGAGCTTGTCCTTAAGGCTGAAAGATGGAAATTCTTTCTTAAAGTTAGATGCATCCATCCAATTAGACTCTTCCTCAGGTCGGCCTCGCCATTTGACTAGAAACTGAGAGACCCGATCATCCTTCCGCTAAACCATACGAAATCTTAAAACTGATTCAGGGTAAAAATCCAGTTCTTCAGCAATAAATTGAGGTGGCAAGGAATCTGAAGCAAAATGATCTCCGGATGAAGGCTTCAATTGAGAAACATTAAATACTGGATGAATGCGGGAAGATTCGGGTAGTTTCAAATCATACGCTATTGGGCCCACCTTTTCAATGACTTCAAAAGGCCCAAAATACCATGGGCTTAGTTTAGCATTAGATCGCAATAGTAGTGAGGTCTGTCGTTGCGGCCTGATTTTAAGAAAAACCATGTCACCCATCTGGTAGTTAACATCCCGTCGATGCTTGTTTGCCGCCGTTCGCATTCTTTGTTGGGCGTGCTCCAAGTGCATTTGCAACTGCTTAAGCACTTAATCTCACTCCATACGCTCATCAGCCACCACTTGTACACGAATTTCTCCAGGAAGCTTGTGTTATAAAAAAATTCAGCCCAATGGAGCCACCTCCCCTATTGACTTGGTTGTTCCGACGCAAAGCACTGCAGATAAGTCTCGAGGCCCATATTTAGAACCTCCATCTGGCTATTGGCTCTTGGTGATAGGTTGTACTCATTTTCAGCTTGGTACCTGCTACTTTGAATAGTTTAGTCCATTAGTTGCTCATAAATAGTAGGTCTCAACTCGGCACAATCAATTGCAGAAATTCATGTAAACTGATTATCTCTCTAGCGAAGATATCAACCATTTTTTTATTTTATAAGGGTGTTTTAGCCCCATAAAGCGACCGTACTTAGTAAAACGGTCAATTACCACGAAAATATAGTCCACCGATTTAGAAGTAATCTGGTAATGAAATCCATACTGATATCTTCTCATACTCGATTTGGTATTGGAATCGGTTGTAGGAGTCCTGCCGGGGCCCTCGCCTCATATTTATTCTTCCGGCAAGTCAAACAATTAGCAACAAATTTCTTAACCTATTTCATCATTCCCCTCCAACATACACTCTTGGCCAATCGTTGATAAGTTCGATAAGCACCTAAATGCCCCTAAATGGAGTTGAGTGGTATTCCTCAATTAACTTATTTTTCCACAGAGAAGAGTGGGAATAACAATTCTACCTTGGTAGAAAAGGTGACCGTTTATCAAAGAGTACGGGCCTTGTCTTGATAGAGAGTCGGTAGCCGAATTACTTGCTAATGACCATTTTATCAATTTGATATCTAAAGTATTTATTTATACCTCCTATTGCACGTCAAAGTACATGAATTTTCCGTTTGCATCACTCAGCTTCTTTTTCAAGTGCAAATTCAAAATTTGATGAGCATTTCTGTCATTTGCAAAAGAAACAAAAAAAAGAAAAAAGAAAAAAAAAAGATATTAATAAACGAATCTTGAATTTTTCTGGAAAATATCGAAACTATTTGAAAACTTGAAAAGTGCTTTTAAAAATCTGGAATTATATTATAAATATTTAAAAAATAATTTAATAATATTGGTAACTATTTTGAATTATTTTTAGAATTATTTCTAATATATGAAAATTATTTTTGATCTCTTATTTTTTACGACAAATCTGAAAAAGTTAAAGAAAACAAAAATTTAAAAAAAAAAGTGTTAAACTACAACACATAAAATTATTTTAATCACTTTTCAATAATGTATTTTCTGGTAAGAACAATAACAATTTCTTTTCACCACACATTCACACAAATTTGCATATTACATATACACGACGACAATGGTGTTTGAATGGATGGGTAAATCTTGTAATTTGGGCAGCCTGATCCGACTTAGATGACCAATCATACTTTTAATATACTTTTCAAAATTTTAAAGTAATTTCCATAATATTAAAAGTAAGTTAACAAATTGTAGAATTATTTTCGTTTTTTTTTTTTAAATAATTATAAGAGATTCCAATAATATTTAGTAAAACTACTTTCAGCTTTTCAAGGTAACTAGTAATATTCCCGTGCGATGCACGGAGGTTTTTTTTTTTTTTAAAGTAACGATTTTAATAAAACTAAATATGATATAATTTAATATTTAAATATGTGATGGTTTTATCCTAATAAAATATAAATTTTTTAAAATGTAAGATAAAACATAAATAAAGTTATAAGTAATGTAAATATAATTTTCTCGCACGTCATATATGAATTTAATATAACTTATTTTATATATAGATGTATATATATATATATATATTATAGATTAATATTAAGATAATATTCAATATAAAAAAAATATTTTTCAAAATGATCATTTCTTATCTTTGAAATCAAAATTCACATTTAGTGTGTTTACATCGTTCTTCACCTATGTGCATAATAACTTAAATAATTATGAATGTTAAAACAAACATAAATATCTAACTATCAACTCATATTATTAAATAAAATAAACTGGATCATGTTATAAGAAATTTATTTTTCTTTAATTTTTTTCCATTTTACTTTATTAAATTTATCCAAAGAAAATTTTAAATTCTAACTATAACTATCGCCTTTTAAAAAATCTTATTTTCAAGTTTGATATACAAAAGAATAACGAACTAACAAAATAAAATTCAAAAGTTGGAATAACAAAATAAAATATATGAGCGCTCCAATATTTCTTAATACTTTCATATATATGTTGAAAAAATTTAATTAAATTATACATTTATATTGTAAATAGCAGATTCATTTAAAGATATACATGGGTTAATATAAAAAAAATGCTTAGGTTGCAAACTGGAAAAAAAAAAAAAAAAAAAAAAAAAAAAAGACATAATTGAGATTGGTTAAGGTGACCCAGTATTGTTTAGGTTGCAAAGTCTAAAAACCATATAGTTCTAGTTGGTTTATTTTGCTTATTTAAAAGAAGTTTAGTTGCAACTCTTATAATATATAGTATAGGTTGCAATATATAATTATTTATAGAAAAATAACATTAATATATCTAAAATATAAAAAAATTAATAAAAACAAATCTAAGATTAATTATCATATACTCCCTCCGTCCCAGCTTAATTTGCACATCTGCTCCGACGCGTATATTAAAAAAAATTTGCTTTTTGTTTTTTAGTTGACTTTTTTAAAGTGGAGATTGTAAGAAAAAATTTCCTTTTTAAGGGCGTGCAAATTAGTGTGAGACGGACCGAAAAGGAAAATGTGCAAATTAGGGTGGGGCGGAGGGAGTATAAAGTTGTATATATGAACGAAAGTCATAGTTTTTTAATTTATCAAAAAAAAATTATTGTAGCAAATAAGCATTAGCAAATTTAATAATTTAATAAGCTGATTATAAATCAAATATTACCTTGAAACAATTCATGTCAGATAAAACAAACTGATTAGTTGTGGTTTTAATGAAATAATCAAGTAAAATAATTTGTAAAAGAGAATTATTTGAATGATTTATTATTGTATTCCAAACCAATGCTATATTTTTTGTACAACCAACAATAAACACTGAAATCTTACTTAAATAATCAACGAACAAATAATATAATATTTTAAATAAAATATCTTATTATTATATATATTATATGGATGTCAAAACATCGTCAGAAGATGATTAATTTGATATAGTATACATAATAAATAGATTAGAAATGAAAAAAAGATATTTGCAACTTTAGAAAGTAAAAATAAATTTTGATCTTTACCAAATGTGACAACAACTTACCAATCATAGTCTAAAATTTTAGGTTGGAAAGTGTTACTTATAGAATTGTCACTATTGTGATATATATATATATATATATATATATATATATATATATATATATATATATATATATATATTTTTAATTTATAAAATAATTTTTAAATTCTAACTATAAATAATTAAAAATAATCATACAATTTATAATAAAAGGAACAATAATATTTTATTTGGATCATATGTAATGCAAAGTTTAATATTTTTCTCATTATGTCCCTGTCTTTTATTTTATATTTAAATTTTAATTTATCTAAATAAACTTTCAAGTTATATTCATAAATATTTAATTTTTTCTTTATAACATTGAATTTTCATTTGCAACTTTTAACATTTCATTTGGTGATTTCAGATATACTTAAATAAATTTTATTTAATAAAATCTTTTTTTAACAAAATAAAATTCAAATTTTATTTAATGATTCGAATAACAAATTAAAGTTTTTGATTACTTCAAAATATTTGAGTATTTCCGTATTTTATTTGGTATTGTAAATTATTTATATAAATATTATAGCCTTCTTATAAATACTTTATTCATTTGAAGATAAAAATTGATTAATGCGAACAAATTTATTTAGATTGTTAATAGTAAAAAAAAGACATTCGATGTTGATTTGTGCGACCAAGTATAAAAAAAAAAAAACATTGAAGTTTTAGTAAAAGTAAAAAATTAAAAAGAGTGTCCAAATATAATAAAAAGTCATAATTTAGGCTGCAAATAATAAATTTCCTTAAAAGAGTAATTTTAACAAAATACACATTATTAAAAATATAAATAGGTAATTAAAAATAATTTCAATAACTATTTTAATAAGTTGATTATAAAATAGATATTATTGTTTTCCTTTTATTTTCATTATTTAAACAATGGGTTTTCTCCCTGCATGACTTAAATAAAAAAAATACTCATATTTTTTATAAAGAAATTATTTTACTAATTTTAGTTGCAACTAAAACCAAAAGATTATAGTACAATTCACAATAAACATCAATTATAGCACAAATAATTAACCAACAAACAATTTATCTATTCAAATCAAATATCTCATTATAATATATGTGATATGGATGTCAAATCGAAGATCGTAAAAAGATGAATAATTTGGTATATTATGCATAAAAATCGGATTAAAAATGAAAAATTATTTGTATTTTAGAAAAATAAAAGAAAATTATGAACTTACCAAAAATAAGAAAAAATTACCAATTATGGTCTAAAATTTTTGGAGGAAAAAATAAAATTACATTAATACCCTCCATTTACTTTTATATATATATAGATTCTATAATTTTAAAATAATTTAAGAATTTATAAAGAATTTTTCAGATTCTTACATATAATTAGTTTTAAGAATAATTTTACCTATTAAATTTTACTCCCTTCGTCTCGAGATAATTTGCACACTTTCCTTTTCAGGGTGTCCCAAGATAATTTGCACACCCTTAAAAAAGAAATTTCTCTTACAATCTCCACCCTTAAAATCTCCACATTTGAAAAAGTCAACTAAAAAGCAAAAAAACAACTCTTTCTTATTCCACGTGTCGGGAGGGGTGATACACATTGTGTATACATGTATTTAGGTCAATTTTAAGTGTATATTTATAGCATTTGCATGTGTATATGGTTGATAAATTGCTTATATTTCATATCTTGGACCATTTAATGTGTTTGATTTGTTTTAAGGTATTTTTGAGCATTTTCAGGATTAAAAGCCACAATTTATGATTAAGGATCGAAAGAACAAGTTGAAGGGAAGGCTAAACCGGACAAAACTGATCAAAACCGGTCCGAACCGGCCAAAACTGGCCCAAACTAGTTCAGACCGGTCTAAACCGGTCAAGGAAGCCTAAACGAACAGAAGGAACTGACGTGGTCGTGTCAAAGAAGTGTCGCGGTCGCGTCGAAGGGTTAAAAATAGCGAGTTCAGAATGCATTGACGCGGTCGCGTCAACAAGCCAACTCGGTCGCGTTAGAAGTCCTATTTTATGAAGATTTCCTAATTTTAGTAGGATTTGGATCCTATACTCCCAAAGACTCGTCCCCAACTCTATAAAAAAGACCCCAAGCTCGAGTTTTAAAGAAGAGAATCATATTACAACATATTTTCTCATACTTTTACGTCGGAGTGGAAGCGTGAGAGCGAGAAGACGAAGATCGACAAGACGATTCATTCGGGTTTAGTAATTCTTTCTAGTTTTATTCTTTATGATGTTTTGCATGGAATATTGTATTGAATTTTCGCTAGGCATGAGTAGCTAAGCTATTCGTGTCCTAGGGTTTAGAAAATATGGATTTTTACGACAATGTTTTGAATTATGTTTTGATTTATAGACTCCGTTTTATGTGTTTATCTTTATGTTTGTTTTTCCAACTGAATTTAGTTTGATCACCTAGATTTAGTTATCTCGTTTAACAATTCCGCTTCGAGAGGAGGGAACTGTTATTAGACGTACGACATAAAGCGCAGATGTCTATGACTGTGTAGGCATTGGTATATGAGCTTTTGGGAGTTATTATGATTAATTGACTCGAGAGGGTAATTATCTTAATTAATCTACGATCTAGTCGCTTCGAGAGAAGGGTTAGGTTATTGGATTGCCGCTTAATAAACACTAGAATCTGATTTAAAGTCTATAAGTTCAGCATATTCATCATTGAAGTAAGTCCTGAAATCGAATCCCTAGGATACCTTCTTGTTAATTAGAATTTCTCTTTATTTGATAAGTTATAGTTAATTAATCAATTAGTTTAAGTTCTTTAATTTAGTTAAACACAACCTTGAAATCTTAGTCTCTAGTTAGGATAATCCTAGAAAATCGAGGTATCGAACTACCTAACCTATTCCTTGTGGGATCGACCTTGATTGCCACTGCTACACCTACACCCGTACACTTGCGGTAATTTAGGGGTTGAAAATAGTCCTGTCAAGTGACTAAGCAAAAGAGATAAAGCAGGCAACGGCGCCAAAAACTTGACAGGACTATTTTCAATCCCTAAATTACGGCAAGTGTATGGGTGTAGGTGTAGTAGTGGCAATCAAGGTCGATCCCACAAGGAATAGGTTAGGTAGTTCGATACCTCGATTTTCTAGGATTATCCTAACTAGAGACTAAGATTTCAAGGTTGTGTTTAACTAAATTAAAGAACTTAAACTAATTGATTAATTAACTATAACTTATCAGATAAAGAGAAATTATAATTAACAAGAAGGTATCCTAGGGATTCGATTTCAGGACTTACTTCAATGATGAATATGCTGAACTTATAGACTTTAAATAAGATTCTAGTGTTTATTAAGCGACGTTCCAATAACCTAACCCTTCTCTCGAAGCGACTAGATCGTAGATTAATTAAGATAATTACTCTCTCGAGTCAATTAATCCTAATAACTCCCAAAAGCTCATAAACCAATGCCTACACAGTCATAGACATCTGCGCTTTATGTGTCTAATAACAATTTCCTCCTCTCGAAGCAGAATTGTTAAACGAGATAACTAAATCTAGGTGATCAAACTAAATTCAGTTGAAAAAACAAACATAAAGATAAACATATAAAACGGAGTCTATAAATCAAAACATAATTCAAAACATTGTCGTAAAAATCCCTACTTTCTAAACCCTAAGACACGAATAGCTTAGCTACTCATGCCTAGTGAAAATTCAATACAATATTCCATGCAAAACATCATAAAGAATAAAACTAGAAAGAATTACTAAACCCGAATGAATCGTCTTGTCGATCTTCGTCTTCTCGCTCTCACGCTTCCACTCCGACGTAAAAGTATGAGAAAATATGTTGTAATATGATTCTCTTCTTTAAAACTCGAGCTTGTGGTCCTTTTTATAGACTTGGGGACGAGTCTTTGGGAGCATAGGATCCAAATCCTACTAAAATTAGGAAATCTTCATAAAATAGGACTTCTAAGGTGACCGAGTTGGCTTGTTGACACGACCGCGTCGTCACTTGATGCGACCGCGTCAATGCATTATGAACTCGCTGTTTTTAACCCTTCGACGCGACCGCGTCACTTCTTTGACGCGACCGCATCGGTTCCTTCTATTCGCTTAGGCTTCCTTGACCGGTTTAGATCGGTCTGAGTTGGTCTGGGCTGGTTTTGGCCGGTTCGAACCGGTTTTGATGTCCGGTTTAGCCTTCCCTTCAACTTGTTCTTTCGATCCTTAATCATAAATTGTGGCTTTTAATTCTGAAAATGCTCAAAAATACCTTAAAACAAATTAAACACATTAAATGGTCCAAGATATGAAATATAAGCAATTATCAACCATATACACATGCAAATGCTATAAATATACACTTAAAATTGACCTAAATGCATGTATACACAACGTGTATCAAGGAGTGTGCAAATTATCTTGGGACGAATAGAATATTAATTTAAAAAATTGCAAATTTTTTTAATTTATTTTCAGATTTTTAAACATTATGTCCATTATATTTAAAATGTACTTCCAAGATTCTTCAAATTATTTAGATTTTTAAGCATGATCTGTAAATGTTTTACATTTATTGGAAGTCTTAAATTATATCCTCTTTATCGAAATTATTTTATATTGTGACTTTTAGATATATCTCTAGATCTTTTATTTTTTAACCTAAAAATAGATAACTTAATTGCTAGGCCGCAGACATGACATATGAGATCTCCTAATCTATATATATATATAACAACAATTAAGTTCCAAAATAGAAATATTAAAATTTTCCCGCCCAAATCCCTATCTATTTATGGAAATAATTATTTTTGGTAGATAAATCTTGACAAAAATGAAGTACATTTTAATTGGAGATAATTCGCCGTATATTTTCCTAAAATATAATAAGTCACCATTATCCCATTCAATATTGACTCTCCTCACATTCAGAATAAGTTGTCCAAGTCTATAAATACATTCACGCAACTTTTCAAAAAAAATTCGAAATCAATATATTTAGGCATAATTTAAGTATGCTAATTGGTGTTGATGTAAATCAATTAGTATATATTCAGAATATTTGTTGATACATTCACATCTTTGGTTTACAATAATGCCAGTAAAAAATAAGAAGTATATTAACCACTGTGAATTGTTAATTAATTTTTTTGTTTGATAGTTTTCCAACCAACAATTATTACTATTATTAAAAATCTAAAAATTATTTCTAAAAAATGCAAAATAAATTTGGTTGATTATTTGTCTTATATTAAGTCGTTGATTCTCTATTTATTTGTTAAACTATTATAAACATCCCTGAAAAATTGTAAATTTCGATTGGTTAGATTTTTTTTTTCTTAAATAACTATAAATTAGGAATTATTCTTCAATCATCTCATATTGGAAGTACTTTTTTCAGCGAATTTCAATAATACCATAGTCTGGTGCATTTCCAACAAATTGTCTTATATGTGGTGAAATAATTCTCGGCAGCTTTTATGAGTTAATATGTAGCACCTGTTAATTAGTTTATTTATTTGAAAACATTTTGGAATTTCTTATGACATAATTATTTTTTAATTATAATCCAATTTAATTACAATATCTCAAATTAATATTTTGTCAATATATTAAAATTGACACCTAATCAAATATTATGTTATAAAAATGTTATTTTTTATTGATTAGTTGTATTAGACGTGGGCCATTTATCGTGGGAGAAATATTTGTATTGTTTTAATAAATAAAATTAATTAATTTTTTATGCAAATAATTTAATTACAGTCCAAAGTCATTTGCCAAAAAATGTGTAGTCCAAAGACTACAGGGCATAAAGAACAATTTAATTTTTTCAAACTTTTATGTGTTCCCATATTATCTAGATGTCCAATACATTAAGGATAACTTTGATGATGTGTTATATGACATGCTTTTTTATTATTATATATGTTATATTGCTTTTTATATTGATCAGAAGAGGTTAAATTTGTTACACTTAATTTTTACAATATATTAATTATTATTTTACTAATATTATAATCTAATAATGATTCAAATCTACTCAAAATTTTCAATTCTCTTTAAATCGTGCATGACACGGGTACAATACTAGTTATGTGTATATGATGACAACATAAATATATACTTTCCATTTATTCATAAATAAGTGTCATTTTAAACTTTCAAGTCAAATTTAAGAAATTATATAATGGACGACAACGTCCCATCAATTTTCTCTCCATCACTTTTTTTATTACCATAAATTTCTCCAAATCTTTTTTATTTAATATTATAAAGTTATGTAAGGATAGAATGACACTTTTTTGTGAAAAAATAATTTTCGCTAGAATGACAGATATTTATGAACGAAGGAAGTATATATATAGTAATTATTAGAGGTTATGAAATACAATATACAATATGGAACATAATTCAGAAGGGAGAATTTATTTTTAATAATTAGTTCAAGATTGAAGATTTGTATTGATCGAATAACTACTTTTCGTTTTATATATCCCAAATCTATTATCCGTCATAAAGGAAAACAAGCAGCTGTTATGATCTCCACCGTAAATTGAGGTCAAAGTTAACTAGTTACACGCGTCTTATGAATGTGAGAACACAAACATTAATCCTGTGTGCCGCACTAGAGATGATTAACGAACCTTTTCCCAGCCAATTGATATGATGATGACTTGGTACAGCGCAGCATATACGTACACTATACATACAATTACAATGCCTACCATCAGATTCACTTCGCACCTCCACTTTCTCTTTCTAGGTTTCCGTACCAGTCTGCCAATTGTATATTCTTTCATCTGTTTAGATTTTTTCCCCTATTTATAATTGCTTAATATAAATTCATTTTCCTTATCTCCCTCACCCAATAATTTTGGAATATTATTAACAATCCCAATCATTTCCTGCTTTGTGCTTTCCTCTTTTTCTTTGGGTTGGGGAAAAAGATAGAAAAGCACAAATCACCCAATCTGCAATTTCAATAATTTATTGGATTTCCAAGTGAATCAGTACACAAGATGATGTTTTCTTCATTTTCTTTCCCTTCAAATCTCTTTTAAAAGGTATGCCTTTTTCCATCTATTGTATATTGCATATGTAATTCGTTATTTTGGTTTGTTTGTTTCCGGTTGAATTCATTGTATGTATCAACTTGAGAGTTTGTTGCGTAGATCGGTGAATTTACCTTTTGGATCAATGCATGTCCAGACAAATGCTGCTTATAATTCAAATTTAATCATCCTCATCTTATTTTACGCGTTAAATTGATATAGCAGACACTCGTTCTAGTTTTTAATTAATAATTAGGATAATTGATTTGGCTCGCCACTTTCAGGTTGATAATTAATGTATCTCGGCGAGTATTTGTGTTCTTTCTTGGACTTTATGCTTATTTTTCAGGGTGCATGGGTAAAAGGTTAATTTAAATTTTTTAGAAGCGGAGAAATAATGTTTAGTACGCTGAATGGAAGAAGTAGAGAATTATTATAGATCCCTGAGGGATGGGTCACCCATATATTTGTAGAATTCATTAAGACCATAATCCCAGTTACACGCATTGTATCATTGAATGGCTGAAGATTCTATTTTATTCTTTTCCTGAAGTGATGTTTATTATCTAGCCAGTTTTATGATGGCGATAGCTGCATGTGTTATCTCTGCCCCTCTCTTGTTTATGAGTTTAGGTAACTTCCTTGCTTTATGCTAAACTCTGTTTGTAATGGGCTTGTTGCATTATGACACAAGTCCTGTTCCTGAATTCTAATGACAAAATACTTACTCTGTTTGGGTCCAATTTGGATATTTATGTTGTAGTATTGTGGTTTTGATTTTTCATGGCATTGTGCAATGCATTATTTTTCTTATTTATTTTTATTTTATTTTATTTATCGAGAGAGGCATCTAGCAATGTAGTAAAATAGAGAAGTGGGTCGGAGCTACTTGTGATCCTCTTGGAGACATCCAAGCTCAGTTGTAAACTACAAACAAATGATCTGAGCTTTATATAAATATGTTAAGAGAAACATCACAATATGATCATATGTCTACGTGCTAACTGCCTCACTACATATTTAGTGACTCAGATAGGATTTGAAAGTAACTTACAAATCTTACAAAATCCAGCAATGGTCTATGTAAACTGTTAGAATGATTAACATCTCATTTGTTCTGTGTCGAAGGGTGAATATGATATGATAAGCTAAAAAGTGAGCCTGTATTAATGATGTATCTTATAATTGTCGTGCAATTACATTAATAAAACAATTCAATGTACAGTAGTGTAAGCTAAAATTCCAATTTTTGACTGAATTTCTGAGCAACCGCGGCCTCCTATAACTATTTTAAGATCTTTAGAACACTCCCTTTGTCACTATCCATTATTGATTTTTTTTCCTTGCTAGACATTTTGATATATTATGTTGACTTTCTAAAGTGATATTATATTTCAATGCTACCCTTAATATTCTTGACACATAAGTGTAAAGGATCATTAAATTTTTGCCGCGAGTCTCTTCTACATTTTTATAGCAGATAAAAAATGGCTATTTGTCCTTTGTAAAAGGATAATTTAATTGTTGATTAATTTCGAATCCCCGATGCAATCACAGCATTGTTATATCTCCTCCGAGGAGTTCTTCCTGGGATCTCTAATTTCTTGCATTTCCTCCTTGAGCAAAGCAGAAAGTTTGTACGACACATCCACTGGTACTAGTGATATCTTTCCTCCTTGTATTGAGTATTAAAAGATTCAATTAACTGGTCTACAGGTATGGAGTGTTTTGATTCTCGGAGAAGATGATGCAGTGCTTAGACGGGGTGAAATATTTGCTTTCTGCTGTTGTAAATTGCTGTGACTCTGAGATATACAAGCAACCCAGGGGCCTGGAAAGTCCTGAAGCTCTAGCAAGGGAGACCGTCTGTATGTCATCTTAATGTTTAGATTTTTTCTTATTTTTTTGTTTCCCCACCCCTCCAAAGAGCCACTTAGCATGATCCTTTGTGTTTGTTTTCATATTTCTATTCTTTAAAATATGTTTTTTTGTATGTGTGGGATTTTGAAATTGTTTATGTTTTCTTTAATTAAATATATGTCCTTCTACCATCAATTAGTATCTGTCCAGTGGCTCATTCAACTTTATTGAATGAACTCCATCATCGCTTAATTATGGACATGAAATTTGAAAATTAGCATTGTATTATGCGAACAGACATACATAAAAACTTATTATCAATTTTTATTTTTTTAAATAAGAAATATCAAAATCAGTTACCGTGCACTTAGAAGTTGCTGATTTTAATATTTGAATTTATTAAAACAGCCAATTAGAGCACACAAATCATACTATTGGGAGGGACTGGAAACAATAAGTTGCACAAACTGAAGTAGGGACCATCTACCTCACTTCATATGTTTTATGGAGGCAGGTTAAGTTGCTACTAACACTTGTAGAGATGGTATGTTGTCAGAGTATCTGATATTGTAGGTTTGACAGATAGATACTCTGGGATCACTATCTAGTTGATGTATATATAGTTGAAGTTGAAGAGATGAATCTTTACACGACAGCTGATTGGCACTTTGTCGGATGCAATCGTCCATGACAATGAACAAATGAAGTAGAATCTTTTCCATGCATTGTGTCATAGGTCTGTGAAGCATGCTTAGACTGCTTGCTCTAGACCTTGACTACCATTAGTAACAATGAGATCCCTAACCTGTCTATCACCACGAAAGAACTTCTGTTTGTAAGTAAATAAAGAAACATGAGAATATAAAGCATCTAAGCTTGGTTTACAGTCCTTGATTTTTCCTTATCTATTTATTGAGACAGTAGAACATTTCATCCAGCTGATTAGTCTGTATGTGGTTATTCCGCCAGGAAATTTTTTTAACAGTGAATAATCCTTTTGTCGTAAAAGGTGGACAAAATGCAGCCAGCACGATTCAGCTTTATATGCTTACATGTTTCCATGTTGAACAAGAGTAATAAATTATCAAATTGAATTCTTAAAAAGGAAGGACGTGTACTCTTTGGCAACATACGTGAGGAAGTAAAAGAAAATATTGACCTCTTTGCACAATTTTCCTGAGAACTGAAAAGAACATTGGTGATGATATGGTGCTTCTGTTTTGTGCCTCTCTTTTATTTTCTTTAATTTTATTTATTTAGTTATTTGTTTATTTTTTCAACACGTACTTTCTAGGTTTATCTGTTTTGGAAGTTCTTCCGTTTCACTATGCTGGTGATTAACTTAGTTATGGATTTAAGATAGTAGAAATATATCTCAGTTTAGCATTAACTATTGGTTTAGCAAATTGGTTATGTCGTAACTTGCTGTTTGTATCAATTTTTCAATTTTAAATCATCCCAGCAAGGTGTATGATTGTATGTTATTGAGCTAATATACTTCTCTTTGTCTCTTTCATTCTCTGATGCAGTCAGTGTCAGCGAAATTGAAGCCTTGTATGAATTGTTTAAAAAGATCAGTAGTGCTGTAATTGATGACGGCCTGATCAACAAGGTAGTGAATGCTGGCTGTGTGATGCTGTAGTTGGGCAAAATTATATTATTTCCTGCACTTTTGTTGTTATTGGTTTCTTAATTGGATCTTGATCTAGTATTTATGCTCTTGTATATGCTTATTTTCAGGAAGAATTCCAGCTTGCACTATTTAAGACAAACAAAAAGGAGAGCCTATTTGCTGACAGGGTTAGTTTTCATGCGCCAAATACTGCAAATTCCTTAAAAATAGCAGACAGGGTTAGTTTTTCTTAAAAAGATACACTCGGTTGCTGTATATTTCATCTAAGCTTTATACATGTTCAAGTGCTTTGGCAAACATATTTTCCATTTTTCTTGTTCATTAACAAACTGCATGTTTGCCTGATAAAATTAAATTTCTTCTGTCATTGACATCATTATATCACTATTAACAATGTTGTTTTCTCAGTCTGATTCTGATCAGTTCATATCTTCTGAAGGTATTTGACTTGTTTGATACAAAGCACAATGGCATATTAGACTTTGAAGAGTTTGCTCGTGCTCTTTCAGTTTTTCACCCAAATGCCCCAATTGATGACAAGATTGAATGTAAGTTTTATCATTTTTTGTTGGCCTATTTTGAGGTTATCGTTTGGGTAAACAATCTTAATTTATTCCAGTTTTTGTCTTCAATGATGTAGATATTGTGTTAAAGCACAAGGATTAGTGACACGAAAAGTTCTTAAAGTGTACTTCAATTTCTAGATTTAATTCTTTGTCCATTGTAGTTTAGTGTTGCCCTTTCCTTTTCGTTTCTTTTCCCCTGGGGGGGTGGCCGGTGGGGAATTGGCTTGTAAAGATTTATATTGATTATGTATTCCAAAAGCTCACATCTGCATTGCATTTGATTATCCTTCAAGTTGGTGACGCCAACCTTGTACTTTTACAGTTTCCTTCCAATTATACGATCTGAAGCAACAAGGATTCATTGAGAGACAGGAGGTAATTTTTTCTTCCTTTGAGAAAACCTAGCATGATTGAAGGTCGAGAGAGTTGGCGGTTCATATGAAGATTGGATGAGTGAAGTGCTTCATGTTTCAATTTCAGAAAAATCAAGAGTTAATTCGATTTAGCATTCAGTTGTTATGAAGATTAAGGTGTATAAGTATGCTTCCTTATGGATACTGATGCATGGGTCTTGCTCTTGTAAAACATACGTCCTGGGTTCCATATACATACATTTATATTACATGCACACAGTCCCATTGCATGTTCTTCATCTCTCTCTCTCTCTCTCTCTTTCTCTCTCATATACGGTGCATGTGCTTGCCTGTCTTGGTAGAATAGCGAGTTAATATCAACGGCATATGTTCTTCAATTATGTATACGCACGAACACAAATGCGTTTGGGCTTATAGGGTGTCTCATTGTTGAGTAATGTCTCTCCATTACCATTTAATGATTTCCAAGCTATGCAGTGGAGGATCATGAACTCTCACCGGTTATTGTAGGTAAAGCAAATGGTGGTGGCCACACTTGCTGAATCTGGCATGAATCTCTCAGATGATGTTATAGAGAGTATCATAGACAAGGTGTAGTCCCTGGACTTATTTAATCAAATTTAACCACGTTAGCTCTATAAATCTTTCCTTGAATTTCTGAATTTGTATTACTCTTGAATTATGGACTAAGGTCCATGGCGCTGTACTGCTTCCCTCTTCCTCAAAACCATATGAATGATGTTACCCAAGTGTTCAAAAGACAGTTAGGGAGGAAAGCTGGAAGATATTGCAGGAGGTTTGAAGTAGATATACAAACTAGTCCTATCATGTTATGGCTGTTCCACATAGTCTCGAGGTTGGTTGTATGCCTATATTTGGTCGACAAATTATTGGTTGGAAAGTTGCATGGTGAACTACAACTTTTCCCTAATCTAGTCCATTCCAAAGTTTGGACACGTAGACTCTTGGGAATGACAATGTTGTATGAACCCTGGATATGCTGAGAGTGCATTGAATGCATCTGAGATAACTATGGATGTGTAGTGACTGATGGAGTATGAAGACCTAGTAGTGATTGGCTGTTCCACCCTTTTTTGTTAATTTATTTAATTTTTATGATTCAAATGTTAAAACCATTTGTATACATTAGTTGCTCGTTTAATATTTGGATGGCGTATTTGATTATTGTCGTCTGGAATATTTTCTGCATACAGTTGTTCCTTGATGCCAGGTCTTCGATCTTAAATAAGTTAATCATAAAATTCACGCTGAACACTGGCGCGAGTGCTCTAGCAGTGATCTCTGGTAATAGTCTGACTCATTATGTCATTTGTTTTTTCAGACCTTTGAAGAAGCAGATACCAAACATGACGGGAAGATCGACAAAGAAGAGTGGAGGAGCCTAGTGATGCGCCATCCATCTCTCTTAAAGAATATGACCCTTCAATACCTTAAGTAAGTTTTCCTACGATGGAAGGTCTGAGTTCAAGTTAATTTACAATGCGGTTCTTTTAATCTGGCACTTAATTGATTTGTTTCATTCAGAATATTGTTGTGTGACATTACCTAATCTAATCTCTCTATGATGTCTGTTCCTGTGGCTTGTCTCAGGCAGTATATTTGTTTGTAACCCTTTACATGTATCAATATGGAAATATTTTACGTGGTCTACTGTCAATTATTCAATGCTTATATTTGCGGCTTCCAAGTCTGAATCTGAGTATTTATTTTTGCTGGACAGGGACATCACCACAACATTCCCCAGCTTTGTATTTCATTCTCAAGTTGATGATACCTGAGACGAAAAACATCTCCCAGGAGCCGCGGGGAAATCCAGATGGCACAAAGATTCTCTGCATAAAGGTCTATTAAGTGGAAGCTTTCGCCCAACTCAGTGCAGAAATGAATTGCTGAATTCTTTTATTCCTTGTCCTATTTATATTTTTCAAATTCAAATGTTTGGATTATCATGATATGATAGTTATTCATATGTATTTTGTCCGTTATTATTTTCAGTAGTTTCTTTCTTATTTGAAAGGATTCAGTTGTGTTTTCTATCAATAGGTCTCCAAAGAGGTACAGTGATCTGTTGCGTCAAGTTCAATATGTAAGATTCTTTTGGGGCTCAGCTTCTTCAACTCTGATCCCAATTATTTGTGAATTGAAGAAGAAAATGACGTATAAGTTTGTGACCTAATTTGCCTTTCTTTCTGAGCAAGATCCTTATTTCTCATTTTCGTGCAAAAATTGTCCGCAGGGCAGGTGGTTGGATATAATATATTTCGGGAAAAAAGGGAAGAAAAGAAAAGAGAACCGTTTGTATGAGATATTGTGAGATTGTTATTGAAAGGAAAAACAAATTGTTTGACTAATTTTTCGTTGACGAAATCCATTAGGGTATGGCTGGAAAGGATTCAAGTGGGTTTGCACGGTTGTTAAATTATGACAACTAGTAAAAAATTATGTTTTGAGTTTTATATGATAGGATTCATTGTAGAGCTCTGTTGCAACTTGCAAGAATTTCCCCCAACGTTTATTTTCTGATTCCTTCTCGCCTAGTCATGCCTACATCCTGATTAGTCGTTGAGTTCCAATTCTTCGTCTAACTAGCGCTTAATGATTTTTACAACATTATTGTAGAGTTTAATTGATGATAAAAAGTATATTATTGTTATATAAAAATGTGTTATAATTATGTTGCGGAGAAGAAAAAAATAGTGAGGTAGTGGATATAAGTACTGGTCAATGCAGAATGTAGGGGAATGAGCTGTGCGCGTAATAATATGGCAGGATTGTATTAGATATTGAAATCTATTTTTCAAGCCTCGGATTTGGAATTTTGAGATTCCAAAGTCCACTTGAAAAAATTATAAACAAACATATTCTTAAGTTTTCTAGACTCTCTTTGAATACCTTTTTATTAGGTAATATAATAAATAAACTCATTAATCCGGTATCTGTTAGTAATTTTCTATCACTTATCACAATATAATACTCTACACTCATCGATCCAACAACCTAATAATCATTACCTATCAGTATATCATAATATAATAAGTGAATTACCATCAAGTAACCTATTATTGATTTATCATCTATCGTATACATTCTATCATACTTTATCTCAATTAATTTTTTATTTTATTTTATTTTAAGAGAACATCATTCATTCGAATATGTCAATTTTTGTCAAAACATCCTAACTCGTGTTGGTAATTTGATTTGGAAATAGCCTCTCCTAATTCCTTTTAGGTCATTTTATATATACACAATTTCTTTTCACACTTTACACAAATTAGAAAATATAATTTTTTTCTTTTTTTACACGCCACGCTACTTGATCTATTCACCCTTCACAACAAACAGATTAGAGAGAAAAAAAAAAGGAAAATAAATCACAACAGAAACTAAAATAATAATTAAACTATTTGCAGATTTCGACCTATAGTGACCTAATGGATGTGTAACCCAATAAACCAAAGGCTACTGATATTACGGAAAAAATGCCAAGATGCAAACTTAATTAAAAAATAATTAGCCAACATTTACATTGTCAATATTTTCTTTTGTGGTGGAGCCTGATTTACGAGAAGAGTTACGGTCGCGATAGAGGGTGAGTCGCAGTCGCTACAAAAGCTTTCTTGATGTGTTTGGAACTTGAAAGGTATCGCGTCCGCGACAGGCATAGATCGCAGTCGCGACAGAAGTGTGCTAGTTTGTGATTCGGCACTGTGAAGCTTGTCGCGGCCGCGACAAAATCGACGTAGTTAAGCTATTGGTGAGCTTGACATATCGCGGCTGCGACAGGCATGTCTCGCCGCCGCGATGGTCAGACGCGGTAATTTTCTTGGGCCTCAAGTTTGAGGTCGGATATTAGCTCATTAGCTATTATATATAGTTGTTCTCTCTTTGTAATGATGGTTGGTTTGAAAATTAGTGAAATCCCGAGCTTAGTATCGCCCCTAGACGTAGTTACACATCGTAACGAACTAGGTAACCAAATCTGAGTGTTATTTTCGCGTTCTTGTTTTCTTTCAATTACGTGATCGTGTGTGGGTTAATTCCTTACAACTAGTATCAAGAGCTTCAGGTTCGAAGGGAGTATCACGATGGAAGGAAAGGTGTTGATCGAGAAGTTTGATTGTTCAGACTTTGGATTCTGGAAGATGCAGATGGAAGATTACTTCTACGAAAAAGATCTACACTTGGCTCTAAAAGAGAAGCCCGAGAAGATGGAGGCGGTGGAGTGGGCATTATTGGACAGGAAAGCAATGAGCGTGATACGTTTATCGTTGTCCAAGGAGATCTCTTATCACACGACTGTAGCAAAGTCCACGAGGGAGATGCTTGCGATTTTGGAGGAGATGTATCAGAAACCATCGACGGCGAAAAAGGTACATCTGATTAGGAGATTGTTCAACCTAAGGATGTCGAAGGGTACACCGGTGCAAGAACACCTAAACGAGTTCAACATGATTACCTTGCAGTTGAACTCGGTGGAGATTAAATTTGACGATGAACTACGTGCCCTGATCATGCTATCGTCTCTGCCAGACAGTTGGGCCGGTATAGTGACAGTAGTTAGCACCGTGGAAGCTAAGCTGAAGTTTGACAAGGTAAGGGATTTGATGATTAGCGAGGAGATTTGCAGGAAGGAATCAGGATCTACTTCGGGGTCAGGACTGAACACCGAAAACAGAGGCAGACCGAAGGAAAGACAGCAGAATCGGAGAAGGTCCAAATCCAGGGGAAAGAGTCAATCCAGGAAGGATACGAGCTCGATCAAGTGCTAGAATTGTGACGAGTTCGGTCACTTTAGAAATCAATGTAAAGCACCAAAGAAGAACAAGAGGGATCAAGCAGACAGGGGATAACGAACGCAACCACAGAGGAAAATGATGGTGATGCGTTGGTCTTGAGCGTGTCTAGTCCCATGGAGTCTTGGGTGTTGGATTCCGAAGCGTCGTTTCATTCATGTGGTAATGCTGACATTATGAATGATTATGTTTCTTGCGATTTTGGATAGGTATATCTTGCAGATGATGAAGTCCTGAAAATTGTGGAAAGGGAAGCATACGAGTTGCGACCTCGAACGGATCCACTTTGGTGTTGAAAGAAGTCTAACACCTTCCCGGATTGAAGAGGAATCTATTTTCAGTTGGACAACTAGACAAGGAGGGTTAAGTGGTAACATTCTGCTGCAGCAATTGGAAGATTACCAGAGGAGCTATGGTAGTGGCTCGAGGTAAGAAGGAAGGTACGTTGTACATGATAACAAATTCCAGAGATTGTATTGATCTTGCAGGAGCAGCAAGTGATGTGAATTCATCGCACTGTCGGATGGGCCACATTGAGTGAGAAGGGGATGAAACTGATGTGCTCGAAAGGTAGACTGTCTGACCTGAAATCAATGAAAGTTGGCTAATGTGAAGACTGTGTGTTTGGGAAACAGAGGCGCGTGAGTTTCTCAAGAATTGGCAGAGCCTTGAAGACTGAGAAGTTGGAGTTGATCCATAATGATCTATGGGGACCGGCACCTGTGGCATCCCCTGGAGGAGCACTATACTACATGACCTTCATCGATGATTCCACGAGAAAGGTATAAGTTTATTTTCTGAAAAGTAAATCTAATGTGTTCGATACTTTCAGGAAGTGGAATGCCATGGTTGAAATCGAGACAGGGCTGAAGGTGAAGTGTCTGAGGTCTGATAATGGAGGTGAGCATGACCTCAAGGAGTTCAAAGACTACTGTGTTGAGAATGAGATTCGCATGAAGAAGACAGTGCATAGAACTCCCCAGCAGAATGGAGTAGCAGAACGGATGAACAGAACGCTGAATGAACGGGCTAGATGCATGAGGGTGAAAAGCGGGTTGCCAAAGAAGTTTTGTGGTGATGCTGTTAACATAGTTGCGTACTTGATCAACAGAGACCCATCGGTTCCACTGGATAATCGGATACCGAAGGAGGTATGGACCGAAAGGAGGTAAACCTATCCTTTCTGCGTATCTTTGGTTGTATTAGTTATGCTAATGTTAGTTCGGTTGATAGAAGTAAAATGGATGCCAAATATGTTAAATGTACGTTAATTGGTTATGGTGGCGATGAGTTTGGTTATAGGCTCTGGGATGAGCAGAACCAACATGTTATTCGCAGTAGAGATGTGGTGTTTAATTAATAGGTGATGTACAAGGACAAATTGAAGGCATCGAGCTTTGGCAGTTCTAATCCCAAGGTAGTCGAGTTAGACATCTCAAACTGGAGTGGGAGTAAGGAGGGTCAGGCCGAAGAGGAGGTTCTTGAGGATGAGCCAAGAACTCCACCACCTCAGGAGATTGCTCTGCTGCACAGACAGGCTAGAGAGCGACGTGCACCTGATAGGTATCCGTCCTCTAACTATTATTTATTGCGTACTGACGGTGGTGAACCTGAGAGCTTTGCAGAAGGAGAAAAGGTTGTTGATAGACGAAAATGGAGAGCTCTCATGGAAGATGAAATGGCATCACTTCGTGTGAATGACACTTGGGAACTGAGTGAGCTTCCCAAGGGTATGAAGGTTTTGCATAGCAAGTGGGTCTAATCAAGAATGAAGCAGATGGTAGCAAAAGCTACAAAGCTAGGCTGGTTGTGAAAGGGTTTGAGCAGCGATTCAGTATTGACTATAATGATGTATTTACTCCTGTTGTGAAACTGACGACTATTCGCACGGTTGCTGCAGAGAACTTGTTGTTACATCAGATGGATGTAAAGACGGCATTCCTTCACAGTGATCTAGTGGAGGAATTGTATATGATTCACCTAGAGGGATTCGTAGCCAAGGGAAAGGAAGAACTTGTGTGCAAGTTGAGGAAGAGCTTGTATGGGTTGAAGCAAGCTCTGAAGCAGTGGTACAAGAAGTTTGACAGCTTCATGGAGGAAATGGTTATCACAAGTGCCACGCCGACCATTGTTGTTACTACAAGAGGTTTGACAAAAGCTTTCTTATCCTTCTATTATATGTTGATAATATGTTGATTGCAGGAGCTGATCCAAAAGAGTTGGATAAGTTGAAGAAGCAGTTGTCTGAGCGGTTCCATGAAAGATCTTGGAGAAGCTAAACAGATTTTGGGTATGAGGATCGAGAGGAATAGAGCTGCAGGGAGATTGTATCTTTCGCAGGCGGATTACATCCAGAAGGTCCTAGAAAGATTCAACATGGAGAATTCGAAGTCTGTGCGTGTTCCGTTGGGAAGTCAATTCAAGCTGTCGAAGAAGCAGTCGCCGAGTACTAAGGAGGAACATACCCAAATGAAGAATGTCCCGTATGCTTCAACAATTGACAATATAATGTATGTTATGGTGTGTACAAGCTCGGATATTGCGCATGCAGTGGGAGCAGTGAGCCGGTTCATGAGCGATCCGGGAAAACAACATTGGGAGGCTGTGAAGTGGGTATTGCGATACTTGAGAGGTACCACGAATAAAGTATTGTGCTTTGATGGAAGAAATTCCAAGTTGGTTAGTTATGTTGATGTAGACTTGGCATTAGATGATCTTGATGGGAGAAGGAGTTCTATCGGGTATGCTTTTACTTATGGTGGTATAACAATTTCTTGAACATCAAAGTTGCAGAAGGTTGTTGCTCTATCCACCATAGAGGCTGAGTACATAGTTCTGATGGAGGCGAGCAAAGAGATGATGTGGTTGCTGAATTTCTTGGATGAACTTGGGAGGAAGCATGAAAATAGTGCACTCTATAGCGATAGTCAGAGTGCAATTTTCTTGGCTAGCAATCCGACTTTTCATTCGAGGACTAAGCACATAGAGTTGAAATATCACTACATTCGACACCTGTTAGAGAAGAAGACCTTGCAACTTGTGAAAATTCTCGAGAGTGAGAATCCAGCCGACATGTTCACTAAGGTGGTGACCTTAGAGAAATTGAAATTATGCATAACTTCAATTGGCCTTGGTACTTGAAGAAGAGGCTAGACGATATTAAGCAGACACCGGGGACGAGGAGTACAAGAAGACATGATGTTTTGAGAGTGATCAAACTCCAAGTAGGAGATTATTGTGGTGGAGCCTGAATTGCAAGAAGAGTCGCAGCTGCGATAGATGGTGAGTCGCGGTCGCTACAAAAGCTTGTTGGAGATGTGTTTGGAACTGCAAAGGCATCGCGACAGCGACAGGCTAGGTCTAGGTCACGGTCACAACAGAAGTGTGCTAGTTTGTGATTCGGCATTATGGACGCATCGCGGCCGCAACAGGCTTTGGTCGCGGTCGCGACAAAATCGGCGTAGTTAAGCTATTGGTGAGCTTGACGTATTGCGGCTGCGACAGGCATGTCTCGCGGCCACGATAGTTAGACGCGGTAGTTTTCTTGGGCCTCAAGTTTGAGGTCAAATTTTGGCCCATTAGCTATTTATATATAGTTGTTCTCTCATTGTAATGATGGTTGATTTGAAAATTAGTGAAATCCATGATTTGATATCGCTCTCAGACGTAGTTATACATCGTAACGAACTGGGTAACCAAATCTGAGTGTTATTTTCTCGTTCTTATTTTCTTTCAATTTCGTGATCGTGCGTGGGTTAATTCCTAACACTTTTAGATGTCTAATTACCCCTTTTTTTGCTTCTTCTTCAATATCTACTTGCATTTTGTATGATTAAGATTTGTAGATGAATCCATTTTCCGCAAAAAACAAAAAAATAGTTATGGGGGAGAAAAAAAGGCATTTAGTGACTTTAGTCCATTGTTGTCCAAAAAAATTATAGGTGGTTTCAATTACACCACCATGATCTCTCTGCATACCAAAAACTTACCTTTATATCAATTGTCTAACTTACTCTTCCTTGGAGACTAAGACCCAACCTTTCATCCTTTACTTACCCATTTTCTCTCACTCAGCACATATCAACACAAGCCACGAGGTGCACAAAAAGTTCAATAAATTGCAGAGCAAATTTGTTTTTAAGTATGTAAAGAATAAAGGATCATTTGAATCTTTCAATTTTCGACACATATTCATTCCTTTTTTTTTTCTTTGATTTTGCTATTTGTTTTTAGATAAATTAATTTAATAATAAGAGTAAGATTGGAATAAGGTGGGCTGAATTGAACAACTTGAATATATTTTTAAGTAAAAGTGAGATGTAATAAAAAATAAGTTGTGTTAAGAAATTTAGTGGGTTGTGTATAACCAATTGTCACACACATATATGTATATATACATATATTGAAACACGCAATGATAAAAATGTTATAAAAATGGATTTTTAATCACGGAAGCAATGATATCGATCTTTGACCATCCAATTTTTATAAGTTAATTTATCTTATAAAAATATGAAGTATTAAAAACAAAAGTTGAATTAATAAATTATTTAAAAAATTGTAACTAAATATCGTATAAATCTAAGGCAGATACAAAATTTGAATTTGAAATTTGAAATATTTAAATATAGTTTTTGATTTCTAAATTTTAAGAAATCCATAAAAAATGGCGTATAAAGTAAATGTGAAATGAAAGAGTAAATTTTGTGGTGAAAATTGTATTGTGAAGAGCAATTATTGTGGCGAGGATAGAAAATTAGAAACCCTTTATTTATTGAATTGAATTGAATTTATTTATTATCAACTCCCTAAAATGTTGTACTGAATTGCACAGCTCCGTAAAGCCCCCCACTCCGACTCTAGTCTTCACTCACACTCTTCTGCTGTGGACTTCTACCATCTTCACCATTCGCTGCCATTTGCCTCAGTAAGAATTTATGCATGCCAAATGTTGTTTTTCCTTTCTATTATCATTTTTACTTTTTATTTTCACTGAAGAACTGACAAAATATATTCTTTTGGTATTCTCTCTGGTGTTTGGAAAACTCAACTTCCCTTCCTTAATTTGCATGTCCAATTCGTTGATCTATAAATTTTTGTTTCTACGAATCGCCTCTAAGCACATTCCCGGTATGCATTTTTGTAGTAATTGGGTACTTCAAGGTTAACAAATGGCAGATAAAGGAGGGAAAGGAAATTTGCCGGCCAAAGGTGGGAAATCTGCTCTTAAAGCACCTGGTAATAAGTCCCCTTCCTTTCTTTATGTAAACCCTACGAATTTCGAATTTATTTCCTTTTCTTGGAGAAATTCGTTTTTTGTTTTTGTATGTAAACCCTCTTGTTTCTAGAATTGATATATGTTCTTCTCAGTCTTTAATCTTTTCACTTTTGTGTGATTTTTAGGTGTCCGCTGTATCTCCTTATCATTTTTATCCCCCCACCTTGTAGAAAAGATGGATGTAAACCAGTCTCTTAATTATTCATTCTAGTAATACATTCTTTAATCTGTTCTTGGGTGTGTGGCCACACATGTCAACCTCATGAGTAGATGAGAAAATGTGTTTCAGCCTAATACCATGGTTAGATATGATGCAGATAGCCGGCCTCATATAGTGGGATAGAGGCTAGGTCTGTTGCTAGATATTATTTCTTTATTTACTTCTTAACTGCTTGCTATATGCTTGTGTATATTGGATACGTTGAACTCTTGCTGTAATCTAAGTATATGGAGAAGAGGGCAATACATTTACTACACATCTTGAAATTTCCTAATTGTGGCTTGTTTTAGGCTTCTTTAGCATGTCAGAAGTAATTATGGTTGTGTCGCAACCTTTGCAATGTTTTCCCTTGATATTTACTGCACAGTCAATTCTTAGTTAATAGGTGTTATCTATACTATGTATTTCTATCACATTTTGCTGGAGCTTCTCCCATTCTCCATGACCTCCTAGACTGTAATCTTGTAAATCTGCTGAGACTTAGATTAGATAGAGCAAGAAATTAAGAACATATCTGATATACTTGTCAGACAGCATGATAGAATGCAATCTCCTAAACATGCTTTGTGAATATGATTCGTTTCACTAATTATCTTATGTGCTGTTTGATTGCACCTTTTAATTGCATGCATATTACTTTATTCTTTTACTTATCACGAGTTCTTCTTCGCAACATAATCAGTTGGGAATGGCGACAGCTCAACTAGGTCAAAGAAAGGGAAAAGAGTTCAGTTTGATTCCGAAGGTTGATTTTGTAGAGCTTGCTCTTTTTTGTAATATAGCTCATTCTTCTTGTTATGAATCTAACTCAAGTGGAAAAATAAATGCCACAAATTATGTTGAAGTGCTTGTTAATCTTTTCTTAATTCTAAACGTTGTAGATTCTTTTGAAACCAACACTCCAAAATCGAATGGGAAGGCCACTGCTCCAGGTGACAAAGGTAACCCCTCTCAGTATCTTTTGTATATGCAGTTTGTTTATATGTAATTTGAATACCTACATTATATTTATCATCGTGACTTGGTTGAAGGTGGAAAAGGAGACAAGGTATCCAACGGCTCTAAGAAATCCACGGGAAAAACACCAACACCTGTGGAGCAAAGACTCGAGAAAGGTAATGCTTCTATGTATCAGTTACACTAAGCAGTTCAAGGAAACCTGACTTGTCTATGTTATATCAAGGCTTGCCAAGTCATTCATGGAATTGGGGCAGGACTTGATCGTATTGTACTAAACTTGACCAGATTGTAAACATGAGAAAAGATGATTTGATGATTACTCTTTGCTCCTTATTTCAGATACTTGTTCTTTTTTTGTTCTCTTAACCGATGATAATAAACTGCAGAGATTCCTCCAAATTCCGTGTGTTTGATGGACTGTGAAGCTGCAGAAATCTTACAAGGCATCCAAGACCAGATGGTTATATTGTCTCAAGATCCAGATATTAAGCTCCCAGTGTAAGTTTCTTGTGAAGGCTTCACCTTCTAGTTGGGTACTCTTACTTCTTTTTGATTCCCTTGAGTCGCTTATCCAAAGATAAAAAAAGCTTCAACAAGTTTATTATGGGCATTGTATTTCTTATTAGGTCATTTGATATGGGACTAAAATATGCAAAGAGAGGTGGAATTTACGCAAAGCCTCAGACTGTGAAGAATTTATTTGAGTATCCTCATCTACAGTTTTTTTTTTTTCTTTTCTACCTCTGCATGATAGAGATCATATATATTCTTGATAATTCCTTTTCAAATTTGGTTGCCATTAACTCAAATTAGGCCACTGAAAAAGCATGGCGTTTCTGATTCCGAGGTACTTAGACCGGAGACTTAATTTGACTATCTTTATGTCATGAAAGGGATTTAATAGTGTTTCTGTGACTTCAGATTTGCCTGATAGCCAACATTTGCCCTGAAACAGTGGAGGAAGTTTTCGCCCTTATCCCTGCTCTGAAGGTATTATAACTTTGTCTTTTTGCTTGTTTGTGCTGAAAATGCTTAGTGTTGTAGTATATTTGAAGAAGTGTGCTTAAGACTTTGTCCTCTCCCTCCATCCCTCCCCTGTTTAGTATTGTTCCTCCACCAATTCAAGGAGAACTTGGACTGGATCGTTACTGATTAACATAATCTGACAAGATGATGTAGGTTGTGAAGTTGAGTAAGTTAAATGCAATTTATAGTAGATAACAACTTAGAAAGCTGCCGACCATAGTGTATTAACTGATTTACTTGTGAAGAGATGTGATTTGGATTTCTTAGATTTTATGCCTCGCCATACAAATCATGCTGTGAGTTTATGGTTGATTATTGATGCTGAATTCATCACCTATAAATAGTGAGGTTGTTATGAATCCTTTGGTTTTAGTGCGAATAATGTGGAGGAGAAGCTCCATTATCTTGAAATCTGAATAAATATTGGTATTGATAGGGAACTAAAGACAAGATATCATGACATTAATTTCTTCCTGGTGACGTGTTTTTCAATTCTACATCTCGAGTAAATTTGTGTGATCATTGTATGAAATGGCTTATGGCTTGTTCTTTCTTGTTCTTTTACCCACCACTACTGAAGTGGCACAAACGTTTACGATTTTAAAGGTGACATTTCTTTGTTTTCTTGTTTTCCATAGCTTGGCAACTAAAATTTCGTTTTAATCCTTTTCTCCCAGCCGAAGATGAACAAGTTAAAAGATCCCCTCAGAGTTGCTTTGGTTGAACTAGCTCACCTCAAAGAAGCATTGGCTAACCTGAAAAATTTGAGATAGATGCTCTATTGCTGTGAGTTTTTCATTATTCAATCATTTGATCTTTTGTACACTTGTCACTATAATGATCTGTACAATTTTCTTTTTCTTAAAAAAGAGAATACCTAAAAGGATATTTTTGTTATGATACAAATATTAGCAGAATTCATGCTTACATACTATCCAAATATGAAACAGGTATGGTGAATTCGGGGCTCAGTAGATATGCATGTCACTCCATTTTTCTGAAGTAATGAAGACCAACTCTGCTAACAAACAGCAAGCATTTCCTATGATGTATAGTATTATGAATACTTGGCATCTCTAGTTATCACCTATTTGATGGCAACAAAGTTTGTACATCTGCTTCTTTGTGCCAAGGCCCTCATTATCGTCGTTTTCCATTTTCATTTTAGGATGCCTTTGCTCACAATGGCTAAACTTCTGGATCAAACGAGTGTTGTTTTATACTCTAATCACTAATTTTCTGGTAATATTTTCCAGTCATGGGAAAAGTTTGTCTTCAAGCGATTGCGTACATATACATTCACCTGCAGATATATGTATTTTAAATTCGTGATATTCGTGGACCTTACTCTAGTCTATTAGTTGTGACATTGACAAGAGAAACTGCCCAGAAATCTGAATATGTTTCCCATACATCGGCCCCGGGCATGGAAATAAACAATTACAAACATATTGTTGTTTGCAAAGGAATGTCAATGTCAATGTCAGGTAGAATGAATCAGAAATTCGTTCTTAAAAAATGCTTGTCCTAATGTCCAAGCCAACAAATCGAATAGAAGGATAACTAATTTATTATTGAACCATCTTTTGGTCTTTGTTTATACTGCACATAGATGTCAACGGATATTGATTCGACCTAGTTGCCTCCAAACGATATCATTTATATCATACAGGATTCTCTATTTAATCATCATTTATGTAAGGAGTCTTTATATTCAACCATATATCAATCACGAAATTAAAGCATTCAAGATTTAAATGTAAAATAAAAGGATTCTAGTTTAAGACTATATTTATCTTCATTGCAATAAAAATAAATAATGTCAATTAATAGATAGTTCGAGTAACCATCTCAACATTAAGTTCGTGGGCCAGCTCAGAAAGTCCACTCAACATTTGGTTTATCTTATAATTGGTTTTGAATAAATTACTTGGCGGGTTCCTGACACAATTAAAAAATAGAAATAAGAATGTTTTTGGTTGAGTCTGATGTTAATTGAAAAAAAAAACAAATGATAGCTGGAAAAGTCAGCTCAAATGCATTAACTAATTATTGTAATTACCTGGTATAAACTGACGCTTTGATAGCATAATATAGTTATTTGGAAGTAGTTAAATTGTGGTCATTAACCTGAATCAATTCTTCAATTCAGTTTAGTTCTGTTTTTCAAGGTAAATTTAGTTTTTGTTGTTTGTTTCATATGTATTTGCATGTTTTGTGAATGGTGAACTCATCATACAGTGTTTGTGATCGTTCCATTCCAACGGCTTCTGTTGTTCCTGGAAAAGGAAAGCAGGGAATTATAGTAGGAGGTGTGATGGGTGTAAAGCAAAGCAAAGATGGAAGCCAGATGCGTCGGAATTCATCTAGCCGTGGATCTCATTCCACCTCTTCTCCTCGACAATCTGACCACTCTGAGTTTTCTCAGAGAACAAGGAACGTGCAATCCAGATACGGAAGAATTGGTGATAATTATCGTAATCTCGAACAGGTCATCTTCTCTTTCTCAAACTCATTTTTTGGTTACGACTCCAAATATCAGTTAAACCTAAAAAATGATCAGCCTTTTAAACTTTTAGCAGTAAGAAGAGTCGATTCAACGTTGCTATTGTTTCATTTGAGGCATGTTATGTAACCAAGATTTGAATATTTGATATAATTACTATTGATCTGCAGCTTCTCTTGTACAAGTGCACAATATTACCATGGTTAATATTTTTTCCATGTCTTGAATTCTTGGTCTTGATTATTGTGTAGGTTACACGAGCTCTTGCTGAATCTGGTTTGGAATCCTCAAATCTGATTGTGGGCATTGACTTCACAAAGAGCAACGAATGGACAGGGAGAGATTCCTTCAACGGAATATGTCTGCATCACTTAGCTGAAGTCTTGAATCCATATGAACACGCCATCTCAATCATTGGAAGGACGCTTTCAGCTTTTGACGAGGATAATCTTATTCCCTGCTTTGGCTTTGGTGATGGTACGTTAATAGATTATATTGAATGTGAATGAGGAGTATCCCTTTTATATGTTAATGAAATACATCTTGCAGTTAGTACTCATGATCAAGACGTCTTCAGCTTTTATCCAGACAACAGGCCTTGTAATGGCTTTGAGGATGCACTTGCTCGTTACAGAGAAATTGTTCCACATGTTCGGTTAGCAGGTTTATCCTTTACTACACTTCAACCTTGTTTATGAAAACGATCATATTTTTTCCTAAAAAAGAACTGTTTTTTTAAAAAAATTATTTGTCCAGGGCCTACATCATTTTCCCCGATTATCGAAACTGCAATAGGGATAGTTGATCAGAGCGGTGGCCAATATCATGTACTGGTGATTATAGCTGACGGCCAGGTAATTAAAGTATTGTCTTGTTATGATGCAATCTTCATCTAATGGAAACCAAAATTAACTTTGATTTTTCCAGTTCTAGTACTAATGACTTACAAGTTGCTATGACAGGTGACAAGAAGCGTAGACACTGGAGTCGGGCAATTAAGCCCTCAAGAGCAAAACACGGTTAATGCAATTGTCAAAGCAAGGTTCTATATGTAAAATTTGGACTTGCTCTTATACAAGAAGGCTGTTTTATTTGACCATATCATGTTTCTGTATGCAGCGAGTACCCACTATCCATAATTGTGGTCGGAGTTGGAGATGGGCCTTGGGACATGATGCACGAGTTTGACGACAACATCCCAGCCCGTGTCTTTGATAACATTCAGGTTACAACATGCAAATTCTAACACAAAAGTGAGTTGATGTTTAAAAAAACTAAAAATTTAGTAATAAAATTGCTCGTGAAATGCAGTTTGTAAACTTCACAGAGATCATGTCAAGAAATGTCCCTCTAGACCACAAGGAAGCTGAGTTTGCCTTAGCTGCATTAATGGAAATTCCTTTACAATACAGGGCTACACTGGAACTCCATCTCTTGGGGTAACTTCACTTTTACATGGCAATGAGTTCACCATAGTTTCGAATTATTCAATTGTTGTTCACATGAGTTGTTCATAAAATCGATATGATCATATCAAAAGGCAGACTTGTTTTATGAGGTTCAATTACGTGAAAAAACATTTTCTGTTGCAGCACACAGAGAGGACACAACAGAGTGGTTCCGTTGCCACCTCCATCGCGAATCTGGAGGTCGAATTCTTCCGCCTATTTTTCTAGGACAAACAGCTTCAGTCAAAACTTCTCAACTTCATGCCCACCTTCTCCTGTTTCCACTGGGAGTTCTTCGAACCATAGGGTATCTTAGCAAACTCCATGACTGTATAATCCCTCTGAATGTGTTTTATAGCATTGTGATGAGTTTGCCATTTTGGTGATTCTCAGAGGTGCCCGGTTTGTTTCTGGAACAGACGAGATCTTGCACTGGGATGTGGGCATCAGGTAAACACCCAAAAAATGTCAAATCATATCGGTAAGTTAGTTTTCTGTAACCTTTTCTCTTTCTCATATAATTCCTCAATATTTTGCAATCATATTTGTTTGCAGACATGTCATGACTGTGCAAATGAACTTACGTGGTGCCCCATTTGTCGGACAGAGATAACGACTAGGATAAGGCTTTACGACTAACCTCATAAACCTCCGGATGAGATCACCTATTCCAAATGGTGTTTTATCTCTTATTCCAATTCCATCAGCGCATTCCACAACAAAAAATAACATCATAAACAAATACGTGGCATGTGTTGATGGATTTGGGATGAAAGATGGAACACCATTTAGAATACGTGATCTCATTTGATAACAGCCTCTCAAGGTGTCAAGATTTGAGTTTGTTTGTTTGGTAGTCGAGATTGGTACTCATGTACGATGATGTTTGTGTTTCTGTAACTGATGTTGAAAAATGTATAATGTCCAATATTGAGGCAGTTCCCTTTTTTCCTTGAATGTGCAAATCCATACAAATGTATACATATTCCGTTTCCTTGTAAAAGATCTGTCATCAGCAAAGCATTTACCAATTTTTTGGAGTTGATGATTCAGATTAAAAAATAATATGTTGCACACTGACGAAGCATTGATAAACTAACCGAAAGCAGAGCCATTCAAGATTGTTAGATTTTGAGTATGAAGAATCATATAAGTTAAATAACAGATTCAAGTTCAATGGACGCAACACAAGTTGCCATCTCCAGACAAGCAAACACACTGGGTTGACTCGACCTCTGTAGTGGTGGACTTGGGAAATTAGTCAAGAAAAGCAGGTAGTGGGTTCGATGATCTGTTCACACGAGCTGTTTTCCTCATAGTATCTCTTTCTGCATACGATTTTTACTATAAATAGGCTGCAAGAGAAGGACTTTCATATATACAATTCTTACATCATAAACTAGGAACAAAAGAACAAGGTAGAAATGTTGAGCAAGAAGAATTTGGTGATCACTTTGACATGGCTGCTGTTTGTTGCATACCTCTTCACTTGTTCGTACGCAGCTAAGAGGAATCCTGGCGAGCGTGTTGTCCATCCACAAGGTTGGTATAACTTTGTTTTTTTAAAGAAAGCCATTTTTGGAAATTCCAAAATTAAGGAAATTATATGTTAATGTGGGTGCATTTGGTGATTTTGAAGGGTGTCGCTGCTGCTTATTCAATTTCTCGAAGCCTCTGATCACCTGTGCCAGAGTGTGCTGTGGGGAGAATTGCTGTTAAAGGATTTATCTTGAAGCTGATTTTAATTTTCATGTACCAATGTACTCTTGAACTTTTTTCCTGTGATTTTCTATTTTTGTATTTTCTTTTTAAGCCTTAATTTCTTTTCCGATCAATAAATTATCTAAGTTCGTTTTCATGTACAATGATGTTTGTGTTTGAGGGTCAGAAAGTGTTGATAATTGAAGACACGGAGTCCCAAGGTTATTAGCATATATTTTCTTGAATTTGAATAATCATATAAGTTAAAAGACACGTTCAAGTTCAATAAATGTAACACAACATGCCATTTCAGACAAAGAACATTTGTCTACCAATCCATAGTGTCTAAGTTTTTGCATGTATAGTAATGCCAGTAGTTGCAATTAGCCATCGAGATCCCAAAACTGCAATAACAAAAACACAACTAGGCTGACAGATGCTCGAGTATTGTTATTGATCAAAGACACGACTTTCCATTATAAATAGGCTGCAAGAGAAGGACTTCAATACCAACATTTCTTACATCGTGAACTAGAATCGAAAAGAGTTGGGTAAAAATGTTGAGTAAGAACAGTTTCGTGGTCGCTTTGACATGGCTGCTGTTCATTGCATGCCTCGTCACTTGTTCGTATGCAGCTACGGTGAAGCCTGCTGACCCTTTCGCCCAATCTCAAGTTGGTACGATTTTCTCTTTTATTGCTTGTGGAAACTTATTATAATTATTGTTTTCAAATCCTATGTTGATGAGGTGTGTTTCTTGATCCTGAAGGGTGCCGCTGCTGCTTGTTCGATTTCTCGAAGCCTCTCATCACTTGCGCCAGAGTCTGCTGTGGGGATAATTGCTGCTAAGGGTTTACCTACTACAATATGCTTCTAATAATTTATCTTGAACTTCTTTTTACTTTCAAGTACCAATAAATTCTGGAAAACTTTGGGATTTTCCATGTTGTATGTTTCAACTTGAGTTTCCTTTGTGATCAATAAATTATCCATCAATCTTCATTTTCATTTAGCTTCCATTATATAATATAGGGTAAATTTCAGACTGCCATCCCAATTACTGTGTGGAAATTCACACTTTCATAGTTTGCTGTAAATATCCTCATTATTCGAATATTAAAGTGTCAATATGTCAGTTTTCCAGCAAAAATTGGTCGGACAAACTCATTTAGTTGTAAGCAAACTCAGACTACCAGGAATATGCAAGATAAATATTTCATCAGTTGGATGAAGAAAATAATAACAGCCACTTCACCCACTACAGAAGACACTGAATGATTCCGCTGCAATGTCGTACCATCCACAATGACGATACGTTGATAATTAATCCAAATCAGAGCCACTTCAAATTGGTAGCATTTTCTCATATTAAATTTGAAGAATTATATTAGTTAAAATGAAACATTAAAGATTGTACATACTATAACGTTTCATATTTGATGATGTAGTTAATTGCTATTTATAACCAATAACCAATATATCCAAAAAGGCGACACAATAGATAGATCATAACTGGGACGGAGACATCGGTCAAAGAAAGCAAGCAGTCAGTTTGATCTGTTCACACGACCTCAATATGTTCTTAGCTAATAACTGCAAGAGGACACCCTTATCTACATTTCCTCCATCCTGAACAAGTTACAAAAAGAACAAGGTACAAATGTTGAGGAACAAAACTTTGGTGGTCGCTCTGACATGGCTGCTGTTCATTGCATACCTCGCCACTTGTTCGTATGCAGCTAGGGCGAAACCTGCTGAATATGTCATCCATTCACTACGTTAGTGTAATAGTACTTTGCTTTTCCCTTTGTCAAAGATTCCATGTTAATGAGTTGTGTTTCTTGATCCTGAAGCATGTCGTTGCTGCATACTTGATCACTCCAAGCCTCTGATCACTTGCGCTAAAGCGTGCTGTGGGGAGAACTGCTGCTAACAAGGGACCAGAAGTACTACAATAATGTGCAGCAAAGCATATAGTTGAAGCTTGGTTTATATTTTCATGTACCAATAAATTCTGGAAAATTTTCCCTGGGATTTTCAGTTTACATGATGGTCAATGGTCAACCTGAATTTCTTTTCTGATCAATAAATTACCCTCTGTAAATGTATGAAAAAAGATTTATCTCACGTCGAACATAAAAAACTGATGCTGATTATTTCACTGGGAAAGGGAAAAAATTTCATTCATCATCAGCAACACAAGCCACCACTTACTATAAATATAACATCAAATCGAATATAAATCTTCAATAAATAGTTACAATATAATGTTACAGAAGCCCCTACAATCTCTCAAAACCCCATAAGAGCCACACTAACCTGAAGCAATTTCTAACTAATACGTCTATAATGATATTTCTGTGCAGTATCTTCTCTTCTTTCCTAATGGGGACAGTTTCAGAAGAGGGAACCCTGTAAAACCCCACTTCAAGACGTCATCACATGAAAATCATGCGAACTCCCCAGAAAACAATAAACAAGAATATAGTTTGCCCAACGTTCAAACTAAAGCCTAAAGAGTTATCATCTGTAACCCCAACAAGAAAACGGCAATCACCAACAGATGGATCCAACATAGTGACAATCCCAAGCCCATCAAACTCACAGCTCTTCGGGTTCTGTTTCTGCAACTGATAGTAGCTGTTGAAAGCATACGAAATATTTCCCTTCTCCCCAATATCATTACAGGACCCTCCATAGTTAAGCGTCGTGCAATCAGCCATGCTACAGGCAAGCTTGAAGTGGGTAGCCACGGTCGAAAGATCTCTGGTAGGGTTCGCCACGCACCATCTGGAAGGAAGATACTGAACTTTTTTAGCATTTTTTAGTAAGCCATTACCAAGATTCAGCTGATACTTGGCTTGCCCATCGAACGAGAATATGCCCCAGTGTCTCTCGAAGTTCCCTGGGAGTGTGCTTTTGGCCCCTTCATCAAAAAGACTAAAAAGATAGACGTCCATGGGAGGCACATTTGGTCTTAGAGGGGTTCCCTTGTTGTTTAGGACATTATAAACGAGACCCTGGTTGAAAGCCCTTGCAGCAGTAAGATTTGCACCAGGGGCCCCATCTGTGGGCCACCCCACCTCTCCTACAATAATAGGCATTTGAGGGAATCCGAGCTTGGTGAGAGCTGCAACTAGTGTGTCGAAATTACCATCGAATGCATTGGTGTAGACATTTGGTCCATCCACCACAGGATGCGTTGTACCCTGAAAGAATGCGTAATCTTGAGGAAAATCGGAGTTTCCATACAGGCTGAGGAAAGGATAAATATTCACTACGAAAGGTGAGCCATTAGAATTCAAGAACGTGACAAGCTGCGTAATAATTTGAGTCAGCTCGGGACGGAAAGCTCCTTGTGAGGGTAGATTAGATTCGTATGCATCAGCATTGCATGGGACGACCAATTTAACAGTGCCTGCAAGATTTGCTTTAGCCAGAGACTGTTGTAAATTTGTTAGAGCAGGGACAACGTAGGATTGGAATTGACCGGAGTAACTAGTCAGAAATGGTTCATTTCCTACTGCAACATATCTGCAATCACACAGCAAAATGATTATCACAAAGAATGATTATGAACACTAAACATTCATCTTGCTCCAAATACTAAACAATTGGTGTCAAGCCCTCTATTGGTTTTCATCAACTGCAGTCGAAATTCAAACATCTTTCTGATGTTCAAGCCAAAAATACCAAAAGACCAATATGTATAACCAGACATCATTAATTGAAAAGTGAACTGTTTCCGGTTAGAACTCAGAATCAGAGTGTCTGTTAAATATCTTAGAATATAATCTTTTACTAAAAGCATTACCAGATGAAAGAAAGATTCCAGTTTCCAATTACTTTTCGCACAAGAATCTCAAAACACAGAGAATTTATATTGAACCAAATCACAACATATTCCTTTATCTTCCCCACTCTTCCATCTGATGAAGACTGGAATTTAACTAAATATATGCATATTACTGAAAAGAAAAATATATTATATATTAATAGGGAAAACGCACAAAAGCTTCTTGCAGCCAAAAGAAGATGAAAAGCTCAACTAAAGAACACAAGATTACAACATTATTATAAGCTAAGCTAACCTAGTATTAAGATCAATAATAAATATGCACCAATAAATTCACTAAATTTTAATCTCACTCACACACGCTCTCACACTCACAAAAGACATCAACTAAAGTATCAAGATCAAGGCTACGCACCAATTTTTTTTTTAAAAAAAAAGCAAAAAAAAGAACAAAAAAATGAGAGAGAGTAAAGAAAAGAAAAGAAGCGTACTTGATATTGGCACCTCCTCTACCCGTATATGTGGAGACATTTTGAGAAACCCACAAATCGGAAGCAGAAGTAGAGGTGCTAAGCAGCGCCAGCATTTCATTAGGGATCCCAACCATCACTTCAATCCCACTGCCCTTTAATGCCTTCATCACATCTGGGTCTGCATCAAACAGTTTCACTTTATTTATCTTGTTGTCCTTCAAGAGATCCACCACCGTCTCCGGCGAAAGCCGGTGAAGCGACACCGTACCCCAGTTCACTCCTATCCCTGCCTCCACCACCACCGCCGCCGCTGCCGACATCCACCACGCGAATACCAGGATTTTGTTGTAAAAATGGGTTCTTTCCATTTTCATGTGCGAATCCTAGGAATCTGGAAGATATGTTCGTTCATTAATGTCGAATTTGATATGTCTGGAGGCGGTGGGAGCTGAGAGGGGTTTCAGGTGAAGTGGGAAAGGAAAGTATAGAGCTGCTGTCATGGAGTAACTGATAAATACTGATGACGGGGGCAGGGGGTAAAGCGTAAATTTGACGGGTTGAAAAGAGAATGACTGAACTACCACATAACAGTTCGATGTTTCGTGTTTACAAAATGACGCTACTGCCCCCGATAAACGGCCAACTGTTTTTCTACTTTGGTCGAAGAAAAAGGTCGGCTTGATTTTGATAAGATTAAGGCTTTATTTAGTTTTTCCTTAAAAAAGATTGTACTTAATTTTCTAGTAAAATAGAACTAGCCATAATAAATGACGATTTAGATTGATTTCACAATCATCTTTGGCCGTCGGATTTCTGTAATTTGTTACAGTGTTATGGTTAAATAATTGTTGTTACATGTATTTCAAAATTAATATTATTAGTTTGTCTCAAAAATTTAATATTATTAGTAGTATTATGTAAATAAGGACTAACTCAGTTAAGTTATCTAATGTCCAAATATTTTATTAGGTTGAGAAATCGAATTACCCATAGAATAAATAAAAATATCATAATAGGATAAACAACAACATCATAAATATGGACATAAAATTGTATGCCATGTTATGTATTTCATGAAATCGAGTGTAAATGTTTTTTGGGCTAAAACCATCAAGGAGATGGAGGGATTAAGGCATTGATCCCCAACCTGTATATAAAAAGCTCAAAAGTATCTCAAGTATCAACAAAATTACGAAGGAATGTAGGCCTCAACAAAGTATAGCCTCGAAATCTAAAATTAGGATAACCCCTAGCTAAATAGTTGCTTGAATAAATGAAATGAAAACAATGTGTTTACAAATAATAAGTAGCAAGCACAAAACGCTCTGGGAGAAGCTAACAAGGTTGAATAAACACAAAACACTACGCATATCATGTAAAGTTTGAATAAAATGCCGAAACCACCATAAGCCGGTAGCAGACTGAAATAGTCAAAATGATCTAAGATGCAAAACGTGCGGAGAGGAGGCATGCGTGTGAGAATTGAGACTTTTACAATCAGAAATGTTAAAAATTCTAAAGTCGATTTCCTCTACACTGCCAAATTCACCAAGTGATCAGCAACAATGTTCCCCTCCCTATGAATATGAGAAACTTTCAACTCCATCTCCTTTGAAAGTTTCTGAAAATCTGCAAGGAAGCTTGATAGGACCAATGCCCAATGTCACTTTTACGAAGCATAAGTAAAACTTTGGCAATTTTCCTTTTTAAGACAGAGCTTTAATGGTTCTATAATAGCACTCAATTCAGCAAACATAGTATCAGAGGGGCCCAAATATTAATAGAATGCAGCAACCAGCTTAGAATTTGTATCACGGAAAATGTCCCCAGCCCCGATAAAGTCGAGTTACCTTTAGAGTTTTATATATTTCTTGTTCTTTATTTAATTTTATTTTGAATTTTTTAAATTTTTTAAAAGGTTTTTAGGGCATGTGATCATGTAAGACATGCATCTATGAAATGGTAATAAAGGAGACCTACTGTGAAAACTAAATTTGTGTCACCGTAATTGGTGATTTTCTGATTGACATCATTTATAAGTACTTTTACAACATATATCCTAGAGATATCAGGAAAGGATTACAACAGATAAATATAAATTTATATCTACAAGATTACAACAACTAATCTAGAATATTCTTCTCATCACCCCCCTCAAGCAAAGTGTGGGATTTTGTGAAACACTAAGCTTGGAACGAAACAACTCAAAAAATGGTCGAGATAAACTCTTAGTAAAAATATCAGTCAACTGGAGATGAGAGGGGACAAACTTCGTATCAAGGCGCTGACTCATAACTAGTTCCCGAATAAAATAACAATCAATATCAATGTGCTTGACGCGTTTATGAGCAATGAGATTCTGCCTCAAGAAAAGAGCACTTTTGTTATCACACAAGAGAAGTGGACAAAAAGTGGGCAACGCATGCAATTCTTTAAGAAACTGAGTAAGACAAATCGTTTCTTGAGCAGCATGAGCAAGATCATGATATTCGGATTCACAACTGGATTTAGCAACAGTCGGTTTCTTTTTAGCACTCCACGAAACCAGATTATCCCCCAGGAAAATAGCATAAACATAGGTGGAACGGCGAGTTTCCACACATCGAGCCCAATCAATGTTAGAGTAGCCAAGGATGGTGGGATCTGGAGTATGAACAAAAGAAAGACCATAGTGAATGGTACCCTGAACATAGCGAAGGATTCGTTTGACAACCAAAAAATGATCATCCGTAGGGTTGTGGAGGAACTGGCTAACATGATTGACAACAAATGAGAGATCTGGACGAGTAATGGTGAGGTACTGAAGGGCACCAACAATAGACCGATATAAAGTAGGGTCCTTGAAGGAATTGCCAGTACTGATGAGAGATACACCAGCAACCATGGGCGTAGAAACAGGCTTGTAATCAACGAGAGAAGCACGAGAAAAAGTATCATGGGCGTATTTAGCGTGACCGAGAAAGAGACCGGAACTGGAGTGAGTAATCTCAAGACCAAAGAAATAATTGAGTTGGCCTAGGTCCTTCACAGAAAACTCATTATTAATGCGAGAGATAAAGTTGCGAAGGACATCCACATTGCTACCTGTAACAATTATATCATCCACATATAGAAGAAGATAAATAGTACAGTCAGAGCGATGAATAAAAAATAAAAAAGTATCAGAACGACTGCGAGAAAAACCCAAAGACAGTAAAAAGGAACTAAAGTGATCAAACCAAGCGCGAGGAGCCTGACAAAGCCCATAGAGAGCTTTCTTGAGCTTACACACATGATCGGGAAAGCGAGGATTAAGGAAACCTGGAGTTGAGACATGAAGACGGGTTTAGTGAGAAGACCATGGAGGAAAGCATTTTTTACATCCAGTTGATGCAAGGGCCATTGGCGTTGAACAACAATAGATAAGATTAAACGAACAGTTGCAGTTCGCACAACAGGACTGAATGTATGGGAGAAATCAAAACCCGGAATCTAGGTGAAGCCTTGAGCAACAAGCCGGGCCTTGTATCGATCAATGGTACCATCAGCATGAAATTTGGTACGAAAAATCCATTTTGAGCCAACAATGTTTTCATTCGGGGTTCGTGGGACCAAATCCCATGTGCCATTAGAGTATAGAGCTGCCGTTTCATCACGCATAGCGGAAAGCCAATGTGGAGACTTTAACGCGGATTTAAATCCTTTAGGTTCTGCAGAAGTAGACAAGGAAGATAATAAACGAGTACAAGCAATATCCACAAAATATTTGAATTTAGAAATACCAGATTTAGAACGTGTTTACATCGAATGATGAGACGAGGATGTAGATGAAGTCGGAGCAGAAATATTGAAAGGAACAACGTTGACGAAAATGAGGGAGCCACGGGAAGCGGAGATAGGCCGGGATTAGAGGATGACGAGATAGGAGAATCAATGGGCTGAGTGGCGGCAGAGGAGGGATTAGCAGTAGTGGGCTTGGGCAACGGAGGGGAGGGAGTGGGCTGGGTGGAAAAGGTGGGGAAGGGAAGGATGGGTTGGGTAGTGGGGGTAGGTGAATTATGGGCTGAAGGTAAAGACAAAGACAGAGGGTGGGATGCGGCAAGGTTTGGTGGGGCCGCGGGAATTGTGGGCTGAAGGTTTTGTTGGGCCGCAGGAGGGGATGGGATTTGTTGGGTTTGGGCAGGTGGGTGCTGGGCCTCAGCAGGGGAAATAGTGGCGGAAGGAAAGGCAGGAATGTGGGCCTTGGTAGGGAGTGGGCAAATGGGGCAAGGGGTGTGGGCCGTAGCATTAGGCCCATTAGGAGTAGAGTTGGGAAGAGACACAGCCTGGGAGAAAGAATTAGCAATACCACGAGATAAATGAAATGGAACTTGTGGTTCCAAAAAGTGAGACAATACCAAATTATTAACAGGAGAAATTGGATTATTATTATTAGAAAAAGAAAAAATTATTTCATCAAATTGTGCATGGCGAGTAATATAAAAACGAGACGCTACAGGATCATAACAACGAAACCCTTTATAAATTGAACCATATCCAAGAAAAATACATGGTTGACTACGAGGGGCCAATTTGTGTGGAGCATAATCATGAATATAGGAAAAAACACGACAACCAAAAATTTTAAAGTTAGAGTAGTTTGGAGAAGTGTTAAATACCAATTGAAAGGGTGTTTTATTATCTAAAAGGGGAGAGGGAAGCCTATTTATGATATAAACTGCGGTGGAAAAAGCGTCAAACCAAAATTGAGCAGGGACATTCGCATGAAATAAGAGAGACAAGCCTGTTTCAGTAATGTGCCTATGTTTGCGCTCTGCGCACCCGTTTTGCTGCGGAGTGTAAGAACAAGACATACAATGCTGAATACCACGAGAATGAAAAAATTCTTGAACACGTTTATTTGTAAATTCAGTGCCACCATCACTTTGAAAAGTTTTAATAGAAGTAGAAAACATATTTGTAACGAGATTATAAAAACGAGTAAATACATCAAAAAATTGAGACTTGGTATGAAGAGGATAAAACCATGTAAAACGTGAAAAATCATCAACAAAAATAACATAATAGCGAAACCCATCACACGAATCAATAGGAGCGGGGCTCCACAAATCACAATGAATTAAATCGAGAATATGAGAAGCATGTTTATCATTTAAAGAAAAAGAAAGTTTCCTACTCTTAGCTAATTGACAAGTGGTGAAAATGAGAGGTTTCGGTAAAATAGAGGTAACAGACAAAAGACCAAAAGAGTGCAACAATTTAATAATAGAAAAAGAAGTATGACCCAAGCCAGAATGCCATAACTCAAAAGAAGATTTACTAACAAAACTATTCAAAGCAGCAACAAAAGCAGGAGTCGCGGTACTTAAAGTATATAAGCCATCCTTACACATTCCCCGTGCTAGTATCTCCTGTGTTAGTCGATTCTGGATCACAAAAGAAGAGTGAGAAAATAAAACATCAACAGGCATATCAGAAGTGAGTTTACGAATAGAAAGTAAAATTTTGGTAATGGATGGAACAACAAGAACATCACGTAACTCAATATTATTAAAAAAATGTTTAGAGCCAAAGAAAGTTATAGAAAGAGAGTTACCATTACCGACGATGATAGTTCCATTACCAGTATATGGGGAGACATGGTCCAAGTTTTCCGGAGAAGAGGTGATGTAAGCGGAGGCGCCAATATCAACAAACCAGTCCGAGTAGGTGGAAGGATTTACAAAAGCTTGCGCAATATGAGCGGATTGTAGAGCGGGCAAGCCGGAGTAACAATCCGGACATGAGGGAGCATAGTGAGGACTAGCATAGATCTGACACTGAGGAGTAAAAGGGTGAGAGGAACCAGAACGAGAAGACGATCGAGAGTGGGAGGCAGACTGCATGGAAGAAGAAGAATTGCCGGGAGACACACCATGTTGACGCTGGACAACAGCAGAAGAATATGGGGAAGAAGAAGAATTTTCGGGAGACACACCATGTTGACGCTGGACAACAGCAGAAGAATATGGGCCTATGGGACTTTGGCCACGCTGGAAGGTTGAAGTGGACTGAAAGCCACAGTCAGTAGGCCTGTGAGAGAAAGTAGATGGGCCTTGGCCCAAAATAGAAGGAGAAGGGCGGGCAACGTAGAATGCAACATTCGACAGTGAGGAATCAGCAGGGGCAAGAGTAGATTCACGCAATTCATGATCTCGAGCCTGACTGACCACTTCCTGAACTGAAAGTTGAGGTGTGAGGACAAGATGAACATTAGTAAATGTGCGGAATTGAGGACCCAAACCCCGAAGAAACCAACGAGTCTTATCACTGTCGGAAATAGTTTCTCCAATAACAGCCAATTTATGACATAATGTGTTGAAACGGCGAGTAAAGTCCATAACAGATGCATTACCTCGTTTCAAGAATTGAAGTTCGTTCCAAAGTTGTTCAGCATGAGAAGAAGATGAATAATTAAAAGCATTTTCCAAGGCCAACCAAGCACAGCGAGCAGTTGTGAGACCAACGACCTCGGCCATAGCCTCTTCGGTAAGAGAAAAAAGCAATAGACTGAGAACCCGATCGTTATTTTTACACCAGAGTTTATAGGCAGGCTTGGAAACCTCTTCATTGGACGAATTTTTTATGATGGAGTCCGGGACAGGGTTAGTATCGTCAACATAGGAATCCAAGTCGGCTATTTTCAGCATAGGCAGAACTTGACCCTTCCAGAGAAGATAATTAGATGATGTAAGGGGTATCTTGACCATATGGATGCGAGTGGTGAGTGGAACGACGTTAGCGACGGAATCGGTGGTGGCAACCATAAGCATTGTGAAGGAGAACAGAAGCGAGATATGATATGTTTAGAAGAGCAGAAGAACGACGTGAGATGGGGAAGGAAGAAGACGGTGGTGAGAGATAGAAAATCGATTTGGACTGAGAAAAAAATGCTTTTTTAGAAATATCCGAATTTTCCTGTTGATACCATGTGAAAAATAAATTTGTGTCACCTTAATTGGTGATTTTCTGATTTACATTATTTATAAGTACTTTTACAACATATATCTAAAGATATCGGGAAAGGATTACAACAGATAAATATAAATCTATATCTACAAGATTACAACAACTAATCTAGAATATTCTCCTTATCACCTACTCTAGGATCATATATGATATACATATATTAATATTGGTACACTACAAGAATTTTTGAAATAGACAACAGATTTTAGCTGTTGTCCAGTTATAAATAAGTCTGTTATTAATAGTGCTGTTGTTAAAAGTACCATTTTAACTACGAGTAAAAACCGTTGTCTGTTCCATGGACAACAACACTTCATATAACAGACATAATCTGTTGTCTTTGTTAATTTTAACTACAGTTTTTATATGTTGTTTAATCTTAAAACTGTTGTTTTTGTTAGTTTTAGCAACAGTTTTCCCCCGTTGTTCTACAATTTAAATCGTTGTTTATTTAGTGTTTATTTTCGAATTTAGCAGCTCCTTTTAGCTGTTGTCTTTTACCCGTTGTTCTTCATTTTAAATCGTGTCTATTTAACAGATAATTTATTAAAAATAATTATAAATTGAAAAATAATTACCCGTCTCTCAAATATGCATTCATAGATCAAAATAATTATCTCCAATCCAAGATAAAACATGATTGTGTAATATCTAAAAATGTGCAATTCATAAAAAAGGATAACATGTGTACTCCTTGCCACTTTACGCCACAAAATATTAACTAATTTGAATCTAAGACTTAAAAAAATGTTTGAAACTTCACAGCAACTTCTTCAAAAGATATGTACCTTCTTTGTCTTCCTGCCAATGGATACATTATAAACGAGTATGTTAACAAAAGAATGAAGCCGAAGCATCAAGATAAAACATAAAAAAAATTATATATAATATGGGGAACAGACAAACTTAATTAATTAGAAGAGACATTATTTAGCTTATACTTCAAGTTGGGATAGGAAAAAAATATCATGTTATGATATTATTACAATATCACCTATTGATGTAGAGATATTATTATGCATTTTACTTCATTAATACACACTTAATGATCATTTTTGTTGTACATGGGGTGTTTACTTGTCAAATGAAACACAAAATTAAATTAAGTAGTCTTCAATTTCAACGCTTTCATTTTAGAATTAAAACAAACAAACTAATCTGCTTGTTATTTTATTTTTACTATGTTGTACACCGTTGTGGATCTTGGCAATAATGACTTGTTTCTCAATGTCTACAGTATGTCTTTTGACAGCAACACATAAATGAGTTTTATTAAGTGCTTTTAGTTAAACAATGTTTACCTGCACAGGCTGGCATACTAAAAGAACAAGAGTCAGAATGCTTCACATTTGTAATGGATAGCCATTTTTACGAGACATGATTGTGATGAAGATTGATTTATTTAAAACCATCAACAAAATGAGCTGGAGGGGAAATAAAATGTTAGGAGATTTGAGCAATATCAACAAAGAGATGCGCCATGAGATGCATGCATACCTTTGAATCCCCACCTTTTTTTTAAAAGAGAATCCCCGCTTTTTCATCCCACCCTACAAGAAGAGAAACACTGGTGCTTTAACACAATTCAGTAAAAAGATAATTTTCATAAGAGTGACGTGTATTTCTCTACATTACTCACTTTATAAATGGAAGACCAAGATAATAAGTAAATAATATGACAGCATAAAGTGTGTGAGGACTTTTTTTTTTTTGCTCTTCTGAAGGTTAATTGACAATTTCAGTAGTATATAAAAGAGCCTATCCAGGTTCCTTCACCTTAATAGAAGGCATATTCACTAGAATACTAACACCAAAGACGTCCTACTATTTCACAGTTCCAGCAGTTTGGATCGGGTATAAAATGAGATAATTAAGATTCTTACCGCATCAACATCACCAGAAGATGCAATGGCATCTAGTCGACCAACAGAAGACTTTGTCCTCGTATCAAAGCATTCCAAATGTCCATTCTGATCATCACCACTAGGGACTATTCCCTGGACTTTGCTGAATAGGACAGCATAACATTAGAAAATAAAAGAGATACATATGCTAATATCTTAAGAGCATAAATCTGTTAAAGTGAAACCATGTTCCACTAACCTTCTTGTCACAACTATCTTGACCCTGAAAGTCAGGCATTCTGCTGAAGTGCTTCACCGGACATCTGAATTGGATCGCTGCACTCCCATTTGTAGAAAATCAGTTACCGACTCGCTAATGATTTCTAATGAGTTGGGTACTTATGCTTTTAGTTTTGTTTGAATCTTACGATTTTGTTTGAGTTGGGTACTTATGCTTTAAGTTTTGTTTGAATCTGGTTACTTTAGCTGGACTTACATGACGATAGTTGACTTGCATAATGACTACATCCAAATGAAAATCTAAGTACAGGGACTCACTTTTAACAAATTGAGCAATGAGTCAATGACTCAATTTAATAAAATAAAGCACATGGACCTAATTAAAAAAATTGAAGTAAAAAAAATTGAAGTAAACGATCCAAATATGAGTAATTCCAATTATAAATGATTTCACACTCACTAAAAATCTAGCTGTCTTAAAATGATAACTTAAAGACGCACCTGAGAATTCTTAGCCTTCACCCATTGAAGTTCTTCAACCAGACTTGGATTGAAGGATTTGGTTATGGATTTGAAATCCAGAGTAGCAAATCCATTGTTGTTGGGATTTACATGGATTTGAAACCTACGGATTTCATTTTGAATGGGTGGATTTGAAATCCACCACAACTTAGATGAATTTTAATCCTTTAATTTCAAATACTTGTATTGCAAATCCTTCAATCCAAATGCAACCTATAAGAAAAGCTCACATCCATCTATATGGAAAAATAACACAAGGTTCGAAGTAACGTGCATTACCAGCATTGGAATTGCTAAAGTCTTTCCTTTGACGATACTGCAGTGGACCACTGTAATTCCGTTCTGACAGATACCTTGGTTGCAGAAATTCCCTTCATTTGAATCAGAACTTTATCAGATCAACAAATTTGCTAAATATGCATGCAAGCAAAAGATATAATCTGTTAAAGTAGTGTATTACAAACACAAGAATGGCAAATGGAGGGCGATTACCTCCTGCGTTTCTGACAAAACACATGTAGAATAACACAAAGAGTGTCACAAGCAAATCACAACTGTCCGAAACTAACACTTCAGAACAATTTCCACATATAAGCCAAAAAAACAATTATAAAAGTTCATGCTGTTACATGTGTCATTACGTTCAGATCATAAACCTTGCTGCTGAAAACTTGCACTTTTGGGGATAATTGAACACACAGGTCAGAATCGAATAAACTATGGTATGTACATCAAAATGGGTACTAAAGATCAGTTTGTATCAAAATGGGTGCTAAACGTATAACTTGTATCAAGGTGGGTACTAAACATCAATTGTATAAAAAGTGTACTAAACTTGTATTCTTATAGCAATGGTTCCATCTCAATTTTTATCCATTTTTATCCTCTTCCATGGGTTGTGATGATGGAGATGAAGAAAAGATTTATAAAGTGCAGTTGCTCGTCACCGAAACTTGTGGAAAACTACACCACGGGACATGATTTTGCTAGAGGAACCAATAGACATAGTGGCTGTATAAATTAGGGCGGAAATTTAAGTGGAAGGAGATGTGGCAGCCCACAAGGAATTCCGATTACCATGTATGATGAAGTAGGATAGAAAGCTGGAACCATCATTCGTACAATTTTTAGTACCATATTTTATATAAAATTATATTGTAATTACCTAATTTTGGTACAAATTAGTGTTTAGTCCTCAATTTGATAAAAAGAATATAACTTAGCACACATTCTGATTCAACTTGATGTTCAGTATCCAATTCCAACAGTTTAGTGACTCATCGAGCAACTACCCCTGTGTTTTGAATCAGTATGGTTCCACAGAAACATATCATGGATGCTGAACTGGTTAAAATTCTTCACAAATCTTACGGCAGTGATGCGGATTAAAACCTCCATAAATCCTTTCATCAATATAGCAATTCACATTTTTTTACCAGTAAGAGGTCACTAAAATTCCTCACACAAACCTACTTATTACCTAAAGATTCGAGAAGAAAACAAAAGGTAATTCCTTTGGAGAAAAGAAGGTGGCGTAGTTGAAAATATCATACATTTCAAACAGACATATTTAAACAAGTGGGATCACAAATTGGAGGAAGTAGAAGCAGAGTTCACAGGGTATACTTTAGTAAGATAAAATCAGGAATTTTATAGAGGCAACCCTGTTCCAACAAAGCTTAACTACCCAACGAAACGTGTTTCACAATCTAAAAAAGGACTGCATGGCCATAAAGAATGAAATACCTGTCCCCATCACCAATAAGTCACTTAGGGCAGAGAACATGATCCTGAAGCAGCAAGCCACTAGAAAATTTTTTGGGCCCTGTACTAACAGAATGTGACAACGAGCCGCTTCGACAACAGTCCCCATTATCACCCCTTCTGGCTTCTCGATCCACACTTGCAAGTGCCTGTTGAGGACTTTGTTGTTCTAGATCTGAATGGACAGAATCTCTTGAACTTGGACTACCAGTAGCAATATCATCTTCACAAATATCAAAACAACTCCTGTGCTTGGACCAAAAAGAGCACAATGATGTGGCAAGCAAGAGAAATGTTCAAGGTTTTTATTAACAAAAGAAATAACATAACAAGAAGCGTTAGTTGAATGTACAGATAAACCAATTGTTCAGAAGTTTCAATTCAATAGGTTGCTTCAAACAACACACAAGAACATTTCATTGTAAGTCATATTGATGAAACTAAGATTCAAAGCCATACTTTCACCCTTCCGAGGTTATCATTGCAGAACACTTTATCCATCGAAACACAAGATTATTGATTAGTAAGGTTAAATAGATATTAAGACTGGCTTTTTAGCAACAGGCTAGCATACTGATGCCACAAATTACTAAGCATTCTCAGAGGTAGAAACAAGAAACCGAAAGGTCAATAGATATTGATTGCATACTTTAGAGCCTGCAGAGGTTTCATCGGAAATGCAGCAAGAGAATCCTCCAAATGCACATTATTGATCCCATCCTAAGATAATAAGAAAAAATATATATATATATGTATATATATATACACACACACACAAAAACACAAAAACACAAAAACAGAATCATAAGTAAATGGACTGGCAACATAAAAAAGGAGCTAAAGAAACCCCACCCACCCAAAACAAACCAAACAAAAAAAAGAAGGCAATACCTCCAATTGAGATGCAGGTTTAGTATGATTATCCCTCTCAGAGTCCAACCTTTCCTGCCCATCTTTGTGCTTGCCATTCACACTAGAATCTTCTGAATTTGACATAAGATCATCTTGAACCTGCAGGCAGAAAAGACGTTATAGAAGCTGTGCCATTTATAAGAACCCAAGCAATTTCACCAATTCCATACCAGGGCAGCTTGATTCTTCAGATCCTCCAAATTGAAGTTCCAGGCACTGATCCCTCGAATATACTCTTGCTGTTCATAGCAACAGTTCATGATAAGGGCTCGGTAGAATTATCAAATATGTGCATAAGAATGATGTAAATGTCTTTGTCAAGCTCAACACCTCTTGCCTCGTTTGTTTTAGTGGTATTACTGACTAGAATAAGCTAAGCAAAAACTCAACGCATCACAAATCGTCAGATTAACCATACTATAACCAAACATCTATGAGAAAATAAAATTGTTTACATGTATACAAGGTGAATTGCCTATTCTTTACCCATCCAGATGTCCAATGTTTTAATACTATTCATCTCAGCCTAATTACTCAATTAGGTGCTTATTATAATGTAAAACTGAAAACCAGCCTACCACATGCATTGATGAGATAACAAGAGAAGGGAGAATAGACTTCTGAATATACTACAAACATACATATTTGCTTATAGAATAATATGCAAATGCTGACATGGTTGACTTCTGACCTGTGATAACTGCTCCTTGTCCTCATACAATGCCTTATTTTGTACAAGCATATCTGCTTCTTTTGCCTGAAACAACAATTTGGTTTTCGAGAATTTCGAATAGTATAAGTTGTAATCAAACAAGTGGGTATTTTACTACAGCAAAGGTAAACAAGCAAGAGACAGAAAGAGCATGAGACCTTAAGCATCCTAAAACGTTCTCCTAGGGAAGACATGCCCGCAAGGATATTGCGCTCCAAATATTCAATTGGACGTGCATGTTTAAAGAACGAGTGCTTCAAAAGCTTTTCCGAGGTGGGCCATTTTTTAGGATCCTTCACCAAGCAAGCAGCAACCATTTCTTTGAAAGACTGCACAAAGTTGCATTACAGCATCAAACATAAGTTGACTGTCAGGTTGTAGCAAAATAAAGATGTACCTTAGAGAATTTTTTGTCTCTTTCATAATCCAGCCCCGGGGGTGCATTTTGCAGCGTCATTAGGAGAACCTGAATTTAGGATAGGGATCTGTTAGAACAAATATTTCTGCTTATTTAGGATGCAGATGAAAGATCTACATAAATGGAAAAAATTATCAACCTTCATTGGTGGGTACTTGGACAAAGGTGCATGACCATGAGCAAGTTCAAGTGCTGTGATTCCAAATGACCAGATATCTGCTCTGTAAAGGCAAAGATAAATTAACAAACAATTATGAGAAAAATAAATTAGAGTCTAGGAACAGATAGACAATATCTTCTTAAGATCCTCACTTGAAATCATAACCATGTAATTGCTGCATGACTTCAGGAGCCATCCTGTACAATAAAAGACAAAAGGAAAAGGTTCCAAGTCACAATACTAGTCCCTTTGTGAGAACCCAAACACAATAAATTGTTGTTCATGCAAAGACAATATACCAGCATGGGGTTCCAACAAAAGTATTACGTGAACGCTGACGATCACCAGTATCATACATGCATGCAGAAACTCCAAAGTCTGCTAATTTAACAGCACCATTAGAATCAAGCAGTATGTTCCCAGCCTGTGAAATCATGCCAAGAGAGAGAAGTAAATAAAGTGATAAAGCAATTAGAGGAGGACACCTTACAAATCACACTCTGCATGTGATGACACATTTACTGACACCATTGATTGGTTGAGGAGAAATAAAACACTTAAAGCTAGATGATACATAATATCATAAAAGGAAGCTTCCATTTTGAGAGGTCCTGTCAGAGTAGCGGAGTGAAAGATGGAACCAAGTGGGAAAGCAGAAAAGGTTTCAAACTGAAAAAAAAAAAAAAAAAAACGATGTAATGAGAAAACGAGCAACTAGATAGCAAATTATGTGACACAATCATACCTTCACGTCTCTATGGATATGTCCATGCCCATGAAGATACGCAAGAGCTTTAAGGACCTCACGTAATAAAGTAGCAATTACAGGCTCGTCAAAACCCTCTGGATAAGCAGATTTCATAATGTGTAGGCATGAACCGCCAGCCATGTAAGGCATTACAACCCATAGACTATGACCAGCAGTGAAGGAGCAGTGTGCTCGCAAGAGATTTGGATGGTTAATCAACATCATGGTTTGAACCTCACGCCGAATACCATCCTGTTCATGTGACAACCCAACAGAAAAATTTAAAGAGGTGGAAAGAACCGGGCAGTAAACCCAACTCCAAGGGAGACCATGCTGCTGACAATGTTTTAACAACTAAGACAGTAGTCATCAAGCTTTTGCAGACTTGAGACCTTAGCCACATGCAGAGACAGGTACAAATAGTAAATATAAATCCATAGGATCAAGTAGATGTCACAACTCCCAATTCTACCAAGCATACATTCTTCTGGAATTTCTCTAGTACCAAACTGAATATTTTATATCCTCTTTCTCAAATGCCCTCCATCAATGTCTTTACTCACAATTTCTTCTCATTTGCAGACATATCTCCTAATATACGGTATACTATGAAAAACTAAACAACTCTAGGTAATGCTTTTTATATATAGAGCCTATGACCCTTTAGCATAAGGCTTTCTAGATACAGCCAATCTCTTCAGAAATTTGATAAAGATGATCTGATAATCACTTAATTCGACAAAAATGAGATCTGCAAAATCAATTTTCAGATGTTAAACAGAAAAACCGATTGTGATGAGACCTCGATGAACATGAATCATCAAATAATTCTAACTCAAGCAAGCAAACACAATAAAAACTACGGTGCGTTCTAAAATAAAAAGATTTTGAGGCATCATGCAGAAAAATGTCCACGGAATCAAATGGAGATTCAGTACCACCATCAACTAAAAATTGAGACCATATCCAAGTTCAGACTAGTATAACATAAAAGACGCACTCTGGAAATACATTAGAAGAAGATAACATACCAAGTCATTGTTGCACTTCTCAAGATCAAGAACTTTTATTGCAACGATCTCATTGAGTGGAATACAAAGAGCCCTGTATACAGTAGCACTGACACCTTCTCCAACTTCCTCGTATAGCTCATAATCTTTAGCAGAAAGGGGAAATTTTTTCCCTGATGTCTGTGCCATAGTATCCTTAAACTACAATGTCAGTTATCTACTCATTGATGTCCCAATACACATCAACTGGATATAGACAAAGACGACTGCTGATGGAATAATGCATTTTTCCTATACAATTATCTAGCATTGTTCCTTTCCTACACAATGTCTGCAGCTGCAATAATATATTAACCTCAATATTTTACTAAAATCGATCTCCTTGTCATTATTTGTCATCCACTGAGATTCTCCATGTCAGCAATCGAGCCTCCCTACTTAAGTTCAGACAAACAACATAATATTTCAACTCATGAGGAACTGAGAATCAGAACCCATGGAGCTTTTGATTTGAGTTCAAAATCTATCAAATAATCAGTTCTTGAGGAAAAAAAATAAAAAATAGCAGAGAATATAACAAGGAGACCTCAATTTCTTAAAGGACCATCCTTTCCACGTGTTCATGTTAAATCAAGAATGCCAGTGGCCCAAATGTTTTAAACATTTCATCATATTTCTACTGTAAATTACCTTTATCATCACTCAGATGCCCAATAACAGAGGTATCCCAGAAACATATCACATAAATAATTGCATTGAATATTGTGAAAAAATAAACTTCATACAAAAATCGGAAAATGACACAAATCCAATTCAAGAAAGTCTGAAGCACCAAATGTAGAATTAATGGGAGAAAAACACCAAGAATTGTTTTAGTTAGAAATCAGAATTGTTGTTAGTTAGAAATCAGAATTGTGAGCTTTCAATATCATTAAGGCCAGTGTTCCATTGGAGAAAATGAAGGAAAAAGTACTCGCCACTTTTCTACTATCTCAACTTTATTCCAAGAACTAAACATATATATCAACCCTTATAATCATCAAGAGAAATAAATCAAAATCTCTAATTCCCAGTAAGAAATTAAACCTGATCTTCTACAGTATATTGTACCATATGAATCTCACTTTAATTCCGAATTCACAATGCTGGTAGATTAGGAGACTGCAGGCCAATCCAGCTCCATGAATCTGCTGATCAAAGCAGGAATCGTATCGAAAAAAGGAAAAAAATAAAAAAACGAAAAACAGAAAACATAGTAATCTACAACTTACAAATAAATAGAATCCCAACTTATTCAAATACATCAAAAGAAAACACAAGTAAAATGAAGGAATTAATGAATATCCATAGCAAGGTCTATTTCCCTGTTGTAATCTTATGTTCTTGATGCAATTTATCCATAGTTTTGCAGTGAAAATGACAACTTTGTGACTTGCAAAAGCTATGAATGATCTGTGTTTCCATTATATTTTGCTTAAAGTTTAGTTTTACAACTAAAATTTGTTGTAATTCTATCAAACAGTAGAGACAAACTTCTGATATCAGCCAACTCAATACCAAATTTTATACTATTCTTCACTATGAGTAGATACTAAAGTTCTATAAAAATGATCGGCATCACAAGTAAACAGATCAAACAAATCAAATAGACTAAACTCTACTTTTGCAATTGTCATGCACATAAAAATGAAATTCAACAAAATGTCCCTAAATGACCATTTCTTTCACGTTTATTCCATCTACTATGATAATCAAACTAATCATCCTAAATAGATTCACAAGCATCAATAAAAGAAAATCAAGCTTCTTTCAGTTTCCATTTCACCATATCTTTCATAGTAAAATATGAAAACAGAAATTCAAAATGCACCTTATTCTTCGCACTGAAAAATGCTCGATTGACTGATATGTGTGTGAGAGAGGCAAAATTTCCAATGATCGAATTCGTATGTGTGTGCGAAAATCAAAATTTCTAGCGATCGAATTCGTATGTGTGTGAGAGGGGTGAAATTTCTAGCGATTGAACTCGTATTTGTGTGAGAGAGGCGAAATTGAGAAGTGATTAAAACAAAACAAGTATCTCTTAATGAATCAGAAAATTCCTTAAATAAGAGAGAAAGGCATGCGCATTTCTGGTTCGAACATTGCCGAGAAAGAGAGAGAGAGAGAGAGAGAGAGAGAGAGAGAGAGAGAGAGAATTGAGGATCTTACAACAAGATTGCGCTCAATGAGAAGTGACGGATCGTCGCGAAGCAGCTTCTGGAAGGCATTGATGTCTCCAGATTGCACAAAGGTGTGAATTGTGGTAGGTTTCAAAGATCTAGGCCGCTGATCCTTGATTTTCTGCATAATTTATTAGGTTTGAGAATTGAAATTCAGAGGAAGCTGATGATGATAGTGAGAAGAATTGTAGGGAACGAGAGATTCATGGAAGAAGAAGCGTAAAATATAGTTAGAATGAAAATTTTGTGGCGCGGCACAGGTTGCGCGTTTTTCAGATTTGGGCTTTTGGGTGGATATCTGATTTGGGTTTAGTGAAATAGTCAATCATTCAATGGGCTTTATGAAATAGAGAATTGTTCAATGAACTATTAGATTTGGGCTTTTGTGTGGATATTTGATTTGGGCTTAGTGAAATAACCAATCATACAATGGGTTTTATGAAATAGTGAATTGTTAAAAGTGACGATGGAGCCTAAAAAATTTAATCGGGTCGGACCGAACAAAAATTTAATCGGGCCTAACATTAGTTGGCCTGTCCTATCTTATTACCCTATAATATATTAAGATTATCGGGTCGGCCCGATAATTTCAATGAAGATTTTATTAAAATAAAATTCAATATATAAAATAAAATGCAATCTATAAAATAAAATCATAATTATTATTTTATTTCAAATATATTATTAATTATTAAAATTGCATTAAAGACTTTATTAAAATAATAATTTTACAACATAATAAAATTATTGTAAATTAAAATGTCTTTTTCCAACTGTTTTTCAAAAATGTTGACAATAATGTTATCTATTGGAGCAATGTATTTCCAATAGACAACAGATTTGGGCAACTGTCATTAAAAATGTTGTCTATCTGTGGAAAAGGGCGCTAAAAGATGACATATGTTGAAAACTGTTGCAAAATTGTTGTCTATTAGCCTGTGTTGTTGCTAATAGACAACAGATTGCCGTAAAATTGTTGTTAATTCATGAATAGACAACACTGCTGGAAAAAACTGTTGTCTTTTAACAGTTGTCTATTTATGAAATTGTTGTAGTGGTAATATTGGATAGATATTGTTTTCTTATCCATTTATCATGTCCTTTTATCGGTCCACAATCTAATATTAGTAATTGATATGTTAGGGCGGCTCTGGGCGGCCAAGGCGGGGCTGCCGCATCAGGCTCCCCACCAGCAAGTATCCTCCATTTTTTTATTATAATATACACTTGTGAAATGCATGATGTAGGGGTCACTTTTGTTTCGCACTGTGCCCTTTAAAATATTGGATTGATTTTATTGACATGCTTACTTACTTTGTAGGATTAGGTTGGGTAATAGGTATAACCAATCAAACTATTTTTTATTTAACCAATAAAATTAGTACCTCTCCTCATTGTAAAAAATCACAATTTGGATTAATCTCAACGCTCAACGTGACACCATACTACTTTCTTATTGTAAAACTCTGGTATCCAACATAATGTATTCTATTAAAGATTGTATCCTCATGAAAGACAATATTACAATTAAGACTTTATCTTAACATTATTATAAGAAAATAACATACAAATGATATTCCGACAATTTTCAGTTATAATGTTTGCAATTTTTTTAAACACAGGTAACTTTTTATTTCAACCCCCGTAAAATCAATCAAAATTTCAAGCCCTTTTTTTTATTTGATTTTGATATATCGTATATACTAAAGCAAACAATAAAATCTAAAAACTCATTTTTTGTTGATTAATTATTTGTATCGTGTTTGAGCGATATAAAATTAAGTTTAAAACATTTTATCAAAACACCCCCCCCCTAAAAAAAAAGAAACATTTACAATTTGTTTCAAACTATAAAGTTATTAATTTTTTTTATTTAACTATTAAAGATATATTCATAAATGGCGCATGAGCAGAAGTTTGAGTTAAACTTAAAATATTAATACTAAATCACAACATTTCTACTTTACAACCCCGCGAAAAAGAAACATGCCACCAACTTCTTCTTATCTTTGTTTTTCTTTATTTCTTTTTTGGTTTTTTTTTGTTAATGGTGCCGACGTGCGGCAACCAATTATGGGCGGGTCAGGTGATACCACTTTAGCATCCATAATTATTTGTATGGAGAAATAATGAATTCACACACAATAGAGGGAAAAGTTGGTGGTAGAGAAAATCAATTAAACTTTGTCTTTATAATTAGATACTGCCACTTGTCAAAATGCAATTGGTAAAGTATATTACAAATCTCGTGTTTTTATTACTAATCCTCGCTCCTGCTCACATTTTGTCGTCTACGGAAGAGCTTCACATAAATTCAGAACAACTCATGTCATCTACACCCAATTCTAAAATCAACCCTCAATTTTTGTCAGAATTTGCTTGGCAATTTTTTCCCAATATTTTTCTTCTCTAACAGTACTACAATAATATTCAAGTTGGACTCTCTTGATTTTTTTTTCTTCGTTATACTTAAATTATTATCTTTTTTATGTTTTTGTTTTCTTTCTAATAGTAATCAAATATAAAAGTAATTGGTAATTTAAAAAGTAACTTTTAACTAAAAAATTATGAATATTGTTTCCGTAGATAAAATGCCCTTACGAATTTCATTTTTCCTACGATCGAGATATGAAGTTATGAATATTGTTTGTATTAATTTGACATTCATCACTTTTATTTAAATTTATACTTTTTAATGACATAATTGAATTTGAGCCCGTAAGTGGATTTAAAATTAATTTTAGTAAAATGATGAGTCCCAGAGAATTTTGGTGGAATATGCCATACGAAAGTTGTGCTATTTGGAGCCAGACAATTTTTAACCAACTTTGTGATCTTTATTAAACTAATAAGAGAAGTAAAATTATGCTAATTTTTTTTCTCAAATCCAATTAATTTCAGAAAATAAAAAAAATATTTTTGAAAATTATTTTAAAAACTCTGAAATTCACTTAATTTTCAGAAGAAAAAAGAAAAAGAAAAAAAAATAGGAAGTTCCTTATGATTGATTGAGTTTTTTTTTTTCTTTCTTTCTTTCTTTCTTTCTTCACTTTCTTATTTTAATCTTTTCCCATATATTTTTAAACAAATAACTTTTCGCATTTAGCATTTTGTATAAATTTTTTGATATCACAATTATTTTTACTAATAATAAGTTATTTGTGACTACTATTTGTCACAAATTTCTTTATAAATTATTTGAAACTATTTTAAGTCTACTTTTATAAACAACTAGTTGTTGCAAAAAATATTTGAGGCGCATTTAAGACTACTTTTAATTGTCGTCACAAATATATTATTTGCTTCCGAATTATTGAGAACGACTAATTAGTGACAAAATGTCGTCTCTAATAATAAAGTTAGGACAAATACTCATAAATTATGACATATACTTATTATTTGAACCATTTTATGTTGTCTCAAAATATCATTTCTTTTTTGTCCGTTCCGAAACATCCGACAAAATTGGAATGATCCTAAAAATATCATTTTTAGTGCATTTTGACGTATAATATCAAACATCGATAATCTTTTATGATCTTTGATATTCGGATTAATACTATGATATTTTTTAAAATTTGAAAACAATCACCTATTCGATGAAATATATAACTGATAATTATATTTCATAACTAACTTATATGTGATGACTTCAAAGTATTGTTTTATATTATCATTTTTTATATAGTTATTTATCTCTTTTTATATATAAATTTCCACTTTTTATTACTCTCTCCAGTTAAAAAAAGTGTCAATTTATATAAGATAAAAAAATTGAAAAAAACGCTTTAGTAAAAAATCACAATTCTTTCATCTTACCATAAACAACTTACTTAAGTTAGTTTACTGTTTCCTTATTCCATAAAATATATTCTAATTAAAAAGATTTTGTATAGATATATTTTTCCTTTTTATGCATCTTTAATTTTTTTAAAGGAAGGCTAAAACAACAATTTTTTTTTTTTTTTTAAAACGGAGGGAGTATATTTTTGACAATATAAATATTCTATCAATTGTTATTATATATAGAATTTATAAATCAATGAAGCACACAAGAATATAACTAGTGCACATAAAATATTGCGCAATGTACTGACATATAAATATAGACGTTACGAAATTGAGATCTTCGTAAAAAAGATAAATCATTATATTCCTAAATATACATGCTCCCTTCTCCCATAAGGATAAGCTATTCCATTTTACACTATCCCACAATATTCTATGTATCATTAAATTTTGCATTTTCATGTAATCATGTTTGCTCCTGCTTGGTGTATCTTGTTATTCTCTACTTCAATCAAATATATGTAAATAATAAATGAAATATAATGGTAATAGAGTTAAAATTTTATAACTATGGTAACTATAATATCTTAATTAGTGTGAAAATAATTATAAACCTATATTTGTGGAATGATGGGAGTAATAATAATGAAGCAAGAGAGCCTTGTTAGCATAGACGGACTCATGTAGGTCATTGGCCCCATGAAAATTTGCTATTATATATGAATAGTTTTGTCGATTTCAATACAATTAATTAAATAAAAAATATACTTATATTGTTTAACTTGAATAATCATTTAATAATAATGAATGTATGTATTTTTATCTCACTTATTTTGAATAATAATGAATGTAGTGTAATGAGGTACAGGCTCATGGCGTGAACGCCCTCTCAGAATTTCTCTCACTATTTTTTCTCTCACTTATTTTGGAACCCTAACCCTCCTCCTTCCCTCAGTCGTCGCCCTCCTTCTCCTCCCAACCATCTTCCGGCCTCGTCTTTTCGTCACTTCTCTTGCTCGTCGCATGTGCTGTGTTTATTTTCCTCATTTGTCGCGGCGTTCAACGACGGACAAAGGGCGGTGGAGACCTCAACGTGGGCTATAGGGTCAGATCCAGTGATTTCGTTGGTGTGGGTATTTTTCTTCGCGTTCTCTTGTCCGATCTACGATCAGAGTCCTCTAGTAATTGCTCAATTTTGACCCAATGTTGACCAGCTGACCGGAAAATGTCACGTGACCTTCACGTGCCGACGCAGTTTTGGGAATTCCGACGATTTATGGCACATGTCGCCAGACTTCCGAGGTGGAATTTTTTTAAATTTTTTTTTATTAGGAGGCCACATCAGCAAATCATTTACCATGTCAGCTTATATGTTTCTTTTCCCTGAATTAGACTAAAAAAATACAAATGCAAAATAAGAAAATGTAATATCTTATCAATCTAACCCTTAAATCAGAATCTGCATCCCTTCTTCTTCTTCTTCTTCTTCTTCTTCTTCTTCTTCTTCTTCTTCTTCTTCTTCTTCTTCTTCTTCTTCTTCTTCTTCTTCTTCTTCTTCTTTAGTTCGCATTCTTCAACAAGAAAAGGGCCTAACTTTTCTCTTTCAATATTCTTTTCTATTCGAAAGTCGCGGCTTCAACTCTCTCGAAATTGGAGAACACACGAAGACAAAGAACCGTGTCTCAATCTAGGAATAACTCGCGAAATATGCAATTGTAGTTTGAATTTCCCCATTAAAACATCTTGGAAAGAAGAAAATGTTGGGCGTAGGTTCTACGGCTGCTCGCGATACCCGGTATGGTTTTTGATTCTTGCTCCAATTTTATTGGTTTATTCAAGGTTGAATTGAATTAATTGAAACATATTGGATATAATTTTGGCAGAATGAAGGTCATTATACGAGTGTTAGGTGAATAGATGCACTTCTATGTGATAGAAGCAAGCACTGAAAAAGAGGGCTCTTGCGAAGGCTTAACAGAAGAATGCTGAAAATGAGGCCCTGCATAATGCCTGCATGAATCTTGAAGAAATTATTTCCGTAACTGAGATAGAGAATGAGCTACTCATTAAAGAAAAAAAAAAAAAGGTGGAGTTAAAGAACAAGGAGTTGGAGTCCATCAATAATGAGTTGATAAAACATATAAGTCGGCGGAATTCCCAAAACCACGTCGACACGTGAAGGTCACATGACCTTTTCCTGTCAGCTGGTCAACATTGGCTCAAAATTGGACAAAAAATTGAGCAATTACTAGAGATGTGTGACTAAATTGAAAAAATAATAACTTATGAGACTAAATTTGAAAAAGTAAAAGTTATGGGACCATTGTGATCAGAGTTTTCAAAATCGCGACGGCACGTGAAGGTCACGTGACCTTTTTCGATTAGCTGGTCAACATTATATTGGACCAAAATTGAGCAATTACTAGAGATGTGAGACTAAATAAAAAAACAATAACTTATGAGACTAAATCCGAAAAAGTAAAAAGTTATGGGGCTATTTTGGCTTTTTTACTCTTAAATCTTAAAAGATAATTAAATTTTGACAAAGATCCAATTAAAAGAAAAATTTCAGAAATTTTTCATGTATTCGATCCTAGATGCAATAATAAGTTCTTCATGTTCAACACTAAAATGATTACGGCTATTGGTATGACCTAATAACCTATCTCTCCTTACTGGTTCGATAATCAGGATACGATCTCTGATTACTTCTCTTGCCCATAAACAATTCTAGTTACAATCGTAGAATTTAATTTATCAACAACAATAATATGAGAAATAGACTAGATCGTATATCTCCATAATGTAGATTGCAATCCATCTTTGTAATCAACTATATTATTTATCACAAACATTAAAACAGTTGAACAATTACGAATTTAATGTTCTAATTGGTAATATAGTATTTTGACAGTAGAACAATTGACCACGTAATTCAATCCATCAAAACAATAATTGCATCAAGCAAAAAAGATATACGAATAGTGAAGAATTAAAGAACGAGTAAAACAAATTAGATCTCACAAATATGGAAGAAGCAAATCTTTAATTATCCTTTGATTGGACTATGGGATTTAGCCTTCCATGGAAACTTTTTGCAAACGTTCTTTGAGGAAAAGAAAATGGAGAAAAGAGAGTATTCTTCGTACCGCCTGATCTGTCTGTTAATTCTGAATCTTAAATATATATATCCCCTTTGTCCTTATCTAAAACTATCTATAATAAGAGTTGTAATATATTCCAACTAATTTTAAATGAATATAAACAAGATATAGTGATTATTCATCTTTTGTAGTTGAACCAGTTTATTGATGTAACCAATTGTAGGAAATTTATGTTTAGTTTTGATGATGGCAAAATCACCTGTAAGATAGGAACTAGTGCCCCCATAATTTCTGTAAATCTTGTACTCCCCCCGTTCCATATTAATTGATGTTTTAGGATGAAAGAGAAGAATTAAGGATTGAATATTTTAGGAGATATAACCTCAGTTAAAGATTTGACCAAATCAAAATATCTCCGATAGATTGAAAAGTGGAGATATTTTAGGATTGAGTCTAGGGAAAAAATTGGTAGAATTGATGAAAAATATGTAAAACGTCAATTAATTGAAAAAGGGAAGAACATCCTAAAATGTCAATTAATATGGAACTAAGGGAGTAATAGATAGGGCTAGTTCTACTTAGGCAGAACTCGCAACAAGCAAGCAGTAAGAAGCACAAGGTTACTACTAGCTACAGATCCTGAATCGCAGCAAGGAACAAAGACTGCAGTGAGTACGCAGTATGGCTGCTTATGCCCATCCATCATAAAATATAGCTTGCAGTAGGGAAGTTATACCGAGCAAGCAAGTAGGCGTCTTGTCCACAAGTGCGAGAGTCAAAGTTAAAGTCAGAGATATTAAAATTCAAAATATAGCTAGTGGAGATAAGGCTTAAACCTTTTACTGACTAACCAATTACGTGAGAACACGTAGCCTGACGAAAAGCAAAAGGTGCACTGGATACTGGCACAAAGCCACAACCACTCTGACCAACTCCCTGCGAAGAAAGGACAAACTGCTATTTGCAGTATTAAGTAACATTAAATGTCAATAGGATTATTCCTCTCTCTTCAACGAGAAGAAATTCCAACAGTTATAAATAGAAGGAGATGGAGGACAAAGAGAGGCTATCGAGCCACTGAAATTCAAGCAATTACTTCGCATTAAGCACTCGAACATTCTTATCCAAGCTTCATATGCTCTGAAATTCTACCAGTGTTTATGCAAAGTATACCAGAGCAACCTAGCAAGCAACAAACACGCAAGTGATAAACCAGAAGCTACATAATTTCTCAAAGTCAAGCTAGCTCTCAAACTCTCTTCGGTCCTAATCCTTCTCTAAACCAGGAAGCTCGCCCACATCTATACTGCATTACAAGTTTAGTGGTAGCTACTAGAAGTTGAAGTAAAACTTTCATTAAACCAATCTTATGAAAGTTTTTTGAAACAGGGAGTCTTCGTTTGAATCAGGGATTCAAAGTAGACTCGTTATGAGGAATGTATCGTACAATAAAGGAGTAGCCTTCTGAGGATAAGCAAAAACTATGGTAAGGAGTTAAGTTGAACTTAGACTTCAGCGTAGCTAAGTTGTAACTATGCGTAAAACATCTTAGTGAATTTTTCCACTGTGTGAGGGAAGAGTGGATGTAGATGGATTACCCCCACCTTCGAACCACTGTAAACTTTGTGTCTGTTTTCATATTGCTTTAATCTATCGTTGCTAGGCATAATACTTATCTACAACATAGATTTGTAAGAAAACTTATTTGTATATTCCTCTGCACATAAAACTCCCTTAGCACTACTTACTGTAAGCTACTTGTAGTCAGTCTTCTCGTGCCTAATTAGCTTTGCTGTAAGAACCAATTTCTTGCAGTAAGCAATTTGCTGTTGCTAAAATATTTGAAAAAGTAAAAAACGAGTTAAAGGTTATTCACCCTCCTCTAAATTTTTACCACTCGGGACCAACACTAATGTGATTGTACTCTTTATTTATTTATTTATTTATTTATTTATTTTTAAATAGAGTTGAGTTGTTGGGACTCATAGACAGACTTAGGAGGCACATATCAATGGACCTTTCTTTTAGATTTTCTAAACTTTTACTTTTTATGTATCCGATATTTTAAAACATAACTGATACTAAAAAAACATCCCATAAACCAACTCTTAACTCCACCTATAATTAAATACCTTCTATTAAATTTATGTATCTGTCACTGCTGATAAGTACTCCCTTCGTCCCGTGCTATTATGCACACCCACTCTAGCACGTGGAATAAGAAAAATCTGCTTTTTGCTTTTTGGGTTGAAAAGTCAACAATAATTAAGAAAAATTAAGGGAGAGTCATGGTTTCCTAATTTTTTTTTTTTCTGATTTCCACTGTTAAAAGAACGAAAATACTGGAATTTTTAAAATTTAAAAAAACAAAAATTGCTGCAACCCACAAAAATGGGGACAATGCATAAATCAGTAAAATAACTTGAGTAACCTGCTTCATTCAATACACAAGTTATGAGAATAAATGAAAATGTTCAAAATTAATGAAATAGATGGAGGGGAAAAATTCTCTCCAATAATTCATTACAACCTCCGTCCAGTTTCTTGAATTTTCAGCTAACACCAATTCTAAAAAAATTTAAACTTCCCTCCTAAACACTTTTACATTTAAACCTACACAGCCTCTATAAATGTTGTTCTAATAGCATTTATAACAGCCTTAAATGTTCATTTACAGCAAAGGAAAAAAAAAACAGTTCATAAATGACCAACACAAGGAAACAGCCGCATATTTCTCCATCAGACCGCAATCGGATCGCGCAGTATCTATTGGCCAATAGTACAGACGGGATCGTCCACCATGGCAAGATTCGATCGGCGGCTACATTATATGGAGTTAGTCGTCGGACGGTGCACTACATTTGGGAAGCTGCAAAAAAACAGATCGAAGAAGGGTCACCAGTTGCCTTTTTGGATCAAACAAGAACTATTGGGCCGAAACCGGCAGAGTTAAACACAACAACATTCAAGGCAATTCCTTTTTGTAGACGGGGCAGCATTCACAGGTTGGCAAAGGAATTGGAAGTTAGTAAAAGCAAAGTTGGAAGGTGGGTGAAATCGGGGGTTATAAAACCCCACACAAATGCAATTAAACCCACATTGATCTGAGCAAATATGGTTCAAAGGCTGAAATTCAGTTTGAGCCACTTGCAGTTTGACACAATTAACAACAAAATCAGGTTTGACACTATGCATAACGTTGTTCATATCGATGAGAAATGGTTCTATATGAAAAGAGCAACCGAGAGGGCATACAAGCTACAAGATGAAGATGATGTTTATAGGTCATGTAAAAGCAAACGGTTCATAACAAAAGTGATGTTCATTTGTGCCGTTGCTCGACCTCAATATTCTGCTGAGGGGGCTCTATTGTTCGATGGAAAACTTGGTATTTTCCCATTCACAAAAGAAGAACCAGCCCTGCGTAACAGCAGAAATCGAGCACGAGGAACGATGGTAACAAAACCGATTGACTCAATCAACAAAGATGTGATTAAGGATTGCATTTTGCAAAAGGTTATCACTTTCCTACCTTTTTTTTTTTTTAAGTTTAATGAGCTATCAGAATTCATTCATCATCTAGCCAACTGCCTCTTGCAAGTCACCAAAATGCATTTCCACAATAAAGTGTTATGCATTGGTGACATTGGAAGATGCATTAAATTTTTTCCTTTTTTTTTTTTTTTTTAAATCTGCATTACTCAAGTATACAAAGCACCATTTTTCAGATTATACCAGCTATCATGCAGAAATGGCCGGAAAATGCGAGTAAACACATAATCATACAGCAAGACAATGCCAGACCTCATATAAGCAATTTCGACACGGATTTTCGAGAGGCTGCATCTAGAAATGGTTTTAATATTCAATTAATGTTTCAACCACCAAATTCTCCGGATACAAACATTCTTGATTTAGGTTTTTTCAGAGCTATCCAATCACTTCAGATTGAAACAGCGTCTTATAATGTAGAGGATTTGGTAAGGAATGTTACGACATCCTATGAGCAATTGGAAACAAGCAAGATCAACAGTGTCTTTTTGAGCATGCAAGCTTGTTTGACAGAAATTATGAAGCAGCATGGGCACAACAATTACAAGCTGCCACATTTGGGTAAAAGTCATTTAACAAGGGAGGGGATTCTCCCTATCTCTTTAGAAGTTGAAGAGGGGGTTGTGAGGCAGGCCATAGAACAAGTTTTAGCAAGTGAACAAGCAAATGCAAGCTATGAGATTGGGGGAATAATGGCAGCTTTAGGTTACAATTAGGCTAGATGTTAGAGCTACTTTTTGTAAAGAATCTCATGTTTATGGCATAAACATCACAAAAGTTATGTTCATTTTGCTTAGGCCATAAACAAGAGCAACTTGTAAATCACTTCATTATTAGCAACATTATTAAGCATTTTAAGTCCAAAAGATGACCCTCAGAACATTATCATCATCGGGTAGTCCTGTTAAGTGAAGGGCAACATTAAAGTAGCAAGTAAACTTGCTGCCTTAAGCTACCACCTTGGTACACGTGTTCCGTGCACGCACTTTAGGGCACTTTTAGTGTCATTTTAGTGTCAATAACGTGCATAATTATGTGTATTTAGTGTTTTTTATATTCTAATGGGCAAAATAATGCGTTTGAGCTATTTTTGTATTAAGACAGGTGTAAAAAGGGTCAAAATCGAAGATTAAACGACCGAGGAGTCAAGGGATCGATCGAGGCAAGAAAGGAAGAGCCACATGAAGATCTCGGCCGAGACAGGATGTTAATCTCGGCCGAGATGAGCCTCCAGGGAATTTCTAGAGTTTTGCAAGATTGAAGATCTCGGCCGAGATTCAATCCAATCTCGGCCGAGATGAGTCTCCAGGGAATTCTTGAAGAATATCAAAGATGAAGATCTCGGCCGAGATACAATCCAATCTCGGCCAAGATGAGTCAAATCCCAAAAAGCCCTAATTTTCCCTGTTTCACGTCTCGGCCGAGATACCACCAAATCTCGGCCGAGATTGACCTTCGACCCAAAATTCCTAAAAACCCTCTTTCACGTCTCGGCCGAGACACAATCCCGTCTCGGCCGAGATTCACTACCCTGTTTTAAAATTCTGAATACGTTTTTGCCTATTTTTGTCTAGCACTTTCTCCCTTTATATATATATCATCCCATTCGAATTTAACCTAACTTTTAGACAACTTTTGGAGAGCTTTGGATACTTGGAGAGCACATTTCAGCCACCAAAGAAGGAGATTGGACAAGGGATTGAATGATCATCTTCTCCAATTGACATCTTTGGATTTATCCAAATCAGTATCATGTTTCTTCATTTTTCCATTTATTTTCTGATTGTATTAGTTAATATGGGTGGCTAGCACCCTTAGTTCATCCTTGATCATTGTGGAACCTTGAGTCGAGACATTGATGTGATTATTACGGTTAATGTTACCGAGATTATTGTGTATTTAAGTGTTTTGTGTTATTTGCTCTTGTTGATTCACATTTATGAATTAATTATTGGTTTGATCACCCTTTAAGGGATTTGTGAATGTGTTGCTAGAATAGGAGATTACTATCCGTAATTGTAGGATCTCCGATTCCCGAGTAGCGAACAATAATTATTTATTGGGGATAACACAAAGTTCAACCACTAAAACCGAGCTTTCGAGTTTTATGTTGAATTTATCTCGTTGTCCTAGTGTTTAATGCTTTTGGTGATTGAATCTAAGAGAGCTTGTTCGAGGATTCGGTTAAACTGAATAGGGTTAGTCGAAGAGCTTATTTTGATTAACTAAGATTAAGGGACGACAAGGCTATTAGAGCTTGTTAATAGTCTTGAGATAAGGGCTTAAATCACAATTCAATCGGGCATTAACAATAGTTGCATCAATTGTTCAAGACCAAGGGGAAGCATGATCAAGGGTGACTTGTCTTACTATTTGAAAACTAAAACTGAAAAAGATCTCTTCTAGTGTTTTTGAGTACTTGTTTCTTTTAATTGTGTCTATTTCCTTTTAAATTGTCACTAATAGATTGTTAGTTTCCCATCAACCCCCCCTTATTGCTTTCTTAAGTATTTATTTCGTACTTTCTTAATCATAAACCGCTTGACATCATAATCAAAACTGTTCGGCCGTTCCCTGTGGGATCGACCCTTATTTACCATTCTACTAAGAGAGCTTGTTCCGAGTCAAATGAAGAAGATTCCCGACAAGAATAGAGACAAGGAGATAATGGAGGTATTCAGGAAGGTGGAAATCAGTATTCCTTTGATGGACGCCGTAAAACAGATTCCGCGGTACGCAAAGTTTTTGAAAGATTTATGCACCAACAAAAGGCATCTACATGGGAATGAGAAAGTCTTCATGGGAGAAAACATCTCGGCGGTTTTTCAGAAGAAGATGCCACAGAAATGCAAGGACCCGGGGATGTTCACCATCCCAATTAAAATCGGTAATTGTCTGATTGAAAAGGCCATGCTTGATTTGGGGGCATCGATCAATGTGATGCCCCGTTCTATTTTCAATAGCTTGAACTTGGGTCCACTGAAAGACACGAGGGTAGTCATCCAACTGGCGGACCGAAGCACCTCGTTTCCGGACGGGGTGATTGAGGACGTGATAGTTGAGGTGGATAATCTCATCTTTCCAGCAGATTTCTATGTACTTGACATGCATGGAAATTCGCCCGATTCCACTCCAATCTTGCTTGGGAGGCCGTTCTTGAATACCTCCCAAACAAAGATTGACGTGCGAGAGGGAACTCTTAGCATGGAATTTGCTGGCCAAGTAGTGCAATTCAATATTTTTGATTCAATGAAATATCCTGAGGATTTGCATAGTGTTTATTCTATTGATGTCATTGATGTTATTGATCCCCTTGTGGAGGAAGTGTTTGAGTGTTATTGTAGGGACGAAGAAGCAATTGAATTGGCGGCCGATCTAGAGAGGATAGAGCCGATGGACACCAAGAAAGAGTTTGTGGGGACAGTGGAACAATCGAAATCATCCAAGCCTTTCCGAACCAAGTCCTTTCCCAAATTCTTACCTTTGCCTGACCCTCAAGAAAAGCTGCTACCTTCTACCATCAAGGCACCAACCATTGAGCTCAAAGCGCTTCCCCCCCATCTCAAATACGCATATCTTGGGGAGGATGAAACCTTACCGGTGATTATCTCATCAAAGCTCACATCCACTCAAGAACAAGCATTGATCGGGGTCCTCAAGATTAACAAAGAAGCTATAGGTTGGACTATTGCTGACATCAAAGGCATTAGTCCATCCCTATGCATGCACCGGATATTGTTGGAGGATAATGCCAAACCAAGTCGGGAACCTCAAAGGCGGCTTAACCCACCTATGATGGAGGTGGTAAAGACGGAGATCATCAAGCTACTCGATGTTGGGATTATTTATCCAATATCGGATAGCAAATATGTGAGCCCAACACAGGTCGTGCCCAAAAAGTCGGGAGTGACGGTGGTGGAGAACAAAGACGGGGAAATGGTTCCCACCCGCTTGCAAACCGGATGGCGAGTGTGCATCGATTACCGCAAGCTAAATGCCATGACCCGCAAAGATCATTTTCCTTTGCCATTCATTGACCAAATGCTTGAGAGATTGGCCGGGCATTCCTTCTACTGCTTCTTGGATGGATATTCCGGATACTTTCAAATAGCCATCTCTCCAGAAGATCAAGAGAAGACCACTTTCACATGCCCCTTCGGTACTTTTGCATGGAGGAGGATGCCATTTGGGCTATGCAATGCCCCGGCCACCTTTCAAAGGTGCATGGTAAGTATTTTTTCCGAATATGTTGGGAATATTATTGAAGTTTTCATGGATGATTTTAGTGTGTATGGTGAGTCTTTCGAAAAATGCCTTGATAATCTTGCTAAAATTCTGAAAAGGTGCATAGAAACAAATCTTGTTTTGAATTGGGAGAAATGTCATTTTATGGTTGAGCAAGGCATCGTTCTTGGGCATATAATTTCATCAAAAGGGATTGAGGTTGATAAGTCTAAAGTTGATTTGATTGTTGCCTTGCCTTACCCCGCAACTGTGCGGGAAGTTCGATCGTTTCTTGGCCATGCAGGTTTCTATAGGCGTTTCATTAAGGATTTTTCAAAGATCTCTGCCCCTCTGTGTCGGCTATTGCAAAAGGACGTTGAATTTGAGATGTCAACCGATTGCAAGATGGCCTTTGATCAGCTCAAGGAGGCCCTTACATCGCCCCCCATCATCTAACCTCCGGATTGGACACTGCTGTTCGAGATAATGTGTGATGCAAGCAACTATGCAGTGGGAGCTGTATTGGGACAACGGAAGGAAAAAGCAGCCCATGTGATCTACTACGCCTCAAGGACCCGAAATCCGGCACAAGCAAACTACACCACCACAGAAAAAGAACTCTTGGCCATAGTTTTTGCTTTAGAAAAGTTTAGGTCATATCTGCTTGGTACTAAGATTATCGTTTTTTCTGATCATGCAGCTCTTCGGTTTCTATTATCAAAGAAGGAAGCTAAACCTAGACTTATCAGATGGATTTTGCTACTTCAGGAATTTGATTTGGAAATCAAAGACAAGAAGGGAAAGGAAAACTGGGTGGCGGATCATTTAAGCCGTTTGATACAAGAGGAGGACGAAATGCCCTTGAAGGAGAGCTTTCCAGATGAGCAATTGCTAGCCATGACAAGCACAAAAGTCCCTTGGTATGCCAACATGGTGAATTATTTGGTGTCCAAAAGATTTCCTATTGGGATGAGTAAGCCGCAGAAGGATAGGTTGAAGAGTGAGTCGAAGCATTTTGTTTGGGATGATCCATACCTGTGGAAATATGGGTCAGATCAAGTAATCAGGAGATGCATTCCCGAAGACGAAGTGCAGTCGGTGTTGAATTTTTGCCACTCACATGCTTGTGGAGGCCACTTCGGGCCGAAGAGGACGGCATACAAAGTGCTTGAGAGTGGATTGTTTTGGCCCACCATATTTAGAGATGCCCTTGTTTTTTGCAAGTCCTGTGACAACTGTCAAAAGACGGGAAATGTCTCTCAAAGAAATCAAATGCCCCAAAACCCGATTGTAGTCTGTGAAATTTTTGATGTTTGAGGTATGGACTTCATGGGACCGTTTCCCTTGTCTTATGGGAATTTGTACATATTGTTGGCTGTTGACTATGTGTCCAAGTGGGTGGAGGCGAAAGCAACCCGAACCAATGACTCTAAAGTTGTGGCCGAGTTCGTCCAATCCAACATTTTTGCTCGTTTTGGGATACCAAAAGCCATTATAAGTGATAGAGGCACGCACTTTTGCAACCGAACAATCAACGCATTGCTGAAGAAATACGCTGTATTGCACAAAGTTTCGACGCCTTATCATCCACAAACCAATGGGCAAGCCGAAACTTCGAATCGGGAAATCAAGTCGATATTGGAGAAGACTGTGCAACCAAATCGCAAGGATTGGAGTTTGAGGCTTAATGATGCATTATGGGCGTATAGGACTGCCTATAAAACTCCAATTGGTATGTCTCCTTTTCGACTCATTTATGGAAAGCAATGTCATCTCCCGGTGGAACTTGAACATAGAGCCTATTGGGCTATTCGAAGATGCAACATGAACCTTGATGAAGCCGGTGTACACCGAAAGCTCCAATTACAAGAGCTCGAAGAAATTCGGAATGAAGCCTTTGAAAACGCCATGATCTACAAGGAGAAAACGAAGGCTTTTCATGACTCGAGGATTACCCGAAAAACGTTTGCGGTTGGGGAGAAAGTGCTACTATATCACTCTCGGTTGAAGTTATTTCCGGGCAAACTCCGTTCGAGATGGGTAGGACCCTTTGTGGTCACTAAGGTGTTCGATCATGGAGCCATTGAAATTGAAAGTGGTAAAACCGGAAAAATCTTCAAGGTCAATGGGCATCTTCTCAAGCCTTATCTAGAGCATATTCAAGAAAGCCCCGGTGCAGAAGAAAGAGTGGAAGACTCACCACCAAACTAAAAAAGCGTCCGTCGAGCCAACGACGTTAAACAAAGGCGCTTGTCGGGAGGCAACCCGGCGTTTACTCGTTTTCTCTCGTATTTTAAATTCATAGCTTAGTAGTTTTACTATTATTTGCATATTTTGAATTGTGATGGTTAAAATGTGTGCAGGTACCACAAACAAACCAAAGCCAAGACATGGTGTAGAATGGGGGTGAAGAACACCAAAAAGGGTGGAAAAATGCAGGGGAGAACCATCTCGGCCGAGACACAGAAGAAATCTCGGCCGAGACCCCAAGTGAGTGAAAAGCCAAATTTTTCCCTGGAAGCCTTTCTCGGCCGAGACACATGTCTCATCTCGGCCGAGACCAAAAGATGCAAAAATCTGGAAAATTTGCTGGAAGATAATCTCGGCCGAGACAGTACCTTATCTCGGCCGAGATTCAGACAGGCCCAAAATGCAGAAATTTCTCTGGAAGCACATCTCGGCCGAGACGGATTTGAAAGGAAATTGAGCCAAATTCTCTGGAAGATCATCTCGGCCGAGACAGGACCGAATCTAGGCCGAGACGGGGGTTGTCCAGAATGGAGGCAAATTCGCTGAAGAACAATCTCGGCCGAGACATACATGAATCTCGGCCGCGACGGGTTTGTCCAGAATGGGGGTAAAAATGCTGGGATTACATCTCGGCCGAGATACTACAAAATCTCGGCCGAGATTCCTTGCCGGGTCAAGTTTTCCTGAAGGCATTAAACGGATCTCGGCCGAGACACAGAGTCCAAATCCGAATCTCGGCCGAGACGGAAAACAGGTATAAATACCCCCTGCGCGAAAATTAGGTCAGTTCTTCCCCAAATTTGCGATTTTCACACACTCACGCACACACTACTCCAATAATCACCTTTGCACTCACTTTCCACCTCTAAAATTCACACCACACCTCACTCACATCACCACACCAACTCTCCCTCGAAAATATTTGGATTTGGAGCACATTTGAGGTCGATTCAAAAAGGGCACGAGCAACCCAAATTCAAATTTTTTTCGGTTAAACTCAACTGGTAAGTATGGCTATCTCCTCCTTTCGATTCATTGTTGCGTATTAGTGTATACATTGTTGAGATTGAAAGTTAATTTCACGTTTATATGCATATTCGTTGAACTTGGTTATACATACAAGTACTTGTATTGATTTTTTGCCATGAGATAAGTGTTATGCATGTAAATGATAAAATTGAGTGATAGCTCGTATGTTTGACTGATGATAGAGTGGGTGGCATGTTGAGTATGATCTTGTGAGTTTTTGAAAAGGCTAAATTCGTTGTGGCATATTATCAAGCACGTGCTAGGCGTTGAATTCGACTACATTCTCTGTTTCTTTTGAGACGACTTGTTGATATTATTGTAATGTGTGACCTTATTTGAATATGATTTGGTTGTCATTGCATAATCGATATATTTTGTCTTGTTTTTGTTAGAGATATAGTTAGATTCAAATGAACCTAGGCACTTCTTACTTGCACTTGAACTAATTATTTTGCCACAAGTTTTTGATTATTGAATTGTTGATTTTAGGTACCCATGGCACCTCCGAAACCCACAAAAGGCAACACCCAAGAAGGCACTTTGGGCCGAAGAGTCACGCAAAAAATCCGAAGAAGCCAAGCCAAAGGCAAGGAGAAGGCCGTTGAGCCTACTCCGGAGGTTCCTCCACCGGAAGTCCCACCGACTGCCACTGACAAATCCACAAAGCCCATAGATTTTGATATTGTGCTGGGAACAGAGGAGCAACAAAAACGTTTTGATAAATTGATGAAGAGGGGGGTGTCAGCAACCCGATATGGCGATCCCAAGATTTTAGACGCCATGGGCATCCGGCAAAATGTTCTGGTGTTGCTAGACGAAGCAGGTCTAGTTCAGTGCCTAGCACCCCGACCAACCTTCCTCAAATTTGTACTCGAGTTCTTCAGCACACTCGAGATCGAGGAGGAGGTCCTTTCCGGCGTTTCAGTTCATCATTTCAAGTTCCAGCTTCTTAACGAACAGAAGACACTAAGCCACGACAACTTGGAAAAGATATATGGCTTCAAGCCTAGAGCCTACGGTGATAATCATGCGTTGAGAGAGTTCAACGTGCAACAATTTTGGGAGCAAATCACTGCCGCCCCCGGAATAGTTGCACCTCAAGCGTATGATCCAAGGGGCTCCAGGCTCACCGCCATTCGAAACCCCGTCGTGAAGTATTTACAGAAGCTGTTGAGCTCACCATATGTGGCCGGAAAGAGATCAGCTCGCCCCGATTATACGAGATGGAAATTCTTTGGGCCATCGTGGATCGGAGAAAGAGGGACTTCCAAAAGGATTTGGCATCATGTTTTCAGAAGATAGTGAAAGAATTGAGGACGGAGAGAAAAAGAGAAACGAAAATGCCCGACCCGATCTATTGTGGGGCGTTGATAACCCCTATACTCGAGCACTACAATGTTCCCCTCCCAGAGTACACACCGATCACCACTGATTATTATTTGGATTGGGAAGAGATGGAGAACATGCGCATTGCCATGCTCGGGTACAAAGAGGGCACATCGGGTCCGGCTGTCCCTTACGTTCTCCAAAACGAGGAACCTTACCTCCGCCTACCTAACCCCGGACTGACTTACATCACTCACCTGGCAAGCAAGCTGAATTTGGAATTGAGCTCCGAGGCGCACCTCAATGCCTCCTTGGAGCCAAACCGGGAAGAACTGACCAAATTCAAGCGTGCTAAAAAGCCACGTCCGGTGGCACGGGTTCGGAGCGTAGGGGTTGAAGGGGAAGGAAGCAGCCAACCAGAGCAACCGTCCAGGAAACGACCATCTACTGCCATTCTAACTCAATCTGAGTTCCAGGAACGACAGGAGGGCTTAATGGCGGCCATGGGGGACGAGATCAAAGGCGTCAGAGCCGAATTGGTGGAGCTACGAGCATCTATTGGAGCTGAGCTAAGAGGAATCAAGGAAACTATCCAAGAAAATCAGACCAAGATTCTCGACCTTTTCAAGTCAATAAAAGGATGTTTCACCGGCTCGAGCCCCCGACCTTCCCGCTCGCTGTGAGTAGAGCGACCGAGAAGTATTACCTTTTTGTCCCAAACTTAGTTGCAAAACTAAGTTTGGGGGAAAACAAATAGATAAGACCATTTCGGTTGCTCGAAATCCCCTACCCCCCGTTTTTCTTCTTTCATTATCTATATTGTTGGCCTGTGAGCCATTTGACATGATTTACTTGTTGGATTCGTTGTGATGGCCTGTGCGCCAATTTGATTTATATATTGATTGCTTTTGTGATATTGTCCATTTGTATTGTTGGTAATATTGCCGGCCTGTGAGCCATTGTCATTTTTATTAGCCTTGGTTGGTAATATTATTACATATGCATTTGGCCATTTCGGATTCTTGAATAATCATTGGGTGCCTTAAAGTCAAATTGTTTGTTTGGTTGATAAGTACGCACACATTTTCCCCTTATTGTTGTAGGCGTAGGATTCTTAATAAAATAGTTCATCTAGTTAATGTTTGTGAATAAACGTTTAATAAAATGGTTAAGTTCGGCGAGCCACCAAATTGTACTCCTCTTTTTCCACAAACTAAGTTTGCAACTAAGTTTGGGGAGGGGGTGGGATTCGTACAAATTGGCAGCTCGAGAAAGCAATTGGATGAAGTTTAGGACGAGAAAATGTGGCATTGATTAATGATGAAAGTTTTTGACAAATATCTTTGAAAGAAGCACATGGTAGAGCATGATAGACTTTTGAAACAAAATTGAACATACACTCAAAACTTTTGATCAAAAATTGCAACCGAGTGAGTTTTTGAGCTTTAGAAGATACTCCCGCCTTTGGAGTAACGTAAACTTTCTTTCGGTGTGAAATTCATTGAGTGCATTTAGTTGTCTCTAGAACTTGCCTTGATTCTCTATTTTGCATGAGTCGGTACATTGTGTGACATTGAAAACGATCTTTGGCAATCCTTGATTTGAGCCTACTTTCAAGCTTGAAAACACATCCTTTTTACCTAATTTGATATTGTCTCTAGTTGAGCCCCTTGAGCTTTTAGCCTTTTGTTTGACAACCCAATTCTACAAGCCGAAACCCTTTCGATTAGCCTTTGAACCTAATTGGACTATTTGAGTATGAGGGAGGTGGTTGGAAGGTAGTCGGGTAATTTGGGATTGAAAAGAGTGAACTATTGGGAATATTGAAGGGTGAAAGGAATTGTAACAATAGGAAAAGAATCGAGAATACTAGTCCTCTCCAATTTTTGTTTGTGTATTAAAAAAAAAAAAAAAAGTCGAAAATCGGAAAAAGTCGAAAAATCAGAAAAACAAAAGAAAAAGTTAGTTGTATATACTCATTTGTTACTTTTGATTTGGAGAGGCTAGTACTGTAAATGCCTTTTGATAGATGTTCTCAAAGTTGTAGAAATTCAAAAGAAAATACACTTCAAGGGAAAATTGAGAAAGTATTTAGGTTGTAGACTTTGTGGTAAGGTGAAGAAATCAATTTTTGGGATTGGTTTACTAAGGAAGTAAAGAGTGAGGTAGAGTGACCATTGTTTGAGGGGTAGATGGGTAGTGCACGACTCATTTAGTCCGTTTTATAGTCACTTCTACCCAAAATTATCCCACCTTACCCCAAGCCAACATTACAACCTATTAAAGACCTTTTTGATTCTTTGTCACACATGCCGGTATACATCGAAATTTAGATGATTGGCAAGCTTATGGTAGGCATTTTATGCATTTCAATGTGAGCGTATACACTTCCCTTTTGATACACTTGAGAGTCGAGAGTTACACTCACCATGTGAGGATCTTAAGTTTAGAGTGTTTTGTCTCGAGAGTAGTAGATCTAGTCTATCACACATGCTCACTTTTATCATGAGTTCTTACTCTTTTTCATGAAAATTCTGAAATCAAATGCCACTAAACTTTGCCCTAAACACGTGTTCTTTTGTCTTTCTCTTTATTGTTCGGGACGAACAAGTTTTAAGTTTGGGGAGATTTGGTACACGTGTTCCGTGCACGCACTTTAGGGCACTTTTAGTGTCATTTTAGTGTCAATAACGTGCATAATTATGTGTATTTAGTGTTTTTTATATTCTAATGGGCAAAATAATGCGTTTGAGCTATTTTTGTATTAAGACAGGTGTAAAAAGGGTCAAAATCGAAGATTAAACGACCGAGGAGTCAAGGGATCGATCGAGGCAAGAAAGGAAGAGCCACATGAAGATCTCGGCCGAGACAGGATGTTAATCTCGGCCGAGATGAGCCTCCAGGGAATTTCTAGAGTTTTGCAAGATTGAAGATCTCGGCCGAGATTCAATCCAATCTCGGCCGAGATGAGTCTCCAGGGAATTCTTGAAGAATATCAAAGATGAAGATCTCGGCCGAGATACAATCCAATCTCGGCCAAGATGAGTCAAATCCCAAAAAGCCCTAATTTTCCCTGTTTCACGTCTCGGCCGAGATACCACCAAATCTCGGCCGAGATTGACCTTCGACCCAAAATTCCTAAAAACCCTCTTTCACGTCTCGGCCGAGACACAATCCCGTCTCGGCCGAGATTCACTACCCTGTTTTAAAATTCTGAATACGTTTTTGCCTATTTTTGTCTAGCACTTTCTCCCTTTATATATATATCATCCCATTCGAATTTAACCTAACTTTTAGACAACTTTTGGAGAGCTTTGGATACTTGGAGAGCACATTTCAGCCACCAAAGAAGGAGATTGGACAAGGGATTGAATGATCATCTTCTCCAATTGACATCTTTGGATTTATCCAAATCAGTATCATGTTTCTTCATTTTTCCATTTATTTTCTGATTGTATTAGTTAATATGGGTGGCTAGCACCCTTAGTTCATCCTTGATCATTGTGGAACCTTGAGTCGAGACATTGATGTGATTATTACGGTTAATGTTACCGAGATTATTGTGTATTTAAGTGTTTTGTGTTATTTGCTCTTGTTGATTCACATTTATGAATTAATTATTGGTTTGATCACCCTTTAAGGGATTTGTGAATGTGTTGCTAGAATAGGAGATTACTATCCGTAATTGTAGGATCTCCGATTCCCGAGTAGCGAACAATAATTATTTATTGGGGATAACACAAAGTTCAACCACTAAAACCGAGCTTTCGAGTTTTATGTTGAATTTATCTCGTTGTCCTAGTGTTTAATGCTTTTGGTGATTGAATCTAAGAGAGCTTGTTCGAGGATTCGGTTAAACTGAATAGGGTTAGTCGAAGAGCTTATTTTGATTAACTAAGATTAAGGGACGACAAGGCTATTAGAGCTTGTTAATAGTCTTGAGATAAGGGCTTAAATCACAATTCAATCGGGCATTAACAATAGTTGCATCAATTGTTCAAGACCAAGGGGAAGCATGATCAAGGGTGACTTGTCTTACTATTTGAAAACTAAAACTGAAAAAGATCTCTTCTAGTGTTTTTGAGTACTTGTTTCTTTTAATTGTGTCTATTTCCTTTTAAATTGTCACTAATAGATTGTTAGTTTCCCATCAACCCCCCCTTATTGCTTTCTTAAGTATTTATTTCTTACTTTCTTAATCATAAACCGCTTGACATCATAATCAAAACTGTTCGGCCGTTCCCTGTGGGATCGACCCTTATTTACCATTCTACTAAGTAGGATAGTCGGTAAGGTTTAAGTGTATCTTCATACACGATTTAATTTGGTAGTCGGAAACGACGCTACCACACCTCAAGTAGCCACTACTTACAAACAAAGGTAACCAACAAACATTTTGAGTAGATCATCAAAAGTTTGTTGCTACCATTTCAATGGCAATTTTTAAAAAACAATCTGATTTCAGGATCATCTAAAACCCATCCAGGGGTTTTATCACCAAATTATAACCGAGGGACAACAATCAGCAAAAAAGAAGCCCACACAGAGGCAAAATCACTGAAGCTCAGACAACGGGACAGCAAATCAATACACAGAACCCACACAGGGGTTTTATAACAAAAATATAACCGAGGGACAACAATCAGCATAAACGAAGCCCACACAGAGGCAAAATCACTGAAGCTCAAACAACGGGACAGCAAAGAACTACACGGAACCCACACAGGGGTTTTATAACAACAACATAACCGAGGGACAACAATCAGCAACAACGAAGCCCACACAGAGGCAAAATCCAGCAAGCTCACAAATGGGACAGCAAAGAACATCACATAACCCACACAGGGGCATCATGCAACACAAAAGTTACAAATGACCGAGCATCAACATCACCTAAACAGAACCTAATTCGAATTAAAAATACCCAAAAGGAAAGGGAATAGAATACATGGACCTTTAGGACCGCCGGAACCCAGACAGATAGGCACTCGAGGTACATGGCTCTGAATCCGGGACTAGTTTTCCACAAGCTACCAGGAGCCGAAGGATCCTGCTCAGAAATCGCACCGGAACCCCATTCGCCGTCGAAGTGGCCATCATCGCTTGAATCGGACTCCGGCTCCGGCAACTGTGTTTCTGGAACGAAGGAGTCCTCGGAATCGTATGCTATTTCGTTCATTTCAGGAGAGTCCTCCATAGTTCCACACAAAAGACGCACCTGAAATCTCCCAATCGAAAACCCTAGATTCGCCAATTGTTGCAGAAGAGACCACTCGGATCTCAAACGAGGCAAATCGGGGGTGTTAAGCCAAAATAGACCGAGTGAACGAAGAAGAGATGTCGGTTGTAGATCATAGAACGGAGATTGGAGTTAGGGAAGAAGAGCGGCGCGAGGGAGTTCACAAGAGAGATGAGAGGTTTCCAGAATTTTAGGGTTAGTAAGAGGGGAAATGGGCTAGATCTGTTGGGTGTTAGGATGGGTTGGGTAATGGGTTTTAGTTGGATTAGGATTAGTGTTAATGATTTTGTTAACAACTGAACCAAAAAATTACTAACATAACTAATGGCAAAAATGTAAATCTGTTTAAGTAGTAAGGGTTTTTTTGTAATAAATTATTTCCTTTTCGGGGGTGTGCAAAATAGGGTGGGACACCCCGAAAAAAAAAGTGTGCAAAATAGCATGAGACAGAGGGAGTATTACATAATCTACGGGCAACCTCCCAACCGACCAAAATATATGATTTGTGAAGCACCATAACTAAAGATAATGTTAATTCCTTTGGCCCCTAATCACAGATTACCATAACTAAAAACAAATAAACGCGTGTCACAGAGATTCTCACATCACATGCGCCCATCGTAGCATTTGCGTCTTTTAAAGGCCAAAATACTGTTTAGACCTCCACAGTCCACATATTTCTTCTTCGCTTTCCAGACTCAAACTCCACGGGCATTGTGCCACGTGGCCTGCACTTTATCACTGCCAAAGCATATGATATTTTCTTTGCACAAAGTTGACAGATTTTGATAACATCAAAAGCCTCTCTCTTTCTTTTTCTCTGGATTCTATTTTCTTCTGTTGTCGGATTGATACCATTTCAAGATCTCGTTTTGTCTCTTTCAGGTTGAAATTAAAAGCTTAAAGAAAACAATTATTAAAGTTATAATAAGCTCCTTTTATTCCCATTAACTGCAGAAGCTGTAAATACAACCCTCATTATTACATGAAGATGTCATAGTTCCTTTCTTTTGCTTCTTAATTAGCTTCTCCAAAATCAGGCTGATTCGTAACAGATCTAACCCAAGCCCACTTGTGATCCCTAGTATTAACCGGATTCTTTGCCTGAGCCACTTCCTCCACTGGAATGTACGCGTAGTTCCCATTGATCGGCCCACAAACAAAACCCGTGTATCCTGCCATTGCACCGTGGATGGCAGAGTGGGCCAAAATAGTGCAATACGAATTATCCGTTGCATTGGCAGGTACAGCCCGAACCATATACGTTGGATCAATATACTTCACCGTGAACAGATCTTTCGGGTGATCCCTATCCCACCATTTCTTCAGCTCCGATTTCAACCACCCTCCCACATCCAAGAAAACCGGATTCCCCGATTCATCCTTCTCCTCCACATGAGCTTGATCCGTTTTAGGTATCACATCCTGGCCCGCACCCTCCGCCACCACCACCACTGCATGGCCGTTTTCCTTCAAGCGAGTATCAAGAAATTCAAACAACCCGCCTTTTCCTTCTAAGTAAAAGGAGTTTTCGGGGATCAAACAGCAGTCAACATCACGGCTGCTCAAGGTTGCGTGGAGGGCAATGTGGCCCGTGCTGCGGCCCATGAGCTTCACCAAGCCAATGCCGTTGACTGCACTCTCGGCTTCAGTGTGCGCTGCGTTGATGGCTTGTTGGGCCATCTCTACTGCTGTTTGGAACCCAAATGATCGGTCTATGATGCCAACGTCGTTGTCTACGGTTTTGGGGATTCCGGCTACAGCTATGTTCAGCTTCCGACGCTTGATTTCGTTGAATATCTCTACCATCCCGCGCATAGTGCCATCCCCACCTATGATGTATACCTGTATGTATATGGGTTTAGTATAAGAACATGAGTGGCCTTAATGAGAAGAAATTGTCCCATATAAGTAGATGGCACACTGACACGTACATCCCAAATCAAGGCGTTCCATATCTAAAATCATGTAACTAATGCTCTCATCTGCATTTGCATTTGATTAGGGGCATTGGCTTGAGATAACAGAATTAGGGAATGGAAATCAGACTACTCAATCAAATCCATTCCCTCTGATAACCTATTTTAGGAATAGTTTACTAGAATATTACTAGCTTAAGTAGTCTGACTTGGGGCAAATAAGATCACTTATTGCAAATGGCGTTCCATCTCTTATTCCAACTTCATCATTATGCCTCACATGTAATGTCACCATGTTATATATTATGCATTGATGATGAAGTTGAAATAGAAAATGGAGAGGTGATTCCATCTGAATTTGGGGAATCTAATTTTGGAAATGATCACCTCCTTATTTGGGCTGATAAATAGTGGTATTGGCATAAACATTAGCATCAACTATAACAGTATAATCTTTGTATGGGCCTTTGACTTTGGCAGCTTCAGCAAACAGATTATTCCCGGAATATTCGATATTTCATACTTTATTCGTTCACAATAAGTGTCATTTTAAACCTTTAGTTGGAATTTAATAAATTATGGAATGTACATTAACACTTCTCCATTTTCCTCTCCATTAATTTTTTATTACCGTAAAATTTTCAATCTTTTCTCCATACCTTATTTCTATAATATTATAAGATTTATATGGGAATTTCCTTAGGGTATGTTTATGGAGTGAGTGCAGGGTGTGAGAAATTTGGACGTGAAAATTTTGATTGCATAGATTTTAAATATAATATTTGTTTTGAGAAAGAATATGGTAAAATTAATAGGACACTATCAAATATTCATTAAAAGTTTAAATAATAACTAAAAAAAATATTTAAATTAAATTGTCTCGTCCTCCATCCGGGCATGAAAATTTATAAAGAACTATACCCTGAGATTTAGCTAAGGACAATGTTGGAAGAAATAAGAAAAAAGAAAAAAAATATTAGAATGAGACTTGGGGAGTATATGTTTTCTTTTCATTTGAATAATATGGTATTCAGTCTATGACACTGCTTGATGAATGAAGCTCATTGCTGTTCTATTTGGTATCGAAGAATTTGGATTAGCTACACTGGTTTTTCAAAATTTCTGATGCTATAACCTCAGATTGCCAATGGTACATTTCATCATCACAAAATACATGGATGAGAATTAGAGGGCGGCATATACACGTGGCAATCATTTCTATGTTACAACAAACAATACAAGACACCAACTGATTTAACAGTGTAGATGAAAATATATCCAGTTCACTCTATAAATACCCAAATGAAATGGAATGATAATAATTGTTTTTCATTAAAACCTGGTTGAAGCCTCGATCCTGAATGGCATTGACAATTTTGTCAAGGTGAAAGCCACCCCTAGAAGTCTCAAGCACAGTACCGCCCTTTCTGTGCCAATCATGAACCATCTTAGGGTTCAACTCCACCGGCTCACTCGAATAAAACCCCCGGTAACCCGCTGCCACCCCCAAAATCTGTCGCACACCGTAAAGCTCCCACAGCCCCACCACCAGCTCCCGGATCACCGTGTTCATTCCGGGGCACAGGCCCCCGCACGTCACTATCGCCGCCCGCACCCGGCCCGGCTCGAAGTAAATCTGCTTTCTAGGCCCGGCCCGGTGGTACGCCAGGTGGGGCCCCGGACTGGGGAACTCACCGGATGTATCGTGGAGGATGTTACGGAGGATGACGTCGGAGGGTGTGATATAGAATTCGGATACCGGGTGGAAGAAGGGGTTGTTGTCTAGCGGGTTGGGGTGTGTTTGGAGGTGGGGGAGGGAGTCAGTGAGGTGGGGCAACCGCTGCAACTTGATGTTGGAGATGGTGAATTGTGTTTCTTGGCGGTCACCGCCGTTGTTAGATGGTAACGCCATGGCTAGCTAATTACTGTATACCAGTCGACAGGCTACGTTATATAGTGAAAACCCCCAAATAGGACACGTTTACACCGCCACCACGTGGTGAACTTTTGCAGGTACGGAAACTCTGAATTTGATGGGCCCAAAAATCGTAGTATTACCAGGGAGAATGGACCTATTATGGGCCTCACATAAGTCATAATCAGAATCATTATTCCTTTTGGGCTTCACCTCAAATTACACGTTTCGTATATTACAACCTACTCTAATTTCTAAGAGCACATAACACAAATCTTATTTTGTAGATAAGAATACATATTCAAAAAGATTTACGTTGGTGGAGCTCCCAAAGTCACAAAACTGCTTCATGAAAAATTAATCTTCTAGCTATATAATCTACCTAAAAGGAAAATGACGAACATACATTAATTATACTTAGTCTACACAGCAAAAACAAATACTACCTCCGTCCGCTCTAATTTTTCTATTTTCCTTTTTGGTTTGTTCCAACTTAACTTTCCAGGCCATAAGTAGTAAATTTTTCTCAAAATCTTCACCCTCAAAATCTCCACCCTCAATGTCCACCTTTAATAAAGTCAAACATTCCACAAAATCTATTTTTTCTTAACCTTCGTGCCCGGTCAAAGTAGGAAACTTAAGACGGGACGGAGGGAGTAACTATATAACCTACTGCTGAAAATAAATGACAACATATATTAAACTAACAATGTAAAAGTAATTATATAAAAACAATTTAAAAGTATATTTAATGATCAAAGATTTTCCTTGAAAAAAATTATTAGTTGATGAAACTTTTTAAATAATAGATCTGTTAATCTTTGATCAAGAAACACATCCAACCGAACAAACTAAGACCCCCACACACACTTGGAAAGTAAAAGATGAACCGAAGAGAATTTAAGTGGTTCGGCATTTAAACCTACGTCGACGGGCGAAGGAATGCAATCCACTAATCTCAAGAACAAGAACAAGAGTTTACAACGCTGAAATCACTGAACATGATGAGAGTGATTTTCCCTGGCAAACACTCTTGTTGCTTTCTCTTGTCTACTCATAGTTCTCACACTCTGTCACAGATACAAGTTAACTTGAGAGATTAATTGATACAATTGGGTGACTTGAAATCCAAGGAAAACTCAACTGCTTTCTCTCACCTGTTAAAACTGATCAAAGATGAAACGGTCAGTTAATGCATGCATGCAACTTCATCTTCCACTCACCTTAAGTAGCTCTGAGTTTGACAGCAACAATTCCTCAACAAGATCAATTAAAATGATTTTGGGCTATAATTATGAGTGAGACAATAAGGAAAAAAAGAAACAATGATGCATTAAACTAAGAAAAAATATTTGAGGAAAGATCGAAAAATTACTAGGAAACTTTTACATTTCCAATGCTACATATCATAAACAGGAAAAGGGAAAAGACAGACAAATAACATGGGCTATAGCTAGGGAAGGGTGTGCGTCCTATGCATGAACAACGTACCAGATCGATATTGGTATGATATTGTTGGGCCCCTACCTGGACCTCATTCCATATTGCTATGATATTGTCCGCTTTGGGCCAAGCCCGCACGGATTTGTTCTTGGGCTAACTCCCAAAAAGCCTCATACCAATAGAGATACTTTAATCCTATTAAACCCCATGATCCTCCCATGTATATCCGATGTGGGACTTTGTTGGACAATCCTAACAATGACCACTTTCGCGATAAACTTTTATCTCATAGCTCATCGCTTTCCAACATATCCTTCCAATGTTATCTCTAAACAATTTTTTTAAAAAATCTTATAATTTGGGCAAGAATTATTAAAAGGAAAGATTATTTTGTTCTTTCTATTCATCTTTAATTTTTTTAAAAAAGTCTAAAGTGATATTTTTTTGAAACAGAGAGTATTATATAGGAGCAGAAGACCATATTTAGAATGCTGGAAAAGGTAAATTATGTATCTATCAAAACACAATTGAAGTCTTCTATTCTGATTTGTATTTTATCTTGTATGCAAAAATAACAGTATATGCCACATATATTTGATGACTCATCAATTACTAAATAAAATAAAATGCCTGTGGATACATATTAGTGTGTACACTACTGATGTGTAATAATTTTATCCTTTAATTTTGAGTAAGATAATCTACTTTCCTTTAGCAAAGCTTGATATATCAACTGTGCTCACCATGTACCCACGGTAGGTAGCTAGAGGAGCGAAACTGTATAAAATAGTACATGAATACTAGAGGATCGAGCGGAAAAAACCCATGCACGGCCATAATATGAGATATTAAAACAAATTTAAAAAAAGAAAATCCAGGACATGAGAGTGGAAGATATATGATAAAGCTAGCGGTGATTTACCTGCTTGACTCCCTTGATGCCAAGTAAGAAGTCATCATTTACAGATCTTGATAACCCTCCTCAGTTGGCATCCAGGGAGCCAGGCAGATCATCATCATCCCTCCTCTTTTTCAAACTTCAAACCTGCAAATGATTTTAGAAACACAAACACGCGCATCTAAGGATTTCAATTGAGCTGAATTTGATCAAGAATGAACAAAGTAATTAGAAATATGTATCAGGATCTAGTATATTTCGTCTTCCCTTCCCCACCTTTTTTACTGATGCATGCATGCAGGCATGAAGAGTGTCTGATTTTACACTCATATTTTCACGTATTTATAGCCAATTGCAGCTTTGATTTATTTATCTCTAACCATATACATTGTGAAGAAGAAGAGAAAAGTTGATGGCTAGGACACCAAAAGATACAGAAAAATGAGAGGACGAGAGTGGAACCAAAAGATGGAGCCAAAGCTGCCCAAGTTTCGCAGGTTGCTATTTTGGACATTTAAACAATTCTAATGCCTTTTAACTTCATTATTGTTTTACAGCAAAATACTCTCTTAATTGTATGTCTTATTATAGACCAATCAATATCACTCTAACATGGATGACTGCCTCGATATGACCAAAATAGTCCCCAGCTGGTTTTAGGCACGACAAAACCTCACATTCTTACAAATCACAAATTTGTCATACCGGCATAATTTATATAAATGAATTAAGTTATATAATTAGCCGGCAGTAGTCCACATGGAACGGCTAGTAATACCCTAGTTTTCTTTTTAAATATATCTCGACAATAATTGTTCGATTATTTTGATCAATTGATAAAAATATGTTGTTACATTAACCGAACATGCTTTGTTATTTTCGATTGACTACTTTATTTTCACATTTCAAAAAGTTTTGTTAGTTCAACCAAAAATAAAAAATAATTAAAGTTTTCGCACCTATTAAGAAATTGGAAGTCCAAATAGTTCATGTTTTGGGCATTCTATGTATATATGGAAACATGGGGAAAAAATTAATATTAATCCTGTATGTTAGGTCGTGTCCAATAAAAGTCCTCTATGTTTGAAAAATTGTCCAATTTAAGGACACTACTCATTTTCGGCGACTAAATTCGCTGGAATCTTGCATGTGTCGCGCACGTGAGCCTCAAAATTGGGGCTTTCCGGCGAGGGCGTCTACGTGACTTAAATTTTCCCACGCGGCTTGCCACATCATTTAATGAAAAAGAAAAAGAAAAAGAATCCTATATTACACATCAGAAATCCTAAACCCATTTGTACGCTATTAAACATCAAGCAACCACCACTACAAGAAAAATAATTGATTGCGACGGAAATTTCCGTCACAATGAATGAATAGTGACGGATTAGTGACGGAAATGTTTTGTTACAAAAACCTTTGTCACTAAACCGATAATGACGGATTTTTTATTCCGTCACTAGTTTAGTGACGGAAATTCTGTCACAATTCTAAAAAAATACGTCATAAAATTATGACGGAATATTTCCGTCACTAAATAGCAACGACTAAAATTCCGTCACTAGTCCGTCACTACAGAATTAATGACGGAATATTTCCGTCACAAATTAGTGACGGAATATTTCTGTCACTATCTTGCCTATATTAGTAACGGAATTATTCCGTTAAAAAAAAAAAAATCCGTCTTTATTCCGTCACTATACTATCTAACTTTCTTTCTATAATTCTCTTTATATTATAATGTAGAACCTGTTATGAAAATTAATTTACACTTAATAAAATATAAAATTCGTAGCAAACCTTATGTAATACGATAAACGACATGTCAATCTATCAAAGTTTCAAAACGTTCAACATAAAATATAGTTTTATCATCAAATGTCTAATAAGAATCAAAATATATAGTTCAAGCATAAACCATAGTTTAATCATCATCTAAGTAAGCATCATCCTCCTCAAAATCATCACCACAAGCGTCATCCTCAACATCATCACCACAAGCATCGTCATCCTCAACATCATCACCACAAGCATCATCCTCCTCAACATCATCACCACAAGCACCGTCTTCAACATAAGCATTGTCCTCAACATCATCACCACGACCTGAAGTTCGGGAGGGGGGTTGGACAAATGATGGAAGTAAACCTTTGGATTGAAGTTCTTGTAACATGAGTGTGACAGTCGATAGTACTCGAGCATCGAATGTTGCCTCAAGCTCAGCACGTATCTCAGCTGTTATATCAACTTTCATGGCATCTACTCGTTGAGTGACTTGTTGCCTAAACTCATTAAATTCCTTTCAGCAAAAGGGAAGAAAGTATGAGAGTCCCATGATGTAAGAAAACACACATATGATGGAAATGACAACCAAGTAAAAAAGTGTGCATACACACAGTTACAGAGAGTGTTAGGAGTAACATGAAAGTACTAGCCACAAAAATATTAATAATGTTATACATCCACATGCTGACACACGTGCGCCCTATAAACCCATAAGCAAATAATTATGTATCATTATCTTATTATTTTTCTCTAAATATTTACTAGTGTGAAGGCTCGACACCTTTTCCAGGCCCTTAGTGCAGGCCCACAATGTATTCAGAGACCAATAATCGACATCATATTAGTTCAATTTTTTTTATTAGAAGCCTATAAAAGAATGGGGCCAAAATGGTACAAAGAAGGGCGAGAGCATTTTATTGGCCCAAACCAACAAAATAAAAGCATAGATGCAAGCAGAGGGATCAACTTCTTTATGCAATAAAAGTAGATATATAGTTATGAAGAAAAATCAGCCTGCTATTAATGGTTCGCAATGGCGAGAAGGAACAATGTCATCTTCAAACATAATGTGAACGATCCCGCATTCCAAACACCTGCATAAATTCCAACAATAAAACAAGAGCCTACCCAAACACATCATATCTCACTCCCATACAAAACATGCCCCAATCATAATCACCATAATATCACAACCAAAGACAGAGAGTTTAATATAGACATATACACAACAAATTACGCGTAAAAAGTTAGTGCCTATGGTGGGTCTAATCTCAACTCAACTCACGACTAAACCTTTGATAATAATCAACAAAATTTATTTGTCAACTCACCGGAAGAAGTGAAGAGCAGACGGATAATGAGAGTAAAAAAAATATTAGAAGGAATATATGTCTGCAACTTAAAACATATAAAAATCAACGGAAAACTCCAATTAAAGTTCTGCAAACCATTAAACTTTGCTCAATCAACCAACTCTCTCGTAGCATGGTTATTCACGTGCGTGCACACACTAAGAATTTATAAAAGAACGAAGATCAAAGGACGCACAATGCGTGAGTAAGGCAAAATGAATAAAATAAACAAAACGAAACAAGATAAAATTAGAATAACTAAATAGATAATAATGCCCCCACCATCTTCATTTAGATTTTTAGTTTAAGGAGATGAAGAGAAAAGAAAGCCACGTGGTACTCATTATTATTGATAGAATGAAATAGAAGATCAGAACAGATATAATGCCATTCAACTAATTTGTGTCTCTATAAATTAGGAGAATCAGATTCTTCACAAACATACTAATCAACTTGCATTATATTCTCAAAGTATTTCCACATAAAGTGCACAATTTTTCATTCACTATATTCTGAAATGCACACTTTTTTTCCATATAAATGGTAGCTCTTTCGTTCAGCAAAGTGAAACAGAGTATCACTATGCATACTTCTGAATCTGAGGATCAAGAGGTTCTCCACAATGATAAAGGATTGATTCACAGGCTCGAACCCCCCCCCCCCCATAGAACTATGAAAAATTAGAAGCAATTTAAAACACCCCCCCCCCCCCCCTATAGAACTAAAATATTTTCGCAAATAATCAAAAGGATGCACTAAAAACACTTTCTTGAGCACATATAAATCAACAAAATAATCACCCACATTCTGCAATCAAAACCTGAAATCAGATTATCTAAATAATCACCCACATTCTGCAATCAATGTTCTCTGAAACCATTCTCTGCATCAAAATAATTTAGTTGCTAATTTTATAAAATTTCCATAAACTCTTCTTTTTTCCTAAAGCACCTACCACTACAAATTAGATTACGAGTTTTTCTTTTCTTTGGGCGGTGACCTTCAATTTTTTTACCCTTTTTTGAAATTATTACAACGGAAAAAGAAATTATAACTTCAGAATGAGGGAATTCGAAGATAAGCAAACTTTGCCATCATCGTTTTACACATACGAGCAAAGGAAGCAATCATCATCGAAGCAAAGCTCAAATCTACATTACTTGAATTCAATCAGCAAACAGAAAATTCAAAATTCACAACTAGCCAGTATAGTGTCAAGGCATGAAGTCCATCATAATTCAGAAACCAACCACAAAGCTAGTACAACAACAATCCAAGGAAGAAAGGTTAATTCGATCAGGAAACAGAAAATTTAAAATTCACAAATAGAGAAGACAAATGTTGAAGACTCCACCTTACCTGTTAACCTCAGGCGGCAGGCGACATGCGAAGGAGAGGAGACGTCGAATTCTGGGCTAAGGAGAGGAGACGTCGAATTCTTCACTCTTCGAGGTCGGTCGCAGACTCAGGCGACTCAATGGATCCCGTAACAATCACTGAGCTGACTCGCCGGGCTGAATCAGTGAAGCAGCGCCGCGAGAAATGTCGCCGCCATTGGAGAAGAAGTCTCCTTAAATCGCAGAAAAATCTGTGCCGCAATCCCCAGCAATCCCTTCCACGACTGGGGATGAGAATCGCGACTGATCTAGGGCACAACTCAAGAGTTTCGTCTGATCTAGGGCACAACTCACCAAAATTAAGGAGACGTCTGGTGGATTCAACAACAGTCTACTACCGGTGCAAAATGAGAAGTGGTAAGTTTGGGGAAAACTGAATGTGGAAAAACTGAATATGTAAAAACCAAGCAAGCAATTCTCAATAATTAATAGGTGTCCTGGTGGTAAGCAACTTGCCTTATATCCAACAGGTCAGGGGTTCGAAGCTGGCGCATAACGCTTTTATTTTTTTAAGCATTGGAGGTCTAAAACGACGTCGTTTGGTATAGTGACGGAAATATTTCCGTCCCTAATTAATTAGGGCCAAAACGATGTCGTTTAGGGGTATAGTGACGGAATTTTCCGTCACTATTCCGTCACTAAACTAGTGACCGAAAATTCCGTCACTGAATAAGTGCATTTACATGGGCATTAAGTAATGACGGAATATTTTCCGTCACTACATAGCAACGGCTAAAATTCCGTCATTAATCCGTCAATACAAGATTAATGACGGAATATTTTCCGTCACTACATAGCAACGACTACAATTCCGTCATTAATTTGTCAATACAAGATTAATGACAGAATATTTTCCGTCACTATATAGTAACGACTAAAATTTCGTCATTAATCCATCAATACAAGATTAATGACGGAATATTTTACGTCATTACATAGCAACGACTACAATTCCGTCAATACAAAATTAATGACGGAATATTTCCGTCACAACATTACGGTTTAATGACGGATTTTTTTCCGTCACTAAATTCCGTCATAATTCCGTCACTAAGTCGTTGCTAATACTCAAACACTTTTGTAGTCCCTATCCGTCTCTATTCTGTCACTAGTCCGTAATTAGATTGTGACGGAAATTGTCCGTCACTAAAATCAGTCATTATCTGTAATATTTCTTGTAGTGCACTTCTCTCTCTTCAAACGCGAACATATCCCCCCTTCTAAACCCTAAATTTCATATACAAGAGCTCCGAATTAACCCCCCAAATTCGATCGTTTCTCTCAAATGTCGGAGGGATCTTACGGGTCGAGAGCCGGGGATATGTCAAGATGCTATTGCACTCGCTGAAGTTCATGCTCATGCGATCTTCGGGCAGTTGTAAGAGCGTCGAAGACGTTGGAGAACTACGGGAAGATTACGGATGCATAAATTATAATGTAAGTGTAGCAGTTACTGTTGTAATCTCTTTGTTGCTCGTGTCGTGCTTAGTTGAAGATTTTCTGAAAAGTTCGATTTTTTGGTAAACCCAATTGCACAAATTTGTGAAACTCGGTGGGATATAGTAAAAATTGAGCGATTATGGCGTATATCAGTGAAATTTGTGATTTTATTTGCGTAATTAATTGTGGTAGAAAATTGTCGAGGGCTGGTTTGTTCAACCTAGTAACTGCGACCCATCTTCGGGAAATTTTGTTGGGTTTGAAAACCATGGAACGCTGTGGGACTTGTTGAAATTCGGCAAAATTAGGTTGAAATTTGTTAATATCGATAAGTCTGATGACATCTGCAGAAACTTGTATGTAATTGCTTATATTTTGTCCATTTTACTTTGCTTCTGAAATTGTTGATAGTGGAATGATTTTTCGATTTGTAGTGCAACTCTTTCGTCTGGCTTGACGATGTTGAAATTGGTGTGAATGGTTGCACATTTATAGCTTGGAGGCAAGAGAGGTACTTTATGAAGAATGAGTTGGAGGAGTGGAGGAACTTGAGTAAAGAATCACGGAAGGAGGCAATGTGTTTAAAGTACGAAATCTGTTCGTTGAAGGAGGAAATAACTAATCTAATGATGAAGCAATAAGATGTGGAAAGTCGTGATTGTGATGCCGATGCTGTTAGGCTTTTTATTTTATTTTTTTCTTCTAGGGCGTCTCCGCTTATGGTGAAGATGCTCAACTAGTGTCCGAAGTGAAATACTTGTCGAGGATATTTTGTGGTTGTATAATGTACTAATTTAACATTTTTAGCTTGTAGAATTTCTAATGCAAGAATGTAATGCATTAATTTAACATGTTTGTTGTCCAATTTGTGTGTGTTGTCATGCTCATCGAATTGCATTCCAACATACCAAAATAATTTACTTATTGCATATGTTGCAAATCTGTTGTGCAAAATTGATTTTGTGTTGCACTAATATCAACATTGATTGAGGTCAGTAAACTTGAAATCAAGTTGTTCACTCACATGCTGGATGGCTTCATTTGTACATAAACATATACTTGTAATCTTTTTAGTTCTCTGTTCATCAATTCGAGATACAATTCTTGATTCCTAATTTAGTCTTGAATTTACCTGCTACTAAAAGAACTTAAGGGAGAAATAACAAGCTCATAATAAAAAGAAGATTCACCCTGAATTTTTTGCAAAATGCAGTTGAAATGTGCATATCAATCACATAAAAGTGGGCACTATGCAGCTTATGGCAGATCTGCGAAAAAAACTAAGGATTGTAGATATGTGCATAATAAGCAGCCTATAGTGTAGCATTAAGCTATAGCTATTACAGTTTGGCCAAATAACACTCCAATAAAAAATTACAATCATAAAAAACTGAACTTTTTTAGAAAGGACCTAATGCATCCCACTAGAGTTGGGTGCATCTGACATCTTTAGGTACTTCTTGCTGTTCACCTTCACCACCTCCTTTTGGAAGTTTGTTTCTGGTCCTTTTAGTCCAATGTGATGTTATTAAACCTCCTGTCCATAGTGCTGGGCCCCTAATTTGAACTCCCATTGCTCTTGGCGGGGGAGGTACAGTCGGCGCATTATGGTAGACGAATTTAGATCACTCTTGAGTTTCTTGCGTTGAAGCTGGAGGTTCATCCAAGCCGGAGTTATTGATTATATTATTAGCTGGAAGGTTTAATGTTGCATCATTCTGCACATAAACCTATACAAATGTATGTGAAAATGTCATTCTAAATAGATTCTAACATATTAGAAAAATCATGAAGTTATTTTGTGCTGCCAAATAGTTACATACCTTTCTTACCTTTTGACTTGCAGGTTTTTCCACTTCAGCTTGACTAAATTTTTGTCGAACTCCGACATAGTTCTCATCACGACATGTTTCTTGTGGTGGTCGTGGGTCTAATGTCCTTTTTAACATCTACAATTGCTCAAACATGCTGGGCCCTGGAATTGTTTGACTCGGGCTTGGCACGTAAAATTGAGAAGTTTCATTTTCAGTTTGGACTTGGGTTGGAAACAAATCCGCGAGCTCAGGCGGCATTTGTGGCACCGGGGACTTACACTACTACGTACACGTATGAGAACCATAAAGCTACCAAATTCTATTTTAGCAAAACACAACACGTTTTCTTTTGGCTAGTTACTAACAAGTCTGTTGTGAGGATCAACTGCAACAATCTTTCTCGGCCTACCTTTTTTTTTTTTTTTTTTTCGAACAGTCTCATAGACCTTTTGTTGGACAACCTTCTCCTTACCTTTCACTCCAGTAAAAGATTCCTGCCAAGATATTTTCTAATCAAAAGCTTGCTAAATCTAATCAAGTGCAAGAACAAATAAAAACTAATAACTAAAAAAAATCAGCAGCATACAATCTACTCATATGCAAACAAGTCTATAATTCTCAAAGAATTACCCCACGAGAAATAAAATCAGCAACAACATACAATTAAAAGCAACAACACCATACCATTTAAAACAATATAAACTTAATACATGGCCATAAACTATTAAGCAGTATCCCAGTAATGTATTAAAGCTGATCACGACACGCAACTTAAAATCAGCAGCAACATATAATTAAAAACAACCTAAACTCAAAGTATGGACCAGAATGAAAAGATTGTATACATGTAATAGATTCCAAAAACTGATAGAGAGAACATGGCACCCTGAAACAATTGACGCCAAAAAAAAAAAAAAAAAAAAAAAAAAAACGAGCATGCTTTTATTTCTACACAAACAAGTGAAACTTCCACGTTGAGAAAATTTTAACTCTTTACACTAGTGACTCATAGATTGAGCAACACACTACAATGGTTCGAAACAAAAGAATAAATCAATTCCTACTTGCAAAAGAAATTAGTCCAGACTAGACGAAACAACTGGCGTGATGGTACAAGTACATCAATATAGAAAGGCCAATTACTTGAAAACTAAAATATAACTTATGTGATAATTGACGATATTAGTAAAGAATTCCAAAGCTCCTTAAAATAATGTTTAGTTCCACCAGTTATGACAATGATAACACTGAAATTCATATTAGGCGTCCATACAATTCAGAAGTTGGCCTCTTTTCATGAAACTCCAAATATACCTCCTGTATACCTGGTTCATCAGGAGACGCTCAACAGTTTCATTCTAAGCTGTTGTTCCCTCAGCTTACAATAAAATTGAAGGAAAAATATACATAAATTGGACACAATAACATATTAAAGGTAACAAATACCTGTTCAAAAGACTATTCAAATTCTCCATAATCCCATCAACATTAAGTGGGCACTTTTGCTTTTTTCATTATGCCCAATTCCTCCACATTTCCCGCACTTAACAGTTTGTTATTATCTCTTCAATCTGGTGGTGCTCGTCTCAGACACTAATTTTTGCTACCACCCTTCGGTTCATCGGGAGCTCTTTTCCTCGCCGTCACTGGCCGGCCTCTTTTTTTTTTTTCTTCCCAAAGTTCGGTGGCAAAGGAGGTATGTATAAGGAATCACCCCACAAACCCTCATAACTTATCCCCATAATTGCAGGTTCGTATACCTTAACATATGTCTCCACGTAATAGTATTTATCGACGAAATCTTTGGGGTTTTTTTCTTGAGACAAGATTGCAGAAATTGCATGGTTGCACGGTATACTAGTTATGTCCCACGACCTGCAGCTACATGCCCACTTTTGTAGGTAAACCGTGTATTGGGTTCCATCAAAACTTCTCACTTGATAGTTGAACTCGTTACACTTGATAGGGGGTTAATTCTGGTGCTCTATCTTGATAAATCTCAAGAATCTTTTCTATCTTCGGACACAATTTTCTCCTCCACCTTGCCACAGCTCGATCGTGATTCTTTTGCAATTGTGTCATAAGGTATACCCTAATCCATTCAAGCATGGTAATGATGGGCTTGTCTATAGCATCTAAAATGGAACTATTAAAAGATTCACATGCATTGTTCAAGAGGATGTCACATTTGGGGTTTTCTCTAAAGAAAGCTTTACTCCATTGAGTTGGTGGCTTATTAGTGAACCACTCCCACGTAACTTGATTGAATTTTGTCATCTCCTTCATCCTAGCCCTCCACCCCGCAGGTTTTGTGGCCTGTGCAGCTGTCGGCAACATTTTCACGTCTAAATGTCAACAATTCAAGCTCCTAAATGTACTTTTGAATAGGAAATATATGCATTGTAAAAATGAGGATAGGAAGGTTGCAAAAAATTACAGATTGTATTTCTATCATGAAAATGCAATCTAAATGTTTGAGAAAATTTCATGAAATAGTCTTTTGCAACATGGCAACTATGAAAATTAAAAAGAAAGCGCTGCCAAAGCAACAAAGTTATGTGTGTTTTACTTTTTAGGATAAAACATGAAATCCAAGTATGTTGTGGCTGTGAACAGAGATTTTGTGGTTGTGAATAAAATTACCCATTAACCAGAAGGAGAAAAAGCGACCCAAGTTCCTCCTCCTCCACCATATTCCGAATTATCATCGGGCTCATCATACCCGGTGGACTACGGGCCGACTTGAAAACAGTGTATTTTAGGAGGATAGACCCTGTTATGCTCAATATATTCCATTCCAAGGAAACTCGTTCCAACCTAACCCGACATATGATATGGGCTCGGCAAGCTTGGAGTGTGAGCTAGGGCCACTCCAGACATTGGTCATTGGGCCTCGAACTCGAGCCGAGTTGGGTAGCTCGAATTTTCAGCTCTACCAACATAATCACTCCATATTTTACATGATTTTCAAGCACTTAACATAGCTAAAACTATGCAAAAGTACGCAAAGTAATGCTTTGTATCCCTTATTTACGCATTTTTGGCGTATTTCACTTGTTTATTTGTTTTGTAATATTTTTAGCAAAAAAATAACTTAATTGAAGTACTTGTGAAATTCCGGTGAAGATCGTGTTACAATAGGGTTCGAAAAGTATTTGGAAGTGATTGAAATCAAGGACTTTGGGCCGGCCCAAAATAAGTAGGACCGGCCCATTTAACGCACAAAAATATGAATGGAGAGGTAGAATGCTCTGCCCTGCCGGGCAAGCCTTTGACTTGCTAAGTGATATGCCAGAGGTGAGAAACGTGAAGAGTCGGAATGCTTGGCTCGACCAAGCAAAACTTTGCTCGGTCAAGCAGAATGATGATGCGGCAATTGCCTCGACCGACCAAGCCTTTGCCGGACCGAGATGTCTTCCATATTTTTACACGTGTAATTTGTTTTCAACAGCTCAAACCAGTTTTCTCCCTACTTTAACTCAGTTTTGTGTACTCCTATATATACCTGGAATCTTATATTGTCAAGATAGATCAGAGTAGCAGAATTTTACCATCCTATTTAGAATATAATTTTATTTCAAGCAAGTAGAATAGTTTAGAGAAAGTAAGGAAAGAGAAACTGTAGCAACGGCTACACGACGGCACACAATCTTCTAATTTCTGGTGATTTGTATTAAACTATATCTTTTAATTAAATACATGTTTTCACGTTTATGATTATGGAGTAGTCGTTTATATATTAGGAATTTATAAAGTAGGATTCAACTCCGACATAAATGATTGTATGATTTATGCTTTTAATTCATATTTGATCCGTACATTGTTATTTGTATGTTGAATTAGCCTGATCACATAGTTTAGCACTTACGAATTGATATCCAAGATCCGAGGAGTGAGGATAATGATGGCCAAACTTCGCATAACATAACCATTCAACATACCGAGAGGTTGAAGATGGTTATGGTGGTATTTCCTAGGCACTGTTAGAAGTTGTATACATAGGCGAACCGAGAGGTTGGTCTGTTGTATATGATCTAAACCTCAAGCACTCCTAGATGAGGTTTGAGATACACATAGATAAGGTAACAATAAGACCAATCTAAATTAGGAGTTATCATTTGTCATTAAGGTTGTAAATGTTTTATGAATCTAGTAACTAGTTATAATTTTCTTTAATTGTCCAATTAATTTTTAAATTCTATAATTTATTATAATATAAAAAAAAAATTAATAGAAAAGGTTGAAAGAATTGTTAAAAAACATTTAATTTTTTGAAATAAGTTAACATAATTTATAGAAAATATAAATTATTTAAAAGTCAGAAAATAATTTTTTTAAAATGTAATTTCATGAAATAATCAGTATTTGTTTTAAATAAGAAAATATATATATATTTTTTTTGTAAAATGTAATTGTGAAACCTTTGTATTTGACACCCTATATGAGGGGGATCTGATGAATAAGAGAACCCTAATTATCAGTGTTCTAAAAGTAGCTAGTCGCTAGTCGGTCGGTCCACTGGGCCTAGCGCCTAGTCGCCGCCTAGGCGGCACCTCCTTAGACGAATAATTTAATTATTTATAAATATTTAATAAGTAAATAATATATAAAAAAAATTGAAATAGCAACCTATTATAAACAAAATATATTTTTTCTTTTAGCCAACATAGTCAAGAATAGTGCAATATTTAATTTACATGTACAGACTACAAAGAAATAAAAATACCGTAAAACCTGAAAGACAAAACTCAATAGTCGATACTAAATAAAGCAATAGGGAAACATTGGCCCATAATATAATTCAAAGATCAAAATATGTCATCCATATATTTTAAACAATAAATTTGAGGTCATTAAGCGAAAAAAATAAACAAATTTTCTTTTTTTTTTTTTAAACAAGGCAGGTTAGGCGGGTTAGGCGGGTTAGGCACCGCCTAATCGGGCTCGGCGGCGCCGAAATTGACCAGCGCAAAAAACTACCGAATAAGAGGAACGGGTCGGGTTTGGGCGCTAGAACAATGCTAATTATTTTGTGTCTCACTTTTGTCTCTCTTGTTTAATTTAGTTTCTCCTACAACACGTTATTAGCAAGATTGTTTACTTCCACGATTATTCTATTCTTTTTTTCTACACAATATGACACGTTATTGTTATTGGTGAAGAATAAGCAAGCAACGAGGAAAATATTCATATATACAATCTTCAATCAGATAAGTTTTCTTTTGGTTTTCGATTTTCGGAATCTGATGTACTAATTTCACTTAAAACCCCCCTCTCAAATTTGTCAACTTTCTTGCAACTCCTATACTATTATATATTATATATTACCGTAATGTAAATCTTGAATGTTAAGATTTGTTGTTAATTTGAATTACTTATTGGAATGCGAAGTGCATCGATTTGATGCACATCGGCAAGTTACTTTTATTATTAATTCGGAGTAATTATTAGACCACTGTAAGTGATCAAATTGTTTAGCCAAGAGAAGCAGTCATATGAAACTTGACGATGTCATGTCAGATATGTTTTTGGGCCAAGAAATCAGGGCTCAGATGAACATAATATAATTAAAAATCATCACGGCTCCGAAGGGCAGTGATTCAATTAATATCATCATCAGGTGTGCAATATCTTTCTTTATATATTATTCTTTATATATATTAGTTGAGTCATTAAGTTTCACATTGGTTTTGGATATGCATGTGATCGAATGCTAAGTGATTTCTATAATCCTTATCATGGCTAACTAATTACTTCTGATGATGATTCATGATAAGAATTAGATTATTAAATTGATTATTTAGAATTCTGGAGAACAAGTTAGTAGCACTGATCAATATGTAAATTTGTATTATGTATGTGTGCGCCTATCTGTTAAATGTGCGTGTGTGCCTATTTGTTAGGCTAATTTTTTACATTTAATCACTTTGCATGATGCTACAAATACAATCATAATTTTGAACAAATGAGAATTGATTTATATGTGTTTATGATATTATGTACTATCTTGGCAATTATGTAACGCTGCACAAGTTTAATGACATCTGTGGACCATTTGAGTTTTAACCTGATCGATACTTTATAATGAAATTGAAAATTATGAATATACTCTTTGAGTAATTTGTAATTAGGAACGAGGATAAGTTTCCTTGATGATTAGAATGGAATTTGATCATTGCTTTGATTATCGGTTTGTTTAAACACAATAAATTATTTATTACCATGATAAAGAAAATCCACGGGAAGCTACCAAACCACTAGAAACCAAGTTTATAACGAAATATTTCCAAAACGTATATAAAAAGAGGTCATGTGACCTACTATCTCAATATCAAATTCAAAAGGGAATAACTAAACCAACTAAACCACATATAAAATATTGGACTCATAAGAAATTGAGTACCACAAATGAAAAAAAGACAACACTTGCCATAATGAATTTCACAATCATACCACTTACCAACCCCAAAGATAGAAGTGTCTTACAAAGTCAAAGTCGATGCCCTAATGAATTTGAGGCAGAACTGTGATTCTAGTTTACGCTGAGTATTATGTTATTAAAGACACCCGATGAACTGCAGGATACCATAAAGGGAATTATGGTAACATTGATAACTCTTATATAACTTCTTGAATTAACCGTTCAGTGGAATGGAAACTAGACTATGAAAGAGTCAATATCTTTAATAATGACATATTGTGCCTAAAAATAAATGTCGCTTTTTGTGTAAAGAAATCACAAAAGATAGTATGATATAAAAAATCTCTTTATTTTTCTACTCCGGTGCTTATACTAGAGAACCTGTATATGCCAGGGTATGAAATAAAAAAATTACAATATTCAATTAGTTAATCAATCAATGTAAGTAGTTGAGAAGCATGATCAGTTTCTTCTAAAAATAACACCAAACACGTTTGGATTAAGAAAATTCCCTAGTGGTGTATTACGTGTCGTCAAACATACACCAAATTAATATATGATTTATACTTATCCTAAACCCACTACTCTAGCTAGTAGAGCGGTAAGTAAATGGCTGATCCCATGAGGAACAATTGAATGGATCTTGTTTTATGTATTGAAAACCTTGATTGACAAAAATGTAAACAAAACAAGAAAACAATAAAGATGGGGGGTCTTGGATGATATCAAGTAACTAACCACTAATGCAGTTAAGTAACCAAAGCAAATTAACCAAAAGCACTTAATAACCTAGCAACTCAAGTAAATAAAAGCAACAAAATGTTTTTTGGTTTTTAAGATATTAAAAAGAATCCAACCATTGATCTAGTATTTCCTTAGCCCGCATTAACTATGTAATTGATGTTATTACCTGATAGATTAGTCCTAAAATCCCTACTCCAAGATTAATAACAAGCTCTATTAACCTTGTTGTCTCTTAATTATAATTAACCGAAATAAGCTCTCCGATTAATCTACCTAACTTATTGACTCCTAGAATAAGGTCTCTAGTCTTCAATAGTCAAATGCATCACGAATTACAACAACGTAGTAAATACAACATAAAATTCACAAGCTGGATTTCATTGGTCATGTGTTGTCCTAGGAAAATGATCCTATTTGCTACTCGGGATTAAATCTATAAGAATTACGGATTACAAATTCAATCCTAGTAACATACAAATTAACCTCAAAATGAGTGATCAAACCATAAATCAACTCATAAGTGTGAACCAATAACATCAAACAACATAGAAGATTCCAAAACATAATTTAATTGGATAGTAATCGTAAAAATTACATAACCATCCTAGCTTAAGGTTCAACAATTGATCAAGGGCTGAATAAAAGAGTGCTAGCCACTCATGACAACTAATACAAAGATAAAACTAATAGAAATCATAATGAGAAACAAAAACAAGATAGAATGAACCAAAAGATGATGATCCCTTGATCTTGATCTTCACTTCTCTTCCAACCCTTGCTCCAATGATGAATCTCAGATGAATATTAGTGGAAGATTCCCTAAATTCAAATTATGGACCTTGTATATATAGAGGTACGGGGTTTGGGCTGAAAATAGGCCTAAAATCATGTTTCAGGATGAAAACAGGGTGTTAGATCGTGGCTGCGACTCATCTTCGCTAAAAGCACTTTTTTTGGCCTTTCGACTTGGTCACGGCCACGAACAGTGGTCACGTTGGGAAACATTTTTGAATTTTTTTAGCTCGTTTACTCATCGGATTGGTCGCGAGCACGACTTCGAGTCACGGTCGTGGCGACTTGAACGAAGCATATTCTTCATCTGTCTCTTTTTCATCCTTGGCTCGTTCTTCGTTCTGGACATCTTCGAGATTTGATTTTTGGTCTTAATTTACCTGTATTGTTCTGAAATGAGTCCAAACACATCAATTTCCCTATAAAACAATTATGAACAATACACCGTTGAAAATGCATGCAAATGTCACTAAAAAGACACTTAATTCGACCCAAAATGCATGCATGAACAAGTGTATCAAATCTCCCCAAACTTAAACCATTGTTTGTCCCAAACAAATTGAAACCAAGAAAAAGAAGAAAAGGACACGTGTTAGAGAATATTTAAGTGGCGATTCTAGTTTCAGACGGATTTTACGAAAGTAAGGCAACCACGATAAAATGAGCATATTTGACATAACAACTTCAACTTTTTTTTAGACTTGAAACTATCAACAAATGATCCTCACCGGGTGAGTGTATCTCTCATCTCTCAAGTGTATCAAGTAGGTTGAATCTTTCGCTCACATTGAAGTACATGCAACGACTACCATATGCTTGCCAATCATCTAAATTCGAATTTGTACTCGACATGTGTGACAAAGAATAAAAAAAGTCTTATTTTTTGTTGTAGTGTAGGCTTGAGGTAAGATGGGTAGATATGGGCAAAAGTGACCAATTCTTGGACTAATTGAGTTAGCTACTGTCAACCATCCCTCGAACAAAATTCACTATTTCCTCACTCTCTCACTTTTCTAGTAAGTCACCCCATAGTATGATTTCTTCACCTTACAATAAGCTTGCAACCTTAGTGCTTTTCAAACTCTCAATTGGGTATGTTATTTACTCGACTTTTAAGACAACTAATCAAGAAGCACTTAGGAAATCATTAGCCTCTCCCTAATAAAAGCAATGAACTAATTATGTACATCCGACTTTTTTTTATCTTTTATGTTTTCCATTTTTTTAAGCATAATTGTGAATTCAATAAAAAATCTTGGAGAGGCTAATCTTTTCAACTTCTTTGCCTATAAAATATTCCTTTCACCCTTCACAAATCCCATCAACTAACTCACATTTATTCCCAAAATGTTACCCGAGCTACGTTCCAATCTTCCTCCCTCTTACTCAATTAGTCCAAGTAAGGCCAAAGGCTAAATCGAAGGGTATTCGGCTTGTAAAGTTGGGCTATCAAATGAAAAGCTAAAAGCTCAAATAGGCTAACTAGGGGCAATTTTCAAGTTTTGGTAAAAGGAATACATTTTCAAGCTAAAAAGTAAGTTAAAAATAAAGAATAGCCTAAGATTATTTTCTAAGTCACACAATTAATGTACCGACTTTATTCAAAATAGAGAATCAAAACAAGTTCTAGAGATAATCACATGCAATCAATGAAAATCACTATTAATCCCCATCACTATCCACAACAGAACAGTCACTGAAAACTACCAACGTGGTTCTTATTGACTTAAATTAACAATGCAAAATTAACAAATACCCCAAACAACTATATACTATCAAACCAAATCAACTAAAAATGCAAAGGACTAATCAAGAAAAAAAATACCAAATTCAAATCTTAATCTAATCAACCCAAAATGAAGTAATAACGTAGTATATGAAGATGAACTCGCGAACGGCCAAGACGTCCCACTACCCCTCATTTCCCAAACTTGGTTGAAAATCAAAGTTTGTGGAAAAGAAAGTGGTACGCCTTGGTGCTCTAACTCACAGTGGGCTACTGTAGTGGTGGTGGAGGCCGAGGGTCGCCGAGGCCCCAATGCAACTGCATTTGTGCAACTAAGATCTCCATTTGGGTCTACAAGTTGTCCATTTGGGCCCAACGATTGTCCTCAGTTCACTCCTAGCAGCGATAGTGTCAACAATCCTCTGTTGCTGCTCCTCGATAGAAGTGAGACGGCTATCCACATCCTCTTGAAAATCCTATTGGGATTGGTCAGCTGAGGGGGGCCTCTTCCTCGGTGGTCGGCTCGGTTGGCCACTTCCTCCTTCTTTTTCCTCTGCTCCTTCCTCTTGGTACTCGGGTGCCGGACCTCTTCCAACTTGGTATTTCTGCAGCTCAATATCACTTGGAATGTCACTTGGTTCCCGAGAGGCTTCCGTGTGTGCATTTGATACCATATTCAGGTTCTCGGTACTCCGAAGGTTGACATTTCGTGTCAACTGAGGGTTAGCCAACCAATGTAACGGGCCCCTATTTTGAATGACATAGGATACCATCTTGTTCTCTCGACTGTGGGTTGCTCCATCCCTATAACTTAATGTGACGATTCACATGTTCTTCATATCGTCCTAGTTGAGGTGGTATGTCGTAGACACCGGTGGTAAGTCGATCAGTGGAATGCTGAAATGTTCGGCAATTGGGGTAAGTAGACCCCCTATAAAGATCTGATCTGGTGGACGAGTCACTATATTTTCGAACTATTTAACGAGAATATCTTCAAAGTGCCTCGAGATGCCTTCCAAGATTGACCACAATATTTCCAACTCATTGACACAACAAACTCATGTTTCCCTTCTTCCAATCAATGTCAGTGCAAGGAGCCTTTGGATGTACTTGACCACTGGATTCCAAATCCATGTCACCTTCGAGTTTTTCGCCGAGAAAATCTGAGGCTCAAAAATACCGGGACGGCTTTGATTTGCCCCCAAAAACTTCGGATATCAAAAGCCTTGAGCTCTTCTTCATTGCTAACGGAGATGCGTTGAGGGAATCCGTATATGTCGTCCAATTCCTTCATCTTCAGGGTCTTAGCATTGCCCAACAATTGGAATGTGATGCTATAAGGCTTGTTACCACACCTTGTCGAGTTTAATAGAATCTCGAGGATAATAAAGAGATCCAAGACAATGCATTTGTAAGTCAGCTTTGGTTTCATAAATTCTCAGAGGCCCACTTTGGTCAATAAAGTGTTCACATCGTCCAATATGCACATGGCCTCCTGAATATCATCTCGTACAACTTGGCAAGCTGCTCCCAATATGCAGGGTTCTCCAGAATGATGCCTAGTTCTCGGCTATCAACATGATGAGCAATAGGCGCCGGTACCGGAGGTTGCTCACCCTCGGGTTCAACCGTGGGTGCCTTGCCCTTTCCTTTTCGAGAACCTTTTTGGGGAGCTATTTGATGTTCCTACATGCAATACACAACCAATTCAAAAGTGCAATAACTCAAACCACTCAAAGTAAAGTATAAATTGCCCAAGAGATGCCAAATTCGACCAATTAACTAACAAAAACAAGCAATTTGTATAAAATTTGTAATCACATACATTCCACAATAATATGAAACAATATATCATTACAAGATTAACAAATAAGCTCAAGAATTAGACCAAACAACCGAAAATGGCTAAACTAGACAATGTAATTTCAACGTATATCAAGTGTTATATGAACTGACCCAATGAACTTCTAGTTCCAAACTCAAAATTTTCATCCAAAACAACATTCTCATATCAATCAACATTCAATTTCACAACCTATACCAACAATTTCATGGTTCGAATGCAATATCCAAGCATTCTACCATAAAATCTACAATAAGCATTCTACCATAAAATCACTCCCTAATCCAAGCAATAGATACAATATTAATAAATAATGGACTAAAAGTAATGGATAGCCGCACTTTCTGGTCGATTTTAGGCGAATAATTTCAAAATTGGTAGCTTCGCACCCTTTTCAACCAACCAAAAGTATGCTCCAACTTCGAATGTAATCGGATGAATATTTGTGAAATTAAGTGGGTAGTGATGTGTGTGTTTTGAAGGAGTTTAATTAGTGAAAAATTGAGAACTTTTGGGGTATGTGCGTGTTCTTGTGCAAGAAATTGAAGAGGGGAGGGAGGGGAACTGACCTATAAATCGTGAATTCAGACTTTTAAACGCACAGAGTGTCGCGGCCGCGACTCCAAGTTGCGGGCACGACGAGTTCCACGAAATTGACATCCCCTTTTGAAGAAGTTGCGGCCGCGACATGTTGCACGAGAATGAGGCTCCTTCTTGAGTCGCGGCTGCGATTGTGGCTCGTGGGCGTGACACATTTCACAAACCAAAGCCCCTGTTTTTGGGTTGACATTTGATTGCATTGAGAGATACTACATGTCTTTTGACAATTAGGACATGACATACAAAAGGTGTGAACATCCTTAAATAGAGACGGCCAAAAGAATCCACTCTCCAATACTTTGTGTGCAGTCCTCTTCGACCCGAAGTGCCCACCGCATGCATAAGTATGACAAAATGTGAGTATGGAGTGGAAATCGGATTTCGGGAGACACCTCTGGATCACTTGATCGGAACAGTGCTTCCAAAGGTAGGGATCATCCCACATGTAATACTTGGCATCACTCCTCAATTTGTCCCTTTGTACCTTGTTCATCCTGGTGGGAAACACTTTTGCAGCAAGAAAGTTCACCAAATCGGCATACCAAGGTATCACTGAATCCGAAGCCACAAGCAACTGCTCATCGGGAAAACTTTCCCTCAAGGGTATCTCACTCTCCTCTTGAGTTAGTCGATTCAAATGATCGGCTGCCGAGTTCTCTGCCCTCCTTTTTGTCTTTAATCTCTAGATCAAATTCCTGAAGGAGAAGGATCCATCTTATAAGCCTTGGCTTGGCTTCCTTCTTTAACAAAAGAAACTGAAGGGGCTGCATGATCAGAAAAGACAATGATTTTAATACCAAGCAAATAAGATCAAAACTTTTCTAAAGCAAAGACTATGGCTAGAAGCTCTTTTTCTATTGTGGTATAATTTGCTTGTGCAGAGTTTAGAGTCCTCAAGGCGTAGTAAATAACATGGGCCGCCTTTCCCTCCTTTGCCCCCAAAACCGCCTTCACCACATAGTCGCTAGCGTCGCACATTATTTCAAATGGTAGCTCCCAATCCGGCGGTTGAATGATAGGTGGTGATGTAAGTACCTCTTTGAGCTTATCAAAGGCGATCTTGCATTCGGTTGGCATCTCAAATTCTACATCATTTTGCATGAACTTACATAAAAGGGCTGAAATCGTCGAAAAGTCTTTGATAAAACTCCTGTAGAAACCTGCATGGCCAAGGAACGAATGAATTTCCTGTACAGTTGTGGGGTAAGGCAACGCACTTATAAGGTCAACCTTGGATTTATCAACCTCAAGGCCCTTAGATGAAATGTTATGTCCTAGAACTATTCCTTGCTCTACCATGAAATGACATTTCTCCCAGTTAAGCACAAGATTTGTTCCCACACATCTTTTCAAGATTTTCTCAAGGTTTTCAAGACATTTTTCAAAAGATTCATCATAAACGCTGAAATCATCCATGAAAATTTCAATAATGTGCCCTACATAATTGGAAAAAATACTTACCATGCATATTTGAAAGGTTGCCGGAGCGTTGCATAGCCCGAACGACATCCTCCTCCATGCAAATGTACCAAAGGGACATGTAAATGTAGTCTTCTCTGATCTTCTAGAGCTATGGCGATTTGGAAATACCTGGAGAAGCCATCCAAGAAGCAATAAAAGGAATGACCTGCCAATCTTTCGAGCATTTGATTAATGAATGATAAGGGAAAGTGGTCTTTTCGGGTCATGGCGTTTAATTTATGGTAGTCAATGCACATCCTCCACTCGGGTTGCAAACGAGTGGAAACCAATTCCCCTTCCTTGTTCTCCACAACCGTCACCCCAGACTTCTTGGGTACCACTTGGGTTGGGCTCATGTGTTGGCTGTCAATCCCAACATCTAGCAACTTGATTACTTCTTTCTTAACTACCTCCAATATAGGTGGATTCAACCTCCTTTGAGGCTCCCGACTCGGCTTTGAATCATCTTCTAGAAGAATTCAGTGCATGCAGAAGAAATGACTAATAACATTGATGTCGGCTATTGTCCAACCAATTGCCTTCTTGTGCACTTTAAGGACCTCGATCAAGGATGTTTCTTGATTTGGAGACAACTTGGATGAGATGATTACCATAAGTGTCTCACTCGCCCCTAAGTGCCCATATTTTAAATGGTTGGGAAGAGACTTGAGCTCGACAGTAGGAGCTTCAACCGTAGAAGGTAGCATCTTTTGATGTAAGTTCGGCAACATAATGAACTTTTGCTCATATCTTGGTCGAGATGGCTTAGGTGTGCGCAAATGTGTCACTAACTCCACCAACTTATCATCTTTATCCCAAACTCTTCTTCACATTTCTCTAATTGAGTGGTAATTAAAACTTCCACCGGATCCTTACATATCAACCAAACACCTCCTCCACAAGTGGATCAATCACATCAATAGAAAATAAGGAATGAACATCCTCACGAAACCGCATGGCATAAAAAATATTGAATTTCATGGTTCTTCCATCAAACTCCATCGTGAGTGTACCCTCACGAACGTCTATCTTAGTTTGGGAGGTGTTTAGAAATGGCCTCCCCAATAAGATAAGCGTGGAGATTGATGAATTTCCTTGCATGTCCAAAACATAAAAATCAACCTGAAACACTAGTTCATCAGCTTCAACTGGCACGTCTTTAATTACTCCATCGAGGTATGAAGTGCTTCGATCGGCTAGTTGAATGACGACTCGTGTTTCTTTTAGTTGCCCTAAGTTCCAGGTTTGAAAAATAGAACGAGGCATGACATTGATTGATGCTCCTAAGTCTAGCATAGCATGTTTATTTTTTCGGTTATTTATTTTGCAAGGAATGACAAACATACCGGGATCTTTGCATTTCGGTGGAATATTCTTTTGGAAGATTGCGGATACATTTTCTCCCATGATCACCTTTTCGTCTCCCTATAGCTTTCTTATGTTGGTACATAAATCCTCGAGGAATTTAGCATACCTCTGGATTTTTTTTTACGGCATCAATCAAAGGGATTTGATCTCCACTTTTCAGAACACTTCTAACATCTCTTTATCCTTGTTCTTATCCACTGCTTTTGCAACTCGACTTGGAAACGTGAGTGCATGGTTGAGTCGGGATAGGAGGTGAAACTCAAGTTTTTTGAACAGTAGGGGTCGTGTTCGTGATTGGGAGTCGTGGTCGTGATGAACTAAACGAAGCTAGAGTGGGGCCTTCGCATACTGAACTTGTCGCGAAAATTGCTCCAAATCGATGTGATTGTAATGACCTTCTCAGACCGCAAGCATGCAGTTTGTGACAGAGATAGTATAAAAGATATCTAATCCACATGGAGGATTTTATGTGAGACTAGGCTTATGCACTTTCGAATTAATTAGGTCAAATGGGAAATGAGAACTTAAAACAATAAATAAAGCAAGGAGGGAACCGATCGATGGGGAGATATTCCCGAAGCTTGGTTTCACAGAAGCGAAAATAGAATTAACAGTTCGAAACCGATTAAAGGAAACTAGTGTAAGCTCTATGTGATTGAATTCTCAACCTAATCGATATCCTAATTGGGTGATAAATCTGAAATACGGTTGAGGTGTCGTCTTCCCTTAGGATAGGTAAGTAATCGGGGTTCGATGTAGACTACCTACACGAATGAGATTTACAAACTCAACCCCGGGCCTCGGGTTACCAACTATGGGAGACCAGAAAAGGATAGTCCGACTTCTCCTACGCTAAAGACCGGCGTAGGGGTGTAGTTCCTACACACGCGACTAAACCTAATTTCATCCATCCTAGCCAAGACCCCCTAGGCTCTACTTCCCCTTTCAGTCGGTGTTCTCCTCCATATGTCTCCCTCGGACAAATTAGGTTTTGATTGATTCACGTTCTCGGATTAAATTCCCCTTCCCTAACAATCTAAGGCATGAAAATTCAATCCTAAGCTCATTTAAGATGAAATTGAATTTCCTCGAAAGGGTGGCAAACCCTAGCCTAGGTTCCGATTATCCTTTCTCAAATGCACAATCATACAAAATATGGTTAAATTATCTAAAGCTCAAGCCACCGAGACAAGCCTATAATCAAGACCTAATTTCATATGAAAATCATAATAAATCAATCAAATCCTACCCTAGGTTACCACAACCCACAACAATCCAATAATCAATCAACTAATCATCAACCCCGAAGCTTGGGCTACTTCCGAGCTTCGGGAAACACGGAAATCACTCAAAAATGATCAAAGCAATAAAATTCATCATAAAAAATCAAGCAATAAAAGCAATAAAAACTGAAAATAAAGATAAGAGATAGAGATTGCTCAATGTATTGAAGAAACCCTCGAAATTCTTTGATAAAATAGTCGGGTGTCACAAGCCTGCGAGTAATCCCCGAGTTCTCCTCCAAAGACGGCTTCCTCCTTGAAGATGAGGAAGAAAAATCCTAGTTTCTAAGCTAAATCTGAAAAAAAAAAAAAAAAAAAAAAAAAAAAAAAAGAGAGAGAGGAAAGAGTGTAGAGAAAGATTTTAAAAGGAGGCAAATGTTATTGGATAATTGATAATGAGAGGGGAAGGGATATATATATATATATATATATATATATATATATATATATATATATATATAGGTCGCCCCAACCCTCAAAATCAGCTGAAAATAATCCCTAGTAAGGGCAAAAGTGTAAAAAATAAAAGGGAGTGCTTGGTCATTTAAGTTGTTGAGTCGATCCCCTTGTGTGCGCTCGACTCGTCCTTCTCGTGATTTTTGGGAAAAATACATCTGGAATCAGCCTTCAACTTCAACTACAAAGTTGTAGATATTCATCTCAGATACATGTAGAAACTTGAATCACTCAAATTGGAGCTTGGACGATGAAGTTACGGCCGAAATAGGGAAACTAGGTGATCTAGCTGTTGGTTCGGTTCAGTTTCCAGCTTTGCACCTCCGTCTTCCGTCGCTGTTTCGGAGCCCTTCCTCTCATTTTTTTGACCCGACTCCTTCACGGAGTTTGTTTGCGACTCAATGAAATTCAGTTTGAGATCTTGTTGGGCCCAATTCGGGTTCGTTTAGGCCTTGATTTATGGGATGGAATGTGGCATATGTGCGATCAACCTCTTCTTCTTTCCTTCTCCAATTTGAGACCTTTTCATCCATTATTTTGGCTTGACTCCTTCACAAATTTTACTCGTGACTTGATGATCTTCAGTTCGGGCTTGACCCCGACCTAATTTAGACCTATTTGGGCCTCAGGACGTAGGCCGGAGTATGAAAATGGATGCAAGCGATCTTCTAAATTCTTTCGAGTTTCCTAACCTTCAAAATACGACTCAAAAACACCCAAAAGCGCATCAAATCATATTAAAAAGAAAAATCAACCCAAAAATACAATAAAACACAAAATCACACGTAAACACAACAATTACACGTAATTCTCCACAAAATATGAACGTGAAAAGTGCAAGAAAAATGGTAATTTCCGTGGCCCGGGCTTGTTGGGATCTCCAAGCATCGCTCCGCTTCTGAGTGTGATGGGACTGAAGTTTCTAGGGTTGATTTCCAACTGAGCTGGAAATTTTCCACTATTGGTATTTTCAAGTCGGCTCATGGCGGTTGCGAGTTGGCTCACTTGTGTTCAATATTCTTTATACTTCATTGAGTGTCCTTATGAAATTGGATTGTGTTGGTTGTCATACGTTTGATAATATCCTCTAAAGATGAGTTAGATGTTGACTTGGTGTTTTGCTTCAGTTGATACATTCCTCGTGGTTGAGGAGCTCGATTTGGCCTTGATCCCCTTGTTGGCCTCCTTGATTGCCATATCAAAAATTCAGATGTTCCCTCAACCCCGAGTTATATGACTGGGAGAAGGGATCATACCTTCTTCCTTGAAAGCTTCCAACGACATTGGCATGAAGCTCAAGTATCGGTAGTGTGATCCGTCGTCTCAGATATTCAGCATGGTCTTGGGACTTGATTGCCCCCCGAAGCAACTTTCTTAACCAAGTTAGTCAATTGCTCAATTTTATTATCAATGTAAGAATCATGAACTTTCTTTACTGTCCTCATTGGCTCACGACAACCAAACTGTTGAGAATTCATAGCCATCTTCGAGATCAATGCTCGAATGGCGGTTGGGGTCTTATCTACCAAAGCACCTCCACTCGCTGAATCAATCATATTCATATAAGACAATGATAAACCCTCGTAGAAATACTGAATTAGGAGTTGATATGTGATTTGATGTTGAGGGCTGTGAAATGTATGGACATTCTTTATTTTGAGTGAAACATACAACGGGATGGAAATCTGATATGATGTACATTGTCAGTCGTAATTCAATTATGAGGAAGTCAATGCTTTCTAAAGTTCTAGAAGCACGACCAACATCTCCTTCTACCTCATTAACTATTTTAAAGGAAACATTACTCGTTCTGCCAAGCATATTATTTAGCAAAAAGTAGGATTGAGACCTTCCTATGCTAAATATATAAGCAAGACATTCCATTCTTACAAAAGAACAAAATATAATATATGTGGACCTATTAAACCAGAAAGCAAACCATTGAAGTATATATAGTTCTGGTAAATGCTTTGACATGCTAATTGATGACCATATTATTGTCCAGAACAAATGTTGCATTTGAAAAACTCTCCTAGAAAAGATTATATAAGGGCTTATAACCCGCACTCCATAAACTCTATCAGATTTATTAACTCTAGAGCGTTCTCATCACAAGGATATGATGATTATTGCATATCAATCAGGATCAATGTAGAACATCACACTACTACAAAAAACGTTTAAGACTATGGTAAAAAACCGTAGTTAAAGGCATTCGGTGACCGTGGTAGTAGATACTGTAGTCGTAGACCCTCTACCAATAACCACAGTTCATAACCGTAGTGGTTTATTCTAAAGACTACGGATGGGAACCGTATTCGTATATTTAATATCAACCACCACGGTATGTATGACCACGGCTAGGAACTTCCTTTGACTACGGTCTAAACTGTAGTAATATATATTAATGACTACGGTTCAGAACCGTAGTCGTAGATTTTAAATGACTACGATTGTTGGTTATTTATTGACAACGGTCTTGAACCGTTGTCGTAGATGTTTCTCAATTGAAAAAAAAAATGGTTGTTGATGCTATTTGAAAATTGTAATTTACATTTTTTTTATTATATTACTGAAATTAATGTACAATTAAACATACGATCAACATTTTGCGTAATAAAAAAAGATAATAAATTATGACTCTCAAGCATCTCAAATCATTTACAATCAACAATTACTAAAATAATGGAATATAAACATTATTTCTAAATTAAGCAATCAACATTGGACTCAAAGCAGCTCCCACTCCAAATGTCGATGAATTTCGTCTTCCTTGAATAGTCTTTTCCTGAAAATTAGCTTCATTTAGAACCCGATCCAAATCCAGCAGAATCAAGGAAAACGATACATGATTAAGTTGAATAGTGAAAGTTATGGTGTAGTTATCTATTTTCCTTCAGAACCAATTTTCATTTTGTGTTCATTATTATATCTACACATGTATAGCATTTCATACTTATCATGTCTCACAAAATTATAAAATAACAAGTTTACAAATTTGTTGCTTTAATTTGTGACCTTTTATTTTTGACATAAAATTTGGTTATCAAATACCAAAAAAAAAAAAAAAAAATAGGATCAACCAACCCAATTTAACATGATGTACGGATAAAGGAGTTTAACACACCTCGGATTCTACTGCAACACTTTTGCTTACTAGATTTGTGGTAGTTATTGCTACAGCAGCAGAGTCTGCCCTGCAAATATGCAGCGATAACTTTCAAAGTTTGTGAAGTAAAAAAGAACAAATATGGAAAAATGAAAGAAATAATAGAAATGGATGGTATGGTTCCCAGTATACGATTAAAGGGATAGCTTAAATATAGTCTACTATGAAAAAACAGCCAAAAAAAGAATCTATTGAAGTGCCTACAATCTATCAGCAGACAAGTGGAGTTTTAAATCATTTAGAAGAATTACCCATAAATAGTTGATGATAGTAAATTTACTAAATCTGGAAGTGACTTGAGAAGAGCCTCTTGCAAGGGGTATAGAATGATATTTTAGCAAAGTGCCAAGAATCAGCCAAAACCATTCTCTCGTTCATGTAGTCAAGCACTGAAGTTCCATTCACATTTTCATACATTATACATAAGAATGATGTCTAGGATTCACCTTTTTAATACGTTTACCAAATCACACCAGTGGATTCAATCAAAACTTGGTTCGAATTCAGTTGCAGCAGTTGTATATATTAGCACATTAAATACTGAAAGCACCATTTCCCCAATCAATATTTATGTATAAAAATGAATAACACAAACCTTAGCCATGGCAAGAGAACATTCTATGACATCTTGGTAACCTGCATCATCCTATAAACAATTTCAAAGACTCCTCACTCCGTTAGATAAAACTGTTAACAGAATAGAGAGCCACTGGCAGTGAAAATGATCTAACTTCTCCAAATCAGTTAGTGTAGAGAAAGATTATTGATGAAATCCTTGGCCATCAACTTTAACTACGTCAAGAAAATGTATATTTTATCTTTTTGTTTTCTTTTATATGAGACCTATGGTTTAAATGAGCAACAACAATAGTATAAGAAAAGTTGACGTTGCTGCATTTGCTTGACCAACATTTATTAGTATTGCACGAGCCTGAAATGTTATAGCACACAAATCAATAAAGACATCTGAAGATCTCTTCTTGTTGTCCCCCACCTCCCCCCCCCCCATTACTGATTTATTCTTTTATCCTACCGCTCAAGTCCCTGGAATGATTTGGTCACAATCAACATGGATAAGCTTGTTCACATGGTTTGTGGGACTGGATCGGACGGGCCGGTTCAACCGGGAATTGGGCCTGGAACCGGTCTGGTAGCATTAAATAACCAAAAATGTCATTAAACTGTTGAAAACCGGTGAAAACCTGTTCGACCGCCGAACCGTCGGGCCGGTTGAACCGGCATTATATTCAATTTTTTTTTAAAAAAAAAAAAAAAGTTGTGTTTGGACTTGTATTAAGTATAAAAATGGGATTTTTGCCTTTATCTTTAGTTTGCCCTTATTTTTTCCATCTAATTTTAAATTTAGCACTTGGATGTTATTAAAAAGTTAGAGTTACAAGTATCTTTGGATTAATTGATATTGATATATGTTTAAATTTTTCTTTACAAGTTAAACACTAACATCAAATTAGATTATATCACACATAAGCAACTATTGAAATCCAAAAGTCAACAATTTGTCTTTGACCGGTTGAATCGGTCGAACCTTGAATCGATGGCTTGTCCGGTTCGGTCACCGGTCCGGTCCCACAAGCATTGCTTGTTCAGTCCAATATTGCCACACTTACAAAGGTCAAAATGAAAAAAAAAAAAAAATTACCTAGAAATATTCAATTTAGGAGAGAAAGAGACAGAGCAGAGAAGTGTATGGAAAATTGAAATCCACTGAAGGAAAGTGTAGGTGCTCAGAATTTTCAACTCCAATAGCAATGCACATCCCCAAGCGAGAATTTCAATTCAAATTAACCTACAAAAGCAAAATAGTAGGCATACGCAACAATCAAGTGACAACATCGCCTTTGAAACACATTGGTAGTGCTCTTGCGTCAGAATCCCAAATTGAAGAACTGGTGCAATCGGGTTTCTGGGCAGGATCTATGTTTCAGATTAACTAGTGCCATATTTGTCAAGTTAATCTTTTTTAGTAATGTAATTGTTCGCAATTTTATGTGAAATCATTATCTGGTTGACACTTATTCTAAGAAGAATCTGTTAATTAGCAACTTCTTATCAAAAGTACCCTACTTTTTGTTCTTTAGATCAGATCTATCTGTACCTCTGATATTTGAAAAGATTTTTCTCTGGAGATTGACAATGAGACATATAACAAGCATCTCAATCATTTAGCATAGGATGCAATTCTTCCCATTTTCCATAAGCAAAATTTCACATTAAACTTTTTCCTAGAAAATATAAACTAACAATTCACTCTTTGGGCTTGCAACATACCTTGAAACAATATTGGCTATATGAAAGAGACCTCCATGCCTAAGTTCAACAATTACACGCAGTCAACTGTCCAAAAAGAATGTTAAAATATGTTCATCAGAAAATGTATAAAACACATCAAATAGTAGAAATTCACAGTGGCATTGAAGCTACTGATCTACCTGTACCAAGTTAACGTACTTAGAACCAACTGGAAATCTGCTAAACCAAAACTATAACCTTCTCCTCTTATAGTAATTACTTTGAAAAAAGAAATATAGCTAATTAACTTTCTTTTTTTATTTTTCGTTTTCTTTTTTTATTTGGCCACCCACACTACGAGATAAAGTGTTAGAGACATGCTGTAAATTTTATAAGCTCTGAAAATTCCATTCCTAAGGCTAACAAAATCTAGCTCAAAAGTAGAAAAATAGTGACGTTTGATCTTAAAATTCAACTTACAGTTGGAAAAAGGCGTCTTTTGGAAAAATTGGTGGGCAAACCGCCTTACGAAACTTTGAGCGCAAAGTTATGGCCTTTCAAAGTTTCATCCCCGAGAGACGCACGTAAAGACACCCGCCCCTACAGACCACGTGATTAGCTCCTATATTCAGCATCTCAATTACTAACTTAAATTGGTCAATTATCCCACCATTGTAGGGGGTATTCAGTAATAGTAGTCTACCATTTCCATGGCAACGAAAGACCCTCTTACAAATTAAATATGGGTGAATTACCTTTACCACCATCAAGATTTGATCAAATGACTAAACATATCCAAATGTTTTTGATACAATCAGGTCTCTTAGCTATGAAAATTCTCAGATCACTAAGCAAGTTATCAATGCAATATATCTACAACTATGATTCAAATAATAGAAACAACAATTTACCTAATACCTCAAATAAACTATAAACATTTACCATGAGAGTTGCACAAACCCGTCAGTTTATCTCCCAAGACTTTCACCTCAAATAAACTATAAACATTTACCATGAACATATAAATCAGAGATAACAGTCTTTCTAGAATATTAAAAGGCTACTTCCCAGCATATATTTATATATCTGATGAAACTTAAGAACTCATGATTGATATTTTTTACACATCTCAACTAATATGATCTTAATCAGCAATAGAAATAAGAGAAAGGTTAACAAGAAATTGTGGTATATATTCCCAGATTCTCTAATAACTTGGCCAAAACGTTCTTCATCAACAAATGAAAAATGCTATTTTTTATATATCTCTAGTGGACAATAATAGATAAATAAAGGAATATTGATTCTAAACCCCATAGGAAATAATACTTTGTTCTTTCAAAATAAATAATGCCATTAGTAGGTAATCTACATCAGCAAAGGGCAGCAAATAAACTCTCACAATCTTACTTCAAATTAATCCAGTAAAAGTTATTTTTCTCCCACTATTCCCTTTTAGACACTGAAAAACCTGAAGTAAATTGTATTAAAATAGAATAGATTCATATTAACCAAACAAGGAAAAAATTGAAATGCATAAGGGAGAGGGGAGTTAAATATTTGAATTTGGAAGTTACCTTTGGTCTCTGAATCGCCAGCTATGTTTTTCAATAGGGAGAAAGCAAACCCAGATCTGCAAGCACATTGTGAATTATCATCTCCATACTCTACTTGTACAAATCCACCTTCTTCTGCGATGCCATATCGCTCTCCCACTGGTATCAAAGTAGCGGCATAATTTCTGTCGTGCGTCTCCGCTTTAGAGCTCGCTTCTCCATACTTTCATACAAGTGCATCCCACGCTCCCACTCTCTAATCGTCATTCCGCTGATGGCGTTATCCCGACTACCCCACGCGCTCCTGAACCGTGTTGGTGAAGAGTGTCCCCGGCCCTACGCCGCATATCTTCTTAGTGTCGATTACTCGATTCGTGGTGGAGAGGCTCGTGCCCACCTCCACTACGTTTAGCCAGATGATTCGTTGGTTGTGGGGGGAGGCTTCCAATGGAATGACGATCCGCTTCGCGGGCTGGGCTTCATTGTTCTTTATTGAATTTTTCTCCCAATTTGGGGACTATTATCTGCTTATGAGTAATGAGGGAATAGAATGGAAATTAGTATTATATATTTTATTGTTATAAGTAAAATAAAAGAAAATTTGAGAAAGGGAAAATAATGAAATATTTGGGGGGAATATTTCAGCCAAAATGGTTTTAGTGTGGAAAATAAGTATTCGACTACGGTTAAACCACAACGGTTTTATGAAACCGTAGTCTGTTAGCGAAAAATAGGTATTCGACTATGGTTAACCATAACGGTTATCGAACCGTAGTCTTTTAACGAAAATAGGTATTCGACTACGGTTAGACCACAACGGTTTTGCGAACCGTAGTCTTTTAGCGAAAAATAGGTATTCGACTACGGTTAAACCAAAAAAGTTTTGCAAAACCGTAGTCATTTAGCGCAAAAGAAATGTAAAATACTACGATTTGTATAATGACCACGGTTGAGCGCTAAAGACTACGGTTATTGCGTAAAACCGATGTCTTTTTGGGCGTTGTGATTAACAGGTTTTGTTGTAGTGTCATTTAACCCATATGCATATAGAAAAATGGTCTCGTAGAAGCCACCATCAAAGGAATATAGATGGAGGATTAGACATTGTAAATGTGCACTAAAATGCCTATTAGACATGGGGTTATGCAATATTGTCGCACATTTACTTTATTCGTCTCAGAACCACTGCTAATCAACAATTTATGCATACCAGCTGGTTACTGGATTTAGCCTAATATTTTTACCTTTACACATATTTGGTTATGCATTATATGTGCCTATTGTGCCCCCACAACCTACCAAAATGTGTCTTTAAAGACGATAAAGTATTTTATGTTGGATATGAATTTCCAACGATTATCAGCTATTTGAAACCTTTAATAGGCGAGAAATATGTATACTGCGAGATTGACGAATTGTCACTTTAATGAGACATTCTTCTCGTCATTAGGGGAAGATAAGAAAAAGGATTTTCTAAGGGAACGACAGGAAGTTTTTTCCCAATATGTCTAATTAGGATCCCCACACTTCATAATGTAAAAATGAAGTAAAATGAATTATCAATCTTCGAAGTATAGAATATTTGATTACTGATGCATTTTCCAAAATATATTAAGTGACAAAATCAATATACCACCTACAAATATGTTTGTAAGGTTAAAAGTCACATTTTAAGGGCACAACACCACATATAAAGGTGTTGCAACAACATTTAGTGGAGGTGTTGTTGAGGTTGTGGCTCTCAAAAGGAACTAGGAGATGCCACATGATTCGAAACACCTGCTCAAGGAAGGTGGCAGGAACGGCACAACTCGATTTAGTCATCAATGAAAATATTTACTCTCATAATTGTCTCTGATTAATTATGTCCATGAATCATTATTGGAGGACACTCTGAAGTTTATTATGATTCTAGAGATAATGAGAGTGCATGTGAGTTAATGGAAAGATCTTTCACACTCATTAATGATGTATATATTGTTACTTAAGGAATCGTAAAGCACGATGATATCGAACCACGCTGTTGTAAGATATCAACACAAGCATATTAGCCCAATGAAAATAATCAATCCATGGAGACACTACAACAAAAAACGTTTAACACTACGGTAAAAAACTGTAGTTAAAGGCATACAGCGACCGTAGTAGTACATACCGTAGTCGTAGGCCCTCTACCAATAACTACGGTTTAGAACCGTAGTGGTTAATTATAAAGACTACGGTTGTGAACCGTTGTCGTACTTGTAGCATCTACGACTACGGTATGTATGACCATGGTTGGAAACTTCCATTGACTACAGTCTGAACCGTAGTAATATATACTTACGACTACGGTTAATAACTGTTGTTGTAATAGTAACATCTACGACATGACCACGGTTGGTGATTTTCTTCGACTACGATCAAAGACCGTTGTCTTTTCTTTTACATAAACCGTTGCTGTAAATGATGCTCTTTTATAGTTTTTTTTATATTTTTTTTGTTTATATATAAATGTGTATATATATATATAAAACATAAATTAATGATTGTTGATGCCATTTGAAAATTGTAATTTATATTTTTTTTTATTATATTATTGAAATTAATGAACATTTATACATATGACCAACATTTTGTTTAATCCGAAAAGATAAATGAATAGATAATGAATTATAACTCCACTCAAACATCTCAAATCATTTACAAACAACAATTACTAAAAAGTTGGAACATAAAGATTATTTCTAAATTAACTAATCAACAATGGATGCAAAGCAGCTCCCACTCGAAATGCCGATGAGGTTCCATACCAATGTCCCCATACATTATAGCAAGGTGCTCGTATTCCTTGGATAATCTTTTTCCGAAAAGTGAAAGCACCCTGTATTAAATTTTAAAAGAATGAACAAAACAAATTCTCATTAATTAATGTGATGACAAATATGATTTATTTAAGTTTAACAAATTAAAGATGAGTAATATAACCATTTTTCATCCTAGAAAAGATATATGAAAAAGGATACAAGAAGCCAATTGAACTCATAACAAATCATCATCACACTTCATCATCCTCAAAGTTCTAACATATAACTATTCATCATAAAAAATATACCTCAAGTTATTGTTGATTCTCTTTACCAGCTAATTGTGCAGCAAACTTCCTGAAAAGGAAAAAAAAAAGCGAAATGTACACAAATTTAATATATTGCAAGTGCATAAGAATCAAGTTCATAGGTTCAAACCATCGAATGACAGGATTGCATATTAATAGTAGATTAACAGTGTCATTCACATACCTTATTAGTAGTAAATCTTGCTTAGCTAGATAGCTTGTGTTTATCATATAATCAATGTACGAACCTCATCAAAGTTGCCAAGAAAAGAATTATCTACCATCTAAGTAAGATTTTTTCAAAGCATTAAAAACCAGTCCAATCGTTATAACACAATCATAAAGAAAATTAAACTTCTTTCAACTCAACAAGTCACCTACCTTGTCGTATTTTTTCACTATCTTGGAGAATGTAAGCATATTCAAGAAATTGTTACAAAAGGCATCACTATCTCAGTTTACTTCAATCACAAGTAAAAGAAAATAACAGACTACACTCGATAGAGATCTCTTACCAGTAGCTTTTAAGAAGATGAAGATGATGGTAAAATTCAATGAAGTGATGTCTTAATTTTTTTTCAGCTTTTCCTCAACTCCTCCTAGAAAGCTGACTCCATATCCAACATTCTTGAGCAAAATATTTGAAATTTATTAGCTTTCCGTGGGTATCTCGTGAGGATTTCACATGAGGAGCTAAACCTGTGGCCTAATGCACATATTACATAAATCTATCATTTTGTAAAATATTCAAAAGTAGAATTTTCATACCTTTTAGTTGTCATACCTTGAAAACAATCATAAATAAATAAAACTTATGCCATTTATATTGGTAGATTAATTCTATTAACAGAAATTAGCACACTAATATTTTAGGTTAAATCAAACCCTTTTTGTGAAGACAGACATGTGATTCATGTCCTAGAGGACCACAAACAAATCTATGTATACCTTTAATATTCATCACATCTATGCGTATTTGTATAACATAACAGATGCAAATAATAAATAAATAAATATAAAAGCACAAGGAAACAAAAAAAATATGGAGGATCTTGTAAACAACCTTCAGTCACTTCATAGAGGGAGATGATTTTTTAAGCAATTTACCAATTGATTTACCTACTGAAATTAAGAATGTGCTTGCCTATTGTCTAAAAAGTCCTCCACAGTTACTACAAGCCATCACTTCGTACACCCAATGGTTGAAAAATCTGATCATTAAGGAAATAGAACAAATAGATGTTAGAGTTGATGCAGAAGCATTAAGGTATTTTGATGAGCACGTCTCATCCAGTGTACATATGCTATTAGAACTTTTATTGATCTATTTTCTGTAGTAAATCCGAAATTGCATTCATTAAAATCTAAAACATATGCTATCAGAACTTTTATTGATCTATTTTCTGTAGTAAATCCGAAATTGCATTCATAAAAATCTAAAAACTACATGCTGCTATGAACAAAATCTTGACTTTGATATAATCTCGAGAACTGATTATTTGTGTATTCTTTGATTTAAGTGGTTGGAGTATGATGGCTGCAAAGATAAAGAAATTTAGGATTTTTATGCGTTTCAAGTTGCATATTCCCAGTTTTCCAACGACTTGGAAACAAAATGACAATGGATTTAGCAGTGTGGTACATCAGGGGTGAACAATAAGATAACAAGAAATTAGTATATCAATACGGCCATTCTGTTCCAACCATAATTAGTATATCAATATGATGGAAGAATGAACTATTTATCACAAACTGGAGTTAACTATATATATACAGAGAGAGAGAGAGGGAGAGAGAGGGAGAGAGAGAGAGAGAGAGAGCACAAAATCAACATACCAAGATCGCCATTGAATCCACTTAGAGCAAGGCTACCAATACATGCTATTCCTAAACAAGAAATTCATTCTTTGGTCGAATCCTCAAATCTCAGTGTCGTTGATTCGACACCTACTTTCAGATCATTTGTTTTTTCCTACATATCCAAGTATGCACATAACTTAGTTGCACTATATGTATTTCTGTGATTACAAAAGTGTCTCACGTCTGAGAACTATATTTATTCACAGAAAAAAGGAAGATTCCAAACATCACAATTTCAAAAAAAGTCAAGTTTTACCATATTTACTACTGAATTTTAGGATAAAATAAGCCAGATACTAAGTGTTTCAAAGCTCAGAGTTGTTGATGATAAATTCTGACTTAAAGGTAAAAAAAAACATTAAAGTTGATGAAACCAAAAGTACATTTAGCTGATTCCAGCAAACATATGCAAGACGAAGGAATTTATCATCACAAGTAGAGATTTACCAAAAAAGCTCTACTGGTGATAAAAAGATAAAAATAGTTTACACATGCACTTTGTTTCCACTACCACTCATAAAGCAAGTACAAACATTCCAAGGATTTCTGTCTCATTTCTTTTTTATGCTTATAGTACAATGCCAGTGTATGAGCTTACATCACAAATCCAGGAATAAAGAATCCCAACTATATTTCTGTACCTGATGTGCTTTGCTTGTGTCATATATATACAAGAGTCCAAAATACACCGGAAGCGTAAAGAGGGATTACAACAGCCGGATCAAGACTTCCTTTGACAGCAGCCCAACCAAGCAAAGCATCCCATCTTTTATAGCTTTTATGCCATCTTCATATTTCTTGTATGTTACTCAAATAATTTCAATATCCATATTAATACACTTTGTATAAAAGAAAAAAAAAACAAGGGGAGACCCTACACAGGTAAATTATTGATATAACTATTGGTTTGGCAAGCTTTTGACTAGCAGAAAGTAATTGTTCAGAAATCTTAACTGGAGTTTCAAGCTTTAGTTTTATTCTTTCAATTCCATTGTCTGTTGATGCATCCATAAAGCTAAAGAGGTACTTTTCAAGATCAAAGAAAGAGTTGACCCCAGCATATGGAGTATTCAATAATTGCTCTTGCTTCTCCAGATAATCAAAATCAGAAAGTTTAGCTTCAAGCGCACTCCGCACAGATATAGGGTATAAGATGACATTTTCAGCATTTAGCATTTTCTGAGTGTTTTCCTTAATAAATGCAATTGCCTCCCGAAGCTGCACTAGATATATAGAAACTTAATAAAGAAGTTTCTACACAAGATGTAATAGTACTAAGAAATTATTTAAGTATAAACAATTGAACCATAGATATTATAATCTTAACCTCGTCCGCATTGCGATACAGGTCGGACTTGTTTAGCGCGAAAACGATTTTTTTCTTCCATTGCTGAATATATCGAAGAAAGCAACCTGGCAGAAGAAATGAGCCAAAAGATTAGCTTCCTTCTGAGATTAAAGAGATGGAAAGAAAGTGGATGAAAGGACATCTAGCACCACTATAGTAGAGATAACATAGGCAAATTCCTGCTTAGGAAGTGCTTAATAGAAGTCGATCTCCGTAAATTTACCCAATTGTTGAAAAGTGAAGACAATAATCCAACCAAAAGTAAGGGTGCACTGTATGAAAAGACATGCAAAGACAAAAAGGAAAAATGATAAATTGACAAAATAGGTCTAAATTGCATATCAAAACCCAGCTAGACATGGTAAAGAAAAATAAAAGAATTTCAAAGTACCACTATGCATCCTTGCACCAACAGCCTAAACCAGATCATATCTCACTCTCAGTCAATGGTCGATCTGCGACAAGACAACAAGAATTTAATCAAATATGGCTTTGACTCCCCCAACGACCCTAAATAGAAGTTGATCGGAGATGTCTGTAATTTCAATTCGTGAATCTCTTCATACATAGATCTCGAGCAAAATATTACTTAATTAGATAGAGCAAACAAACAAGTATAGTTCATAATCTAAAATGGAGAAACGAAGAAGAGCTTAGAGAAAAAATAAAATTAAAACTCATACCTATAACTAATGAAATTCAAGCTAAATTATTATCAATCGAAAATGCAAAATCAATAAAGTTTTGCCGGAGCCCGATAGCTTCACCGACGGCGAAAATACTATGGATTCGACTTGGATTTCGATGATAGAAGGCGTTCTGGTGCAATTCGTTTCTAGTGTAGAGGCAGAGCGGCGGATCGAGGTAGACAGAGACGGATAATGAGGAACCAATATGGGGACGTGCGGCGGTGGACTGCCGGAGAACAGGTTCCCCGTTAGGGCTTAAAGAGTGAAAGTGATGGAACACCTCTATCTTCCTTTTAATCCTTTACATTTTCAATTTCTTTTTAAAAGTTTTAAGTTTTGAATAAGTGAGAGGATAATGGAGAATGATTGAATGTGAAAATAATTAGCGTTGCTTTTTTATTTATATACTGTTGACTGAAATTCAGTTGATACTCAATGACTATTATATTCGTCGGTATGTTTTTCATAAAAAAAATTACAAAAAAAATTATATTCGTTGCTACGATTTTAGGTATTCGCAATAGAATTTCGTTACTAAATAGGTCGGTATTTTGTCGTACATAATTAGCACATGATCTTACTACTAATTACTGACAAGAAAAATCGGTCGCTCAAATAGCGTCGTTAGTCTGTCGGCAATCCATCGGTAAATTCCGGCAGATTTTGGACAATTCTAATTTTTAGAAGTACAAAAAAAAATTTGTCGCTATTTTGTGAATTTCTTGTAGTGTTAAAAGGAAGTAATAATTATTTGTAAATTTTAATATGTATAAATACATTTATATATACAATAAATAAAATATATATATATATATCTAATAATGAATATCTAACAATAATCTAGCAATTAATATTGTACACAAGAAAAAAATTATACAACTAAATTCAAAATTTTAGATACTCCAATAGTAGACAGCGAGGAAAGAACAGCTTAAAAAAATTAATAATAGATATTTTTAATTGTAAAACATTAAAAAATATTTTAATCTTGTAAATACGTATTTGAAAAAATGACATAAGAAAGGATAATGACAACGCATGATTCACAACGGTTAGTATAACTGTTGTCGTTGATAACACAAAAATAATTCCTTTTATGTTATTTATAAAAAAAAATATATAAACAACAGTCTTTCAACAACAGAAATAATAACCGTTGTCTTTAAGCGGAAAAAAAGAATCGACAACAGTTAAACGACAACGGTTTTCCGAAACCGTTGTCTTTTAGCGAATTGTTTTTCCAAAAACACTACGGTTTCTACAAAGACAACGGTTGGGCGCTGAAAGACAACGGTCTTTGAGAAAACCGTTGTCTTTTATGTGTAGTCTTTGAGCGTTTTTGTAGTAGTGAGAACTTGATTCTATGACAAAATGATAGGTATTTTGGTTTGATAGTGCTAATCTCACCAAGTGTAAAGCGTGTAGGACATGACATAGATTTTGTCAATAAGTGTAGTGAGAAGAATAATATCTTGAGATACAAAGCTTACCTTAAAAACCAAGGTTTTCTCACAACGCCCTGGAATTGACCACGAGGAGACATACTCTTCCCAAAATGGACTTTTGAACGTCTTCATTGATATGTTTCCAAAGGATTGGAAATGCAACATAGGAACGTGGTTATAATATATCTCTATGGGGATCTTGTTTCATAGATATGTGAAAGTGTCTAATGGACTTTTATTGCCAACCTCAAGTGAATCTAGACCACATAGTGCATTTACAATATTAGATTGAAATGCTCACTTGATTGAACCAATCCAGACGGAAATGGTATACCCGTATGAGTGGCCACTTGATTGGGAAGGGAAATAACAGTTAACTTTGCATTAGCGCATTTATTAAGGAAACAAGATCCGATTTCTAAACTATAATAGTGTATGTCGATGTTATGGACATAATCGGCACTCTTAAAGAAATAAGAGAAACCGCGAGATATTTGATATCCAAATTTAAGATAAAGAATCATGAAAAAACTCGATCTTGTCTCTTGAACTAGAAGACCGAGTTTGTGAAATACTAATTCCTCAGTTTGCATATATTCAAAAGATTATCAGGCGATTTAACTTAGATAAAATGCAATCTGTTAGGACTCCTATGATTGATTGAGTGTCAACAAAAGGAAGATCCATTTGTGTCTAAAGGAAATGAAAAAGAGTTATTGGGATATGAAATTCCCTACTTCAGTGAAATGTGCTTATAATTGTACTAAGCTCAATGCACTCAACTAGATATTACTTTCTCAAAGAACTTGTTAGTTATATCTTACTTAGAACACGGAGTGTAGTAGAATGACATCAAAAGTATTTTGATATCTAAAAGAAACCACTTACACAAATTTGTTATTCCCCATATTGAAGACATGGGAGATTACAAATGAAATTGTAACATCTAAACGAAAATATCAAATGCTCTCATATAAAGAGACAAAAAGGACTACAAATGAAATTGTAACTCTTAAAAAAATGTTGAAACTAACCCCTACTTTGAAACACCAATAATACTTTAGCTGGTTGTGATGGGTGTGGTTCCTCATTGACCTGTGTAAATGTCATTACGTAATTGATTATGTATTACCATGAGGACCACGATAAAATCTTGAAGATCTACCAAACACAACTCCTCAAGGTATCCTATTAAATAATTCAGAGATGATAATCCTACATGAAGAAGTTTGTGAGTGTCTAAGATGATGGCTAGTGGCTTGAATTCTACCGTTGAAGAGTTTATGAAGACAATGCACTTTGCAACAAACATATGGAAGTAGCCTACAGCGAAAGTGATAATACGAAGCATGCACCATTGAAAATTTTCTACAACCAGCGACTAAAAATTTTCCTCATGATTTATGTAAAACGAGGTTGAGAATATATGCAAAACTCCCTTGATAGATGTTCGTATCAAGGGAGAGGTGTAGATTTCAGGGGGAGTCTCAACATAGGTGCGTTGCACTATTTTTTCCTTCGACCAAGATTTATTTTTCTCATTGGGTATTGTTACTTGACAAGGTTTTTAACGAGGCAACAAGTTATACACCATTTCCCTTTTGGTTTGGCACAAGGGGAAGTGTTGAAGGAAAAAACACAATTAGTGTGTCTTCATCCAAAGTAACTGATAAAGGGCAAATATATGTAACTGTGAAACCCTTATATTTGACATTCTATATATAATGATGTGATGAATTAAAAAAATCCTAATTACTCCGTGTCTCATTTTCGGTTTTTTTTTTTTTTTTTTTTTTTTTTTCAATTTTCATTTCCCCTACCACAATATTCGAATTACATCTACATCTCGATCCTTTTTCCAAACGTAATAATTTTAGATACGGTTAGAAGTCAGAATTTATTTACTTAAAAAAGGTTAAGTAATTCAATGATTCAAATTCATTTTTGGAAAAGGAATGCGTTAAATTTGCAATGTCAAGTGAATCTCATTCTATATAAATTTGCACTGAATATCGTGCACGCATTAGGACCATAAGAAGGATTCATCATTTAAAATGCCTAATTTTAATAAATATTCATTGAACATCCGTTTGGATAAAGAAAAATATTTGTTGCATGATACCATTATCATAAATGGAAATAAATTAATATAAAAATGTAATAAATCAATTAGGATTCCCTTAATACCAAAATTCCCTAATTTTATTTTTTTCCAGTGATTTCGCAGTTATTAATGAATTAACGTAATGGAAACGAATTTCTTAATCATAGGAGGTATTTGGTATCTTAATTGATAAATGACCAATTCAAGTAATGGGTCAATTTTGAACTCTACCTCCTCCTCCTCCTCATTATCTTCTTTCATCACTCTATAAATAATCTAAAAAAATCGTGAAAAATCATCAGCTGTTTCTAATCTATATCTATATATTTTGATAATATAAATAAATCTAGAAACAAGAAAAGACGTGAAGAAAATTGAAGCAGCAATGTTGTTAACAAAGCTTCTTACAGTATTCATTGTTTTCGCTGTGTTCCAAGAAGCAGCGTTAGCCATAAAAAAGGTTGAGTTTGTTCTCTTACAGTCTTATTGATACTTCCATGCAAATTTTCATTTTTTTTAATTTTATTGGGTTTGCAGTCTTATGTTGTGTATCTGGGAGGACATTCTCACGGCGCAGATGTTACGACTGATGATCTTGACCGTGTTACTGAATCACACACCCAATTGCTAGCCTCATTCGTGGGAAGGTGCGTCATCAACTTCCCATAATTTTTTGGATCATTGCAACTTCTGATTCAAGTATATATTCATGTCTGCAGTTCCGAGAAGGCAAAGGACGCAATGTTTTACTCATATAAGAGGCATATAAATGGTTTTGCTGCTCTTCTGGAAGAGGAAGAAGCTGCACAGATTGCAGGTATAGTAATATGCATTCAACAGCGCGCTTTTACGTTTTGTTGATCATTAACTGTCGTGTTTGCACACAGAGCATCCGGATGTGGTATCCGTCTTCGAGAATGAAGCTATGAAATTGCACACAACACATTCATGGGAATTTCTTTTGCTGGAAAAGGATGGCGTCATCCACCCTTCTTCTGCATGGAATAAATCTAGGTTTGGTGAAGATACCATCATCGCAACTCTTGATACCGGTAACAACATAATTTCCTATCTTTTTTTATTTACTTATTTTGTTTTTCTTTGAAAAATAGCTAGGCATGAAGTTGAGCATGACATTGTACAATCAATGAAGTATTGCATGTAATTGCACAATCAATGAGGACAAACGAATATTTGAATGAAAAATATAGGATAAAATTATCGTTGTTTGTTTTCTTTTTCTGCGCCCGCAATGAGCACGAATTCAGTGATTTTATTTGTTCTTTGTAGGTGTTTGGCCTGAATCAAAGAGCTTTAGTGGGGAAGGATATGGTCCAATTCCATCAAGGTGGAAAGGGACTTGTGAAGTTGATAACAAAACAATCCCCTTTTGCAACAGGTACAACTTTATTTTTATTGTTAAAACATTGTTATTGCTATGTTATATTCATGAATATGGATAAAAATTATGACAGGAAACTAATTGGAGCAAGGTACTTCAATAAAGGGTTCGCTGCTGGCACAGGCACACCACTCAACTCCTCATTCGACACCCCTCGTGACTACCTTGGCCACGGGTCCCACACCCTGTCCACTGCTGCAGGTAACTTTGTTCCCGGAGCAAGTCTCTTCGGTGTGGGAAATGGAACGGCAAAGGGTGGTTCGCCGCGAGCACGAGCAGCAATGTACAAAGTATGCTGGACCGATGAGGATTGCTATGATGCCGACATCCTGGCAGCGTTTGATACGGCTATACACGATGGTGTTGATGTGCTTTCAGTCTCTTTAGGAGGCGGACGTCCTCGCGAGTTCTATGATGATTCGCTCGCCATTGGTGCATACCATGCTGTCAAGAATGGAGTAACAGTTGTAGCCTCTGCTGGAAATTCTGGACCATTTCCTGGAACTGTATCTAATACTGCACCATGGATTATAACTGTTGCTGCAAGTACCCTTGACCGTGAGTTACAAGCAAATGTTGAGCTTCAAAATGGTTCTGTTTTTAAGGTCAGTAGTGATTTTTCCAGTGTTAATTTTTTTATTTAATTTCATATTGATTTTTTTAACTGAACAGGGTACAAGCTTTTCTATGCCATTACCACATGGCGGATTTTATCCACTTATTAACTCTGCAGATGCTAGAGCTGCGAATGTATCTCCAGAAAACGCGTAAGAGTTTTTTAATTATTAATTATAATTTTTTATTTTACTTAGCATGGATGATGGGTTGATAAATGATCGATAGTGGAGCTAATATTTGACAATTTTCAGGACACTTTGTTATAATGGGACATTGGATAGTATGAAAGCGAGGGGTAAAATAGTAGTATGTCTTAGGGGTGATATTGCACGAGTGGAGAAAGGCATAGAGGCAGCGCGTGTTGGCGCTGCCGGTATGATTCTTGCCAACGATGAGGCAAGTGATAGCACTATTATGGCCGACCCTCATGTTCTTCCGGCCACAAACATCAATTACTCAGACGGCCTTATCCTCTATGCTTATATGAATTCCACAAAGTATGTAATTTTGTTATAAATTACATCTGCAAATTGTTTGTTTTGTATATGCAAGTCTCACTATTTTTGCATTTGTGTTATTAGAAATCCTCGAGGGCTAATTATGCCCCCTAAGGCAGTGTTGAACATTAAGCCTGCTCCAGTTATCACTACTTTCTCTTCAAGGGGTCCTAGTGTACTTAACCCAGAAATTCTTAAGGTAATTAAACTTGCATCAAACAATCATTTACATTTTTGTAGCTTTTTGTTTCTTTTTTGGGTCTAAATATGTCACTCTGCAGCCTGATGTTACAGCGCCGGGTGAATTGATCATCGCGGCTTATAGTGAAGGGATAAGTGCAACTGGTGAGGAATCTGACAAACGAACCATTCCCTTCAATTTTATTTCCGGAACATCAATGTCGTGCCCCCATGTTTCTGGGGTGGCTGGCCTGCTCAAGACCCTCTACCCTGACTTGAGCCCTTCTGCAATCAAGTCCGCGATCATGACTACCGGTATATATATATATGTTACATAAAACATAGTCTTGAAATTTTTATTTAATTTTTTTGTATATGTTATAGAGCATGCTAATGATGGTAATAAATTTTAAACAGCACGAACAAGGGACAACACGGGGAATCCACTCCGTAACTCCTTTTCCAACATGACTGACCCGTACTCTTACGGGTCAGGACACGTAAGACCAAACCGGGCCATGGACCCTGGATTGGTCTACGACTTGGGTGACAATGATTACTTGGACTACCTATGTGGGAGAGGCTACAACAAGACAATGATCGCCAAGTTTTCGGGGTCGGATTACCGTTGCCCCAACAAGTACAATGTTTTGGACTTCAACTACCCTTCCATCTCGGTCATATACATAAACGAAACAGCTACGGTGATGAGAAAGGTGAAGAATGTGGGGCAGGCTGGAACATACATGTCTCGTGTTTATCAGCCGTTGGATTACTCGGTTTCCGTTGAACCGGAGGCTCTGAGTTTTGAGAAAACTGGAGAAGAGAAGAGCTTTAAAGTGATAATAAAAGCGGCAAAGCCAAGAGCTGAAATTGAGGATGATTTTAAGTATGGGAAGCTGATATGGTCGGATGGCACCCACTACGTCAGGAGCCCCATTGTCATTTTGCCTAAACCCAATAAATAATGTCTCCAATTGGTGCCAAAATTTATTTCTTTTAGGGTGCTTTATCTATTAAGTTTTTTTTTTTTTAGGGGTGGTTTAAATTAAGACTTTTATTTATGTCTCATTTGGTTTTATTTACATATTTTGTTATGTGGGAGATGAATAAATACCCATTTGTTGTTTCAGAAAATGACTATTTATGAAAAACCAGAACAATTATTGTTCAGCTAATTTTTCTCTTATGCATGTCTAATATATATATATCTCTCAAAGAAATGAAAAGAAATAGGTTTCGAGTCGTTTTTGAAAAGAACTATTGGAACTAAAAATGTTATATTAAAAATGAAAATCTATATCTTCTTATATATGACAACAACTAAATCTATATCCGAAAAACATCTATTTTTCGCCCACATAACAATCCTTTTTAGTAAGACACCTTTTAGAAAATAAATCATATTTAATAAATGTCACGATTTTGTGCAATTAATACCACACTATTATTTCAAAAAATATATCATATATAATAAATGACATTATTTTTGCCATTTTTGGAAAACATTATTTTTGGCATAAAGCATTTTATGTGGAAAACATTATCTACCTTTAATACTAAAAGAGAGTTGCAAGAAAATAGGGGAAAGTACATGTCTCACCCACCTTATTTTGTGATTCTTTTTCCAATCAATTTTACTTTCTTTTTTATCAATTCCTTTTTTATTCTTTTCCCTAATGAAATATTAAGGTCTTATAACTTATTCGTTTCAACTCGTTTTTCTATAAGAAATATATCAAATTATTTAACATCCATAATGCATATATTATAATTAAAATATTTTATATTTTAAGTGTAAAATATCTTTTTAGGATGATAATAATATATTTTGATTTCTAAATATTTTTATATAAAATTAAAATATGATATAATTCCAAAAATAATATTATTTTAACATATTAAATTTTTTTAGAAGATTAAAATTATTTAATTTAATGTTACCTTTTTTTTATCTTAATAATTTTGAATAGTTTAAAGTATTTGGTTTTAAAAAATTCATAAGAAAATTCAAATTTATTAAGTTTACACTTTACAATAAAAAAAAAGTTTAAATATATTTTTTAAAGTGATTTGTTAATTGAATTAGTTTGCTTATTACTATTTTTTTTTATATATTGTGAAAAAAAAAAAAATTATGTTACGTACGAAAATAATAAGTCATTTATTTTTTATTTGAGTATGACATGATAATATAATTTGCCGCTCATATATTTAAGTAACTTATATATTTGTGGCTTCTTATACTAATATTATGTTATTTAATAATTGAAATTGTTTAGTCCTTATTCCATATGTAATTATTACAACTTGTGCAATTCACTACTGAAATAATAGGGAAAGAAATTAATCAAATTTTAAGTTTGTATTTAAAAATTTACTTAAAATACTTAGCATCATTAGATTATGCATTTACATAATTGAATTCACAAAATTTATGAAAATATATTTGGTAGTTTCAATTTGTGATAAAGAAATGTATTAAAAGTAAAAATATAGAGAGTTGAATAGTCAAAATTAATAAAAATTTAACCAGCAGTTTCAATTTGTGATCATAATGGAAGATATTAGATATTAAAAACAAATCACATGTTGAAAAAGATATGTAAGGAGGAAGAAAGATAATTGGACAAAAAAAAAATCAACTCTCAATTTTATATTCTCAAATAATATATAGAATGTAATAATAATAATAATAATAATAACAATAATAATAATAATAATAATAATAATAATAATAATAATAATAATAATAATAATAATAATAATAATAATAGAAAAAGTATTCATCCCGTGCATCGCACGGATGGACATCTAGTTTTTTGTATAAAGCAGTTTATTTGGAAATAGCTTCATTTTGATTTTGTTTCCTGTTTCTATTAATTTTTTTTATTCATATACAAATATAAAAATTACATTATTTAGTAAATATTTTATAATTTCAGTTTATAATTTAAATATTTTTTTTTCAAAAAAAATATTTTTTTGAAATAGAAAATATATTTTTTTCATTTATAAAATGTGATTTTCCTGTATAATAAATTAAATTAGTCATCTATTATCGATCTATAGTTTGACGGCATATTGTATAAATAAATGAAATTAAAGATAAATAATTGTTTGTTGGTTGTTTATGTGGATTAATTATTAGTGTGTTTGTGTTTCAAATTAAAATTAATAAACTTAGAATGTAGTGCTATTGTTACTCACTAAAAGCTTTTGAAAATTTCTTGAACATATTTGAAAAAAAATTTAGATACTTTGGATAAATATATACGTTTCTCATAAAATTATAAATAAAAATATATATACACTCATCCTTTGTATAAAATTATCAACATGACCTATATACATGGATGCTGGAGATATTCTTACATTAAGAAAAAAAAAAATATGATATTATGTAACTTACTCAATTTTTTTTAATATTTTTCATTGACTCTTCTTTTATTAACATACAACTTTTCATCTCTTATTCTATATTAATTGTAATATCTTATTATATTCAAATTCTTATGTATCCAAATTCAAATAAATAAAAGACTAAAAAAGAAACACACTCCCTAACTTGGCATTCATTTCAAATCCTTATATCTGGAGATTCTAAACACAACCTCAATGAATTTAAATTAGCAAGGATCATTTAAATACATGATTAAGAATATCACTTTTATGACAATTAGACTAGTGCTCATTAGTCACTACAAAACAACTACATACACAATCTCGTCATTTGAAAGATATTAACTATTAATCTAACAAAGAATTACGCACACTATCCCTAGTTTTGTTCTCCCCAATTAGCAACAATATATGAGAGTATCAATTTTAAATAATGTTTCGTCCCTTTCTAAAAGACATTAAATTATTCTTAGTTCTAGAAAAACATTTCTTCTCCGACTCCAGAAAGAGATTACTAAAAACTACATGAACTAATGTTGCATATCATCACACCCATGATAATAAACTACCATGAACTTGATAAAAGTATATAAAACATAGTATTATTGCAACCACATACTCAATAAAAGAAGCTCACTTTAATAAAAAGATAAGTTGGAACAAGGATGCAATATAACTACATTTGTTTTACATTTAGATGACCATGAAAAATGTAGGTAGAATATACCACAATCTGAGTGTTCGTTCCAAATTTGCAACTTAGTCGGATGATGTGTCACTCGCAAATCACAAGCACCACTAACGCCTCATTTATACAACCTTGGAAGAAATGTATCAAACTATTGTTAAATTTACAATCACAAATGAGCGACAAGATTTAAAAAGTCCAAACATAATTGCAAATGCTATGTTTTGGAGTATAAACCTGAAGCAGGAAGAGCATAACGTATGACTGGGCAATGCTTGCAAAACAACTCTCAACTGCAGCAACCTCCACCTAGGAAGAAGAACTATTGCCACCTGATGGACTAGGAATTCCAGTGTACCCGACTTTTATTCCATATGATTGCAAAAGGAAGGACGAAGTATCATATGAGATGGCATCATTAAGTAACCAATTTTGGGAGAAGTGTTATTAGGAAATATCTTGAAAAGTTAAATTATGTAAAGAAATATGATACTCCCACGGTGCCCAAAAAGGATTCATCTTCCTCAAAAGTAAAACTTTTGATTTTAGCCAAATAAATGAAGGTACAATCTTTTACAAATAATCAATTCTATATGCACATCTACTTGTTTGTTAGTTTAACTAATTCACTGGAGAGTGTGCTCTTGAGCATTATGTTACAACAAGATTATATAAAATTCAATTAAAAAAGACTTCGACTTTTGAAACATAACTCATTTTTCGGACGGTGAACAGTTCTGGAAACAGAACCTTTTCGGGACGAAGGGAGTTTTCATGCTTCTCATCCTTATGAATCTTAATATTATACATAGTACATGATGGATGGAGAAGTAACTTATAAAACAAGCAAATAACAAAGAACACCACGTACAATGAGAATCATATCTTGTCAAGACATATATCTAATTCTAATGATTACAATGCTCAATAAAACTCAGAAGAAAATTAAAAAATCAAAGAATTAATGCCCAAATCAAATCTTGCTCAATTGGAGTGTGATCATTTATAACAATATATGAGACAAAAGAATAAGCTAACCTCATTTGAAACGTCAAAAATACCATTTTGAATCTTCTTGTATATTGTTGTAGCATTTTTAGTAAATGCCTGCATATAATATTTTGTGAATTGTTAAAATAGAAAGGACAAATGCAACTATAACCCACAGTGCTTATATTATGTCATAAAAGTAGGGATATCCTTCATCACCTCTTCTACATTCTGAGCAATTTTAGCACATGAAGATTAATCATGTTCTTTTGCAAACTATTCTCCTTCTGTGCAGACAACCCTTTGGTGGCAAGGTCACATTTTTTACCTATGAGCATAATTGACATGTTCGGATTTGCATGCTGCCATGCATCTTCTAGCCAGCTAGCTAAATGATTAAAAGTCTCACTCCTGAAAAGTAGTAAAGACAATGATCAAATAATTGGGCATAATCTCTGACCCGTCTTGAGGTTTAATACAAAAATAATTCATTCTTTGTTCCGTCTTGCGGTTTAATTCAAAAAACAATTCATTGATGTTCTTTCTATGTTTTGGCTTGAGATCAGATATATAAAAAAAAATATTCATTTAATGATACGTAAACCAAAAGAATAGTCACCCATGACAAACTTATGCCTATCACACAAAGCAAAATATTAATGTGTATTATTAATTAGAAGTCCATTGTTAGGTAGTGAATAAACTTCAACTGTCCTCCTTAACAAGCTGCTTTTAAACAGTGCAAAATATATGTGCTAATAGATAGCTATCTCCATGAAGTATAGTGCAGAAATACAAAGGTTGTACCTGGTAATATCGTAGACCAAAAGTGCACCAGCAGCTCCTCTGTAATTTGACCTTGTAAATGATCTGAAGGATTCTTGACCGGCCTATGTATCACCAACATATCCAATTTCAGATAATCAACATTGATCCCTTAAGTTAGAATGAAACTTCAAAAGGAATAAATATAAACTTATGCTTTACTTAGAATGAAACAAAAACTAGTCACAGTGCATGAAGAAGAACAACTAAAACATCACGTTATCATGATAGATCACTCTCAAAGCTGATGAATAGAGAGAGAGAAAAAAAAAACTTGATCATTAGGTTGTTAATAAGTGCAATGGACATCCACCAGTCTCGGACTTTGGACTTCTGTTTTGGATAGTAATATTCACTCTGCATTTGTTAAAAATATCATGCCCCTTTGCAATATCACCATATCTTCTAAACTTCTTTAGAGTATAGGACTGGATAATTAATGGTAAAATTATTAATAACATTATGTAACGATATCAAAACACATGCTCGCTCCAGTTTTTACTTCCATGTTTCTCGCATGAGTATTCTAATGTACCAACAACAAGTTATATACTTCTCTGAAATCCAATGAGACGTTAATGAAAGTGACTCCCCGAAATACAGCTAGTAACATGTCAAAATAGAAAGATTGAAGAAATAATCAGAAGACTAGTCTTTGTTATAGTTTCTTGTCAATTATAGCCAACGAAAAATAGTTCTTGATAAATCTTTTCCCAGCAATCTTAGTGACTAACTAATAGTACAATAAAAAACAGTCTTCAACCATGAAAACCTAATAACAAAGTCATGCAGCATAAAAGTTTTAACAATGAAAAGAAACTAATGGTGTCCCATATTTGAAGCTTGATGGGCTTGTTGTCAATTGTTATCATCCTCGCCCCAAATTCAACTCCGATAGTCAAATTATGCACCAGCTGGAAACGCTTATCACTGGACTGCAAAAGGAGACATGATTTCCCCACCTCTACAGAAGAAAAGTTTTACATAAACATAAAACAACCACAAATAAATTGGGTCAAGTTGCAATACAAAATCATTAGTTCCTTAAAAACACCTTAAAACTCACCAGAACAAGCTTGTTCGAGGTCTTTCATCAAGAAGCTACTTCATCACAAAAGGTCAGAATAATAAATCAAGTAAAGTGTGGAGAACACATTACATTCACTCCCTCTAAAGGAATGTTAGCCCTAAAACAATGCCTAAAAGAAAATTGAATGATGATGATGCTATTAGAGAAAATGCTGAAGTTGGGAATACCCTATAAGGCGCAAATACTACCTGAATCCCAATTTATTACCACTGTAAAATTATCATGTGTCAATTAAACATCAAGTGATGACAAAAAATCCATATCAAAATAGGCCAATCTGAAATTTGGTAAACAATCACAAACCATACGAGAATAATTGCTATAAATTCTTAACTTTTAGTTACTCAAGTATATTGTCGATCTACTTGTTTAGTCTTGCTCGAGAAGTAAGTAGGAATATCAGAAACCGAATTTCAATTGGCAAATAGGAACCACTCACAAATATATGAGCAGACAAAACTACATCAAAGTTAAAGCTCAATTTAGATTGATACTAGGAAAACCATCGGAGGATTAGAAAGGCAAAAAATTACCAGTACCACCTATGATGATATACTTAAAAAGATACACGTATGACATGTTATTGACAAAGTATAAATTTGATTACTAAATTGGGAGAAAGAGGAATAATTCTAATCCAGAATTTCGAACTCTAGGAAAAAGGTAAGAGGAACTTCAAATGCGATAAAAAAGCAGTTGTATAATTGACGTTATATAAATAAACAAATTAACTATTAATTATTATTAGTAGTAATTCATAAAAGAGTTCCTTGACCGATAGTTAATCCATATGGTTCCAGCGAAGATAAGCTCGAATTGCTAGCCATAAGAAGATGAATTGGACTACATCTTAACGATTTATAATAATGTTTTGTTTACTAATATAATAATAACGTATTGTTTTCAAAAGAGAAAGAAAAATATAGAGTAACATATTTGTATTTCCTTGTCATATACATAATAATATTATAACTAAAGGAATGGAGGTGTTTATTTAAGTTTTGTCCCAATACATTGGGGAAGGGCCTAAGCTGCTATTCACCATTTTATTTATCCCAGCCAATAATACTTCAGCACCTCACAATCTTAAACAAACACATCCAATATTATATCTGATGTTTGATTACGATGACGTTTTTACTTAGATATAGGTGTTTGGAGCACAATCAGTTGGATACATATGAAAACAATTGAAATTAGTAGATGTATATTTAGGGATGGACCTACCTTTTGAGTGGGATGGTTTGGCCCCCACTCCATTATTTATAGGATTAATTACATCAACCACACCAAACTATCAGCGTTTTTGCACATAAACCACTGAACTTTTTTTTTTTTTTTTTTGTGGCACTCATACATATAAACTATAATGGTTTTGGCATATACAACACCAAACTTATTATCCAATCATTTTTCATCGGAATTCCACATGTAACTTGCGCGTTATAAATTTTTAAGGGCTTTTTTTTTGTCCAGACACGCTTTTTATTAGGTAGAGGAGTTGCTCATCTTCAAATATGAAGGTTCTAGATATTAGGAGAGAAAACTATTGATGATTCAAAGAAATTGTTATGGAATGTGTGAAAGAATTTTCCACTTATAGCATACTAAAAAGGTTGTTTGTACAAAAAAAGTCATTAAAAGTTTATCACGCGCAAGTCACATATGGATTTCCGACAAAAAATGATCAGAAAATAAGTTTGGTGGTTTATCTGCAAAACTTGTATAGTTTATATGTATTGATACAACCAAAAAAAATATAGTGGTTTATATGTAAAAACACTGATAGTTTGGTGGGGTTGCTGCAATTAAACTTTATTTATATGTTTAATATGCTTATTGTGTATATATTTAAAAAATGAGTGTGCCTTAACCCCCTCAATAAAACACTAGGATAAATATGTTATAAAAGCACTCTAAGTTTTAATGTATAAATAACTAATGTACATTTCGACATATTTAATAATAAATATTGTTGATATTATATTTAATTAATAAATATAAGATATTTAATATTTATTATCATGTGTATATTAATGTTGGTTGGGAGTTTTTTTGTTTGCCATCCCCCCAATCGAATATTTTGGATCCGGCTATATGTATATTTACCAAACCGCACAACTAAGGTGAGCATCCCGTGAGCACATGTGATGTGTCATTGATGTAGCATATTTAAAAAAACTATAATATAAGCAGCTGCTACAAAGGTACTCACCATAGTTGTGCAATATACCAATCTCTATAAAGTGATATATAAAATATTTTACCTAAAAAAGTGATATATAAACCGTTTGGTTGATCCATGATGATTAAAAAGTTGTTGGAATTCGTAAGACTATTTGTTTATGAATTTTTCCATTCATACCGGGGACGGTATTATCTAATTCAAATAATTTTATTAATTATTATTTATTTATTTTTTTCAAAATAAATATTAAATCTAAAATTCGTATAAAATATTTCATGTGCAAATTTTGCATGCCCCACTACGTCCATAGAAAACATACCCTGAATGAGGATTTGTTTTGAATGGTATACAATGTATAATGTACAGGGTCAAATTCTTAACAAATAAAAGAAATTCGAATTTCTAACCATCAAACGTTAGGATGAGCATCTCATGCATATTTTGATGGATTTCAATTACTCTCTCCGTCCTGGCTAAGTTTTCACAGTTGATCGGGCACGGATGTTAAGAAAAAACAGAAGATGCTTTATTGACTTACTTACAAGTCCTTTTTCTATTTTTTTTTAAGAATGTAATTAGTGAATTAACACTAATTATTTCTTCCTAACTCAACAACTATGAACAATAAAAGAAGTGTTGTAGATACAGTAAAAAAGACAGAATTAGTACTGAAAGCTGAAAAAATTCAAATTTCCCTAATCAAAAGAATTTGGGGGAAAATTCCCACCAAATTCCATTAATTTTTCTGGTTTACAAGGGCAGAATATAATATTTAAAATTAAAATAAAAAAAATCCCTCCTAAACAATTTCAAACACATTAAACTCACTATAAAAACCTGTTACAGCTCACCAAAAATAAGCATTCAATGCCATATATTTATTACAACAGATTTCTCAAACTCTAACACTCTACAATGGCTGAAGCTCCAAATCAAAGGAAGGGGGCCAACTTGACTCCATCAGATTGAATCCTTATTGCTCAATTTCTAATGTGTAACAACACCGATGGAGTTGTTCACCGTGGTAAGCTACAGGAAGTCGCAACATCATTTGGAGTTTCGACTAGGACGATTCAGTTTATCTAGACAATGACAAAGAAGATGATCAATGAAGGTAAACCTGTTACCTTTCCAGAAATTAAACAAAGGTCAGCCTCTAAAGGTCCAATTCCTTTAGACGAAGACGCTATGAAAGCCATACAATTTTCAAAGAGGGGACGATTCGAAGCCACCAACACACATCATCAGGGACTGAAACCAGATCCAAATGAACAATAACCAGCAAGCAAAATCAAACCGACTAGGGACAAGTTTTAGGGTTTTCAAGCCACAACACCCGATTAGGAACGTACATGAGCATACATAAATAGATCGAGAAAGAAATTTACCCAAACGCAGAGTTAGGGTAACATACCCAAATTTGGGTTTTTCAAATGTTTTTTTACAAAGAGACACCAAACCGCCAAGCACTCATAGTAATGCCTTCGGAGTTCATCCTACTCAAACAAACCAACAGGAGAAGGTTGAGGATCTTCAGTTTTCGAGGCGGAAACTCAGCTTGTTGAAGAACTAGCTTCTATGTTCTCGGACAACATCAACTCATCTTCGTCGAAGATAGTTTCGGCAACGAACGAATCTTTAGAATCACAAACAAATCGGTCATCGGAACTAGAATCAGCATCCATGGAGACGAATCGAAGTATAAACACGATTGAAGAGGGGGATATTGGGAGGGAGGAAATTTACATCTGTAGATCGGTGAGAATCCTGGTTGCGCAGAGTGGGAAGAGAGGAGTTGAGAGAGAGAGAGAGAGAGAGAGAGAGGGGGGAAATTAGGGTTTGCTAGAGAGAAAGATGATTTGGCAGGTGAATCGGTGGGTGGGGGTGTTGAAAGGGTGGGGAGGGATTTAATTTAGGGGATGGGTTGAGATTAGGGTTAATTGTGTTTTAGGGTTTTAATTAGGGAAATCTGATTTTTTTAAATTTTTAAATAGTGGCATTTATGTAATAATGCCTGAATTTTGAGGGTGTAAGTTGTTGATTTTATTTGCCATATTTGAGTGCGAAAAGGAAAGTAGGAAAAGTTAGCCGGGACATAGGGAGTATTTATTTTTGAATTATTTATTTTTTTATTTTTTCGTTTTAATTTTAGATCTTTTAGTGTTGCTGCGACTAAATATAATATTACTTAAACCAATATATATTACTTTTAACATTTTATGGTGTAATTCTCACACAAAGAATTACGTGTGAAAACACATTTCTCTGAAAAAATGAAATACTTTTCAGTATTTAAAATCTACCATTCATTTAAAGCATGGCGGCGACTATTCGCTGCCCACAAAATTTTATAACACAACCCACTTCTCAATGCAGCCCACTTTTATTTAAAATTTAGTATAAAATTCTTAATACAACCCACTTAATACCAAGAATACCCTTTTTCTTGTTAAATTATTTAATTTAAATGTTTATATAAAACATTAAAAAGCTCAAGAAAAACCAATAAAAGAGAAAAGAAGCAATAACAGAGTCATCCAAAACATATTGGATCAAAGCAGCAAACTTTAACACCATTGTTTCTTAACTTAGTTGGGACTGCTGCTTCATCCCCCTAAAAAGCGGCAAGATCAGCAGGCCACCGCCATCCGCCACAAACTCAACCAAATCCGCGGCCACCACCAACGTCACCACTGCTTCTTTTTCTTCTTTGAAACCACTCGGCCAAGTCGTCAAGAACCATCAATATTTTGAATTGAATAAACAAGCATTTCACCTAATCCAACGAATTACCTTGTTTTACGCCCTCATTCCATTTGAGTAACTGTATCGAATGAAAGACATGTTATCTGAAAAAATCGAATTAATTCGAACATCAATCATGTTGTCGATGGGAGCTTGGTAGAGAAAAATGAAGAGGAAGACAGATTGTTGTGAGAATTTGGTAGCAAAGACATACTTCAGCGACCGGCCGTTCTGGTTGACGTTGGCCCGAAAAGAAGAAATGAAGGAACTTGTATTTATTTCAGTTAACTATGTTTCTAGTTTTCAAGTAATTATTCTTTTTTTCTCTTAAAAAATAATTACATTTTATTATATTAAGACTATTTTGATCTTTTTACAATAATATTTACGTACTTAAATGAGTGGACTGTATTGAGAAATAAAGTGGATTGCGAATAATCGCCGCCATAAAGTATTTACTAGAAATAAATACTTTTTAGCACGGATAGTAATATGTTAGCTTCAAGACTAAAATTTAATTTTCATAAAAAATAATATGATCTATAATTAATGCATACTAATACATTTCATATAGAGAGGTACTACTTGTTTAATAAGACGATGCCATCAGTTTATGTACTTAATTTACCTTAAAAGTAATGATATTACTATTGAATTAAAATGTACTAATTTATTTACGTAAAACATATTATTTTAGAAATATGTAGGATACTCTTAAATTAAACAAGTAAAAGATGTGCACCTATGTAATACACGAATAAAATCTATTTTATTGACCTAATATCACTTGATAAAATTATATTGCTATTATTTATTTATAAATTATATTGTTAATATATTTCCAATAATCTTGAATAATCTTATTTCGATTTTGCAATACATAGAATCTATTCACTATGTCGAAACATTACTCATATATTTAGGCTTAATAACATAATACACATTTTTTTGGTTAATTATCAAATCCAACACGACCTTTTAAATTTAAGATATAAATTACATCATCTTTTAATTTTTTTCCTTTTAATATACGGTAGCTAATTTTAGGCTCTAATGTTGACATAGGACCCGAATTGTACATCAGAGAGTTAAATATACTACAGAGTGCTCCCATGGTAAATTTGAACGGATCGAACTTGTATATATGAGAAAGCCTAAGTTGGTGTTCTTCATATGCCAAGTGTATGATACCGCTACTTTTGTGAGAATTACGTTCAAGCCAAGCAAGCTCATTCGATATCTGTAGTGTATCTATGTAGGTAAGTGTAACGCCCGGGAATTTTCGTCTATTTATTAAACTATTTTGTATGATTTTATTTTTATCATCATTTGCTTCAATTGGGCTGACCTTTTTCATGTGATTATTTTTCAAGATTTGAATTTTTCAACCCAAATAGATTTATAATGGCCCAGTATATTATTTCAAATCATATTTCATAAAAACTATTTATTTTTAAGTTAAAATATTTCTTTTAGAATCTATTTATTTAATTCAAATAAGCACATTCATTTACATCATCTCATCCATTTGCATCATTGGCTCAATATTTAGGCCCAATCAATAATTATGGATTCAATTTTAGCCCAAAATCTATAGAGCCCACATAGAACAGATATAATTTTAGAATCCGGATATTTTCCTGTTTTGTGAGCGTGAAGGAGTGGCGGTTTTGTGAGCGTGAAGGAGTGGCGTGAAAGAGTGGAGGAGTGGAGTGTGGAGGAATGGCGTGAAGGAGTGGAGGAGTGGGAGATCATGGGTAGTGGGAGGTGGATTAGAAACCGCTACCAATATTCTATATAAATATGCAGCCTTTAACTGTGGAACAGTTTTTTTTACGCGTTAATTTTAGTTTCCTGGCAACCTAAATTTTCTTCAATTCTTCTTCTACTATTCTGAACCAGCGAAAATTCCACCCAAAATTCCTACAACTATATCCACTAATCAAATCTCAATTTCAGTAATTAATCTCAGTCTACACATTTTACTCCAATACCCTCCCTTTTCATTTGGTGTTTATTTTCGATCAACACGCAAATTTTCTTACCGCCATGGACGCCGCGCACACCACCCTCTCTCCCTTTGCCAATGAAGTTCTATGGGGTGGGTGCGAGTGAAAGAACTGAAGAAGGGGAGAAAATAATTTGATCTCGCATATGAAGTGGATTTGAAATGGAGGAATTGGAGGAAGAAATGATAATTTGATCTCGCATATGAAGTGGATTTGAAATGGAGGAATGAGAGGAAGGAAATGATAATTTGTTTGATCTCGCATATGAAGGCGCATTTGGAATGGAGAAATTGGAGGAACAAAAGGATAATATGATCTCGCATATGAAGGCGGAATTTGAATGGAGGAATGGATGAAGAAAAGAGGAAGATTCTATGCGCAAGCGTATGTTCTACAGTCTCAACTTCAATATATATATATATATATATTGTAATTTTTAATTGCCAATTTTCCTGTAAACTAACTACTGCCGAGATTCATTGAAATTGGAAATTCCTATTTTGGAGACAATAACATTATAAGCCCATATTTATTACTCAAATTCCACATTTACCCACTTCACATCCATATTCTCAAAAGCCCAACAAATTTTCCTTATTTTAATTACTATTATTATTTTCATTAATTAAGAAATTTCTTTATATTTTTCTCTTTTGCTTTTATAGTGATCTAGTATCAATAGTTTTAAAATATTTTCCACGGTTAAATGTAGGACTTGAGGAGCGAGAGTTCGAGCCTAGACTATTGATTAATCCAAGCATTTGCATATCACACATCACACTTTTCCAGGTGGGGGTTTATTGTTTATCGCTTTAATTATTTTTACTTGACTGTATACATGTGCACTTATTCATCAAGTTGTTACTTGCCAATACAAGTGACTATTCAATTTGCTACTTGCCAATACAAGTTTAGCTCATTGTCATTATGCTACTTGCCAATACAAGTTTAGCCCATTACCAGTATGCTACTTGCCAATACAAGTTAGCTCTATGTGTCTTGCCAATACAAGCGCATCATTATGATAATTGTTACATTGTATGCCTCTTTGTATATATAATTAATGTGATAAACTGTGACTCCCACGAGCTGAAGGAAGCTCACCCCAACCCATTATTGAACCTCAGGTAGAAATGGAATGAGCAATTGAAGCAGAGGTGGAGCCGAAAATCATATTGTGGTATAAAGTTATAAATTATTTTTATTTGGACTTAATAATTAAATGTGTGCAATATGGTGTTCATGATTTAGGATTACATTATTTCAAAAGTATGGTGAAGTTTTGGACTTGTAGTATGTGGTAGTTGAGATCTTATGAAATTATGGTATGCTAGGAGTTTAAGGTGATTTATATAGTTCGTAATTATAATTGAGTACTCGATAAAATTATTATGGTGAATTGATGTGTTAGAGTCATAATTGAGAAATAATTTTAATAAGTTTTTACATGTTCTAGATACTTAACAAATTATCAGTGATTTATACTAGAACGTTAATTTGATTGACGAGATGTTTAAGATGTGCCAGTTTGAACAAATTATATTTTCCGCTGCCAATTACTTAATACTATCATCAAAATTCTTAAAGTTTTTAGAATATTTCGTATATTTTCAATAATGATTTTAATATACTTTATTTCATAAAATATTGTGACATTATATATGATTATGTTTTTTTTTTCGTAATGGCTTGATTTTAAAATATAGTATTTAATTAAATAAATTAAATATCATGGCTTGTCTTTGGAGCTTTATAATTACTTAAAAATAGTCTAGAAAATCGGGCTGTTACAGTAAGTGTTGAGGTTATGCTTTTAAGGTGAAGAGTTATAGAGGTAAAATGTCTGGTTTTTTATTTCAACGGACGAGTTTTTAATTCTGTTTGCTACTCATTTTAGTTTATATTTGATTGTGGATGACTAGTGATTTAATTAAGTTAAATAGGTATTTATGCAATCGAGTGCACAATAATACAATTTCGTTGATGCGTTTTTAATTGCAAATGCAACTTAAAAAATAGGGTTTATTACCAAAATCAACCTGTAGTATGACCCTTTTTTTCCACTTGCAACCCACCGTTCAAAAAGTTTCCTAATGCAACCCCTAGTAATCGGGACTTTTCGATAACAACCTAATTTTGAATTTATTATTTTTTTCCAGCCACTTTACAACCACGTGACCTGCACGCGTGTTTTGGATGTCAAAATTGTAAATCTCGTGAAGTCTCTGATACAGCTGTTGCTAATAGGTTGCCAACAGTAACATTTCAAAATTGGAGAATAAGATTTGGGAATTAGGGTTCTGTACACTTCTATTCTAACACAGACAAATTGAAGGACATTGCAACCATGGAGCACCGTTGCCATTGTGGAAGAAAGATAAAATCGTGTAACTAAACTAGCGTAAACAATAAGAGAAATTTTCAAGCGCAGCAAGGGGAATACCATAATCAGGGGCTTCACGAGCGCCTTCGTGAACCCTGACTCTCCACCCCATAAAAGCTCCTAAAATTCCGATAAGCCCTAATTCGATCTTTCAATTTTTGGTAACTGTGGGTGAGAACGATGGCTCCGTCGTGTTTTTGTGCTCTAGTAGAAATGAATTTATTTTGATTAGGGTCACACTATCCCTAATTTAGTAAACTCCACATGTGCCCCTCATGTGAGTAGTATAGGCGTGAAATTTCAAGAGATTTACAATTTCGCCATCCAAAACACGCGTGCAGGTCACGTGGTGGTTAAGCGGCCGGAAAAAAATAATTAATTCAAAATTAGGTTGCTATCGGAAAATCCCGATTAATAGGGGTTGCATTAGGAAATTTGAACGGTGGGTTGCAAGTGGAAAAAAGGGTCATACTACGGGTTAGTTTTGGTAATAAACCCTAAAAATAATATAAAAGAACGAAACAAAAAATAGAAGTTAGTGTACTTGTGTTCCATTGAAAAAACTGAGAGCACAATTATTTGTCTAGTAGAAAATGGCAAAATCTATCATTTATGAGATTTGTATTAATCTCGGTGATTGGGAGAGAATTTCTTTCACCACATTGACAGTGTTCTTTAAGAAAATAATAAAAATAAAAATCCATGTTAGAAAAGTTATGAATCCAAAATTTTAATGTTAGGCTCCATGTCAACAATTGAAGCTTGGAATTAGCTTCCTTGTATTAGATTGAAAAAAATTAAAAAAAGGTTGTGTATTTATGGTTAAATTTAAAAGGTCCCGCTGTACTTAAAAATTGATTAAAAAGCGGTGTATTTTTATGTTATTAAGCCTATTTCTTAAGCTCAAAATTCTATTCACTCCGTCCCAACATACTCCTATTTTTTAACAGGATTATTATTATTATTATTATTATTATTATTATTATTATTATTATTATTATTATTATTATTATTATTATTATTATTATTATTATTATTATTAATTTTATTTTATTTTATTTTTTTCTGTAAGATCTCAAAATTGATTTGTTCTTCTAGCAGCTTTAATGTTAATAATCGCATCTATTTACTTTTTCCTTTTAAGTGGCTTTGAATTTTTTGGATGTGGAAGATTTAAAAGAAAAATTATTTCTGATATACTGAATTTCCAAGTTTAAGTAAGCGATAAAAGAGTTAGAAATACAGAAAATGTTATTTTGAATCAATAAGTACCGGTCAAGTAATATAATTTACAATTACAAAATTGGTATTTCTTAATAGGCATTAAAAAACTATCGTTAATCATAATTATTGATTTCATTCCGCTTCAATTGGAATGGTCGGAATGTCTCAAATTCCTAAGTTGCCGAGATAGCGGGAATGACTTAATTTATTATTATGTTTTGTTGTGATTTAATTTCTTTCTTATTTCACACACATATATGTTATACTGAAAAGAAGGTTCATAGTAATATAGAAGACTATATATAAGAGTCCGATTTTATTTCTTTTAAATTTTTTGTAGTGTAAACTCCAGAAACTCAAATCGAACAAATTAACATATAATCTAAAAACATATATATTAAGTTCCAGTAGCAAATTAAAAAATACCGATAGAACAATATTGATAACTTTACCATCAACAAATAACTTAAATAAGTATATAAATAAAAAATATTCGACTTGTACACAATTCAAAAAGTTGTTAAGTATATGAATGATCCTAGAAATACATATATTAATTGGTATGAATTTTAACTCAGCCCTCTTATTTGGTTTACGTGGCACCCACATCTACTCAATTCTAGTAACAACTTTACTTACAAATATTTGAGATTTACCCACCACCAATAACATCCGAAAGTCACCATATTATTGATACGCCTTGAAATATTCATTAAAATGTCGGAACTAAATATATGCCACCAAAATGACCATTTCATACAAAATATCACGCAATTGTAATGTTCGATAATAAACGCCGTACAAAATATCATGAAATTGTAATATTCGATAATAAACGCCGTAAAATATATCCAACGGGTTGTCGCATTCCGTTCTATCAAGATTAGTTCTAGAAATCCAAGTTAATGCTTTTTTAAAAGACTGAAATTCAAAAGAAACATCGTAAACTTATACAAATTTGTATGATTGTTTTTATTGCAGTTTCTGTCATTGCACGTGAATTCTTCAAATATCATTCATTTGAAAGAAAAAAACAAAGACAGGAAAAAGAGATCACTAATAAAAAATCTGGTTAAAATATCAGTACAACCTTCTTCTCCATCCATTTGGAATCCCTCAACCAACCCCGAACAATTTTGCTGACTCCTCGACAAGATAAGAACAAAATCAACAACAATTTTTAAATTAAAAGTGTGATCACATCCACATTAAGTGAATAAAGTAGTGCAATTGATTTCAATTGAATATGGTAAAAATTGCAACAAATAATAGCGAAAAATACATAAAAAAGGGCAAGCATTAGGTATAATTACATCCGACGCCATTCAAGTTTCTTGTAACTCGAAACAAATAAGAGCAAGAAAAGCACACCCACCTTTCCGTCTCTTAGTAGCAAACAGGGAGAGACCCACCAAGGTCATAATCTTGAAGTGTGAGTAGCAGAGCGTCTAGAATTAGTCATGGAGGCTTACGGGAGGAGATACTCGAAGAAGAAGACGAAGGGGACCTCTCAGACTTGTGAACTGATCTTCCAACATTTCCTAGAGACTAACAATTTTAGTGACATTTCTTTTTTGAAGAGAAAAATTCCTATGTTGTGATAAATTAGGATGGAGACGGAAGAGAGATGAGGATGTTTCAATTGAAGACGTGATATTTGACAAGCCGATTTTCTGTTTTTATATTAGAAGAGAAGGAGAGACTCCAAGGGAGTGGGCGGAAAATGAGGGAAAACCAACCGTAATTATTACATGCAACGTCTGATGACAACACGTGGCAGTAATTAAATTTAACTGAGTAAAATTTAAGAGAAAAATAGCTGGAAATGTTTTTTTAAGAGAATTAATGCGCAATTTTCGCCCTCTATCTTATAATTGTAAAGGAGGATTATCTTAATTTTTAGTTGGATGGTATACCATGAAATGTATAAATGCGGAAACATATTACACTCTTAGTCAATCTTTTCACAGTTCAAATAAGTTCCTGATTTTTAATCACACTTCTTAGAGTGAATTCTGGCATTTTATTAGGAAGAAAAGCAGAAAACAAGTTCCTATCAGAAATAAATCAATTACCCACCAGAAGCACTGCAGCATCTAACAAGAGAAGAAACAAAAGAGAGAGAGACCAAAATCCCACAAGTTCTAAATTCTAATAGTTGGGGTTAGAATTAGGCAAGACTATTATGGGACTCCGGACATAATGGGTGCCATCAGACCATATCAGCTGCCCGAACTCGTACACACCTTCAATCCTAGATCGTCCAGCTTTTACACTCACTCTGAACCTCTTCTCTTCACCAATTTTCTCAAATTTCAAAACCGGCGGTTCAACACTAACTGTGTAACCCAATGGTTGACGAACACGAGCCGCATAGCTTCCGGGCTGCCCCACATTCTTCACTTTCCTCGTCACTGTAGTTGTTCCATTCGTGTGAACAATAGATATAGATGGATAGTTAAAGTCCAAGAGGCTATAGTTTTCAGGGCATTCATGACGGGACCCTGAAAACATGCTGATCAATGTTTCATTATATCTCACCCCACAAAGAAAGTCCAAGTAATCATTTGTGCTCAAATCATAAACCAGTCCAGGATCCACCGCCCGGTTTGGCCTAATGTCCCCTGCTCCGTATGACAGCGGGTTCGCCTTGGTCAAGTCCGAATCGCGCATCGGATTCATCGTGTTGTCTCTTGTTCTTGCTGGATTAGACATTACCAATAAGGGAAACGACATCTAGTAAAATAGAAGAGTTTTTTTTTTTATATACACAATAGACAAATATTATACCAGACGTCATGATGGCGGACTTGATAGCAGCAGGGCTCCAGTGAGGGTAGAGGGTCTTGAGGAGGCCGACTACACCCGAAACATGGGGGCACGACATTGAAGTTCCGGACATTGTATTGAAGGGAGTGACTCGTTTGTCCAATGGTGAATCCGTTGCGCCCTTTCCTTCAGTATATCCAGCAATAACGTTTACACCCGGAGCTGTAATATCAGGCTGCACAACACAAAATTAGACCAAAAGAATTGAGTAAATATAATTTAATTGAGTATCTGATTGCAGACCTTAAGAATTTCCGGCGTAACAAGATTAGGACCCCTGGAAGAGAAAGCTGCCATGAATGGAGATGGCTTTGTGTTTAATACTGCCTTAGGAGCTGTGATCAAACCTTCTGGATTTCTGGAAAACCCGAAATCAGTATGAACTAAATAATTTGCATATCTAACAAACAGAGTAAGAAATTACTTACTTGGTGGCGTTGATGTAAGCAAAGAGGATAAGGCTATCGGTATAATTAATGTGAGTAGCAGGAAGAAAATGAGGGTCGGCAATAATCTCATTCCCACTAGACTCATCATTAGCAAGAATCATACCAACAGCACCAGCACGATCCGCCTCAAACCCTTTATCCACTCTCGCATTGTCCCCCCTCAGGCACACTACTATTTTACCCTCCACCTTCTTTCGATCCAATGTCCCTTCTTTACACAATTTCCTGCACAATACTCTGTCAAATCAATGAGATTTCTGTCATAAGCATAGAGCATAATAAAAAAAACTGGAAAAGGAAGAAGACTCTTACGCGTCATTCTCAGATACATTGGCAGCCATAGCATCAACAGCACTAACAAGACCAAAATATCCGTCACGTGGTAAGGGCTTAGAAACACTCGCTCCCTACCAGCACAAAAAAATAAATGAAAAAATAGAACATCTCCAGAATTAGAGAATCAAAAAAGGGGATTACGTAAAAAGCAATTGTCCTAATACCATACCATGAAAAGTGAACCATTTTTAAGTAGAACATTAGCTTGCAACTGGCGATCCATAGTGCTAGCTCCAACAGTGATCATCCACGGGGCAACATTCGAAACAGTTCCAGGCGATGGTCCTGAATTTCCAGCAGAGGCAACGACAACTATCCCGTGCATCATAGCATGGAACGAACCAATAGCAAGTCCATCATTGTAGTAGTCTGAGGGCTCCCCTCCCAAAGACATCGAAATCACATCAACACCATCACTTATTGCCATATCAAAGGCTTTCATGATATCAGCATCGAAGCATTCACGGCTATCATCGATTGGAGGCCAGCATACTTTATATGCAACTGCACGGGCTCTTGGCGAGCCGCCCTTTGCAGTACCATTTCCAAAGCTGAGAACATTCGCTCCGGGGACAAAGTTCCCCGCAGCAGTGGATAGAGTGTGGGAGCCATGACCCTCGTTGTCACGTGGAGTAAAGAATGAGGAATTGAGTGGTTTGCCAAGGAAAGCAGAATAGCCTTTGTTGAAGAATCTTGCACCAATTAATTTCCTGTCAAAAGAATCATAAGTATTTTATTTGTATTCTATAAAGAAGGAACTCAAATATTAAAACAAAAAAAGCAAAATAAATAGTATACCTGTTGCAAAAGTGTCGTGTATCGTTACCAACCTCACAGGCTCCTTTCCACCTGGACGGGATAGGGCCATACCCTTGGCCACTAAAGCTTTTTAATTCAGGCCAAACGCCTAATATACCCATGACAAAAATAATTTTATTTCATGATCAAATATAAATGAAATGGCATAACGTAGTATTTCAAAAGTGGCAAAAACAATAGCATACCAGTGTCAAGATTGGCTATGATGGTGTCTTGACCAAATTTGGCCTTGTCCCATGCAGAAGAAGGGTGGATGACACCATTCCTTTCCAGCATAAGAAAGTCCCATGAATGTGTTGTATGCAGTTTCCTGCCTTTATCCTCGAAAACTGATACTACATTCGGATGCTCTATGACACGAGCATTAATCAGCATACAAACTCAGAAAAAGATGCAGAATGCATAAATATTTGACATACTTGCAATATCTGCAGCTTCTTCCTCTTCAAGAAGAGCAGCAAAACCATTTATGTGTCTTTTATATGAGTAAAATATTGCATCATTTGCCTTCTCTTCACTGCAGACAATACATCACTTCGTAAAATCAAGATTTCAAGAAACCATATTTGAAAATTAAACAAACCTTCCCAAGAATGAGGCAAGCAATTGCGAGTGCGAATCGGCAACACGGTCAAGATCAGCAGGGGTGATATCTGGGCCATGAGAATGACCTCCCAGATATACAATATAAGACTGCAAAAAAACGCAACTTAAAATTGGATCATATCATTTAGACACGGACAAACAAGTAGAAAGCAGGACAATGTGGACCTTTTTTATGGCGAAAGCTTGTTCTTGGAACACAGAAAAAATAACGAATAGTGCAAGAAATATTGAAAACTTGGCAAATAACATTGCTGCTTTCTCACTAAAAAAAGTGGGATACTTTATACTCTTGTGTGCGTAGTAATTAAGCACTAAATCGGAAGACTGATGTTTTCTATGCAGAAAAGTGACTATTATTTATAGGGAAAAAGAAAAAGATAGTGATAGCGAAGAAAAAATTGATCAATAATGCAGTCCCAAAGAGAAGTCTGTTCTTGAATTGTGCCTCTTTATTATTATGATCGATAATTGATTGATGAATATCAGGAATCTTTTAGAGTTAGGAAACAAAATAAGAGTTTGAATTTGAATTAATTTAGAGAATTCCATGCATCATGCATCCTGATACACTATCCTACTTATTACCTTAAAAAAATATGGATCCTATACATGGTAATTTTTATTATTTACAGCTTTTTGTAAAAAGATAATACATATTGATACGGTTGAGAAAGCAACACACCTAATATATTTTTAAGTCTAAATTTTTTTATAGATTTGCCAGCCCGTCATTAATTATTACTCATTTGTATTACTAAATAAAGTCATTTTAGACTTTTAGGTAAATTCTTTGAGACATTTCTCGTTCATTTATGTTTGTATGATTGAGAATTGAAATACTTTATACTTATTCCCATTTTCTTAAGTAGGTTCGATGGTATGTGCACAAAAATTGCAATATGTGTATTGTTATCATTTAATACACAATCGTGAATTCATATAAAAATTATATTATTACCACAAACATATAAGCAATGTGTACTACAAATTACTCCCTCCGTCCCAATGAAATATACACACTTTTCTTTTTGGTCCGTCTCACTTAAATTTGCACACCCTTAAAAAAGAATTTTTTCTCACAATCTCCACCCTTAAAATCTCCATCCTCAATTTCTACCTTTGAAAAAATCAAAGATTCTCCAAAAATTATTTTTTCTTAATATCCGTGTCGGATCAATCGTGCAAATTTAGTTGGGATGGAGGTAGCATGAAATATCTTCTATAAGTAAAAGTATACGAAGTATAATTCATTTATGATACAATTACAACAAACTGTAACATATTAAGTATATCTGTGAGCCTAATCATTCTATCAATTTCATGGGGCAGAACATCTACTACCTAGGTCTTTGATGGGGGGAGGGGAGAGATTTTTCTTTGTTCCTAGATTAGGAGAAAAAAATTAAAAAATAATATAGATGATTGTCGTAATCTTGGAATCGCAACTTATATTCACACACTTTAATCCATGTAAATGAATTTGCACCAAGAATCAATTTTTTTTTTTAAATTCATATTTGCGTTTTATTTATTGGTTTGACGATTACAACCTATAATTGTTTTGCATAAAGAGTTCAGACTAACGGAGTTTTAATTGAACTTGTACCATTAATTTAAAACTCACATAGGTTCTATTTGGATGGAGAGATGAGGGTGAATTTTGAAAATCATTGTTAAATCCATCTAACTTGTTTGATAAAAAAAATTAAATCAAAGAGTTCTAAATATTAGGAGTATTGTATTATATTTACTTTGTATAGTTCTATTGAATCCCACCTCAAAATATCTATAGCTCATGTAATCTCTTGTACATGTATTTCTATTGTTTTTACATGTGAATAAATTATCAAGTCAAACATTCTTAATATGGTATCAAAGCCATATAAGGCTTACGCCTCCATTCTGATCCTCACAACCAATTAAATCTTTTTCTTTTCCTTCCAGATTTGGTCAAACCTTAATTTTTGCTTGTTGTTGCAGAAATCACGTCTCATATTCCAATAATTAGGCAATTTCCTTATATTGTCTACTCTTCCCATCTTCTCAGCCCCGTCTGCTGCAAAACTGAGAATTCTCCATTCTCCCCTGCTTTAACATGTCCAGTACCACGATTCCATCTACTGCAACGTCCATGACCACACCGATTGCCTTCAACGTAGGCGCTCAAGCACCCCTCAAACTCTCCTCATCAAACTACAATATTGTTTGGTCCTTTCAGTTTCGAACATTGTTGACGGGCTACGACCTCTACGGGTATCTCGACGGAACCATACCATGTCCGAGTCCCACCATTACCACAGATGCTACTACGACACCGAATCCTGCCTATACCTTGTGGATTCGCCAAGATCAGCTTATCTTGAGCGCGATAATTGGCTCTCTCACACCCTCTCTCATCTCCTTAATTGCTACTACCACGACCGCTCGTTCTGCGTGGAACACCCTTGCAACTACATATGGAAAAAATCCCGTGGTCGCATCATTGCTCTGAAGAACAAATTGCAAGTTCTCACCAAAGGTACCAAGCCCATTACTGATTATATGTTAGAGATTAAAGCAATTGTTGATGAATTAGCTCTTCTTGATGTATCCACTGATCCAGAAGACTTAGTTTTAAAAGTACTAAGTGGCTTAGATGATTCATTTCGTGAATTATCAAATGCTATTCAAGCCCGTGATACTGCTATTTCGTTTGACGATTTACATGAAAAACTCTTGAGTGCTGAAGCACAAATGGCATCGCGTGTTCTCTCTCCTGCTCAGACTCCAGCCACGGCTTTTCCAGCGCATGGCTCCTATAAAATGGTTCTGCCCAGCATGGTACAAGTAAGCAGAAAACTCAGTCTAATCGGGTATATCCGAATCACGTTGGCTCATTTCAACCACCTGCTCAGCCCCATCGCAAGCATCAGGGCTCAGGGCAAGGCTCGCAATCCTCCGGTTCACGCCCGTACATGGGCAAATGCCAACTTTGTGGTGAGACGGGTCATTCAGCTAGTCGCTGCTCTCAATTCACATATACTCCAGTTCAGCAATACCCTCAATCGCCTGCTCCATTGTCTCGTCCTGCTTATTCTTTGCCCTCGGCTCACGCAGCTCACTATGCTCCTCTCAAATCGGATTGGATTTTGGACTCTGGGGCCTCACACCACATTTCTACTGACTTGGCCAACTTATCTCTTCATGCACCATATGATGGCAGTGATGGTTTAGTCATTGGTGATGGTAAAGGATTAAGTATTTCTCACATTGGGACCTTGTGTTTTTCAGATATCTCGTTGAATTTTTATAATGTGTTGCATGTGCCGGAAATGTCACGTAATTTGGTTTCAGTATCTCGTTTGTGTCATGATAATAATGTGGTTGTGATTTTCTCGGATGTTGGATTTCAGGTGGTGGATCGACTTACGGGGGATATTCACCTACGCGGTCCTCGCGTTAATGGACTTTACGTGTGACCCTCTGGTGGACATGCTTCTGCTTTGGCCTCCACTAAACAACCTCTGTCCACCTGGCACGCTCGTCTCGGTCACCCCTCTTCTAAAATCTTAAATAGGATTATTTCTAGTAATCATTTGTCATTGCCTAAACAATTGCCCTTTTCATGTGATTCTTGTAAATGCATTAAGAGTCACAAACTGCCTTTTCATGAGTCTAGTTTAGAGTCATCTGCTCCACTTGAACTACTTTATTCTGATGTTTGGACCTCTCCAGTTTTATCTGTTGATGGATTAAAATATTATGTAATTTTTGTGGACCATTTCTCTAAATACATATGGTTATATCCTCTCAAACACAAATCTGATGTGCTATCTACATTTGTTGCATTTAAAGCCTTAGTTGAAAATTTTCACAAGACTAAAATTGTAACTCTTTATACTGATAACGGGGGTGAGTTCACTGCTCTTCGCCCGTTTCTCTCCTCAAATGGTATCACTCATCTCACAAAACCTCCCCATACACCTGAACACAATGGCCAGTCAGAACGTCGACATCGTCATGTCGTTGACACTGGTTTGGCTCTTCTTCATCAAGCTTCCATACCGTTAACATATTGGTCATATGCCATGACCGCAGCCATATATATCATTAACAGTCTCCCAAAAATTCATCTATCCATGCTCTCCTCCTTTGAGAAACTTTTCCATCATCCCCCAAACATTTCAAAACTTCGTGTATTTGGCTGCCTCTGCTACCCATGGCTTCGCCCATACACTTCCCACAAGCTCGAAAACAGATCCTCCCCTTGTGTCTTTGTGGGGTATTCTCTTACTCAAAGTGCTTATCTTTGTCTTAATTTATCTTCTAACAGGTTGTACACCTCTCGTCATGTTGAGTTTGTTGAGGACAAGTTCCTGTTCTCTATGGCATCATCTCCATATTTTTCTCCTACCCTATCCGACCCTCCTACACATACATCTATTCCCACTCCACCTCCAGCAGAACATGTTTTACCAACACCACCAGTGGCTACTACTCCCCCCGTTGTCACTCCACCATCTCTTCCAGTTGCTCCTACTCACACACTGGTCACTCGTGCGCGCAACAACATATTCAAACCTAATCCAAGGTATTGTCTTACATCTGCTGTAACTTCCGATATTGAACCCACTACTGTTAAACAGGCTCTTAGTGACACTCGTTGGAGAGATGCTATGTCCGCTGAGTTCTCTGCCTTACTCAAGAATGGTACTTGGGACTTGGTCCCTTCTGATTCTTCTCAGAATGTGGTTGGCTGCAAATGGGTATTTCGGATTAAGAGGAAGCCTGATGGCTCTGTTGACAAGTTTAAAGCTCGTCTTGTAGCCAAGGGGTTTCATCAAAGACCGGGCATTGACTACTTTGAAACCTTTAGTCCCATTGTCAAGCCTGCTACCGTTCGTCTGGTTCTTAGCATTGCTGTTTCTTCCAACTGGCCTCTTCGTCAATTTGATGTAAATAATGCGTTCCTTCATGGAGATCTTACGGATGATGTTTATATGTCTCAGCCACCCGGGTTCTCTGATACAAACTTTCCCTCACATGTTTGCAAACTCCATAAATCTATCTATGGATTGAAGTAGGCACCACGTACTTGGTACGACTCTTTGCGTCAGTTTCTGATTTCTTTGGGCTTCGTTTGTACCAAGTCTGATGAATCACTCTTTGTCTATCACCGGGAGGGAATTTTAGCATATTTTTTGGTTTATGTGGATGATCTCGTCCTCACAGGAAACAATGACAAGCTCCTTCATCATGTGATCTCTTCTCTTGCCTCCAAATTTTCAATCAAAGATCTTGGTGATCTTTCTTACTTTCTTGGTATTGAGGTCCTGCGCTCTTCCAACACTTGTTCTCTAATTCAGTGAAAGTACATCATTGATCTTTTGGCTAAGTACAATATGCTTGAGGCTAAACCTGTTCAGACACCACTAGCCTCGGGTGTCCATCTTTCTCTACATGATGGTTCCTCTTCTGCTGATGCTTCCTCCTATCGAAAAGCTCTTGGGAGCCTTCAGTATTTGCTTTTCACTCGTCCAGACATTACCTTTGCTGTTAATAAACTCTCCCAGTTCATGCATGCTCCTACTGAGACACATTGGGGTGCAGTTAAACGACTCTTTCTTTATCTTAACGGTACCAGACATGTTGGCATCCACTTACGTCACGATTCTCCCATTTCTCTACACTGTTTCACTGATGCTGACTGGGCGGGGGATTGTGATGACCGTACGTCTACAAGTGCATATATTGTTTTCCTTGGGTCTAATCCCATTTCTTGGAGCTCTCGTAAGCAACGCGCTGTTGCTCGTTCTTCCACCGAGGCAGAGTATAGGTCTATCGTTGCTGCTGCTGCTGAGGTCCAATGGACTCGATCTATTCTAGATGAACTTCATGTTCGTCTTCCATCTACGCCTATTATCTACAGTGACAACATTGGAGCTACATATCTATGTTCTAATCCGGTTTTCCATCTCGAATGAAGCACATTGCCATAGACTATCACTTTGTTCATGATCTTGTCAAAACTTCTCAGATTCGGGTTGCTCATGTCTCTTCTGCTGATCAACTCGCTGATGCACTCACCAAGCCTCTTTCCAGAGCTCGGATATCACTTCTCATGTCCAAGATTGGTGTCACTGAACGTGCTCTATCTTGAGGGGGTGTATTAGGAGTATTGTATTATATTTACTTTGTATAGTTCTATTGAATCCCACATCAAAATATCTATAGCTCATGTAATCTCTTGTACATGTATTTCTATTGTTTTTACATGTGAATAAATTATCAAGTCAAACATATTCTTAATACTAAATTCCTCCTAAATTTCTAGTTCCTTTTGAATGAATTTGAAATTCATCCCAAACCTAGTCATTTAAATCTATCCCATCTTTCACACATTCACACACAACACATGCCACACGTATGCACACACACACTTACTTCACGGGAAAAAATTACTTTTGGTCTCATAACTATCTGCTTTTCCACTTTTAGTTCCACAATTAGTTGCTTTTTCAATTTACTCCCACAACTCGAAAAATTGATCATTTTTTGCCGGAGGTTGCCAAATTGATCGGAAATTGGCACGTGACCTGCACATGCCAGTCAACTTTGGGACTTTCCGGCCACTTAACTAATGTGGTGTCGGAAATGGGAGGTGACATTTTTCCGATTTTTCCTTTTTTTAGGTTGCCATCTCATTTTCAATTTTCATGTCATTTAATTCCAAAAAAGAAATAACAGTTATTAAACAAAACACAAACAAAAAATTATAACATCAAATGAAATCAATTCCAACACCTAAATTCCCCGTAACAGACTAATTTCTTCTCCAACCTTTCTGCCCCGAAACTGAATGCAGGTGCAAACCTAATTTCTTGCCACATTGATTCAACCTCTTTTGCCCATCAAAATTAAATCTCCCCGTCCCCTAGCCTAGTTTTCCCACGAAGAACGTTAAAAAAATTCTCTTATCCCTCAATTGAAAGATATAAGATTCAAGTGGGAGCTCTCAAATTGATACCCTTTGTCGTTGTCGAATTCCAGCCGTTGTTATTACCTTTTTGGGGGTGCCATTTCGTGGCCCCCTTCTTCCTTTCGAAAATCATCTGCACGTCTTCTACAAGTCAGACGGTCGAGACAAAAATAAGACCTCCTTGTCGGCGTTACTTTGGCCGCACGCTCGTCTAGTTGTTGTGGGGTCGTTCGATTTGCAGATGGATTTGGAGGAAAATTAAAAGTTAGGGCTTCTCTCTTAGTAGGATTTTGGTTAACAATCGATTTTGTGGGGGAGAAGAGGTAATGAGTTGATTTAGATTTTTAATTTCAGCTTTTTAATTGAATATAATTTATTTTCCAGGTTTTGTTTAATAATTGTTTGGGATTAAATGGGCATGGAAGTTGAAAATGAGATGGCAACATATAAAAATAAAAAAATGAAAAATCGAAAAAAATGTCACCTCCCATTTCCGGCGCCACGTCAGTTAAGTGGCCGAAAAACCCCAAAATTAACCAGCATGTGTAAGTCATGTGTCAATTTCTGGTGGCCAAAATTAGACAATTTTTCGAGTTGTGGGACTAAAGTGAAAAAACAACTAATTGTGGAACTAAAAGTGGAAAAATAGATAGTTATGAGACCAAAAGTGATTTTTCCCCCACACTTCACACACAACCTAAACACCCTCTACACACACACAACACTACTACACGCGCGTGCGCGTGCACACACACACACTTCAGACACATACTATACACACAGTAAACGCACATACTACATACTACATACTACATCCACACACTACACACAAACTACACACACTGCATACACTTCACACATATACTATATGCACGCACGCACATACTTCATACGCACTACACTTATAATTATCATCATCCTTTAAAAATTAGGAAAATTTTGAAAAATGAAAAGTTCAACCAACTAAAATCCACTCCTTTGAATGTAAAGATCCCAAAAAAAAAATTGAAATGAATATTTTTTCAAATACAAATTAAAGAATAGAAATCTTCAAAACCTTTGTCCAAAAGTAATCTTATAAACGTTTGTTAATTCTGAATAACTGACGAAATTCATAATTAGTGTAATGCATTGTTATCCCTAGTTAATTTGAAATTTGAATAGCTGACAAAGTGCATAATTAATTAATTATCTTTTTTGAACTCACTGACATATTTTTGCTAATTCTGATTAATTACAAATTCCGTAAGTAATTACCATTAATTTCGAAGTCATTTACAGACTTTTGCTAATTCTGAATAATTGGCGAATTCCATAATTAAATACCTTTTAAAATTACATTTTCTATAAAATATGTTGATCATCAAATTAAGTTACATTCAGTCAACGTAGAGTTTAATCAAATCATAATTGATATTATTTTAATAGTAAGCATAACTATTGCAGCTAAATAGTGTAATTGTGATTATTAATTACACACACATCATACAACTATTTCAAACATTAAGTATATCTATTAAGAAATGATCTCATTTGAGGAATTTAAATTTTTAATTTAATATAATATACCATCTTTAAAAAAAATGTCATTCATATTAGTTTTTTACTTTAAGTTTCTTTAAAAAAAAATTGTAATCCAAGAATTGCATAGTTGCCCGTATTATAGAGCGATTAAAACCCATCTAGTAAATATCCACCTAACTCACCAAAACCCAAACCCCAGTATTTCCCCACACACCACTACTATTCTACACCTAACATGTGCATCAGTTGCACGCTATAATTCGAATCGGATATCACGATTTATGTTTAAATGTATTATATGTTATGGGAAAAGGTATTACGATACCTTTTATCCAGGACATGTAATACATTTAAGCATAAATCGCGATACCTTTTCAGCATGATATTTTTACCCATCAAATGTAATACATTTAGACATAAATAGTACTCTCTCCGTCCCAACTAATTCTGCACATATGAATGATCACTTATATTAAGACAAAATTGTTTTGCTCTTTAATTGACTTTTTCAAACGTGGAAATGGGGGGTGGAGATTTTGAGAGTAGAAATTGTGAGAGAAATTTCTTTTTTAAGGGTGTGCAAAATTGTGTGGGACGTTCCAAAATGAAAAGTATATAAAATTAAGCGGGACGGAGGTAGTAATACCTTTTAACTCATAGCCCCAATTTTATGAATCTAAAATTCGTGTAATTGGTGCACAAGAATCTTCTCCATAAAATAAAAGGAGAAAACGAATTATGTTTCTGTTGATAAAAAAATCAAATTAATCCTTTAGGGCCACTTACAGAAGATAGTTTAGCAGCAAATAAATATAACATCCAGCCCCATATGATAATCTGTATAAAGAAACCGCAATAAGTATTAGAATGAAATAAATATACCAACTTTAAAGTAGATTATATTGTATATATTTATATGCAACACAATATATTTAACTTTAACTTCAAAAACCACAAGACACAGCATCCTGTGAATGTTAGCAAAAAAGAAATCCAAATAAAAAATAGTTGATCAACTAATATAAAACAAACCCCTTAGGAAACTCACTCAGAGATCATAATCTTTGTCGTAATATGAATGGGAAATAGACAACAATCAGCTCAAAAAAAAAAAAACAAGTTTCTTGATCAAATCTACTTTTGCTATAAATAAAATAACTAATTACAACTTAAAAGAAAAAAAAAAAATTCTCCTAAACAAAGAAAAAAATCCTCCCCCCAAGGTGACTCGAACCCAGGACTAAAGGCCTAGATAATAAATGTCCTGCCACACTTGAGTTATCTAACTTCGTCTTACAACTTAAAAGAAAAACATATTGCTTTAATCACTCAGCTAGATTCCCCTAACAAAAATATTAGAGTTTTCAACAACTCATATGACAAATTTCTAACTCAAAGCTCAACCAACAAACCTTGTATGCAACACATGCTTCGAGGGATTATATACAACACACAATTTCGAGAGGTTAAGTTGATATGGATCCGACTACTTTAACAAATATATACATATCCAATTATGATTTCATCTTTTTTTTTGTACGCGTATATTATTTGATAAACACGGATTGTAGAACTAAGCATTGAATATCACCAAGGATGTAAAAGTTCATTTATATAGTTTGAGAATATGCTCTACTCGGGATCTCATTTGGTATTTGTCTATAGTCATCTGATTTGTTTAATTATTGGTAAATGACATCAACATAAAAAGTTTGATCGATTAACCCGACGCTGAAGAGTACGACAAACGTTTAATGACAGAGTTTATAGATGGGAAGATTGTCATTTTTGGTAAGCATTAACGCCAAAATACAAATATTGTAGCCGAGATATCAACATATTTGCCAATTTTGTATTCCAAATATCAACAGATTAGCCGGAGATTTTGTAATCTAAATATTAATATCAACATATTACCTGAAATTTATGGTTAGCTTGTAAATAAAGTTTTAATGGCCGAAAAAAATAAGAAGTGGCATGGTAGAATCTTACCATAAATGTAGATGATATATGCTGAGAGAATATTTTCTAAACATAGGTTTTTGACTTATTCAGCTAACCTATTAGATCATGAAACACAAGTATGGAGTATATAGAACTAACCAAAATTGTCATAATAATTATGGAGCATTAAAATAAAATTGATCTTTTTAGATTCAGCAACTGTGCTTGGGCGAGAAAATAAGAAATTGTTATTTATAGACGGTTTTAATATATTATCAAGATATTGGAAGAAATTAGGAAAAATTGCTAGAATGATTTGCTTTTATGAAAAAAATATTTTTCCTAAAATGAATTTCTTTTGTGAGCAGATGGAGTGTTGGATTATTTAATACATTTTGGTAATTTTTTTAAGAAAGATTCGACAATATTTTATAAATTTTCGCCACAGTTTACTACAAAACAAACATTAAACCTAAAATTGATGCAAATAGAAGTTTTATGCATTCATCCATAGACAAGCATACTTAAGGAAATTTAATTGTGGTAATTTTGATTTAATGGAAATTATTTTATGATTTGAAATTCACTGAAAATCAATGTAATTATTTTATACCAAACAGTAGTGACGTATTAAACGCTGAAATAATGTTTTGTTGCCAAAAATGACGACGGATGCTATATACGTATAAGATTGCATAACGGATTTCAATTAAAATTGCATTTTCTACACATTGTCTTGAAAACATAGGTTAGCTTATAAGTGGTAAAATGCTCACTACTTGCTACCAAACTGGACCTATCACCAACAGATGAAATGCTTTTATTTCAATTTAGAGTACAAAAATAATATCAAAATAATTGTACCATTACCGTTTCAAATGGCTATAATTCATAATAGGAAGGACGAAAATATTACGAAATTTCTCCTTTTTTGTCTATCTCGAAATAAAACTCGGATGTAAATGATTTCTGTTAAAATTTTTCCAAAATTTCAAAGATTTCAGGGAATATTCGAGAAATTCGATTTCGGTTGTCTCCAGGTACAATTTGAAATTTGGAATTTGGAATTTTCGGTGAATTTCGATTAAAATTCGTTGAAATTTCAGATATTTTTTGTGTTTTTAAATGGTTGACATGATATGCAATTGATCCTGATTTAAGCTAAATGCATTATTGAAAAAAAGAAAAAAAAATCTAAAAAAAAGCAACAGCTTGTCGACATTTTTAATATGTATCATATTGTCAGACATCGTTTATATTATTTAACATTTATAAATTAGTTGTAAACTTTTTTATTTGTATCAATTTTTTTCTCTAAACATGTGCATTTAAGTTAGTTATGACAAAATATCATCTTAAATTTTCAAAATTTTTAATACATTTTTTATTTTCTTTTTTAGTTGCACCAATATTTTCACCAAAATCGAAATCACTCCGCAATTTCTCTAAAATTGAAACATCGGGATTTCTGTAAAAATCGAAATTTTCGTCCTTGGCCCCCTTTACACTAGGGATGGCAATCTTTGACACGATCAGATACGACCCAACCCGAAAATTGAGGGTTAGGGTCGACAGGACCCCGTTGTGGATCAGAAATTGGTTAAACCCAAATGACACAATTAAAAGATGGGTTGGGTTGGATCAACCCGCAACCTATCATCAACCCGCAATCTATCTTCACACACACACACACACACATATATATATAAATAAAATTCAATTGCTGAATTATTTAATAAGTTATTTACAAAATGCTATTTTTGTTATTTATTTACTATCTTGTTATAGGAATATCAACATCTATCAATGAATTGATTTAAGATATCATGCATTTGGATATCAATGATATAAGTGAAACGCAAATAGAAAGTGCAGTAGATGCCAACTCAAATATGATGAATCTACGAATATCATGATTTATGCTCACTGATTAGGAATTTTTCTTGCATAATTTCACTATCACATGTCAACTCAAGTTTTAATGATTGTTTTGTTTAATAGTCCTTTTCTTTTCACGGGTCATTTGAAGATTGTGATCGCATAGTGTTACTGCGAGAGCTATAACTTTTGTTTGTGGTTGTAATTTATAATGTTAGACATATCTGGAATCCTTTTTGTGAATCATTCTTAAAAATTTCAACCTGCGTTTTGCGGACATATGTAATCATTACATTGTGTAATTGACTTGTAGTTATTATTTACTTTGTTTATTTTAATCTTTTGGAGCATGAATATATATTTGCAATGCGTTACATACAATTTGAATTTCACAAAAAGTATATTTTGTGAATGTTTCCATATCCGAGTGCTAAAATAATCATTTTTGGTTTTTGTGGAACAATAGAAAAAAATAAAAATTATTGATTTTTTTCTTAAATTTCTAACTTTTTGGGTTGGGAATGGGTTGAATGGGTTGACCTGCAACCCGAACGGGTTGGGTTAGAGTTTGCGGATCTCAACTCGTTCGGGATCTGGATCGGGTTTGAATTGGAGAAAAGTTCGTAATAACCAGGTCTCAACCGACCCGCAAACCCACAATCGATCCGTTTGACACCCCTACTCTACACACTAGTTAACATTGATAATTATATAGTTGTATAATTTCTTTTTTTAACATAATAACGCACATATTCTTTTAAGGTTAATTATGTAAAATTCACGAAATTTTAGTTTATTATGATTTATAACACGAGCATTCAACTGTAACATAGCACTGCACCACCTTTATAATTTTTTTTAATTTAATGCACTCGACCAATTTTTTGCTTTAATTGCTGACGTGGAGATCAATACTGTGATTTTAACCCGCCCAAATGCATAGGTATAGTTGTACAAATTCTTTTAATCCCTAATTTAATGAAGAAAACATTGTTTTGCCATAAAATCTAAGCATTAATCGTTATCATTTTCATTTAATTAGGCGACCATAAATATTTGTCTGATTACACTTATGGAGTTGGAATAGCCAAAATCCCGATTTCGGGTTCCAAAATCCACGTAATGATCTCATTCTTATATGGTGATATATATCATTCATTTTAGGCAAAAACTCGTATGTGACCGTCACACGGTGGTCACACGGTGTGACAGGAAAAAGTATCACTTTTTGTGGTAAAAGTATCACGTTTATGTGTAAAAGTATCACTTTTTTTGAACAAAAAACAATATCACTTTTTGTAGCAAAAGTATCAGCTTTATCTGTAAAAGTATCAATATAGTAAAAGTATCACATTTTCCTGTAAAAGTATCACTTTTTCCTGTAAAAATATCAATGTTTTTTGTAAAAGTATATTTCGTCACACGTGTGACCGTTCACACACAAGACTCACTCTTCATTTTAATACTTCTAGAGATCAAAATACTGTTAATTAGCCTCTATAACTTTTATTCCTGGCTCATTAGACTATTAACTATATATGTTTCCTTAGAAAAAGGAAAAAAATCAATAGGGCCCTTCTGGGCCTTTTACAATGACCCAAAAAAGAGATTGATGAACTCCTAAGTTCAAAATAACTAAATAAACCAAAAATTAAAAAAATCAAATAAGAAATATATTTAGTTCTATCGAATAATTAACAAAATAAAATTTAAAAACTATTTAAAGTTTACCACAAAAACTTAAAAAATCTAAATAACAAAATCCCAAATCAGAACCACATTTTATTTTTAAATTATTAATTATTTAAACTTTCTTCTTGGTTATTTAAATACATTTCTACTTCGATTCATTAATTCTTGATTCATGCAAAATTATACATTTTCCATATTTCTTCTACCACAGACCTTTGAAGTCACAATCGATATATATATATAAAACTCGAAAAGGTAATATTTTACCAGATCACAATTATAAGAAGGAAAAGATACAATTTTGCCCTTAAATTTATACCTCAGGTTCAAATTTGACACTAAACTTTTAAATAGAATGAATAGACCTCTGAACTTTTAAATTCGAGACAATGAGACCCTTATGAAATATAAAAATAACAAAAAATAACAAATTTAATGGAAAGTATTTTTTAAAAATAAAGAAACTAACAACATAAAAAAATAAAATTTGTTTAATAACTTATTATTTATGTAAAATAATTTAAAATTTTAAAAAAATTTAATAACTTATGGATTTCACATAAATTTTCTCTCTACTTTATTTTAATAATTTTCTAGGATTCTATGAAATAATTTTTAATATTCTTCTTGATTTTTCGTATACATTCTTTATTTATATTTAATTTGTTACTTTTTAGATTTATTAAATATTTTCTTAATGTAATTAGTTATTTTAATATTTATGAAGGTTCTATTTGTTTCGAATTTAAAAGTTCATGGACTTATTTGACCTATATAAAAGATTTAACTATCTATTTGGACAAAAAAATAATTCAAAGTTCAATTCGAACATGTGATATAAATTGAGAAACATATTTGTACATTATCCCTTATAAAAATCGCAAGTTCTCAAATTCTTTCTGCAGTATTCTTGTATTTCCCAAATTCAAATAATTGAAGTTTCTTTTTATATATAGCTAGCTAAGGTAGATCAACAACAACAAACAGAAAAAATGACTCGTGAGTTAATTACAAACAAATGACAGTAGTAACTAATGTGACCGCACTCGCACCCAAATCAGAAATTAAATTGAACTAAGGACGCATTTTAGTCTAAATGTTTGAGCTTTAATATGAAATAAAAAATCAAATTACCACGAAAATTCAGCGGATTAATTCACCAAACAAAAACTAATGATGAAGAAAGTCATTATCTTATTGTCACTAACTAGTAATATTTCCGTGCGATGCACGAAAATTTATTTAAAAAATAATAATTTTAATAAAATTAAATATGATATAATCTAATATTTAATATGTGATTGTTTTATTCTAATAAAATGTATAATTTTTTTTAAAATGTAGGATAAAACATAAATAAAATTATAAGTAATGTAAATATAAGTTTCTCGCACGTCATATATGAATTTAATATAACTTACTTTATATATAGGTACACACACACATATATATATATTAGATTAACATTAAGATAAATATTAAATATAAAAAAAATCTTTTACAAAATGATAATTTCTTATCTTTGAAATCCAAACACACATTTAGTGTGTCTGCACCATTCTTCAACTATATGCATAATAGCTTAATTGATTATGTATGTTAAAACGAACATAAATATCTAACTATTAACTCATATTCTTAAATAAAATAAACTGAATAATGTTATAAGAAATTTATTTTCCTTTATTTTTTTCATTTTACTTTAAATATTTAAATTTATCTAAATAAATTTTTTTAATTCTAATTATTACTATTTTCTTTTAAAAAATCTTATTTGTAAGTTTTAGGACTTTAATTGGTATTTCCAATATACAAAGAATAAAAAATATACAAAATAAAATTCAAAAGTGATTCAATATTTGAATAACAAAATAAAACACCTTTTTTTTTTTTTCAATAGTTGGAATAACAAAATAAAACATATGAGTGCTCCAATACTTTTTTATACTTTCATATATATGTTGAAATGCTTCAATTAAATTATACATTTATAATGTAAATAACAGATTCATTTAAAGATATACATAGGTTAATGTAAAAAAAATTTGCTTAGGTTGCAAGATGTGCAAAAAAAAAAAAAAAAAAGACACAATTGAGATGATTAATGTGACCAAGTATTGTTTAGGTTGCAAAGTCTAAAACACATATAGTTCAAGTTGGTTAATTTTGCATATTTAAAAGAAGTTTGTTGCAACTTGTATTATATCATAATATAGGTCATAAAGTGTAATTATTTATAGAAAAATAACATTAATATATCTAAAATATAAAAAAGTAATAAAAAAATTCTAAGATTAATGATCATATATAAAGTTATATATAAGAGCAAAAGTCATAGTTTTGTGATTCATCAACAAAAATAATTATTATATCAAATAAGCATTAGCATATTTAATAATTTAATAAGCTGATTATAAAGCAAATATTAACTATCGTTTTTAATTCAATAAAGTATGTGTTCAATTATATATACATTGATTTTTCTTTCAATGTAATAAATGTAAACAACTTGAGACAATTCATGTCAGATAAAACAAATTGATTAGTTGTAGTTTTAATGAAATAATAAAGTAAAATAAATTGTAAAAGAGAATTATTTGAATGATTTTTAATTGTATTCCGAACCAATACTATATGTGTTGTATAGCCCGCAATAAAACACTGAAATCTTATTCAAATAATCAATGTACAAATAATATAATATTTTAAATAAAATATCTTATTATTATATATATCATATGAATCAAACATCATCAAAATATGATTAATTTTATATCTTATACATCAAAATATGACTAATTATAAATATTTAATTTTCTCTTTATAAAGTTGAATTTTCATTTGCAACTTTTGACATTTCATTGGTGATTTCAAATATACTTAAATAATTTTTATTTTAAAAGTCTTATTTTAACAAAATAAAATTCAAAACTTATTCAATGATTCGAATAACAAATTAAAGTCTTTGCGTTCATCAAAATATTTGAATATTTCGTATTTTATTTGTCTTTATAAATTATTATTTATATAAGTACTGTTACATTTTTCTTATAGATAGTTTATTTATCTGAAGATAAAAATTGATTAATACGAAAAAAGTTATCTAGATTGTTAAAAGTAATAAAGACAGTTGATGTTGATTAGTGTGACAAAGTATCATTTAGCTTACAAAGAGTAAAAACATATAATTGAAGTTTTAGTAAAAGTAACAAATTAAAAAGATTGCCAAATGTAACAAATATCATAATTTAGGCTGCAAATAATAAATTTCCTTAAAAGAGTAATTTCAACAAAATACACATTATTAAAAATATAAACAGGTTATCAAAAATAATTTCAAGAACTATTTTAGTACATAATTATATATATGCTTAAAGCTTCTGTACTTTCGTGATAAAAAAGATATTTTTAGCAGATTTTATGATTTAATAAGTTGATTATAAAATAGATATTAATGTTTTTGCCTTTGATTTAATAGAGTAGTACTTTCATTATTTAAACAATGAGTTTTCCCCTACATGACTTAAATAAATAAAAAAATGAACATTCATGTAAAATAAAATAAATTGATTAGTTATATTTTTATAAAAAAATACTCATATTTTTTATAAAAAAATTATTTTACCAATTTTAGTTGCAATTAAGATCAAAATATTATAGTTTAATTCACAATAAACATCAATTCTACCACAAATAATTAACCAACAAACAATTTGTTTATTCAAATCAAATATCTCATTATAATATATGTGATATGGATGTCAAAGCGAAGATCGTGAAAAGATGAATAATTTGGATATTATGCATAAATGGATTAAAAATGAAAAAGTTATTTGCATTTTACAAAATTATGAACTTACCAAAAATAAGAAAAGGTTACCAATTATGGTCTAAATATGTGGAGGAAAAGTTAAAATGACAATAATACCCTCCATTTTGCTTTATTATATACTAGCAGTATTCCCCATGCGATGAAAGGTTTGTAAATTTAAATAAATAAATATCCTTCCTTACAGGTGGTGCGGTGCCTATTCATCAAATATAGTATCAACTACTTCCTCCATCCCAAGTTATTTTGCACGCCCACTCCAGCACGTGGAATAAGAAAAAATTGCTTTTTACTTTTTAATTGACTTTTTCAAGGTGGAGATTGAGGGTGGAGATTTTAAGGGTGGAGATTGTAAGATTTCTTTCCATTTCGGGGGTGTGCAAAATAGGGTGGGACATCTCGAAAAGGAAAGTGTGCAAAATAACTTGGGACGGAGGGAGTATTACTTTACAAATACTTGATGGTGCGTAAGTGATCATAAATTCTCATGCACACGGGATGCATGGATATCTAAGATCCATATAATTCGTTGCTGATAGATCCGTGAAAATGCATAATTGTTTATACCGAAAGGTAATATCAAAATAAATAATACATTACAACATAAACATTTATACACCTTCAATATAATACTTTTCATTAGAATGAGAAATATTTATTAGTATAAATATTATATTAATACATTTTTGTTAAACACTACCTGGAATCCAAATCATGCCTATCTAAGATATGTATACTTGATGTAAAAAACACTAGGCATAAGTGATTGATTATGTGTAAAGGAAGGTTGGTAGATACTTGAGAAGATGGAGGGTCATAATTTTCATCTTCAATTTATTTGTTGCTAATTAATGGGTCTAGGATAATATGAGGTTGCTACCCCTGCTAGTGGTTATCACTGATCAGATATCTGGAGTTCATTTTTTTTCTCTTTTGAGCATATAATGATATTTTAATTTAATTTTTTTTGGTAAAACTTGTTTGTACAGTAAAATCTAGAGTTTGACTGCGAAATGTTGCAAAAACTGATTTTCTATCAAAGAATTTGTGGATCAGTTCATGTAGTAAATTTTTAATATTTATCCAGCATTTAGTAATTTAAGAGTTACTCATACGTTTTCATCAAAGAACGAAACAAACTCTACAAATTTGGAGGAGTACATTCAGCCACTTGAGTGAAATTCTATGGTGAGAAGAAAATAGGATAGACTTTTGAAGGAAAATTTATGCACGGAAAGAAAAAGGAAGAAAGGCATAAAGCGGATTTTTAGCTCAACTATAGTGAGCCGACTGATCCGATTAGCCTCCCATCATTATTGAAAGTAAATGACATCATTTTAACATGGGACAAGCTAGGGGTCAAGGATTTTGGGATAGATAATTCTGACTGTTTACTGTATAATTACCTTTAAACTACCAAGCCTTATATTTGATAATAATAGACAAACTTATTGAGCACCAATTAATTTACCACAACTTAAAGATAAGGAGTGTGGTAATCAATTTATGAGATCCTATAATTTCTAGTATAATTTAACTTTATGTTTCTTTTAATTAGATAGACACGTTAATACCGAAATATTGAAAATATTTAATTTTCATATTATTATCGTACCACATGTTTTATTACGGCACCATACTGTACCTAAAACCTTGGTATACCAAAAACTTCAAATTTTTAATATGTTTTTTACTATAGTCGATAAATCGGTGTTTCGATGTTTTTCCCACTCCTAGGCTATCTATCCTTTTTATGTAACCATGCTACAGAGAAAAATATCTAAATTATGTAAAGTCGGTCATGATTTTTTATGCACCCGCAATAAACAAGAAACGAGGTCCCTAAATATCTAAGAAATAAATTTAAATAAAATATTTCTGTGTGTTGTGTCTGTGTATTCACATGTACCAATAACGTTGTCAAATTCGGTTTACAGGGCCGATACAGTCCACACATTAAAGCGTGTCATATATGGAGAGATCCTCAGTCACCTAGTGAAAATCCACGTAAGTCCTTCGTTAATCCAAAAATTCAAAGATTATGTTCATTTCAATTTTCTATTGAGGATTAATCCAATAATTCGAACATGATCTTCATTCAATCTTCGGTCAGATTCCAACACGCCCCCCGCACATATGAGTTCTTTATTAATCAATAAATTTCTATTTTTTATCTGTGTGCGAACCTCTTATTTCTCTTTATTTAATAAAGTTCTACTATTTTATCAGTGTGTGAACCTCCTCATTCAATATTTCAATATTAATGTTTCATTAATCAACAATGTAAACATCTTCATTCAATAATTCAATATTAGTGTTAAATTAATCAATAATGTGAACATCTTCATTCAATATTTCAATATTAGTGTTTCATTAATTAATAAAGTTCTATTGTTTTATCAGTGTTGGACAACATGACAAAATTCTTTATTAAAAAAAGTTCTACTATTTTATCAGTGTCTGAACCTCTTTGTTAGAAAATTTATGTTTAGTTTTGATGATGGAAAAACCTCCTGTAAGATAGGAACTAGTGCCCCCAGAAATTCTATAAATCTTTGTAATAGACAGGGCTAGTTCTACTTAGGCATAAGTCGCAGCAAGCCAGCACCAATATCATCAAGGTTGCTTAAAGCAACAAGTCCACTTCCGCAGTAAGGAACAGAGACTACAGTGAGCACGTAGCACGGTTGCTTATGCCCATCCAACATACAACTTTGCTTGCAGGAAGAAAGGTACAACCAGCAAGCAAACATGAGTCATATCCACAGTCTTAAAGTCAAGGTATCGAATTTAAAAAATTAGTCAGTGGAGACAAGTTTAAAACCTTGTACTGACTACCCAATAGTGTAGGGAGACGTTCCATAACATATAGCAAAAGTAACACTGGACACTGACACCAAGCCACAACCACTCTGATCAACTCCCTGAGAGAAAGGACAAACGACTATTTATCGTACGAGAAACATTAAATGTCAACGAGATTATTTCTCGCTCTTCAACGAGAATAAATCCCAACTACTATAAATAGAAGGAGATGGAGGACGAAGCAAATACTACCGAAACTCAAGCATTTGAAATTACTTTGCATCAAGCACTTAGCATTCTTATTCAAAGCTTTAATGCATAGACTTTGATAATCATTCCAGTGTTTGTGCAAAGTATACGGGTATTTTAATAAACTATGATTAAATTGACTGTTTGAGGTACATTTTCATCTATTCCCCAATAATAATTTAAAAGGTTACAATCAATCACCGTCATAAATTATTGTATACATTTACTGTAATCACTTAATAAAAGTGAACCATATTGGGGCCATGATTTATTTATGTAAAACCAGCATGCAAATGACAAAAAATCACATAAAAAGTCATGTTTCTACAATTCGAATCATTTACTACATTCATAAAAACACCATCTGTTGTAATAATACTAATCTATGATATGTGTGTAATTTTATTTAATACTCCCTTTGTTTCAAAAAAGGTGTCGCTTTACCTTTTGTAAAAAAAAAAAAAAAAGTATGGATAAAAATGACAAATATATTCATACATAATCTATTTAATTGGGATATATTTTGAGGAATAAGGAAATAGTCAACTAAATTAAGTAGGTTGTTTAGGGTAAAATTGGAACAATTGTGATTTTTTTTGCTAAAATGATTCGTTTTTTGAATTTTTTATCTTCTCTAAAGCGACATTTTTTTAAACAAATGGAGTATAAATTTACCTATTATAAAATTAGACAGGTACACTACAACAAAAGAAGTCTTTTGCATAAGACTTTTGGGCACCACAATTATGGTCACTAATAATAAGTTATTTGTGACCACTTGTTGTCACAAATATCTCTACAAATTATTTGAGACAACTTTAAGACTACTTTTAGAGACAACTAGTAGTTGCAAAAAAATTTTGAGACGCATTTGAGACAACTTTTGTGGTCACAAATATATTATTTGCGACCGAGTTATTGAGACGACAATAAAGTTGTCACAAATGCTTATAAATTGTGACAAATACTTATTATTTGAGACCACTTTACTTAAGTTGTGGCAAATACTCATTATTTGAGACCACTTTTTTGTGGTCTCAAAAGACCCTTTTCCTTGTAGTGGTACCAAGTGAATCTAAATGTCATTCAAGAATATTACAATGCATTGATTACAATATTTGACGACACATCATCTAAGTGTGACGAATGCTCGGTGCAAGAATATATTCAATAATTTATTTTTGTAAATCACTAATATTTTTTTAAGAAAAACTATGGAATATCTCATTGTTTTATTCACTTTTAAATTAATTTAAATGAGCATAAAGAAATCGTAAAAGAAGTTAATTAATTCAATTATCTATGAAAATGAACCTTATAAATTGAAGATTCCTGATTAATTTATACAAGATACATATATTAACAAGACCTCCATTTATGTTTTTTACTACAGTATATGTTGTTTTTACCTCTTAAGGAACACTCCCTCGGACAATCAAACTGTTGAAAGTAGGATATCAGTTTTATCTGTCCAGTTGGATTACCAGTGGATAATCGGTAATTGGGTAGGGCATTGCCTAGGGGTGTAAATGAGCCGAGTCGAGCCGAGTACCGGCAGGCTCGAGCTCGAGCTCGACTATAAGGCTTCAGGCTCGAGCTCGGCTCGAGCTCGGCCGAGTTCATTTTTTTCAAACTCGAGCTCGACTCGGTAGAAACTCGTTGAGCTCGGGATCGGCTCGAGTCGACTCGATTCATGCAAAAATAAAATATAAAAAAAAAATTAAATTGAAAACATTAATGATACTATACAAAATGTTGTTAATGGAGACCTTATAGAATTAAAATATATTTATAATTATGTCAACTCTAAAGGGTAAACTAGTAATTTACCATAAGCTCGATTAAGCTCGCGAGCTTGTCGAGCCGAGTATCAGTGAGCTCGAGCTCGAACTCGACACCTACTCGAGTAGCTCGAGCTCGAGCTCGACTCGTTTCTCTCGAGTCGATTTCGATCTTTTAGCGAGTCGATCTCGAGTGGCTTGCGAGTTGTCTCGACTCACTTACACCCCTAGCATTACCTGTGGACCCCTAAATCATATTAGGGTGTGGGTGAGTGTAAGTTTAGTGTTTATCCTGCCTACCCAATCTCAATCTGACACAATACACACACACACACACAAAAGCCAAGCACGCTGGTTATAATAAGTGTATATTTTCATAGCGACTTAAATTAACTATATATATATATGTATATATATAGCATACAAGGATACAAAAGGCTGTCTAGGCGGCCGCTTAGGCGGCGTCTAGGCGCTAGGCGCCACCAATCCGTTCCGCTTTTGCCCAAATCGTCCTTCTAGGCGTTTTTTGGCCTAGGCGATCCTATTTTTTATTTTAATTTTATCTTTTTATATTATTTTTTATTAAAAACGCCATCGTTTTTTGAACTTGAAGAAATTTATTAAATTAAAAAGATAAACTTAAAAGTTAAAATGCTCGCTCTCCTCATTCTAATGGCAACAAAAATGAAACAAAAGTTAAAACCCTCTCCTCCACAATTTGAGTTCTTCTATCGCCTCTTTTTTCATTCCATCTTGCATAATTATTTAACTATATGAACTTTTGTAGTAAATTTTGGTCTGCTTTAAGTATAAACCTTTAAATTAGGCATGTAAAACTTAAATTTGAAAAAAAAAAAAAAAAAGAGAGAGGAATTCTCTAGACGCCGCCTAGGTGGCCCCAAACCGCTCCGCCTCCACTTTCCATCTTTTGCAACCATCATAGTATATATATATAGTTCAATTAAGTTCAGTTCAGTTTCAGTTTAGAGTTTAAGATTTAGGGTTTAGGGATATTTGAACTGAATTCAATTTGGTAAGTGCTCATTTTCCGGAAAAATTGGACTGCCTTATAAACTACATAAAGCCAAACTTTATTCAATCTGGTAAGTGATCATTTTCTGAAAATTATTGAATGAACAATATGAGCATCCACATACAGAACATATTACTCATTAAATTGTGGAATCTAAATAATAGTTTATATATCCTTTAGTTATATGTTTTTTCCTTTCTAAAACTAACTTAAATAAAATAGGCTATAATTACATATTTGTTCTCAATGAAACAAGAAAGTTATTGTTGATCACCAAAATAGTTGACAAGGTGGAAAATATTCCAAACATTTAGTACAAAGCATATAATGAATGCAATAGAGGAACCTACAAGGAGGATGAAAAGGTTGCTTTGAAAAAGTGTATCGGAAATTAAACCCATAGAAAATAAACCAAGGTGATATATTCTAAATTTGCAAAAATAGAAATGGAAATATAGAAGTGAAGGTTTATCTATAGAGAAAACCGTTGTTTAACCCTATCAATATGCTCACTGTTTTATTTTTAGTGTAGCTCACACAAATGTGGAAGTTAGTACAACTAATAAAATGATCACTTTTCTATAAATAAATACCAAATGCCCCAGGAGCTGCTCTATTCCATGTAATTACCATTTTTTTACAAAAATGCACGTAAAACTCCCTTGAGCAATGCTTACTGTAAGTTACTTAAGCCTAGTATGTTATGCTCAATTCAAATAACCAGCAACCACATCACATATACAAACAAACACCCAACAACATAACCGAATGTATACCACAAAATAAAATTCCAGAATCCAATTCAATATTATTAAGTACACTGATAATTAAGTATATACAATATCACAAGAATCAAGCAACTTGATTAAAAACTTTCTACTGGAAAGATATCTTATAGATTTTCAGGCCGGAAAAATAGTGAATAGGTTATAGATAATGATCAGTAGATGAAAAAGATTGCAGAAAGCAACAAGTCATCCAAATGTGTAAGATGTAAAGGACATAAAGAAGGGAAATTTTATGGTTCCATGATTGAGATAGCTTACAGAATCCCACCCACAGTATTAGCAGATTAACAGAAAGGTATATAGGGAAGACCATTACAAATTAAACACTTCCATACAAATTTAAGAATGAACTCGATGCAATCCATACACTATCCTAGAGTTTTTTAAGTTTTCATACTGAGATTCCATAAAAAGAAATCCAACTGAACAAAATAAAAAAAGCTATTAATTATTAAATATTTCCTGTAAGGCTTATAAATAACTAGAGAATTAGGTATTTTCCTTTGACAAAGCAGATTTGATGATATTATCACAAGACTTATATCAAAATGCATTGAGATCAATGATGTGCAAAGTGACACAATTATAATTCGAGCACTAATAGCTAACTAATTCTGCATCAATAAATGTGATAATCTGTCTTAATGATCAAAATGCAAGATCTATGATATATATGTCAATAGAGAATAGCTACAAGTAACCATCAAGCAATATCACATTTGTTAATTTAGTAGAAATAGAAAAATTACTCAAGATAAATTCGAGTAAGAAGCTGATATAACTTACTTAGTCATCATCAGTGTTGCTGGTTTCATCGTATAAATCTTCATCTTCTTCAGTCAAATCCAAGTTTTCTTCACCAGATTCAACTAGTGTTTCATCTTCTTCTTCAATATCATCATCCTGAAGATCTACCGATACACCATTAGCATCATTTAAAGGGACTAATTCTTCATCCAATTGAATTTGATCGCGATGATGGGCATCAGAGTCATTCTCTTGAAATGGTGATTGATCGTTCTCTTTAGTACTTTCAGTAACATCCATAACAGCCCTAGCTTTTACTTTGAACACAGCCCACCAATTACTCTTTTCACGCCTTAAGCTAGGATAATTGCAAAAGTACACCTGATGTGCTTGCACAGCTAACACAAATGGTTCGTATCTATTAAATCTGCGTTCATGGTTCACCTCAACAAGCTTATACTCGTTATGGACCCTTGTTCCCATGTTTGGAGTAGGATCAAACCAATCACACTTGAATAATACAGTTCTCTTAATTGGTAAGGCTGGGTATTCCAACTCAGTAACCTCTATCAGTCGACCATAGTAATCACTCTCATTAACGCTTAAGTTAGAACCTCTAATGCACACCCCACTATTCATAGTAGCTCTCATAGAACTATGTTGTAAAGTATGAAATCTGTAGCCATTGACATAATAGTCGTAATATGAGATCACACTTTGCAATGGGCCTTTTGCAAGATCCTTTAGGAACTTATTAGCGATATTGTTTGAAGGATCATGTGCCTATATTTTTAGGAAAACAAAAAGACAGTCACTAGAAAATATTATAAATACACAAAAGAATTTTTTTTATTGAAATACTTACATATGCATCAAACCAATCCGGAAATTCAGTTTCTAGTTTCTCATCAACTTCAATCTCAGTTATAGTTGGTTGAGATTGTTTCAAAGAGTCGTTGTATATTCTATGCAAAACAAAAAAGATGCAAAAGGAAAAAAATGATTCTAAATTAATATAACAATTATGAACATAAAAATAAATCTAGTACAAGTTAATATAAATATTGAGCACTAACCTGATAAATGGCTCTACTTCTGGGCAATTTAACAAAATATAGCTTCGAGCAGCTTTATATTCTTCCTCGGTCATATATCTTGATTTAGCTTTTCCAAATGGTCGACAAGGATATTTGAATATTGATAGATTTCCTGTTTGTTCTTCAATTACCTCCTCTTGGACATGAGCGTCATCATTGCGGGGGACTTTTTTGTGTCTTGTGTTCACATGGTCCTCGAAGTAGTAAGAACAAAAGCATGTAGCCTCTTCAACTAAATATGCATTGCATATTGATCCTTCCACCTTAACTTTGTTGTTCACATTGTTTTTCAACTTTCGTAAGTACCTGAGATTAATGAATGACACATCACAAATTCGCTTTAAATGTAATACGTGGATGAAATGCTCTTTTATTACCTTTCAAAAGGATACATCCACCTATATTGTACAGGACCTGCTATCTTCGCTTCATAAACTAGATGTATAGGAAGATGCTCCATCGAGTTAAAGAAACTCGGAGGAAAAATTCGCTCGAGCTTGCACAAAATGATAGGAATTTCTTTTTCTAATTGAACCATGTCTTCATTTCTTATGGTAGTAGATGTTAGCTCTTTGAAGAAGATGCTCAACTCCATAAGTGCCTTCCAAACATTCAAAGGTAGTAGCTTGTTGAATGCAATAGGTAATGATCTCTGTATAAACACATGACAGTCGTGGCTTTTCATGCCATAGAGCTTATGCTTTTTCATATCTAAACACCTTGCCATGTTTGAAGCATATCCATCGGGAAATTGAACGTTTTTTACCCATTCACACAAAGCTTGTTTCCCTTGCTTGTCCAACGTGTAGCAAGCTTTCGGATATTTTCCTGTTGATACATTTCTTGCCAACTCAGGACGATGACAATATTCATTCAACTCTTCCCTCGATTTGAAAGTGTCTTTTATTTTTCCTTCTACATCCATGGCAGTGTTAAAGATGCTATAAAATACAATTTTTTCAATGTGCATCATATCTAAGTTATGCCGAATCAGGTTTGAACTTCAATAAGGCAAATCCCAGAATATGCTTCTCTTTTTCCAACCGCATTTTTTGCATTTGGCTCCATTAATCTGGTTCGCTTCTAAATCTATGACTTTCTTTATTCCCAAGTTATCAATCTCTCTCGTTATTTCAGCTCCAGTCTCCACTGGAATTACAACCTTGACCACAACTTTATTTTTCAAGAACGAGATTCTATTCTTTCGAAATGGATGATCTGCGGGTAAAAACTTGCGATGATTGTCAAACCATGACCGATTTCTACTTCTTGAAAGAGTGAATGCATCCGAATCCTCCATGCAATATGGACAAGCTAAACGGCCAGCAGTACTCCAACCAGATAGCATCGAATATGCAGGAAAGTCACTAATTGTCCACATAAGAGCAGCTCTCAGTTGAAAATTTTGCTTCTTGAAGATGTCATATGCAATAACACCAACCTCCCACAATTGTTTCAATTCCTCAATAAGTGGCTGCAAGAATACATCAATTTATCTTTTAGATTTTCAGGCCCAGGAACTAATACAGTTAGGAACATGTATTTCTCTTTCATACACAACCACGATGGCAAGTTGTAAGGAGTTACTATTACTGGCCATGAAGAATATTGTCCTCCTGAGTGCCCAAAAGTTTGAAACCCATCAGTACAAAGTCCCAATTGCACATTACGAATTTCAGCTACAAATTTTGGATGTGTTTGATCAAAATGCTTCCAAGCAGGAGAGTCTGAGCAATGAATCATAACACCATCTTTGGTCTCATGCTCTGCATGCCACCTCATTTCCTTAGTTGTAGCATTAGATGCATATAATCTTTTAAGTCCATCAATCAGAGGAAAATAATATATTCTCTTATACGGAACATTAGTTTTATGTTTCTTGCTCTTCCTTGACGTGTACTCTTATAACGAGGATGTGCACAAAATTTACAACTGTTTAGTTCACTATCTTCACGCCAATATATCATACAATTATTTTTACAGCAATCAATCTTTTCCACAGGTAAACCGATACCCCATAGCAACTTCTTAGTGCTGTAGAAGTTCTCTGTCACCATTTACCATCTGGAAGAATTTCTTTCATATATTAAACCATTTGATGAAAAAAAAATTTAGTCATATGATTCTCAGACTTCATGGTCATAACCCGAGCAACATATGATAACAATGTGTGATTTTTGCAACCAGGCCACAACTCCTTATTTGCAGCATTAAGCATGTCATAAAATTTTAGAGCTTCCGGGTTTGGAGGTTCTTCCAAGTCTTGAGAAGTAAAATCAGGAGCAGCAGCATCAAACACCATAGAATGGTATGTAGTTGAAGCATCTATGTTATTCATGTCCTCACTACCTATTGCATTTCCACTGCTACCCACATCTATGTTGGACTCCCCATGGCAATCCCAAACATAATTTTCAGGAACAAATCCATATTTAGCTACATGAAACTTAACTGTATCTAAATCATGATAGACATGATTTTGGCACTTACGATTGCATGGACACCTGATTTTGTTGTCATCCATGTATTCTGTTTGACTACTAGCATATTCAATAAAGTTTTGTAGACCATTCACAAACTCCTGGTTTAGAATACCATTTGTGAACCTTTCGTACATCCACTGGCGATCCGGTCTCATTTTTAACCTGTTGATGTGAGGGAATCGACATCCCCATATTAGATATATCGTACTAGTTATGAGGAAATTAATACTTAAAGTAAAAACTAATTGTAATACTTGACAAATAGAAAACATGTACCACTTAACAACTCTACAAAATAGCAAATTAATTAATTGAACAAGCCAAAGTGTAGGAAGAATTAATTCCACCGTACGGGCTAGAGAATTGTCCGAAGAAATCAGCAAGAATTGAACAAATAAAACAAGGTTTACCAAGATATGCTAACAGCACAAGGAGATGCAACTTTCTATTGGGGTTGGTAGAGCGACGACGAACTTTAATCGGGTGACCAAAAACTTCAATCGGGGAGAAGAGATACCACAACGGGGATACAAAAAGCATCATAATCAATAAATAATATATACAAATTCTGTGGAGTGTGATTGCAAAGAAATAGGTAGGAATGAAAAAATGCTATAAAATCATTTTAATTCATGCTTTTAAGGCAAATTTCAAGAAGAAAAATAAAAGACAACTAAAGATAATGAAATAAACTAACAATACACTCACACAGAATAGAACAGAACATACCAAATATTGACACCCCTTGCAAAACAAGAAGATAAGCAATAGAGCGAGCCAGACTCCAATCTGTTGTTCCTGAACCCGTAAGAAAAGAAGATGAAGAAAGCCCTTAAATCCAAATCAAAATCGAGAATACGATGTTGATAAAATAAGAAAGAACAAAAAAGTTAAAGAATGAATAGATATCGACATATACATACCCTGGGATTGAACAGTATGAAATGATATCTTTTATAGACCTCTGAGTATGCTTCTTCTTCTTTGGCTTTACTAAGATTTCTTCCCCTTCAACTACAAATTTTGAATAAAGAACGGAAAGCTTCGAGCCGGGACGATGGTGGGCTTTTGACGGCTTGAGTGAAGGGACATATATTGCTTTCAGTATTAAAAAAATTATAGTAAATATTAAAAATTTCAGTATTCCAAGTTTTCAGTATGGAATCAATTTTCGGTATAGTAACTGTATGATAATATAAAATTTTCGGTATTGATACGGAAATATTAAAAAAAGTTCGGTATACCAAAATCAACGGTATGAACATCGATATAAAATTCAGTATACAAAAATTTCGATATGATATCAGTATTTACCAATATCGCACAAAATTTTCGGTACAATAAGGATATGAATTTTCTGATGTACCGAAATTTGTATGAATTTTCGACATGCCGAAAAATTCAGTACGATAATAGTATGGACAATTTGGTACGGTATACCGCTGAACCACCGGCAGGAAAAAATATACTTTGAACGAACTTGAAAGTTAAAATTTTTCAAATTTATCTCTACATTTGAGAAAGTCAAAGTACATCCAATGTAAATATAAGAATACTTACGTTAATTAAATATTCTAATTTAGAGTTTATCGATGGAATTTAATTTAGAGTTGCCTAAATAATTTTGGATTGGAAAGTTTCAAACTTTATTAGATAATGTAAAGATTTCTATTCAAATTTTAGGTTTTCATTTTTCAAATTTTACTTCTGATTTTTTATACATAATTAAATAATTTTACAACTTATTTACCAAATACCAATAGAATTTCTAGTTAGTAATTACTAAAAAAACATCTATGTTGTTGGTAAGTGCTAAACAATGAATAATTGAACAGTTACACAATTATTTTGTCGGTAATTACAAATAGACACAATCAATTGTTAAGTAGTGACGAATTGTAAATTTATTGGTAATTACCAAGGGACCATGAATTTATTGGAAACTACCAACATACTATTCAATTGTTGGCAAGTACCAACAAAATTTTAAGTTGGTGGATTTAATACTATTCTACCGAACAAATATTACCAACGACTTATATCAGTCGATAAGATACCATTGGTAATTTGTTGGTAATTAGTTGTTGTAGTTGGCGCCAAAATGATGCGCCAATTTACCAATTGATATTATTTGTTGAAAAACTTTTGTTGTTAATCTATTGGTAAATCTGTTAGGATACTTACCATATAAATTATGTCACTATTTAGTTAATATTCTGTTTTTATTTACCAACCGATGCCATTCTTTGGTAAAATCCCTTGCTATTTTACTGTTTTCTTGTAGTGTCATAAACACGTGAATTGTGATATTATAGATGCTTAATGTTTGACTTTCAATATTTGTAGTATAGATGTATGATATCTTGCATTAAATATAACTTTTTTGGTGATGCTTCATTGTTTACATAAACTTAAAGAATATAGGGAACAAATTACCCTTATAGAAATAGAAACTGAACATAAATTGACATTACTATTAAACATGGGTAGAACAAAACAATCCTTAAACCACGGGGGAGACTATTCGCAACCCATAAAATTTCTTAATGCAGCTCATTTTTCAATGTGTTCCACTTTTATTTGAAAAATAAGTATACACTTCTTAATACAAACCCACTTAGTACCAATTGTATCCTTCATTATTAAATTAAATTATTTAAAACAAAATATTATAAAAAGCGTATCATTAAAAAACAAAAAGACTAACAAATACAAAACTAATTAATAAAAAATTTAAACACAAAACTGAAAAATTCTCCCTTCCCTTCCCCAAAACCCAACGCGGGCCACTGCCTCTCCCCAATCCCCATAATTGAAATGTGAAAGTACACCACCCTCGATCACGCCCGTCTCTACCCCAACAGCCCCATTTTACAGAAAATAACGGGTTTTAAGAAAGTCTGATGACTTCCATGCTCACATCTCCTTTGGCCTCGCACCTAGAAAACTAAAAACCCAACATCTTTTTTGTGCCCTTCTCCATTATGGTCGGAATCCCAACACTTCCTCTCGTCGAAATTGTATATCAAGTAATGGACATTCAGCCAACAATTTAACAGAAAAGACACTTATGTTTCTTGTGATTTATTGACAATTTATGTTCTACGCCTCATAAGCTACAATTCAAGATAAGATTTGAGACATTTGAGCAGTAGTTGGTAATAATCGTAATGGTGGTGAACGGTGGTTGAAGATGGAATGAACGGTAGCCATGATAATTGTGTATAAATTAGTTTTTTAATTTATTTATTCTGATTTTAATTTAATATAAAGAATAAAATTGTAGGGTGTTTTATTATTATTATTAAGGGTATTTTAGTCATTCTATAATAATATTTTAATTTATTAAATTAGTGGGTTGCGTTAAGAAAATCAGTGAGTTGCGAATAGTCGATGCCTTAAACCACCCCACTTAGAAACTGACCCAAAATACCTAGGATCATAAAAACATATCTTCTGACCCAAATACCCTATCATAACAAAATGAATACCTAGACCTCAAAATATTAAAATATATAAACCTAAAACAAAGTAATTAGAAAAAAAAAAAAGGGGGCATTCATGATTCAGTTTCCCTTCATCGCATTCTTCTTCTGCTTTCTTTTCAAGCCTCAATCTCCATTGTTTTCTTTCACCAACTTGTTCAGTGGAATATCATCCTCTTCCTCATCATCCGCCTTATACCCTTTCTCAAGCTCACTGTCTTTTCCTTCCTGACCTATTGCCTCCTCAATGTGGAGAGTGGGTTTCATTGCCTGTTACATTGAACATAAATTAATGTAGTTATGTTCAGTTTAAAACAATAGTGAGGAATGAAAAATAGTTGTTTTTTTTCAAATCTAGACAAATGTTTACCTACTTTCTAATCAACATACTTTTCATAGTAGATAGAAAAAAAAAATCATCAGCATTGAGTTTCGTGACATTATAAGTCGTTGAGTACCGTGCCTTGAACATGCCAACACCGTTATTTCGAGTTTTTTTTTTTTTATCTCTTTAGGGACGAAGTTGAACGCCTCAGGCTGCATTTGAAAATTCTCAGTTAGAACACAAATTTTAAACATATTTTTTCTACTTGTTTTTATTAAAAAAAAAAAAAAAAAATCATACATTAGCTTTCATCAGGTTTGCTACAGTCTTGCCAATTAACTCGTCATCCCAAAGCAGAAACCTAACACCACTCTCATCATGCATCGTAACTTCAATTTTGTAAATATGTTTTACTATTTAATCTGGTTGCTTAGTATGCTAAATAATTGTAAATAACAAAGGCAATAATAAGTTTGAAACCACAATATACCTTTAGTGTATACCTCTAGTGACCACATTTATCTTTGACTCCACACTTTACACACAGAAAACCTCCAGATTCCTTTGCCAACTTCTTAGAGCATTTTTTGCACGTTAAATAGCACCACTCCCGCAAGGTCTCGACCTAGATGATAGTAGTGCCAACCCATAATATCCTATCACTTTCACACAAGACTATCTCTGCTAGGTTTTTAACTTTGGCTTCCTCGTTTTTAATGCATCTACATTAGTTAGAGATGTCAAAATGAGGGTCAGGCATAGCCCGACTCTAAAAATACTAGGGCTTCTTAGTTTCATAGGCCCTTATAGCTTAAGGCTTTTAGCCCGGCCCTTCTCAGCCATTGACAATGGTTTTCCTTACCCTATTTTCCCGTAAGTATACGGTGTAGGGGTAGGTAGCGGTAGTCAAGGTCGATCCTCAGGGACTGACGCTAAGCGTAGTTTGATACTCCGAATATTCTAAGACTCTCCTAACTAAACTTTAGATTAATGAAGGTTGTTTGTAGAACTAATACTAATTTAACTAAAGGTACTAAATAACCCACGGATAACTTGAAAATCAGAGAATTAATGATTAAGGACGATTTAGATGGATTAACGTGTATCCTAGGGTATAGATTTCAATTACGATCCTGATGTATAATTTAACCTAAAATTCTAGACTTTTTTAAACCAATTTTAATAATTATTAGATGGCACGCAAGTAAACCTAACCCTCCTCCCGCAATGATTAGATTGTTGATCTATTATACTTAGTCACCCTTCCAAGTTGATGAAACCTAAATAATTCTCAAAAGACCCTTAACCAAAGCGTACACGATCACAAACAATCGCGCTATGTGTTGTACATCGATTAACAATTTTCTCCTCCCGGAGCGAAACTATTAAATTTGTAGATTTAACTTAAGTGATCAATTTAAACTAAATCATAAGAATAAAACAAACACATAGATAAACATAACGAACTGGAGTCTAGAATTAAGCGGTAAATGTTAATACATCATTCAACGTCTCCTATTTTCTACCCATAGAACACAAACATGTTTAGCTACTCATAATTGTATTTAACTCAAAGAAACATTCATAGACAAAAGTGATTGAAAATTAAATACAAAAGTAAGAACAAACTAAACCCGGATCTTGAGCCGCCGATCTTCGTCGCGTCTTGCTCGTCGATCCTCGCTGCCAAGCCTCGTACTTGAAACTATGTAAAATTGTAAGTTGATGATTAAAATCTCGAGCTTGGGCCTCTTTTATAAGTTGGGGACGAATACTAGAGAGAATAGGATTAAAATCCTATTTGAAAATGGATTTGAGTTGGGGACACGCTTTTTGGTGCGATCGCATGACAAGCGACGCGGTCACGTTGACCTTGACAGTCGCTAGAAGCTTATTGAGGCCACTTTTGGCACGACCGCAATGCCCATCGGCGCGGTCGCGTTAGCCAGTCCAAATTTTGATTTCCAGCTCACTTTTGACGCAGTCACATCCAATCTTGGCGTAGTTGCATTGATTCTTTGGCAAACTGGGTTTGACTTTTGGGCCCAATGTGGCCCATTTCCTTCTTGACTTGTTTCTTCGTGTAGCCTTCGTAAAATCTTCTTTTTAGCCTGAAAAGCATTAAAATTTTACAAAACAAACCAATACACGTCAAACGGCCCAATATATCAAATATAAGCAATTCTTAACCATTTATGCATGCGAATGTTACAAAATAAGCACCTAAACCGACCTAAATGAATGCATACACAATGCGTATCAGCCCTCGGGCCTATTAGGGCTTGGCCGGGTTAGGGAGGGTCAGCCCTAAGGGCCTTATTTATTTATTTTATATAGATTATATAATACAGAGATATATATTGTATATAATATCCATAAATAAATTTAGAGCTTCATGCAATTAGGTACTTTTCACGTTTCTTTACTCTTCCGACTTCTCTACTGTGAAGTTCACTTTTTCTTCTATAGTATTACATTCATGTTCTCAAGTAATGTTGCTAGTCTTTAGGTTTGTTGCTTTGTAAGGGGAAACGAGATTGGGATGATTGTATTTTGAAATTTTTAATTATCTTTTTTTTTTTTGATAAAATTTAAACATGCCGATTATAGAGTTTGAGAATGATGACAAAGAAAAAAAATATGAAATAGGGCAGGGCCTGGCCGTGGCTCGGCCCTAACCCTTCAAGGCTAGGGCTATGCTTGGATTTTCAAGGCCCTTGTAGCATAAGGGCTTTTAGCCCTGGCCCTTTAGGATCAGGGCTTGGGCCGGGTAGGGTCGGGTCGGTCCTTATTGACATCTCTAGCTAGATTGGATGCATAGAAACTCACAATAGTTAGTGTAACACTTACAATTCCAGGCTCTGCCAAACAGACACTATAATTAATTCTTTGTTATTAAATGAATGTCAATTTTACCGTAAATAAAAAATTACCAAATTAAAATTTAAAAACTTGTACCATTAATTTGTTAAAATTATCAAATGCATCTGTGTTTTCCGTTGACTGTTATCTTGGTGAGGTTGTACGTATTGCAATAACTTGATCTGTATGTGCATAAAAAATAGTCAAAACATTTTTAGGGAAAAAACTTTGACAAAAATTAGATTTGTTTTTATACCTCCAAAAAGTGACACTCTATCGAACTCAATCATCACATTATGATGTCCTCATATTCTGTTTCCACGAAAGGTAGAAGTTTATCAATGTAGTCGTCCTATAGTGTGCACTTAACCATATTTTTCTCACAATCTTCTAGGGTGAACTCCATTCATTTTCCCCTTATTGTTGTCACGTGTGGTAGACGACATGAAGCAACTCTTCCTATCACATATGAAATCCAAAATTGTATTATTATGTTAGTATAAAACAATCCTGCATACTGAATATTCATGGTAGAAGTTAAAGGATTAGTGTTTATTTTAATAAAATAGTCTTACCAAGTAGGACAAACTGTGAAATTTCTGTGTCTGCCTCAAGCTCACTGAACGTTTTGAACTAGTAAACTGTTGCTGGGAATTTTCCATCGAAAATTTCTTCCAATTTTGTCTTCCGTAAAATGATGATTTTTATTGGATGAGTAGTTGTCCTGAACTTCGTCCTATTTTATGTGATTATGAAGTCCTTTAAAGCATAGAGGTGGTCCTCGGTTGCTTTTCCTTTGAAGAACTTCATAGCTTGTCCTCTGGCGGACGCATGAACATGATCACCCTTTGACAAATTAAAACATAGGATAAAAATATGATTAGTATTAATAACGTATGAAAAAATAATCTGTAAAATCAAACCATGCTATTTTTTAGTACCTCTTTGTCTTGAAAGATGTATTCAAAATTTGCAAGCTTAGTTTTGCTGCCAAATGCAGGAATCTCGTAACTTCGCACCAGATGAACCCTCATTGCCCATAGCATCGTTGATGGGTCGAGACCTTTCACTAAACTAAAAAATGCAGGTATTTTTTCTATTGTATTTCCTTTATTTCGTATTTTTTTGTAAGCTTGATGAATATAATAATTAGGTAATTGAAGTGACTTATGATGGTGAGATTTATAGGTGATGGGTGAAGGGTGATATTTAGAAACTGCATATGTCCACTACATCACCACTTCATGGACGTCAGTTCCATATATATAGGGTGTGAAGTAGTGGGTTCATGCTGTTGTTGAATAACCCTAATTATTATTGTTGTTGTTATTATTATTATTATTATTATTATTATTATTATTATTATTATTATTATTATTATTATTATTATTATTCTTATTATTATTATTTTCATTACGATTACTATTGTTTTTATATATTCTGGGAAGTGAATAGGTATTATATAGTTTGTAAGTAATTAATATACGAATTTAAAAATAAATTATACTTATGAATATTGAAAATTAAATAGAAACGTGGTTGAAATTATAAAAAAAAAAAAAAAAAAAAAAAACAACTATTTTTACAGTGGGTAGTTTAAAAAATGTGGAATAGTCTTTAGGAATTAATCCCTTACTCTGAAATTTTGAAATTTAACATTATATGAGAAATGTGTATTTCGAACAATATTGAAATATTAAAATATATAAATTGAAAATAAAAGTTTATAAGAAGAATTTTCGCAATTGCTTTAGTTGGTCAATAATTCAAACCTCTTAGGTTGCAAAACTAATATAAGCCATTTATGCGAAGTTTCTAATAGTGTGACACGTGTTTTGACAGCAAAGAGTTCGACAACCTGCAACCATTATTTTAATTATTTAAAAAATATGATATTTTTGGCAAAAATTCTAATATCGAGACTCATGTATTTTGCGAATTTTTGCGACCTTCTTTTAGTATTGATAAAGCGCAATCCGCTATCACCAAAATATTTACCAAAAGTACTGAACAAGAATATAACCAAGCAATAAGACACAAGGTTTACGTGGTTCGATCCGGAGATCTACGTCCACGAGAAAATGGTGTCCCTACCGGGCTCCTTTTCTTTCTCTTTCTTTGTTATTGTTTACAAGCGTTCTTTCTTCTCAAAAGTTCCAACCCCTCTTCTCTCTCTAATTCTACTATCTATATCATTCAAATTACATCCCTAACTATATTCCTACAATTGAGGCCCCTAACTATACTCCTGCAATTAAGGCCACGAAACTTGCCTTCGTGATTGGGAAGAAATCGTGATTGGGAGGAAATCATGGGCCACGCAATTGAGGCCTCTTGCGCTGCCGTTACAACCCAATTATCAAATCCATATTTGGGCCAATTCTTGGGCTTCCAACTATAAACAACTTGGGCCGGCCTGCAACCTTAGGCAACTTGGGCCTCATCTACCAGAGGCCCCTCCCCCAAAGAAGCCGAAGCAGAAGGATTCGGCTTTGTAAAGTAGATAAAGTAAACCAGGGGTGCCGGAGTCGAGAAAAGTAAGTCCTGAGGTCCCTCAAACGGGGTTGAGAAAAAATAAAACCCCGAGGTCCTTCAACCGGGGTCGAGAAAAAATAAAACCCCGAGGTCCTTCAACCGGGGTTGAGGAAAAGTAAACCCCGAAGTCCTTAAGCCGGAGTTGTGTAAAAGTAAAACCCGAGGTCCTTTAACCGGGGTTGAGAAGATTCTTCAACACGAGTGATGAGCACAACTGAGGCGCGTGACCAACAGCTGTACACGGTATTCGAGTAAGCGCGTGTGAAACGGCGCATATTGCTGGTTTCGAGGCGCGTGTGTGGCACGTGAAGATCAGGACCGTTGATTTTAAACCATCGAATCGTTGCCGTTGCTGAATGTATAAGAAAAGGAGGGAAATCAAAAACCCTTCACCTTCTTCTTTTGCAGTTATCTGAATCGTGTGTTAGAGAAATCCGTCATTGTGCCAACTTGTGACGATAGAATATCTCTCACCAACCGACCAAGGAAAACAAGTAAGTATGTCTATCTCATCTTCGTCTTCATCTAAGGTGGAAGAGGTAGGCACAGAAGGGGTGCCTTTTAAAGCACCTCCTATACGAGTGATCTTCCCCGTGAACAGCGAAAGTAGACAAATCCATCGCGGTGATCTTAGTGAAATAAGAGTAGAGGCAGTCAGTTTTCCCCGGTGTGAAGAGGAAATAGAGGGATTCGAGGTAGCAGGGGTAAGACCCACCATAACTGAGACTCAAATTAGGCGATGGGTGCCAAATTTTTTCTTACCCTTTGACTTGGAATTCATTATTCCCGAAGATAATGACAAAGCCTGTTGCCCTCCCAAAGGATTCATATCCGTGTACATAGATCAACTGGCCGTAGGATTGAGGTTTCCTCTGTGGGATTTTTTAATAAAATTGTTGGATTATTATGGGATAGCTTTAGGACAATTAGGACCTAATGCTGTAAGGCGGGTGGTAGGTTTTTTAGTGGAGTGCAGTAAGGGGGGATTAGTGCCTAGTATTAGTTTATTTAGGCATTTCTTTCAATTGAAAATGATGGGGAAAAATAAAGGTTGGTATTACCTTAACCCCAGGCCGGGAAAGAGATTTAAGGTTAAGAATCCGAGTAAAATTGAAGGATGGAAAGGGAAGTTTATCTATGTTAGGCAGAAAGCAGTGTTGCCCAAGTGGCAAATGTTAGAGGTAGTAGATAGTGCCCCGGCAGGGGAACCTAAGGGTGTGAATATTTTGAAGAAAGCCGGTGTACTGGAGTCCAGATTCCCAGAAGAAGTCCTAGACCAAGCTGGGTTGAGCCCGTATTATTCCAGATGGGCTGCTGGGACTTCGGATTCCCAAGAGAACAATACCCCAACCGGGACTGATTCTGACAGGACACCGAGCATATCTGAGGGGGAGAGAACGAAAACCAGGGCAAAAGTAGAGGGTAGGGCTTTTATTCCTGTATGAGTTGTATAAGATAAACTTGTCGATTCCCTGAATATTGGTTTTTCATGTGCAGTGGGTAAGTTCAAGAGTGCTGCCAGGAAGAGTACAGAAGCCAGCTCCGGGGGACGAGATGATAGGTCTAAAACCCCGGAGTTACAATGAACAGCAGCGGAAGGTAGCCACGGAGCTGACCCCGAAGACAACATTCCACTCTCCGGGTTGACGCCAAGTACCAAGAGAAGGATCACCTCTCCAACAACACCACCGCCTCCCAAAAAGGCGCATATGACCCCGGCTCATGAGGTATCATCGTAAATAGTGTTATTATACCTCGCACACGCTCATCATAATAGTGAGGTAATGCAGGGACAAGGAGTGGAGATAACGGCGGCCGGAGCCGAGCTTGAAAGACTGCTGGAGCCAATCCGCGGACTAGTGGGGAGATTGGAGAAAGCATCTGCCCAAGACAGAGTAACCGAGCTAGAGGCCGAGGTTGCCAAATTACGGGCCGGATTCGCGGAGGCTCAGAAGAGTGCTAGAGCAGCCCGAGACAGGGCAGTACTTGCCGAGAGAGAAGCGGCTAGGCTACGCGAACAGGCCGTCGAGGTTGCTGTGATGAGAGGCGGCCTGATTGCAACGCGGGAAGAGCTGAACAAAGCGATCGTGGGCCAGGGAGCTGTACTAGAGACGTTCGCCGAAAAACTGATGCAAACAGAGACATTCCTGAAGTTTCTGAGCACGTTCGTGGCTGCAGGTGACATGGCCACAAAAAGCGAGCTGTTGGAAACCGTATATGATAAATACCCGGAGGTCAATGTTTATGATGAGGACTTCGGGTATAACTACGATGCAGTCGGGAACGAAGATGGTGCATATTTTGAGGCGTTGATGAAAGCTCCGCAGTGGCCATTGATCGAGGCCTTAACTAAGAAGAACACAATCCTCACTCCCGAAATCATTAAACGGTGTAATGAAGACCAGGATAAGGACTTCTTGGGCTTTCGCAACGGTTTTTATGTACGGGAGCTAAGGAACCGAGCTCCTATTCCCCGCAAAGATGCTGTTAGACCTCCCGTCCTGATCGAAGGCCCTAGAAGGCAGCGGAGGTTGCGAGTGACGTTGTAGAGGCCTCGGGAGGAAAAGAAACCAACCCCACCCCCGGAGAGGTCAGTGACCTTCCAACTCATGAGCAGAATGTAGGGTAGATGATCTGTAAAAAGGATTCCGTTGCAGTTCTTGCTTTGTAATGATCAACTTTGTATTTCCGGAGAAATAAACAATGTTGAAATATTTTTATGGATATCAAATGTTGCTACTTTCCTATCCGAACAATGTACACGTATTCATAAAGTCTGAAAACCGAGGTGTCTCCTTTGCCAGGAAAATATTGAAAACCCATATGAAGTAATAAAGCAGCTTCAATCATCAATAGTTTGGCTACAGAAAGACCGAGATATGTTGATGTTGCATGAAGTCCCACGGTTATCAAGGAATTTATCATTAGTAGAGAAGAGATGTGTAGAAGTGGAGAGCTCATGGAAAGAATCTGCACAACAAATGAGGCAGTACAAAGCGCAGTGTGTGTTAAAAGATCTGGAGTTGGAACAACTCCGTATAAACCAACAAGAGTGTGAGCATTTGCTTGTGGACGGCGGACGATTATCGATTAAAGAGATTCAAGCCCGGAGAGCCGAAATCCGGGAAGACGTCCAACAGCGGAGCGAGCGAGGTGATGCCAATGATCCTGAAGTCATAAGGGGCCGGTTGGTACTAGGATTTCTGGTAGAGCTGCAAAAGAAAGTCGAGGCTCGGAACGAAGCTTTGAACATTGCAGAGCAAGAAGAACAAGAACACAGCCGCAAGAAAAAGCGTCGGGGCAAGAAAACAAAGGCCGATATCCAAGAGAAGATATTGTCGGCGGACCAAACTGTAGGTGTTGGGAAGACCAATACCATGCCCGAAGTGATATCGAACGTACCCCGAGAACCGGAAGGAACATTCGTGATGGAGCCGGAGGCCAGTGGATCGACAGTTGTAGCGTTGGCCAAGGAGATTGATGAGATGCCTGCTGAGGAGTGGGATGCTGTAGAATGGGCGAACACTCCGGGAAGGGAACGGAGAATAAACCCAGTGCCTCGGAAGTCACCAGAGCCTCCTCGTCAAAAAACCGGGGAAGGCATAAATAAAACCCCCGAGGTGATGGATCCATTGGCGCCACTAGAATGGGGCCATGCAGAATGGATCAATATGTCAGGGCCAAGGATAAGAACCGGACACGCTGCAGATGACCGGGGTCCCCAAGGGACAAGTTATAGGTATAGGACCGGAGTCCGTAGCCAAAGCGAAGCAGAGCGTCGTCGGAACGCGCAAGAAGCATCCCGGAGGACGAGACATGTTCGATCAGAGACAAGGCGACGCGGTTTCGCGTACTGGTTCGGAGAGGGCTCCGAGCAGCGTCCGTAGATAATAGCACAGCTAATACCCAACCAAAGTTAATGTAATGAAAGAGTAATTAGTCTGTTGTAATTTATATATGACTAGTTAAAAAATGTTACTTGTATATATATATATATATATATATATATATATTTTTTTTTTTTTTTGAAAAGACAAAGACACTTAAATAGATTATGAAGAGTGTGTAAAGAAAATGAGTTGAAGTCCGGAGACAAATCAATAGCGCCTTGTAATCTCTGATCGAGTGAGATAGAATTTGAATAGGACCCTGAGGTTTAAATATGTAACTTCAACCGATTGAGTAATGGAGTCCGGAGACATGTATTATATACGACGGGTCGAAAATAAGTGTTCGGAAACATGAATATAAAGATATCGGGGCGTCCCCACGATATCACAAACACGTAGTAGCCAGACCAGAATAACATGGTTAACCAAGCAAACTTATCATAATAAAAACAAATTATGTAAGAGATAGGAAATCGAAGTAAAACTAACAATGTTTAGAGAAAAAACTTTCAAAGATTAGTAACATGCCAAGTCCGAGGTACTGGGGTACCATCAACACGTGCAAGCTGATAACTCCCAAGGGGATGAGCGGTGACCACACGATATGGTCCTTCCCATGCTGCATGGAGCTTGCCTTCGGGCTCGGCCTTACTGGCGGAATTGCGCCGGAGCACAAGATCACCAACCTTAAACTGTGTATTCCGAACTCGAGTATTATAATACCTCGCTTTCTGCTGTTTATTTTTGGCCTGTCTGATAAAAGCTTGTTCTCGGCGATATTCTACTTCGGTCAAGGTTGGTACGGAGAGCATCTTCGTTCTGTTCTGGATTGAAATTCAGCACCCTAGGACTGGCTACACCGATTTCCGCTGGGATGACAGCTTCGGAGCTGTAGGTTAGGCTAAAAGGAGTTTCGCCAGTAGCAGAATGTGGTGTAGTGCGATAAGCCCATAATACCTGAGGGAGTTCATCAGCCCAAAGTCCTTTAGATTCACCTAGGCGCTTCTTAATGCCTTCAACAAGTGTTCGGTTTGTCACCTCGACTTGGCCGTTAGCTTGGGGGTGGGCCACCGAAGTGAATGCCTGTTTAATATGTAACTCCTCACACCAAGAACGGAAAGGGTCATTCGCGAACTGTTTCCCATTGTCAGAAACAATGGTGCTAGGAATACCGAATCGGCAGACAATGTTCTTCCAAACAAAATTAAGAATTTTCCTTCCAGTAATGGTAGTGAGTGGTTCAGCCTCGACCCACTTGGTAAAGTAATCCACCGCGACCACTAAGAATTTAAGACCACCTGGAGCTAAAGGGAAAGGGCCCACGATGTCTATGCCCCATTGAATAAAAGGCCATGCACTCTGTATGCCTGTCAGTTCAGTTTGAGGTAAGTGTTTAATCCGTGAATGCCGCTGACAATTCTCGCATTTTGACACTAGCTCGTGCGCATCATTAAAAAGAGTAGGCCAATAATATCCCCATACGAGTGCTTTTTTAGCAAGAGTCCGGGAACCAATATGGTTTGCGCATGAGCCTTCATGTAATTCCTTGAGGATGTAACGAGCCTGAACCGGGCCAAGGCACCGAAGACTGGGCTGAAGATAAGATTGCCTGTACAAAACTCCATCATGTAAAGTGTATTTTGGGGCTTTCAAGATCACCTGTCGGGCTTGTAACTTGTCATCGGGTAGGGTTCCATCCTGTAAATATTGGATAATGGGTGTCATCCAAGTAATTTGGGAATCAGTGATTACCGAGACAGGCTGTTCGTGGATTGACTGATGAGACATCTCTTCTACAAGTACATCGGAAGGTATACTTGAGGGAGCCGCGGAGGCTACTTTGCTAAGAGCATCAGCTTTTGTGTTCTCTTCTCGGGGAATCTTGTGAATGTGGGCAGAGGCAAATGTGTGTAGGAGACTTTGAGCTAAAGCCAAATACCGTTTCATGGTTTCCTCCTTTGCTATATATAAGCCATTGATCTGACTGGAAACCACCTCGGAATCAGTGTATAGTCGAATATGTGCAGCTCCTAAAGTCTTTGCAAGACGAAGACCCGCAAGAATCGCTTCATATTCAGCTTCATTATTCGTGACTTTGAAGTTGAAGCGCAAAACATACTTGACTTCAACATTGTCAGGTCCATTGAGGATGACCCCGACACCACTTCCCCGTGTAGCGGAAGCACCGTCTACATGAACATGCCATCGTTCGGTTTCAACACTGGGATCAGTAGGGGAAATGTGTTCAGGATGTGAGTTGGAGTCCGGACACTCATAAGTAGCTTCGGCTAGAAAATCAGCCAGGGCTTGGCCTTTAATAGCGTGACGAGGAAGAAATTGAATGTCGTGCTCTCCTAACTCTATTGCCCATTTGACAAGTCGACCTGAATGATCAGGCTTACTCAGGATTTGACGGATTGGTAGGTTTGTAAGAACGTTAATAACATGTCCCTGAAAATATGGACGGAGGCGGCGGGCCGCCATAACCAATGCCAATATGGTCTTTTCGATGACTGAGTATCGGATTTCTGCTCCTTGTAAAGCCCGGCTGGCAAAATATACTACCTTCTGAGTCCCGTGGTCATCGCGGACAAGAGCCGCGCTGATGGCTTCATCAGCGGTGGACAAATATAGATACAGGGGTTCTCCAACAATCGGGGCAGAAATAATGGGAAGTTGACGGATGTGCTGCTTTAAGGCCATCAGAGCTTCCTCACATTGGGGAGTCCACTCGAATTTCTTAACCTGTCGTAACACCTTAAAGAAAGGAAGTTGCCGTTCAGCCGCTTTAGATAGGAACCTGTTTAACGCGGCTAATCGTCCAGTAAGGCGTTGAACATCCTTTTCTTTCTGGGGTGTTTTGAGGTCGAGGTTATCCCTAATTTTGGAGGGGTTAGCTTGTAGTCCCTGAGGAGAGACCATGTATCCTAAAAACTTGCCTGAACCGACCCCGAAGGTGCATTTCGCTGGATTTAAGCGAAGATTATGGCGTCGAAGTACTTCCAGTGTTTCGGCAATATCCCGAACACATGCATCAAAAGTTCGACTCTTGATTACGAGATCATCGACATAGACCTCCACATTTCGACCAACTTGGTTCTGAAAAACATGGTCCATCAACCTTTGATAAGTGGCTCCGGCATTCTTGAGCCCGAAGGGCATCTTTTTGTATGCGAAGATTCCGAAGTCCGTTATAAATGCTGTCTTGATCGCATCATTCTTATCCATGTGAATTTGGTGGTATCCCTTATATAAGTCCAAGAAACAAAGCGCGGGATGTCCAGTAATGGCTTCAGCCTTCTGGTCTATAGAAGGTAACGGGTAACAATCCTTCGGATAGTATTTATTCAGATCAGTAAAATCCACGCACATTCTCCATGTATTATCAAACTTCAGGACTAGAACAGGATTTGCCAACCAGGTCGGATAATGTACTTCGAAAAGGATATCTGCCTTTACCAATGCTTCAACTTCTGTGCGAATAGCAGCTTTTCTGTCGGGATCAAATTGTCTGCGCTTCTGCTGTACTGGTTTGACTGCGGGGTCAATGTTCAATCTGTGAGTAATCAAATCTGGTAAGACACCGGGCATGTCTAAAGGTGACCAGGCAAAGACCTCGGAGTATTCTCGCAATACTTGGACGATGGCACTGTGAAGTAGGGGTAAATGTATAGCACCGACCTTAACAGTTCGCTCGGGCACATTTGGATCAAGAGGGACTTCTACTACCTCTTCACCAAGAGGTTGAATTGGTATTGATTCAAGCCCGGGGGTACAAGCATACATTGCTTAGCCATCTTCTGATCGCCACGGATGGCTATGGTTCCGTAGGGTGAAGGACATTTCATCGTTAAATGAAATGTGGAACATATGGCTTGGGCAGGAGTAAGCCAGTCCCGTCCAAGAATCATATTATAAGGAGACGTAGATGACACCACATAAAAGTCGACAAAAACTGTTTTGATTGCAGGATGAGTACCTACCGAGGCTGGTAGATTGATAATCCCCTCTGCGCGAACTTCCCCTTGTGTGAATGTCTGCAAAGGTCCTGGAGCAGGCCGAAGCAAATCTCGAGATATGCCCATTTTTTGGAAACAATCTGAGAAAATAACACTTACAGCTGCACCATTATCAACGTACACCCGTTTGATTATAATATTCGCCACAGTCATATCAATGATTATAGCATCAGTGTGAGGCGTGCGTTCGGGTACGGGGTCGTCCTCAGTAAAACTTACTGTCTCAGTATTGTGGAAACGTTTGTGACGGGGTTCCTCGGGAGGAGGTCTGCGAGCTTCTGCAATAAGAGCTTTGCGGGACACTCCTGCTGGCTGTGTACCATAGATCATGTGGATAACACTATTAACAACGCGAGCTGAGGGATTGGTCCCTTCTTCTTGGGGAGGAGGAGCAGGCAATAAGCGAGGTTGTTGCTGTTGAGCATTGCATCTGCTTCCCTGATCTTATTTTGGGTAATGGTTATTCCCGGAGCGGTTATTCGGCCATGGTGACCGACCTTGTTGGAAGCCACGATTATTATTGTCAGCTCGGTTCTGGTGTTGGTTTCCACCTCGGTGCTGTGGTCTATTGTCTGATTGAGCAACATATTGACGGAAATACCCCTGCTTTATACACTCTTCGATTTCTTTGCTGAGTTCTCGGCATTCTTCAGTATCATGCCCGTGGTCATAATGGTATTCACACCACTTGGTACGGTTTCGTTTATCAGCCGGGGCTGTCATACGAGGACAAGGCTTTAGATCAGCCTTGTGAATGGCATGTATTTCGGTTCGGGACCGATTTAAAGGTGTTAGTTGGGGCAGATCGTGACGAGTATCGGGTCGACCTCCGCCCAGTCGGTTAAAGGCACTGGTACGGGTGTTAGACCCAGATGGTCCTTTATCTAATTGTCTCTTGGCAACAGATTTTTCCCTCTTACGTCGGGTCTGCTCGTCTGCCTTAGCAAACCGCCCAACCACATGATAAAGAGCTCGGGTAGTGACAGGAGTATTACGGACTAGCTCGGTGTATAGTGGTCCGGCCCGTAATCCGTTCATGAAAGCTGTGACAATGATATTATCTGGCTGATTGCCTACCTTCAAACTTTCAGTTGTAAAACGTTCCAGGAATTGAGAGATGGTTTCTCCTTCTTTTTGTTCGACGTTCATCAGGTCGGCTAAAGTGGACATAGGCTTTGCACGTGCTTCAAAACGTGCCCAAAAGTGTTCAGCAAGTTCCCGGAAAGAGGATATGCTATTGCGAGGAAGAGAGTCAAACCAAACTCGTGCCTCATCCTGGAGGTACTCAGGGAAGATCTTGCAATAGTGAAGAGATGCGGTGTGATCTCTACTGAGCATGTTATGCCTGAAAGCTCCAAGAAAATTGGCCGGGTCTCCAGTGCCATCATAAGGTGGTATGGCGGGCCTTTTGAACCCTTCAGGAAGAGACGTACCCAGAATTTCTTGGGAAAATGGGGTGATAATGTCTCCATTGGCGTCAAGGCCTAAAATTCTGTCTAATTCAGCATTCCGCTGTACTCTCTCATACTCATGAAGATCTGGAGTATAGGGATCGGTATAACGAGCTTTCTTAGTTGCGTTAAGCGGACGGCGACGATCAACATCAACAAGTTCGTCATTGCGTTGTCTCGATCCGTTAGAACTCCCATGGTCCTCGGGAGGACCGGGTCGTTCTCGTCGGCGATCCTGTCTCTCATGGTGCACTGGATTTTGTTGGTTGGACAGATTCTGACGAGGGGGTTGCACTACGGGGTTGATGTTATGTCCAACAGGGCCATCAGGGTTTAACCGGTTGATTGCCCAATCTTGGAGAACATGAGCATGTTCTTGTAAGAAGGCCTGAAGTAGTTCCGGAGTCATCTGGATATTAACTTGTGGTTGTGCAGTAGCAGGACCAGGGTTTTGTACATCTTGTGGAGGTAGAGGTAGGAATTCATCACCGGGATTCGCAGCCGGATTTTGGTTGCCCTGGTGGTGAGAGGCGTCCCATATTATCGATTGCCTCGTCGGTAAGGTTTGATCCAGGTGGATCTTGATTGACTTGATCACCTTGGCGAGAGTAATTCAAGCGAGTAGTTACCATGGTTTCAAGTGCAATATCAATACTAAAAATCCAATTGTCTCTACGTTCCCACAGACGGCGCCAATTGATAAAGCGCAATCTACTATCACCAAAATATTTACCAAAAGTACTGAACAAGAATATAACCAAGCAATAAGACACAAGGTTTACGTGGTTCGATCCGGAGATCTACGTCCACGGGAAAATGGTGTCCCTACCGGGCTCCTTTTCTTTCTCTTTCTTTGTTATTGTTTACAAGCGTTCTTTCTTCTCAAAAGTTCCAACCCCTCTTCTCTCTCTAATTCTACTATTTATATCATTCAAATTACATCCCTAACTATATTCCTACAATTGAGGCCCCTAACTATACTCCTGCAATTAAGGCCACGAAACTTGCCTTCGTGATTGAGAAGAAATCGTGATTGGGAGGAAATCATGGGCCACGCAATTGAGGCCTCTTGCGCTGCCGTTACAACCCAATTATCAAATCCATATTTGGGCCAATTCTTGGGCTTCCAACTATAAACAACTTGGGCCGGCCTGCAACCTTAGGCAACTTGGGCCTCATCTACCAAGTATTAAGGATGGATTTGACAACTTCTTAAAACACAACTTTTTGTTTATGCTATTGAAAGAAAACAAAAAGAAAAAGAGACTTCTAACAATCGGCCGGCCTATCTGTTAGGATAAAAATATATCACAAATCACGTAGCGCATGATCAAACCCGCGCGAGCCATATCTCGGTGAGGTACATTTGCCGTTGGGCAGACTACTCAAGCTTTTGTGTTTTATTTATTGATAAACATTGATATAAATAAATATATTATATATTTACACATAAAATTATTTCCTACCCTATAGTGACTTTTTCGTCTACTGGAAGGTCTGGCCCTGGCGCCCATGATTGATTCTAACTGAGTTAACTTTCTTCAACAAAAACAGGGACGAGGAACACTGGGACTAAGGGGGTATCAGTGAATCCACTAGTGCCATAATTTTTTATTTTTCTAAATCGTGTAAGAGTGTTCAGTATTATTACTCCACTTTGTAATATATTTTTTTGGAAGAAAAAATACTTATTTTTAATCACTTAAATAATAAATATTTAGTAATTTATGGATGTACTCTTAAATAAGCAATAGATCAACTTTACAACATATTTAAGATAAAGAGTAGAACTGAATTATCCATCCCTTAATATTTATGGAGTAACACTTGTGTGCATATGATGCACCATAGGCTTATTGTAAACCACTCCACATTGAGATTCGCGAGCGACCCGTTACTGTTGGCTCGACCCGCGCGCGATTTTCAATTTTTTTTTTGGTCTAATAGTATATATTTTGTTGTTATATTATGTTGTCTAATATTATACGTTTATGAGTTACAGGTACAATAAATTTTTTTGAATAATATATTATGTTGTCTAATAGTATATATTTTGTTGCAATAGTATATATTATGTTGCGTAATAGTATACGTTTGCTGGGTCGCGAGCTAGAGCCGTTTGACGGACGCGAAAATAAGTCTATTGTACATCACATGCACGTTAGTTTTTGTCATATTTATGATGTAGTTGAATCAATTTATTGATATGCATTTTCAGTATTGCTACTACTTCTGAATTTTATTTGAGAGCTAAAATATTGTCAGTTGGGCCAATAAAATATCTGAGATATGTGTATTATTTGCTCCCTTGGAGTATACGGTGAAGTTTAACTTATAGAAACATAATATTGTAACAAGTAACAACACATATCTATTTAAATAACAAGAATTGTAACAAACCTTAGAAAACAATGAGACCCTCAATTCTATTTACAGTTCCATATGATATTTTAGAATAATAAACACATAATATATGTGTGGTAATTGAGGATGAAACTATCGGTTTTTACGGAATATTAGGATTTTAATTTCACAGGAATATTGGTTTCGGTGAAAATATCGATGCAATTTTTATAAAATGTTGGAAAATGTATTCAAAACTGATAACTTATCATGATATTTTATAGATTATTAAAACTAACTTCAATACAAATATTTAAGCTAAAATTTGACCCAAATTGACATATTTACAACTAATTGATAAATAATAAAATATTATAAACATTGTCTAGCAATATGATAAACATTCTTAATTTTTCCATACCACATTACTACTTTTTAGTACCAAAATGATGTCCTATGAGACTCTAATGGAACAGAAGCTCCATCTTTGAGTTCTCAATATTGATGTCAGTTTATCGCATTAGAGGAATGTTGAAGATAGTCATCAGATGACCCTTGTGGGTTTCACCGTCTCACGCAACAGTTATTCCATGGATCGGATGGTTCCCGAAAAGCATATTGTTGACCTCCATATGTCATTTGAAGGAATGTGTAGTCAAATGTGCTTTGATTATCACGCTAGCGTGAATTTCTTGCAATCTTGTGTTCGAAGAAATTATAATACATATCACTTCGATCACTCCTTATACTCATTGGATCACAATTATAAAAAAGCTCCAATCTTAGTTCCAACTACGTCATCTTGTATAATTCTTTTCTTACCCTTTGAGAATTATCTATATATTATGTGAGTGTTGGAGTGCTTGTATTAGGGCTCCCTCCAACGTGGTTTTGATGGTTTGAACAACTATGATGCGTTCAAGGGAAAGAAAATCAATTTGATGAATTCAAGGGTAAATGCTATTCTGATTGAGATCCGATCGTCAGGCCTCATCATTCTATTTTTTCAGATTCACTATAGTCACTCTATAAGAATGAGAAAAATAAAAGAAAACTATAAAATAATAACGGCCAAATTTGATTTGTTGCACAATCAAAACAAGCACTACAGAGCCCATGTTAATGTGTCAATGTCATATTATATTTAAAAACTGTCACATAAACAGGTACTCACAAAAATAGATGAGTATCGTATCAATACTCTAAAAACTGTTGTGTCATTTGTTCAAAATTCTATTTATAACTCAGAAATTTGTAGCTCAAATCTATAAACTCAAACAACTTCAGCATTGTCATTTATCACAAAATCTATTCCAATATTTCCACATCTATAACTTAATTAATATCCATCCGTTCAAACAATTTTCAGAATTCAGTTATACTTTCCTTGTTTTTTTCAACTTCAACAAATTACACCCTTTGCATTTCTTATAATTTATTTTCTAAGTAGGGATAAAAGAATGGGGATTGAATCTCTAATCTGCTCCAAACAATGGTGAACCATTGTTATTAATCTTGGACTTCGATAATTTTTATGTGATCTTTAATTACAACGGAACAAAATTAAATTTTGTAGACATTTTTAGAAAGTCTTTATTTCCAAGATGATTATAATTATTTTACGTTGAATATAGTCATTTTTCACATTAAATTACTTTTAAAAAAGCTATTCTACTAAATTTGTCTTTCGCGCGCGATATATAAAGACAAACATAATCATAGATACATGCATTTCTAAGTGTAGTTGAAAACATGCAATTAATTTACTCAATTTACTCAAGTTACAATAAATTTTTCAATGTTCTTCCGTTTTTACTGTCCAAATGCAAAGGAAGATGAGTCATACTTCCTTTTTCAGATGAAGAAGGTTAATCAAACTCAAAACAGAAGAAACATCAAATATGTGCACGTTAGTATGTTATCTCAAAATCATGATCCCTTCATTTCATATTATACTCACTCTATTTTACCATCTCAAAAAAAAAAAAAAAAAAAAAAAATTAACTCACTCTATTTTACAATGAATCATGTTTATAAAAGTATAATATTATAACTTTGGTTAATTTGATGAAGGTAAATTCTTTATAAGCTAGTTATTTGTAATTATACGATTTATTTTATCTATTGATTTTCTTTTCTTTTAATCATATGAACTAATTTGTGAGAATAATTTTTTTAATCTTTTACTCGGAAGAATTATTAATTCCTGAAACTAAACATTTATTTGTTTATAGATTGAGTGGACGTAAATTTTCAATTGCATAAATTCCAAGTGTAGTGTATATTTTGAGTAATTGATAAGATATTGTGAAATTATCAATTAAAAAAAATACTTAATTATATGTCATGTACGCTATCCGAATGGAAAATCATAAAAAGTTTACCCCTAAGTTTAGATCATTTTTTTCAATAATGTAGCCTAAGTTTGGATAAATTTGTTTTCTAGTCCTATCATATATTAATTTGATTTTGGATAATAAGAAATAGATACGTATTACCGACAGTAGCGAGGCTTAAAGAATGAGTTTAGGCCCTAATAATTGATAAATAGGTGGAGTAATAACGGCGCACTACTTGGAATTATTATTATAATTATAATTATAATTATAATTATTGGCGATTTCCGATTCTATCTTAAAACAGACGGAAGAGCCTATAACCTAAAGCCTCCCTCACAAGCATAACAGAACAGAACAGAACAGAACACCACCACACATAGTAGCAGACACCACATCTCCGATCAACATCACATATTATTCTCGTTCAAATTTTCCTACCCCCTTCTTCGTCTTTCTTATTGCCTTCTTTACTGCTTCTTCTTTCCCCTCTCACACTCTAGAATAGATTCATTCTATATTTCTTCGATTTATATTACCGTTAAACGTTTCTGGCTTGTTTTTACTCTTATGTGAAGAAGATTCTTCCGAAGGAATTTCTGGGTTCTCTTCAATCCACATTAAAATTGTGATCCTTAAGTGGGCTTCCTTTGTTTGAGAAATCTTGTCCAACAATTTGACCGAAGAAGATCCTTTTTCAATATCTTGATTTTTTCCTTTTTTTTCTTTTTCTTCTGGGTTTGCCCACATTTGCTTTATTCATGTGTGAATTTGTTGTTGAAAGTTGAAAATTTAAAGTTCGTTAGTGGATGGTTGAGAGAGGTTGAAGCGTTAATATGAAGATAAAGCTGAGAAAACCAGTGCTTTTCTTGCTGTCGGTGACGGTTCTTGCCCCCATTGTTCTCTACACTAATACTCTTGGAGCATATTTCACTCCGTCTTCTTGTAATTTTCTATCTTTCTCGTGCTTCTATTTTCATTTTCTATGTTTTAATCCGTATATCTGTTTCTCTAGTAGAGGGTAAGGTATAGTGGGTTTTCTTGATATTCTTTATCCCATTCTTGATTGATTTGTATCTCTTTTATGCTTTTCCAGCCAGGAATGAATTTGTGGAAGACATTTCAACCTTTGTAAGTGTTTGTCAATTGCTCGTTTTTACTCTGAAATCCAGTGTGTGTTTGTGATACTGATTCTTGGGGATTTTCGATTAATTTGTAGACGTTTGCTGGCGAAGTCAGACCGTTAAATGTGTTACCTCAGGTATGGATCCTTGACTTCCCTCTTTGAGGTGTATTGCTTTTTATGGTAATTTCTAGATCTGTGTTCTGATTTCCTCCAATTTCAACTCTTAACTGATAGGAGTCGTCTACCACATTGAAAGAACCGCTGGGAGTAGTTTATTCGGAAAATTTAACCGAAGTTAGTTCAGATGACTCTAATGATTCGTCCAGAGAGAATGCTCGTATTGCTAGACAACTCGCTGGAGGTATTGTTCCCTTCATTGTCTTCTACATTTGGCTATTGAATTCAATACTGGCCTTTGATCTTTTTCTAATTATAGAATTAATAACAGACTCGGAAGAAGATGGAAATTCAGTCTTATCTGTTTCGAGCACTAATGGCAGCAATAACCAGTCTTTGGATGAGAACCCCATAAGACAGGTGATTGATCAGGTGGAAAAGGTTACAGTGGATACCAGGGAAGAAAACCCAAAGGGAAATGATTCCACTGGAAATGTACATGTGGTTGATGTGAAGAAAGAAAATACTTCACACCGTCCCAAGGCCAAACCTGAAAGTGTATCTGAGAAAAAAGTAAGATTGGCTTGTGCTGTGTGTCCCTTTAATAAACCTTCTGCCATAATCTCCTCGTACTGAGTGAATCAATTTTACGTAATTTCTATGTTTTTGGGCCCATTTTATCGGTTCAATGTTCAATTGGTTAGTATCAATCTTGGAGGAGTTATATCATCTCACACATGAACTAGTAAATATATGAGATGCAGACAGTCTTCTGTTTGGCGCTGTTGAAGATCCTTCTAATTTTGTACCTCATAGATTTATACAGTCTCTTTGTTGTTTCTTTTGTAAACTAAAATGTCTACATGACACTTTCCAGACCCCCGGCAAAAGTAATTCTAGAGAACAAGTGAAGGCTAGACCTGAGAAGCAGAACGAGAAAATGGTGGTGCCAGATGCTCGTGTACGTCAGCTTAAGGATCAGCTCATTCTAGGAAAGGTATATCTTTCCCTCTCAGCGACCCGAAACAACGCTCACTTTGTTAGAGAGCTGCGCTTGCGTATGAAAGAAGTTTTGCGCGCTCTTGGAGATGCCACTAAGGATTCTGAGCTGCCAAGAAAGTAATTTTTTACTGTTTGATGCACGTCATGTTTTAGTTGTTATAACAAATTTCAAACTCCGATCAAAATTTTAAGATTCGTTTCCATTGTTTGGTGGAGTGCAGTGCTATGGAGAAGTCGAGAGCGATGGAGCAAACACTATTGAAGGGAAAACAGATAGAAGATGATTGTGCTAATGTAGTAAAGAAGCTTCGTGCAATGCTTCATTCGGCTGAGGAGCAGGTCCGGGCCCACAAGAAGCAGACCTTGTTTTTGACACACTTAACTGCGAAGACAGTACCTAAAGGACTTCACTGCTTTCCTCTCCGCCTCTCAGCAGAGTATTTCATGTTGAACTCTTCCCAAAGACAATTCCCGAACAAGGAAAAACTAGATGATTCGAAGCTGTACCACTATGCGTTGTTTTCTGACAATGTATTGGCAGCAGCGGTTGTTGTGAACTCAACAGTTACCCATGCAAAGGTGAGAAGATTGTTTTATTCTAGTGAAAAGGAGGCTTTATTTCCCAATGGAAGTAATTTTGTTAACTTTTCTATGTTGAGCAGGATCCGTCGAAACATGTGTTCCACATTGTCACTGATAAACTCAATTATGCTGCGATGAGAATGTGGTTTCTGGCAAATCCTCCCGGAAAAGCGAGTATCCAGGTCCAGAATGTTGAGGAGTTCACATGGTTAAATTCAAGTTACAGCCCGGTTCTTAGGCAGTTGGGTTCTCCCTCGATGATTGATTATTACTTTAAGAATCGCCGTGCTGAATCTGATTCCAACATTAAATTTAGAAACCCGAAGTACCTCTCGATCATGAATCATCTCCGGTTTTATCTACCGGAGATATTCCCTGAGCTGGACAAGGTTTTGTTCTTAGATGATGATATTGTGGTCCAGAAGGATCTTACTGGCCTCTGGTCTCTGGATCTAAAAGGGAAAGTCATTGGTGTAGTCGAAACATGTGGGGAGAGCTTTCACCGATTTGACCGTTACCTCAATTTTTCGAACCCTCTTATTTCGGAAAGTTTTAGTCCTCGGGCATGTGGTTGGGCATTCGGAATGAATATCTTCGATCTGAAGGAGTGGAAGAAGCAAAATATTACACAAGTATACCACAAATGGCAAAACCTGGTAAGGTCCATTTACTTAACGGTATAGAAGCACATGTCCTTGGAAATCTTCACTTTCAATTAATTTGACCTTACTGAGAACTTTTGGATGCATCATTAATTCTTTGATGTATGTGCCCCGTATGGAATTATGGGCCAAAACTGCATTCAAATCTTGGGACCACAGTTAGTTACTGTGAAGCCATATGCACTAAAGACCATTCTATCCTGTTCAATTTTCAATAACTTTGGTTATATAGGTAAAACTTAAGCTAGGTTTTTGCACCGTTCTGGATAATAGCTATTCATGCATCAAGTTGCCATTGGCCGGCATTTGTGAATCGCTGCTAGTAGAATAGGTTCAATAGTTTTAATATATAGTCGTGGTGAATTTAATTGTAATAAACCTGGTCCTATGATGTCTGAACATTATATTGGACTTACATATCTGTATTTGTGTTTTCAGAATCATGACAGACTGCTTTGGAAACTGGGCACTTTGCCACCGGGGCTGATAACGTTTTGGAATCGCACTTATGCTCTGGATAGATCGTGGCATGTGTTGGGACTTGGTTATAATCCAAACGTATCTCAAAAGGATATAGAGAGAGCAGCAGTAATACATTACAACGGCAACTTGAAACCATGGCTTGAGATAGCCATACCAAAGTTCCGAAGCTATTGGGCGAAATTTGTGGACTATGATCAACAGTTTTTACGGGAGTGTAATATAACTCCTTGAGATAGTACAATTTAGTTAATATTATTGGTTAGTGAGAGCATAGTAAGTATATGATTTTACACCATTCATTTCAATGTTGCATAAATCGACTTGTATTGTAAAGGCTTCATTTTCTATTCATTTTTGTGATTTTCATTGTTGAGGTGGCATTTGGGAATCTTGTAGCATAATTTATAAGGTGTTGCACAGCACAGCACAACATTCTGTCGGTAATGGATTATAAGCGGTGAGTAATATGGTGGGTGGGAGCAGTTGAGGCTGTGAATGAACAGGCTGTTGATGAATGAAAGCAACAAAAATAAATAGTGGGGTCATTGCAATTTATCTAGTGATTTTGATTGCTTTTGGACATCATCTCACGTGTACCCTCCCATTCTCATTAATACTTATACAACACATCATCTGGAACTCTTGGGATTGGGACAAAGATGTCATTTCATCTGCGCATCTGGAAATTCAGATTTCATTACTATTATCAATTTTACTTTTGCATCTTCATTTTTCTTATTATTATATCATCACTAACTTGATTTTTTTATGAATGCTCACTTTGATTCTTGAGTAGCTCTCTTGATTGCTTCGATGAACAATTTATAATTTTGTCATGGAATAAACCAATATCAGAGATGGATTTACAATCGGATGCTATTATTGATAGAACTGCAAACTTTAATGATCGTCCTTTACTCAATTTCAAGCTGATTCATAGATCAAATTCACTGTAAATTAACGACGGCGATTACTTGCAGCAACCCAGCTCTTAATGCAATCTAATTTAATCAAAATCATCATCCCCACACTTGAGGTCGTCCTCCCTCTCCCCAGTCCCTAAGCCAAACTGGAAGTACATGCCACCCCCAACTGCCTCCTTCCCACCCCAAAAAACAATGGACTTTTAAAGAATAATCTGACCTAAGATTGTGCATGAATATCGGAGATTACTGAAACTGGACAAAATAAGATTAAAATCGAAAAATCCATTAACTATTTTATTTTTTCTAAATCGATTAATTTTTTTGTACAGTTTTGAATATTTCTCAAATTTCTGAACAGAAAACCACACCAAGTTGTACCGAACTGCACTGTACCAAAAAAATAACAAATTATAAATTTAAAAATATAGTATCACTAATAAATTAATTTAAGTAAGAGTTATTATTAAATTATTCATAATTCTATAGTTGGATACGTTTAACATAAATAATTAAAGGAACCTTATATTTTAGGGTTAATTACAAAAAAATCACGATCTTTGGTCCAATTTTCAATTGCAACATGACTTTCAAAACTTATCAGACACCAACTATAACTTTTTTTCAATTACAGCATAAGCTAATTTTTTGACACCTGACTGTGTCGACATAATCACCGTTAGATGCACCTGGATAAGACCGTCATCTACCCTCGATCAATTTCACAATCCGTCATTTTCATTTTTGTTAATCGGTGATTGAAGTTATTATGTCACTTCTTCGACTCTCAAATAACGACAGGGGAATTGACGAATTGTGAAATTGATCGAGAGTAAATGAGAGTCTTGTTCAGACGCATCAAATGGTGGTGATGGGGACACAATCAGGTGTAAAAAAATATAGCCGATGTTGTAATTGAAAAAGAATTATAGTTGGTGTCCAACATTGATAAGTTTTAAAAGTCATGTTGCAATTGAAAATTGGACCAAATGTCGATTTTTTTGATAATTAACCCTTTATTTTAACTATTACTTATATAATTTTCAAATCATGGTGGATAGAAACAAATTTGATGTAGTAAAATTATTTATTTTGGTTAGATGTTAATATATTTTGTTTAAATGGAATATGTTATTCAAAAGATAAAAAGTCTCCAGTTATTCGAGTTAAACCAAATCGAATTGAACTGCTCCGTTAGATTCAAATTTCAAACTGTACTATCCCGAAAAAAATAACTCGTATCGTACCATTCCGATTCTTATTGGTTTTGGATACTCATTTATAAAATAACTGAAGTTGGTATGGGTCTAGAGATTTTTAAATCTATGATTCACACCGTACTATGCACACCCCTAGTTTGACTCACCCCACCCCCACCCTCCTTGTTCTCCATGCTCAGAAATTTGAAAACTCAACTCTCTTTTGGCCCTTCTATATTCCGGTCATGGAATTCCCTAACTTCATCTCGTTGAATTGTATATAGAGTGATTGTACCTTCGGCCAATGATTCAATAAAAAGGACATATCTTTCATGAAAATTGACGATTCATATTCTACACCTCCTAAGCTACGGTACGATATGAGATTTGATACATTTTATGCAGCAGTCGACAGTAATGGCAACGGTGGTAGATGGTGATTGAAGAAGATGAAAATGAACAGTAAACATGATAATTGTAAAAAAAAAATCTTTTAATTTAAAGTAAAAGATAATATTATTAGGTGTTATATTTATGTTTTATTACCATTAAGTGTATTTTGTCATTCTATAATAATATTGAAAAAAGTTGGGCTAATAAAATTGAGAAATTAATCCAAAACTATCGGGCTATGTTTGGGCTTTGGTGAAGAATTGTAAATTGTGTCAACTTGTACGAGGTTGTACAAATACTAATACATTTTATGAAAATATGCACGTATGAATCCTTTATTAGAATTTGTTCAACTAGCAAATCTGCTTGAGATCCAGATCGAATGGATCTTATATGAGAATTTATCCTATATCAGTGTAATTTATTACAAAAAATAATTAAATAAAGAATTATGATGAAATATTATTCATACTAGGGGTGAGGAACGAAAATAATAGTATACTATAATACCAAAATAATTAACTTAAAGAAATATGATGGAATATGATTCACACTATGGATGAGGAAATAATATAATAGTGTAATTTATTACCAGAATAATTGACTAAAGAATTATGATGAAATATGATTCAGGGTGAGGAAAAATATGAAATGTCAAAAATATACTGTACCAGAAAATTATAGAAAATACCAAAAAATTATATATAGACTAAATCCTACTTAATATAGAAGTGGAACCGATTATAAATACCTGATTCTAATTTTTCTCGTCCAAACCCAAATACTATTTGTAGAAATCACGCTTCTATGGTAAATATTCCAGCGACTTTAAATACATGGTAAATATTGTGTGCTAGATTTAAATACCATATTTATGTCTGTTATCTTTAGTCAAAACCTTTCATGCATGTTTGGACTTTTTTATGGTATAAATATTCTAATTTCAGCATAGATATTGCATGTAAATCTACTACCGCAAAATTTGGGATAAATATATGTAGTGTACTTAGTCAATATCCTGATTAGATAATGCCGAATGATGATGAAAATATTCTAAATGATAGTATTAATTTCACATCATATCAATAAAGTCTAATTGATATTAATTTCACCACCATATCAATCAAGTTTTTCTAATCTGTGTGAATCTTAATTAGCTATTTGGGTGAATTTGGTTAATAATAATGAAAATATTATAATTGATATAATTTTCATATCATATCAATGAAAAATCTTACTATGTAATAAAAGATAACGCTCTACAAAAGAAAATCAGGCATATTTTTCCGTCCATTTCACTTTCGAAACATAGTAGATTTAGATCATAAATAACATAATAAGATATTTGTATATATATATGGTAAAAATTTGTATATATATGGTAAAATCTTTTCAAAATAATTTTGTTGGGAATTTGCTATATAAAAAGATTACAGGTGACACATTTTAATTGATTCATTTTATAATAAAATAAACAAATTAAAAAGCAAATAATAAAATAAAATAAATCTTTTCTCATGACCTTTACTTGACATCTACATTTCATATTTTAAAATTAATTATACTAAAAATTCAATTGTTTGTCAATTATTTAGATTATTTTTTTCTTATGTAACATGAGTTGAATTATTTGGTTGGGTCTGAGATACAAATAAAAATTAAAAAATGTTAAGAATGTTTTATTTATGAATACTTATTAACGGGTCTTTTAAAATATTAATTAATTTTTATTTTCTTCAACTTTATTTGTATTTTATGAACAAATCCATAAATGTATTTCTCAAACAATATTACAATTGTTCAGAAATAGTAAAAACTAACTATTTTTCAATTTCTATATTCACATATAATATTGATTTTTTTAAAGAACAAAAAAATAGCGGAGGAATACAGGTTCCCATGTTAGGAATGGAAAAGAATTTAGATATCACTTTATTTTTTATAGCTCTTTTTATCAAGTTTTTTGTAGCTCTCTATATCAATTTTTTTTGAGTTTTTCAACATCCAAAAGACACTGATAACTTTTTTTAGCCATTTCTTTTAATTGCAATAGATAAAAAGCAACCCGTTTTTCTTGGTATTTAATCTGATATTGATATTATTGTGCTTAGATATAAATATTTATTGTGAGTTGAACTATTTACGTTAGATATAAATTGCAAATAAAAATAAATAAAAATATTTTTTATTAATGAAATTAAAAGTTATTAGATAATTTAATATTCTTATTTAAAAAAATAAGCTATTCAACTATATTGTTCGATTATTTGACTTTAATTTTTCTTACAAATAGATATATTTTAAATCGTGCATCCCACAATGAGGAATTTTAGTCAGAGGAAGAAATAGAGATTATAACCCAAGTTCTCAATCTCATCAATAAATTTATTTGTACAAAATTTGTTGTTACACTTATATTTTAACCTTTCTCCGAATAATTATTATTTTTAACCATTTGTACTTATTATACTCTTATCAACCCGGACATATTAAAAATAAATTGATAAAAATTGTAAAAACTTTATGAGCCTGGGTAAAGAAATTGTTTTTATTATAAAAGTGGCTAAAGAAAGCCCTCTAATATTTGGGGAGACGCGAGAGCGACACAAAGTAAAAAAACTGAGAAAAATAATCTCATGTGTCTTTCAAGAGGATCAAGGAAGTAAAATGAATTAAATTTTACTACATTAATATTAATCCAAAGAAAGAAACAAAAAAATTAATCAAAATCGCAGTGGTTCCAGGTGGCAATAAATCTGATCCAAATGGCCCGGACTAATCCGTTTAATATTTTAACTAGATGGTTACAAGAATTTTGGATAAGATTGTACTATTTGACCCAACAAATTATGTTTGATGAATTGTAGGCTGAACGAAAAATTATAGTATATATTAGGAGGTGTGCTGCCCTATTAATTTTTAGTCTGATAAAATGTATCCTGATCTGAGTAGAGTTGGAAAAATCGTCTCAATTTGATGAGCCAGTTTAGTTTTTGGTACAGTATGAGAATTTAACTTTTTTATATTTTGGGATATATCAAAAAAACTTTGGTATTTATGTATATATCGGTATACCAAAAAGTTTTTGCATTTTGATAGTTTGGTATATCGGAATACTAACTTTTTTTTTTTTTTTTTATATTTTGTTAGCTTGATATTTATGTACACCAAATTTATAATAGCATATCGAATTTTTATATATTAAGATCAATGATAAGTAACGATATATATCGATATCAACACAAAATTTGGTATATTAATGAAAAATAAATCATGATGCAGTCATGGTGGAAAGCATACAAGTAGTCCAAGAACAAGATTTTATCTTCTATTTTTGCTATATTTTCTAAATCAATGATTCATCATGAATAGACATGGTTTTGCAGTTATTTTCTTTTTTTTTTCATTTTTTTTTTACTAAAGAAAAACGAAGATCTAACTTATTGCTTTCTTTGTATGCTCTAAACAAGCTTGTTGGTGGATTTTGTGATATTTGGAAAAGATGGATAGGTTATTGGGCAAAAAGAGAGTTGTTGTGGGGAGGGGTGGGTGTTGGGCAGCTGATTCTTTTTCCAGAATATAATTTTTAATATTTTTGAATTTATTTATGTTATTAAGTATGATGTGGCAAATTTCTCTTTCCTAAAGTTCAGTTGTAGTCTACGTAGAATGCCACATCATCCTTACTGGCCAAAAATCACTTAAAGAGGTATCATGTGACGTCACATATGCGTCTTTTCCTTTTTCGACGAAAAATGAGCACAAACTGAGTAACACTGCTACACGCTGGACAAAAATTGCAGTCAGGTTGGGCATGAGAGTCCACCATCCACTAGTGAGTAGTGAATGGACCACTTTTGTAATTTTTCCTGATAATAATAACAACTATGTTTATTATTAACCAATAATTAATGATTAATTTGAAAGTAATTATTAATTATGAAAAAATATTATTAATGATTAAATTAGAAATGATAATGACCAATACTCATTCCGTTTCATATTAATTGTTGTTTTAAAAAAATGAAAGAATTAAGGAAGAAATATTTTGACAGATAAGCTAATATTAGAGAATAAAGATTTGACAAAATAAAATATACTCCCTCCGTTCCAAAATAGTTGATGTTTTAGAAAAAAACAGAATAATTAAGAAACAAATATATTACCAAATATAACCCCTAAAATTTGTGCAGATAAGATTTAATGATATCAAATGTGAGTGGGAGGTTGAAAAGTCAAAGATATTTTTGGATTTACATAGGGGTAAAATAGAGAGAAATGGTAAAAAAAACCTAAAACATCAATTATTTTGGAATTTGTTTAAGAAGCTAAAACATCATCTATTTTGGAACGGAGGGAGTATGTGATAGATTGAAAGTAGAGATATTCTAGCATTGAGGTCGGGGAGAAAATCGGTAAAATTTATGAAAAATATCTGAAACGTCAATTAATTGAAAAAAGAAAGAAATAGTTAGAACGACAATTAATATTGACCGAATGAAATAATAATTAATTAATAAAAAACGATAACAATAACAAGAATAAAAACTCGTCGTTTAATGAACTAATTAATAATAATTAACTGTCAATAATTATAAATTATAAAAGAAAATTGTGGATAAATAATAATAGAGGTAATAATAACTTATAATAGTAATAATAATCATTGGAATAGCTAATGCTAAAGGGATGGGAGGACTAAGTACATGAAAATTTGTTGTAATAGAGCATCTTGTAATTTAACAATAAATCTGCTAATCTCTCCTCAACCACAATATATACTACTTTATTCCTTCCGGCTTAATTTATAAACCTGTTCCGACGCATATATTAAGAAAAAAATATTTTTTTATTGTTTAGTTAATTTTTTCAAAAGTGAAGATTGAGGATGGAGATTGTAAGATTCCTTTTTTATTTTTTGAATGTGCAAAATAAGATGGAACAACTAATTCGGGGATGTTTGCTTGGGGTTTGCCAAACCCATAATCAGTTTGGTCAACCCCAAGTGATGTTTGTTTGGCCAAGCCACGATATTAGGGTTTGGTGGGGAGACATCAATCACAAATCAAAAAATTATTTTAATTATTCTCCCAATCATTAATAACTACCTCTTACTCATATTACATCACATTTCACAATTAATAATTAAATTTCCCACCCAACCAAACATCACTCTTTAACATCCCAAGTCATTAACTCCAGCCACTTCTCCCAGCCCAGCCACCTCAGCCCCAAGCAAACATCCCCGAAAAGTGTGCAAATTAGGAGGGACGAAGAGAGTAAGAGAAAAGCGCGAAACAAACATAAGCGAAATGCGCACGGTGAGGTGGCGGAGGCAACACAACGGCCCAACTATGGTTTTTGCGATTAATCCAGCGTTTACTTTTATTATTTTTTTGATGAATTAAAGCCTTTATTGAACATGTCAAGGCCAAATCATTTAAATTAAGGTTGCCAATCAGATAGTTGACAATGTTATCCTTGACCGATTACAACTTTCGGTCTTCAATAAACCTCACGGAACTTTCTTGCCTTCACCCTCTCCCTTCTTGTTCATTTCCCCGTCCTTTAAATTTTAAAATAACACAGCCCATCGATCATTCTAATTTCTCCAAAAAATTAACAGTATGCAGCACGTCGTAAAGTTTATAATCGTTCTTACAATCATCAGTCTCCTCAGTTCCGCTGTTGCGCCTCTAGGCGGCGGCGGAGGAGGAGGAGGTGGAGGTGGGGGTGGGGGAAGTAGTGGTGGTGGATCAAGAGGAGGTGGCGGCAGCGGAGGTGGTGCAAGGGGTGGTACTGGGGGATCCATTAGCGGAGGCGGATCCAAAGGTGGTACAGGCGGAGGCGGACCCAAAGGTGGCACAGGCGGAGGCGGACCTCGTGGAGGGAATCGTGGTGGAGATGGAGGAGGTGATGACGGTGATGGTGGTGGTGGTGGCGGCACATCGACTGGCAGCGGTGGTCAAAGAGGCGGCGGAAGTAATGTTGTGCGTCCGTTACCGAATGGCCGCCCCCGTAGCGGCAGCCCATCTACATCAGTGGGATGGCCCAATTTAGTAGTGTCGTGTTTAGCATATGTTTCGTACCAATTACGTAATTAAAATTACAAACATGTAAATTACCTAGATTCATATTAGCTATGTTCCTTTTTCATGATAACTTTGTTAGGATTTATTGTGTTGGCAATATTTTTGTCAAAAAAGTTTATGTTATTTTTATTTAATTTATTAAATTTAGTAAATAAATATATGATTTGTATTAATTATTGATTTTGGTTATTTTATTAAGATCTGTTAATGATTTCATTGACGGGTGAAGTCATATTTCTTGAGAGATCATAAATATTTGAAGATTTAATCAAATTTAATAAGAGATTGAAGAGATACAAATCAAATTTAATAAGATTTGAATTGGAAGCTTGCTGCGGTTCGTAAGCTCCAAGTTAGATGTCTTATGGGCTTGAGCCCATCATGATTAAAATAGCATGACATGAATCTATATATATATATATATATATATGCTTGGCGGAAGGTTTAATAATCATGGAGTACAACAGACGATCAAGTTCTTTATATGTTCAATTTGATGAGCATAACTTTACAGTAGTACTCATATGTTTTAGTTGGGAATTTAATAGTTGTTTTAGCAGTTTGTGGTTGTGACAGTAGTGTTTGTGTCGAAGGACCTTCGGGAGATGGGATTTCAAGACGGGTTCGGGAGAGCTCGTCCGATCTTTAATGATTTGCCGTGTTAGAGCCGAAAAAGTCGATGGAAGTCGCCGGACGTTGTTGGTATAGTATAGGTTAGGTGTTAGGAAATCAAATCTTTTTGTAAAACCTCTCATTATACAGAGTATCAATAACAAAAGGTCCGAGAGATCTGAAGAATTCAGCCCCGTATTTATTTTGATTTTTTGTTTTTATTTTCGTTAATTTCTGTATTGCAACGTAGAAATGCAATCTATAAAATTACAAATTTTATTTTCTTTCAAAATCTTTCACTTTACTTCAGTTTCTTGCATAAAGTTGATGAATAAATAAATTACTTTACAGTACAAGTTTTCTCTACTACGTAACGATGTATATAGAAGTGACAGGCATATATTTTATCTAAATTAATATAGTTGAAGAGTAGAACTGACCAAAGCAGTTAAGTACTTCACTAAACTATATATCCCAAAAAGATAAAATATAAAATCTTTAAATTTGTCAATAATCTTGATATAGATACGTATGAAATGACAATCAGGTTTGCATTTTCTGAGGCTCTAAAGAAGGGTGATTCTATGGTATCGATGAGGGCATCATTAAAAATATATATAATATTTGTCGCTACTCTTTTTGTAATTATAAGAGAGGTTACTAAAAATAATTTTTTTTTTTGTTATTAGTAATTACAAAAAATATTTCATACAATTTTAATCAAATTTACTATAATATGATAAGTATTTTTTGCAACTACTTGTAGTTACAAATACATTAGTAACTACAAAGTACTTGCAAAAAATAGTTACAAATACGTGCAAAAATTTTTTTTTGCATCTTACTATTAGTGCCTACCCTATAGTAACTACATTTAGACATTTAGTTACTAAAAATATTTTTGTGACCACTCTCCCTTTTATGTAATTACATTTTGAGTGGTAAAAACCCATTATTTTTGTAGTGCATTTAGGTTAATTCACATTTTATAGGGTGGAAATGGTGTCGCAGGCTGTGTTAAGCCTTTATTACCCATTTTTTTAACCAATTTAACTTTTTTCCTGATGAAATGCCCACAAAGCAGTGTGCTTCCATTTTTACCCCTGCTTTATGCCAGCTTTTGGATAAATTGCACCTGCTTGTGAGTCAACCAAAATCTCGTGTAAGGCCATAAATCCTCATGCACTCTCGTGTACATGCCAAATAAATCTCGTGTAGATTATATTATCGAATCGTGTAACTCTCGTGTAAGGCCATAAACCCTCGTGTACCCTCGTGTACTCTCGTGTAAGCATCTCGTGTATCCTCGTGTAAGACCACCCTCGTGTACTCCCGTGTACAATCTGGTGTATCTCTTGTGTAAGCATTTCGTGTATCCTCGTGTAAGATCATAAATCCTCGTGTACTCTCGTGTACAAGCCAAACAAATCTCGTGTATAAACCCTCGTGTAACACTCGTGTAAGGCCATAAATCCTCGTGTAACTCTCGTGTTCTCATGTACAATCTCATGTAACTCTAGTGTAAGCATCTCATGTACCTTCATGTAAGACCATAAACCCCCGTGTACCCTCATGTAAGACCATAAACCCTCGTGTAACTCTCGTGTAACCCTCGTGTAACTCTCGTGTAACCCTCGTGTAAGATCATGTACCTTCATGTAACTCTCGTGTACAGGGAGATGACAAAATAAGGGTGAAATTGTGTGGGTGAGACTAATTTAATGCAGGAATGAATTAGAAAGTTCACATATTTGTAACATATTATCAGTAAAAAAATCAAGTTGATAATAAAGTTGGTAATAACACCCGACAGGGGCACTGTAGCCGAAGCCCCTAGTATAGGTGGTTGCTATAATTAATGCACCCGGTATAAGGGTTTATCTATACACTAATATAAAAGTGCCTTAAGTTTTACCCAATTTTTGTTATGCCTATTTTGTCCCTTTCAAATTAATTAGTATAGGGTTAGTGATGTAATTCCTTTATATCTTGATTTTTTTTTAATAAATATCTTGTTTTTATTAGATCTTAATATATTAACATTCAAATCTCTTCCATAATACAAATACATAATAGTGCCTTAAGTTTTAGCCAATTTTTGTTATGCCTATTTTGTCCCTTTCAAATTAATTAGTATAGGGTTAGTGATGTAATTCCTTTATATCTTAATTTTTTTTTAATAAATATCTTGTTTCTATTAGATCTTAATATATTAACATTTAAATCTCTTCCATAATACAAATACATAAAAGTGCCTTAAGTTTTAGCCAATTTTTGTTATGCCTATTTTGTCCCTTTCAAATTAATTAGTATAGGGTTAGTGATGTAATTCCTTTATATCTTGATTTTTTTTTTTAATAAATATCTTGTTTTTATTAGATCTTAATATATTAACATTCAAATCTCTTCCATGATACAAATACATACTACAAAAACAAATCATATTCCTTGAAAACACACTTCACACATGGGCTTTTGAACCCTCCAAATCCATCTTCAAAAATCTACATACATATATATTATATGTATCAATCAATATTCTTTTAATTTTTTTACTTATAAATAATAAGGGTTATCTGTAGGTATCAACATCTACAAAAGAGAACCGATTATTTTAATTATTCAACATTGGATAAACCTCATACAATATCCATGTACTATTATTTATATATAAGAATTCGAACACAATTTATAATCACAACTTATCCTACTTTTATTACATGTATACTACAGATTAAGTGCATCGTTTATTTGATATATTTTATCCCCTTCAAATTAATTAGTTTAGTTAGTGATTGTGATTTTCTAATTTTCCTTCATACTTTAACCTAACTCTATTAGGTCTTATATATATATATATATATATATATATATATATATATATATATATCCTTATTCACGGTTTGACTTTTAAAAATTATTTTCTCATATAGATTATTATGATAGGCCAAACAATCTTAAGTTTTAGCCTTTTTTTGTTTATTCTATTTAATTAGTTTCTGCTAATGATGCAGCTGACTAATTTTCATTCATTGTTTAGCTTAATTTCACTAGGGGGGTCTCCTGTGCACAAGATCCGTGCAATTGGGGTCATGGATCAAAATGTATTACTATTTATGCCTAAAGGTATTACATAATCTAGGTAAAGATATCATGGCTAAAATGTATCACAAATTATGCTTAAAGATATTATCTGTTTTGGGTAAAGATATTATAATCCATTTACCCAACCGTGCAACTGGTGCACATGAGACTTTGTCATTTCGCTAAGTCTTATATATCACTTATTTACGGTAATTAGGTATGTACAAATTGTTTCTTCAAATATATTATTAGTACAAGGCTAAATAACCTTAAGTTTAAGCTAAAACTTGTTTGACCTATTTTTTCCATCCCCTTCAAATTAATTAGTTTAGGGTTAATAATGTAATTTGTCATAGTTTAGCCTTCAAATAAATAAGGTTAGGGTTAATAATGTAATTTGACGGATTTGTAATCTACAGATATACAGAGTGTAAGGGGTCTTTCATCATTTACACAAACTTAAGGCACTTTTATATTACTGTGTAGATTGACTTTAAATATTAAAGTCCTACAAAGTTTAGTTATGCAAACATGACCCATTTTAATTATATAAACACAATTGTTTTGTTGGGATGAATAGATTGATGCTTTTTAAAGTAGTACAATTAGTTGTGAAAAAAGTATTTCTCCATTTTTTCTAAAGAAGAAATAAATGACAAGTTAGATGTACGGAGAGACACACAACAATCACAAAAGGTTATACTATAAGTAAAATGAAAATTAATTATATAATACTTAATTTTAGTAATTAGAAATAGTTGTATCTTTGTAGCTGATCCATGAACATATTGAAAATTATTAAGATGTCTTAAATATAATACTCAAGCATGTTGGAGTAAAAAAAGTTTCTCTTGTATGATATCTAATAAGAATGTTGAATGACAAAATATAAACATGAACAAAATGAGGGTAGCAAAATATGAATGTTGAGAAAGATCTATTGACCCACTAAATCCGGAAAGGTGTTGGGGACCAAAAAATAATATGCTAACAGAAAGCCTAGGCTCAAGTCGACACCTGAACTATTTTGTCCAATAAAACTTTTAAAACTCTTGAATCCGAATAAATAAACACCCTAACTTTTTATTTCCAACAAATAGACATCTCCATCAACATTTTGAGTTACACCATTAGTTTCTATTAATCTTGCACTGTGGGGCCCAATTCCTTTGCACAGTCAGAATTATAACCGTGGATTTACAAGTTACAACCATTCAAAAGATATCTGCTAAATTTTAATTTCTTACACATTGTACACCTCCTCCTTGACACCACCTCCGCCCCCTCCCCCCACACCGTCCCATCACCGCTGCTAATACCATTATTACGGTCTTCGTCTTTTGGATCGATGCCAGTAGTATCAAAAGAAGAGTAGTAGAGCTCATCATTTTCATCTGGATCAAAGGTGGAAACAGGGAGAAGGGACCACAAAGAAGTAAGAGAGATGGTGTATAACTTATGGATCTACGAGGAAGAGCGCAGAGGAGTAAGGACGAGAGGAGGCGACGACTGGGCCGCAGAAATTGTTGGGCTAATTATGTGAAGGGGATTAGTTCCACAACGCTAAATCAACAGAAACTGATGGAGTTAACATAAAATGTTGACGGAGGGTATCGATTTATTAAAAAAAAAAAGTTAAAGTGTTTGTTGGTCCAAATTAAAAAATTTAGGTGTTTATTTAACAAAATGATGGTTTAGGTATTGATTTGAACTAGAGTTAAAATTTGGAAGGCATGTTTGTATTTTTTCTCGAGAAAAAAACAAATAAAATAGAATGAACATGAGAAATAAGAAATAAAAGTATAGATTTTTTTGTATTCGAATATAGCTAGAATTACATCTCATATATCGAGAAATCAATGTTATTTGTATAAGGATATATTTTATTTTAATATGTTTTTAAGTAATATAGTTTTTTATGATATTTTTACTTTCTAAATATAGAATATTAGGAATATGTTATGAATTCTTTTATCAAATTATGACATGCATAAATAGAAATTCACACTGATATTAAGCGCTTACATTTCTATAGCTTAAAAGATTTTATTGAATCTTTTAATTATGTTGTATTTAACAATGTATATGAAAATTATAATATTTAAAAATAACTTCAAATATTATAATTAAATAACAATGATAAAAATTAAGTATATAAAATACCATAACTGAAAATATTATTTAACAAAACTACATAATCTTATAATTCCAATAAAATATTGGAATCACGTGCGTTATAAATTGCTAGTAATAAGAAAAGGCAGTATTTGGACTAGAAGCCTGCAAGAGTCAAGACAAAAGAAGGTTCAACTTATAAGCAAGCAAAGTTTCCTCCATGTTCAAAGTGTGGGAAGAGGCATCCAGGGGTTCGTCGTCAAGGCATGAGTGGGTGTAACTATTGCAACATGGAGGGACATATCTCCAAATTTTTTAGCTACAAAGGTTGGCCAGCCAGCAGCAAGCACCGCCGCTTAATCAGTATAAGAGCAAGACCTTCTAATTACATCAAATGCAACCGGTACTCGAAGGACCTTCCATCAATCAAGGAAGACTTGAGACACTACCAGCCACCACAAATGCTCGTGTCTTCTCTCTTACAAAGGAACAAGTAGGCAAGGCCTCCACAGTTGTCACATGTCATATACCTATCTTTGATCATATCGCTATTGTATTGTTTGATACTAGAGATACACATTCATTTATATATGTACCTTTTGCAAAGAAGTTACGTAGACCTGTGGATGTATTGAATTTTGATATCTTCACGGCATTTCCTTCTGGGGAGGTGATGTTGTCCACACATTGGTTACGTGGTATACCAATTCATGTTTCTGAGTGAAGTTTTCAGTGACTTACTAGTACTTGACATGCATGACTATGACGTTATTAGCAAATAATAGTAGGGATTATGAAACACGGCATTTCATTTTTAGATCTCTCAGTCCGTTATGTCTTGTTGTTTCTCCCTCATTTTCAATAGTTGTCAAATTTCGAATTCTTGATTTCATTTGATAGTGCTTAGCATAATTTTTACAATTAAAATTTTGTTTTTGTTGGTAGGGTGGGTTTAGTTGGTCAAAATGAAACTGGGAAAGATCATAAGCAATCCACTTGCTAGAGCTCAAACTGATCACGATCTGGTCAAATTCCTGTTGACAGCAACAACACTTTGTTTTTTTTATTCAAATGCATAAAACTTCTAGAATTTTCTGCTAATTGATATGAATATGCATCGTTGTATGGTTTTCAGCTACATTTGATGAGAAATGTTTAAGTGTTCCCGCACTCATTGTGGTCTAATTATTTCATGGGAAATATGTTTCTTGTGATGGAGCTAGCTTTACAATATATTATATGTGAAGATGGTTAAGTGATTTGTTGGTATTACCCTAATTATCCTAAATATGAGTCTTCTACAAAAGCAATTGGACAATTAAATAGATAAATAACTAACTAAAGCGGATGTTTTCTATAGACTAAATTCAATTTTGAAAGACTGTCTCAATTAAAGTGATCGATTTCAGAAACAACTATGATTTCAATGATAAATGATTAACTCCTAACTTGGACTGATCCTATTGCTATGAGGTTTCTGTACGTGTGCCTGAAACATCCTCTTGGAGGATGTTATATATTTCTAATCATTGTCAAGTGAATACTCTATGCCTCGAGGTAGGAAAGGTTGTAAATGCACCGAATCAAAACGAACATTAAGAATTCATATTCAAAGTCATGAATGTTGGCGATACACAAATTCGATAGTTGATTGAATTCCAAATCCGATTCCAATTTGATTTGAAAGAAAATTGCGAATAGATTCAGTTTATTAAAGATTAGCAAAATTTAAAAAATTAAAAGAAAAAATTGTTCTATAGAATTATTCGATTCGAAATCGACTCAGGAGAAAATTTGTACATATTCGATTTGATTCGAGATTAAAAAATCTAGATTTTTTCACCCAATATATTAGAATTATCCATCACTTACTACTTAATAAAAACATAAAGAACAATCAATATATACTTAATAAGCCTCAACCAACATTAAGAGAAATATTGCAGAATATGTTAGCAAAATATCATCAAATACATAATCCAACTATTAAACTCCGAAAGCCGAAACGACCATTGTTAAACTAATCAGAAAAATACAAATAAGAGACAATTTGAACTTGCTTCAAAACCATATTCGTTATTCTTTCAGTTGGACATCAACAAAAGTTTCCTCATCTTATACAAAAATAAATAAGATTTAAAGTTGTTATCATAAAGACATGTAAATGATGACATGAAATTTAAGAAAAAACTTACATATGTCATAAGGGGCTTCTTGGTCCCGTGAATTTCACGAACCCAATCTGCTCCACAAATCAAAACTTCTATCATATTAGAAGATAAGTTAGCATGATAAGGATCTAAAACTCTAGTCACAACACTAAATGTGGCTTATGATGCTATTGTGTCAATATGGATAACTAAAACATCAAGTGCCAACTTAGATAATTCAACAAATTCAACTCTTGAGATTTCCACCAATTTAATGGACCGAAGTCAGAGGCTACCTCCCCCCTTTCGTCCAAGTAAATGTCGAACACTGACATTGTGGGCTCATGTTTTTCCGTAAAACTTAAGTAGTCATCTCACATGGATAAACCAAAAGTTACTAGTTCTCCTTTGAACAATGAGCTATTGGTGGAACCTAAAGAAGCTTTATCTGACATGGAGGAACTACCTTTCCGAGTCCTCTCTTGAACAACATACTCAAAGAACAAGTTATGCAATACTTCTGAACCTTCATCATATTTGTCCTAGCCTCATTTTCATTATATATATTATTGAACGCAAACTCAAGCAACCTTCTTTTTATCCAGGATTACGTAGTGCTCCTATAGCTATAAAAAAATCACAACTCCCCCACTATTTGTCAAATTTGTTTTCATCTTTCTAACCATATTTCGAATGAACTCATTAGCATAATTTACTTTCTCGTTCATACATGTTTGACTCTTCAAATGACAGCAAGAAAAACATTGGATGCTAGATAATCAATTCTAGACATTGCCAGAGTGGCTTCATAAAAAACCTCTAGATTGCAACAACATCCTCTACTTTATCCTAATCTTCAGAGCTATGACAACACATGTATAAAGGCTCTCCTTGAGCAAATATGGAAAATACATCCTTAACTTTAATAACTTCAACTAACATTTCATATGTGGAATTCCAATGAGTAGGACAATCAATGATTAACATTTTCACCGGAATCCCCAAATGATGCACAATACCAGAGAATTTAATCAACCTACCCCCTGATTGATTAATAAACCACACACTATCTTTAACATCTTTAGTAATGCATTTAATATCAGAAATGTCATCTTGGACAACAATTATATATGTGTGTGTGTGTGTGTGTGTGTGTGTGTGTGTGTGTGTGTGAGTGCATAACATCTTACCATCCAAAGACAACTTGCGACTGTTGGAAAAGTTTTTTTGGCGATACGAAGTGCAACATCACTATTTGAAGTGTTGACCACCGATATGGTAACGATTTTGTGCTCAATCCCCCAATATTTTATGCACTTCATAAGCCCATCAAATATATCAACTCCTAGTAAAGGATTTAGAAATATAACTTACGTAAATGAATATGTTGTATAAGTTATTAAAATTTAATGGAGCAGAATGATATCTTGAAAGTTTACATTACCTATATGTAGAGGAGGAATGAAGCTAAGAACTCGTTTCTGAAGTTTCCATTGTGAATCAACAAAGTGTCCAGTGACACACATATAAGAAATCTTATTAATGTTTCTCAACACTTAATGCAACGTCTTTGGCTCTATGAAAAGCCGCTTGGACATCATTTCTTGCCATGGCACGAGAGATCTTCCAAATACCGGTGGCCAATGAAATCTTATTAATGTTTCTCAACACTTAATGCAATGTCTTTGTCTCTATGAAAAGCCGCTTGTACATCATTTCTTGCAATGACACGAGAGATCTTCTTAAATACTAGGAGATGAAGTTTGAACATGAAAGAAAAACCAGAGTTCTCCGCACATTTAATTGGTTGCTCATTCATCAAAATCCAATATGAAGTAGCTTCTCTCTACTTCAATTGACTCCCTTTTTCGATGGTAGATACGATCATTTGAAGCAGAGAATTTATTGCACATTGAATTTTGATGAATGAGCAACCATTTATTTGTGTGGAGCACTGGTTTTTCTCATGTTCAAATCTCTCGAGTCAAGGAAGACATGATGTCCAAGCGGTTTATGACATGAAGAAGAAAAAGTTGCATTTGGTGTTGAGAAACATTAATAGGATTTCATTGGCCACCAATATTTGGAAGCCGAAGGTCCAAAAGATTTCTTATATATGTGTGTCTGGACACTTTGTAGATTCACAATGGCACCTTCAGAAACGAGTTCGTAGCTTCATTCCTCTTCCTCCTCCACATACAGGTGGTGTGCATTTTTAAGATATTCCGCTGCATTAATTTTAAATAACTTATATGACATATATATATTGATTTAAGTTATATTTCTAAATCTTTTACTAGGAGTTGATATCTTTGGTGAGCTTACAAAGTGCAGAAAATATTAGGGGATTGACCAAAAAAATCTTTACCATATCAGTGGACAACGCTTCAAATAATAATGTTGCACTTCGTATCGCCAAAGAAACTTTTTTCAAGAGTCTCAAGTTGCCTTTGGATGGTAAGATGTTCCATGTAAAGTGTTCTGCATATAATCTTGATCTCAAAGATGGCTTTCTGATATTAAATGCACTATTGAAGATGTTAAAGATAGTGTGCAGTTCACTAATCAATCGGAGAGCAGGTTGATTAAATTCTCTGGAATTGTGCATCATTTGGGAATTCTAGTAAAAAGGTTAATCACTGATTGTCCTACTTGTTGGAATTCCATGTATGAAATGTTAGTTGCAGCTATTAAAGTTATTTCCCATATTTATCAAAGTGAGCCTTTATACATATGTTGTCCTAGCTTTGAAGATCGAGATAAATTTCAGTGTGTTCCACTCCAACAGATCGTTGACCATGATGACAATGAATTGGTGCACAGGTGATTGATGCGGTCGCTTGGAGGGATGGAATCTGTGGAAGAAACCTACTGGAGGCCGGTGGCAAAAAGTCGTCTGCCATTGACGAGAGAACAGTTAGCTAAGGCTTAATCCATGTATATCTGGTTTATGATGACTACTGAAACTCCGTGGAGGAACACAAGCCCAAAAAGTCGGAGTTGGACATTTACTTGGAGGAAAGGGTATATAGATGTCAAGATGAGAGGTAGCCTCTTCGTTTGATGCCTTGAATTGTTGGAAATCTCAAGAGTTGAAGTTTGTAGTTTTATCTAAGTTGGCATGTGATGTTTTAGTTATCCCTATTAGCACAGTAGCATCAGAAGCCACTTTTCGTGCAGGGGCTTGAGTTTTTTTATCCGTATCGTACTAGCTTATCTTCTAATATGGTAGATGTTTTGATGTGTGGAGCAGATTGGATTCGTCAACTTCACGGGATCAAGAAGCCCCTTATGAATTTTCTTAATTTCATGCTATTACTAACATGTTTTAATAACAACTTTAAATCTTGTTTATTTTTGTATATGAGGACGAAACTCATGTCAATGTCCGTTTGAAAGAATGATGAATGTAATAGAAACATGTTCGAATTGTATATTTTTTTTTTTTTTGGTATTTTTCTTGATAAGTTTGACAATAGACCTTTTGGAGTTTTATAGTTGGATTATGTATTTGATTATATTTGGTACATTGGATCTTTTTATTGATTGTTTTTATGTTCTTATTAAGTATTCGATAACAAAATTGAACATATAGGGTGACAAAAATCTAGATTTCGAGTTCGAATCAAATCGAATATATACAAATTTGCTTTGGAATCGAATTTGAATCTCGAATTAAATCAAATCTATTCGAAATGTTGTTTCGAGCCGAATTCGAATAGGATTTGAAATTTGATCAACTATTGAATTTGAATTCAAATATTCACTAACATTCACGAAATCAAATACGATTTCTTAAAGTTCACTTCGATTAAGATGCATTTACATCCCTAGTTCAATTTGTTTTTTACCGATTGAACCATAAAAATGGATCTCTGGGGCACTCCGAACCGATTCAAGCACCGATATCTAATTGAATCGGCCCGTCTATTGCGATTCTGACATCACAAAGAACAACTTCTTATTTTGAAATTAAGGAACTTGTGTTTGTACTTCTCTTCTCTGCTACTTTTGGACAGGGCAACGGCCAAGTAAACCGGCAGAAAACTGTGATATAGACATAAGGTGCAGCGGAGGAATCACCGATAGAGACAATTTGATATAGACACAAAGTGCTAGATGACTCCCAGTCGCCTGAAAGTGTGCGCGCGAAAATATAGGTTGAGAAACTTTCTTAGTCGAAGTTGCGATGAACTATCCATCGCCTAACGAAAGCATTGAAGAAAACGTGTTGCAAGGAATACTACCAAATTCAAGAGCCCTATGGGTTATATATGAACACAACCAGGGGAAGGTGTGGCACAAAGAAAAATATAATCCTTCGTAGCACGTTGCGCTTCAGAAAACACAGGACTAGGAAAATGTTTGCGAACAATAGTACTTTCGAAAAAGTGATTTAAAGTGATTTTGTGGTAAAATCAGAATTTAGTAGTGTTTGGAAAAAAAGTATTTTTTAACAAATTATAAGTGCTTTTATTTTGATTGGTGTTTGCAAAGAAAAATCACTTAACATAAAATTTACGCAAACACCCTTCACTACTATTGATTCGTTGGAATATTTCACCCAGACAAGAACTCCCTTTTTAGGATGTGGGATATCAAATTCCATAAAATCTAGAAATAAGATACAACAAACCACAATAATTTATAGGTAAATTGACAGAAAAATTCTGCAATAAATTAGGCAAATAGAAGAAAATCATCATAAACATATTAAGGAAAACGAGTGTGAAGTAAAGCAAGAAAGAAGATGAACATGGGCTTTGTGCGAGGAAGATGAGGATGGAAATTTACAGAAAAATCATTGCAATTTCTTTAAATCTGAAAGTATTTTGAGATTATAAAATAAAATAGAAGGTGCTTTTATTTACAACAAACCCAAAGCTAGCCAAAAGCTGGGTTTTCTTGAATTCTGAAAATCACTTCTAAAAAGTAAACACTAGTTTGCAAACACCTTTCAAACTAGAATGACTTTTCAAAAGTGATTTTGACATTGGAATTGGGTTTGCAAACGCCCTCTAGATATCTCTTGATGCTTCTCCGGCAGAATGTTCTGTTCGTCTCCAGAATCGAAAGAGTTATTATTACATAAGAATAACGATGAAAATATCGCGAGATTTCGTGAGATATAGGATAATCTCGCCTTAAGAGTTCCTGTGCAAAAATCAACCTTAAAGGCAAGAGCTCAACTTTAAAGGCAAGAGCTAGATTCAAACTTAGGAAGCATTGAAGATAGTTCTAAACTCTAACCACTAGACCAAGTCAACATCTTATTGTAATCTCCACATAGAATCAATATAATTACTTATTCATCTAAAATCAAATAAGCAAGAATTGTCCGCTCATATCATAAAATTTCCATAAAATTTATTATTATTATACTGCTTTGTTTATAATTTTAAGATAATTTATATATTAAAGTTGGTTATAATATTTTTAAAATATTTTGTTAAACTTTCATATTTTTTATATAATATTTCCGTACTAGTAACTAGTAATGTTGTATTAAAAAAATGTCAAAATATTTTTTATATTGCCACACATTGTTTATATTATTTTATATTTATGAATTAGTTGTAAATAAATCCATTTCTATCAAATTTTAAGATGTGTATATGTATTTAAGTTTGTTATAATAATTTTAAAAATATGGTGTTAAATTTTTAGATTTCTAATATAATTTCTAATTGTACCATATTTCTATCGATATCGATATTTCTTCGAAATCTCCATAAATTTAAAACGCCAATATTTTCCAGAAAACGATATTTTCATCCTTGCATAAGAATGAAGCATAATGACAGATTAAGAAACGATTTTGCAATCATTCTTTTTTTAATGGACTAGTTACTACGGCAATATGTATTAGACCATACACAGTTTTCCACTTGATTACATTTACCCCTGTTTGAAAATTGTGTCGGAGCTTTATCTCTCTGATTAGTAACTTCATCAATTCAAATTACATATTATAATATTTAACTAACTATAATAGGATACTATATTCCCTTGCTATACACAATTTACAATTTTTTTAGTTTTTCTTTTATGAGCTATTTTGTTAAAACAAATTAGAATAATAATGGCAGCACTAGATGTGACTAACCATCATCTTGCTGATGGTATCCAGGGTCGATGAAATAATATGGTCAGCCTAATTGCTTGGTTTATGGAATGGCCACTATTTTTCTGTTGCTGTTGACAAAAGATTGCACAAAAATGTGAGATGCATCAAGAAGAAGAAAAAAACGAGCAAATCAACAAATAGTTTACCACCATTGATCATCTATTATCAGGACAACATTAATAGTTCACAGAGACATTTTGGTAGTTACCAATGAATTTACCGCTGCTTCTTAATCAAAAAACACCTTTTAATGCACATACTTGGAACAAATAGAATCTATCAAGTGACACTTATCCTCATAACAACTGAAGTAGCACTTGGAATAACTTCACTTACCATAATCATTGGCGGCTGGCAATTTTTCTCAGTAAATTCAATATCGCATCCTTGCTGAAAATGTAGATCCCCATACTTGCAATATAAGACATCTCCTTCGCAATCTCCTCATCAAGGCCTAAAATTGTGGTGTCAATCTTATGTAATCATGAAAAGCAATGTATAAGGTATCAATAGTTTGTAAACAAAATGGAGAAGAATTAAGAACAAAAGAAAAGAAAGAAACAACTAGATGACATTGGCAAGTTTACCCATATGGCCTTGAGTGCTTCTCCCTTTGGCTTCACTGAGAATTCTATTATTCTTCTTTCATCATCAATCTTCATCAGACCAAATGCAGTGCCACGTTTTCCGTATATTGGCAGTGCCGCAATTGTTACATCAGAGCCTCTTTCTTTGTGTGCTTGAACGAGTTTCTCATAATCCAGCCAATAATCCCCCAGCAAGAACCAGATATCAAGAACATCGTGTTCGTCAAAAAGCAATAGGTACTGCCACACAGCATCAGCTGTGCCCTAACAGATAACATAAGAGAAATGTACAGACAACAATGTCACCACATTTAGATTAAGTTAACACATGTCTAGTCAAGTCAACAATAGAGGATTAAAGAATGAAAAGATCAACATCATATACGTAAAACTACCAATAAATTCTTACCTGAATTCCTGAAACCAATTTGAATTTTCTAGGCTTTGCTGAGCGGCAAGAACTTCGACAAACCCGTCATTCTTATAGCCACCAATGTTAATCAGCTACTTGAATAGGCCCGACAAGTGATTAAGAACTGAGTAGAGATATATATTGTTATTTTGATGTCAATCAACCGATATTTGCTCCCAACAGGACAGCAGGTTTCGTCTTTTCTTCGTAGGAGGATAAAGCCTCGTCCCAGCTCTACCTCCAAGAATGATCCTAGTACACTCTGTGCAAGGATAATCATAAGAACGTCTCAATCAGTAACACAGAATGTTGGTTCTGAAATCAGTATTTCGTTCCTCTAATGCAATTCTAAGCAATGTCGACCGATATATCAAGTGTACACCCCATTATGGTGGAGAAATTTCCTTTCTATTACTACCAAATCACATCCGGATTCAAAAGAAAAAAAAAAACACTAAATTTTAGAACCTAAATCTAGCATTATTGACACATCAGCTTGGATGAAACTACACACAGTTCCATTATCTCCAGCTACATATCCTAATCATTTATTTATATGCAAAAGCATATAATGTATAAAGAAGATCCCTAGACTCCATTATAACTTTCCAACATAGGAATCAAATACTTCATTGAATATCAGCTTCCCTCTTCATGTCACATGGAGCCCCCCTCCCCACAACTCCCCAAGCCCCAGCCCCCAACCTGTGGCTAAAAAAAAAATGAGAGGTTTGCTGAACTGAAATTGAAAAAATTGTTACATTATGAACGTCTCACCAAAAAATGCCCCATCCGTATATGAATAAGATAATCCTTTTGACAAAAAGAACAAAAATGCAATGGATTACAAAATCATCTGTTAGAAGAGACAGCTAACGATAAAAATCTAACAATTTTTTAAATTCCAAATTAAATTCTGGTGTTAGTTACTTGTAGAGCTTGCACAGGATCCTAAAACAGAGACAAGGAGAGTTGTTTAAGTCACGTATGTACAACTGAAAACCTATACAAACATATTGGAACATCCAGGTGAACAACGGTTCGCTGGGCAGAAGTCCTCAAGAGTTACACTTAAAAGAGTGTTCCGCGTCATATGATTGTATAGTTTCCCCAACGTCTTGGAAAATACAATCAAGTTCTTGGACCTCAAACCTCCTACAGCATTTTCTTGAATTCTGGAAAACTGATCTATGTGGTGAATGAGTCGGGTAAGATTCCTCTATCAAGCATCCCCTTGTACAACCTCAAAACTTCCTGCCAATTGTCACGGATGCGGTTATCATTTATCATTACAGTGTATGTGTACTTGTTTGGAAATATTCGTTCACGGTGCATCTCATAAAACAAGCCGTAAGCCTCATCCGTTCTTCTGACTCTACAAAGGCTGTTTATCAGAACATTGTATGTAACCACATCCGGCAGAATATCCTGCTTCCTCGTTTTTGAGAAAAAACATCAATGCCAGGTCTAGCAAGCCATTACCAACATGTTCTCGAATCAATAGACAGTCATCGTGGCTGTTGGTGATATACCTAACTTCAACATCTCGTGAAACAACTCTCAGGCCTTCTCAAGGTGCCCAAATTCCAACTGAGTACGAATGGTGATTGTAAAGGTGATGTGATTCACAATCTCGTACCGGATATTGGAGCATCCAGGTGAACAATGGTTCGCTGGGCAGAAGTCCTCAAGATTTACACTTAAAAGAGTGTTCCGCGTCATATGATTGTACTTTTACCCCAACATCTTGGAAAATACAATCAAGTTCTTGGACCTCAAACCTCCTACAGCCTTTTCTTGAATTCTTGAAAAGTGATCTATGTGTGAATGAGTCGGGTAAGATTCCTCTATCAAGCATCTCCTTGTACAACCTCAAAACTTCCTGCCAATTGCCACGGATGCGGTTATCATTTATCATTACAGTGTATGTGTACTTGTTTGGAAATATTCGTTCACGTTGCATCTCATAAAACAAGCCGTAAGCCTCATCCGTTCTTCTGACTCTACAAAGGCTGTTTATCAGAACATTGTATGTAACCACATCCGGCAGAATATCCTGCTTCCTCATTTTTGAGAAAAACATCAATGCCAGGTCTAGCAAGCCATTACCAACATGTTCTCGAATCAATAGACAGTATATCATGGCTGTTGGTGATACACCTAACTTCAACATCTCGTGAAACAACTCTCGGGCCTTCTCAAGGTGCCCAAATTCCAACTGAGTACGAATGGTGATTGTAAAGGTGATGTGATTCACAATCTTGTACCGAATCATCTCTCGGAATAATTGAAAAGCTCCTCTTGTATTACCCAACTTAGATAGGCCATCCACGAATAAGTTATACGTTACCGCATCAGCTTCAGTTCCCTTTGCCACCATCTCCTCTTTTAGTTTCAACGCTCCATTTACGTTACCAAGATTCAGTTCACCTGCTATGAGAGTATTGTATACAGAACAGTTAGGTTTGAACCCATTCTGCAGCATCTCATTGTAAAACTCTTTTGCCAGCGACGGATTTCCCGTCTTATAAGCACAATTTATGAGAATCGAACAGGTTAAAATATCAGGAAAAATCCCATTACTGATCATTTGGTCTTTCATGTGCCTAACACCTTGAACATCCCCAAGTCTGGCAAGCCCATCCATAATAGTATTATATGTAACCACATTCGGGCAGAGATTTCTTTTCCTTAGATCAGATAACAAGTAGATTGCCTCGTATACATCCCCAACTAGACAGTAACCATATATCAGTGTATTATAGGATATTAAATTCAGCACCAACTTCTTCTTCAGCATAACAGTTACCCACTGCCGCGCATAACAAACTCTTCCTTGCTTGCAATAGCAAAGAATCAACGAATTATACGTCCACACATCAGGCAAAACTCCTCTCATTTTCATCTCTTTCCACAGGCCTAGCGCCTCAACCACCCTCCCCTTGTTTGCATAGCCACTTATCAAAGGGGTATACGCACGACGAGTAACCTTCAATCCTTTACTCCACATGTCTTCCACTAACCCTTTTGCCTTATCAAGCAGCCCCTTTTGCGCGTACCCATTAATCAACACATTATAGGTTACATAAGTAGGGCGGTAACCCCTACTCATCATCTGCACGAAAAAGTCATACGCCTCGTCCACAAAGCCGTGTTTACATAATATATGCAACATGGTATTGCACGTGAAAATCGTCGGGGTTATCCCAAACTCACACATCGATTCGTACAGTTCCGTTGCCTTATCTACCAACCGTCTGTCCTTAAGTATCACAAGAAACCTATTACAATGCTCAATATCCGGAATAAATCCATTCTTTACCATCTTATGGAACACCCATAGCCACTTTTCAACATCCAACTTCTTTGTCAAAATCCACAAAATCAACTTAAATAACTCGAGCGAGACATCGTAATTTAAGTAGCCATCAATTAGGACACTAGCGACAGTGTGCAAGTTGTTAGCATCAATAACGCTCTCAATCATCCAACAAGCAGGCCTCACAAAACCATTCTGTACAAGTACCTCAAGAACACTACAAATTATATACTCTGTATGCTGATTAAACCCTTCCTGAGACTGGGCCCACTTGAAAATGTCGAAAACCAGGCCAGGGCGGTCTCTAATAGCATCTATAACACTCAAAAACAATTGAGAATTGACTAACAAAGCACGGAAATAGTTTGGAGCAACCCAGTGAGGGTCTCTAAACACGGATTCATTCTCAATTACTGTTTTGAGGATCAAATCTCTATATACACCATTTACATTAATGGACTCGGACGCGCAACTAAAGTGTCGAGCGTGAGACAGAGGGGAAACAATCCGTACCTTACTGAGGCAGCACAAACAGTACAAGGCGGTGAGCCGATATTTTTGAGCCATTCGGGTCATAGGCAATAGATGAAGACTGGGAATACACACAGAGAAAAGGGGTTACTGCAGCATGCTAATTAAAATTTAGAAAGCGAAGAAGCTAAGATGAGAGTAGAATACAACGGTGACTAAGAAGAAGGCGGCGGATTATGATTTAAAGCCCTACAACTACAACTATGATTAGTTTTACATTACCAGTACCACTTCTTTTTTACTACCAAACTAGTGCACACCTGACAACAAGGCCGCGGATGAGAGGCCAAAGAGATCAAATGTAAATCACTAAATCCTAATATTTGGCCTATTTTAATTTGTCCACAGTTGATGGATTAAAATTTTATAACAGTTATTAATTATTTCATATAAATTTTAAAATTAATATTCATACACCAACGTTGGATAATATAATGAGTTGTGTGATAATGAGGATATAGTCCTCCAATGCGCGACGTCCTAACCTTCGATTCCTAAGAAGACTCCTAGAGTAACTCTCGATCCCTAAGAAGGCACTTAGAGTAAACATTTTCGGGAGCCATCATGGTACCCCAAAGCACGATCAATACCTAATCCCCCCAAGAGAACGTCGGATCTATGAGCGAAGCGCGAGTTATGCCATAATGAAGAAGTGGCCTACAGAAAGCAAGGAGTAAAGACTAAAATCATTGTTGTACGCCCTGTAAAACACTTGACGAATCCATCTCATTCACTTCTCTCATCTAGGATAAGGTACTTATCCCATGCTCAACTTCGGGGTCATTGGGATGCCATGAAGTACGATCTACCCTGATCGGCCAATTACCGCATCGGATAAGGTGTGCAAATGTATCTTAACATCCGACGAGCTTGCCCCAATCAAATATCAAGGGGAGAAAGTGGGAACTTCATGGTGGATTACCCGACACAAAAGTACCTTGAATCATCTGATACACTGGCAGCCGTTATTTTCCTGTCAAAAGTGTAGGGGACCACTGACATGTCCCTATAAAAGTGTAAGGTTACTATGCTGACTAGGATTAGTGCTTATTTGGCACTAATCGAAAGACTATTTTATCCTCAGCACTCTAATTAGTAAGTATATAAACCCTTCATTTCTTCAGCTGCAAGGTAACACCCATATATTTTTACTATTCCATTGCTCAATTTTCATGTCACTCTTACTAAAACACAACCGCTGATTACTAATTTGAGCGTCAAAAGCTCTTCATCGGATACCCCCTCCGGTGTTGGTTTCTGAAGGTTCGTGCTTAGATTCGGATATCTTTACTAGAAGAACCTAAGGATTCATCTGCACATTGTTTTAGATATTACTTCTTGAAATTTTGGTTGTGCTCAAACTGAAATTATTTTGGCACAACAGTGGTGCCGTCTATGGGAACTGGTCTCTTCCGTTTTGTGATGCAACGGGAGAATCCATCCAACCATATTGGACTCATCTCTTTGAAACTTTCTTTCATCAAAATCCCGAGGAAAAGATTGAGCAAAGAATGTGGCTAAATTCCTTGTTTTGCTGATAAATTTACATTATTTTAGCATGGCGAGTGATGGTGCTGGTCGCGATCTGCGATCTAAGTTTGAGGGTAGCTGCGGACCTTTCTCATAGGTTCAATATCACCCCCACCTCCCACTGAAGGGCGTAGCAGCGCCACTCGGGCTACCGAGGGCAGCCGAACCATGACTATGACTCAAGATAAGCTCAATAGGCTAATAGCAATGGCCATCAACAGCACGCTGGCTAATCGGGGGGATTATAGGGCCCTCCACCAGGGTTCACGCCATAAAGTAATCCCACACTAACAAGGGGAGCTATAATGCATCCTGCTGGGGATGAAACCGACACATTGGGGGGACCTCTCTCCCGCGAGATGCGACGACTAGAGAAAAGAGCCCTCACATTGTTCCTGCTACAAAGCAGAACCGAATTCACACGAGAACGGAGGTAGAAGAGGTGGCTACCACAAAGGCTGAAGGAACACACTCCATGAGCACAACTAATACCGTAAACTAACAGCTTGCAGCACTTAGGCACAAACTCGAGGAGTTACGCCAGAGCAAGGAAACCCCGTATGTCCACCGAACTATAGGGACCCCGTTCTCAGATGACATCCTTCAGCATCCTTTGCCTACGAACTTCAAGCCCCTGGCATAAGAATATGATGGGACTTTGGATCCATACGATTATCTGCTATAATTCGAGAATAACGTTTTACTCCATCAGTACACCGATGGGGTAAAATGCCGGGTATTTCTGATTACATTAACAAAGGATGCTCAACAATGGTTTGGGCAGCTGGGCTCGAACATAATCCATTCGTTCGCTGATTTCATTTTGTGTAAGAAAATTCATGTTTAATTTTGATAATGGCAAAATCTCTTGTAAGGTAGGAACCCCCAAAGGTTCTGTAAATCTTTGTAATAGATAGGGTCAGTTCTACTTAGGCAAAAACCGCAGCAAGTAAGCAACAAGATTATCAAGGCTACTTGAAGCAACAAGTTCGATATTGCAGCAAGAAAAGAGACTGCAGTGAGCAAGTAGTAAGGTTACGTATGCCCATCCAGCACACAGCATTGCTTGCAGCAAGGAAGGCACAACCAGTAAGCAAGCAGGAGTCATGTCAAAAGTGTCAAAGTCAAGGTCATAATTCAAGATAATCGAATTCAAATATATAGCCAGTGGAGACATGTTTAAAACCTTGTACTGACTATCTAATAGCGTGGGGACACGTCACCTGACAAAAAGAAAAAGCAACACTAGACACTAACATCAAGTCGCAACCACTCTGACCTACTTTCTGTGAGAAAGGACAAACGACTATTTATCGCACAAGGAGCATTAAATGTTAACAGGATTATTTCTCTTTCTTCAACGAGAATGAATCTCAACTGCTATAAATAGAAGAAGATGAGCACGAAGTAGAGAAAATCGAAACTCAAGCATTCAAAATTACTTAGCATCAAGCACTCAACATTCTTATTCAGAGCATACACTCTGATAATCATATTAGTGTTTATGCAAAGTATACAAGAGCAAGATATCATGCAACACGCAATCTAGTGAAGATTAAAAACTGCAACAACTCTCAAGTCAAGTTATCTCTCAAGCTTTACTTCAGTCATAATACTTCTCAAACGAGGAAGCTTGCCCACATCTCAACTATATTCAAGTTTAGAGGCAGCTACCAGAAACTGAAAAAAAACTTTCATTAAATCAATCTCACAAAAGGGTTTTGTACTGCATTGTCGAGGTGCAGTAAAATTAATAATCCTAGCTTCCCTCTTCTAACTTGTAGAAGTGGTAATTCAGGATCGATCCCACAGAGAGCAGGAAGATTGATAGTGTTTTCATATATAACCTAATTAACTTATATTATAATAATAGTATTTGTATATCAGGAGGGGCGTTTTGAATTGATTTGAATAACTTATTTATCTAAAAACACGAAGTAAACAACAAACGATAAAAAGTGATTTTAGACTTAAATATAATAAGGATCCCAACCCTTAATCTAGTATCCTCCCTAGTCCGAACTATAATTTTAATTAATGCAATTGTTCATTAGATAGTTATAAAACTTCCATCCCAAAGACTAACAACAAGCTCTGCTAACCTATGTTACACCTTAAGTTTAACTAACCAAAACAAGTTCTTCGATTAGTCTATTCAGCTAAGTGATCTTAGAAGAAGCTCTCTAGACCTAATTAACAAAACGCATAGAGTACTAGGGTAACTGAATAGACACGGTGTTGGACTCACAAGCTCAGTACAAGTGATCGCGATTTATGCTATCCTAGTGATTAATTTCGTTATTTGCTACTAGTGAACATAAATTTGTAACAATTACGTATTACAACAATGACCTAGCGACAGATATATGATTAACTACATAGGTGATCAATCTAAATACCAATTCACATAAGAATTTAAATAAAAGCGAATATCATAAAAATTTCTGAAACATAATCCGTTGAACAACTACCGTAAGAATTACAAAAACATCAAACTAGGGTTCAACATTGATCAAGAACTGAAATTAAAGGACTAGCTGCTCATGGCGATGACTAAAAACAGAATTGAAATCATAAACATTAAACTAGAACAAACTACAAAGGTAAAACCGAAAATTGTCGAATCTTTATTGTGTTTCTCCTCTGGAATTCTCCAAATCCTAAGCGTAAGAGTGTAATTAGATCCTTATATTCAGACTTGGGAACCCCTATTTATAGATGGGAACAATGGGGTTGAATTAGGCTTCAAAAAGAGGCTTTCTGTCACGGCCGTGTTTACTGTCCTAGGCTAAAAAACACTTTCCAGTGTACTTTTGTCGTGGTTGTGTTCCCCCATGTCCCCACACGGGAGACATGGGGACGTAACAAAGGGGATCCTATCAACTTGTTCTGACTAGGATAATAAGCTCATGAGCTTGGTCTTACTTCACCGTCGAGAAATGAAAGAAGACTTCCATCTCCAAGTTTCACTCAGTCGTAGCTCCCTTCTTTTTGTTTTGGGTGTGAAGCAGTGGCAAACCAAAATACTCAACAAGCATTAGCTCTCCCTAAAAAGGAGGTGATCCAGCCGCACCTTCCAGTACGGCTACCTTGTTACGACTTCACTCCAGTCACTAGCCCTACCTTCGGCACCCCCCTCCTTGCGGTTAAGGTAACGACTTCAGGCATGGCCAGCTCCCATTTTTCGTGTCAGCGACAGGTCCTTCATCCTTGGCTTGGTTTTCTTCTGTTTTGGCCCTCCTAGACTTGTTTTTTCTTCCATCCTGAGTCGAGTGCAACTTTATGGCACAAAATCACCTGAATATCTCTAAAACAAGTCCAAAAAGGTCAAATGGCCCAATGATACAAATATAAGTAATTCATGGCCAATTATGCATGCAAATGCTATTAAAAATACTTAAGTCTCCTTATTATGCATGCATAAACACGTGTACTAGTTTTTTAAACGGGGAGTCTTTTTTTGAATCCGAGATTCAAAGCGGACTTATGTTCTGAGGACGTGTGTACAATAGAGGAGTAGCCTTCCGAGGATAGACAAAAACTATTATAAGGAGATAAATTGGACTTAGACTTCGGAGTAGCTTAGTGTACTGTGTGTAAACTACTTAGTGAATTTTCCCACTATGTGAGGAAAGAGAGGACGTAGAAGGATTATCCCCACCTTCAAACCACTATAAATATTGTGTCTACTTTATATTACTTTTATTATTGTTGTTGGCATATTACTTATCTACTGCATAGGTTTATAAGAAAATGTTTAAGCATATTTCGTTGCATGTAAAACTCCCTTGAGCTTTGCTTACTGTAAGCTACTTCTGGCCAATCTGCTTTGTGCCTACTGCCTGAGTAAGCTTACTGTAATAGCTTTTCTATAAGAAATAGTTTCTTGTAGTAAGCAACAATCTTGTGCTCAAAGTAGTTCTTGCAGTAAGCAACAATCTTGTGCTCAAAGTATTTGAAAAAGAGAAAATCAAGTTAGAGGTTTATTCACACCCCACGGAAAATGGTCAAGTGGAAATCACAAATGAAACCATTTTGGATGGGATAAGATCCAAACTAGAGAAGGCTAGAGGAAAGTGGGCTGAAGAGCTGGATTCTATCCTGTGGGCCTACAAAACCAGCACACGAAGTGCAACGGGTGAAGTACCTTACAATTTAGTATATGGGCCACTGTCATGATCCCTGCAGAAGTAGGATTGGAATCCCATCAAATCTTGCACTAAGATGAGGAAATAATTAATAGTTGCTCCGTGAAAATCTAGAAATGGTGGAGGAAAAGAGGGAGCAACATGTTCCCGCTAAGAAAGATATAAGAACTACATCAAAGTTGCCTATGAACAGAAGGGGGACCTCATGGTGAGACATGTGGAAACACTTAAGCCCATAGGAAAACTTAAGGCAAAATGGGAAGGTCCATACATCATGTCCTTGCTGTTACATAAGAGAGCATACGAGTTGCAGACAGCGAAAGCGAAGAAAATGCCAAGGTCTTGGAACATCAAGAACTTGAAGAAATATTTGCTTAAAGTTGTAAGGCGTGTTCTTGGTGCGAAGTATTTCCCATTTATAAAGAAAGACAGATTGGTGTCTTCCAACCTATCCCATTTTCATCACTCTGATTTTTGCAACATTAGCAGCTTCACACTCCATAACGAATAAAGAAAAAATTAGATGCCATATGCGATAAAAATAAATCCGAAAGTCAAAATTTACTCTGATAGGAAAAAAAACCTAGATGCCATGTCTGGCATGGATAAATACATGAAAAGTCCAAATTTTCTCTGGCACAAAGATAAGCCCGATCTTGCATTAGGCTTTAAGCCCCAATCCTGCATTGGGCATTAAGCCTTGATCTTGCATCAAACATTAAGCTATGATTGTGCATCAAACATTAAACCCCGATCCTGCATCGGGCTTTAAGCCTTGATCTTGCATCAAGCACTAAGCCCTAATCTTGCATAAGACATTAAGCCCCGATCCTGCGTCAAGCATCAAGCCTTGATCCTGCATCAATAAGTAAGCCCTAAACCTTCATCAAACACTAAGCCCCAATCCTGCATCGGGCATTAGCATTGATCCTGCATCAAACATTTAAGCCTCGATAATGCATCAGCCATCAACCCCTGATCTTGCACCAAGCACTAAGCCCCAATAAAGCTTTAGGCATCAAGCCCTGATCTTGCATTGGCACTAACCCCCTGTCATGCATCGGGCATCAAGTCCTGATCTTTCACCAGGCACTAAGTCTCGATCATGCATCGAATGTCAAGCTCTGGTCTCGCATCTGACACTAAGCCCCGATCATGCATCTGGCATCAAGCTTTAAGCCTGACTTTGCATCAGGCATAAAAGTCCCTATCATGCATCTAATTAAAGATAAAAGGGAAAAAGAAACTCAAGGAAGTTGAACTTCACAAGTTCGTGCACAAGAAATGAAAAAGAAGGAACTCTAAGAGTTGCTACTTCATTTGGACAGCGAAGCCAAGTTTAAAGAGGTAAAGTAATATACCTACCATTACTCATCCGCGAAGCCCTTTTCAATAACTTGAAAAATAATAATAATAAACATAAATAGAAATGCGCGAACAAGAATACATGAAAGTAAATTCATTTCATTAAAATCCCATATAGGGAGAATTTAGATTTTACAATAGGAGCGGAACTACCAGGAGCACTAACAACGAAGTGCGCTCCCAAACCCTAACAAACAATAACAACAAAAAAAAAAAAAAGAAAATGGCTACATCAATTTCCTTCTTTCGTCCTTTTTACTTCTTCTTCTTCCTCTCCTCCCTTCTCTGCGTCTTTTCCACATCCGAGGTAGGGGTGTCCTTGATATCCCTAAGCTCGAGGGGATGCTTGGAAAAGGTTCCAACATGAGGGGTCACGCCGCCCACTTCATACTCAAGGTTCGGGGCCGGGATGAAACAAGTGGAGGAGGCCTTGTGGATTTGTTTGCGGGTAGCACCACGAACTATGGACTACCACCAGGGGTAGTCCGTGCTAAGGCTCTTGTCCCCCTTGAAGGTGGGGGATTCCTCCAAAGACTGCATGGCCTCCCTAATACTGAGCTTGAAGCTTTTACCCTGAGCTTGAGCTTGCTTCATGGCAGAGAGGAGTCTCATCTTCACGAAGTGCTTGATGTGTGGACCTATATCCTTGAGATATAATTGGGTGTTGAGCTGATATTTCTTTATCAAGCCCAAGTGAAGATCGCGCAGGAGACTTTGTTGAGGGACTATTACGAAGAGCTTCTCGTAGCAGGTTTTCATCCCCTTTGCGAATCTTTATTTTTACGCCTCCATCTCCCATCCATCATAGTGGCAGATTAGGCCAGACTGAGTATTTTCAGCCTCAACCAGCCTCTTCTTCAACTCAGCTACCTCCATCTGGAGGTTATCTCTCTCCATCTCGACTAAGTTTAGGTGGATGGTTGCTTGAACTACCTCATTATCCTTCCTCTGGATGGCTGCCCTTAGTTTTGTCACATGAGCAGTGGGTTCCTTCATTTTAATCAGGTACCCAAAAGCAATTACGACCGGAAGCACACAAAGAGAAGTATCAGAGATGAAGTTAATATTGAAAAAAAATAACACATCTGGATTTGAGATTATACCTGCACCAGGTTCCTAGTAATTTCTTCATGGACCTTCTTCCCATCACCTTGCATGATTATCTTGGTGTTGTCGATGGTAGGAAAATTCTTCAGGAAGGTTCCGCTCTTTTTCTTGTTCAAGTCAAGGACTTAGGAAGGATCACATTGAAAATGTCGTTGGAGGCCTTCTGGATTTCCTTCCCCTTGCCCTTACTTTCTAAGGAAGATTATGCCTCTTAGAGAAGGCATCACGCTTAGTGGCGGCACTCGAGGACCTCTTAGAGCAGTCCCCAATCTTCATCCTCTCTTGATCAGCAGGAGGCAGATCGGTGGTCTCGGAGGTGCAAGCACAGGTCGACGCTCGCGGTGGAGGCACCTGGGAGACGAATGTTGGCTGAGTCAAATATAGAGGAGGCTCCGATCTCCCTCTAGTGGGGGGGAACATCCCCCAACCAGAAGCATATCCCTGATGAAAGGTATCTCATCGTCATCTTCATCAACTAAATCGTGCTTCCTATCCAATTCTGTGAAACAAGAAGTAAGAACTGTTGAACTTGGAGAAAACAAACAAACAATTTCAAAGATTTTTAACTTAAGTTGGAACCAAATAGAAGGTTGGGTGCAAAGTAAGTACCGACCTGAGAGGGAAGTTCAAGCTTGGCTTCTAGGAACCAAAAATGAGAAAGAGTCTCCAGCTTCTTATAAACATTAGAGATCTTAAAGAGACCATGCCCATCGACCCAGGTGTTAAGCTTCCTTATCACATGGCGGTTCAGAGCAGACATTGAATCTTCGTCAGGTTTGCGTCTCACGGATCGCTGTAGAGTTAGGGAAAGGCCAAGTGCCGGATTTTGGGGTAAAAAAAAAAAAACTATTCTTCCACTTCTTCTCTATTCTAGGGGGCTTGCCTACGAAGTGCGGAGGTCTATTCTTTCGCGAGTTAAGTAAAACATATCGTTCTTCGTCATGAGGTTGTGACAGATTTGGAAAAGTTCATCGTTGGCTCTCCCTCGTTTTCCTTCACTAACTATTTGCATTAAGGAGGGGTTAATCTGGTTTAATGGGATGTTGTAGGCATTTGCTAAGGAACTCATAAATCGCAAATAGGAAGGTGCACCCTGACATCCACATGTGCCTTCCAGAAAGAAAGAGTGGGGGGAATTAAATGGTTGAGTCTTTCATCCCCATCCGGTACCTCCACCACGAACTGAAAAGTAGAGAACATCTTTTTTCTCTAAATGTTCCATGTGGCTGAAGGAAGGTGGCCCAACTATTTCGTTCCACCTATACCTCTCCTCAGGGGGAACTAATTTTTTTAGGAGAAGAGGATCCAGGATTTTGGTGAACGACTAGGGTTCTGCCTTGAATCGAGGAAGAAGGAATCTGAGAAGAACTCCCCGTGTCTAGAGTCATGGGGAAGAAACAAAAACCAAGAAGAGCTCACTAGCGCGAACTAATGATAGTTTGTCCCTCCTAGAGATAATGGGTGATCCAGTAGTCTCATCGCCACCACTAGAACGCAATCCTTCTTAGGAGAATTGCGCCGACCGAAAGGGGAGGCGTAACTCCTCCTCCCTGAGGCCCAATCATGAAAAAGGGATAAGGAAGAATATCGAACCATGGTTGAAGGATATTTTGAAAGAAAATAAGAGAAAAGAAGTCATGAGGTGTACCTGGGGAGATTTGGACTTAAGAAGATGAGGATGGAGGAAAATCAAAACAGAGTTATGGTCACCGGATAACTTGATCGGAGAAGATCGCTAGAAATCGCTAAGAGGAAATTTGCAGAAGAGATGAACAGTCACAAAAGAATAAAAGTAGAAGTTGGTTCAAATGTGACCTATTTATGAGGAAAAAGGGGAGGAAACCAAAAGGTTGCGTTCCTAGACCGTGACACTTATCTAGATACTGGCCGTAGAAATGAAATGGCCTCCACGTGTACGGACATATATTGCGTCGAAATTTGAAAAAGCTGTTGGACAAGAATCGAGGCTTAAGACTTGACAACAGAAATGACGGCTCGAAAAGGATATCTCACTTTGAGATAATTTTGTGCCTCCTTACGCAGAGTATTAAGGGGGAACATGTTGTGCCATAATGGGAATATATCCCCTATGATGCGCGATGTCCTAAACCTCGATTCCTAAGAAGACACCCAGAGTAAGTGTACACCAACACGAATTGACCAGTTCCGCCTTCGCGTTTCAGTAAACCACTTCGAGAGCCATCATGGTACCCCGAAGTACGATCAGAACCTAATTTCCCCAAGAGGACATTACATCTAATGAGCAAAGTGCGAGGTATGGCATAATGAAGAAGTAGCCTACCAAAAGTAAGGAATAAAGACTAAAATCATTGCCGCACGCCTTGTAAAATACTTGACGATCCATCTCATTCACTTCTTTCATCTTATCCCATGCTCAACTTCGGGTCATTAGGATGCCACGAAGCACGATCTACCCCTGATCACCCAATTACCGCGTCAGACAAGGTGCAAGAAGTATCTTAACACCCGACGAGCTTACCTAATCAGATATCAAGATTTGACATCCATGATGCATATATATAATAAAAATATAGATTTTAAGTGTAAATTTTTTTGGATGATTATGATATATTATAATTTTTAAAGGTGTAAAAAATAAAAATATGATATAATTTCAAAATAATATTTTTTGATGGATTAAAATTATTCAATTTTTTTAATAAGATTTAAATTATTTAATTTTTTATAGATTAAATTATTTACTTTAATTTTATCTTTTTTCTTATCCCCCTATAATATAAAAGCAGGATGTCTCAGCTGAGTTGTCATTATAAGAGTGATTCTCGGTGGTTTTTTAATTTATTTTTTTTTAAATCTCATCTCCTGAAATGGTTTTATCCGTTTTCATATTTTGTCTTTTTTAAAACTGTTTCTCACGTACTGTTTTATTTTTCCTCAGTTTTCATTGTAGAACGTTTTCCAAATGTCGAGTAAAATAATTCATTTCAGATTCTAAATAAATCCAACAATAGCATGAAAAATACATAGAAAATATACATACATTACTTCTATTAAATATTCAAAAAACTCAACATATATCCAGAACAAAAATTATTAAAAGAAACCCTAAATTTTATTTTTTAAAGTATTAGCAATGACAAACAAATCCTTAAAAAGTATAAAATATTCAAATAGGACTTTCTAATATCGCCCAATAACTTCCAATAAATTTTGTCTCACGTTTACTGAGATGGATTCTTGGACAACTGCTATTTACCTCTAACCCCACTAACTCAAAAGTCCCCTTAATTTACACCTGGCCCAAGCAGTTACAACTTTTAAGGACAGTATAAAACATTTTAATGTAAAATTTACACACACACAAAAAAAAAAAAAAAAAAAAAAAGGCCGCTTACTCATTTTCTTTTCCACCTGCGTACAACATAAAAATAAGTTTTTCCTTCTCACAACTTTCACATTTCTACAAGAACAATGCCTCCATTGTTCACCCTCATTGGTCAAATCAATTCTGACAAAACTACCTGGGCTATGAAAGTCCGTTGCGTCCGTGCTTATGGCATTCCTGTGTGGACACGTCCTCAGGAAACAAGTAGTCTGGAATACAATTTCCACGACAAAGAAGTAAGATTAGTGTATTGAAAATTGCAACAGTCTATTTTTCTGCAATGTACAGTGTTTGTAGTATATGTACAGATTATTTGAAATCTTTTTATGCAGGAAAACAGAATCCATGTATCTTTGAGGGGGCTTGTTTTGAAATCAAATAACTATAACATTGAAGAAGGCCGTATTTATGCTGTCGCGGAGAATGACATGAAGTTTAGGACAACTACTAACGTGTTCAGTGTTATGTTTATAAAAAAAAAACACAGGTTGTGGAGGTTTTTGACGATGAGTTTCCGACGTCTATGTATGAGTTCACCCGATTCCCAGATCTAACTCCTAAAACTGATCTGGACGCATCAACTCTAAAAAGTTTATCATCTAATCTCAAATAACGTTGTAGTTCTTATAATACTGCCTTATGTTATTATTATCATTATGTCCAGATGTTGAAATGTGCATATTGCTAATACCTAACTATGTTTCTACATTTCTACTCCTACAGATGTTATGGGAAGAGTGGTGTCATTCAAGCAACAAAAAAAAAAAAAAAAAAAAAAAATCACTGGAAAAAGAAAGCTTGATTTCCGTATTGAAGACATTCAGTAAAATTCTGACTTTACATTTAAATATTCACTCATTCTGTGATTTTAAACTGCCCTACAAACATTTATGAAACATAATTATTTCCCTACAAATTAACAAATATATGCAATTTTATCTATTACTGTGATTATAGCAAGTGCCATTAATAATATCATAATTCTGATGCATTAACATCTACATTTTCTGATGTATCTCAAATTTGGTATCATGCAAATTATTGTACTAACCTCAATTTTACTATCAACTTTGGCACATGTTGTATAATATCTTCCCGATTTATACGTATTTCGCCATGATATGACTTTGTCTCCAGTTTACCTACAATCAGAAATATTCTAAACTTAGCATTATAGTATATTAAATCAGATGTACATACAGAATAATACAATTTCAGGTTATATTACTTCACTTGTAAAATATAATTTCTTTATTCATTACAACACAACTTGATTTTCTGATATATGTTTGTTCACACAGTATGGTAACTACTAACGTTTACAAAACATTTAATTAATTTATTCCCCAACATTATCGACTGCTTCATCTATTGAATAACGAAACATAGAAGTTTGCAATTACTGAACTTACCTAGATTTTTCTAATGACTTTGGCACATTAAGTATAGTATTATCCACATGAACACATTTTTCTGCCATTAATATCGTTATATCTGCAATTTCACGTTCAATCATATCAACTTATCAACTTAAATAATTAAAACAAACACTGTAGCTTTACTTAAAAAAATGCGTGTACAATTGTTGTTTCCTTCTTCCTATATAAGTGCAATTATCTAATTTTAATCCTTTCATTTTTTGCCCAAAACTACCATGCATAATGTACCATGCTATCAGGAAAAATATTGTAGAGTGCACGCTATGGGAACCTTATATATCTCAGCTTTTACCTTATCTTGGCCAAGGAACGGATAAAGATGTAGTTTTGATTTTTCAATTTGGAAAAGCAACAGTGTATTCAGGTATATAATATGAATTTTATCAGTGTGCCATTTACCAATTTTAAGTAAGTGCTTGCAATCAAAATCCTTTAGTCACCTCATTTTCATATTACCATTTCAGGAAAACTTACTTTCTCAAGCAGTTATCATGTCACAAAATTGCTTATTAACAGCAACATCCATGCAGTCAAAGAATTTCGCAAAAGGTATGAATCAAAATAATTTTTCATAATGATAGTATTATTTCACTTCTTCAACCATTCTAATTTATGTAAATTATTTTTTTTAATGCAATTCACAGCCTATCTGAGACGACAGAAGGTTTTACTCCAATAAGGACATTTCAATCTAAGACAATGGACTCAATATCTTAGGAGTTTAAGACGTGTGCTGAATTGTTAAGAAACTAAATGAGCTGTCTTCATGCCATGAGGTTGCAATTTCCACATTTTTTTTTACTTTTAAGAATCTGTATATTGCATCTAATAAAGTCCCATTATCTTCATAAGTCCTTAACCAAAATGCATTTCAATTTATTTTTTCTTAGGAGGGTGCTGTATGGGTAAATGCTACGATTGTTGACATAGAAACAATAGGAGACTATTTTTACCTGGCATGCAAAAAATGTTCTAAGAAACTGAATATTGATGGAGTAGGATTTTTTTTGTTCCAAATGTGGAAGTATTGAAAAGGGTCGTATTTACAGGTATGCATTATTTGCTCCTAAAAATTCAATTTAAAAACCAGTTTCATAGATACACCCCTAATATTAAATTATGTGTTATTATTGTATAAACTATCTAGGTACAAGATGGAGGTGAGGGTGTTTGAACGTGGTGGAATTGCCCGTTTCCTTTTATGGGACAAAGAGTATATGGAGCTTATAGGAAAGTCTGCTGCTGAACTCAAGAAGCTTAAAGTTAGTACCTACTAAACAAAATATTCCTAACTTTTATAAATTTTCCATATATTTCAGATATGTATTTTCTAACCTAAAAAAATTTCCATAAGGGTGAAAAATCTGATGGTTTTGCTAAAGAAGTTGAAAAGTGTATCTTAGATGTTAAAGTCCTATTCAAAATTCAACTACGTACCCCTAGCTTCAGTAGCTTCAACACCACATACAGTGTACTCAAAATGACAACCGACGACTCTGTGTTGAAGTTGTACAATGACAACTACGTCCCTAAACAGGTTATTTTAGAATTTTTGTACCAAATAAATAACTTTCTCCTCAACTCCTATAAGATTCTCCTTACTATATGCTAATCATTTTTTTTAAATACATTTATTTAGCTGACTGAGGGTCCATCGGACAATGCACCAAATTATGAAGATGATGATGGATCACAAGTTCATTCAAACAACAATGATGATGATGATGACATTGTTGAAAATCACAGCCTACTAAAGCTGGTGGCAGTCGAGGAAGGAAAAAACTTTGCAGCTAACAAACGCAAGAGGGTCGTAAAAAAGGAAAAGTGAAAGTGTGGGGCAAGTTCCATTCCTATCTGAAACGTTTCAGCGTCTACTCTAATTCTGTTTTTTTTTTTAATTTCTTGCCTTACTATTTTATTTTCGATGAACAATTGTTTCCATAAAGTCTGCATCCATGTTTCATACTATCTCTCATGTTTTAGTTTTTTCTAAGTATTAACATTGACTCTACTTATTCCGCCTGTCGTGTTTTCAAAGCACTTATTGTAGCTATTAATATTATGTGTCAGTGTAATATGAATGTTCAATTTATTAATGTTTCATATTTTCCTATAAATAATGTTTTAAATTCATGAAACACACTATATCTAAAGGTTGCTAAATACAAATTGATACACCATCTTAATTTACAAATGTCATTTTAAACTAATGTGCTTAATATAATATTGTTCAGCTGTTTTATTAAAGTAAGTAATAAAAAATCTAGGTATCGGTTATCAAAGACTTACAAGATATTCCGAAGATAAAATGTAAGGCCTTTTCAAATCATAATCTAGGCATTTACTGCACACCAACTATGTTATGTGTCCACTTTCAAATTGCAAAAAAGAATTTTATAGCATATGCGCTTTTTCCTTAGTTAAAAACATTACAATTTGAAAAATTAACATATAATACAAACAAACAGAACCTAAGTTACATATTTTCGGCATATATTAATTCTATTTACCATAAATTATTTGATTCATGTGACATTACATACTTTACCTATACATTGCTTCGTCACTTCTTATTTATACAGATTATTCCTTCGAACAACCTTTCCTGCAAATTTTGAAATGATAAATATGGTTAGCAATTTGTGAATAGTCAAATCAATTATACGTATTTTCTCCCTAACAATTGTACATTGTTGAAGTATGTTATGTCATTTAGATTAATAATTATTTTCAAAAAAATATGAAAAACAGAATTTCGTTAAAATGTGGGCTAATGAAAGTGTAATCATAATATCAAAAAAATTAACCACAATTACTATACCAACTTTACATTATTAAAGTCAGCACAAATAAAATCACTTCACACTTAATTATATTGGACGTTGAAAATTGAAGCCAAAATATAATTAAATAATTAAATGGCCCACCTCATTTATAACATTGTACATTTGTTAAAAAAAACTACTTATCCTTCTTTTTTCTGGATTCTTTTTCTTTCATTTTAATTTAATTAATAGACTATACCTGCCCACTAACCCTTCCACTACTCCATGAAATTGTAAAACTACTTTCCATCCCCCTTAAAATTGTCCACTTCAAAGACGTGCAAAATTAATTAAAGAACAATACGCATTTGACATCCTATATAACAACATTATATCCATTTGCAGTCATACATTCTCGCATAAAAACATCTGAACTTCCCAAATATATAAACAATTTTTTTCCAGCTAAAAGAAATGGACCACTATTTTTCAACTATACAACAGATCGATTCTAGGAAAACATCATGGGCTATATGTGTTCAGCTGCTACATGGATACTATGTTCCACTGCTTGGGAATGTGGATCTGATTCAATGCATGGAGCTCATCTTTGGTGATAAAGATGTATGTTCGTCAATTATATTTTTTAATTCATAGAATTATCGTACAACATAAAGCATATATTCTTTATACTGATTGCTAATTTTTCTGTAGGGCCAAACAATACAGGCTACTATTAGAGGGCATGCTTTGCAGAACCTTCCTCTAATGCCGGAAATAGGAAAGATATATGCTATTAAACATTTTGTTGTTCTTCGAAACCATTATAGGTTCAGAAGACCTGAACACACACACAAGTTACTATTTCTTACACACACCATCATAAAAGAAATAGTTGGTGAAGAATTCTTTGATCTAGGGGGAATTGTTTTGAAAAATACTCCTAACGTTCATCAATTGCAACAGTTTTTTTTTTTCTTGCATTAAATATTCTATTTTTCCCATAAATTTTGATACACATTAAGTTGAGTACCCCATATTAACACTAATATTTTCTCATTTCAGACATAACGTTTTTTTCGCCATGCTCGCATTAATGTTCACACTCTGAGAACATGGTGTTCTGTTGTGTGTAGTGACTGTGCAGCATGGGTCAGTGCACATCGTGCTTTTATTTTATGCAATATGTGTACTTCTAGAAGGCCAGAACATTTGAACAGGTATACTAAGATATATTTTATCAAACACAATTAAATAAATAATATTGTTGTAACAAATGAATTTTTTATTCTATAAGCAGGTTCAGGTATGTTGTCAACGTTACCGAGGGTAATGTTCATCAAACCTACTGGGAGAGGGACTGTGTTCGAATACTTTGACTACATCAAGAAGAAACATATGATGGAGCAACAAGGCAGCCAACAACTTGCATCTACCAAAAAAAAAAATTGTAGTTTTCCTTTTTTTTAGGTTAATTTTCATGAACTATAATTTCTTTGTTTGTTTACTTTATTACATTGTCTACCTGTTTTTTGAAATTCTATGTTCCTCTCTACTATTTTGGTGTCCGTGTCATGGTTGCATTTTTTTTCTGCCCTATTTAATCTATCACAGGAATTTTATGAATTTCATTTATTGTTCGATTTTACACTGTATCTTACAAATTCAAACTAACAAATAATTATTGTGACCTAAATCATGATAGCAAGTTCAACACACATTTTTTTAATTATATAATATAATATAATTGGTTAAAATATAGTTAGTAACGCCTTAAGCCGACCAATTCAAAAAACTAAAATAATAAATACCTTCTATTATTTGTCCTTTTCTTTTTAAGCAAACCAACAATCAAAATCCAGAATATCCTTTAATATTCTAGCAGCCCCAGTGTTCATGATCAGCAAAATCATGTCCAATTACCAGCCTGAGCAAAATTAATAATTTGTCTATATATTGAGTATAAAACATAAAAAAATAATTACATGACTATGACCAACATGGAAATTATATTAATATAGCTGATCAATGAATTAGTACAAACTTAATAAGATATATTGTCTGAAATCCATTAAAAAAACTTTTTTTTTTCATAAATAGGAATATAATGTAACCAATACCACATTAACAGATTTTGGCCATTCTTAAAGATATGTCCTCATTATTTTTTTAATAAATCTAGAATGCATAATAAAAAAAGTAATAATATCATTTTTTACTTAATCATAGATATGTAGCACATATTCTATATTGTTTAAATCATAAGAGAATATCATTTTATATAGAAACCATACTTAACTTCCAAAACAAAATATCATCATCAACAGTACAGTTTTTATTGAAAAACAAGTGGACAATTTTAATAAATGCAAATCAAATGTAGGAGAAAAAAATAAAAAAACATACTTTTTATACCTTTCACTAAGGGAATCTGAAAATATTAATTATCAGATTTGCTCTCGACCTTTCTCTTTAGTTGATGCACAAAGTACTCTAAAGTTGCACCCTACAAAAAAGGACGATGTAATAATTACAAATATATTGGAGCAAACATAAATAAACACATAACTTAGCAACCAACATATTGACCGTGCACTTTCACATATTTTTCAACTGCTTAATAGTTTTTTCAAAGTTTTGAATAATTTATGCAGTTTTTTTTTTCCAAAGCAATTTTTTTTTTTTCAAATTATAACCGATTTGAAGAATGCTTCAAAATTTTGTTACGCACTCTCACCCCATACATAAAGTGACATTTTTTTAATTTAACCAAACGATGTAACAAAAATAAACAAAAAAAAAAGGAAAAATATTCTACTATATTAAAAAAAATTGGGAACCGAATCTACAAAAAAACTGGAGAACACATCTCGCTCATTATCTACACGGACAGTTTTCAGATAATAGAAACATGGAGCATTAGGTTTTGTTTAAACTTTACACAAGTTTTCCATTTCTGCATGTTTCAGATTTGTTTTAAAAGTTGTAGATCTGTATATTTGTCAACCTAATCAAAGTATAAACTGATACAAAATTGAAGGAAAAACCACTAAAAACTTGGTAAGATGTATGAGTACTTAACTTTTTTCGAACTTGGAGATCGGAGCCCGTTCATCATCTTCGCCATGTAACAGATCAACCTCAATATTTGAGGAATAACAAAAGAATTTTATAAGGGGTCACAAATGATAAGAATTAAAAAAAAAAAAAAGGTTATAACGTCGTCGAATCCTCAGAAAACTGATAAATCATTATACTTTTGCATCATTGCATGAAATAAGCTTCTCTTTTATCCCAAAAAAAGGAAATCAAGAAAGAAAATCTATAACTGGAGACTCAGAAGATGATGGATATGGAGAAAAAAATGGGATTTATGGGGTTTTCGGACTTAGTTGGTATATTCGTCATCGAAAGTAGCCTTTTTTGTGAAAAAACAGACTATTCGACGAAGATAAAGGGTCATCTTCTCCGGCGGAGCTAGAGAGAGAAATTATAAAGCGCCGCTCGAAGAGATTGGGGATGGGACCTAAAATGGATTAGGGTTTTCACACATACCAAGAGCCACCTTTAATTATGCCCCTTCAAGTCCCCAACAGGAATCCCATGAACATAGACGATTCTAGAGACTAGAGTGTGTAGCTGATGTATTACAGCTGTATTCATTATCACATTTTGTCTTTATTTACGGTGAGTTTTGTTTTATCAATTCCAAAGATTATAGTATGTACTTATTTATATTTTATCTTAGTTCATGAATAATTTATATATTACTAATATTTGTTGGTAATGGTAGTAATATTTCAAGAGCTGACTGCAACTACTATTTTCACGTGCTTTTCAACTTATAACTTGAGAAAAATTAATTATAAGTGTTTGAAAAAAAAAACTTCAGCTTAAATAAAAATGATTTTAGGCCCAAACCTAAAAGTACAAAATAATTGTTGTTTTCAACTTTTTTGTATTTAGATAAATAAATTTAAATTTTTTCTTCCTCTCATCAGATAAAAGTTGCTTAAGTATCAAATATTTCAACTTTTATATTTGACAAAATTCACTTTTATTCCCGCACACTACCTACTTTTGATTTTGAGGGGGGTTTCCCCTTGCTTAACATTTATAAAACTGATTAAAAATAGAGATTGTGGTAAAATTGCTTAAAATCAAAAGTAGGTAGTGTTTGAGAATAAAAGTGATTTTGGTCAAATGTAAAAGGTAGAGTGTTTAATAATTAAGAAACTTTTAGTTTATGGGTGACATAACAAACTTTTATTTATTTACCGAAATATCAAAAACTTGCAAAAAACAACCTATTTTCTGTTTTTTGCTTTTAGCCTAAAATCATTTACATTAGAACTAAAATTGCAAAATATCTTTTTACAAGCTATAAGCTGAAAAGCACTTAAAAAATCAAATGCAAACACCCCTTAAATAATTTGACCAAAATCTCTACTTTTAATCACTACTTCAAAAGTTAAACAAAGAAAAACACCCCTCAAATTTTGAGCTAAACTTGAAATAATATTTAATTATAAGAAATGAGTATACCCACAGCCACTTACTTTATTATTTTTATTGTTGAAAAATGTATAGAGAGTTACTCAATTACTATATCATTTTATTTTTTTCGTTTTAATAATATTTTTCCTTACTTGAATTCGAATGAGTATTAGAATTGTATGTACTGTTATTGCTTTGTTGTTTTGATTTATAAGTTTGTCTGTCACTTTCTTCTATTAAAATAATAAATGTTTTTTTAAATTTCAATCTAATTTTCGATGTTTCTGTTGCATCATTTATTTAGGTGGTGTTTGCAAACACAACACACCAATCTAAAATCACTTTTGGCAATCCAAAAGTGATTTTAGCATGTTTGAAAACTTTTAAAACTGATTCTCAGAATCACTTAAAATCTGATTCTGAGAAGTTGCTATCACTCAACTTCTACCACCTTTTGTCTTTAAATTTACTTTATTTCCAAACACTACCAAATTCTGATTATTCTACAAATATCAAATCAAATCATTCTCTAAAAGCACATTTAAACTGCTATTATGTAAACAATATAATAGGGGTTCAATTCCTCTATGTATTTGCTGCTTTCATTAACTAACATCGATTTATAGCTTTATTTACTTGCTTAATTATGTTGCTACAAATATGTTTATGTTTAGAGCAACTCCCCTTATTTATAAAATTTCGTTTAATGGCCTTTTTTGCGTCATTACAATGCCGATCTTTTTATCAAATTCAAAATTTTTGGTTTTTATGATTTGTATTAAGATGTTCATAAGGCATATTTGTGGTTGAAAATTTTAAAAGAGGATTAAAAGATGATATAAACATTTTTCTCCCATTTCTCATTTTTAACAATAAAATAAAATAAAGGATGTTATTGTTTTAATTTTATATAACTTCTGAAAAAAAAAAAAGAAAATTGTGACATATATATGAATAATAAGTTATATAAATGGTACATCTGAAGTTGGAAAATTAAAAACGATGATATAATGTTTTTTCAGTTTTCTTAAGTTTTAATAAATGGGTTGTTTCTAAATTTGATTTTTTTTTAGAAAAAAAATTTGGAAAATACATTTTGTGATATATATATATATAAGTATAATAATTTATATAAATGGAATCTTTGAAGTTGAAAAACCAAAAAGATGATATAAATATTTTTCTCCAATTTTTTCATTTTTTTCGAATTAGGTACTATTATAAGAAATGAGTATACCCACATCCACTTACTTTATTATTTTTATTGTTGAAAAACGTATACAAAGTTACTCAATAACTATATCATTATATTTTTTTGGTTTTAATAATATTTTTCCTCACTTGAATTCGAATGAGCATTAGAATTGTATGTACTGTAATTGCTTTGCTGTTTTGATTTATAAGTTTTTCTATCACTTCCTTCTATTAAAATAATATATGTTTTTTTTAATTTCAACCTAATTTTCGATGTTTCCGTTGCATCATCTATTTAGGTGGTGTTTGCAAACACAACACACCAACCTAAAATCACTTTTGGCAATGCAAAAGTGATTTTAGCATGTTTGGAAACTCTTAAAATTGATTCTCAGAATCACTTAAAATCTGATTCTGAGGAGCTGCTATCACTCAGCTTCTTCCACCTTTTGTCATTAAAATCACTTTATTTTCAAACACTACCAAATTCTGATTATTCTACAAAAATTAATTCAAATCACTTCTCTAAAAGCACATTTATTTGCAAACACTCCCTTATTCTAATTGGCCCTATATATGATTTTTCTTATTAAAATAAAGTTAGCTTTACATAAGGGATATTCCCTTCTAATTTTTGCTTATCGTTACTTATGTTAACATTTTAATATTGATCAATTTAAATTTCACAATTAAACTAAAATCATAATATTTCGTTACAGATGAATAAAAGTAACGTCAAAGAAGCAAGATCGGTTAGAAGGAGTTTGATGCAAAATAAGAAAAGGGGAAGACAGTCAAATGGTAAGACACCATATACATTATTATAATTTTTTTGTTATATAGGATCGTGTTTTTATTTTTATTTTATTTTATTTTTATTTCATTTTATTCCTATAAAATTAAATAACTGATCATTATTTACGCATAAAAATAATTTTAGACGTGTCACCACCAAAAATACCTAATAATTCAGAAGGTATGAACAAGGATGCAACAAAAAGACGACACACCTCCTCATCAAAATCCTCAGGTTAGTACATATTATTTTTTACTTTATTGCAATCAATTTTTTTCTAAACAAATTGTATTTTGATTTCAGGGGATTACACAGGCAATTGCAGTTTAAGACCTATTAGCAGGATTGAACCGGGTACATCAAACGGAGGTATGTAAAATCAACAAAAATATGTTAAGAATATAAACTTACTACTGTTTGAAATTATTTTATTGATGGAGGTGCTAGCTCGAGTACATTTCATCGGGAAGAATATACAAGGTAAATGAGGAATTTGAAGTATGTATATTTTTTTGAGATGTATACACAAATACACACACACACATATATATATTTATACATGTATATATACATTATATCACATTAAATACTTAATCTACTGACTAAAAAATATTAATGTATATATATACTTATATATATATATATTGATCCACATATATTTCTTTAATATGTATATTTTGCTTGAAGTCAATCGGAGATTCCAAACAATTATTTAGATAGCGAAGTACAAAGTGATCAAGAAGAGGACAATGTAGATGAAAACTACTTTTTTGCGGAATCACCAGGTTACGTCTTAATTAAAATTTCTTATTTATTGTTGTTGCATTTATATATATTAATAATGGAATTTTATTGCAAAAAACGAAAAGTAATAATATCAATGGTTATATGATAGATTACTTCGATCTTGGGGATGCCGAATGTGTATGTGAGTACTGTGGTGCATATTTTTGGTATGTTGAGAGACTTAAGTCTCATTGTAAGTCAAATAAACCGACATACTCAACATGTTGTTTACAAGGAAAAATCAGCCTTCCTCGAATGAAAAAACCTCCACAACTTTTGCTGGATCTCCTCAATGGAAAAACCAACAAAAGCAAGCACTTCATAAAGAACATATGTTCCTACAACAGTATGTTCTCATTTACATCAATGGGAGGCAAAGTTGATAATAGTCCAAATGTTGGTAATTCTCTACCAATTTTTAAGCTTCATGGACAAAACTACCACCTAATTGGAAGCTTACTGCCTAATGCTGGTGACACACCAGTTTGGTCAGCTTTACATTTACGACACTGAAAACGAAATCTCCAACAGAATGAAAGCTGTCAGGTTATATTAAATGTGATTTTTCTTTAATATTGCAAATTGCTTTTGTTATCTATTCATCTATTAATATACACATACATATATTTATGTGTGTGTGCGTATATATATATATATATATATATATATATATATATATATATATATATATATATATATATATGCATGCACAAATTTTACCTTTTTTTTTTTTTCAATAGTAGCATTTTAATCATTTACAGCTTCTTATTTTTATTGAAACAGGTCAAATTCAAATGACAATAATCTTGATAAAGATATTGTTTCGGATCTTAAGAGAATACTTGATGAAAATAATACCTTAGTCCAATCATTTCGAATGGCTGCAGATAAAATTCAAAAATCGGTTGATTTAGATGTGAAGTTGCGTCTCATTTCTAGAAGAGATAAGGATGGCAGAAACTACAATTTGCCGGCAGTTTCTGAAGTTGCAGCTCTGGTTGTTGGCGATTTTGATGAAGGTTTATGTGCTAGAGATATTATTCTGGAATCAAGATCAGGCAAATTGAAGAGAGTTAATGAGCTACACCCCTCATATCTTGGCCTGCAGTACCCGATCATGTTTCCCTATGGAGAGGACAGTTATAGAGACGATATCTCATTATCCAGTACCGGAAGTTTTGGATCTGCGAAGCGCAAGAGAGTTAGTGTCAGAGAATTTTTTGCTTATCGTTTTCATGATAGGGAAAACGATTGTTCAATCTTTCTTTGCTGCAGACGTCTCACCCAACAGATATCGGTTGATTCATACACTATTATAGAGTGGGCACGACTGACATTTGTTAGGACTCATCAACGTCAATTAAGATGTGAAATGTATAAGGGCCTGGCAGATGCTTTACTTTGTGCAGATAATGATCTTTCTCTATTTGGTCGTCGTATTGTCCTACCTCCTTCTTTCACTGGTGGTCCACGATATATGATACAAAACTATCAAGATGCAATGACTATTTGTGGATGGACGGGCTATCCAGATCTGTTCATTACTCTTACATGTAATCCTAAGTGGCCAGAGATTACTCGATATTTGAAGCCAAGAGGTCTTAGACCTAAAGACAGGCCAAACATAGTGTGTCGGGTATTCAAGATGAAATTGGATTGTCTTATAAATGATTTAAAGAAAAACAAAGTTTTTGGTCGAGTAAAAGCAGGTGACTTATTAAGTTATTATATACATATTCCTTATTTGTTACTTTATATAATTTTTAACACATATATGCTTCAATTTTTTTACTTTTACAGTAATCTATACAGTAGAATTTCATAAGCGTGGTCTCCCGCATGCACACATCTTATTATTCCTTGACCAAAAGTTTCCAACTGGTGAAGATATTGATCGTGTTATTTCAGCTGAGATTCCCGACAACAACATTGATCCTCAATATTATGCAGCAGTAAAGAATTTTATGATTCATGGTCCATGTGGTAATGCAAATAAATCATCTCCATGCATGTCCGAAAAAGGTTGTACAAAAGGATTTCCAAAGGACTTCGTTGATGCCACAACATTTAGTGATGAAGGATATCCGATCTACAAACGAACTGATAACGGTAGAACCATTTTGAGGAATGGCACACATGTCGATACTCGTTTTGTAGTACCACATAACCGCTACATACTGCTAAAGTATGGTGCTCACATGAATATGGAGCTTTGTAATCAATCACGATCAATCAAATATTTGTTTAAGTACATTAGCAAAGGCAATGATCGTGTAACAGCCTCCTTCTTGAAAACTGCAAAAGATGACCACACGGGCAATGAGGTTGATGAGGTTAAGATGTTCTATGATTGTAGGTATATTTCTCCTTGCGAAGCAATGTGGAGGATATATGGCTATGAAATTCACCATAGAGAGCCCGCCGTTGAGAGATTGAGTTTTCATCTTCCTGGCGCACAAACTGTTATTTTCTCAGATTCAGATAACATTGACTCGGTTGTTGATCGTCAAAGTTTGGGCAAAACTATGTTTGAAGCGTGGTTTGAATCCAACAAAGAGTATCCTGATGGAAACAACCTCACATATGCTGAATATCCACAACACTTTGTGTGGAAAACTGTCGAATGAAAATGGTCTCCTCGAAGAAAAGGATTCTCTTTAGGACGACCATATTATGTACCTCCTGGAACCGGTGACGTGTACTACCAAAGATGCCTCATTAATGTTATCAAAGGAGCAAAATGTCATGATGACATGAAAGTTGCTCATGATGTTCAGTATAACAGCTATCGAGATGCTTGCTATGCATATGGTTTGTTAGAGGATGATAAAGAGTACATTGATGCTATAAAAGAGGCTAGCTTTTGGGCATCAGCTCATTCTTTACGCTCTATGTTTGCAACACTGATGATTGAAAGTTGTATTAGCAGGCCCGAACATGTCTGGGAAAATTGTTGGGAATTTTTGTCAGATGATATTCTGTATAGAGAAAGAAAGTTTTTCAACCACCGAGGTATGTTTTTTCGTTTTTTAATAATAAATCATTGATTTTTTTTAATTTGAATTTGTATATTATGTTTATTGTAACATATAAGATCTCTTATCAATATAATCACTCCTACTTGCACCATTATAATTATGTTTCATATTTATTAATAATAAATGTAGCATAATAAATTTATGTACTAACGTCCTCATATATTTTGTAGAATTGACATTAACGGATGCTCAAATCATGAATCTAGCATTGATAGAAATCGAAACACTAATGCGTAGATGTGGGAGATCACTTAAACAATATGACACAATGCCCTTTCCTGACTTTGAAGATAGTTCAGTTTGCAGAAATAGGTTAGTTCACGATGAGTTAAATTACGACAGATGTTTGCTTGAAAATGAGCTTCACAATTTCTACCACAATTAACTGATGAACAAAGGATTGTTTATGATACTATCTTACATTCTGTGGATAAAAACATGGGTAAGGTATTTTTTCTTTATGGGTATGGTGGACCTGGGAAAACTTTGGTTTGGAGAACGTTATCAGCAACAATAAGATCAAGAGGTGATATTATTTTGAATGTTGTGTCATGTGGAATTGCTTCATTGCTCCTACCGGGGGGTAGACCAGCTCATTCTCCCTTCAAGATTCCTCTCATTCCGCAGTCTAATTCAACATGTGGCATTACCCTTGGGACTGATTTGGCTGGCCTGATTGTGAAAGTTAAACTTATCATTTGGGATGAAGCACCAATGATGCATAAGTTTTGCTTTCAAGCACTAGATAGAAGTTTGAAAGATGTAATGAAGGTCGTGGACATAAGTAATGGTAGTAAGCCTTTTGGTGGCAAAACTGTAGTTTTTGGTGGTGATTTTCGTCAAATATTACCTGTCATTCCTAGAGGATCAAGGCAAGATATAGTGAATGCAACAATCAATTCGTCTTTCATCTGGAAAGATTGCCAAGTTTTGAGGCTCACAAAAAATATGAGATTGCGTACTACTAGCTCTGAATGTGAGAGTGTTGAGTTAGAGGAATTTTCAAACTGGCTGCAGGATATTGGTAATGGAGTGATTGGTGAAGGTGAAGATGGTGCATCAATTATACAAATACCGGAAGACGTGATTCTCCAAAATACTGACGATCCAATCTCCGTTATTGTGGAAAGTACTTATCCAAATCTGCAACAGAACATTCACAATCCCGAATACTTGCAACAGATAGCCATACTCGCACCAACTCTCGACGTTGTAGATTCAATAAATAAGCACATGATTGACAAGAATGATGCAGAACTTCGACCTTATTACAGTTCTGACTGTGTAAGTAAGTCGGATATTCCAGTTGATGCCGTAGCTGGTGTCCATACACCAGAATTCTTAAATGCAATTAAGTGTTCTGGTGTCCCTAATCATGAATTAAGTCTAAAAGTTGGTACCCCTGTTATGTTATTGCGCAATCTAGATCCAACTTTGGGATTGTGTAATAGTACAAGACTTATCTTAACCAAACTGGGTACTCATGTATTAGAGGCGAAGATTATGACAGGATCAAGTGCAGGAAAGACGGTTCTAATTCCAAGATTGTCATTGACACCATCAGATGCAAAGTTGCCTTTTTTCAAATTTCAGCGGCGACAATTTCCAATAATGGTTTCTTATGCAATGACCATCAACAAAAGTCAAGGTCAATCACTCTCACACGTTGGTTTGTTTTTGAAAAAACCTGTCTTTAGCCACGGCCAGTTATATGTTGCATTTTCTAGAGTTACAAGCCGCAGAGGACTTAAGGTTCTCATATGTGATCAGGAGAAGAAGCATGTCAACACCACTGTAAATGTTGTGTATAGAGAAGTTTTTCGTAATTTGTAGATTGATGTGATTTCTTTGTACTTCACATTTTTCGCTTTCCAATACAACAATTGTTTGCATTGTCAGAATCGTCAAGTACTTTGTCATTACAACTGACTTTTAAATTTGTTTTGTGAAGATAGTGCCAATGTTTTATATTAATATATATCTAACCCGTGCATCGCACGGGTGGACATCTAGTCTTAATAATTTTTGGATAGTTTGAATTTTGTTTAAAAAAATTGATTAAAAAAACATAAATTAGTTAAGTTTACATTTTACCGTAGAAAAAACTTAGATATATTTGTTAAGGTGATTTGCTGATTGAATTAGTTTGTTTTGTTTATATTTTTTTTTTTCAATTTTGTGAAAAGAAAAATTACGTTAACTACAAAAATAATAAGTCGATTATTTTTATTTGAATAGGTCATGATAATATAGTTTGCCACTCATACATTTAAGTAACGAATATGTTTGTGGCTTATTATACTAATATTATGCTACGTAATATATGTGACTTTCAAGCGATAATTATTCAAAATATTTGATATCGTTTTGTCCTTATCCTAATATGTGATTATATTAATATATCACTAAAAATATTACAACTCGTATAATGTGCTGGTGCAATATAAGGGAGACAAAATTTCAATATTATCTTTAAGGTTTTATTTAAAACGTTTAGCCTCATCAAATCCTGCATTCAAATAATTGAATTAACAAAATTTATGAAAATTTAATTGAGAGTTTAATTTTTGATAATGAAAGATATTAAAATTAAAATAATAAATAAATAAAGTTTATAAATCTAATTATTAATTTCAATTTATGATAATAAAGACACTAAAAGTAAACATAAATACATGTAGATAAGGATATACAAGGATGAAGAAAAATAATTGGACAATGAAATATTGACTCTGAATTTTGTTTTCTCAAATAATATATAGACGGATAATTTCCTTACATATTATTATTATTATTATTATTATTATTATTATTATTATTATTATTATTATTTAAAAAATATTCTTCTCGTGCATTGTACCGGTGTACATTTAGTAATATTATAGCAAAACAATAAGTCATGGTGCAAACAACATAGATATAAAATACAACGTATAGGAGAATTACAAAATAACATATTCTAAAGGAAAACCTTTTATATATATCCATCTAGTTCGCAAGACTTGGTTTATTTTTCATCTCACGCGATGTATTTTCGTCACCGACTGTTTCCAACTAATCTATTATATATTTTCCACTTTTAAGAAAAAAAGTATTCTATAACTATGTGATTTTGTCTTATTTATATATAATTTCGTGGAATTTTAAAAATTGTCCCACATTGTTGATATCAAACTCCTACTTTCAATTGCCACTTAGACAGAGGATCCCCACAATAACAAATTTTGACAAGTTAATTTGGCATAAACAAGACAAATCAAAAGTTATAGGGCTTTTTCTCAAAACCTAAAAAATTAGCATGCATAAATTACACGATAGCAAAGATGATAACATAAATTGATTTTTTCCCTACTCTAAATTATCTCCGTATGTGATGTATTCCACTTTTTTATTTGTCGTTCTATGTTTTTTCCCATCACTTTTAGTCACAAAAATTAAATTTTATTTACAGACATTTACGAGCCACTCAACAGTCGTTGGCGCCAAAAATGAAATATGGGACACCTTAAGCAATCAGATTGGATCGTCTATTCCTTGAATTTCATCTAGTATTTCATTATATCTAACACACGCCATATATTAATTAGTGATGTTATTATATACACATGACGTGTAATGATTTTTTTGAAAGTGTAATAGAAGATCTCATCTGACAACTAATAAGCCTTTTACTTCATTTTAAAATAAAACAAAAGATTGACAAAACTTGTTATAGGAACCCTCATTTTTCCCTATTTCAAGCGACTAATTCCACCTATAACCCATTTCACACAAACTACAAAAAGCATAATGTAGAGATTTTTTTTTTTTTTTGACTAAGATGCTTACATTCAATCGTTTTTGTTAACCATGCAATGTGTGCCGTCTTCCGTCATCATTATTCATTAGTTTAAGAGTAATAGAAATTTCAACCCAAAGTTGGATTGTTGCATTTGCAGCCCTCTGGCTCTGATGATGGTAATAACGAGTTAGTATCTCCGCTGTAATGACACATCTCAACTTGATCCAAGAACTAGCCTCTGTATATTGTGGTTTTGACAGTCTTGTTTTCTTTAGTGGAATTCACTTGAACACTACTCTGATTTTCTAAAACACATTGCAAAGAGGGGGGAAATCCCTCCAAAAGCAGCTTACTATTTGTTTTTGGCTCCGAAAGTGGCTGTAAGTGCCTCATTCGAGTTATTGAAACTATAAGTCAGGAAAAAAAACATGGGACTACAAATTAAAAAAAATTCACCTTATTCATATGGGACTTTTTCTCACAGCCTTTACTAACCTGTTTCCTTGGATTTCACAAGTAAATTGAAGAGAGCAACGAAGAAAAGACATTTTTACAATCATTTACATTTCAAGTCGGTCACGTAATTATAATTCTTCTACTTATGACAATCCCTACACAATTTATTAAACAGTCTCTCTTCCGTAGAATGTCTAACTTTTTTCTTTTTTTAATTTTTTCAATATCTTTCTTGAGTCAGTACAAAAACGATAGAATTAGATTTAGAAACATAAATAGTTTTAAACTCATATTGTGTTGTGTTGATCTTTCAAATAACAGTGCCGCTAGGAATTAAGGCATCCTTGATTACGGTGACAATGCCGCTCTTGATGAAGTATCCATCTGTCTCTCTAGCTGCCTCTTGCACATTGTCACTGTTAATTATCTGCAAAGAAAAAGACAATACGTAACTTGGCATAAAACCATGGCTTTTCTAAAGTATTGAATCGTCAATTTACCTTCACGTTCTCTCCAATTCGCGCATTTTTGTCGATTATAGCCCGTTTAATATGAGAATTCTTGCCAATACCAATCGGAACACTGCCTTTCGCTGCTAAGAGACTTTTGTCTTCATCGGTCTGTTGCAAAAGGCAGTTAATAAGATTCAAGGCATTCACAGGATTGCCTCAGTAGTGTACATGACAAGATTACCTCGTAATAGTCAGCTCCCATCAACAGGGTGTCTTCTATGATTGCACCCTCCGATATGCATGATCGGAGTCCAATTACGGAGTGGTGGATCTTACAGTTCTGAGAGGTCAAGTCAAGAATAAGCATTCATATTTACAAATCTTCTGTGTAGGTTCGGATCAAGAAATCTTACCTTTATGACGCAACCCTCACCAATAACACTGTCCGTAACATCGGCATTGAGCATTTTGGAAGGAGGCAGGTATCGGGGTTGTGTGTAGATTGGAGCAGAACGATCATAGAAACTGTATTGGATGGACCAACATAGATAATTATAGAAATGGATGGTCAAATGAGTAGTATGTTTTAATAGCAATTACCTGAAATCTGGCACAGGCTTCTTGGTGATCCCTAAATTGGCATTGTAGAATGCCTCTATAGTCCCAATGTCTTCCCAGTAACCATCATATAGATATGCCTGAACCTGGACGAATAACAACACGTTTTCTTTAGGGAGAAAATGAAACAAGACAAAGCACCTCTAAAGAAGAGTATTATGGCACAAAGCACATCGAGAAAACTTGTGTTTGTACTTCTCTCCTACTTTAGAGGTGTTATGAAAGCATAATCACAGAGATTAAGAGACGATTTTGTAATAATTCTTTTTTATTTGGACTAGTTACCAAGGCAATAAGTATTACACCATACTCAGTTTTCCACTTGATTTCATATAACCCCGTTTGAAAATTGTCAGAGCTTCTCTATCTGATCAGTAACTTCGTCAATTGAAATTGCAGCTTACAAGTTATAATTAAATACAATGGGATACTATATTCCAACTGTCCAGTCAGTTGCATATACAAATTGGAATTTTCTACCTTTGCTTTTTACGATTTATTTTGTTATAAACAAAGAAGAAAAAAGGCAGTAGATGTGAAGACTGCAGTCCTAATACAAAATTAGAACCGAACATTTGGACGTCAGCACAAAAAGTAAGAAGAGAAAAGCGAATGAAAATCAACAAAATTTACCACCACTGATCATGCATGTAATATCAGGATTCCATTTATAGCTCACATGTTGGTTGTTACCAATAAACCTATCACTGGTTCTTAATCAAGAGATACCTTTTAATGCATAAACCAGGGGCAGATAGAATCTAGCAAGTGACATGACGCATGCAAGCATGACTTACCCTCATACCAATTGAAGTAGCACCTGGAATAACCTCACTTCCATAATCATTGGCTCCTGGGAATTTATCTCGGAGTAAATTCAACATCGCATCTTTGCTGAAAACATAGATGCCCATACTTGCAATATAAGGCATCTCCTTTGCTCTCTCCTCATCAAGGCCTAAGATCGTGGTGTCAACCTTACGTAATCATGAAAGGCGAAGTATAAGGTATCATGAAATATGTTTCTTAACAAAATGAGAGCAATTAACTGTCACTTGCAAGTTTACCCTCATTGCTTTCAGTGCTTCTCCTGTTGGCTTCTCTGAGAATTCTACTATTCGTCCTTCGTCATCAATCTTCATTAGACCAAATGCAGTGGCACGTTTTTCATCCATTGGCAGTGCTGCAACTGTTATATCAGCGTCAGTTTCTCTGTGTGCTTGAACGAATTTCTCATAGTCCATCCGATACAAATGGTCCCCAGCAAGAACCAGATATTCAAGAACATCATGTTCTTCAAAAAGCCATAAGTACTGCCTCACAGCATCAGCTGTGCCCTAACAGATCCAAAAAGGCAACAACATCACCACATTCAGAGTTAGTTTGCACAAGCATAGTGAAGCCAACAACAGAGGATGATACAATGCAGAGATCAACATCATCTACGTAAAACTACCATTATGTTCTTACCTGAAACCAGTTTGGATTTTCTGGGCTTTGCTGTGCAGCAAGAACTTCGACAAACCCTTCATTCTTATAGCCACCCATGTTACTAGCATAGGCCCGCGACAAGTGGCGATTTAGGGATGCAGAATTGAACTGAGTAAGGACATATATCTTGTTTATGTTGCTGTTCAAACAATTGCTAACCGGGATATCAATCAACCGGTAATTTGCCCCCAATGGAACAGCAGGTTTAGCTCTTTTCTTCGTGAGAGGATAAAGCCTCGTCCCAGCTCCACCTCCAAGAATGATGCCAAGTACACTCTGTGTAGGGAAAACGTTTCAAGTAATAATACAGAATGTTGGTTCGGAAATCCGACACTCAATAAGTAGTTCATTCCTCTAATGCAATTCTAAGTAGTGTTCGCAGAAATGAAATGACAAGTGTACACACTAATATTGATATGATGGAATTACTACCAAATTACAGAAACATAATTAGCATATTATCATCGTATTCAGCATTTCACATAAAAAACACTAATCAAATATACAGTCCGCACAACAAGAAAATCTGCGGCGAATGCATCACACACGCAACCAACAGTTCTATTTAGACCAAGCGATTCAGTAAGTACATCACGGGAGAGAGAGAGAGAGAGAGAGAATACAGTGCTAGCATCAGGGTCGAGGCATGTTAGAGAAGAGCTGGTATCAGAAACAGCTTTAGGAGAAACCACACGGGCACCGTACAATCTGCCCCTGCCATTGCTTCCGCTACTTATTTTCTCAACATTCTGACACACATCGCCACCAAACAGCTCCGATTTGGCGGAACTAATGGCGGGTTTACATTGCGATTTGCTTAGTTCAGAAAGTGGACGCCCACAATTATTTCTGAACCCAATAGGTGATGACGATGCCACAGCCGCCATTTGCATTCCGCCACGAATTTGCTATTGGGTTGAGAACTTCTACTGGTTGCAGTGAAGTTGTTACCAAATCATGTGGAATGAGTTGGACTCAAGATTTTCCGATAACGACTTCATCTTTGAAGCAATACACGCCACTAACTTATTTCACACCTCATTTTACTTTTAAATAACTAACCATTAAACATTAGTTCGTAAATTTTTTAAAATGTAAGGGTCCGTTTACTTTAGACTTGGCTTAGTAGATTTAGAGGATCGAATTCTAATAAAACACACGCATTAACTCTCTTAATTAAATTTGGTCCAGCACTTTTCAGTCTTAAGCAAACTGTCCCTAATATTTCTTAGGGATTAAAGCATGCAATCATGCGAAATAGATTTATTTTTCAGTTCTTTTATGTAATCTATAATTATTGTATCTAAGTGACAGAGGTTTAGAGAGCGGGAATAAGCTCTACTCTTTTTTCTTTTTTTAGTTTTAGCACTAAGTTTTTTTAACATTAAGCTTGCATTGTTAACTTCAAAATTTACAGTAAACACCGATTTATGAGTTATACGGCGGAAATATATTTATAATTAGATGTAGCACGGGATTAATATATTCTATTATATTAATAAAATATAATGGAGTTATGTCATCTATATATATATAAAAGTAAAATGGAGGACTTTTTTGCCATTTTACTTTTCCCGCCTAAAACTTTAACATTAATTTAGTAAGGTTTTGTCAATTTTGGTAAGTAATAATTTTCTTTTTTATTTTGTAAAATGCAAATAACTTTTTTTATTTTTACTCCTTTTTTATACACAATATATCAAATTATTCATCTTTTCACGATCTTCAATTTGACATCAATATCAAATATATTAGATTTAAAAATAAATTATTTATTGTTAATTACTTTGGTTAGATTTTGGTTAGTTGAGTTCTTTTAAACTACAAGAAATTTATTTATTTTTTATGACATGAATTTCTAATGTATACTTATATACATATGAATATGCGTTTTTTGTCTAATTAAATAAATGGAGCCAAATATGTAATAAAGAAAATTATTTTCCCCTCCAATTACAAGTTGGACATTTTCAAGTGTATTATTCATGTATTTATCCCTAAAGAGTTGTTGTTGTACTATCACCATTCTATCAGGTTGTTTCTTTTTCAACAATTTTTTTTTTTAAATAATAACAATTTTTTTTTATTTCTAATCTATTTTTACATATATGAAATTAATAATTTTTTCACCTACTTTAAGTTGAAGTAAGTTTTGACTTTTTATTGTGAATTAGACTATTTATAATGGGAATTAAATTTTAAAAATGAATCAATTGACTATTTTTAACAATAATAAATGCAGATTATTTAAAAGAAAAATATAATTTTCTTATAAATTATTCAATTTATTTTTTACAATCTTATAATTATTATTTTAACAAGTTGGTTTGTTATTATATTTATGTTTATTTTAATATATGTAATTAATGAGATTATTTGTGGTTATTCGCATAAGTTAAGAAGGATACAGACTGCCTACAGTAACATTTGAGTTAAAAAATAATTTTAAAATATGTATTTTAATTGTCATACTTAATATTTACTTAAATTTTATTTCGTAGTAATATTTTTTTTTTATAAATAATAAGTATATATTCAATCCATAATTTCGATGGGAGAAACAGATATTTACGCTATTTAAAATTTTACTATATGATAATTCAAGGGTTTAAATTATTTATTTTATCGAGTGTACAAGGTTCACATTTTAAAAAATAACATCATATAGTATTTAATTTTATTAAAATATGCTATAATATTAACATACTTCCGTGCATCGCACGGGAGTAATACTAGCATACCTTACTTGAGAGTATCAAGTGGAATACGTATCAATGAATTAATATATCCATATATTATTATCCAATCATTTTTCTTCCCTTTCCATGTCATATCTTATATATATTTTACTTTTAACATTACAATGATCGTAAAAAATATATTTCACATTTAAAAAATCAATATTCAAATTAAATATATACATCATGAATGTCAAATCGAAGATTGTCAAAAGAAGATTAATGTAATGTATCTTTCATAGAAACCGGAGTTGAGACGAAAAAGTTATCACACTTTTAAAATTTGAAAACAAAAGATAAAAAAAATAAAAAATAAATAAATAAATAAAAAAAAAAAATGAAACTAACCTAAAATAGGATGGAAGTTAACATTCCAGAAAAAATAGGAACAGTTAAGTTTTATATTATGAATTTAAAATTTTGAAAATTTAAAAATTCAAATTCAAACTACACAATATATATATATATATATATAAACAAAATGGATTTATACTACAATTGAAAAATAGTGTTTTTCCCGCCCAAACTGGTTACTATATATGGTAATAAAAAATATTTTTTTAATTAAAAAAAGAACACAATATATGCCTAAAATATCTCCAAATCTGGTACATATATATGTAATGGTAATCCTTTCGCAAAATTAGGGAAGTTGTTGCTGAATTTATTGGAATGAGTTTTTTTGTCCCTAAATATAAGTAATAATTAGTTGTATCCAGATTTACTTTACAAAATTATCAAATCGTAAGATACAAATCAATCTTTAACCATAATATTTTAGAATGAATCTTTACCAATATTATTTATGTTACAATACCTAAATAAATCAGCTATTTCTTTTATCAAAATTACTGTACAAATGAATCTACAAATTTATTTTATCGCATAAAATTAGGGTAAAAAATACTAATTACAAACCCTATATTCCAACTATCTAAAAAATGTATTATTTTTATACCTGAAAATAAAGCATTTCATCTCCCTCTTCCCTCCCCCCTCCCCCCCAACTTATTTACTTATTTGGGAATAAAAAATTATTTTATTTATTTGACTGTAAATTTTGATTTATGGCTGGCCCACTTACCTACTTTTTTTACTCCGATGTATTAGGAAACGGTTTCCTTAACTAGCTAATTTGGTAAAAATTAAATCAAATCACATTTTTTTTTGTGGAAGTTATGTATCCCTCCCTAAAAATCTATATATATATATAATAAGCCAAGTCATCCGAAATTAGTAAGTTGAAAATTTTTCCGCCCATTTTAATAGTTACCATAAATAGATGTGAATTTGAATTTTGAAATTTGAAAAATCCAATGATATTAGCGGGATTCAAGTTTTCGAATATTTTTTCCCTCTAAAATTCAGCAATAACAAATCTGTACATATATGTATAACAGAATTTGGTGCACATTTTTTAAAATTTTGAAATTCAAATTAAAAAAAAAAAATTATCCAATAACATTATTGCTCCTATAAATACATAAGGTCTTCAGTAAATGAGAATCACTTTTGCAGCTGGTATTTCTATTTCTTATTCATTTTGCAATTTACATTTTTTACTGCAAATTTCTATAATTCCTTCATTCATTGATTATTATGTGTCAACTTTGATAGTTCATTTCGCAATTTACATTTTTTACTGCAAATTTGTATAATTCCTTCATTCCTTGATTATTATGGGTCAACTTTGATAGGTACTTCACAATGGATGCTTCAAAATTCTACTACATGCAAATCAAGATAAAAAAATATCAGCAACACTGAATCTTGATTATGGCGAAAACAAGTTTGATGATTGCAGAATTCAAATTTATATACCATCATCGTTTTCTACGATAATCTGTAATCATATAAAAATTCAACCTATATTTTTAATTTCTGTTATGTGAATTATTCATATTATTGTCCATTTATTGTGCTAAACTTTACATTTTGTTTATAACATGTACAATCTCAATCCGTTGGCAAAAGATTAGAGACAATCAACTCATCCGACGATCAGCTGATATTGAAGACTAATTTTGATTTTATTGTAGCAGAATTCACTTTTTTTATTTCTGCAAAAATAAGTTCATGTATCAACTTCAATTGAAATTCTAATTTTATGGCAGTATTTCATTTTTGTCATTACAATATGTTTACAATTAACTTTGATAAAACTCAGTCGAAAACGTTTACTATACGCAAGACTTTTAAGAAGAAATATCCCATTTAACAACTATCATGAACTATTGCAGAAAAATTTCCAAAATATTATCTAATAAACAAAATAAATTTAATATACAGATTGGTTGATAACAACTGTAAAATGATATCACATATAAATTTAGAACTATCACATAATTGGAATGATTAGCGAAATCAATACTCATGATAGACCGGATTTTTATTTAAATATAAATTATAATTATAATGTGTATATTAATATATGAACTACTATAGCTTTACCAAAAAATAGATGTGATTTTATCAATTTTTTAATATACAATAATATGTAATATTTAATTGAAGATATCTGATAACAAAATGTCCAAATCATTCCAAATCTTTTAGATATGGTTTCTCATTTTCTATACTCCTATAAAAAGGGCAAAAGAATGGCCGCTTGCTTGATCTCAAGAATTTCTAAATTGTAAAAATCAATGTATCAAACCATATATAGATTATTGTATATCAACAATGATATGAAACCACCAATGAGTTTTCTTATAGAGCCCACCATATGTGTTCGGTCAGCTAACACACTCCACCAAAAAAAACATCGCTAAATATATTTTTGATTCCTTCCTCGCCTCTTATTCCACAAAATCAGTTCTTTTAGTTTTTTTCCACAGTACAATGTTATTTTTTTCCAAAATTATTTTATCTGTAAAGTATTTTATCCGATTTTTTTTCACAGTACAATATTATTTTTTCCCAAAATTATTTTATCTGTAAAGTATTTTATCCGTTTTATTTCTTCTCTCGAAAATAATTTCATTTGTTTTTTTTCTTCTCTCATCTCTCTTCCAAAATCTTAATATTAAATTATAATAAATTTTGGAATAGATCATACTGATAAATTTTGGCAAGGATGATGATTTTTTTTAGGGAAGGCAAGGATGATGATTGCTGCAAGCCAAATTTGAATAACTTTCTGCCTTAGGAGACCAACTAGGACATACAAAAATAGAATGACAACACAGAATCGCATTAACTACATGTACCTTGTGTTGTATACGCGTACAAATCGCCTATAAATTACAACTCACCGTTTCCGCTCCAATCTATCTCTCCCCAAATAAAAAATGACCAATTTCCATACTCTCTCGCTCTCCATCACCCTCGCCGCCCTCTCTTTTTTCCTATTTTCTCCACCACTCTCTGCCACCGCAGGAGAGCTAGCAACTGCAGTCTGCAAAAACACCACCGACTTTGCTTTTTGCCATGCCGTCATATACTCAGATCCTCGTGCCCCCTTCGTCAATCGCTACGAGCTCCTCGACCTAGTGGTCCGAAAGGCATTTCTGAATGCAAGTGATACCAGAGATTATATTGCCGCACATTTGAGATCAGGCGGCGGACTGAAGAACTGTCTGCAAAATTATGATAAGGCGCTTCAGACGCTGGACGAAATGGCAAATGACGTGAATTCAGAGACGTATTACGAATTGGATGTATTGTCCAGTAACGTTGCGCGCAGTATTCGTGGTTGCAGAAAGGGTTTGCAGGGGCACCCGATCGTGATTAAGAGGACCGAGAACATGCGTAAACTTGCAAATATTTGCTATGTTGTTTCTAAACTCTTTGAATATCATTAAGATTTAACTTTTCTATTTGCTAGCTATGTGCTTAACCTTTTAGAAATGTTATGTGGTTAAAAAAACCTTGTTAGAAAGATATAATTTTATTTGCTTTTGTGGCGTTTTTCTATTCTAATCTTAATTGTGGATTTTGCTAATACCAATCTTAGTTCGTAATATATAACAAATATACTAATGTTAATTAGATTGTTGGAAGTGTTCAACATTCATAGTTTAAGACTACTAACTTTGTCCATATATATTCGATTATTATGAGTGAATTCGAGAAGAACCAAATTTGATATGGGTACGTCATTTGTCTTGCATAATAACTAGTAAATCCCTGTACGATGTATGGTTATGAGATATTTTATAAATATAATATTATAACATCACACGATGATGTTAATTACATTATATTTTGGTAAATAGATGTATGGATAAGAATAAATTGATATATCAAGAGAACTATAATTTTTGGTTGAAACATATTAAAGAAACTGAAAGAAAAGGCAAAAGCAAAAAAAAAAAAAAAAAAAATTAAAATTTTGGAGTGTCTTAAATATATATCTGGTCAAAATTTTGGAGTATTTCCTTCAATAGGTAAAAGATTTTCTAATACTGTTTTGTCAACTAATTTTTAAAATAGGATGGGAGCTACCATTATTAGGGTTTATGTTAACCTTTCCCCTAGTGAAGTAAAGACAAAATATTATTATATGATTGAATGTTCTTAAGAAAATACTTGCTCTTCCTACTATCTTCAGAAAATAAATCGATCAACGCTTAAGGTCGTAGTTTCATTTCAAGTAATTGCACCTTATCTTTCCTACAACAGAAAAAGAATTAAGTTTTTTTACTTATAATCTAATAGCAAACAATCTTCATACCAAAACACAGCACTGCATCATTCACATTTAAATGTAGGATCTCCAACATCCCAATACCTATCAATAAATATTAAGTAAATTCCATTAATGTAAAACATACCCTAAATATTAAATTGGCATTTCAAAATGAATGTCAAATTCCTATCCATAGAAACAAATTTATACACAATATAATTCTCTCATTGACATGTTCCATCAAATTCGTTGTATATATCCTCATCAGAATTGGGTTTAATTTCATGTAACATATCATCATCAAACTCGTCTTCAGTAAAATTGATTACTTCAGATAAACTTACATTAGGGAATGAATTTGTTTGTTGGACATTCATAATAAGAATGCCCATTCTCGAAACATTCTTGGTGAATGTTACTAATAGTACACAAAATTTAGTTACTTAAAAAATATAAAAATTGTAATATTTAAGAGATCTTATATAACTATACCATTAGTGACATCACTAAGTGGAGTCGACGAATGAGTACTTGATCCACTTTGTAAAGGTATATTGTCAAATATGTGATGAACTTGTGTCTTATAGTTTATTCGCGGAACCTTGTTAGAAGCTGTCTCCAAAAAACTCTATATATTAAAAAAAGGATTAGTAAAAAACTCAATATATTGTTCTTTTTTGTGTATTTATATTTATCCATGTGTATATATATATACACACACACACACACTCCGTTTACAAATAAGTGTCATTTTAGACTTTCATGTGCAATTTATGAGATCTGTGTGTTCCCAGAGTGTGATATGAAAAGGCCCTGATTATGGAATGGATAACAATGTCCATATAAAATCTATGTCTGTAATCTTAACTTTCATTATTCTCTATTAGAGATATTGCCTAATCTCTGTATTTTAGGAGTAAATATTTTGTAAATCTCTTTTCTAATTTGTACATATCTTGTAATCCTTATATATAGTGGAAAGATATCTCTCACCCGATTGTGGTGACCAAAATACTTCTCACATGGTATCAGAGCTTAATCACGATCCTCTCCATATCCTACCCTACCGTCTTTCTCTCCAACTACACCAGCGGCTTGCTTCTTCTTCCTCATGGCATCCGAGTCTTCTCTTCCCACCTTACCTTTCACTACACTCATACATATGATCTCCATCAAACTGTCCTCTTCTAATTACTTGCTCTGGAGGGCTCAACTTGTCCCTCTTCTCACTGGCCAAAATCTTTATGGTTACGTTGATGGTTCCAAAACGGCACCACCTGAAACAGTTTCAAATGCCGCTGGTGTTTCCTCTTCCAATCCAGAGTACGTTGAATGGCTTCACACTGATCAACGTCTTCTCAGTCTACTTCTTTCTTCCCTCAGCCTTCGGGATATAAATTAGATTTATAGAATTGTTATTTTGTTCTTTTGATTTCAAAGAATATTATTTCCATTTCAATGTTAGACATTTAAAGTTTTTCCTTTCATTTTGCAAATAGTAGATGCTCATTTCGCTTAATTGATTGTTTTAAGGAAGTGTTTTTCTTTCTAATGGATTGTATACGCTTGAATGTGAACAAAATATTCTCAATGTACAAAAATAAATGACTAAGCTAAGTAATACGGATAATAAAACTTACATGTGGCATTGTAGACATGGTCAAATCAATTAGAAAAGAATAGCAAGATTGAGAAAGTTACACTATCTCACATCATTTGATTTCGAATCATATGGTGCTTGCGAATCTTGTCTCAAAGGAAAGATGTTAAGTAAACCACTTTCTGGGAAAGGATTGTGTGCCAAGGTTGTGCTCAGGTTGATCTACACAGATGTGTGCGAACCGTTCACAACTCAAGTAAGAGGTGGATATTCGTATTTCATAACTTTCACTAATGATTTTTCAAGGTATGGATATGTGTATCTCATTAAACACAAATCTGAGGCCTTCGAGAAATTTAAGGAGTTTAAGTTAGAATCCGAGAAACAACTTGGAAAAGTATTAAGACTCTCCAATCAAACTGAGGAAATGAATACTAAAGTAGAGAGTTTCTTGATTATGAAATTACATAGAATCCTATCAGACTGGACATCTCCGGGTACACCACGGACTAATGGAGTATCAAAAAATAGAAATTGAACTTTATTGGATATGGTCCTATCCATGATGAGTTTCATCAGTCTCACCTCATTCTTTTGGGGTCATGCCTTGCTAACCGCTGGTTATATTCCAAATAGAGTTCCTTCTAAATCGTTCGAGAAAAATATCATATAAGTTATAATGTGGCAAGAAGCCGAGTCTTAACCACATGCGGACCTGGGGTTGTCCTTTTTTTGTTAAGAAGATGATGACTGATAAGTTGTAATCTAAAGGTGAGAAATGTTATTTTGTGGAATATCTTAAGGAAACCAAATGATATGAATTCTACTGCCCTGGAGATCACAAGATGATAGTTTCCAGTAATGTGACGTTTCTTGAAGATATTTATATCTCCAAGGAACAAGGTCACAACAAGGTAGATCTTGAAATGATTCAAGAACCGCAAGATAACATAGAGGATGAAGTATTGTCCAATGGAGTCGACAAGAACTTAGTAGGAGTTTTTTATGATCTATTGGGAGGGAAAATAACTCTTGGAGGGTCACCTCAAGACAATGAGATGCATCAAAGACAAGATATTGTATCAACCCCACCTCAAGAAAATTATAGTAAAATTCTTGAGAATATCCCAAATGCTGAAAACCTCAATACGCAGGAACCGCCTCATGATCAGAATAAACCATCTGAAGCAACGCAAAACCAACTCAATACGCCTCAAAGGAATTGTCGTGCACCTGAAAGACTAAATCTATTGGTGAGAACCAAGATGATGAGTTTGATTCAAAAGATGACGAACCTAAGACCTATATCAAAGCGGTGTCGGTCACCGATTCGAAGATGTGGATGGCAACCTTAACATTTGAAATGGACTCGATGTACCTCAATCTAGTTTGGGAACTAGTTGATTTGTTAGATGGGGCTCGCCCCATAGGCTGCAAATGGATCTTCAAGAAGAAGAGAGAAGCAGATGGCAAGGTACAAACCACAAGGCTAGGTAGGTGGCAAAGGGATAAAGTCAGCGGGAGGGCATTGACTATGATGAAATATTTTCTCTAGTCGCTAAGATCAAGTCCATTAGGATATTACTTGCAATAGTTTCATACTATAACTTTGACATTTGGCAAATGAATGTCAAAATTGCGTTTTTCAATGGAGAAATTGAAGGTGTTGTGTACAGCCTGAAGGTTTTGTATCCAAAGAAAAACATAATGGAGTATGCAAGTTAAAGAAGTCCATTTGTGGACTCAAGCAAGCATCTATGAGTTGGAATATATTCTTTGACAGAGCTATCAAATTGTTTGATTTTATCAGAAGCAAAGAGGATCCATGTTTTTATAGTAAACTCGAGAATGGAAAGGTTGTCTTTCTTATCATATATGTCTACGATATACTGATAATGGGTAGCAATCGTTCCATGTTGCAATCCGTGAAATATCAGATTTCAGCAAAATCTCGGTGAGAAACGTTGGAGAAATGTCAAGAGTATTTTTAAGTACCTTAGCAGGACTAAGAATACTTCTTAAAGTTTATAGTGGGCAGCCAGAGCCATCAGTTACTAGGTATACTAATTTTAGCTTCCAAATGGACCATGATGACTTCAAGTCTCAGTCTGGATATGTTTCTATCCTCAATGGTGGTGTAGTAAGTTGGAATAATTCCACCACTGAAGCCGAGTATATTGCTACATCTGAAACTGCCAAAAGGGGTTGTTGCTTTGTTGAAGTTCGTAAAATAATTAGGTTCCGTTCCAAGTGCTAGCAGTGCAATACCGTTGTATTGTGATAACGGTAGGTGCGGTTGCGCTAGCAAAAGGAACCGAGAGCCACGAACAGGAACAAACATATTCTCGAGAGATATAATCTGTTCGGAGAAATAATAGATAGGGAGATGAAGTTAGATAGAGTATCCACTGATGATAACTTGGCTAATCATTTAACCAAATAGTTGTGTCTAGCAAGGCGTAACAAGCACTTTGAGACCTTAGGTGTTAGACATGTTGGTTGTGTGCCATGATTCAGTGGAAGTTTATAGTTTGTATGTCTTAGAAACCTTTTCGTTTGAGACATTCATTCTTGATCGCATTCTATAACATTTTTTGTTATCTTTTGGGTTTATACATTTATTAGAATAATTATTTGATGGTTTATTATTGTTCTTGTAACTGTTCCCTTGAACCATGACTGTCATTTATGGTGTGAGACATAAATGATATAGTATAACTCTAAAATTGTCATAACCGATGGTCATCAAGAATGGGATATTGATGACACGCGATAGATTATCATGTGGTCTGCATCACATTGTCAAAGAATGTAGTAGGTCTCACGACTACGAGATATTAGCTATCTGTGATGGACACATGGATACTTTGGAGAGTATTGGTATACCCTCTTATTAAACTGTTTGCTTTAGTGTCTGTGGTTTATTAGTGTGTGGAGTATGTAATGATCCTTTGACCTGAGATAAATACTCATTTTGTTTGTCAAGTGATGCGCTTTGACCAGGTACAACGCTTGCCTCCCAAAGGAGGGCAAGCCACGTCTTGTGTTGGGTTCATCATGAGACAAATGGAAATGGTACCTGAGATTGAAATTCATTCCTCGATTGATTTCAAGACACTCAAATTTCTCTATATTATTTGACCATAAAGTCATTCGTCGATGCAAAGATGTATTCAATTAAAGTAATTGAATATGATCGAATGGGTCATATAATAAAGATGAGAAAAGTGATTGAGTTATTTGGATTGACACATGGCAAATCATAGGCTCAATCGGGTGGGAATAAAGGGATATTACATAAACTTCATAGAAAAGTTTGTTTACGAATTCACACAAAAGTCCTTCATATATCGAGTTCACTGCACAACACAGTATAGAAGTTTGTGCAGACTTTAATTAGATTATCATCAATAATGAAGGCCTAAAGCGTCAAAGTTTATGTTTATTATTGTCCGCTCAAGGGTACAAGGATAGTGTTTCGAATTTTATCTAATGCTAGTCCAAGTGGAAGATTGAAAGATATGGACTAAAGTAGTATATGGACTTTAGTTAATTAATAAGTTAAACTGATTAGTTAATTAAAGCAGACCATAATATTAGACCCATATACCGAGGGCTATATAGACCCTATATTTATATATTCCCTGTCGTAGGGAATGGTGAATCTTGTCAGTAAGAAATAGAGAGAAACCATAGAGTTCAATAAGGGATTTCTTAGCGATCTCTTATTGAACGAGTGTATCGAGAATTGTTCCTGCGGCCGACGGCATACGCGTGGATACCTGAAGTGGTGAATTCAGTTGTGTTATTCCTTCCGGTTAAGTTACGCAGCAAGTAAGTAATACGAACTTTTGCGTGATTATTGCTCAACGTGTAATTTAGTTATGGCAAAAATTTGGGTGCATATGATGCACAATAGTGCTTAATGTACACCCGAATCCAAAATTGTGCGCGGGTCGCGCGTGACCCGCATCAATTTTTTTTTTTTATTTTTTTTTATTTTTACAGTAAACTTATTATGTTCTTGAAGTATAGTAATTTTGTGTTTAGAGTATAGTTATTATGTTCTGACAGCAGACTTATCGTATTCTTGCAGTAGACTTATTTTGTGTTTAGAGTAGACATATTGTGTTCTTACTGTAGACTTATTGTGTTCTTGCAGTATAATTTTTTTTAAAAAAAAGAGGCTCGACTCACGCGCGAACCCGGTTCGCGGACGCCGTTTTTTATAAATCATATTTCAGCGGTTCTTTTGAGTCCACGTATTAAATTGCAGTCTATTGTACATCACATGCACACAAGTGTTACTCTCTAATTATAGATCATGATTGTTATTCTCAATTGATTATTCTGCTTTGCAGGAATCAAGAATTCCCAACAGTTCATATGTAGACTTCCATTTGTAAGTATATATACTAAGAAACTATCTTTGTACCTCAAAGTAAATTTTATGAAGTTTAGACAATATTAATGGGAAACATTTCAATATTATTTTGAGCACACAATTTAATTAATTCCAATTGTATTCAAGTAGCCTGTTTATACAAACTAATATTATAGATCAGTGTTTCCATTAAATGGATATGCCTGATTCCAACAGTATTTAACTCATCGAAAATTAGAATTTACCTTTCATTTAATTGGTACAATTCACGATAACGGTAGGGCAGTGGAAATCGATCATTAGTCACGTTCCTAGATGACAAGACACTCAATCATCTTATTAGATGCCCAGTTTATCTTACATATATCATAATAAATTGCAAGATAAATTGACTTTTGTTATTAAGAGGGTGTACGTTCTTAAAAGCATCTTATAAAATGTTTAAGAGTTTATAAGTTCATTCGAAGTGTTTCGCAATATTTTTTAAATAAAATTTTATTTTATTTCAGATAAACTGTTAACAACTTATAAACTGTTTTTAAAAAAGTACGGAGACTTATTTCTCAAATAAGTTCTTATTTTGATTTTCTACTTTATTTTTATTATTTTAATTACAGAAATTTCATTACTAACATCTTATAAGCTCTATTGTCTTATTATGACCAAACACTTCAACAACTTATTTCTTAAATAAGAGTTAACACTTATAAGCTCTAAAAACATCTTATAAGATGTTTTGAATAAACTTAGTCAAACACCCTCTAAGTCCACCAAACTATCACGAAAACTAAGATATAAATCACCAAACTTTATTAATGACACATAAATCACTCGATTTATTTTTTTCACATGGAACATTTGTACGCAGATTTGACACGTTAGCCACAACTTACCGCAGACCATTTATTTTACCGGCGAAAGAATTTTGAGAGTTTATGTGTCACATTCTTAAACTTTATATAGTTCGGTGCTAATAAAGAAAGTGAAATGTTTATGTGTCATTTCGATAATAGTTGGGTGCGCTTAATGCAATTAACCTGTTGAATTAATCCATCCCACCCCAACCATATTTATTGTCAAGAAAATAATCTATATATATATATATATATAAAAGTTAAAAGAAGAATTTTATTGTCATTTTAACTTTTTCGCCAAAAGCTTTTATACTAACTTTTTCGCCAAAAATTAATAAAATAATTCTTCTTATAAAACTATTAGTTGAGTATTTTCTCAAAGTACAACAAATTTAATATGTTTCACATTAATTTTCAAATATATTCTTTACTTTAGTTACGACCAGAAAAAAGATATTGTTTAAGTAATTAAACTCATATTTCACTAAATTAAAGGCAATAAGTCAATAATTAATTTTATAAATAATTTATTAATCTCTATATGTATGTTTATATATCATAATTATTATTGAGATTGTTTTTTATTACTTATTCATATTTTTATATAATGTATATTGCGTTGAAATTACTTTATATGTAGTAACCTAAATTTTGTGACATTTGTTATACTTTTCATTCTATTTTTTCATGAATCAATCTCAATTATATATTTTTTATACTTTGTAACCTAAAAAGTATTTTGGCGCACTAACCAACTTCAATTATATCTTTTTTTTTATTCTTTGCAACCTAAGAATTTTTTTATTTTTTGCGTTGATCAATTTATAATATTTACAATAAAAGCATAAGATTTAACTGAGTAATTACAAACCCAAATAAAATATGATAATACTTAAGTATTTTAAAGAACTCACATACTTTAAATTGTCTTCGAAATATTGCATTTGAATCACTTTTGGTATTTATTTAAAAAAAAAAAAAAGAAGTATTTCAGTATAGACATTACCAAGTGAAATATTCAAAGTTGCAAAGAGAATATAATTCTAGAAAGAAACAATTAAATAATTATAGTTATAATTTGAAAACTTATTTAGATATATTAAAAATCTATACTATAACGTTATAAGTGTGTTAAAATTGTTAAGTTGTATTTTTCAACCAAAATATTTTATGTTATTTATGGTCATTTGTAGAAGTGTCAACTTTTGATGTATTTTTTTCCTTCCTTCAAAAAAATTAGTCATTTTCCCAAATTTTAAATAAAAATTAATTTTTATATCTCAACAATTTGTACGTATTATATATCAAATTAATCATCGTTTTATGATATTTTTGTCTGACATTCATATCACACATATATAAAAGTGTGATATTATATAAAATAAACAAATAATTATTTATTGGTTGATTATTTAGTTAAATCTGAATACTTATTATAGATGTTTATTGGTGTAATGTTTAGGCCACAATAAGAATTAGTTGAAGAATTTTTCTAAAAAAATATTACCAATTTTATTTTTTAAAATATTATAATTCATTAATCTATTCTATTTATTTTTCCATCTTAATTTTAATCCATATATAAATATGTATGTGTATAATAAAATAAAATAAAATAGAGCAAAATATGTAAAAAAAATATTTTTCCATCTAATTACAAATCAAACATTTTTAAGAAAAAAATATTCATGCATGTATGGAAAAATTGGTAAAAATACCCCATAAGGTTTGCATAATTAAAAAATTATCCTGTAACTTTGACAGTTTAAAAAATTATTCCGTAATTTGAAAAAAAAATGATAAAAATACCCTGCAACCGGCAATTCCCTGTAACCCATCCAGTAACCTGCTGATGTGGCATAAGTTTGCTGATGTGGAGCCTGTTTTGGATGCATTTTTACACCAGAAAATAATTACAATGAAATGAAATAATGAATGTCTACATTATCCTCTTTTAGCCGATTAAGCTTCCCAAATTTTAAATAAAAATTAATTTTTATATCTCAACAATTTGTACTTATTATATATCAAATTAATCATCGTTTTATGATATTTTTGTCTGACATCCATATCACACATATATAAAAGTGTGATATTATATAAAATAAACAAATAATTATTTATTGGTTGATTATTTAGTTAAATCTGAATACTTATTGCAGATGTTTATTGGTGTAATGTTTAGGCCACAATAAGAATTAGTTGAAGAATTTTTCTAAAAAAATATTACCAATTTTATTTTTTAAAATATTATAATTCATTAATCTATTCTATTTATTTTTCCATCTTAATTTTAATCCATATATAAATATGTATGTGTATAATAAAATAAAATAAAATAGAGCAAAATATGTAAAAAAAATTATTTTTCCATCCAATTACAAATCAAACATTTTTAAGAAAAAAATATTCATGCATGTATGGAAAAATTGGTAAAAATACCCCATAAGGTTTGCATAATTAAAAAATTATCCTGTAACTTTGACAGTTTAAAAAATTATTCCGTAATTTGAAAAAAAATGATAAAAATACCCTGCAACCGGCAATTCCCTATAACCCATCCAGTAACCTGCTGATGTGGCATAAGTTTGCTGATGTGGAGCCTGTTTTGGATGCATTTTTACACCAGAAAATAATTACAATGAAATGAAATAATGAATGTCTACATTATCCTCTTTTAGCCGATTAAGCTTCAAGTTTTGTAATTAACGGAAATAATGACATGAAAAATAAGTAGCACGAGCTTCCTAAGTAAACTATTTGCACAAACACTTCAAACTTATTGATAGAACAAAACATCCAATAACTCAACAATTCGAAATCATTCATGAAAAATAAGGATCGTTGCCGTTCTGTTGGTGTTTTGCCCACTGGCTGATCAGATACGATTTAGATAATTCTCCAGGAGTAGGAGACTGCTTCCCCAAGTAATCGCCTTGAACCAGACACTCAAGTTGTAACGTAACCGCCGCAGAGTCGAGCAACGACGACTGGTGTCGAGGCGGTGTTGTCGCCGAAACTGAATCGCGCAACGGCGACTGCTAGATAGGAGAAGCGACAGAGATATTTGGTCGGCGCGACGGTGATTTAACGAAGCGGTGGCGCTGGTGGTCAGAGATGGAGGCACAGCCCCCGGTCCGGGGGCACGTGCCCCCGTAATTTTTTTTACTATATTTTTTTTTATTAAAAATCATGTATTATAGTGAAAAGTAATTAAAATATGAAAGAAAATTAAGCTAGAATAAATTAATCACGTAAGAGATCTCTTCTATTTTTCTTTACTCTTGTTAAATTTTTCGAAAATTTCTTTAGAGATTGTTTGCAACAGTTACCCCAATTTTATAATATCAAATCTTATCTTAAAAAAGAAGATGTTTATTGAGAAAATAGTATTTTTATTCGCACTAGCCATATAATAGACTTCGTATTATTGCATTTACAAATGTCAAGTGTAGCATTTTATTGGTATAAAATATGGTACATATAGTACTAAAAGTGATCAAAATTTTATTTTATATACATAAATTGGTGCCCCTGTGGTAAAAAATTTCTGGATCCGTCACTGCTGGTGGTGGCCGTTGGAGTTTCCATCCTTATTGCATTTGAGATGCGGCAGAGTGAAATTGTGCAGCGGCTAGGATTTCGTCGGAACAGTAGTCATAGCAGCACAACGAATTCAAAACAGCAAACAACAATTTGACCAAAACTAACTGATTGAATGTGTAAAGGTGTGTGAACTTGGACTTTTAATCGGATGAAAGTGAATGAAACTTTGAAGAGAAAGGATTTATGATTAGGGGGACAATGTGGACATTTATTAATTTAATTTCATTATAATTATTTTCTAGTGTTAAAATGTGTCCAAAACAGGCTCCACATCAGCAAACTTATGCCACATCAGCAGATCACCGGATGGGTTACATGGGATTGCCGATTGCGGGGTATTTTTATCAATTTTTTTAAAATTAAAGGGTAATTTTTTAAACTGCCAAAGTTAAAGGATAATTTTTAATTACGCTAAACTTATGAGGCATTTTTACCAATTTTTCTTGCATGTATCCCTAAAAGATATTACAGTTTCAACATTTTGATAGTGCGTTTCTTTGTTAAAAACTCTTTAGAAATGTTTATAATACTATCAAGTTTTTTGTTTCTAATATATTTTCATATATAATATATCAATTTAATTATCTTTTCATCTTCTTTAAGTTGAATTAGGTTTTAATTTTTTTATTGTGTATTGATTCATTTATATTGTGAATTAAATTATATAAAAATGAAACAATAAAGTATTTTTAGAAATAAAAATTATATGATTATTTGAAAAGAACATCTATTTTTCTTATAAATTATTTATTTTATTTTATTATTATCTTATCTTATGTTTTTCAGTAAGTAGTGTGTTATTATATTCGTGCTTGTTTTACCGTATGTAATTAATTGAACTATTTGCTGTAATTCGTACAGGTTAAGAAGGATACAGACTGACTAACGGTATGTTAGAGCTTTTAACATATGATTTTTTATTTGTTATTTGTTATATATCTTAATATTTATTTTAATTTTATTATGTAATAATAATTTATTTATAAATAACACATACATATTTAATTCAAAAATCATTAGAGAAACGGATATTTACACTATTTAAAATTTTACTATATGTTAAAAAATAAAATATTTATTTATTAAGTATACAATGTTTACATTTTCAAATAATATAATCATATACTATTATTTAATAAAGTGAAAAACTTTACTTTTTGTTTTTTTTTAGGATAAAAACTTTACGTTATTAACAAGTTTTCATACATCGCACAGAGTAATACTAGTTGCTCCAAAGGTAAATTGTATTATTATTGTAGAAAGGAAAAGATATTAAGGTTGTACTTTCTTCTTTCAGAAAAAAAAAATTATTTTATTTTTCTTTTTTCGAGAAGATATTAATGCTTTAACCTTAGATGTAAATGTGGCGGTTTTGTTTTGCAAATCTCATCATTTAAGTTGATTCCTTTTCATCTAAACTAGTATTACTTCCGTCGACAAAAAATTGGTAATAGAGTAATACTTTTACTAAATTAGAATTTATGTGATTAATATTTTAAAATATGAATAATATATACTTGATCCATTACACATCCATGGTCTTCTCTTAAAATAAAATAAAATTATGACCAACAGTGATAAAGGTAACAAAGACTGACCAACTTCGAGGAGTATTTCGGTTTCACGGAAACAAGAAAAAAAGAAAAGCTAAATTGTTTTTGACCTTTAAATCTAATCACGTTTACATGTAATATACATTTGGGCATGTGTACTAAATGGATGCTATACATGGTACATTCCTTTACATGTGGTATTAAATTAAAATACTGCCATTTGTTTATATAAGGTGTATTTATTTAAAATTTGGCTCAGTAGATTTAGGAGTTTAAATTTCGATAAAGCATACTCATTAACTTACTCAGTAAAGTTTGATCCAACACTCCCCAGCCTTAAATAAACAAACTCATATAGACATTTGTGCATATATATTTATGTATGTGTATATATCTATATATAATAATAAAATGTATTTCTACCACAATTAGAAAATAACTATTTTTCCCGCCCATTTACCTATTCCGTTTTGTGAAAGAAAATATGAGAAATTTATATATACTAGGATTCTCCCATCGTGCGATGCACGAATTGTTATGTATCTGATACACGTTAATTATGCATGTACTTAGGTCGATTTAGGATCATATTTTATATCATTTACGTGCATATCTGACCGTCATTTATTTATATTAATAATATTTGGGTCATTTGACGTGCTTCGACTTGTTTTGAAGTTAATTAGGTATTTTTATTCCATTTGGATGAAGTTCGAAGAGGAAACAAGTCAAATAGGGTTAAAATGGATGAAAAGAGAATTAAAGGAGTCAAAGGGCCAACACGGCTGCGTCAAATATGGACACGGCCATGTCAAAAGTGGCCTAGAACATGTAAAAATGCACTGTTAACCAACACGGCCGCGTCAGAAGTGAGCCAAAACTGAAGTTTTTTGTCAGCTTGACATACCTCTAGTATTTTGGTCATATCTTGATATCCACAACTCTGATTGAGGTGTATTTGGTGGCGTTAGAAAGCTGATTCAAAGGGCTACAACTTTGCCTGTAATAGACAAATCCCAAAAATGACCGGAAGACCCTAAAAAATGGCTTGGAAGTCAGACTTGAAAATCTGCCTGAGCGAAACCGACGCGGCCGTGTTGGCCTTCAGAAAGGCTTTCCTACGAGAATTTCCTAATTTTAATAGGATTTTGATCCTATCTTCCCAAGGATTCGTCCCCAACTCTATAAAAAGGACCACAAGCTTTAGAAATCAGGGGAATCAGAGAGAAAACATCAGAGAACATCATCATTCTACCTAGAAGAAGTCTGGGAGGACAAAGAAGACGAAGATCATCGAGACGGATTCATCCGGGTTTAGTCTTTATTTCCTAGTTTAATCTTTTACAATGTTTTTGTAGAATTTTGTATTGGATTATTCGTGTCCTAGGGTTAGAGAGTAAGGATTATTATGACAATGTCTTGATTTATGTTTTGAATTATTGATTCCGTTCTTTACGTGTTTATCTCTATGTTTGTGCTTATAACTGAATTTAGCTTGATCACCTAGATTTAGTAATTTAGTTTAGCAATTCCGCTTCGAGAGGATGGAATCGTTATCAGACTTAGAACATAGAGCGCAGTTGTCTATGACTGTGTAGGCCGTGACTTAGGATCGTTTGGGAGTTATTAGGTTTAATTGACTCGAGAGGATAATTAGCTTAATTAATCAACGCTTTAATCGCTTCGAGAGAAGGGTTAGATTATTGTCGTGCCGCCTAATAAACACTAGAATTGGTAAATCTAAAGGTTAATCATATTCAACATTGAAGTAATATCCTGAAATCGAGGCCTTAGGATACCCTTTCTCATTGATTGTTAGTTCTTTTTGTTTGCCAAGTCATAAGTAACATAGTTATTCGTTAAATTCCTCAGTTTTTGTTACAATCAGTCTTTTATAACCTAGTATCTAGTTAGGACATTCCTAGAGTATTGAGGTATCAAAATACCTAAAACTATTCCTTGTGGGATCGACCTTGATTATCGCTACTACACCTACATCCGTACACTTGCGGAACACTAGGTTAGAAACCGACGTGTCAGTATCGATATAAAATATAAATGATATCTTTATATAATTATATTGTAATATAATAAAAAGATGTGAATTTAAATATTTATGATAAAAGGAAAGAATTAAAAAAAAAAAATACGTAAGTATGAATAAGTCATGAGAGATTCATATTCACTGGTTTACGGTGTGAATATTTTTGTTGTCCCGTTTTGATCTTCTTTTATGGTTCACAATTTATTGAGCATTACTCAAATTATTTTTTTAGAATAACTTCACATTTTTATTTTGTATAAAATATTTTAAATATCAACATATATCAAAATTTAACTAAATAAAAAATTGCATAAAAAATTTGGTGTACCTATTTCTTTTCTAAATTAATGTAAATATTTAAAACAAATATTAATCTTATTTTGTCAAGTTAAATCGGTTCACATTACAATGATCAATACATTGAATTCATTTTCATTTGTTATTAATGTCAATTCAACAAATTTATGCCATGTAAACAAAATATTTTTTATATAGACACCAAAATTATTTTATAAAAACCAAAAAGTAAAAAAAAAACTAAATAATCTTATCAAAATACTCCCTCCGTTTTAAAAAGAATGTCATTTTAGTTATTTTTAGAGAAATTAAGGATTGGTATTTAATTGGTATGTTTTGTGAAATAAGGAAATAATCAACTAAATTAAGTAGGCTATTTAAGTTAATATTGGAAGAATTGTAGTTTTTTTTGGTAAAGTGACACTTATTGTGAAATTTTTTAAAGTGTCTAAAATGACATTCTTTTTGAAATGGAGGGAGTATAAAAGAAAATTGTACTTCTAGAAAATTTTAATTTTCACAAATAACCTCAAATTTGGATTAATATGTAGATATCATTATTTGAAATACAATCTGCTAATTTATTGATATTTAAAAAATATTCTCTCAACATATATATCAACGGAATTTATAGTAAGTTTCTGCCAAACACAAATTCGGTAAATAAGTTGAATATATCAATATTTGGAATACAAAATTTTTTGCTAATTGGAATACGGAATTTTATGGTAAGATTCTGCTAACCATAAATTTCGCAGGTTGTAATTGTAATATAATCTTACCATAAATAGTTATTTCTACATTAAGTAAGTACATTTAGACGGTAAAATACTGAAATTACTATTTATAAAGGGTTCAATTCTATTATATAGTCAGATGATAACACGTTGAACAAATTCGATAAAACCTCTATTTTTGAGGAAATATCTGATAAAATCTTTATTTTTAAGGAAATCCGTTAATACTTTGATATTTTATGCTGAAAAATATTCTAATTTCCAAAGATAAAGTAATTTTTCGAGATTTTATGGAATGTTTGTCCAAATCGGATCAACCTTATTGTCTACTGAAATTATTACGATCATTCTTTTTGGTAAATATTGAGAATTCAATTTTAGCACAACTTATGAAAAATCCTTAAAAGATCTTCTACTTATCTTTGTTATCTCTAGTAATTCTTCTGCTAATTCCAATACATGGAAACAGAAGATACAGAACCCATTTCTCTCACCTCGCCCTTCGCCCCTCCATTTTTTCTCTCAAGAATATAACCCCTTTTAGTTTTTCCTGTAAACTATTTGTAGAGAACATGGGGAAGAATCAACACTTTCAAATCTGGTGAGAAAAATCCTTAGAAATTCTCTAAATTAGATTATGATATGATATATGCTCCTTCTGTGCTAAATTTGATTTCGATTGTGTAGGTTTGGTTATGATTTTGACGACTACCCTTTCAATGCCAGTTATGATGAAGAGATCCGGCTACCCTCAACGATTTTCAAGGAGGCCATTTGCGATTTCATTATCAATATTCACTTCGAATCTGGTGAGAAAAATCTATTAGGACCAATTGCAGTTAATTTTTTTTGCGCAAGGTTCACTTCAATGTGGTGCAAATGATTTGGCGTGAACTGCTTCAACACACGTCACCCCTACTATTTCAAATTTCTAATTGATCTTATAAAAACGGTTTCTAGTTTCACGAAGCGCGAAATTCACATTGAAAAGGCTCTACCATTTTTAAGAGTTAACAAAATTGTCGACGTTGAGTTGGCTATGGAAGTATGATTATTTGGGCTATTTCTCCTCCTCTGCCGGCAAGTATCACCGCTCTTCACACGGTTGTGGCAAGGGGAATAGCGAATGTTGCGCCACCAGGAAGGGGCGGTAGAAGTCGCAGTGCCACGGAGGAAGTGGAGAATGAAAAATGTGTGCACAAGTTCGACAAAACCGAGAAGATTTTCAAGGACTGCTTCGAAAGGTAATTTATGTTCATCCTGTAATCGAGATGTTGGAATTTGACATTGTTTGTTTAAGCGTTCAACAAATTAGATGGGTTTCCCTTTCTTTGATAGCATCAACTTATAATACTTCTCTTGGGTTCACTCTCGGAGCAGCAATTATGTTCCTTCTCTCCCATTCGCTGATAAGAAATTGTATCATAAAACTCAAAACCCTGATTCTCGATCTGATTACTTTGATATCTTAACATGTGCACCATCCTCTTTTTATCTCTATGCCGATTTTTTTTAGTAATAAAAGTTGGAATCGGCAAAGAACGAATCAGAAGTTAATTCTGAGTGTTTTGTCTTCTTTTTTCGTTGAATCTTGATTTTGTTTTTTCGGTAACCAGAGGCTAGGCTCAGAAGAACGAAAGATATTCGTTTATCCAATTTATACATAAAATTTGCGGGGAGGGGGGGGGGGGAGAAATCAACAACAAATTTTGGGCAAAAAGTGAAGGTATGTCTTCGTTTCTCTCATCTTTTCATTTGGCTTATTGCCAGTTTGACTCTAATTTTGTTTTTTTTTTTTTTTTCAATTTTCTACTGCCACTAGCCAGAATTTTAGGCAAAAATCAGAAGTGAGTTGTGTTGAAAGTGATTTGTTTTTTCTGTTCATGTTTCTTTGACATTCTTATTTTGATTCTAATTTTTTTGGTTATAATTGCACTGCAAATTATTTTTTCCTGCTGAAAATTCTCTGGTATAACCATGTGATGAATATACCACTTGATCAATAAGTTGTTTGCCTAAATTTCTTACTCAGATTATCCTCTCTCATATGGTGTGGGTGTTGACGAGTGCTTTTCGATGGAGTGTCATTCTAAGGTATTCTGTCATATGGTCGGTGTTGACAAGTATGTTGAGATGGAGTTCCATTCTACCGTATTATTATATTTGGACAGAACTTCATTGCTTAAGTTTATATAAGCTTGGATCTCGATGTTTGTGTTTTAATCTGATGACTTAATGTGCTAAAAGAATTCCAATACTTTCAAACAAACAGTTTGGATGTTCTGAAAATCAATTCTCAGCTATACTTAAATGAGGACATAATTGTTTTCTGCATAAAGTGGTATTTGTATTTGAACTTGGAAAATATACTTATCAGCCCCTTGAGGAAATTGTGTTTACTCATAGAAGATGAATGTTATTAGTATCATGTTCCTTCTACTGTTTGCATATTTGTAACATTAGATGTTAGACTTTATGTTTGTTAAAGATTTGTCATCTGTAATATGAAGTTCATAGAACTAAAATGAAAAGTGTGTTCTATTTACATTGTTTTTTTTAATCTCGAATTATATGGTTGTTTGTCTATGCTGACTAATATGATTGATGATTATTTTTGTGGACAACCCAATACTTAATTATGATAATCTTCTTTTAGTTGTATGTTCTAGCTAAAAAAAAATATAATATATATATACAGGTATTGTATATTTTGCCAAAAAATTCTATATACAGGTTTAGCTTACATGTGCTATGTTACTGAGATTTGTTTATGCTATTTGCACTATTATGCATTTACTATTTTGTGACACCATTTTACTTGTGTTAACATGCAAAGAAATCAAGGTTAGCATCAATACTTCTTCAAGTATTTGACAATTTGATTCTTATTAAATAGGACATCTTAGAACATTATTTTGTATTTAATAGTATCTTTTATTGATTATTTTCTATAAAGTGCAATAGAAATAGATTGTTGATGAGAAGGATGGATTTTCTCGGTGTTCATAAAAATCCAACTCATCGTAGGTGTCTGGTTGTCCATCCAATGTTTCAATAACTGTCATGATAAAAAAGTTTCATTGACATCGGAATTGGTAGTCGACTCATTTAATATGCCCAAATTGATAGTTAACTTTTAGATTTTGGACGTTTTGTTTCTTTTATCTTTTGGAAAAGTTTGTCAATTCAGCACGTGTTAAAAATACATTAAGATAACTTAGAGCCAATTGTAATTAAAATATTTTTGAAAATATTTAGAATTTATTTCTCTTTTTGTAATTGGATTTTCAATGACTAAATTTTTAATTTAGGATTGATCCTTGAAGTCCAAGCTCTGTGAGAAGAATAGAAACTTATTTCTTTATCTTTAGCTATTTGAGATAATGGTAGAAAACTCACGTGCAATAAGAGCTCTTAAATTTCATTATTTGACTCAAAATTATCATGTTGTGATTCTTAAAGAATTATGTGTAATGTGTTATAATATATTGTCATTTTTCTTCATCTGGTACAAGATAAAGTGTTACGGTTGTTGTGATATTTTCCCTTGATTAAATCATATGGAATCTATTATTATTATTATTATTATTATTATTATTATTATTATTATTAGCGGGTCTTATTGGTAGTTCTTACAAGAGCTAGTTAGTGATATCATCATGTCTTCAATTTTATTGTTACATCTTAGTTATTAATCTGGCGAAATTGACTATATAACTATTGTGGCTATAAAAAAAAGGAAAAAAAAAAAAAGTACTGTGGTTACTAGTCCTATGCATGCTAAACTATCTAATAATAGTTGTACACCCATTTTATCTCAATAAGTCTACCAAATAATGCATTAGGGGTGCAAGTAAAACCTTATGTGATATTACCTCCGTCCCAACTTAATCTGCCTACTTGCCATTTTAGTTTGTCCCACCTTAACCTGCCTACCCCATAAATAGCAAATTTTTCTCACAATTTCCACCCTCAAAATCTTCATTCCCAATCTCCACCTTAAAAAAAGTTAAAGATTTCACAAAATCTGTTTTTTCTTAATCCCCGTGCCCGGTTAACCTAGGCAGGTTAAGCCGCGACGGAGGGAGTACATAAGATGCACCTTTTTTTATTTAGAAGAATTATATCTTTACATTTGCTTGTGCTTCCTTAACCGAGTGATGTTATTGTCTTCTGGGTAAAATAGATCATCTGTAGTCTATATATGAAGGTAGTAAGCCTCCTATACTGAGTCAAGTGTGTCCTTTCTAAAATATCTCCTCTGGTGAGAGGATCAAGACTGATGTTCTATGCTTGAGAGTAAGGTTGTAAAGCAGCCAATTTATTTTTTATTCTTTAGATTTTCTTTGTTTTTTTTTTGGGAAAACATATAGAAATTTGAGAATATTCTTATTCTACATATTGTGGAAACTCTTTGCAATCTTATAAAAGAAATTGTCTAAATAATTTTACTTATTATTAATGCAATGGTCAGCTATATCCATCCCTACTTCTGTAAAATAACAATCTTTCTGAGGAAGACATAAACTCAATCAATGTGATAAGTGTTGGGCACAACTTCTAATGAAAGATTAACATATAAGTTCAGTGATTAGTTTACTATATACGTTCGTAATATATTAAGCTTCGTGATTAGCCTTTACCAACTGAAATCCAATAAGAATAGAGGGTTGCCCGTGAAATAAAATAATCATAACTGATACAATGCATGACGATATTAAATATATAATCAAACATGAAGTGTATTGATTTAAATTTTCTTTATTGGTCATTTAATGATTATATTAAAGTAAAACAAAAATCTCCCGTCGTACAATACACGGTATGAAGTATATTTATTTGTAAGAAAGTTAAAATTATATAATCAAATAAGCAAAATTGAATAACTTAATTTTTTGTTAAATAGAAAATATTAAATTATTAAATGACTTGCTATTTTATTAATTAATAATTAATTTATTTTGATTTGCAACTCACATCCAATATAAACAATTCAACTCACAACATAAATTTAAATTTAAGCACAATAAGTATTCAACACACAATTTCAAATTCGATATAATATATCTAAATTTTCAATATCAGTTTTAGATTAAATACGAAGAAAAGGAGATCAAATTTTATCTATTGTAAATTAAAAAATAAATTCATGAATGAAAAGTTATTAGTGCCTTTAAATATTGGTAAAATCAATATATTTGAGAGTGAGAGAGAGCGCTATAAAAAACGAAGTATATCTCTAAAAAATTTCCATCACTAACGTGGGCACATGTGTTCGGTGTCCCTCCACTATTATTTAAAAAAAATAAAAATAAATAAATACTATCTCTAACTTTGGATATTGAACAATAACATATTTTTTACTACATCTAAATTAGGGGTGACAATATGGGTCTCAACATGCAAACCTGACACGAACCACCCTCTTTAAGTGGTTTTGGGTTGAGGCATCGTGGGTTTATGGATTGAATGGGTCGAACCGGCCGTCAACCACGCTAAAAGAATGAATCGATGGGGGTTGAATGCGAGTCAACCCGTTTTATCTGCTTAACCCATATAAAGCAATATTGAAATTTAATCACATATAATTGTCATAATATAATATTTAATATTTTATCCTGTGCATCTCACAGGAGCAGGAACGGACTGAAGGCAGTGGGGAGGAGGGCCATGCCCCCCCCTCCCCCCCAAATTATTAAAAATATTTTTTTGTATAACTACTATTCATCAAAATTTTCTAAAAATAGAAAAATGGCCCCCCCTCTAATTTGTACTTATTCTTTATTTCCAAGATAGTGGGCTGTGGGCCTGAATTCAATTGCTTCGGCCCAATATTTTTCAGCAGATCCTAGAATTGATCAAATTTTATTTATATAAACCCTCTGCCCGTCTGTCTTCTAAAAGTTAAACTCACTTTTCAAACCTCTGCTTCTTGTAAACAAAAACTCTCCTACAGCCTTGCTGCTTCAAAAAATGTCTCTCGGCAGCTGCCCTCTTTAGAATTAGATATTTACTTTCTTTTTTTTATTAAAATTAATAAAGTGAATATATCTAATTAAAATTTCAGCATCTTCGTCATCAAATCCATCTACTGAAATTAGATCTTTGGATTCAGAAAATCATCCGAGGAAATCTTTAAGAGTTGAAATAGATGGAAGATTTGATATCCTACCGTTGGTACGTGATCCGGGATTACGAGCACCGATATGGGATTATCCTATTGAAAAGCCTGATGAAGTTAGAAGAGCTTATATCAAACATGGTCCATATCAACAATTTCTCTCAAAATATCCAAAAACAGGAGAAAAGCATTCTCGCAGCTTCCAAGCATCATGGTTTAAATTATTCCCGTCTTGGTTGGAATATTCTCCTAGCACGGATGCTGTATTTTGCCTACCATGCTTTGTTTTTCACTCTAAAAATGGTCTTCCTGGATTGGAAGCATTTACTATAAGCGGGTTTCGATCATGGAAGAAGGTGAGAGGTGGAAGTAATTGTTCATTTTTGCCTCATATTGGTAAAGACCTTACTTCGCTTGAAAGCTTCAATTGAGGTAACCAGGTTCATTTTTACGGATCTCATGAACCAACAATCTCATATTGCACAAAATATTGAGAAGTTCACAGAGCAAGAAACTGTTGAAACTAGACTTCGCTTGAAAGCTTCAGTTGAGGTAACCAGGTGGCTTGCATTTCAAGGATGCTCTTTTAGAGGTAATAATGAGTCCAAACAGTCAATCAATCGTGGCAACTTTTTAGAATTCTTGAGCTTCATTGGCTCTTTTAATGACAACATAGCAGAAGTTTTGGATAATGCTCCTAGAAATGCATCATATAAATCACCGAAAATACAAAAACAGATTTTGCAAGTCATGGCAACAAAAGTCAAGAATGTCATTCGGGAAGAAATTGGTGATGCAAAATTTTGTATCGTTGTTGATGAAGCTCGAGATGAATCCAAAAAGGTGCAAATGTCAATTGTGTTGAGATTTGTTGACAAAGATGGATATGTGCAAGAGCCTTTTTTCGGACTCATACATGTTGAAGACACTGCTGCATCAACATTGAAAGAAGGTATTATCTCTGTCCTTTCTCATTATACTCTTGATGTTCAGAATATTAGAGGGCAAGGATATGATGGTGCAAGTAACATGCATGGAGAATTGAATGGTTTACAAGCTTTGATCTTAGATGAATGTCCTTATGCTTACTATGTTCATTATTTTACGCATCGTTTGCAACTGGCACTAGTTGTTGCTCCAAAGGAAGTTATACTAGTCCATCAATTTTTTACCAAGTTGAATTCTATTATTAATATTGTTGGTGCTTCGTGTATGCGTAGTGACTAATTGAAAGATGCCCATGCCTCAAATATTGCTTTTTACTTGATATTAATGAGCTTGAGAGTGGGAAAAGACTTAATCAAATTGGTTCTCTACATAGAGCAGGAGATACTCGTTGGAGTTCTCATTTGAAATCCATATCCAGCTTGATGACGATGTATAGTGCAACTTGTGAAGTTTTGATGATTATTGTTGATAATGGAACAACATATACTCAGCGTGGGGAGACAGATGCGCCTTATGAGGTTTTGACTTCTTTTGAATTTGCTTTCATAATGCATCTTATGAGAAAAATATTGGAGATTTCTAATATACTTTGTCAAGCTCTGCAACTCCAATCTCAAGATAGTTTGAACGCAATGCATTTGGTGTGTTGTCTACTAAGTTGCCCCTTCAAAAATTGAGAGATGATGGATGGGATGAACTAGTTGAAAATGTTAAATCTTTTTTTGAATTTGTCAACATACCTGTGTTGGATTTTAATGTTCAATATGTTGCAAGGAAAAGAAGAGCTCGTCATCCACCAGATAAAATAACAGTTGGACATCATTACAGGTTTGATATTTTTTTATTTTTTTTTTAGTCAAATCAAGAAATCTTATAACTTAATGGTAGTCCTCAATTACAAGATTTCGAAGCCAAAAAGGGACATCATCCCCCATCCAAACACACGGATTGGTAGATGCCGAAGAAAAGCAAAATCAAGCTAAGTTATGAGCCACCCTATTACACACTCTAGGAATACAATAGGCTAGCCCTATCTAAAAACGCACGAATGTCTTCCATAAGTTATTCGCTCGGTCAAAATTAGATAAATGAGCCTCAACCTCCGTCCACAACGGAGCTTTCCACACCCTATCCTTATCATGAGTATACGAGCAAATAGCCCTCCACATATATGATGCCGCAATCACAAATAGTCTAAATAGATCATTCCCAAAAAAATCGCAGATTACCTCCGCACACTCCAAAAAAGAAGAAGTTTGTAATTGCTTAAGAGAAACTCAATAACAGCTATTCTTCCAAAAATGCTTAACTCGATCACAAAAAAATAACCTATGCATAGTAGAGCCAAATGAATATCCACATGATACACAACTAGGAGAAATAGGCACATGATGTCTTAACAAATTCATAGGCTAAACAAAAAATTAGAGGAAGCTTGCCATAGAAATACCTTCACCTTAGGGGGAAGGGAAAGGGCCCACATGAACTTCCACCATCCCGACGATCTATGCACCGAAGAGGGCGAAGGCTCATAACCTCCTACCACTACCCGATAACCACTCTTAACCGAATATCTCCCAGCGCTTCAAATTTCTAATAGCGACTATCAGGACGTGGCACTAATCCAGCGGAATTGTAGAAATCGCACGCACTTCATACGACAGAAACACTTGATTCAACCTTTGCATATCCCACCTTCGTCCAGCCGTAATGAAATGAGAGACCTTAGCCCCCGAAGCAGCCATCCTCGAGGTAATGCGACCCGAAGCCAGTGATGGAACCCAAACATCCTTAAAAGGAGTAATCCGATCCCCAACTCCAGCCCACCAAATAAGGCCCTTGTCCAACACCTCTTGACTCCAACACAACGATTGCCAAACATAAGAAGGATTAGAGCCTATATCTGCCTCCATAATATCACAATGTCTAAAGTATCGCCCCTTAAAAAGTTGGGCAACCAAGGAATCCAGATTTACAATCATCCTCCAAACCTATTTTGCAAGCAATGCCTTTTAAAACTACTAAAGTCTCGAAAATTCATACCACCCTCCTCCTTTAGAAGACACAGCTTCTCCGAAGAGGCCTAATGCAAACCATTATTAGAGGAATTGGAGCCCCACAAAAAAATTAGCACAAATCTGCTCCAATTGATGACAAATAGAGTTAGGGACCCTGAAACATGACATAACATAAGTAGGCAAACCCTGGAGAACCGCTTTAAGCAAAACTTCCTTTCCCCCACGGGAGACCATCTTACAATTCCAGCTATTCAACCTCTTCAACAAACGTTCACGCAAGAACCGAAACTGTACTCTCTTACTTCGCAAGCAAAAGGTAGGAAGACCCAGATACAAATCATGCCCCTGTACCACCGAAATAGCCAATACCTGCTTGATATCCAAAATAACATTCGGAGGGACTCGTGCACTGAAAGTAAGAGCGGATTTATCATAATTTACCACTTGCCCGAAGCTCTCTCATACAGTCTAAGACAATTACGAACTTGAATGGCATCCTCATCATGAGCTCGAAAAAATAGTAAACTGTCATCCGCAAAGAATAGGTGAGAAATCATAGGGCAATTGGGAGCAATACGAACACCTCGAATCAAGCCTTGATCCCGTGCCGTCCTCAACAACATTGAAAGACCTTGTAAGCATAAGTCAAAAAGTAATGGAGATAAGGGATCTCCTTGCCGAAGACCACGGGAAGACTTCACTTCACCAACAACCTGGCCATTCAAATTAAAAGTATACGAGACACACGACATACATCTTTGAATAAGCTGCACAAAGAAGACGCGAACCCCAACCTATCCATCAGAGAACATAAGAAATCCCATTCGACCCGATCATATGCTTTGCTCATGTCCAATTTCAAAGCACAATACCCCGACCGCTTCTTCTTATTAGCTTTGATCCAGTGCATACACTCATACCCAATAAGAACGTTATTTGTTATTAGACGACCCGGTATGAAGGCACTCTGCTGTGAATCCACCACCTTATCCAAAATAGGACCTAATCTATTAGACAATACTCGCGACACCACTTTCGCAACAACATTACAAAGACTGATTGGTCGAAAATCCTTCAAAGTAAGCGGCTCTTGGGTCTTTGGAATCAGAGTAATAAGAGTACGATTCCACTCAGAGAGATCAACACCATCATTCAAAATTTCCAGAACCGTAGATACGACATCCTCCCCCGTAAATGCCCATGTTTTATGAAGAAACAAAGCAGTAAAACCATCTATGCCCCGTGCCTTGGACGAATGCATATCAAACAAAGCCTTCCTAACCTCCTCAGATGTAAAAGGCCGAGCTAAGAAATCTCTCTGAGTCTCCGACACACTTTTTTTAATATCTTCTAATATAGACTGTATTTCATCAACTGATGGATGAGAGCTGGTAAATAATCGTCATTAAAGCTAACAATAATCTCAGTCATCGTTTGAGTGGTAGTGCACCAATCACCATGTCGATTTAACAACCTAGCAATTACATTCCGCTGTCGTCTTGCATTAACAGTAGCATGAAAGAAACCTGTGTTTCGATCCCCCTGTTTCAACCAATTAATTCGAGCCCTTTGATGCCAATATACATCCTCCTTAGACTCCAAAACTTCTAACCTCTGTTGCAACACCCTCACCTCCCTCACATCAACCCCATCCGACATCGGCCTAAGAGCCCTATCTAATAACATCTTAGTTTTCTTAATTGCACTCTTCCTTGCATATTAGTTGGAAGAAGCCCAATGACTAAGAAAACCTTGAAGATGCACCAATTTATTGTGCAAAGAAATGACAGTAGGACTAGAGACCCAAAACTCCTTTAACATGTCCAAGAATCCCTCTTCCAAAAACCAACCATGCTCGAAAAAGAATTTACGCGACTTATACCCTAGAGCATAGAAGAACGCCGCAAAGTAAAAAAAATAGGCCGATGATCAGACCCATAAAAGTCCAAATTGCACACAGTTGTCATAGGGAAAAGATTACGCCAAGATAAAGAAGCAACGAACCTATCAAACCTTTCAAGAATAATCTCATCATGACGCCTTGTAGTAAACTAAGTAAAAAATTCCCCACTACAACCGAGGTCCTAAACCCCTATATCAGATAGCACATCACAAAATGGGATACAGGTCGCATAGCACCACCACATTTTTCTGAATCATACATAACTTCGTTAAAATCCCCCCCAATGATCCATGGTAACTCACACAGTTCCGGAATTCCATATAACCATCTCAACAACAACCACGGATGCATACGTAAATGAGTATATGGGTTCCCATAAAAATCAGTAAAACGCCAGCAAGATTCCAAATAATTAATATGACAGTCCACATGACCACTAGGATAAGAGCAAATATCAACTTTCACATTATCTTTCCAAAATAAAACAAGACCCCTACTCCGACCCACCGGGTCTACACAAAACATACCCATAAGCAAGCAAAACTCGAAATCTAGAACAAGAATACGTAGATAGTTTTGACTCACAAATAAAAAGAACGATAAGATCTTTATCAGCCACCAACTGACGGAGATTTCGGAATGCACGTCGGTTCCCAAGCCCTCGCGCATTCCAGATGATACAACTCATTGGGCTCGGCAGTGCTGGGATTCCCCAGACACCGCCAACTCAGAATACGGAACAATTACCAAAGAAGCGACTTTCAATTTCTTCCCATCAGCCTTCGCCGGAACAATGTCATAAAGTTGCCTTTTCTTTCCCTTTTGTTTCACTGATGTAGCTTGAACCCCCTGAGGGCCCAACCTCTGACCAACGCTACCACGGGGTCGCCCACGCTTCCGTGCGCCACGTAGACGAGGATCACCAGACGCAACATCCTGTTGCAAACGCTCGAACACAACCTCAACGGATACCCCCTTAGTCACGATCGCATCATCCACGGCACTACCAATCACCATACTCACATCCTTTCCCACCTTCTGAACCACCTTATCACCACCATGCAGCACGTCACTCTCCCCTCCATGCATACCAACAATTTCCACATCACATAACCCATCACTTGCCACACCATGCAACCCAACACTAGCCACCTCATCCCTCTCATGCAACGTACGTGTTGCATGGGTAAATAGCATACTACTTTTCCCCACCATCCCCACGTCATTCCCCTCCCCCCAACACACTTCGAATTCATCCCATGCTCCTTCGAGTTCACCATGTCCAGCGAAGATAACCCATTCAAGTTCACCAAATGACTCGCACCCTCACCATGATCAGATTTGGTTGGACTCCGTATGGCAGACCCCTCGCCACCACCACTACCTGATTTTGGCGGATTCTTTGAGACAGTCGATGACCTCGCTAACGACGCGGAAGTCGACGGCTACTGGTGTTGTGATGCGATGACGAGCCGAGAGGTCCGATCAGTAATAATCTCACCCTCACTTAACAACGACTGCACTGTGCCAATGGTCGACAGATCTTAACTGTTAGCTCGGAGCCACGACCTAAACGGTCGTGGCTTTCTCACTCCCTCCATCAGCTATCTTCCCCCCCTCAACACAATCGCGCTCAACATGAGAAAGAAGACCACATCGATAGTAATAATCCGACTATTTTTCATACTGGATCAGAACTAAATCACGTTCACCCTAGATAGAAACCGACATACCTCGACACAACGACTTCAACACATCAATCATCACACGCAACCGAATAAATTTCCCGATCACTCGTGGCAATTGGACCTCCAATACCGAACCCAACTTTGATCCCACTACTCGACCGACCTGCTCCGTCATATGCTGAAACCGTAATCCATGGACTGGATCCAGAACGGAACATGAGATATCACCAACGCCTCGGGCTTTTGATTTCCACATAGTCTGGCTAACCCCAACAGCGCGCCATTTATGTTCCACAGCTGATTACGTACTACCTTCTCACAAACCAAAGTACTCCCAAACTTAAACGCAAACATATCCCGACCAACATAAACGACATCGAGCGACCCATCCAACCTCCAGATATTGCACAAAGCCAAGCGTAAGTCCCATAGATCAATCGAGCGTTTCATAATGAAATGCCCGTACAAGCAATCCTCCTCCAAAGCCACCTCTGTGGGCTCCACAACAACCTTAGACGCTTCAGACTCCGACAACTGAAGAGCTGACCACTTCTCCCTCAGGGAATAAACATCAGAAAATTCCATGAGTGAAATTGCAATGTTCAAAGATACTGCAAAAAACCCTAGAAAAAAGTCCGTGGACCAATATAAGAATTCAATCACCCACACCCCAGAAGATGGCCTAATTTACACGAAAGATAGAGAATAGCCAAAAAATAGGAAGAAATGCAAAAAAATGCTGAAAGAATCATGCAAAATGCGTGGAGTAAGCTCACGAGGGATAAACCCTAGCGGAGCGGCGGCTATCCAAAGAGGAAAAGTTTTAAATCTTTTTTTTTTTAAACTAAGCTAATGGTTGTGATTGATTATCAAACAAAATCGCCAAATATATATATATATATATATATATATATATATATATATATATATATATATATATATATATATATATATACGAGATACAACCCAGGTTTGATATTTTTTAATGAAACGATTGACTCTCAGTTGAAAGAATTAAGTCTTAAGGATATACTATGAGGTAATCCAAACCTCTGGATCTCACACAACGAGAGAATAGGGACTCATTTCTCATTATCCACTTGGTCGCAATCACATGCAGTACGAAACACATGTTACAATGTGTCATTTCCCCAAAGGAAGCGTATGTCATTTACTGAACACATTGTACAGATCTTGGTCTAGATGCTTTTCAGCAGCTAACCTGAGTTTTCTCCTTAGATGTCCTAAAGTTAACGTCTAACTCGAGAAAAATCAGATCTGGCTATACAACAAGTTATAATTGGATAATCAAATATCCAATTTGATCACATGTTACCGAACATCAATCTCATCTTAGCGTACTAAGGCGACACTCATAGAATCAACTGAATGAATTCTATACTAGTCTCATCTCCTATGTCATTCAACATTGGAGGTGATTGCTCGTGTGAGAGAGCCAATCAATTTCAACTTGTCCGACATACTTTTGAATATACCGTCAATTCGTAAGTGTACATAAGTATCATAATCACCTCGCATTATGTGACGACATCCCAAATAAAGTCAAGTTGTGATGTACTTGGTCAGTGTTTGGAGTCTCTCATAAGCTATGCCCCATTTATGGGTTGTGGGTTGCCAATGCCCCCCCACTGGACTGCTTATCACTCCAAAATCAATCAATCAAAAACAACTTCGCATTTGTATAGGCAGAAGCTCCAAGCTTTGCTCTGATTGTAGAAATCTATACATTTATCCAATGCTCTCATATCCTTGAGATGATCATGCCACTTTGCAAGAGTAACTACTTAGATGCAGTCTCTGATCTATATCACCGTACTGAGTATCAGTTATGTGTTATTCCAACTAGATCACAGTTCCTCCACTAAGGAGAATGATACAATGCATCCTGGACATCACAAAACCCTTTCAAGTGTACTCCTACACTTTTACTAGGATTTGATTAATGCTCAATTACTAGACCCATGGCAAAGCCTACACTAAGGTACACACATCTCAAAGTTATTTGCAACTCTTAGCAGTACTAGAATATTGTACGATGAGCATTGTAAACTTTTCTATAGAAGTTATTGGACACATCAAGTAGCTTCAAAACTTCGTCTATAGCCAATAAGAGTATTAGTGGATACATGGGCGTCCACATGGAATCACTTTAAGATTTTTACAAGTGACGCTCATACAATCACAAGTAGTCATCTAGGTGATCCCTTGGAACCTTCACTTATCCTATAAGTAACCTATCCATATCCTTCAACTCCAAGTTGTAAGACAACCCATTTATCAATGGTCATAATACTCAATATCTTTGCTCACTGGTAAAATAAGATTGCAAGTTTCTTTGTGGTGTTACATGAGATTAATCAAATGGTCATAATACTCAATATCTTTGCTCAAAGTGTAACTTTCCAACCAATTTGATGTGTTGAGCAACAAACTTATCAACTGTTCATCTTTGAACATATAACCTTTGGACTGACAGAGTATCCCTTAAGGATACATTTCCTCTACTGAGGTTTTCAGCTTTCCAAACTTAATTGGAAAATGTCACTCGCCTAAGCAATTGATCCCTAGGATCCCCATTGACCCCTAGAACCTTCATTTGCCCTGGTCTAACTATCTATAAGTCCAAACGTTTTTATGAGATATTTAAGTTATTGATTCAATAAATACCTTGTTCAAGGTATGGTTCGCAATCAATGTTCTTTTCCAATGAAATAAACTACTCGAAATGCATCCTCATAGACCTTAATATTTATCTAGCAACATCTCTTTCCCCCCTCTTCACCACATAATTTTTGTTGAAAATGTGTGTGAAGACCGGATGATTGCTTGATAATATCTCCGTTACATTGATCACAAGATGATCATGAGACTTTTCACACCTGTATTTAGTCTAAGAGCACTTATGCCTTATTCATTTGATCATTGTCTTAAACACTCCAGTGTCTAGACTTTCAGTGAATCAAATGAATTTGACCAATTAGTGTGAGTGATCCTCATATGTATTGGGAGATTAGGATCCATGATCAACCATTACATCGTTGAATCACAGAACAACACAGTGGATTAATTGCAATAGAAAAATTATCCTAATTGTCTTAAAAGATGTCTCAAGTGTTTGATGATGAAGTGAAAATCCCCTTGGAATTATCAATTCTGGAAAAATACTCCTCGAGTGCATTTCCAGTTAATTGAAGCATCATGTTATGCCTAATGTAAACTAGTCTAGTGCATCTTTGCACTAATCAGTCCACTTTCAAGGCATGCACATATGTTTACTTCATCCAACAACACAAAACATTATCGCCATGTCCATCTACAATGTTGTCTTAATGTTTATCAACCAATCAATCTATCATTATCTCAAGCCGAGTCCAGATTTTTAGAAGAACTCCAACCGAAACCAAAATTCGTCCTATTTCAAGATTCTTGAGGATAACAGACAGAAAAACTTTAGATCATCATGCAATTCCGAATTGTAAGGGATCAAGCCTAATCATTAACTTCAGCATGCTGCAAATCCAATTTGCAGTGATAAATGCCTAAGTTATCAATTATAACATAAATTCCCGTGTTCATCCTCATAATCCTATTGAAATAGACAAAAAAAAAAAAAAAAAAATGTCCACAAAATTTCCAGTTCTGACATTCACTGCCTTAAGTCCTTTTACCCGAAGTAAAGGAATTAATTGACAAGTCTGACACTGTTTTACATTTGTAATCATTCAAGTTGAGTGTGCACTATCAAGTGCTTTTCAAGAAGTGTTCAAGTACCTACTACCACACTTAATGAATAATGCTATATGCTTAACTCTTCTTGTCGACTCATATGGCAGGTGTGTCAAGAACTAAGAAATTTACTTTGGATTAGCACGATTAAGTGCCTTTCCAATTGGTTTTAGTACATGTGTTGAGCCAAACACACTATACTGCATTTGCTCAGACTTTAGTGTTCCCCAAAAAGACCCATCTGTCTTTACAGGGAGACCTTCTTCTAAAAAATCACTGTCAGTATCTTCCGCCTTTAGCATATTCCTCTTATGTTTAGAGTCCAGTTCTTAACTGGGAACTTGTAACTGACTAATTAGTAGCCTTTAGCCACTTATAATCACTAATATGAGTGGCATCCCTAAAAACCCCGAGTTGTCCCAGTGGGAATGATCGATTTTTAGATGCCCCCACTCAATAGGAAGATACTAGACTCTAACTTAAGTCTTAATCTATTGTTCACAGAGAAGACTTGGAGTAACAACCTCTGACTGGTGGAGGTAGAGATACCAAACTTTTACTCTAATATACCCTGATATCTTGAGTTAAAGTATTTTCTCATTAAATGAGAATTACTACCAAATCCAGAGTCTGTTGATTATCCGAGGTTTCATCAGTAAAGGAATCGCCTTTAATTCCATCTTACTAGAACCGTTTCTGGTTTCTTCTCTGTTCTAACACCAACACCCTCCTAGGGTTCATATGATTCGGTTGAAACCATTCAAGACTATCTCTAAGTCTAGTACATATCTAATTGTTATGACCTCCTAGTTATAATCTACTTATCACTAAAGACAAGGTTAACTAAGAAGCAACTAACTAATTGTGTTCAACGCTATGGTCTAGATGTAAGTGAGGTGAATGTACACGTATGTGCTTACTAAAACTAAATGTACATAAGATTTTATTCTTAGAATTGACATTGTGGTAACTTGACGGAAGGTATGACCTCGAAAGTTTACTATGTTCCCAATCATCACCCATATCCAACCGTCGTATTACCACAACTCAATCCTGAAGGAAACAAAACCTACAACTGTTATAGGTGAGAATTCGAGGATTCTTTTAACCCATAACCCCCACTCGAATAACCAATCATGTTCTCAATACGATTTTACTATGTTGATCACACTCAAGTTGTATAGACAACAAGTTGATCACACATAACATGGGGTTCAACACACAGTTGAATGTCAAGGATCATGAAATATGCACCGTCCATATGGTTGGGAATTAAGTTTAAAAACAAGTTAATATCCTTAACTATATCCCATTTATGACAAATGACTTTTCCATTACATGCTTACGAAGCATCTGTAAAGACACTCGTATCAGCATCGTAATAAAGTCCATTTTCATTCATCGGCAGATGTAGCATCTATCTGAATGTTGACTTAGCCCTGTGATCACCTTTGATCTAACCCTAACACTTAGTCAGCTTAGAGGCAAGTCAACCCACTCGAAAATATCAAACGATAAACGTAGGATTAGATTAGACATATCCAATCAAAAGTTGTTGTAAACTTATTCAGAACACTCACTAAGGAACATGACCAATAATCCTATGTGATTCATTGCTCATTAGTTCCAGTTGAATGTACTAACAAGTTTAAGGTCATGGGGACACTTCAACAATTTCTTCCAAAAAATACTGTATTATTCTCACATCCCAACCCAATTTCTAGATTTTGATTAAACTCTTAGATGGATTCAAATTTCCAAATTTGAAATCTATAGAGGATAATTAAAATCACAGAAAAATAGGGTGGGAAAAAAAAGTCACAGAGGTTTTCAGGTGAAAAATTTCATGAACATGGCCCTTGACGCATGTTCATTACCAATACACGCTTCGTCACACATCACCACGCTTCCGTTGCATCCATCACATGCACGTATACGCACCCGTACACGCGCATACACATATACATAAGCACAAAACACGTGCCTCATACGCGTCAAAACACGAACGAACGCACTAATATACTGTCCAGACGAGCCCCACGCGCTTTGCACGCGCGAAACAAGTACACCACGCGCGTCTCACGCGCCGGTGGTGGTCGGCGGCTGAGTTGCAGCGGCGGTCCAACGGCGGCGACACGGTGGCGGCCTGGTGGTCCGGCAAACAATTCGCGGCGGCGAGCCGGCTTAAATCGGCTGCCAACGGGTTCGGCTTAAGTCGAACCATCTGCTGAACCGGATCGACTCGGTGGCTGACGTGGCACATATGCCACGTGTCACCACGCCATTGGTGCTATCTGGATGACGTGTCGCCACGTGGCTGCCGATGCGGCCATGTTTTGCACACGTGGCGCGATGTGATTCGTCCACGTGAGATGACGTGACACCTACATGTCTACTGATAGTGATGCTGGTTGTACGATGATGTGGTACACGTGGCACAATTTCATTCGTCCATGTGTGCTGACTGGGCATTGGTGTGTCACCCTTTGACCAAGTGAGGCCCACTCTCACTGACAGGAGAGTGGGCTCCACACGCCACCTTCCCGGCGTATCTGGCCGGCAGCGCTTCGGCTACCCCCCTGTTCTCGGTTATTCCGAGACCAACGGTGCAATCGGTTTGTCGATCCGACAACCCTAACTATGTATTCAGAGCAGAAAATGTATTCTTGGAGAGTGAAGAACATTGTTCTTCATGTTCTTCATCAAGAACAATTCAAGAACACATTAGATCTGTTTTTCATTTTCAAAGCACGTTATACAACTCAATTCAAATCCGATTAACACAAATAATATATTAAATCGAAGCTCATTTGATAAAATACGCATACATACCACATACACGCGTTAAATCAAACATTAACATGCTCAAATCGAATTTTTACAAAAACAAGAACATCTTCAAGTTCTTCGGAAAATTTTCAGATTCATATGATTTTCGTCCAATCTTTAAAGATCCATATCTCAACGAAATTAAGCGCAAATACGTCTATAGAAAGCTTATTCAACATAGAACATGGTTATATCAATTACGCACAAATATCAGAACAACAATTAGTCGATAATGGCACCCGAACAGACTGAAAAAAACATTTCGCAACAGATTTACAGATTCGTAAGTCCAACTTCAAAAAATCATATAAAATCCGTTTCTTAATGGAATCGAGTGATTCAAGATGGAGAACGTAGATATTAACGAGTACTATAACATATAATTAATAGCACATAAAGAATCGAAAATAATTCTGACAAAAATTGACAGATCGTAACAGCATGTATTTCAATCATAATAAATTGAAATATAAAATCATCGAAAGCCAAATTCTAACCATTTGGCTCTAATATCAATATTGAAATTAGATTGGGATACCTTTATTTGCAGCGAATTTGAACCCCAGATTGTATACGGGTCGAACCACGGCCTCACCTCGATGATTTGTACTCTCGGTTGGGGTAGAAATCACGAATGAAAATCCACCATGATCCACAATCCATTAGCATCCCTGGTGGCTTTTGGAAAAGTGCTTTTGGGTGTGGGAGAAATCACTTTTGATTTCTCCCATTTATGTTTCTCACGTAAGTGAGAAACTGTTCTCACTTTCTCCATCAAGTGTACCCGGTACACTTGATAGGGTTTATATAAGGAGAGAGGTGGGCTTCTAATTATGGGAGATGGACCTCCCATAATAGCTCACTTCCTGTAATTGGGCCAGCCCACTTGGGCGGTCTTCAACAGGGTCCAATGGCCCGGGTGAACCGGACCCATGGCTTGGGTCAAACCAACAAAGAAGATTGCAAAAGAATTTAGTATAGATTCTCTTACAGATGACTTCCGTGATATGCAAGAGCGACGTTCCAAATTTTAATGTGTAGCGGATGTAAATCTATATTTTGGGATATTTTATGATGAATATTAGTATGATTTTATTTATCCCTCATCTTTATTTAGATATGATCCTGGTTCCGTCCCTGCACAGGGGGACATTTTAGTAGATATAAAAGAAACTTACAAACTATATCTTTATACCTCAAAGTAATTTTTTAATAGTTTAGTAAATATTAACAGGGCACATTTGAATATTATTATGAGGACACGATTTTCTTAAATGCAAATACTGAATTCCAATAGTATTCAAGTGATCTTGAATAACATTCACTTTGTATGTAGTAGCTTGTTTATACAAACCAACCCGTACAGCACATTGTTTCTCTGAAATGGAAATGTCTACGTCCAATTGTATTCAACTCATCTGAAAATAAAATTCTATCTTACATTTGTATGGTACAACTCTCGATTGGGTGACAAGTGGAAATCAATCGTTAGTCACTAACTTAGATGACAAGGCATTCAATCGTCTGAACGGCATTCAATTTCCAATTTATTTATTATACATTTAGCATTATATAATAGCAAGATAAATTCGAGTTAGTGTATTATGTCAACCAAGCTATCACGAAGAAAAATATATGAACCAGCAAACTTTATTAATGATACATAAACCACTCAACTTATTCTTTTCGCAACGAACTTTCGTATGTCAGGACAAGAAAAATATGTTTATTTAAGATACCATAATGTAATCTCAAGTGATGAGTAACTTTATTATTACAGTTAACAACTTGTCACTATTGAGTCGTCTCAATAACTCGATCACACATAATATAATTGAGATGATACGTCTCAAATAGTTTTTACAGCAACTACTTGTCTCTACAAAAAGTGTGAAAATGATCTCAAATAATTTATGGAGTTTTGTGAAAATCACAAATAACTTATTATAAATCACCACTATTGTGGTCTCAACAAAATGTATCACAAAAGATATTTTTTGCTGTAGTGCAAATGCGACACATCAACCACTACAAATCGCCACCAGCCATTTTCTTTATCGACGGGAGAATTTCACTAGTTTATGAAGGAAAGTAGAGGGTGGTGGAAAATAGAAACAACAACGGAACTAGGGCATGTGAAAACATAATATCCTTAAAACATATTTGTTTGCTCTCACTTTATGTTAAGAGACTCGTGAATTTCTGTTTCTCAGGATATAACAGTTAACATTAACAACAGTAAACTTTCTATCATATATATTAAGACAAGCAAGTGTATTTTCACATAATTTTATAATGTTTTTGCGATGACTTTACGCCCAAAAAATACATAAAAACTTCAGTAATCGATAGGGATATTCGTATTGTCATTAGATAATATATATTGAATAGCATATCGCCCATTAAATATGGGTATATTAGAAATTTAATTATTTATTTGTCTTTTCCAAATACTTTGTTTAATCTTGGTTAAAATAGCAATAAGCCTATAAATATGAGACAGAGGGAGTATTTTGGGATAAATTTAAATCCACCTTAAAACACACACTTTCATTAGTGTGTGAAGTGGGTTCGAAGTGTGTATAATGTATGTGAAGGAAGTGTGTGTATTGTGTGTGAAATGTGTGTAGTGTGTCTAGTCACTACAACAAAAGAGGTCTTTTGACTAACATTTTTTAGACCACAATTATGGTCACTAATAATAAGTTATTTTTGACTACTTGTTGTTACAAATCTCTCTATAAATTATTTGAGATCATTTTAAGATTACTTTTAGAGACAACTAGCTAATTGTTGTAGAAAATATATTAGAAGCATGTGAGACAACTTTTGTGGTTACAAATATATTATTTGCATCCGAGTTATTGAGATGACAATAAAAGTATGACAGTTACTCAACAAATACTCATTATTTGAAACAATTTTTTACGGCCTTAAAAGATCATTTTTTTGTTGTAGTGAGTGTGTGTATGTGTGTAGTATGTGTAATTTGAGTGTAACTTAAGATCTTAAATAATAAGATGAACTAGAGCAACCTTTTCTTTGGGGGGGCTTATAAGCTCTAGGAGCTTATTTTCATCTTATAAGTTGTTTAAAATCTTATTGTGTCAAATACATTTCAAGATAACTTATAAGCTCTCAAAATCTTATGAGATATATTGAGAAGCTTATAAGTTTACCAAACACCATTTCAGTAGACTATGGGTCCGTTTGCTTGAGACTAAAGAGTGTTGGATCAAATTTGACTGAGTGGATTAATGAGTGTATTTTATTGGGATTCGATTATCTAAATCTACTGACCATAATCTTAAGCAAACGGACCCGATGTTTATGCAATTCGTTTTCATTTTTCATAATTAAACAGTAAATTTCAAATACAGAGCTACCGTACGAAAAAAACAAAACAAGAGAAGTAAGCGGGGCAAGCCACAAGAAAACGTTTTGGGCCGGCAAATGTGTAGGTTGACTGAAAGACCAAAGTAGTCCAGCAGTGGCCCAATTTTAAGGCTGTGGCTTTCGGGATGTCAAATACGCTATTCGATGCTGATGATTAAACTTAAGCTTAATTTTGATATTCTTTTAACTTCTAACATTATTAATAATGTTTTTCTTACAAATAATAAAATGATCATTATATTTGAATTAATGATGTGTATATTCTCATTATTTTGAATTAAAATTTAATAGAAATTTTAGTCTTACAAAAATTAGGGTCACGTGAGTTTCACGTTACTATTTCCAGCCAATTTAGTGTTTTTCGGTGAAAATTATCCTTAAATTGGATAATTTCAGCACTTACGGGACTAAATTAAAAAAGTAAATACTTGTGGGACTAAAACCGAGAAAGTAAATACTTACGGGACCAAAAATGATTTTTGGCCTACAAATTTGTTAATTCAGTTCGTGAAGAATGACTACGTCTAGGGACATTACCAAGTCAGTAGATTTATTAATTTTTCAGGTGATCACAAATACAATGAGTCAGATGGTTATTTCACCCAAGTTGGACCGTAGACCTAAAAGCTCATTCATCTCGAATGATGTTTTAAGGCCTAAAAAAAAAACCTTAGGGGTTCTGAATCCCCCCCCCCCCCCAACCCCCAACTCTACGGCAAGTTGGATCGTCATGTCAAGTGGACGTGAAGTAGTCGATCAGGCTCCATAACTTAACATAACTAGTGAGAGAACGACACTTTAAATATTGTGATTAGATACTCCCTCCATCTCAATTATATAGGTTTGTTGTCTTTTATACAATGAATAATAAAAATCATTGAAAAAGATAAATATATAATGAATTTCTTAAAATGTCCATATTTAATGAGTACTATATTATGCAATATGTTATTTAATGCTTATATGAATGGTGATATATATCATTAAATGGATTAAATAAATGATACTGTATATAGAAATTGGACTATATATTTGAAACATCGTAGAAAAGAATACTTGCCTATATAATTGGGACGAAGGAGAACTATATTGGACTACAAAAGTAATATAAGTGTTGTGCCCATTCAAATTTGAAACTTATATTTTCGTATTTGATGAGTTAATAATGGCCGGACCTACATTTTTAATATTGTATGATTTTAAGAATAATATATATGTTATGGTTTATTAATGATCATGATTGAAATTTATTATGTCGTATTAGATGGACGCATATAGTTAGATATATTTGAAATATTTAATTTAGAAATAATTATTGATTTGAAAAAGAAATATTTGAATAAAAGAAAAGGGAAACGACATTTTGATATTTTGCACAATAAAAAATATAAAAAGATTTCTTGGAAACCATAAGGGAAAGAAGCCCATTATTTTTCAATGAGCCCAAAAAAGGAAGTAGGTAGTGTTTGGTTAGTAGGCCACCCGTTGTCTTCCAATAGCACACTCATTGGGCTTGCATTGCATACATCATGTTTTCTACCCTCCCTCCCTCATTCTTTCTTCTTGTATAAATTAAATAAAACCTAAAATGATTTTCAGTGTTGATGTTCAATATATCATGCTCAAGGCTCTAGTATTTTGTAACCAATAAAATCACTGTTTTATCCAAAACAAATATTATCTCTGTCCCACTCTAATTTTTCTATTTTCATAAATGACAAATTTCTCTCACAATCTCTACCCTCAAAATCTCCAACCTCAATCTTCACCTTTAAAAAAGGCAAAAACTTGGGTGCATAAGATGCACCATAGTGTTTTTGTACACCTTGTAGGCCCCACCGGTTCAGTCCAAAAAAAAAAAACGCGCGGTTCAGACCGGTTCGAACCGGTTCAGACCGGTCTGAACCGCGCCAATTATTATTATATTATTATTGCGCGCGCGCATGTTATATATTTAATGGTCTGTTTGTTGAACACTAAAAGCAAGTGGTCTGGTGGTATTTAATACAGTCTTAAATATCTCAACCTTGAGGTCAAGGGTTCAATTCTGTTTGCATCTTTTTTCCTTCTTCCTTCATTTTGCCCTATAATTTTTTCCTATACTGTCATACATCATCATATACACCGAATCCTTCTTCCTTCATTTTGCCCTTTAATTTTTTCCTATACTGTCATACATCATAATATACACCGTATCGAAATATTAAATATACTGTGAGTATTGTAAGTTGTAAAAAATAAATATTTCGCAGTATGAAACAAAAATTAACTAAAACAACATATACTGTCAGGCATCACAACGTACACTGTATCGAAATATTAAATATACTGTGAGTATTGTAAGTTGGAAAAAATAAATATTTCGCAGTATAAAACAAAACTTAACTAAAACAACGTATACTGTCATGCAACATAACGTATAATACATCGAAATATTAAATATACTGTCAGGCTTTATAACATATACTATGCTCGAAATTTGAATATACTGTTGGTGAAAAATAAAAAGGTGATGTTCATATACTCTCAGGCTTTATAACATATACTATGCTCAGAATTTGAATATACTGTTGGTGAAAATAACATATACTATGCTCGGAATTTGAATATACTGTTGGTGAAACTATGCTCGGAATTTGAATATACTGTTGGTGAAAATAACATATACTAAGCTCGGAATTTGAATATACTGTTGGTGAAAAATAAAAAGGCGCTGTTAAGATTTGAACCCGCGCACTGAAGGGTACAATGTCGCGCCTTTACCAACTAAGTCAGCGGCTGTTTTGTGATTCCAAACACACCTTAATATATATATATATATCACGCGCGCAAAAATCTTAAGTGGGCCCCACAAGGTGTACAATAACACTAATGCGCATCTTATGCACATGAGTGTTACTCTTAAAAAAACCAAAGATTTCACAAAATCTGTTTTTTCTGAGTATATAGGGAATTGCAACTGCTTATGTAGTTTAACAAGATTTTTATTTTAATTCATTTGAATAGATCTAAACCGGTGAATCAGGTATTGTGTGAGTGTAGGGTGATTTTCTTAATTTTATTTTTCATAATCCAATATGGCCTTTCTTTAATTTATAGTTCGGGAGTAACCAATGATTTGTATAAGTTGAAGAAAGGTAGTTTGAAAAAAGAAACAAGATAAAGAAGGATTAGAAGAAGAAACAAAAAGGAGGCGGCAGACAAATTGAACATCTATATATTTTTCAGTTTCAAAGATGAGAAAAATATAATAGATTAAAACAATTATCCATGAATAAAATATATTCTGTAAATGTAGCAATCTTTGATAATTTCACTTAATTTGGATTCTGTTAATATAATAACCTGGAAAAGACAAATCCTGGCTAACAATCATTAGAAGGGTCATATATCAAAACCTCGATTGAAGATATTAGTGACAAAAGATGACTTCAAACCGACACCCAAAATATTCACTCACTCCCTTTTCTACTTTTATTTAATCTTATTCTCCCAGATGTTCCTCAACCGATATTTCACATGTAAATGTGTTTATTATTAATATATAAATATTCATTAAATTTTAAATAAGATAACTATAAACGTCAGCTGGTGAATACGTAAGATACTATAATATAAATGTGACATTATATTTCTTTTCGGACGAAGTTGGATAACTCAAATGACATAGCATCTATTACTTAAAATTTTGATTCTAGATTCGAGTTACTGTGGGAGGAGAGGAAATTTTTTCTTTGTTCGTAGATTAGAAAAAAAAAATATCCAAAAAAAATAATACAAATGTGACATAATCAAACAAAATTATCGGCAAACAACTCATAATTAGTCAATTTGAAAAAGTATTTATTTGGAATTTTCCCTAATCTTAACAAGTTCACGAGTTCAAAACTTTTTTCGAGCCGAACTCGTACCTAACGATGTTTGGTTTTAAGCTCACAAATTTATTTGCTAACTTGCTTGGTGAATCAATCCAACTATATATAGTTTTTAAAATTTTGAATTAAGTTGTTTTTGTTAGTTTCGATGTCAATATAAAGTAGTGTATATCTTTTTGTAATTTAAATGTTTTATCTTTAATTTTAAATTGATAATAGTGCATTCATGTGATTTCTGTTAACCAATACTCTGTTGTCGTTGAACGGGTTGGCTCTTAATCTCGAGCTCAAACTCCCCTTTAATTAGTTTGTTCTTGAGATTTTGAGGAACGAGTTTAAATTATTCACAAACTAGAATTTGTAAGTTGAACGAATTCAAACATGACTATAAAAGCTCGAATCGCACTCAAGCATATGAAAAATTCAAACAAGCCCAAGTTAAAAGTTTTACGGGTCTGTTTGTTCATGGATTCGCCCGTTCAGATGGAGGACGAGCAATCAAATCTTGCATTTGAACTAGGACTTACAATTAGAATCTTTTAATCCACTTAAATCCAAACTTATTCTACCTTCTTTTTAAGTATTCTTTGTCTCTTTATTTTTAACATAATAATTGCACTTTTTATAAATTTTATCATATTTCATCTTAGAACAAAAACAAAATTTACACCATTATTTAAATTTAGACGTTCAAATTTACCATGTTTCACTTAATTCATAAACAAATATACCCTCCACTATTGATTGAATTAGATTAATTTACATTCCCTTGTCTAATCTTCTTACGTACCTCATTTACTATTCTTTATTCATATTTAAAAAATATGAAACGCAGTGTCTTGAAATTATAAGCAATGACGTTGACTTAGTCAAACTTGAGAAGCTTTTATATGCCTCGATTATTTCATAAGAATTGTGTAAATATTTTTGCAGGCTAACGAAAAACAAGGGCAACTCTTTGGTCTCTTTTTCTCTTTTGCGGACAAGACAGAAGTGGGAGGGACCCTCCCTCCATCATCAAAGCAGAGAGAAAAAGCAAATAATACAAAATAAAATTTAAAATATAAATGTAAAGTTAAAAGTGAAACAGGGGCTCCCTTATAATCCTGTCTATGTATGCTTTATTGCGCTCAGTCCATTTACCAACTTTTGCCCATTTTGAAAATCATACTCTTTTCTTGTCTTTGAGATCGTAAGTTGTTTCAAAATTTGATTTCAAAATTGAAGAAATACTTAAATATTAGCTTTTAACTGCTACATTTTAGAGATGGTTTCAAGTTCAATTTGTGCATAACAAGAACAAGAACAATAAATCCATATATTTACTCAAGTTCAACTAGGGTCAAACTGAATTACTCTCACTATTTCACATGCATAGTCTTATAGTCGTATTTTCACGTAAACTAAGAAAGAGTAGTTTATATAGTTAGGACTCTTTTGGTTGGGAGTATGAGATTGGAGCGTACTATATTATATTAATACTAAAGCTAAGTATAAATCTTGATGACTTGGGATGATTCATAATAATTGTACAATGTTTGATAGCAGGTCTTGAGAATTTATATTGTTAATAGTAATACTTGGTACTATTGATAATGTGTATTATCATTGGGTACAATTTTGATGGATTCTCATTTAATCCCTTTTGTTGGTTGAGAAATTACCAAAATCAAGTGTTTCCCCCAGAAATTTATTGCCTCTTCCATCGTTCTTCTAGGTCTGAATAAAATGACACCCTAAATTTTAAATGTTATCTCGCACAACAATATTGTTCGTCGGTCAACCCGACATTCCTTAACACTCCCACCATCTCTTTGTCGTTCTATTGCATTCGACAACCACGCCTTGGCACGACTTTGATTGTGGTTAAGTATTGTTTCATAATCGTACTTAATTCAAGATATGAGCTGATGTTTTTTTTCCCAATGTTTATAGTTCTTGGTATATATGATTATTTCATTTCCAAGAAAACCTTACAAGTAGTAAAAGAAATTAGGGTCAACAGCATTACGAAGATTTATTTTAATATTGTATCGGCCAAGTGGTCCACCATTTCTATTCACTTCTAGTATTTCACATTTCCAGTTTAAATCATTAAAGAGGGACACTAAGAGACCCACCTACTAACTTATGTTTCCTCTAAGGCCCCATTTGGATGGAGGAATTTGATTTGCCAATGAATTTAAAATGAATAGATTTTAAAATCCTTAGATTTGAAATCCATGGACTTGAAATCCCTTGTTTGGATTTATGGTGGATTTGTGAAAGGATTTTTAAATCCATTGTTTGGCAAAAAACTGAAACAATATTTGTAAAATTCATTTTTTTTTCTTTAACGTTTAAACTAACAATTTATATTTTTTATTAAATAAAATTATATTTATCTACATCTAAATTAACCGAACATTTTTTTTTCCAAATATATATATATATATACACACATATACATTTTATGTACTTTATATCCTAAAAAATTATTTGGAGCATCTCATTAGAGATAAAAGAAAACTAAATAAATAAAATAAAAGAATAAAATAATACTGGGAGCATTTCATTAGAGAATGAGAGGAAGAGAGAGCGATAGGGAGAAGAGAAGAAGAGAGAGAGAGAGAGAGAGAGGTGGGGAGGGGGAGGGGGAGGGGAGAGAGAGGTGTGAGGAGGAGGAATTTGTAAATGACTACCTTTGTCAAAGGATTTGAAATCCATCAAAATATAGTGAAAAATGGTGAATCTCAAATCCTGGATTTCTAATTGGGTTGATTTAAAAATCTGGATTTACAAATTCACTCATTTGGTATATTATCTAAACACATGGAGTGGATTTGACAATGATCCATACCACAAATCCCTCCATCCAAATGGAGCCTAAGTGTTTTCATTAGTTTTGATAGCTTGCAAGCATTTGACAAATATGTTAATTCTGTACGTTGCTCATGGAGTGTAGCGGGGTAAGATGACCTCCAATTTGTGTGAGGAAATGGTTGTGTGGTTTTACGTCAAGCTGGCAAATCAGTGACTAACTTCGATCGTTGGTTTTACAAGTTCCCTATAAATGGAAACCATTTCAAAATCCTTCATCTAGTGTGATGAATTCCACCAGTATGACAATAGGGAGGACCTCCCTTACTTCCACCAGTGTTGTCACAACAACACAACATCACAGGGCTGTCACGACGAGGTCCTTCGTCCTTGTTCGTGTGCAACAGAGACGCCTAGCCACTTTTTGAGAACCTTTAAGGTCGGGCCAAAACAACCTTACTCAGCATCAACAAGTTCGGCACACAAGAATGAGTACGGGATGGAAAATTTACTATGAGCAGTCGCGTCGAATGCTCTAGCGCTGAGCCGGCGTTATTGCCCAAGGAGCTGGAGGACGTGCTCTACTCGTAGCTATGTTATGTTTAGTATGTATTGCTCTAGGTTACTGTATCGAGAGGACCTAGACATGTCTCCCCAACTTTGTGTTTGCATAATTTGAGTTTAGAAAATTCACTTTCAAGATACTTTAATGGTTGATTTTTCCCTTAAATGAATTCTAATGTAAACTTTATTTGTTTGTAATTTCGATATTTAAGTTTTAGTATCCTTTGCCAACTCATTGACAAGATGTAACAAGCAATCTGTTCAAACAACCATCTGATTTGCATCTTATTGAGAGTGAACTACAATTAATTTGAGGGGTGGTTTTTACTAGCTAGGCATATGTGTACCTAAACCTACTTCTTTTTCTTTTTTACTTTTACTTTTCCTTGATGAAAATACTAGTTGAGTGATGATTTAATGGTGGAGTCTACTTCCTAACCACCACAATTAAACTTCAGATTATAATCATCACCACTATATATAAGCATGGTGTGGCATATCAAACTTACGTAAAGATCAAGCAATCAGTACATTTCTTGTTTCAAATTTGTTAAACATGTGGAGCAATTACGCCTTCTGGAACATTCCAGAGCAGAAAGAATATATGTATAATCCCCACTGACCAGCTGATTCTGACATAGGCCTTGTAGAGGCCTTATTGGTAAAGAAAGCAAATGGCAATGTTGGTGAACGAGGTCCCAACTTCGAAAGTTGCGCGTGGTGCTCAGGCACATTAGAACAGGTCCCTAAATAAGAACTACACAAGGCAAGTTATCCACATCTTGGTCCAAAAGCTACGGCTATGATACTTCACCTTCAAGAAACTATTGTCGGGTTCAGACGGCTACTAAGATGACAAGCTTAACATGGTATTTGCTTCTCCAGGCTACTGGCTGTTAATGTTTGAGGTATTAAATGTATTTCATTAGAGTTCCTCAATACCGATTTTAGTTTTAAACTTCTGATATAATTTTTTATTGTTAGTACCTTTCATCATCCTTGCAAGTAAACCTTTTCACCAAGGCGTACTTCCATGCAGGTGAGCCTCTTTATAAGAAGCTCAAAGAAGTATTTGGCGTGAAGAGCAGCTCGAGCATAATGCTTGGATTTAAGTGGATTATAGGATCCTAATTTTAAGTCACAACCTAAACACAAGTCTAGATCGGCCCGTCCTCCATCCGGATGGGAAAATCCATAAACAAATATACCCTTAGGAACAAAGAACAACATAACAAGATCAAGAAGACGAAGTACAAGCTGAAACACAAGCAGAAGAACTATCTTAGCCACCTAGGTTTCCAAGCTCACCACTAACTTAGGAAAGTGATTCACAAACTATGGTAAAAGCTTAGTCTTTAATTCTTATTATCTTTATTATTACAAAATTTTGACAAGGATGTTTATCATTATAGGGATTTTCCGTTCCTATAGCCAACACATTATTAACCAGAGAATCGGCTAGGAGCTGCCATAACTGTGTAAGAAATCAAATTACTAAGCTCTTAAAACCATTTACTTACATTATTTAATTATTTTCCATTAACATTTATTTAAATCTCATGGGATCTAGTAGTTCTAGCTCCAAGGGTTATCATTAGGCCCCCCTCCCCCCTTCACTCCCCAATGGTGTTCCATCCACATAACTATATTACGGACAACCCTAGTATGGGAAATGCATAGGTTCATCATCATCTTCTAGTTATCAAACAAGGAGGTAAGAAGCTTATCCAACTGTCTACTTTAGGTCAAGTTATGAAGGGAAAGGGCAAGGAAAATAAGCAATTAGTTGGGATGGGAAGGTCTAGTACTTTGATATGCTTTTTGTATATGATAAATTTAGTTGGCAAGACTCTACGATGTCAATATTTTGTTATGCAAATATTGACACCAAAGGGCTTTTGTTGTTCTCAGCTTCCACCAAGCATATACAACAAAGGTTTTGTTGCTATCAAAGAGGTTTCTAACCCCAAGACAACCCTCCTTTGTGGGGAAGAAAAGCTTTTCCCAAGAGGCCCGATGAATTTGTTTATGTTCAGAGTTGGACCCCAAAAAGAACCCATTGAACATCCTATGAAACCTATTAATGACAGATTTAGTGGCTCCTACTAGGGGTGTAAGTGAGCCGAGACAACTCGCGAGCCACTCGGGATCAACTCGCAAAAAGATCGAAATGGACTCGAGAGAAACGAGTCGAGCTCGAGCTCGAGCTACTCAAGTAGGTGTCGAGTTCGAGTTCGAGCTCATTGATACTCGGCTCGACAGGCTCGCGAGCTTAATTGAGCTTGTGTTAAATTACTAGTTTACCCTTTAGAGTTGACATAATTATAGATATATTCTAATTCTATAAGGTCCCCATTAACAACGATTTGTAGTATCATTAACACTTTCAATTTAAATGTATTTTTATATTTTATTTTTGCATGAATCGAGTCGAGTTGAGCCGAGCTCGAGTTTGAAAAAAATGAACTCGGTCGAGCTCAAGCCGAGCTCGAGCCTGAAGCCTTGTAGTCGAGCTCGAGCCTAGCGGTACTCGGCTCGACTCGACTCATTTACACCCCTAGCTCCTACCACTCTAGGCATGTAAAAATTGATCCGTCCCGCCCCAATCCGCTCTGATCCGAGGCCTTTGGGGCAAGGCAAAATATCCGTCCCGATGAAGAATGGGCACGCCCCACCCCGACCCGTCCACGGGGCGGGTCATGTCCCCCGCCCCGCTCCGCCCCTATGTATGTATAATTTTTTTTAAATGTATATTATGTATTATTATATAAATATATATACATATATACACACACAAAAATATAAATTATATATATGTATTTATAATATAAAATTTTATATATATGTCTAACTAATATATTAAATTATGACTAGATCGAGTAAATTTAAATAATTGGATTCCATTTTTTAATAATTAAATTTTAAAAAAATAAAAATATTGTAACAAAGCTAATATAAACCTAAAAATTAAAATCCTATTGACTTCCACAAAAAAAAAAAAAAAAAAAAAAAAAAAAAAGTCTTTTTAACAAAAAAAAAACTAATTTTTTTTTTAAAAAAAAAAAAAGGATAGGGACGGGGCGGGGCAGATCACGAGGCGAATTTTTTTTTCCCATGGCGGGGCACGGGGCGGGGCGGGTCAGAAAATCCAGAAACCCGACCTGACCCGCCCCGTTGACATGCCTATACCACTCTAAGGGTATACATAGGGATGAATTTTAGAACACTTTTAATGAGTTCTAACCTCCCCCGTATGCTTAAGAATAATTTGTCCCAGTCTCTAAGTCTGTCATTAATTTTTTCAAATAAGTCTTGAAATAACACATTCTTCACTCTACCTCTAAAAAGATGAATATCCAAGTATTTAAAAGGCAGTTTCTCTTCCACAAATTGGGAAAGTTCAAGGATTCTGTTTTTATTATAATTGGTAACAGATTTGCCAAAGATGACGGTACTTTTGGAATAATTGACTTTCTAACCAGAAGTCTTTTCAAAGAAACCCAAGAATTTCCACATTTTTTTAAATGAAGAAACCATAGCAGATGTAAATACCACATTATCATCAACAAAAGACAAGGAAGGCACTAACACGCCCCTTTTATTGAACTTCAATTTAGGATAAAGGTCAAAAAGTTCTAAAAGACCATAAGTAAGAATATTAGAAAAAAATAGCAAACAGACTAGGTGACAGTAGATCTCCTTGTCTAATGCCTCTATTGGATTTAAAGAATCGAGTGAGTGAGCCATTAATAATAAGAGAGAATCATGAATTATTAGTAGCATTAACAATATAAGATATGAACAGTGCAGGGAATCCATTAATATCAGGATTTTTTACAAGGCAGCCCATTCAATTATGTCATAAGCTTTTTGCAGGCCAATCTTTAAAATCATCTTTCCATTTTTTCTCTTAGCATTGAGCTCATGAACCATTTCTTGAGCAAGGATAATGTTATCAACAATGTCTCTAGTGGGTACAAATCCACTTTGAGCATTAGGGATCAATGTAGGGAGGAGAGGGGCTAACCTATTATTGACCAGCTTAGTTAAGATTTTATTCATAATTTTACACAGGCTTATAGGTCTGAAGTTTGCCCAGCCAGAAGGGTGACTTTTTTTAGGGATGAGGGCAATTGAGGTGCATGTAAAGCTTCTAGACATTGGCACACCTAGAAAGAATTCTTGAGTAGCCTCAAGGAGATCATCCTATATAATGTCCCAACAACACTAAAAGAACAGGGCTGAAAACCCATCTGGGCCAGCCATAGTGTCCTTATCAATGCTGAAGACAACATTATGCAACTAGGAGGAGAACAAAGAATGGCAGAATTCATCTCATTAATCTTAGGTTCTATGGTACTAAATATATCACTGTTCAAATCACAAAGTTTAGTGGTAAACATTTTTTCAAAGAAAGCACAAGCAGTTTTGCAGATTTGATCAGGCTCCTTAATAACCACCTCATCTACCTTGATTTCATTATCTTTTTTTTTTAAATCTTTTTTTCTTAACTAAGGCATGGAAATAGGTAGTATTGTTCTCCCCCTCCCTAAGTCATTTGTAGGCAGATTTCTATTTCCAGAAGGATTCTTCTAAGGTAAGAGCAAAAGTTAATTCTGCTTGCTTATGCTTTGGAGAAATTAGCTGGGAATCAGAAGGGTCTTCCAAGTAAACAGCTTCTTGGTCCATCAGTTGTTGTTCCGCCTGAGCAACCTTATAAAAAAATATTTCCAAACACCTCTTCGTTCCAACTTTAAAGACATGTTTTGAGTCTGAAAAGTTTATGTTGGATTCTAATCATTCCTTTCTGAAAACAGTGGAAGATTCCAAGAATCTTCTACTGTTTTCAGAAATGAATTATGCTTAGTCCAAGCATTGAGGAACCTAAATGAGGATTTGACACTCTGACTCACAGAAGAGATAGTCATAAGCAAAGGGCAATGATCAAAAGGCCCTTTGTGCAGATGCTTGACATCAAATTTATTAAAAAAGATCACACCATTTGGAAGATACCAAGGCTCTATCAAGCATTTCAAACACATGGTTAGCATGCCATATGTAAGAAAGGCCTGTAAATCCAACATCTTCCAACCCACAGTCAGTAATATCTTTATTAAATTCATCCATGGATTTAAATTTTAGAGCACCCCCACCCTTTTTTTCATCAGTAGCTAAAATAGAATTAAAGATATGATAAATATAGAATTGCACGTTTTCAACAAAATCGTCACTGAGTCATGTTTCAACTACCACTTGTATATTATATGAACTTGTTATGTACATTATTGTTTATGATAGATAATCACTGACAGAGGTCAAACCTAGTGGTCGATGAGAAGAGGTTACCTTATGCATCGTACGTACCCTAGCATCACCAAGATGTGCAATGTGTCATGGAAGACGGTGCACGAAGTGACGGTGGACCTGTCATTGGAGCCGTTCGTGAAGATCAATGACGAGTCGGCGTACTACTAAATGAAATCAAAATGATCTAATGCCATAAGTCATGGCTTGAGTATCTGTGTTCGTCACGATTTGGTTGAAATTACACGAAAAACCAAAACAATTGATTTTTAAGTTTTTCTTTTCGAATTTCATGTATTTATTATTTTTTATTATTTATGTCTTGTTATCATTAAAGGTGTTCCTTATTAAATTAGTGGTTGCGCTAAGAAATCCAGTGAGTTGCGAATAGTCGTTGCCCTTAAATAAGTGTTGATTAAAACACAACCTATAAAAAATCTTCAATTCTCTACTCCATCCAATTCCCCTCCAAATCTTCAAAAATATACAATTATGTATGACGTTTGAGAATTATATTTTGCATGAACGTCATTTAGAAAAAATAAAAATCTAAGAAGTACTTCAAAAGAAAAATATGAAAATTATATAACATGAGAAGTAATGTTTGTAAAATCATTTAAATTAGAAGAAAAATTATAAAATAAAATTTGAGAAATATTGTTGTGTATTAGTTTCTCATGTTTTTACTAAAATGAATAAATATAGATTGTGATAAATACTCATTATTTTAGATCACTTTTTGTCGTCTCATATGTATTTTTGTTGTTGTGAGGACTAAGGAAGATAACCGACATGAGTTAATATGTTTTTTTTTTCTTTTCTGTAAATATTAATGATAATTAAAACTATATTAATCTATGTGTAAAGTTTTGTTCGAGAGCAAACATCTCTACTCGCGCTCAAGAATATTAGGTAAACGAGACACATCATTGTTTGACTAAGATAAGAATCCAATGAAAAACTTAAATGTCTAATATATATTACTTAGAAATCTTGAAAAGTAATTTATATTTTCCCAAGCTGAAATGTGAGGATGTTTAATTGTAAGTGGTTTCTTTAATGATTTTCTCTATTTATTTCTAAAGACAAAATATTGAAAAGTGTCTCGTTGATATACACTAACACTTATTCTTTTTAAGATTCTTATTACAAGTATTAGATGTTTTAGTGTTCTATATATAAAGTTCCAATTATTCAATGGATAACTGTATGGGGCCATATTTAATACAAATGTCGTATATCTATGTTTCTTGTAGTGACAAAGTAAACTAAACATTATGTTAACAAAATGTATTGATAGACAAAAAAAAAAAAAAAAAAAAAAAAAAAGATGAAGATTAAAGAATTATAAATAGATTATGATAAAATATTGTTTGTGGAGTAAAGTATTAGAGATTAAGTTTTTTGCAACAAAGGAGAGCCTAATAATCGAGTTAAGTAGTGTTACTATTAGTCTTGAACTTGATCGATCTTGACTTGTTTAATTTAATATCGAAATGTATTTAAGTCTTTCAAGTTAATCTTAAATTAATAGGGCATTTGTCAAGGTTATAAACTCTTCAACACATCTTATAAGCTCTTGAAATGTTTTTGACAAAATAAGATATTAAACAACTTATAAGATGTAAAAATAAGCTCTTAAAATATATAAGTTCCCTAATCCATCTTATTTTTTAAAATCTTATAACTACTTCACGTACTATACATTTCATACACACTACTCTCACTTTACACACACCACACTAATTAAAATGTGTGTTTGATAGTGAATTTCAACAATGTCATAACTAAATCACTTCATTTAAATGCAAGCTTATAAAATCTTTTATTTAAACACTTTATTAACTTATAATCTTTTGAAACGACTTGTAAGAAAATAAGCTTAGTCAAACACCCTCCAAAAATTAGATGATATCATTGGAGTTATATTTAATTCCTTTGCACCAGTTTCTGTTTAAAAGTTTGCACCATTGTATGATTATCCCTTGGAAATGCTCTTGACTACGTTTTGCAGACACGGTTGAAGCACAATTTTATAAAATATCATTTGTTTTTGAAAAAAATATTGTTTTGGCCTAGGGGTATGTTTATGTATCGATGAAGTAAGACGTGAAAATTTTGATCATATGATAAAATATGGTAAAATTTATAAGATACTGACAGATCTTCCTTAAAAAATATCAAAATATATTAAATAATAAATAATAAATTATTTAAATTAAATTATCACGTTCCCCGTGAAACGAACGAACTGATCCATAATCAAATATGGTATAAATTCTTTGATAAATTGGACATAACAATGTGGGTAGAGGAGAATAATGGATATCGTGACCTATTGCAATTGCAAATTCTCATTTTTAAGAAAAGTAGGCTCACAGGCCACAATTTGTTGATTAACTGCAAATTAAGACTAAATAATTTGGATTTATTACAAAACCTGGCTGCCGTTGGTTGTTGAAATCAGCCAAGAAACATATGTAATCAACAATATGTAATTACTTTTGTATATATCGTGTAGTGGTACTGTTTAAAAGAAGCTTGGGCTAGGCATGGGTGTGCCCCAGGCCAGTTCTAAAATTAGAATATAGCTGCGGCCAACCCCACACGAAGGCCACCCACCTTCATAGCTCCATACACACACACATAATACATACATATACATATATACTACTATGGTATATAAATGTCTAAGTGGGTGTGTCGTGTGTGATATTTCTGCTAGCTTTTGTGTTCATTAAGCCAAGTTTGACTTTAAAGTAAAAATGGGTCGGCCGTCACCACAGGCCCACAACCCATCATGATGATTTACCAGAACACAAGATTTAAATTTAAATTCTAACGCTCCAATTCTGCGTAATTTTAATGTTTTTCAACTTTGAATTGGAAAATGTTGATCCTAAATTATCGCAAGATAGATAGTTTGAGTTTGTTCGTTGTCCCGCCCGCACCCCTTCTTAAGAAATCCTGAAGTTGTAGGCAGCCATAATAAATAAGGAGAAAGGATATATAAATAAGATTATTGGCAACTCATAATCTATTCTACACAAAATGGGGTTATCGTAGTGACATTAAATTGGAGAGGAGGCTTCAATAAGATTCTAGATCAATGGGTGCTTCCACCACAAGATTAGTGAAAAATCCGATATCAAATTTTTGATACGCAATTTATCCAGCGTACTAGTCAATTGTATGATTATCAGTTTAGATCTATTAGTTTTTTGCTTCGATTGTTTCATATCTCTTTATGTTGTTTCGACTGTTTCTTTTTGTCAATCAGTATTTATAGTCTTCTTGTTGATCAATGCCGACTGATGCGAACAAATCTAAAAAAAATCTAAAGTATGACTATATTTCTTATTTTCATATATATTGTTATTGTTATTCAATAGTTAGATTTAGATTCACCTTAGTCCATATTTTACTTTATAGGCACAATTCCGATGAATAAAATATTGACGCTTAAGTAGCCACACCTATTAACTCTATATGAGAATTAATATAATAATCGAAAATGGAGTTGGGAAAGATCTTTCTACCTATTATTAAACTATTCTGTATTAGTATATGATTTGGATGCTTGTAATTTGGATGATGATGTCTTCTAACATACTGAGTGACGAAGCTTTAATAATATACATAAGACATAATTACTAAAAAAAGATAATTAGACAGTGAGAAAAAAAGTTGTAGGGTGGGTGCTCTTGTCCTAACCTTGACTTGTAAGTCTTTAAAGGACTAGGACTAGGACTTGTGGCCCCGCCTGAATCGGGCTTTGCTACCAGATGTCTTGTGTCACCGGGCAAAGCATGATAAGGTAGTCTATTGTTTCCTCCTCTAACCCACATAACACACGACTTTAGTCTCCACTCCCCTCTAAGCTAGACGAAACCGTGTCAGCACCGAAATTAAACAAGCCTGTCATATGAAGTTTTTAACTTTAGGGAAAGTGCTTACTTGCCATAGCTTCTGCATTTTCTTGGTTGCTTGACTCGAACCTGCTCATTTTCATTAAGGTTTGAGAAACGAGTTACTGCAGCATGATAAGTAGTTTATATTGAATATTTTCTAGATTTTGTATATCGCCATATTCTCTTATCCTTCGATAACCGATCTCCAAGCGGAATATTCAAAATATTTTCCGCATCAGACACGTAAAACTTCTTGTAGACAACATTCTCATTCCATTGCCGCCTTCTTCATAAATGAACTCAGCCACCTTCTCGTCATCTCCTTATATTATCGAATGCAACAGTGGTCTATGAAACCCCTCTTTCGGAATCCATATATCCAGTTTCCACTGTACAGATCGCCCATCACCAATTCACCACGCACATCCATCATCAACAACCTCTCCTTGCATATAGTATACTTCTCCAAAGATAACTAGGTTGGTACCCTATTGTAACCTTGTCCAAATCAGTCTGAGGGAAATATCTTGCCTTCATAATTCGAGCTACTAATGAACTTGTATGTTGTAATAGTCCCCAATATTTTTTTCCAAGCATTGTAATATTGAAAAATGCAACTCCCTAAACCTAATCCACCTTGGACTGCATTATTCTATTCCACCCGAACCAATGAACCTTCTTATTATCCGCTGACGAACCCCAATAGAATCTAGAAGTTGCTCAATTTGTTGACACATTGTGACTGGCAAGAAGAAGATTGTTTTCAGCAGTACCTCTCTCCCCACTTTATTGAGAGATTTTCTTTCCAACTCTTCATCCTTCTTATGATTCGATTTAGTAAAACTTGGAACACTCTCCTTTTCGATAGGCCTATTAAAGATGGTAGTTCCAAATACTTGGTATATTGTTCGACCGTCTTTACTCCCAATAACTCTCCAAACTCCCTTCTCTGTTTAGTTATATTTTCACTAGACGCCAATTTAGATTTTTCCAAGTTGATTTGTTAACCCGATGCCATCTCGTAATCATGCAATATCTCTTTAATTTTCGAGCATTCAAGGTCATTGGCTCGAAAAATAAGATATTGTCGTCTGCAAAAAATAAGCGTGAGACCGATGGGGCATGCCTTGTAATTTTCAATCCCGTCAATTGCTTTATGTTTTTCGCCACCTGTAATAAAGCAGACAATCCTTCTACACAATAAATAAATAAGTATGGTGACAGTGGCTAGTAATGATATTGTAATGTATTTATTATTATTTTCCATAATTAGTTTAACAACTAAATTTGTCATAACATGACTACACATGGGGCGTGAATCTAAAAAAAATGTTTTAGGCTTAATATACACCGACATCTCATAAAAGAGTCATTTATTTGAAGATTTTTCTTATCCCAAAATAATAATCATATTTCAAAAACCAATATCATGTTTTACTAGTTCAAATAAAAAATACTCCCTCCATCCCACAAAAATAGGCTTTCTTTCAATTTAGTTTGTCCCACAAAGATAAAATACTTACTATAATAAGCACATCATTAATTGTTCATTTCCATGTGTACCCTGCATTAAAGTGTGTTGATATTCTCCACATCTATACTATATAATATAACAAAATCCGCCAAGAATAGTAATATCAACATTTTCCCGCCCAAAACAACACTGCTAATTTTGGAAAACTTTAATATTAGCTACATTAATTGGTTAAGCCTTATATAGGGTATAATTGGCTGCATTAACTGATATTATCTTATATATGTTAAAACATTCAAACCATTTAATTCCAGAATTACATTTAAAGTAGGTAATAAGTTAGAATTGATTTACACAAATCTCGCAACATAACCTTTTCAACTCAAACTCAAGGCAGTATATCATATTATAATTTTCAAAGATTATGATTGATAAGTATTCATATTCTGGGCTCGGTAATGAAGCCCAATTGATTTTTCTCCAGAAAGGTGAGGAACTATTGATTTTTCTCCAGGAACCATTGTATTTCAATCTGTGTAGTTTTGAGTGTCAGAGTTTAATAATAAACCTCTCGGTAGTAAAAAATGAATCCTAAAAAATATCATAAGTAGCTAAGAACAAACCAATTAAAAAGATATAACTGAATGTTTCTTACTCTTGAATTCTTGAACTCTTCCTTGAATCCCTTGCCTGACACTCCAAATTATGACAGAAGATGTATAAAATTTTATCTTTAGGTCCCCCTTTATAGTTGGAGAATTAAGATATGAGTTGAAGGGTGAAAATCCTCAAAAAATTAGGAAAAAATGCGTGTAAGACTCGACTCATATCGCATGGGCCGTGTAATGGGCTGGGTAACCCAAAGCTGCATTCTTCTCCAACTTCAATGGCGTCATATTTGGAGGTCTTATGGTTAGAATTTGGAAACAACTATCTATACTTAATATAATAACAAAATCCACTGAAATTGGTAACTTTGAAGTTTTCCCGCCCAAAATCTATTACCAATTCTGGAAATCACAATTTTTGGGATATAAAATTTAACCCAATATAAAACACAATTATTGGCAATAACTTGCCATATATTAGCCTAAATAAATATGATAAAGCTATTTGGGCTGATTTTGTCTGGGCCGAAAAAAACATATTTTCTTAAAATTATTTTCTTTTTATAAATTTATTGACTATTATTAATGAAAAATTATTTATGAAGACGGTAACTAATTTTTAACATTACAAATATATCCTCTGTCAACCGCATATTGCAATTCCAGCCTCAATCATCAACATGATTTCTATGGAAGGATGCTAGAGATATTCATACATTAAGAAAAATAAATATTCATTCTAATATATATTTTAGTCTTTAATACTTTTCACTGCACTTTTTTTCCATTAACATATAATTTTTCATATCTTATTATTTATTGATTGTAATATTTTATTATATTAAAATTATATAAAAATATAAAAAAATATTAATTTATTCATTTGCACGTATAAACCGTGCATCGCACGTGAATACTACTAGTTAATCAAATATATATAAACAATAAATGGGATGTGGAGATATAAAAGAATAGAGTTAAAATTTAATGCTTTAACAATAGTAACTACTATTTTTTATTCTGTATAAAAATAATTGTAAGTCCATCTTTGTGACGTGGATGGAGGAAAATTTTAAATTTCACAAATTAGTTAGTTAAATGAAAAATAAAATAACTTGTGCAAGTGTTTATCGATAGGTTTTGGAGTTGTACTTTCATCAAATTAACTAAAAATCAATAGTTATACATTTTCAAACAGAACTCTTTTATGGGGCGGAGAAAGTATAATATAATCCTACCTTGTGTAACAATGTCACTTGAAATGGTGTAGCCTAAAAAGAAGATATCAATATAACTAGTACTCCTTTTGTTCCTAAGCAAAAATCGCTATTTAAAAATCACTTTGTACCAAAAAACAAGTCATTCTAGCAATATATATATATATATATATATATATATATATATATTCTTCCAATAATGCCCCTAAATATATCTCTATGAGTCTTCCCAACTTCTTCTAATTTTATCATTAATTAAATCAATTATTCTCTCTTATTAGTATGTAGGAGAGATGGAGCAACATTATGATAAAGAAAAAATTTCTGGAAAAAATAAAAAATTTGAGGATATATAATAGAGATATATTGCATAGGCTGTAAATTTGCCATCCCCTAAGTTCTCAATTCTCTTTCAAGATCTAAAACGACTTTTATTTAGGAACAAAGGGAGTATCTTTTATAGATTTTGAATATAGCTCAATTGGTTGAGCATCTTGTAACCCAGATAATTGACTATAAATCAATTGCCACCGGCCTCTCCCCTGCCAGGACTTACTAAAAAAAGATGATTTTTTTTTTTTCCGTAAAATTTAATAGCAGTACTAAAATTAAGGGTGAGCACGGGTCTCGGAGATAATCTTATCTGTATCGATACCCGATTCGAAAGTACTTCGAACCAATAATAATTGTTGATTATTTAACGTTATCTGGTCGAACCAATCTGAATTTTTTTATTGTCAAACCGAACTGTCCGGACCCGAAGAACTGTAATAGAACTGGGTAGAATTGATTTCAAGGAAAAGATAATTTAATTCATTTTGGTGATACTTATATTATGTTAAACTTTCATAGGATTTAATTTATATTCATATATTATAATATTGAATAATTAATCATAAATTTTAGTAAATTTTAATAGTACATAATACTAAAATTTATTTCATCAAGTCCAAAAACCCTAACCTCCTTCCTACATCCTCTCCAGATCCCTAAAAATTTAGATTTCTTTCTCCTTCTTCCCCCACCCTCTAGGAGGATATGGGAATACTTCTAATATATTATTAATTATTATTTTTGATTTTATTTTGTCTTTATTTTTCTCTATATCTTTCTCTCCTCAACTTTGCTTTTTTGAGATTTTCCCCGCCTTTGTGCATCTTTCCACGCCTCGTGCGGCATCTGATCTCTGTTTTCAGATGGGTCTTCCTGCTGATCTTTTCCGATTTTCTATGAATTTTTCGGCTATGAAGGTGAGAGGCTTTACAGATTCCTTGTTTGTTGTGCATGCAATCACGGAATAAGTGGATTCTTTGAATGATTTTGGAGTTAGTGTGGATGAGATTTAAAGGCTCATGTATGGGCGTAATTTTCACAATTTCTCATATGTCTAGAGATTGTAATAGTGTTGCGCATTGTTTGGCGCGTTTTTCAATTCTATCAATCAGTCTATTTGGGTTGGACCAGACATCCCTTTTTTTGGTTGAGAATCTTGTACATCATGACTTTTGAGTAATAACTTATTAAAAAAATAGTATATAATACTACTATGTTTTAGGAATTCATAAAAGAATTTAGTCATTTGAGTAAATATTTATAATGAATAATTTTTAGAGAAAATACTATTAACTATATGCATATATATTAGTTAATATGTTTATAGTTTATATAAAGTTATACATCACACATAATATGTTTAAATTTACCTCTATTCAATAAAATGAATTATTATATCTAATATTTAATTATTTATATTTATAAAGGTAAAATTCATAAACTTGAATTCTAACACTTACTGCACTCAAAAGTAGCAGTGGCTCGTTGCTCGTTCTATTCTTCTTTGGTTTGTCATCTTTTTCGTGAAATTTTATTTTTTTATTAAAGTCAAAATTTTGATTTCGTTATAGTTAGTCATATTAACCTTACTTGTCCGCCTCATCTTTGTGATATTTTTTGCATCTAAAGGGACAAAAACTAGTACATAATTCAAATATTATTGAAAGTTACATCACAAAGAAGTTTATTAAAGAGAGCTAATACCTTTGTAATTTAATGTTATTCTTTTTTAGACGATAACTTACTTTAGTAACTTCTAATGTTTATGCTTAGGACTTCTTTTATGATATTACTTATAAGTTGTTTAATGTTGCCATATCTTTTTTTTTTTTTTTTTTTTTTTTTTTTTTTGCTTTTTTTAAAGAGGATATGGTATTGAAAGATTTAATATCCCCATTATATATTTTCCCTTATTTATTTGTTTATTTCTTGTAATCTTGTAAATTTGGTTAGGTAATATTTGCTTAGATTAGGCAAGCATAATTAGTGAAATTTTGTGTATTCTTAGCCTGTGTATATATGTATCTCAAAACTCTGGTGAATGAGTGGAAAAAGAAATATTCCAAAACATACCTCTGCACATGGTACCAGAGCAAGTGAAAGGTCAACTAGCTTCCGCATAATAATTTATTTCCATTCCCAATCAAATAATCGCTCATATGGCCATCAGTAGTAGTGCTATTCTCGGATTGACAGCTGACCAGTACTCCAAGTTAGTGGTTTATTTTAGCAAAAATAAAGACACTTCACATGTAGCACTTGAAATTAGCCCTTCTGCAGTCAATGTGACCGGTAGGATAAATAGCTTGAAACTTTGGTTGATTAACTGAGCATGTAACCTACGATAGCAAGAAACTTGAGATCCAGTCGAGTATTGAGACTTGTACACCCGTAATAAAATCAAATGGCCAAAGGTTGTTTTCTTGAGTGTCAGGGGTACGAGTTTGCCCAATTGGTTAAAATTAAATGATGTTTTGATATATCGAATTTCAAGTATATTTACTCTATATTAACAGATAGACGAGAGATTCAAATTGTGTTCTCACATTCTTTCCTGACTTCTATGTAATGCAATACTTACCTTTGAGGAATTTGATTGGAGACGGAAGGCACTATGATGGCTTTATTGCTTGGAGTCGATAGCCAAAGAAGGTATGGCCATGTCCTTCACCGTTGATTCAAGGGTTTGGCATGAGAGACTAGGGCACACGTCAAGTATAAAATTGCAGTATTTTAATGGAATGACAATAGTTTTCGAAAGAATGGTAAACATTGTGACTCTTGTTTGAGACCGAAAATGACTTGACTCCATTTTCTATGAGTTTTATTCAAACCTTGTTTTGAGCTTATACATTGTGACATTTGGGGTAGTTAACGCACTACAACATATTCGGGTGCACATTCTTTTTTATCTCTGGTTGGTAATTTTAGTGGAGATGTCTGTGTGTTCCTTATGAAACGAAATTCTGAATGCCTTACTTTTTAACCACGTTTTGCAATATGGCGTGCAATCAGTTTGGGAAGAGTGTCAAAAGAGTTAGAACTGATAATGGAGTTGAGTCTCAATCTAAATGCATGATAGATTATTATAATAATGGATTTTTTCTTGAAACATCTTGCACGAACACGCCCCAACAAAATGGGGTAGTTGAATGAAAGCACGGTAACATTTTAGAAGTGGCTAGGCATTATGTTTTGAGACAGGTTTACCTATAAAATTTTTTTTTGGGGGGGAGGGAGTGTGTCTAAACAACGACTTATATTATTAATCGATTACCCTCTAGAATTCGAAAGTCTAAAACATCTCATGAAATTTTATTGGAGAAAGTGGCACAACCACGTCTAAGATAAGTTGTGTTTTTTTTTTTTTTTCCTCCCTTTTAATCTCAAGGAGGATAAGACACTTATGAGAGGATTAAGAGAGAGAAAATTAAAAGAAATTTTTGCCGAAAATTGTGAGAGAGCCACCTGTTTTTTCCTACTTTCTTGCGACCTTCTTTTAGTATTAAAGGTTGATGTGTTGACTTCTATATTTTGTCGAGCACTTGGTAGGTAAAAATAAATGAGACTCTAGTAAGAGATTTCTAGAATATTTGAAATTAATTGACTAGTTAATTTCTGTTTATCGTCGTATAGGCAAATATAATTGTTATGTGATTGATTAATTGGGCATAATTGATTACACTAGTCGAATATTTGTATATAAAGAGTGTTTTTTACATTCTTGGAGCACAAATTAACTTATTGTGCTCTCAAGTTGCAGATATGCCTCCCAAGAGGACAAAGAGGGCGCAAGTGGGTTAATCGAACTCATCTATTCACATATGTATGAGTCGAAGCACTATGAGATTGTGTGCTCGGCTGCTGGGAGGGATCTTTAGAATAAACTGGCCTAGAGGATAGTGGCCACATGATACTCGATGGTGCTCACTACACGCACCTTGCTTATTGATAACGACATGTGGGCATTGCTCGACCGAATCTGATGGCAAGAAGTCATGGATGGTGAGTCGTATGACCTAGTCATAATGAATCATTAAAACATATAATAATAATTGCACCTATCTCGATGGTTATGTATTAGGTGTAATATTTTTCATAAATCGTAGTACTATCATTAATGTGGCATGGAGCGCTAGCGTACATAAGTCGTTAATGATAAGTATTTACTGGTTGCCAGGATTGATCAATTAATTTTGGAAAACACATGATTTAGTATGACAATCCTATTAACGCTAAGGCTAAATGCTTAAATTGCAAAATAATTATATGTAACCCATGATAAAAAAAATGTAGTTGGAATCCATTAAATCCCTTGGACCAGAGCCAGATAGTTTAAATTTCTCTATATTTTTAATTTCTTTTTTTTGCATGTTTTAGTTACTCTTAAGATTTTAGATTAGTTAGGAAAAACCATGCAAACCACTATAATGTACCAAAACTTTATAGACATATATTTTTTTTAATATTTTGGTATTTTTTATTATTCTGATCATTCGCATACCAAAATTTCCATCACGATATATGTATTTAATTTTCATACTATATTTTTTAGTACAGAGTACATTTAATTTTTTTATATATCGTGTTAAATATTCTATATATCGGATAACGTTGTTTTCTTTTTCAGGACGAATAAGTTCAAAAGCTAGGCTTTAATTAAAACAATCAAGTCTCGAATTGCAAAATTCCAAATTTCAGGCTTTGCCTTAACATATTTTGCTAAAATTGGGTCTTCCTGAAAAATTTACTTGTTATGTGTATTTTTTTTAATTGCTTGTTGTTTTGTGTATGCTCATGTGACACCATGGCGGGGGCATGCGTCTATGTGTAACGATTAGAGGGGGGAGCATGAGTCTATGTGTAACCATTAGAGTTGTCAAAACGGGTTGGCGGGGAGGGACAAACTCAACCTGCCAGAGCCCACCATTTAGTAAGGAGTAGGTGTCTTGTACACGAGATTCGTGCAATTTGGATCATGGGCAACTTTCATGAAAATGTGTTAGTGTTTATGCTGAAATATATTACTTGTTTTTAAGAAAGTATCATGTTATTAAAGTATTAACGTTTACGCTGAAATGCATTACTTGTTTTGGAAAAAGGTAATACCTTTCTTTAAAACAAGTAATACATTTCAGTATAAATAGTGATATATTTTCATGGATCCACTCTTTAGCCCAAATTGCACAGATCTAAGATTTATGCACCTGATGTATAGGAGACTTGTCTTTGACGAGATGAACCGCAAAATTGACGGGCTACTAAAACCTTGACCTAGTCCACCACAGGCCAAGAGTTGGGGGCAGACCAACGCACCTTATATATAACATGAGCTATAACTTACGATCGATACAATGTAAAATTAAAGTAGCAAAAATCTAAAAAGAATATACTTACTACTTAATTTAACAGTTAGACAAACCATATTCTTATTCATCAGTCATTAATCAATACATATAAAAATAATCTTCAAAGTAATTAGATTTGTCGACAAGTTGTTGCATCGAATCAAAATAGCCAACTGAAAAATAATAATCTTACATTCACCCAATCATTGTTGATAGTGGAGAATTGAGAAAGTCGTCTATCACTCGTTCTTCTCTGCCAACTACCTCTACCAGCGCCACTGGGCTATTATGGGATATGAAGGAAATTCTTTTTCTTCGGAAATGATGTGGTAGTGGTAATTGATAAATGCAAAGTAGGAGTAATTGTGGGGCTAGAGTTTAATCTTAATGAATTAAATGACATAAAAATAAAAATAAAAACATAAAGAAGTTGGTGGGTTGGTCTACCCCAATCTGCCTCCGACCCGTAAAAGCCCCAATCTGCCACTTAGCAGGGTATAATATACATGGGTCAACACATCTATTTTACAGGATGGGCCAGCTCATGAGCCCCGACTCACTTTGACAGCTCTAGTAACAATGTGTTTTTATGAGAGATTGAAAAAAAGTTAAGTTGACTAAGTTGTGAAAAAAATATATTCAATAGAAAGTAACTAAATTTTAAAATAATATACATATATATATATTTGTCTGAATTTTTTTATTATGGTTGAATTTCAAATCTATCGTCGTGGTCAATGTATGAATTCCCATTTTGGAAAGTAGTGTAAGTAGTTTAGGATTCCCCTATCATAAAATCATTCATAAATTATCCAAATCAACTGAGAAATGGAACAAAATAAAGTTACTTCATACTCCGTATAGGGACCCCACAGAAGCTGGAGTGTGAAGTTGGCATTAGTAATCATAAATGCCACACTTGTATTGTAATACACAAATATTGGAAAGATCCCTTTCTTGGGAAACAGAGGGAGGACTGAGGAGAGAGACTAAAAGCAAAATTGTCGAAAATTCTTTGTTACACGCCATACTCCACCATGGCGTTAATTAATTAACAGTGACTGTGAAAATTTGATAAAGTGATAAAAATGGTAAAAGCAATTTAACTCCATTTGGGGGTAGTGGGATTGTTGTTGTATTTATTAGCAGTAGCAGTAGCAGTCCACAAAAGTGGATACCGTAGGGAGAGGCCCCATAGCTCTCAATCATATGAGTGTTGAACAATGCTCACTACGCATTACAGAGAGATGTGGAAAATGAGAAATAATAGCAGAGAATTTTTGTGAGCTTTTTTGTTATCTCCATTTGCGTGATTGGCGAAATGGGCGGAGAAGGTGGTGGCGCGTCCTGGAAGTTGAAGAAAGCCGCCAAGAAAATATTTGTTCAGACATGTGCCTCTTTCTGCCACAGACAACAAACCCATGTCGACACCTCCTCTGCCACAACTGTAACTCTCTCTCTCTTACACAACCACATTCTTGATAGGGGCAGCCTTCAATTAGCTTCTTCTTTTTTCTTGTAAATTTTATTTTCCAAGAATCTCAGTGAGCTGCTGACATTGTCGTGTGATGTTATCAAGCTGCAAGATTTCTGATATTCTCCAATGAATTTGTTTTCAGATATCTGGTGATTCACCCAATTATTCTTCTCTGCCGGAGAATCCAAGAAAGAACATTTCTTGCAAGAAGATCTCATCAGAAGCTGCAAGACAACCCAATTCAAGTACCAGCCCTTCTTCTAATAAGGTACCCCCTTTTCCCTTTCACAGATTTTATTTCATTCAATCACATAATTGCATGATTAGCCTTCTACATTTGATAATGTTCACCTCAATTCCTTGAAACCAGAGCTTGATTATCTACATAATCTTAGTGCCTTTTCCTGCTAAACCAAGAACTGGAGGTTGTAATTTGTAAATGTAAAATCTTGTGCAATTATGAGATTACTCTGATATTAGTTTGTAATTAAAATATAATTATAACTCACTTTCACTAAAATGTAATGAAGGAAGACCACTTGGTTTGACAGAGGAGTTTCTTAGTTATTTAATGAATTATCCCTTGAATAAGTGTTGTCGGCGCCTAAGCGTAACCAGACACAGTCATCCCTGAACTGAAGTTAATATTGGTCATAAAAGAGTTTCTCTGATTTGTCTAATTTCATTCCTCAAATTGTGGATTCCTTACCCGATTTCTTCCATTCTTTTGGCAGACTTTGTGCGCGATATGCCTTGATCCTTTGAATTACAGCTCGGGTAGCAGCCCAGGCCAGGCCATATTCACAGCCCAATGCACTCACGCGTTCCATTTCGCTTGCATTTCCTCCAACGTTCGTCATGGCAGCGTCACTTGCCCCATTTGCCGCGCCCATTGGACCCAGCTACCTCGCAACTTGAACTTACGTTGCTCTCTCCACTCCAATAAGGCCGATCCAATTCTCCAAATCCTTGATGACTCCATTGCCAATTCTCGGGTCCATAGACGCTCCTTTCTCCGTTCAGCCCGGTACGATGATGATGACCCAATCGAGCCTGACCACACCAGCAACCAACCCCGTCTCCATCTCTCTCTCCTGACACTCCCTCTCACTCATCCCAGCTTAAATCCGTGCCCATATCAAGCTTCTGCTTCATCTTCAATAGCAGGGTCACCACTTGCAGCTCAACGGTTGTCTTCAGCTGGGGAAACTCCTTTTCTGTGCTCTCCCAACAACAGAGCTTATCTTAGTGTGAAACTAGCCCACCAACCGGCAACTGATCTGGTCCTGGTTGCGTGTCCCAATGGGCCCCACCTGCGGCTTATGAAGCAGGCAATGGCCCTGGTGGTTTTCTCACTCCGCCCCATGGATCGGCTGGCCATTGTTACGTACTCTTCTGCTGCAGCGCGTGTCTTTCCACTCAGGCGCATGACCTCATACGGAAAACGGGCTGCATTGCAAGTCATTGATCGGCTATTCTATATCGGCCAGGCAGATCCAATGGAAGGGCTAAAGAAAGGAGTGAAGATACTCGGAGATCGCGTCCACAAAAATGCTCAATCTTGCATCTTACATCTGACTGACACTCCATCACGGTCCTACCATCAGTTTGACATGGAAGTTCCTTTCATGATCCACCGATTCCACATTGGGCTTGGTTTCGGTGCTTCAAACGGGATCATCATGCAAGAATTCGAGGAATTCCTTGCACGAACCCTAGGAGGAGCGATCAGGGATATCCAGATGAGGATCGATGAAGGGACGAGGATTGTTAGGATTGAAGAACTGAGAGGTGGGGAGGAGCGGAATATACCGATATATATTCCCGATTACGGGCCCATATGCGTGGAGTATAGTTATACGGAAGGTGGGGATGGTGAATGCATACAAACGGGTGAGATTATCGTAGGCATGGGAGATAAAGGAGATGGAAGTGAGAATGGAGATAGTGTATCAATTGGTGGAAGAATGAGCAGTGCAGAGAACTGGGATTATCATGATCCTATCATGGCTAGAAGATGGGCTAAGCATTTGCATGGCTATAGGCTGTAGATTGTTTCATATATTCATTGTACTTCTATATACAAACCTACTTCACTCATTTCATTCAATTTATTTGGTAGGGTTTCTTCAGTTCATGCCTCTTATTATTTTTAACAGTCCTTCCCAGTACCATAATTGGAGTTAACCGTTTCTTAATTGTCATTCAATTCTCAGCTCTGCTTGTGCAATATATGAAAGTCCAAGAACTAATATCACCCAACTTTATAGTCATCCACAAAATAGAATCTGAATAAGCTCTAATTCAATCCAAATAGAGAATTAATTGATGAGCATGAATAGGTCAGGCCAGTCCGGGCCCATCATCTAGCCACTGCCATTTGTCGAATTGGGCTGGCCGGCCCAAAATCTTGTTGGGCCGAAAAATTCTGAGCTTGGATCATTCATTCATTTGAAATACACTCAAAATTTGTCGGTTAGTCTCATCATACCATTAGCCCATCGTATCAGGCATATTAGGCCCAATGCTACTTTGGACGAAGATTACTGCAACCCGCCTGCCTAAAATGTCAGCCGGTCTGGTATACATTGGGCCGAACTAATTTTTCCACTTCTACCAAAGTATACTTTAAGGTATCAAACGTGAAAACAAGTTCGAAGTTGTTTAATATGTTGCAGAAGCGGGTCTTAGGCAAACTTATCGTAATAATGAAAGCAGATAAGTAAATAGAAGCATAATGACAGATGGGTTGAGATACGAAGCAATGCCTTGATACAACCATAAAAGCATTCTGCACAAGAACAGGAAGTCATCATACATAAAAAGCTTTTTATAGGATAATAAAGAGACACTAGTACAAGAATCCATAGTTGTTACGTTGCCATGTATGTTCTGCAATTCTCTCACTACCAAAGGTTTGCATTCCAAATTATGATGCATCATTTAGGAACTCAAATTGTATTGACAAAAGTATCATTTACAGGTTGGCATTCTGTTATGTAGACAATCAGGATGGGTTTACATTCTCCATTTTGAGGAAAAAAAGCTGGGGGTTTGAAGGATTACTTCTATACGATTCACACCGCGATAGTTTTTAAACACTTTTACTTATCTTCAGTAGTTTTTGTTTTAACTGAGTAGTAGAAGAGGAAGTCTTCCCATTCCATCTTTGAAAACTTAGACAAGGTAAGCATCAGTAAGAAAACCATAGTAATCAGCTGCATAAGGAGTATCACAATTTTCGCTAATGACAAATTCCTTTTCCAAGATCTCTCATCTACATAATCATTTGCCAACCATCTAACAATTGTACACTAAACATAAAATGTGTTCTCACAAATAACATAAGCAGTCACCCAAAACAAGAAGGCGCATAGGTACTCCATGATAAACATTTTGAGGAGGAAGAGGAAATGTGCTAAAAAACTTCTATTTCAAGATCAGAACAAGAAGCCAGTGGCAACCCTTCAAATCACATACTAACCAATGTATATTTCCATTTACATATGGCCTACAGAAACTATCCGCGTAGTTAAGCGGAAGACCGGGTCGAATGTATATCTGACACGCTATGTTAGCAACTTCTGGCAATTCATATGTGTCTTCCTCAATTGTACGTCAATGGAAAAGCATAAGTAATGACAAAAGCTTGAGGAGAATGAAGCTGGATAAGGTCACAAACTCACAATACATAAAGACCATTAGGCATTGGATCACACAAAAGAAACAAACCATAAGCTGAACAAATCATCCATCCACGAAATGGGAGATTTAACTTGGCAATAAGGTTATAGTGAAGGTCATCATGTCCAACAACGGGAGTATCTTCAAATTCAAGAATTTTGCACCTCAACTGACTCTCACACTCGCAGGCAACCACCCCTGCGACTGATATATCCCATGACTGCATTTGCTATGACCTAGTGAAAGAGGAAGGAAAGAATTCCACAGATACATTATTGAAACTGGTCAACTTATGAACTAATAATAAATTTTGTTGGGCACGCGGTACACATAAGACATCATCTAATTGATACATACAGCCAGGAAAGCGAATTAAAGATTTACTAGTATGAGATATCGGCATAGAGGACCCGTCGGTGAGATTGACTTCTCAGTTCCAGCGTATTCGGAGTGTAGGATAAATCCCAAGATCATATGTGATGTTATGGGAAGCACCATAGTCCAACATCCACGAGTTCGGTGGGGAGAATGTGCTGGGTGTACGAGCCATATTCGTCGTGGCTTGGGCAGTGTCATTTGGAATCTGGCACAATTGGCAAATAACAGTGGGTGTATTAAAATGATTAAGATTGGGGTTTGGATACCTGTTCTAGTAGCCCATTTTCTTCGGACCCCCACAACAACTAATTTGGGATCTTCCATTGGCAGTATAATGAATCACGTTAGAGGAACCCGAGTGCGAGCGTTGAAGGTTGGCAGTTTGTGCAGGATTGGCGGAAACCACCAGATCTCGGGTGGCATTATCAAGGCTCTGAAGAAAGGCCTCCTGAGCAACTATCATGTCAAGGAGGGACGAGAATGATATGGAGTCCGGTTGGGCGTGAATGGATGCCACATGTTAGTTTATATATTAGCACTTTATGTATTCTAGTAGCTTTTATTTGCCGTACTTGTTTTCCTTGTCCCACATAGGATACTTACTTTTCCTTTCGTTGTCTATGACTCTATATAAAAGGATCTTTATGCCCTTTATTCTTTAATACTCAATACATACAAACTGATGGGAAGAATTTTGGGTACTGGAGTTATGTATGATAAATTTCTTGAAGAGGAAGGGGCTGTGAGATTATGTTTCTGGAAAGGCTGTATGCGCTAAATCTGATGATGAGAAATATGATGAACTATTTCGTATTTGGGAAACAAACAATTCGAATAGTATAACTTAGGTTAACAATTCTGTTGAACAAAGGATTGGGGTTCAACTAGCTAAATTTAAAAATGCAAAGGAGGTTTGGGATTACCTGTCAAGATTGTTTGTGCAGAATAACTTTGCTATTAAATATCAGCTGCAATCGGAAATCCGGGCATTAGTTTAAAATGATTTGGGGATTCAGGATTATTTATGTGCTATGACAGCTCTTTGGGATCAGTTAGCTTTAACAGAATCGGTTGAATTTCAAGCTTGTACTGCTTATGTGAAGTGTAAGGATAAAGACCGACTTGTCCAACTTCTAATGGGTCTTCGTCCAGAATTTGATAATTTTCGATCAGGCATTTTGCACCGAAAGCCCTTGCAATCTGTTGAAGATGTGGTAAATGAACTCATGGCTGAAGAAACTTCTTTGAATTCTCTAAAGGGGGTACATGTTGCTTCTAGTTTGGTTTTGGCAGTTCCCTCATCAGCCCCTATTCTTGTAGCTTCCATAAATCCGCACAAGACTTCTGTTGTTGGAAATTGTAATTATTGTAAGCAACTGGGTCACTGAAAGAATCAATGTCCCGAATTGCGAAAAGGGTTCGGTTGGAAGACCCAACAGTCGGGGCAAGGTTGGAAACCTCCATATTTGAAATCACAAGGACAAAAACCCACACAACAATACCATGGTGGGCAGCAGAAGCAGTACTTTGGGGGACAGTCCAAATCGACTTCAGCTGCCTTGGTGCCTTCCACGGATCATCCTGGCTCTACTGTGAGTACAGATTCTGTAACTGATCAATTTCAGCAGTTCCTCGCCTTCCAACAGTTTCAGAATTCGACTCGGTCTAATGCACATGCTCTGTTTGTTCCATGTCCCTCACCACCGTTTCTTGGATCATGTATCACCTCATCCTCTTGGAATTAGATTCTGGAGCAGGAACTCACATGTCTCTTAACCCTTCTACCTTCATATCTATGTCTTGTAATACCCCACCCACCACTGTTGTGACTGCTGATGGCACTCCTATGCCATTAACAGGCATTGGAACTGTTCATACCTCCACCATTTCCTTACCTGATGTTTATTGTATTCCTAAGTTATGTATGAATCTTGCTTCTATTGGTCAAATATGTGATTTTGGATGCTTTGTTGGTTTTCTTTCATATTCTTGTTATGTGCAGGATCTAAAATCCAAGAAAGTGATTGGGACAGGGCGTAGAAAGGGGAAATGTCTCTATGTTTTGGATGAGCTACATCTTCCTATCCATGCTGCAACTATGCTTGTAAATTTGTTTGCTTTTGATTTGACATCTTCTTCTTCTAAATTTTATTTGTGGCACTCTAGACTTGGTCATGTATCGGGTCCTCGTTTACGCTTTATGTGTAAGTCTGGTGTTCTAGGAGACTTACCTTCTGATGACATTTCTGATTGTAGTGGATGTAAAGTTGGAAAATTTTCTGCTTTGCCCTTTAATCTGAGTACATCTACCTCATATGCACCTTTTGATCTGGTTCATTCTGATGTTTGGGGGCCGGCACCTATTCCCACAAAGGGCGGCTTCAGATATTATGTTTTCTTTATTGATGATTACACTCGTTATTGTTGGGTTTACTTACTTAAGCGTCGTTCTGATCTTGTTCATACTTATGCTGAATTTCAAGCTTATGTGAAAACTCAACACTCTGCCACTATTAAATGTTGTCGAGCTGATTTTGGGGGAGAATATACTAGTGGTGACCTTTTTGGTATTTTCAAAGCTGATAGTACTATGTACTATACATCAATCATCTTGTACTGATACCCCACAACAAAATGGAGTAGCCGAACAAAAACATAGGCATATTATCGAGACTGCTAGATCCATGCTTTTGTCGGCTAGTGTCCCTAGCGAATTTTAGGGAGAGGCTGTTCTTACTTCTGTTTATCTTATCAATAGAATTCCTACTACTCATAACTCTGGGATCTCACCTTATGCTTGGTTGTTTGGTCAAACCCCTCTATATTCACATTTAAGGGTTTTTGGTTGCACTTGTTTTGTTCTTTGTCCACATGTTGAACGCAATAAGTTATCTTCTCGTGTTGCTATATGTGTTTTTCTTGGATATGGGATTGGGCAGAAAGGTTATCGTTGTTATGACCCTGGTTCTGGAAAATTGTATGTGTCTCGAAATGTTTCATTTGTTGAGCATGTTCCCTTTTTCTCTATTCCACCCACCCCTCATGATATGTCAAATCTGATCTTCACCATATTGATCATTTTAGTACTGATTGTGCATCTGATACTCCACCTACACCTTCTGCTTCTCCTAACGTCTCCTGCAGGTCCACTAACATAGATACTACTTCCCCTCCTATGACTGCTCAAGAACCTCTTGAGATTGCGGATCCAAACCCACCTCGCTATCCTAGACGTGCTCGCAAATCCACCCAGGTTTCTGATTTTGATTATTCCTGTTATTCTCCATCTTTCGTTTCTTTTCTTGTCAACATTAATTATGTTTGTGATCCCACCTCCTACTCTGAGGCAGCCCGTGATCCCCTTTGGCAAGAAGCTATGAATGAGGAATTGTCTGCTTTGAACAAAACTGGTAGTTGGGATTTAGTTTTTCCATCTCCTGGTCAGAAAGTTGTTGGTTCACAATGGGTGTACAAGATTAAAACCAGGTCTGATTGTTCTATTGAGCGATACAAAGCTCGTTTGGACACTAGGGGCTTTACTCAAGAGTATGGCATGGATTATGAGGAGACCTTTGCACCTGTTGCTAAGATGACCACTGTCTGAGTTCTTATTGCAGCTACTTCTGTTCGACATTGGCCTTTTTTTCCAAATGGATGTTAAAAATGCATTCTTGAATGGAGATCTTAAGGAGGAAGTCTACATGGCCCCGCTACCGGGCGTTTCTCATCATCCAGGGCAAGTGTGCAAGCTCAAGAAGGCTCTCTATGGTTTAAAACAAGTGCCAGAGCTTGGTTTGATAAGTTCTCCATTGTTGTATTGTCGCTTCGTTTTACTCAGAGTACCAATGACTCTAATTTATTTGTCAGATCCTCCCCTGCAGGTCATATTCTGCTCTTGTTATATGTTGATGATATGATTATTACAGGTGATGATGCTAAAGGCATTACATGCCTTAAAGATACTTTATCTCATCAGTTTGAGATGAAAGATTTAGGTCATCTTCGCTATTTATTGGGTATTGAGGTAGCTTATTCTAAAAAGGGATATCTTCTCTCTCAGTCTAAGTACACCAAAGATATTCTTGAACAGGCTCGTCTCACAGATACCCGTATGGCTGACTCTTGATGTGCATATATTATTCCATATTTTATATCCATATTCCCTTATTTTTGGTTGATTATTATTCTTTATTGATGTTAATTAATTATCTTTTCATGTAGGAGAATAGTAATTGGACTTGGAGCAAAATTGGGCTTAAATTAATATTTTGGGCTGAAAAGTGAAGAAGCGGGCCGAGATAGAGAGAAGATGGGTTTGGATTTGTTAAAGTCTTCAATTTTATGAAGAAGCCCATCAAGAGCTTTATTTAATTAGGCTTATTATTTCTTTTATGTAATTGTCTAGATAATATTTAGATATTTCCCTTTAGAGATAAGGTTGGATATTATTAAGATTTGATTAGGAGTAGGAATAGGAATTAATAATTCTTAGCATGATTTTAAGAGGAGACGCTCACAGTCCAGTACAATAATTCCAATACGCGCTCTCTCTCTCCTCTCCCAAAAAAATCACGCCACCTTCTTTCTTTTTCTCCTAGTTTTCATCTTTTGCTCTCTACGCTTTGTTGAAGACCTTGGATTCCATCTTCAGTAATTAAGGTTATTTTCTGGTTCAAGGGTTGATTTCAATTATGTTATTGTGAGGCTATGCGTTTTAACTATTCTTGTTAATTTGAAGTATTTGTAGATTCAAGCTTATTTATATAGGAATTGTTTATTTGATTGAATTGACAACTCAATTGATTATTCAATTTCTTACGGCTATTCATGAATTCATGATCCGTAATTGTCATGAAGGATTGAACCATAGTAGCAATAGGTTGAATTAATCGTGCTATCATAATTAATTTAATCTAATTGAATCTACAAGCTAATTATTGATAGTTGCAGCTATCTCGACTATTAGTAATTAGGTTTAGTTGTTTTCATAAATCGTAATGCTATCATTAACGTGGTATGGAACGCTATCGTGCCCAACTCGTTAATGATAAGTATTGATCGGTTGCTGGGATTGGTCAATTAATTTAGGAAAACGCAAGATTTATTATGGCTATCCTAATAAATCTTTGGTTGAACTATTTGAATTGCAAGAAAATATATATGTGAGCCTATGATCAATAATATAATTGAATGTCAACACCCTTGGATCAGAGTCAGGTAGTATTTGATTCGTCTTTATATTTTAATTATTCTATTTGCATGTTTTAGTTAATTATTAGATTCTTCGTTTAGCTTAGACAAACAAATAAAACCTCCCCTGTTATTTCTTATTTTCACTTAAAAGAAATTAATCCCTGTTCCCGGTGGATTCGACCCTACTTACCACTATACTCGTTATCTGAAAGTACGTTATTTAGTTTGGCTGTTTGACACCCATCAACTCTCCTCTTGAAGTCAATGTTCGCTACGCTCCTACTGATGGAGAACCTTTCCCTGATCCTACTTTGTACCGGTTTATTGTGGGTAGTCTGGTTTATCTTACCATTACGCGTCCTGATATTGCATATGTTGTTCATATTGTCAATCAGTTTATTTGTGCTCCTACTTCTGTTCACTGGGCTGCGGTCATGCGTATTCTCCGTTATCTTCGGGGAACACTTTATTAGAGTCTCTTGTTTCCCTCTACATCACCCTTGGAGCTTTGTGCCTTTTCGGATGCAGATTGGACCAGTGACAAAACTGGCCGGAAATCCACTACTGGCTACTGTGTTTATCTAGGAGATTCACTCATCTCGTGGAAAAGTAGGAAACAAGATGTTATCTCTCGCTCTTCCATTGAGGCTGAGTATCGTGCCATGGCTTCTACCACTTGTGAGATTGTGTGGCTACGATGGTTATTGGCTGATATGGGTGTTTTTCTTGATGGGCCAACGCAGATGTATTGTGATAACAAGAGTGCTATTCACATTGCACACAACACTGTCTTTCATGAGCGTACCAAGCACATCAAGATTGTTGTCACATTACTCGATATCATCTCGAGCAAGGTACCATTTCCTTTCCCTTTGTCTCGTCTTCGATGCAGCTTGCAGACTTCTTTACGAAGGCGCACACCCTCCCGCGTCATCGGTTCTTTCTTGGCAAACTCTCGATGTTTCTCACGACACCATCGCGAGTTGGGGATGTTAGTTTATATATTAGCACTTTATGTATTCTAGTAACTTTTATTTGTCTTACTTGTTTTCCTTGTCCCACATAGGATACTTACTTTTTCTTTCCTTGTCTTTAACTCTATATAAAGGGAGCTTTATGCCCTTTATTCTTTAATACTCAATACATACAAATTGATAAATGGTTTCCCTCTTGTGCTTGTATACCTATGGATTATATAAAATATAACACCACAATATCTCAAAAATTTGGCCCGAGGTCGTTGATGGCACAAAATGGTAAAATCGTCATAAGAAATGGGGTGTCGATGAGAGCCAAATCATCAACCTTCGCTTTGAGCCAATGCAGATTTTCGGTGATTGTTTGATCCTTCCGATTGGACATATGATTTGAGTTGCCTGACAGGAGTTCGAGAAAGACTAACAAAAATGTGGTTAGGAGTGTCCCATGCATCTTGTGTAGTGGTGACAGAAAAGGCAAACGACGATACCTCTTCTGACAAGGAGCTCATAATCGTGGCCAAGATAAACTAATCCTGTTGAAACCAGTGCTTGAATTCAAGCGAGGTGCAGGGAGGAGCAGGTTTGTCGCTATTAACATATATTGTTTTAAAATGCTTCTCCCTTCTATCATACATATATAAGAAAATATTTGTTTTAATGTCCATACATAGATTATGAGCAGTATATAGGGTTAATTTCATAATGTAGTCTAAACTATTAGTCATTTTTCAATTTTTAGTCTAAACAAAAAAACATCGATTCAAACTTGTATTTTTTTTATTTTTTTTTTGCTTTCAAACCATCAAAATGATGGGGGGATTAAGGCAGCTCCCCAACCTGTATATTGCAGAACTCAAGGTTTTTACAATAAGCAAATGACAACTATTACATTTGGTACACTAGGAGGGAAACCTAAAACATGGTAGGCCCAAAGCATCAATAGTTAAAAAGCCACGAAGGCTTTTACATTCAGATATATCATCGAACTCAATTCTGCTTTGCTTCTTAATGGCCAAATTCACCAAATGATCAGCAGGCCTGTTCCCTTCACGATGGATGTGCGATATCCGAAGCTCTACCTTCTCCTCCAGCTTTAGAAATTTCGTTATTAGCTTCTGATATCTCAATCCTCCTACACCCTTCTGTTTCAATATCAGAAGCACCGCCAATGCATCCACCTCCAACCAAACTTTGGTTAGACCAAGCTTAATACATAAGGATAAGGACAAATAGCTGTGAGTTCTGCAGACACTATATCAGAAGTGTTCAAAAATGTATAAAAACCAGCAATGAACCTATTGGATGAATTTCGTATCAGACCACCAGCCCCAGCTAAGCCGGGGTTTCCTTTTGACGCCCCATCAGTGTTTAATTTGAAAAAATCATCATTTGGGGGTATCTATCGAACTAAAAACGGCTTTTTTCCTTATTTTTACCCGCAAGGGGATGTGCCAAATTGCAGCCAAATGCCAGCTTCCTTTCCAGAATCCTACGGGTAGCAGATCCGCCATAGACGGCAGTCTAAGCTTCTCCACCACCAAATGAAGGATCTGGGAGGCCGGCAGCACTTGAATACGAAATTTGGCCTGATTACGAGCATACCAAAAGATAAGAATGGGAAGCGATAATCTGATATGCTCATGAATTCGGATATCTTTGAGCCAAGCATATAGAAGCTGCGAAACAGTAGAGTTAGGGGGAATCTGAATCTGAAACAAGTCTTCAAAATATTTCCAAGCAGCAGAATGAATTGAGCAATGGATTAGTGTGTGATGGGTCTCTTCACATTCAACACAACAAAAAGGACACCTAGAAATGACCACAAATCCCTTTTTTTTTTTAGGTTGTCATCAAGGGCAACAAAAGAATTAATCAACCTCCAAATGAAAATAGAATGGGACTTCAAGATAGATTTGGGCCACATCATCGATTGCCAAACCGTCAAGGGTTTGCGCAACCTCAGAGCATTCCACGAAGAAGAAAATGTAAAGAGACCATTTGAGGTAAGCTTCCAAATAGGTAGATCAGGCAGGTTTTCATTAAAACACAACGACTGTATTTCCAACAAGACATAATCAGGTAGTATATTCTGCAAAGAGCTCAAATCCCATTGACCATCAGACCAGTAAGCTTTCACAAGATCATCACAGTTAAAAACATCCACCAGACGGCATAAAGGTGAAAAGGCACACCAATTATCAAACCAAAAGGTTACCTCCCCTTTCCCAATCCTCCAGAAAATATTTTCATCCGTAATAGGTTGGACTTTAAGCATTCTTTTCCAAAAATAGGATTGATTCCTGGTCACATCAGCATTAAAGGGATGAGTTTTTTGTAAGTATTTCTGTTTCAGCACTTTACCCTAAAGCGCATTGGAAGTACGAAACTTCCACCACGCATTAACGGCAAAGGCAGTGCTGATATCAGAAATACTTCGAACCCCAAGACCTCCTTCATTTTTAGGAAAACAAACCCTATCCCATGAGGCCCAATGTAGCTTCCTATTATCCAATTTTGATCCCCAAAGAAAGCTATTAAAAAGTCTATGAAACCAATTAATAACTGTTTTAGTAGGACCAACAACCCTTAAGGTATATATTGGAATAGAAGCCAAGATACTTTTAATAAGCTCAAGCCTGCCCCCCATATTAAGGAAAAGCTTATCCCAACCAGTTAGTCACGTTTTAATCTTCTCAAAAATTTCTTGGAAAAGCGAGTTTTTAACTCTGCCTTTGAAAAGGGGTACACCAAGATACTTAAATGGTAAGCATTCTTCAGAAAATTGAGACAGTTCCAGAATCCGTTTCTTCGTATACTGAGATGTATGCCTACCAAATATTCACAGTACTCTTGGAGTAATTTATTTTTTGCCCAGTGGCAGATTCAAAGCTAGCCAGAAAATGCAGCAATTTTTTAAAACATGCAAGATCAGTAGAAGCAAAAATAACCGTGTCATCCGCAAATGAGAGGGAAGGTATCAATATGCCTTTCCTATGAAATCTCATGCCAGAGTAGATACCAAACAGCTCAAGAAGACCATTAGTTAACACATTAGAAAACAGAGCAAACAGACTTGGTGAAATTGGATCCCCCTGCCTTATACCTCTAGTAGACTTAAAAAAACCAGTTAAAGCCCCATTGATAAGCAAAGAAAACCAGGAGTTTTCCACACAATTTTTCACATACAAAATGAATAAATCAGAAAACCCAAGCAGCTTTAAAACTTTAAACAGAGCAGCCCATTCCACTCTATCATACGCTTTCTGGAGGTTAACTTTTAAAATCATCCTACCCTTCTTAGATTTCACATTTATGTCTTGGACCATTTCTTGAGCAAGAATTATGTTATCAGAAATGTCCCTGTAGGCACAAACCCACTTTGAAATGGAGGGATTAATATAGGGAGAAGATGTGACAGCCTATTATTAACCATCTTAGAAAGGATTTTATTGATTACATTACACAAACTTATATGCCTATAATCTGCCCATACTAAAGGATGGTCTTTCTTTGGGATCAATGCTATAGAAGTGCAAGTAAAACTCCTTGGCATTGGTATGCCTAGGAAGAATTCCTCAGCAGCTTCGATCAAATCCACCTTTATTAGATCCCAACAGTGTTGGAAAAATAAAGATGAGAACCCATCGGGGCCAGCCATACTATCCTTATCAATATTAAAAATTACCTCATAGATTTCCTCCAATGTAGGAGGGGCAGTCAGCTGTAAAGCATCCTCCTGCCCTATAAGAGGCTTAATAGAGCTAAAGATAGGACTCCCTGGTATGCAACCATCACTAGTGAACATTTTCTCAGAAAAATCACATGCAGATGAGCTAATTACAGAAGGATCCGAAATCATATTATTATCCACAGAAATTTCCATAATCCTGTTTTTAAATCTTTTTTTCCTTATTAAAGAATGAAAATATGTTGTATTTTTTTCTCCTTCTTTTAACCATTTGCATGCAGATTTCTTCTTCCAAAAAGATTCTTCCAAAGCCAATGCATGAATAAATTCAGCTTGTCTTTGTTTTAAAAGAACCAGCTCAGAATCAGAAGAATTGGACAGATAAACATTTTCTTGCTCAATTAACAGTTTTTCAGCCTCTTTTACCTTATCCATTATATTACCAAAAGACACTTTATTCCTGTTTTTAAGGCAAGCAATCCTAAAAAGTTTTTGCTGGAAGTTAATTATTCCTTTATGACCAGTAGGGGGAGACCAAGACTCCTCCACCACTTTCATAAATGAATGATGCTTTGTCCAAGCATTTAAGAATCTGAATGATGGCCTATGACTTGAAATAGTAGATGACATGGACATTAGCAAAGGACAATGATCAGAAGACCCCTTGGCCAAATGGACTACCTCAAATTTATTAAACAGATCAACCCACTTGGAAGATACTAAGGCTCTATCCAACCTTTCAAAGACATGGTTTGCATGCCATGTGAAAGGGGACCCTGAAAACCCAGCATCTTCCAAGCAACAATCAGTCACCATATTACCAAAGTCATCCATTGATCTTAGTTTCAAAGCACCACCCCCTTTCTTTTCCTCAGCAGTGAGAATAGTGTTAAAGTCACCACTCACTAACCAAGGGTCAGAGGGGTGAGCATTTTCCCTAAGATCATCCCACAAAACCATTCTAGAACGTCTATCACATGCAACATAAACAAAGTAGCATAACATAATTGGTTATTTGCACATCAATCATTTGATTTGTAGAACACAACTGCTCAATGTTAACAGGTTCTTTCCACATTAACCAAATTTTAGCATTAGAATTAACAAGAACATGTTGGTAACCCAAAGTATGGATGAAAAATAAGTTAGGAGAAGCACATTTGGATTCTAAGATAGCAAACACATCAGGTTTTTTCTTTTTAATAAGACTTTTCAAATAAGATTGTGCCTTTTTATTACCAATCCCCCTGATACTCCACGTAATAACAATCATTTCTTAGGGTTGGAAGAGTTACCTTTAGTAAATACTGTGCCCCTTCTAGTAAGCATAACTAGAGGGCCAGAATTTTTCTTTTGCAGATTTTTTTGTCTTTTCATCACCACCTTCTTTTTTCTGTTTGGTTCCCATCCCTCATCCCAAGGGATAGCAACTTCCTCCTCATCATCAATTTCCTCCATCATCTCATGCAAAGGGGACATTAGTATAGCTTGGTTAGCAAAATGACCATCTTCAAAAATGCATTCATCATCATTAACATCAATGGCAAGCTTAGAAAAAGAGTTTTCATGGACCTCATATTGATCAAGAGGGCTAGCGTGTGAAGGGCCTGACCCCTCAGGTTTCCTAGCCACATCACTCCAAAGAGGAGGCATTCTCTTATCACTTTGACTAGGGGATGTAGCAATCCCCTTACCTTTATCAAGGCAAGGGATATCACTAACCTCCTCTGTCACCCTATTTACCTGAGGAGCAACATTCTTAGACAAATAAGTCACTCTACTAGGGGAAACAACCTCCTCAGGAGGTGCTGCCACAGCAGAATTATCTACCCCAACAGGTTTATCACAAATAATAACATTCTCAGAATTTAAGACATTATGCCCATTTACAGAATTATCAACAGCCTGCCTAACATCATTGGGGCCAGGACCTTCCTCCCTCACCCTAGGAACCCATTGTTTTTCTACCCTCCTAGGTTCAGTTACCTTAGAAGTAGTATTAGCAGCATCTTCTTTTGGTATTCATCATTAAAACAATCCATAGCAATGTGACCCAGATGTTTACATTTAGAACAGTAAAAGGGGATTTTTTTATATAGCACTTTCTGAGTTATCAGATTCTCACCACATCCTATAAAAATCTCATCCACACGCGATTTAGTGAGATCCAGTTCAACACAGACCCTAGCCACACTCGGCCTAGACCTATCAGCAGTAGCCTCATCAATACGCAAAGGAGCCCCAATTAAGCATGCTATGTTATACAAAGCCTTCTTAACAAATAAATGCAATGGCAAAACGTATCCAAACAGGGACAACTGGCGATTCAGATTTTATATCAAATTCTTTTGACCATTTAAAGACGCGCATTGGGTAACCAGACACATGTACAAGTTGTCTCGCCCACAATTGCTGAAAGTCTTCCTCATTACGTAGCTTTATCATTACATGTTTAACATTAATGGATCCTATAAACACAGAACCCACAAACCCAAAGCCTGCAAGGCTAGACTGCATAGATTGAAAAGGTGGGGAACCATGCGAAAATTTCCCAACCAAAACAAACTTACACTGCAATGCAAGAGATTCGGTTTCTTCCTCCGTAAACTAGACAATCGGTGTCCCTCTATAAATCCCAGTCGAGCCAAACGTCTCCGCGGCTACCGGGTCGAACATCTTCTTCGCTAATCTGCCTTCCAGCTTATGGGCTAAGGTTTTCCCATTCGCGACATTGAGGAAGGAAGTTGGAGTAACATTATTTGTGGGTGGAGGTTTAACCAGATTTGGGGCTCTGGTTTGTAGATCAGGGAAGTCACCCCCCTCGACGGCTGACGGGAGCGAGAAACTCACCGTTGCCGCCATCGGGAAGATGAAGAGTTGCTAGATCTGAGAAGAAGATCAATTTAGGGTTTTTAGAGAGAAGGTGGAGTTTCTCTCACTAAGACTCGTTAAAATATAAAATTAAAAGCACGATTCAAACTTGTATAACGTCTTTTTATTAAAAATAATTTATTAGAAATATAAAAATTATATAAATTTCTAAATAATTTTATATCAAAAATTAAAAATCATTTTGAAAATTTTAAAATTCACGAAATTAACAAAAAATTCTAGAATTTATTTTAAAAAAATTGAAAATAAAAAAAGAAAAAAGAAAAATACTTATAAAATAAAAAAATTCCATAAAAATATAAATAAAAATAAAAAAATTATAAATTTTAATTTAGGTTGTTAAAAATAAAAATAAATCTTGAAAAATAATAAAGAATTCGAAAATAGTATATAGAAAATATATTTTCAGAAAATAAAAAGATAAGAAATTTAATTTTAGATTTAAAAAAAAATAAAAAATTAGTAAAAAACAGAAGAAAATTTTTGAACAATTATATGAAAAAAAAATGTTTCATAGAAAAAAGGATTTCTGCTAAATTCTTTTGTAAGTTTTCAATTTTTATAAAAAATTAAAATTCGAAAAAATAATATGTTTAGAAATAAAAACTTATTGCAAATTACTTAAATCTATCTTCTGACTATAACCCTCCGTCCTCTCTTTCTCTTCCGCCACCGGCAAACTCACTCTCCAGCACGTCATCTCTCTCGCCCGCGGATACATTGAAGGAGATTTAGCTGCCTCGTACAATCGTCAAACTAGAAAAAAAAATATGTTTAGAAACAAAAAATTATTGCTAAATTACTTAAATCTATCTTCTCATTGTAACCCTCCGCCCTCTCTCTCTCCAGCACGCCCTCTCTCTCCCCGGCGGATATATTGAAGGATATTTAGCTGTCTGGTACAATCGTCAAACTAGAAAAAAAAAAAAGAATAGAAGCTGACCTTCCCTCTCAGCAGTTCCACTGTCGTCTCGTTGTTGCCGCTCAAATTGTCACCGAACTGCAATTATGCCGAGAAGCCAGGTCTATTAGGTAAAACCTCCACTTCTGATGTCCATGACCATTATTGTTGGTCTGTGGGCGCGGTAGTGACGCCCAGGCTACCCCAACGTCGCCGCCACTTCGTCATATGTCGCTGGAGTATGATGATTTTTGTGTGTGACAACGAAGGGAAGAAGAATTGAGGATTGAGCTGAGAGCAAATCGTTCATTCACGTCCAGTAAAGGAAATGGAACGGAATTGGAGATTTAATTTTCAATTCCAAAATTTCATTTAAAATGATTTTCAGAAATACTTTTTTTAATTATCTGGACTTTAGTGTATTTGAAATTTTCTAAATAATTTTCAAAATTTTATATTCCTGAATTTTAAAATTATCAAAATAATTTTTTTATTTCTTATATAAAATTATTTAGAAATTTATATTATTTTTATATCTTAATAAATTATTTTAAATAATTTATAAGTATTTTCGATTTTTCTTTTTCTATTTTTTATTTTTCAAATTTTCAAAATAAAAGTATTTTAATTTTCCTTTTTCTTTTTCATATTTATTTTCAGAATTTTTAAAAATAATTTTAGATTTTTTTTTTGTTAATTTATTGAATTTTCAAATATTTAATTTTTTCTTTTTTGAAATTTTCAAAATAAAAGTATTTTTTATTTTTCATTTTTTTATTAGTATCACGTATCGCCATATTATTGGCTCATGGGGTCATGTGCATGACACATGGCCTATATAGCCTGAAATATGGTCAGGATTGCAAATTGCAACAAAAATGCGTTATACATGTTACAATCGAAATTTTTTTGTTTAGACTAGAAATTTAAAATGGCTAATAGTTTAGGTTGCATTCTGAAATTAATCATTGTATATTTACCTACTGGCCTTATTTGGTTGGAAGGATTAATTGGGAATAGGTAAATTATGTTAAGTAATTGCATATTTGGTGTTTTAGTTAAAAAGTCCAAGAAGGACAAGTGACACGATCCAAAATCAAGCTTATCCTTCAACATTTGGGACGATTGATCTCAACCAACATGGTAAGATAATTTATCTGTAGTTTTTTTACCACACATTTTTCCTACAGTGATTACATGATGCAATTCTACCCCCATTTTATACTCCAAACTACACATATTTACTAATAATAAGAAACAATACAATCCCATTCCCATTTTATCTATTTTACATATCTCAACTCCAAACTAAACAATGAGCATTAAATAGTGTATTAGAAAACTAATTTGATTATATATATTCTTTAAATAACTGCAAAATATACAAATATATACCAACGTTCACGATTTTAACAAATATAACACAATCTTTTAGTAATTGTTGATTATATCACTAATCTATCAAAATATTAAAAATTATACTCTATGTGTAATTTTCTATTAAATTTTAATTAGGTGGTAAACGAGAGTATAAGTGGAACTTAAGAGTAAAAGTAAATAAACGAATATAATGATAACTCATATGTGACAACCTAGTTTCCTGCTTCATCTTCTTTCTTAATGCCGACTCACATGTGCGTGGCAGGAGTCCCCAACCCCTTCCCCTTTTCACTTTCTTGATTTTCTTATATATCTTTAGCGTGCATAAACGCAAACACTGTCACAATCACGTGCACATTTTAATCTCTTTAACTTCTTGTAATTCATTGGCAACTCGGGGACGTTGCGACGATGTGGCTCGTTCAGGCTGTATCAGAGATCTAGCCTTGGAATTGAGATCCGGCTGGACTGATGAAGGCTCAACAACCTACATGTTCCTCCTTTTTTTTCGAAAGGTATGGTGGTTCAAAAATTTGTGGCTAGTGCTTGGAGTCGCGGTGTTAAGGACTCCTCTAGCCCCAATTTGCGTCAAAAATCGTGCAGCTTGGGTAGCAGCTTTCCTTCCACTACGAGAAATATTACCAATAAACTAATTTTAGTGACGGATAATTTTCGTCACAATCTAATTACGGACTAGTGACGGAATACCGACGAATAAGGACTACAAAATTGTTTAAGTATTAGCAACGACTTAGTGACGGAATTATGACTGAATTTAGAGACAGAAAAAAAATTCGTCATTAAACTGTAGTAATAAAGAGCTTAAGAATGTGAGAATATAATATTTCAAATTTGTGATGAAAATATTCCGTCATTAATCTTGTATTGACGGATTAGTGACGAAATTTTAGTCGTTGCTATGTAGTGACAAAAATATTGCCTCATTACGTCCTCGGAATATAATATTTCAAGATTGTGACGGAAATATTCCGTCATTATTTTGCATTGACATAATTTTAGCCGTTGCTATGAAGTGACAGAAATATTCTTTCATTACGTCCTCGGAATATAATATTTAAGATTGTGACGAAAATATTCCGTCATTAATTTTGTATTGGCGGATTAATGACGGAATTTTTGTCGCGATGGATGATTTTTTTAAGAAAAAAGGTGCTTCCAAGTTGGAACAAAAGTGCGAGTAAATTTTTTTTTTTAGCGGGGAGTAAAAAACTTAGAATCCATGACATATTGTGTGAAACTTTCTATTTAGAGACACTTATTCATAATTTAAACATTTTTATTTTATCATGTGCATCACTTATTTTCTATTTTCCATTTTTGTTTTTTATATTCTATCTCTCTCTTCCATTTTCCTCTAACGTTTTTCTCTCTCTCATCTTTCTCTCTCCTTCACACACGATGACACGAGTTGTTCTCTCTCACGAGCACATAGACGCACATCTCTCTCTCTCCCTCGCAAACACACACATGCTGGTTGGGATGAAGAGGCGCTTTTGATTGCAAGCTTCCTCGTCAAAGACCCCCGGTTGACAGCCTAAGCCGAATAAGAGATCTGATTTTTAGAGCCATCGAATTCAAGGAGGTCTGATTCATAGCCTTAATTTGCTTTGAATAAGAGAACCGACGGATGTGCTAGGCGAAATTTCATGATTCCGGTGCCGAAGAATGAACAATAGCGATGTTCTCACCAGTGTTTTTTGCAGCTTGCACAATCGGAGGAATGTTGTGCTGTCATATTACTCACACTGCCGTCACCCCTCTTGATATTGTCAAGTACAACATGCAGGTTTACACTGCATATATACTTTTACTTGATTTTAGTAGTTTTTTTTTGATAATTTAACTGTATATGATGTTCTTTCTTCTGGTTATTACTCTTATTTTACTTGTATCTATGCGATACATAAGATCCTTGCACATTTTAGTTTGTGTTACTACTTAGGATCATGTCTCAGTTCTATTTATTTTTTCAGTGAATATTTGCTAATGTTTTAAATACGTTATATGTCCTTTTTTGTTTATGAATTAATTTGTATTTCCATTATGTTGAATTATCTCCTATTCGCCTGAGATTACCAAGGATTTTAGCATGATTATGAATGAGGAAAACACTTGGATCCATTGATGATATTCCTAATTGAATTTCTCTCAATTCCTCCACTACTTTGTTGCAAGATGAACTTTTCTACCTAATTTGTCATCTTGAATCTCAAGTTTAAGATTCTTTACAGACGAATCATGTGCTTCATTACTGTCTCTCTATAACATATTTTACACAAATATGTATCTTCATGCTCCAGATTTTAAGGTGGTGTTTGGATTGAGGCATATAAATATAAGGATTTAAGGTTTATGGATTTCACATCCATCCCAAATACATCAAACGTTAGTTGGAAAGGAAAGTGATGGGGTTCAAATCAATATCAGACTTAATCAACATGAGGTTAGTAGTTCCTACCTCCTGGCAAACGGAACCAAACCAGTTTGTTTTCCTTCTTTCATTGAGGTTTTAGTTGTGTTTGTTAGCTGAATGAAGTTGGTTGTTTTTCGTTTAACTTACTCAAGAATCGAACCCCTAACTGATCTATTAACAACACCCTCTATTCAATCTTTGTTTTCGAGCTAATTCTTTTTCTTTAGAAAACAACCTTATTACTTAACACCCTCATAAGGTCAAAACAACATCTTAAGAGATGAAATATAACTGCGCTTAATAATGCGGTCTGGGATTTATAAGTATAATGCTGAGTTTCTCTATAATATGAATGCCTTGTAGTATAGTGGACATGATCTTGAGTCCTTGGCATAGTTGAATAGTCAACTGATGATCAATTTCTATTCTAATCCAATTGAAGAAGCGCTCACATCTGCTTGTGTTTCTTTAGACAAGATTGTCATTGCATGGTTTTGCACATGTACAATTCGGTTTGGAAATATTATAGTATTAATCGCATGCATAAATTAGTGCCCCTACGCTTTCTATTAGTGAAAATGTATAAACTTTCTGCTAGTTGAAAATGCTGAGTTTAACAGGTTACTAGAGAAGGAGATGACAAATATTTGATTGCTACTGCTGAACAACCACTTTGTGCCTATCATCTAGATGATTGGATTCATCCTTCACAAGTACCTTTGAGGTATAAGTCTATGTTAAAAGGAAATCCCAATTAGCTTGTCTTGGCTTCCTGTAGTTTTAATGTTATCTTCGTACTGTTTTAACCTACTTAAGAGAATAATCTTTTTCGCTACTTTGCTTATAATTTTTTTTTATATTATGAGTTGTATCAGATATGCAGGATACTCTTCGTGCTTTCATAAAGAAGAAGTTCGCATGGTCGAGATACTCTAGGAATATTTCGTGTTCATCAGTTTGAAAAAGGTGGAACAATTCTGCTTAACTAGTCCAAATGGGAATGATTCATAGAAGATGCATGAAGAGATGCTAAAAAAATCCTAGGACTTCCACAAACTGGTATATTCTTCCATCCCATTTCTGAATTAATTTAGCTAACATACAACATAGTGCCTGCACCTTTATGTTAAAGTAGAAACAGTTTATAAACGGACTTCTCTATTTTTATATTGATTTAGCGATGCAATTTTTGTTTATTTACTTTGTTCTGGTTTATTTTCCTCGAAAAGTATTTGGGGCAAAATTTATTAGGTTTTCAGGCGGATGTTATGTAATCGAAAGTTTGATGTTTATATGTATCTATTTCTTAATTTTATTAGTTTTTTTGTCTTTCGGATGAAATAGTTAACTACTATAAAATGCACTTTTTCATTGAGTGGAACCAGTTATTATAGATCAAACTTATTTGTAAAATATGGCCGAAATTGAATATTTTATTTGCACTTTTGCTTTCTATTGAAATTGAATACTGCAGATACTTGAAGTATTTGCAATATGAGGCTGTTTATGTCCGCAATTTTACTGATGTTGATGGCAAGGTGATTTCATATATCCTAATAAAATTTTGGATATGATGTTATGCAATAGGAAAGAATTACGAACTACAAAGTACACAGAACAAGGATTCGGCAAAATTAAACCATTCTTAAGCAATAAAATAATATGTAAAGAAGATTGAAGGTGGATAACTGGCATTGTTTCGCTTTCAAATCTTTTTTTACTTAGATCCACTGTCTTTTATGATTTGAGCTATGGATTCTGTCAGATTATTCGAAAAGCACACGAGGTTGGAGAGGATCCAATAGCATTGAGTGGCGGTTTTGTCAAGAGAGTGGGTGATCATTTTTATTAAATTTTCCAATCATAATAAAGAGGTTGAAAGGTATTTTTCATATGTTTAAATGTTAATTACTTTACCACACTAAAACTATGGGGGGTATTACATGAATCTTGTGGACTCTGGCAAAAAAATCTCAGTAAGACCCCCCTCCCCCCTTTTTATGTAATATTGGTTCTTTGTATGTTTTGTTTCAAGTTAGTGAGATAATTGCCAGGTTTGAGAAGAAAAGTTTCACTCTAAAAGGAACAACTTTTGCTTAAATTTGTTAAAAGGATAAAGCTTGGCACGTCTGGGGCTTGGGGTTAATCCTAGCATCAGTGTGGAGGAAATTGAGAAGGCTTCTGTTATACATGTCAATGGAGAAATGAAGCCGTGGTTGGATATTGCCATGAATCGTTACAAGCATCTCTGGAAAAAGTATGTTAATAACGAAATGGAATTTGTGCAGATGTGCAATTTTGGAATGTAAACAATCACAAGATGGGGATATGTGGAGTATCACTATCTAAAAGAGTAAAAAACGTGTGGAGCCTTCTCAGCACTCATCGTAAGTCTTTGCTTTTAGAACCAAAGTTCTACGTAGCGTTTGCCTCAGTTAGTTGCCATGTTCTTTATTTGTTACTACAGAGTGACCTAAAACTGATACCCGTAAAATGTATTCTTTGTAGAATATAGGCAAAATGATTCAGAAATATGTATGGATTTCTATCGTAAGGTTCTGGAGCCTAACTTCGTGAAGGGGAAATATTCTCTAGTTTGGTACTTAAACGTGAAAATATGCTCATTGTAAGGGTATTATCTCATTTTTGCACTTCGGGTTTTGATTTCGTGCAGCCTGCTTTTTCTTTTCTTTCTTTTTTCCCTCGTGTTCTGAAACTATGACTTTGGTTAACAATCTTAAGAAAATATGATCCATATCTATTTGTCACGTATTCAATTGATGTTGGATCTTTTATTGCAAAATATCAATTTATTTTGTGTGTCAACTATCTTCCTCGTTTTGTTCTGATTGGTCTAGAATCTTTGATCTTTAACATTTAGTTATTCAAATCAACTAGAGAATACTAGTGGATTACTAAAGTGACAAGGAATGAAATTCTGAATACTCATTTGTTACACAAACATGTTGGCATATCCTAAAATCTTCTTAGAAATGTTCTTTCATGAGTAGAGTGTAGATTATAGTCATTGGACAATTATAGATGCTAGATTCTTGGAAGGCAAAAACTCGTATGTGACCGTCACACGGTGTGACAGGAAAAAGTACCACTTTTTGTGGTAAAAGTATCACATTTATGTGTAAAAGTATCACTTTTTTTTAACAAAAAAAAAATATCACTTTTTGTAACAAAAGTATCACCTTTATCTGTAAAAGTATCAATATAGTAAAAGTATCACATTTTCCTGTAAAAGTATCACTTTTTCCTGTAAATGTATCAATGTTTTCTGTAAAAGTGCATTCCGTCACACGTGTGACCGTTCACACACAAGACTCACTCTTCTTGGAATAGGCATCTGCATATCTTTTTGTTGAAGATTGACATTCGGTTCCTCTCCCCGGTTCAAGTATTCTTCTCAATGGTGGAAGTTTGGAAAAAGGCATATTAGGTCCCTAAACTTTCATTTTTATTTCGTTTTATTCTAATCTAAAAAAATTGGGTCCTTTTAACATTAAGAGGGTGTTAGCTAAACTTATTTTAAGTACCTTAATTGTTCTCAAGAACTTATAAGTTGTCAAAAAGTTTGGATAGTTGAGCTTAATAAGTTATTTTAAAATCTTATAAGATGGTGATTTGTTTGACATTATAAGTTCTTTTACTATGTAATGACTAAAGAGGACGTCATTATTTTCAGTGATTTCCCCCATCCCCAGCAACTCGCTCGGGTCGCCCCCATCCGCCACCACCTCGCCCTAATGCATACAAATTATATTGGAAAAGATGTATTTTTGTAAATTAAAGGTTGCTTTTAAGGTTGTAAAAAAAATAAGACGAGGGAGACGAACTTATTCATTTTGGAGCTTATGTTTAGACCTTAAGTTATTTAGGGTCTTATTTTGCCAAACATCTTTCAAGAGCTTATAAACTTTTAAACATCTTATAAGATGTTTTAAGGAGCTTATAAGCTCAACCGAACATCCTCTAAGTCTCATATTTTGTAGCTTTTAATTTAGTTTGGAGTGGATCCCTACACTTCCATTAATAGTCTTTGTACTTGCAATTTTGTTTTGGGTCTCTATACTTTCAATTGTAAATGTTCAATCCTGTACTCATTTTTTCTTTTTTCCAAATTAGAGGTCACTGCACTTCCATTTGCAAAATTGATTCCTTGTGTGAATTGGTTCTATATACTTTCATTTGTATATAAATTTGGTTTTGGTACTTTGCTGCTTGCTCTCTTACTATTTAGCGTTATGGTGTCTTACTATATTGCAGATTAATATGAGGTGGGCGTAGTAACAACACGGCAGATGGTTTGGTTCAGCAATGCAAGCATATAGAAATATATATATATATATATGTGTGTGTACACTTCTAGTTATGACATTTGTTGTCTTAAATCCTTTTACCTAAGATAAAGGAATTAATAGACATGATAGACACTGTCTAGGATTTACAGTCATAGTGTGCACTATTAAGTGCTTCTCAAAAAGTGTTAATGCATCTACTGCCACACTTAATGAGTACTGCTACATGCATAACCCTTATTGCCAACTCATTTGGCATGTGTATCATGAACTAAGATATACCCTATGGATTGGCATGAATAAGTGATTCTCCAATTGATTTTAGTACATGCGTTGAGCCAAACGCGCTAAATTTTATTTGCTCACAATTTGTGTTTCCCAAAATGACTCATTTATCTTCATTGGGAGACGTTCTTCTAAAATTTGAAGTTAGTATCTTCCTCTTTTACCATGTTCCTCATATATTTAGAATCCAATTCTTAACTGGGAACTTGTAATTGACTAATTAGCAACTATTAGTCACTTATAATCGCTATGATGAGCAGCATCCCCAAAAACCCGAATCACCCAATGGTCAAGGTTGAGTTTTAGATGTCCCCACTCAACAGGAAGATACTAACTCCAACTTTTGGTCCTTATCTATTCCAACACTAACATCCTTCTAGGGTTCACATGATTAGATTGATGCCATTCAGGACTGTCTCAAAGTCTAGTACATATCTAATTATTATGACCTCTCAATCATAAGAGTCTCGCCATCTACTCATCACTACAGATAAGATTAACTAAAGAGCAACTAACTTATTGTGTTTGATGTCATGGTGAATGCACACGTTTGTGCTTCGAAAATATACACACAATTTTCTTCTTAGAATTAACATTATGATAAACTAACGGAAGGTATGACCTCAAAAATTCATCATCACCCGTATCCAACCGTCGAATTACCACAACTTAATCCTCAAAGAAAAAAAACATCCAACTGTTATAGGTGAGAACACAAAGATTCTTCCAACCCATAACCCTCACTGCAGTTACCAATCATGTTCTCAACACGATTCTGTTATGTTGATCACACTCAAGTTGTATCGACAACAAGTTGATCACACATAATGTGGGTTCAACACACAGCTAAGTGTCAAGAATTTTCAATGTATGCACCGTCTTTATGCTTGGGAATGCAGTTCCAAAATAAATTAATGCTCTTAACTCAATCTCATTTATGACAGATGACCTTCCCATTACATGCTTACAAAGTATCTTTCAACTCTGAAGACACTTGTATCAGCATCGTAATAAGGTCTATCTTCATCTATCGGAAGATCTAACATATGTCCGATTATTGACTTATCCTTTTGATCACTTTTGATCTAAGTTTAACACTTAGTAAGCTTAGAGGCATGTCACACTACTCAACCATGTCGATCAATAGGTGTGGGGTTAGATTAGACATATCCAATCAATAGCCTTTTCTAACTTATTCAGATGATCCACCAAGGAACATGACTAGTAACCCTATGTGATTCATTGCTCATCAGCTCCATCCTAACAAGCTTATGATCAGGTAGACACTTCACTGATTTCTCCATGAAAATACTATATAGTTCTCACACCCAAAACCAATTTTCTAGATTGAACTAAATTCTTAAAATGATTTTAATTTTAAATAAAAAAATCAAAATCCATTACAAAATAATTAAAGATCACGAAAAATAGGGCTTGAAAGGGAAACACCAAGGAATCTTTTCAAGCAAAAATTCGATAAAGTACGTGCCCTTACGCGCGTCAAGAAACAATACACACTCTATCACGCATAACCAAGCTGCTGTAAGCACTAACATTCATTTTCATGCGTTCACACGATTTCCCATGCACGGACACGCGCTTGCATGCACAACCTACATGACACAACGTACCTACACGCACGTCCACATGCTTACACACACTCATGGACGATACATACACTGCCAAGCACTCTCACACGCCAGCACGGCCAATTCACGCGTCGTCACACGCTGACACACCTTCACTCCTCGACACGTGTGTCACATGTATCCACACTTGCATTACACGCACCGGAAAGGTTTCGACAACGTCTAGAGGCGACTGATGGCGATCCAATGATTGTCAAGTAGTGATGGTCCAATGTCAGTCCGTCGACTTCCCCGACACCAGTTAATGGAGGTGGACCGCCTTTGACCGGCCCTACACCGGCGCCGAACCAGTTTAGACAACTCCCGGACTAGTCTGATCCGAGCTCACTGACGTGGCACTTATGCCACGTGTTCACACTGCATTGGTGGTTGTGGCTTCCGTGCTGCTACACGGCCGTTGACGTACCATACGTGGTGCGTGCTCCGGACACCCCCTCATTCTCGACCATTATGAATTTGATGGTGCAATTTATTTTTATACGACACTCCTAACTAGGTGTTTGGATAAAAAAAATTGTTCCTAGAGAGTGAAGAATTACCTTGTTCTTCATGTTCTCCATCAAGAATATCTCTAGAAATCCTTTTGATCTGTTTCCAAGTTTCTAAGCATGTTATTTCACTCAATACTAATCCGTGTTACACATGTAATATATCAAATTGTATCATATTAAAAAAAAAAAAAAAAAAAAACGCAAGCATACCATATACATGTGCCAAATCAGAAAATAACAATGCTTTAATCGGGTCCTAAAAGTATCATGCATATCTTCAAAGTTCACGAAAATTTTCCAGGAAAATACAATTTTTGTCCAAACTTTAAATGCACATATCTCACTCGTTATAAATAAAAAAAATGTGGATAATATGTCTACGGAAATCTCTTTTAACCAGGAATCCAAACATATCAATTTCGCGCAAAAAGAAAAAGAACAGTAACTAGACGAAAATTGAACCCAATTCAGATTGAAAAATCAATTTTCATCAGAATGTAAATTCACATGCCTAATTAAAAAAATATATATATAAAATCCACAGATGATTCAAGTTGCAGATCGAAGCTGTAAACGTGTAGAATATAATTTTACCATTAGTATGCCAAAAAATACAAAATATAAGCAGACGAATTTGGGTTTCTAAGCAAGTGCACGTTTTTTCAATCAAAACACTGCATCATGTAATTCTTAAAAAACAAATTGAGACCGGATTCTAACCTTTGAGGCTATGATACTTCTGTTGGAAATTTTCGGTACCTTTATATTGCATTGGAGTGGGTCCCCAGGTCGTATACGGGTTGAACCACGGTCTGATCCTCGATCTTCCGTACTCTTAGTCGGGGTGAAAATCACAAGCGGAACTCCACCACTATCCACGACCCAAGAGCGGCGGCTTGAAAAATCATGTTAAGTTTTCTCTTGCTCACGTGTTTCTCATGCAAGAGAAAAATTATTTTGTCTCACTATCTTTCATGTACCGCATACTGGTACACGTAGTGGTTAGAGATAGTGGGGGAAGTGGGTAGATATTACGGGATATGGGTCTCCTTTAATTACCCACTTCTATTAATTGGGTCATCCCACTTGGGCGACTTATGACTGGGCTCATTGATCCAGGTCAAACCAACAAAATTTAACAGTTATAGTATCTGTCTAAATCACAATTAAATTTCACATAGGTAACTAATGGAAGTACATATGGATTTTAAAGAAAAAAAAAAAAAAACTTAATACTAACTCCTATAAATCCTTACTCCACGTTTTTCATCTTCATAAATAAAATTATGATTTTATTAAGTCACCCTCATGCTCCTTGCTTCTAATCATAAACAAAATCAACTGCCAAACCACCACCACTTCTTAGCCTTTTCTTCTCCCTACTTGAGTATAACAGTAACAACAATGCATAAGTAAATAATAAAAAAATAATAAAAGTTCTACTCAAATTTTGTACCACCACCGCCAACCGAACTTCGGCGCCGCGTGTGTAGAGTCAGCACTCGAAGAAAACACTACAAAAAAAAAAAAAATCCATCGACTGCAACGGAATTTTCATCACTAGACTGAAAACTTTTGTCACAATGAATGAGTAGTGACGGATTACTGACGGAAATATTATGTTGCAAAAACCTTTGTCACTAAACCGATAATGATGGATTTTTCATTTCGTCACTAGTTTAGTGACGAAAATTCTGTCACAATTCTAAAAAAATTCGTCAGTAAAGTTGTGACGGAATATTTCTGTCACTATATAGCAACGGCTAAAATTCCGTCATTTGTCCGTCAATACATGATTAATGACAGAATATTTCTGTCACAAATTAATGATGGAATTTACCGTCAATATTAGTAACGAAATTATTCCGTTACAAAAAAAAAAAAAAAAAATCCGTCGTTATTTCATCACTATATTAGTACAATTGTTTTGTTTTTTTTTTTTTTACCTATGAAGCTTAGCAACATAAAATTTCCGTCATTATGCTATCTGATTCTTTCTTAGAGTTTTATTTATATTTAAACGTAGAACCTGTTATGACAATTAATTTACACTTAATAAACTTTAAAATTCGTAACAAACATTATATAATACGATAAATGACCATCAATTTTTTACAAGTCAACATGCATGCACCAGACTAATTCGACACAACGCCATTGTTGACAATTGACAAAATTCTTAGGTTTGCAGTTTACCAATTTATCTACAAAACATAGACACACACACACACACGTACACACATTAAATCTAGAAAAAATATTCTCTATTTTCATAAGATTGTAAGGATGAATACAAGTATCTTATGCCATGATTGATTAGGCATTTATAACTGCAAGTTGGAGTTCTTCTAAGATCTAGACATAACTTGAGGCAGTGAGGGATTGATAGGTTAATAAATATTAAGACAATATTGTAGATGGATATGGTGAGAATGTCTCGTGTTGTTGGATATACAAGCAAATGCGTATTCCTTTAAAAGTGGCATTAGTGTAAATATACTCTAGACTAGTTTACATTAGGTATGAGTTGATGCCTCAATTCAGGACAAATACACTTGAAGAGTCATTTTTCCGGAATTATTAATCTCAGGGGGGGTTTCTTTTGCTTCATAATCAACACTAGAAACGTTCTATAGATAATTAGGATAATTTTTTAGTTGCGATTCATTCGCTGTGATGTTTTATGATTCAATAATGTAATGGTTGATCATGGAGCATAATCTTTCGATACATATGAGGATTGTTCACACGAATTGGTCAATTAATTTGATTCCCTTAAAGTCCAGACGCTTTAGTGTTTTACACAACTAAAAAGTTTACATGAGTCAAATGAATATAGCTTAAGTGCTCTTAGACTAATTGAAATTGTGAAAAATCTCATGATCACTTTATATGATCAATGTAACGGAGTTGGACATTATTAAGCAGCTATTCGTTCTTCACACACGTTTTTTACAACACTATGTGGTGAAGAGGGTGGGGGAGATGTTTCTAGATAAATGTTTAGGCCCGTGATGGAACTATTCAACAACTTCATTTCATTGAAAAGGAACGTTGATTGTGACCTAGACCTTGGGAAGGATATTCATTGAATCAAGGTATTTTATTGAATCAATGACCTTGAAAAGGGCATTCATTGAGTCAGTAGATATCTCGTAAACTTTGGACTTATAGATAGTCAGACATAAGCAAATAACCGTTCTGAAGGTCAATAATGGATCCTCGGGATCAATAGCTTAGGAGAGTGAAATTTTCCAATTAAGTTTGGAAAGCTAAATCCTCAACAGAGGAAGTGTATCTTCAAAGGATACTCTGTCAGTTCAAATTAAGGTTATGTGTTCAAAGATGAACAATTGATAAGTTTGTTACTGAAGTAGAATCACAAAACCTAATATTTTTGAGATATTTTCTAATAGGGTTTGAGTTAGAGTAAAGCCCTTCTTAGAAATGTTCAATGAAGATCTGTATCCAATTGAACTATAAGCAATTCAAAAGGATACCATATACAAGATTCCAGAAGGGGTCAATTTTTCATTGGAACAATATTGGGACGTACATGCTTGAATCTATGAGATTACAAGACATGCTTGATTATGGATCTCCCGAAGTTGAGAATGAGTTGGACTCTCTATCATAATGCATAGATGAAAGAAACGAAATAGTTGTCTAATTGGTGTACTTGAGACTAGGTTCAGAAACCAGTTGATATTCTTTTCGATAAAACATTTGTGAACAACCGATTCTTAAAAGGCTGTTGAAACTGTTAAAGGTACAGATCTTAAATTAGTTAGAAAGTTTCACTTAGTGAGTGAGACTTGTCTTTGAGGACATTTCCTACTTATTATGAGCTACCACCATTCATCCTTAGTTAATCAACATAGAACTAGATTTGCATTTTGAGGTGGTTGAGGGACTGTATTTCTCAGTGGGGAACTTGACCAATCAACGAATCGGTTTACCCAAAAATATTTTATAGTCAAATGTCAAAAATTAAGTTTGTGGTCTAGAATAGTACACAAGTCTATGGCATATGAGATTTCACAAAAGTAATAATCTTATGTAACTTCATCATGATGAATGGATACCATTGAAAGTTGTTACTCCACCAGAAAAGTTGCAATCTAATAAATTTTGCTAGTGGGAAAAAAACATTGAGTATTATGACCATTGAGAGATGGGTTGTCTTACAACTCGGAGTTGAAGGACATGGATAGGGTTACTTATGAGATAAGTAAAGGTTCCAAGGGACCATGTAGAGGACTACTCGTGATTGAATAAACATCCCTTGTAAAAGTCTTGAAGTGATTCCATATGGATGCTCATGCACCCACTAATACTCTTATTGGCTAAAGACGAAGTTTTAAAGCCACATATTGTGTTCAATAACTTCTAAACTAAAGTTTATGATGTTCATAATACAATATTCTAGAACTGTTAGGAGCTGGAAATAACTTTGAGATTTTTGTGCCTTAGTGTAGACTATGCCACGGGTGAGTATTTAATTGAATCTTAGTAAACATGTAGGAGTGCACTTGAAAGAGCTCCAATGATGTCCAAGATGCACTGTACCATTCCTCTAAGTAGATGAACTATAATTTAGTTAGAATAATACATAGATGATACACGGTGATGCAGATTAGGGACTATTTGTGTCTAAGTAAGTCATTCTTGCAAAATGGTAAGGTCATCTCGGGGAAATGCGAGTATTAGGAGAATGTATAGATTTCCACAATTAAATAAAATGTTGGAGCTTTTGCCTATACAACACAAAGATGTTTTGGTTAAACATTGAGTAATTTTGGAGCAGTGAGCAGTTCAGTGGGAGCATTGGCAACTCACAGTCTACAGATGGGACATAGCTTATGAGAGACTCCAAATACCAATCAAATACATCACAACTTGACTTATCTGGGATATTGTCACATAGTGAGAGATGATTATGATATTTATGTACGATTATATATAGACGATTCGTTCAAAATTATATTGGAAAAGTTAAGGAATGATTGACTCTATCACACGAGAAATCATCTGTAATGTCGGGTGACATGGGAGATGGGACTAGTATAGAATTTGTTTTGTTGATTCTTTGTGTGTACCCTTAGTACGCCAAGATGAGATTGATATTTGGTAACACGAGATCGAATTGGATATCTCGTTATCCAATTATAACTTGTCGTATAACCAGATGTGAGTATTCTCGAGTTAGACGTTGACTTGAGAACATCTAAGGGGAAAATTTAGGCTAGGTTTTAAAAAATAGTTAATCAAGATATGTACAATGTGTTCAGTTAATGACATATGCTTCCTTTGAGAAGATGACATTGCTTTTTATACCGCATGTGCTTGTGACAAAAAAGGGATAATGAGAAACGAGTCTCTATTTTCTCATCGTGTAAGATCCAGAGATTTGGATTACTTCATGGTATGCCCTCAATACTTTTTCATGTATCTTTAGTCTTTATATTAGTGTTGCTACTTTAGTTGTCTCCGGAAATCATGAAATAATGCGGCTATGAGGGATATGTCTAGGAAAATAGCTAGATGAAGGATAGGAGGTATAAGGAGAAAGGAAGACATTATTGTCATCACAGTTTATAGATTCATTAGCGTTTATTATGTTCAAGGAACACAATAGTGAATGTAAACAAAGTGATAATTCAGTATGCTCCTTCAAAGTTGAAGGGACAATGAAGCATACTGATTCTTGGCATTAGGTAATGAGTATGGGGTATAGCGAGTTTGTTGTCCTCAAATTCTTGATGTTGAGTTGTCATATACACCTTAACCAGTGTACAAGTCTATGCTCTTGAGATACTCGTGGGTCACACGATTCATTTGCTAGTATAATTTTGATGAGTTTAGAAAGATTAGGCTAGATTAGGTTTTAGCCCTCATAGGCGAGTGCGGATGTTGGTTTGACTCGGGTCAATGGGCCCGGTCAAAATCGCCTTAGTTGGATGACCCAATTAATAGAAGTGAGTAATTAAGGGAGATCCATACCCCATAATATCTACCCACTCCCCCCACTATCTCTAACCACTAAGTGTCCTGATATGCGGTACACAGAGATAGTAAGACAAAACAATTTCTCTCTTGCGTGAGAAACACAATAAGCGAGAGAAACACTAATGTGATTTTTCTAGCCGCCGAGATAGCCCTTAGGTGGTGGATAGCGGTGAAATTCTGCTTGTGATTTTCACTCTGACTAAGAGTACGAAATATCGAGAATCAAACTGTGGTTCAATCTATATACCATTCGGAGATCTACGTTATTGCAATATCAAAATAGCCAATAATTTTCTAAAATTTTAATAGATTGTGATTTAATCAACAATTATTGAAATATTATAGTATATCGTGCATCATTGGAATATATTTATAAATTCTGCCAAACTTTTATCATTGCAAAGATAGTCTTTGACTTATATATAGGGTCGAAGGGAGTATGCCTATAAAATTTCAATTGTTTGGAGAAAATAATAGAAAATCCGAGGCAGTTGAATCGGCAGTGAATCGCAAAGGCGAGTGCAATAGGGTGGGTCGGAGTCAAATCTTTTGCCTTTTTCATCATTTGGCCCCCTCCCCCTTTCTGCAATACAAAAAAGCAATGGCAGCTAATTAACAATACCGAGAACCAAAAGCCTTGTCTACTCATTACCCAGATTACTAAACAAACTGAGATCTCTTCAATTTACAACTCCGACGTACTCTTCCCCGCCGTCAATGTTTCCCAGATTGATTCAGCCCCGGGATGCCATTTTAACCCAAGAAAACATTCAGCTGCCCAACACTGCCGGCTATGGTCAACGCCCTGCTGGCGACCCTTGTTTGGTCCTCACTTCCGACCCCAAACCCCGCCTCCGTTGGACTGCTGACCTCCATGAACGCTTTGTCGACGCCGTTACTCAGCTTGGTGGCGCCAGCAGTCAGCATTCCTTTTCCATATCTTTCTCTTTTTATAAATTAAATTAAATAATAATATGCTTTTCCCGTATTATGATTGTCATAATTTTTGGCCGTTTTGATTTGATTGGTTGTTTAAGCGAGTTTTTTTGGCTGCGCATAATATTTTACCCACAGTATGATTTCTGTGAATTTATTGGATCTCTAAATTATTTATGTTTTGTTGCTGCGGAATGTAGAAAAAATGGATGCTTGTTTATTTAGGACAGTGAAATTTCGTAGCTTCTGATTAGAAAAAATATGAAATATTTTAGGTTTTTTAATTTGATTTTATTTTCTCCAAATTTACATGCTGTTGCACTCAACAAAGTGGCTATTTTTTGTACTAATCTCTTTGTTCCTTTTTTTAAAAATTACATTGAGTTATGTATCTTATGAATTGCTACTTTGATTTGTCATTTATCTATTCTCATGTTCAGTGAAAATTGTGGCTTGTAAAAAACAGTGCATGCGGATAAAATGAGGTGTTTTACGTTTGGACGGTTTTAAACATTTTCCTCTGTAGTCTTAGGAATATCTTATTCATGCGTAAGTTGTTGAATATGTCCCTGTAGAGCTGTAGGGAGAGATTAGTTCTGTCCTGATGCAAACTTTTAATCATCAACTACGTATCCAAGATCTTTGGTTTAGTTCCATGATAACTGGCATCCATAAGCTAAGTCAGCTAACCTATCTCAGGATCACTCTTCATACTTTGGCACATGGACCAAATAAATGAGAAATAGTATTCTTGTTGTATCCTCACGTCACTGTCCAGTTCCACAAACGACATCTTTATAGTCGCTATGAGAAACAATGGCCTTAGTAACTGTTTATTACACTTTTGATGTCATTCACCTCTACGTGTGTAATTTTACTTAGTTGTGTTCAAGGGCAGCTTCTTCCGGTTCCTCCCAAAGTGGAAAAGGCTTTTCTAAAGGTGGATAATAAGTGACTAGGTCATTTTAGGGTAATTTGGGTGCTAATCCAGTAGCTCATTCATAATGACAATGTGAGTATGCCGGGAAATGGCCTTTCCGATGTCATTAAACCAAGCTAGACCCAATCTGCTGATGTCCACAAGGCAGGCTGTATGTATGCGCTAACTTATGCTCATAGATCTGTATCATGAATTGGGATCGTCAATGGAACCAATAGCATATCAACTGTGCGCATGTGGTTTATGAACCTGTTCTAACTTCTAGAGCAACTTAAAAGAAAGATTTCTGTTTTGGTGTGTTTCCGCCATTTAGGTTTCCAAATTTGAAACTTTTCGTACTAGTAATTTCCTTGGACAGGAATTTCAACTTTCTATTGACTTCAAATTGGCACGTTTACGCAGAAGCTACTCCAAAGGCTATCATGCGGACAATGGGTGTTAAGGGGTTGACTCTGTTTCATTTGAAGAGTCATCTGCAGGTTTGATTTTGTTATTTCCTGTTGTAACTATCCAATTCTTTCATTTGTAATTCTTGATGGAGCTTGCGTTTTGAGCCATACTCTTCCAACTGGTTAATTAACATTTCATTTTCTGTGCAGAAATACAGATTAGGCAAGCAATCTGGGAAAGAACTTGGCGAGGCTTCAAAAGATGGTAGGTTCGTTTCCCTTTGGCTGTCTTCACTTGAGCCACTTTAGTAGCTCTATGTCCTTCGAAATTGCAGGAGTATGATAATATTATTGCGAGTGATTTTACATATAACCCAAAGATGCAACGGCGCCTGAATGTTGCCTTCAGTAAAAGCGTGCAGCATAATACAGTGAATAGTACGCGATTGACCCTCTTTTAAGTCCAAACCATACTCGCAAATTTTGAAACCTAACAAAGAAGTGATGAATATTAATTGTAATGCAGCTCTCAAGTCAAAATATCACTGGTCATCTTAACTACTATCATGATGTATAATCCTAGAAAGTTCCAAGCTAGAGATTCTTATTTGATATTAAAAATGTAACCCGTTTTGTTACCAAATGGCGAGACTTTCAGGTGCATACCTTATGGATAGCCCTCATTCCAACAGCGCTCCTCAAAACTTAGAATCATCTGACATAAATGAGTAAGGATTTAGTTTTTTGTCCTAGACGTCTGTATTGTGTGTGATTAGTCAATTGCAGTAATCAGAAACTATAAGAAACTGTTTTAAATGTTGTCTGATATGGTTAGGGGATATGAGGTCAAGGAGGCATTGAGAGCACAAATGGAAGTCCAAAGCAAACTGCATCTGCAAGTTGAGGTAAGTGGAAATTTCTATGGATTATATCCATGAACTTTCGGTTTGCAGCACTAGGTCCTGTATTTCTAGTTGTGTTCTTGTTCATTTAATCGCATTGAAAAGATTTGCTCATTGCATAAGTCATCAAAGTACAGGGACTAAATTAAATGCAAATAAGAGGCAAAATAAAAAAATAATAATTATATATGTGTAAAGGGAAAGTACAGACCCAACTAAAAAAAAGATTGCTGCAGTTGGTTGATTCCTTCCTGTATTGACTTGGTTACACAGGCCGAAAAACACCTGCAAATTCGTCAAGATGCTGAAAAAAGATACTTGGCTATGCTTGAACGAGCCTGCAAGATGCTGGCCGAACAGATCCTGGGAACTACAGTGACAAATGCTGACGAAGACGGTTTCCACGGAAAAGGAACAACGGCACCTCCACCAAATGGTTCTCACAATGCAGTCGTATCGTATCCATCACAATCCACAGATGACTTGGGAGTCACGGCCCCCACAGAAGTGCCTCCCAACCTCCATCAACAACGCGGTGATTGTTCCACTGAAAGCTGCCTTACTTCCCATGAGAGTCCCGTGGGACTGCCTCCTGAAGGGTCGTCACCAGGAGGAAAAAGACCGGCACTGAATGTGGGTTCGGCTAATCCTTCGTTTGTTTGGGGTGAATCGGATGCGTACAACCCGGGTATGCATATTGTACAAGTTAGTTCGCATGGAATAGCAGGGTGTGGTGTATAAAAATGTATGGAGTTAGTTGTGGTTGATGGAATTGAATTTAGTAGGGCTAACGTGTGTCAGATGTAAATCAAAGTCGCAGGTATTTTTTTCCATTAAAATGGACCTCTTTCCTCTTACTGATGCCTTTTCCTTATGTTACATGATTACGTCGCCTACTTCATTTTTAAACTTTCTCCACTCTGTCGCTCTATGTGGTTTACAAAATTGCACATGTATACTACAAAAAATGTTAGGCCGTGTTTACTTAAGATTGGAGTAGTGTAGGCTGGGGAAAATAAAGTGGAAGTAGAAGATTGGGTTAAATAAGTGGGTGTTTAGTAGTGTTGTTTCTGATCTATTTTTGTATCCAAATTTTCTGTTACTTATCAGAAAAAAAAGTGAGTGTTTGGTTTTGATGGTTGGAGGGTGTGTTGGGTTTGTTTTTAGTGTAGAAGTTGAGAAAAAAACAATGTGATGTGTATAAATATATTGTCAGCAACTCCAGATAAAATACGACTCGACTGGCAGGATTGGAGCAAGTGTTAAGTAAACACACCCTAATAGAGTTTGGGGGCTCTCGCTCCAATTTATATAAAATTCATCAGTTTCCGATATTCGGTGCACGAAATTAGTTGCACTGATTAAATATGGAACGAATATTTATTGATTTGAAGAAGCGCAGCAAAGTTTCCCAGTCTACGACTCTTTATGGGGTCCGGCGCCGGTCATAGAATTATAGTCTGGTAGGGTGCGACGTGATGGCCCCCACAAGCTTAGACCGAACTCTAACAGCCTGAATTGTTATATCTAGATATTTATGTTGGGATATAATGATATGTACCACGTTCATTATGATGGTACATCTACTCAAATAGTAAAAATATATTTTTATTTAAGGAATTTGTAGGTAGGAACGGAACTAGGATTTCATATCGAGGGGCAAGAAATAATTTTTTGGGGATGTTTATAAATAATTTAGAATACAATTACACCGCAAAATTTGAGGGGAGTTGGTGGCGTTGGCTCCACCTCTATTTGTATTGGAAATTAAAAAGTGAGATGTAGATATAGGATACGGATGTGGAGGGATGTATCATTTGACTATAAGTAAAATACGTTGAAATGGATCATACCCCATCCGAATGAGGACATGATAATCTAATTATCCCCTTAGAAATGTGAACGTGCAAGCTGAATTCAAAACAAAATATATTTTGATACACAAAATTGGGGATATGGTTCTAGACGTATGAAGTTAAAGACCATTGTATGAAATAAGTAAATAACAGGTCTTTTTTTTTAGAGAAAATAAATAAACAAGCAACACCAGGAAAATGAAGCAAATAACGGGCAACACCATTACGGGAGGGTGCCAACATAAACTTGCATGGAATGTGGCCTCTTCATTTTACGCCACTCACACACGTCATCTTTCTAATAGTAAAGTAATAAATTCAATGATAACAATAACGGAAGATGAAGTATAAGGAGATACTTAACTTTGAATGTAGTGGTATGTGTCACGTCTGATGTGACACATTTGTGGACGGATATTTATTTAGGTAGTAAAAATGTATTGTAGTTTAAGGGTACACTATGGTAAAATTGTATATTGAAAATTGAAAAAAAATATATTAAAAATTGCAAAAGGTATATTGGAAATTACAAAATATGATGTAACTAATAAGGTAATGAGTCATCCTAAATTTTGGAGTGTAAAATAAAATACATTAAGAATTGACCATGTCTCGTCCAAATAAAACATGTCAATCCAAATATCCGCTAAAAGTATTTACCGTAGCTCTAAAATTTCGTTTATTCCACCTTGAAATGACCAACATTGCACAAAAATAGCCGCAGCGACAAATATTGACAAGATGACTAAGACATGTTTGAAATAGAAAATAATTCCAGTCTTTGTTTTCTTACGATGAGTATTTAACCATAACATCCATCCAAACTCGTTTACAACTACTTTTGAATATTAAATTGGACGACTTTTTAGTTATCCTAAAACTTTATATTAAATTAAATGCAATACAATATATAAATTAAAAATGTTATACCGATAGAGAAAGATATCATTACAATGAAAATATCCAGAACTGTGACCGAAACGAAATGATTAACTTTAGAATTTACATGTCAAACATTGTTGTATATTTTAGGAGAGATTAGACTGGATTTTATTATCCCACAGACTAAAAATAATCCTGAGACACGAAGGCCGGAGTAATTCAACAAAGCAAATGAAACAGTGTGGAATATGACTTAATTTGACTGAGTCATGTTGTATTTGGTATGTCCATGTTTCCAATATTTTTTTACATACAACTTAGAATATAACGTCATTATAAATATCTATATATAATTTCTTAAATAGAGGTTCCTATCATGCCGACTCTTGGCCTGCACTTAAATAAATATATACTTACAAATAACCACATGCCAACTCACATATTTGGATTGACATGTTCCCGTCTGGATGGAGCATGACCAATCTCCAATACATTTCACTTTACATCTCAAAATTTAGGATGACTCATCCCTCGACATTTTCATCCTATTATCCACATCACATTTTACAATTTTCAATACACCTTCACCTTTTACAATTTTCAATGCATATTTTTCAATTTTCAATACAAATCCTATCATATTTTACCATTAAACTAATTTTTTTTTTTACTTTTAAATGGATGTCCCGTCCGTAAATGTGCCTCAATGAATGTGGCACATGTCATTATATCCCAAACCAATATCCCACAAATCATATGCTTCGATTGTTGTTAAATATTTTATTGCCAGTTTCTGGTATACGATACTATTTATAAAGGTATACGTCTTTATCTGAAGGCGTAGAACACAAGTGAACAGTGATATAGAAATACAGAGAAGGAAAAAGAAAAGTTGTATGTATTAATAAAAGAAAGTAACTTAAAGAATTTCAATTTTCTTGGAACAACTATGAGGAAACTACTACTTCCTATTTTTTTTTAATTAATTTTATAGGTTTGAATAAGAAATTAAGCATTTTATAAAAAAACCAAGGTATAAAGAGTTTTATCAGTCAATGACCTCAAAGATAGGTTAACTATCAATTCATGTCCTGAAAATAAATTTCTATCAATCTAGCACCTAAAAGATTCGAAACTATAATGGAAGAACCATAAATCTAAAATCTAAAATCATTATAGGGCATGTTTAAAAAATTACAAAACCCACAAAATAAAATTATCTCGAAGTGATAAGCAGAGAAAATATACGCCAAAAGTCTTTCACTACATTATAATATTTTTAAATTTGTTATTTTTTTTTATTTTTTGTATTATCATTTTTTCAAATTGTTATTTTTTTAAAATTGTTATTTTTAAAAAAATTATGTACTTTCTTTTGAAAAGTCATATGCAAGGAAAATTGTTCTGTTTTTTAAAAGAAAATAAGTAATTTCTTTTTTGAGTTCATAATATTTATATTCATGTATACATATTTTACTAAAATATTTTTTGCTTATTTAAATACTTTTTTTGTTAATTTATACATTTTTAAAACAAATGCAAATTATTTAATTATTTTAGACATATCATAAAATAATTTTAAAAATAACACTGTAGTGAAAGATTTTTGACGTTATTTATCTATTTATATATCACTTCGAGATAAGTTTATTTTGCTGATATATTTATATGTTTATCACTTCAAGATAAGTTTATTTTGTGGGTTTTGCAATTTTCCAAGCATGCCCTATAATAATTTTAGATTTATAGGTTTTCCATTGATAGTTATAAATATTGAGTGGGATTTATTTGCATCATATGCACAATAATGTTATCGTAATCCCCTAAATCCTAAAATCCTAAAAAAACCTTAAACAAACCCTAAAACCCTAAACCCTATAAACATAAAAAATCCTAAAAAACATAAACCCTAAAAACCCTATACCCTAAACCCCAAAAATCCTAAAATACCTCTAATATCCAAAAACCCCCTGAAATCTTAAATCCTAAAACACTAAACCCTAAAGATCCTAAACCCCTAAATCCTAAAACATTCAAACTCCTAAAAAGTCCTTAGTGTACAATGAAGCTTATTGTGCATTTGATGCACGTAAATTTTTACCATAAATGTTTTAGACTCTAGAGCGATAAAAAAATTTCAGGATCCGAATTGATAATTGAACTATCTTTTGGGTCCCTGATAAATACACCAACCTAAACAAATTTCCTCTCTTCTGCTCAACCCTTCACTTCCTCTTCTTTGAAAGTGTATTCTCTTTTTCTTTTTTCATCTTTTATCTTACCACATAATTACATATGGAAAATTAAAGATAACAGATTTTTTGGGATAATACCTAGGGCACTTCTGAAAAAAAAACTATTTTGAAACATTCATCAACTCTAAAACAATAAATAAATAAATAAAATGGGTATAAACGGAGTTTTCACTTTGAGTAAGAGTTTGACATGCTGATCAATGCTAATATATTCGAAGAATCTTGATCATTTGAGCAAGTACCTTAATTTATGCATAACTTAGAATCTTAAGAAATCAAAGGTCAACTAAGGAAGGGGAATAATGAATGGTTGGAGTATAACTTAGAATCAGGCTGCTCAACTAAAGGAACTTCATTGACAAATATAGAAGCAACCATATATGTTAGTACTTAGAAACGAATTTTTTAGATCCTATATTGGGGAACTCTACTATATTATTACAGTCTAACTACTAATAAAATTACTATTTTAGTGCAGTAAACTTAGGGGTAGTGATAAAGCGCGATCCGTTCTATCACCGTAGTCTTAGCAGAAGATATTAAACAGGAAAATAACTAAACAATGAGACACAAGGTTTACGTGGTTCGATCCGGAGATCTACGTCTACGGGAAGATAATGTCCCAACCGGGCTCCTTTTTCCTTTGCTAGTAGTGTTTACAAGTGTGCTTTTCTCTTTCAAAAGTTCCAACCCCTATTCTATTCCTCATTCTCCTATTTATACTATACAAATTTCAGCCCTCCATAAATTCCTACAATTAAGGCCCCTAACTATATTCCTACAATCAAGGCCATGAAGCTCGCTTTCGTGATTTGGATCGTGATTTGGAGGAAATCGTGGGTCAAATCTTCTCCTTCTCTTGTGCTGCCGTTACAAACAGATTATCATACTTGGGTCAATTCTTGGGCTTCCAACTATAAACGATTTGGGCCGGCTTGTGGGCTTTACTTACCAGATGCCCCCCCCCCCAAAAGAAGCCGAAACAGAAGGATTCGGCTTTGTAAAGTAGATAGAGTAAGCCAGGAGTGCCGGAGTCGAACAAAGTAAGTCCCGAAGTCATTCACCAGCGACGGGGAAAAAGTTAAACCCCCGAGGTCCTTCAACCGGGATTAAGAAGAAATAAAAACACCGAAGTTCTTCAAACAGAGTCGAGAAAAAGTAAAAACGCCGAAGTCCTTCAACCGGGGTTGAGGAGAAGTAAAAACGCCGAAGTCCTTCAACCGGGGTTGAGAAGCTTCCTCAACACGAGTGATGAGTACCACTAAGGCGCGTACACGGTATTCGAGTAAGCGCGCGTGAAACTACATATATTGCTTTTTTCGAGGCGCGTATGTAGCACGTGAAAATCAGGATCCTTGATTTTAAACCATCGAATCGTCACCGTTGCTGAGTGCATAAGAAAAGGAGGGAAATAAAAAAACCCTTCACCTTCTCCTTTTACAGTCATCTGAATCGTGCGTTAGAGAAATCCACTATTGAGCCACATCGTGACGATAGAACATCTTTCATCAATCAACCAGAGAAAACAAGTAAGTATGTCTAACTCATCTTCATCTTCATCTAAGGTAGGAGAGGTAGTCCCAGAAGGAGTGCCTTACAGAGCACCTCCCATACGAGTTATCTATCCCGTGAACAGTGAAAGTAGGCAAATCCATCGCGGTGACCTTAGTGAAATAAGAGTAGAAGCAGTGAATTTCCCCCGGTGTGAAGAGGAAATAGAGGGATTCGAGGTAGCAGGGGTAAGACCCACGGTAACTGAGAATCAGATTAGGCGATGGGTGCCAAATTTCTTCTTACCCTTTGATTTGGAATTCATTATTCCCGAAGGTAATGACAAAGCATGTTGTCCTCCCCAAGGATTCATATCCGTGTATATAGATCAACTTGCCGTAGGTTTGAGGTTTCCCCTGGGAGTTTTTAATAAAATTATTGGATTATTATGGAATAGCGTTGGGACAGTTAGGACCTAATGCTGTAAGGCAGGTGGTGGGTTTTTTAGTGGAGTGCAGTAAGGGAGGATTAGTGCCTAGTATTAGCTTATTTAGGCATTTCTTCCAACTGAAAACGATGGGGAGAAATAAAGGTTGGTATTACCTTAACCCCAGGCCAGGTAAAAAGTTTAAGGTTAAAAATCCGAGTAAAATTGAAGGATGGAGAGGGAAATTCATATATGTTAGGCAAAAAACCATATTACCCAAATGGCAAACGTTAGAGGTGCTGGATAGTGCTCCGGCGGGGGAACCCAAGGGTGTGAGTATTCTGAAGAAAGTTGGTGTATTGGAGTCCAGATTCCCTGAAGAAGTACTAGACGACGCTGGGTTGAGTCCATATTATTCCAGATGGACTGGTGGGACTTCGGATTCCCAAGAAAGCAGTACCCCCACCGGGACTGATTCTGACAGGACACCGAGCATGTCTGAGGGGGAGAGAACAAAAACCCGGGCAGAAGTAGAGGGTAGGGCTTTTATTCCTGCATAAGTTGTATAATATAACAATGTCAACTCCCTGAATGTTTATTTTCCATGTGCAGTGGGTAAGTTCAAAAGTGCCTCCAGGAAGAGTATCGAAGCCAGCTCAGTGGGCCGAGGTGATAGTTCGAAAACTCCGGAGCTACAAAGAACAACGCCGGAAGGTAGCCGCGGAGCTGACCCTGAAGACAATATTCCCCTTTCCGGATTAACACCAGGTGCGAAGAGAAGGATCACCTCTCCAACAACGCCACCGCCTCCCAAAAAGGCACACATGACCCCGGCTCACGAGGTATCACCATAAATAATGTTATTATTATATATATATATTTTTTTTTTTTTTTTTTTTTGCAAACACCCATCATAATAGTAAGTTAATGCAGGGGCAAGGAGTAGAGATATCTGCTGCCGAGGCCGAGCTTGAAAAATTATTGGAGCCCATCCGCGGGCTAGTGGGGAGATTAGAGAAAGAATCTACCCAGGGCAGAGTAGCTGAGCTAGAAGCCGAGGTTGCCAAATTACGGGCTGGCTTCGTGGAGGCTCAACGAAGTGCTAAAGCAGCCCGAGATAGGGCAGTTCTGGCCGAGAGAGAAGCGGCTAGACTTCGTGAACAGGCCGTTGAGGTTGCCATTATGAGAGGTGATCTAATTGCAACGCGGGAGGAGCTGAACAAGGCGATCGTGGGCCAAGGAGCTGTATTAGAAACGTTTGCCGAGAAACTGATGCAAACAGAAACGTTCCTGAAGTTTCTGAGCACATTCGTGGCTGCAGGTGATACGGCAACCAAAAGCGAGCTGTTGGAAGTCGTACATGATAAATACCCGGAGGTCAATGTTTACGATGAGGACTTCGGGTATAATTACGATGCAGTCGGGAACGAAGATGGCGCATATTTCGAGGCTCTGATGAAAGCTCCGAAGTGGCCCTTGATCGAGGCCTTAGCGAAGAAGAACACAATTCTCACTCCCGACATCATAAAACGGTGCAATGAAGACCAGATAAGGACTTTTTGGGCTTCCGCAACGGTTTTTATGTTCGGGAGCTAAGGAACCGAGCTCCCATTCCCCGCCAAGAGATTGTTAGACCCCCTGTTATGATCGAAGGCCCTAGCAAGGCAGCGGAGGGTACAAGTGATGTTGTGGAGGCCCCGGGAGGAAAAGAAGCCAACCCTACCCCCGGAGAGGTCAGTGACCTCCCAACTCATGAGCAGAATGTAGAATAGAGGGTCCTGTAAAAAGAATGCCATTGTAGTTACTTGCTTTGTAATGATATATTTTGTATTTCCGGAGAAATAAAAAAAATCTTCTTTTTTATGGATAGCAAATGCTGTTACTTTCTTATCCAAGCAATGTATGTATATTAATAAAGTCTAAAAAACCCGAGGTGTCTCCTTTGCCAGGAAAATATTGAAAACCCGTACGAAGTAATAAAGCAACTTCAATCATCAATAGTTTGGCTACAGAAAGAGCGAGATATGTTGATGTTGCATGAAGTCCCCCGACTATCAAGGAATTTATCCTTAATAAAGAAGAGATATGTCGAGGTGGAGGGCTCATGGAAAGAATCTGCACAACAAATGAGGCAGTAAAAAGCACAGTGTGTTTTAAAAGATCTTGAATTAGAACAACTTCGTATCAACCAGCAAGAGTGCGAGCATCTTCTTGTGGACAGCGGACGACTATCAATAAAAGATATTCAAGCCCGGAGAGACGAAATCCGGGAAAATGTTCAACAACGGAGTGAGCGAGGTGATGCCAATGATCCCGAAGTCATAAGGGACCGGCTTGTACTTGGATTTCTGGTAGAGCTGCAGAAGAAAGTCGAGGCTCGGAATGAAGCATTAAACATTGCCGAGCAGGAAGAACAAGAACACAGCCGCAAGAAAAAGCGTCGAGGCAAGAATACAAAGTCCGATATCCAGAAGAATATAATGTTGGCTGATGAAGCTGTAAATGCTGGGAAAACTCACACCACGGCCGAAGTGATATCTAAAATACCCCAGGAACCAGAAGGACATCCCGTGGTGGAGCCGGAGGCCAGTGGATCGACAGTTGTAGCATTGGCCAAGGAGATTGATGAGATGCCTACCGAGGAGTGGGATGCCGTAGAATGGGCAAACACTCCGGGAAGAGAAAGGAGAAAAAACTCTATGCCTCAGAAATCTGTAAATCCTCCTCGTCAAAATACCAGGGAAGGTATAAATAGAACCTCCGAGGTGATGGATCCATTGGCACCACTAGAGTGGAACCCTGCAGAATGGACCAATATGTCAGGGCCAAGAACAAGAACCGAACACACTGCACATGACCGGGGTTCCCAAGAGATGAGTCATAGGTATGCGACCGGAGTCCGTAGCCGAAGCGAAGCAGGACGTCGTCGAAACGCGCAAGAATCATCCCGGAGGACGGGATACGGTCAATCAGAGACAAGACGGCGCGGTTTCGCGTACTGGTTCGGAGAAGGCTCCGAAAAAAAGTAGATAATAGCATAACTAATTTTCAGTCAAATTTAATGTAATGAAAGAGTGATTAATTTGTTGCATTATATATGACTTGTGCATATACACACATTTTTTTTTTTTTTAAAAAGATACACGTAGATAAATGATGAAGTGTTGTAAAGAAAGTAAGTTTGAAGTCCGGAGACAAATCAATAGCGCCTTGTAGTCTCTGATCGAGTAAGATAGAATCTGAATAGGACCCTGAGGTGTAAATATGTAACTTCAACCAATTTTGGGAATTGATTAATTAAGTCCGGAGACATATGTGATATACGACGGATCGAAAATGAGTGTTCGGAAACATTAAGATAAAGATATCGGGGCGTCCCCACGGTATCACAAACAAGTAATAATCAGACCGAAATAACATGATTAATCAAACAAACTTATCATAATAATAACAAATTATGCAAGTGACAAGAAATCGAAATAAAACTAACAGTGTGTTAGAGAAAAAAATTTCGTAGGTTTGTAACATGCCAAGTCCGAGGTACCGGGGTACCATCAACACGTGCAAGCTGGTAACTTCCAAGAGGATTAGCACTGACTACACGATATGGTTCTTCCCACACTGCATGGAGCTTACCCTCAGGCTCGGCCTTGCTGGCGGAATTTCGCCGGAGCACAAGATCACCAACTTTGAACTGTGTATTCCGAACTCGAGCATTATAATACCTCGCTGTCTGCTGTTTATTCTTAGCTTGCCTGATAAAAGCTTGTTCTCGGCGATATTCTACTTCGTCAAGGTTGGTACGAAGAGCATCTTCATTCTGTTCGGGATCGAAGTTCAGCACTCTAGGGCTAGCTACACCGATTTCTGCGGGGATGACAGCTTTGGAACCATAGGTTAGGCTAAAAGGGGTTTCTCCAGTAGCAGAGTGTGGTGTAGTTCGATAAGCCCATAACACTTGAGGAAGTTCATCAGCCCAAAGTCCTTTAGATTCACCTAGGCGTTTCTTAATGCCTTCAACAAGTGTTCGGTTTGTCACCTCTACTTGGCCATTAGCTTGGGGATGGGCCACCGAAGTGAATGCCTGTTTGATATGTAACTCCTCGCACCAAGAACGGAAAGGATCATTCGCGAACTGTTTCCCATTGTCAGAAATAATGGTACTAGGAATGCCAAATCGGCAGACAATGTTCTTCCAAACAAAGTTAAGAATTTTCCTCCCAGTAATGGTAGTGAGTGACTCAGCCTCGACCCACTTGGTAAAGTAATCCACAGCAACCACCAAAAATTTAAGACCACCCGGAGCTAAAGGGAAAGGGCCCACAATATCTATGCCCCATTGAATAAAGGGCCATGCACTCTGGATGCCTGTCAGTTCAGTTTGAGGTAAGTGTTTAATCCGTGAATGCCGCTGACAGTTCTCACATTTTGACACTAACTCATGCGCATCATTAAAAAGAGTAGGCCAATAATATCCCCATCGGAGTGCTTTTTTAGCCAAAGTCCGGGAACCAATATGGTTTGCACATGAGCCCTCATGTAGTTCTTCAAGGATATAACGAGCCTGAACTGGTCCAAGGCACCGGAGACTAGGCTGAAGATAAGATTGCCTGTACAAAACTCCATCATGTAAAGTGTATTTTGGTGCTTTCAAGATTACCTGTCGGGCTTGTAACTTGTCATCAGGTAAGGTTCCATCCTGTAAATATTGGATAATAGGCGTCATCCATGTAACATGGGGATCAGTGATTACCGAGATAGGCTGTTCATGGATTGACTGATGAGACATCTCTTCTACAATTACATCAGCAGGAATATTTGAGGGAGCCACGGAGGCCAGTTTGCTAAGAGCATCAGCTTTTGTGTTCTCTTCTCGAGGAATCTTATGAATACTAGCGGAGGCAAATGTGTGTATGAGACTGTGAGTTAAAGCCAAATACCGTTTCATGGTTTCCTCCTTTGCTATGTATATGTCGTTGATCTGACTGGAAACCACCTCGGAATCAGTGTAAAGTTGAATATGTGCAGCTCCTAAAGTCTTCGCCAAACGAAGGCCTGCAAGGATTGCTTCATATTCGGCCTCATTATTCGTGACTTTGAAATTGAAACGCAAAACGGACTTGACTTCGACATTGTTAGGTCCACTGATGATGACCCCGGCACCACTTCCCCGTGTGGCAGAAGCACCATCTACATGAACACGCCATAGTTCGGTCTCAACACTGGTATCAGTAGGAGAAATGTGCTCGGGAAGTGAGTTGGAATCCGGACTGTCATAAGTAGCTTCGGCTAAAAAATCAGCTAGAGCTTGGCCTTTAATGGCGTGACGAGGGAGAAATTGAATATCGTGCTCTCCCAACTCTATTGCCCATTTGACAAGCCGACCTGAATGATCGGGCTTACTCAGGATTTGGCGAATTGGCAGGTTGGTAAGAACGTTAATAACATGTCCCTGAAAATAGGGACGAAGGCGGCGGGCCGCCATAACCAATGCCAATATGGTCTTTTCAATGACTGAGTATCGGATTTCTGCTCCTTGTAAAGCTCGGCTGGCAAAATATACTACCTTCTGAGTTCCGTGGTCATCGCGGACAAGGGCTGCGCTGATGGCTTCATCAGCAGTAGACAAATATAAATACAAAGGTTCTCCAGCAATCGGGGCGGAAATAATGGGGAGTTGACGGATGTGTTGCTTTAAAGCTGTCAGAGCTTCCTCACACTGGGGTGTCCACTCGAACTTCTTAGCCTGTCGTAACACCTTAAAAAGGGAAGTTGCCGTTCGGCCGCTTTGGATAGGAACCTGTTTAACGCCGCCAATCGCCCAGTAAGACGTTGAACATCTTTTTCCTTCTGGGGTGTCTTCAGGTCGAGTATATCCCTGATTTTAGAGGGATTAGCTTGTAGTCCCTGAGGAGATACCATGTACCCTAAAAACTTGCCTGAACCAACCCCGAAGGTGCACTTCGCTGGATTTAAACGAAGATTATGGCGTCGAAGTACTTCCAGTGTTTCAGCAATGTCCCGAACACATGCATCAAAAGTCCGACTCTTGATGACTAAATCATCGACATAGACCTCCACATTTCGCCCAACTTGGTTCCGAAAAACATGGTCCATCAACCTTTGATAAGTGGCTCCGGCATTCTTGAGCCCGAAAGGCATCTTTTTGTATGCAAAAATTCCAAAGTCCGTTATAAAAGCGGTCTTGATCGCATCGTTCTTATCCATATGAATTTGGTGATATCCCTTGTATAAGTCCAAGAAACAAAGCGCGGGATGCCCAAATCGTTTATAGTTGGAAGCCCAAGAATTGGCCCAAGTATGATAATCTGTTTGTAACGGCAGCACAAGAGAAGGAGAAGATTTGACCCACGATTTCCTCCAAATCACGATCCAAATCACGAAAGCGAGCTTCATGACCTTGATTGTAGGAATATAGTTAGGGGCCTTAATTGTAGGAATTTATGGAGGGCTGAAATTTGTATAGTATAAATAGGAGAATGAGGAATAGAATAGGGGTTGGAACTTTTGAAAGAGAAAAGCACACTTGTAAACACTACTAGGAAAGGAAAAAGGAGCCCGGTTGGGACATTATCTTCCCGTGGACGTAGATCTCCGGATCGAACCACGTAAACCTTGTGTCTCATTGTTTAGTTATTTTCCTGTTTAATATCTTCTGTTAAGACTACGGTGATAGAACGGATCGCGCTTTATCAGGTAGCAATCTCTAATACAATCTGAACAATTTGACACGATTCAACTCGAAAATTAAGGATTAGGATTGCACGAATCCGTTATGAGTCAGAAATGGGTTGAACCCGAATAATTGGGTCAACCCGCAACCTATATATATATATATATCACTTAATTGTTCAATTATTTACACAAGTTATTTGCAAAAATGTAATTTTATTATTTAATATATATTTATTTACTATCTTATTATAGGAATATTAACATCCATCGATGAATGGATTCAAGATGTCATGCATTTGGATATCAATGATATAAGTGAAACTAAAATGGAAAGTGTAGCAGATTCCAACTCAAATGTGGTGAGTCTACAAATATCATTATTTATACTCACTAATAAGGAATTTTTCTTTCATAATTTCACCATCACATGTCAACTCAAGTTTTAATGATTGTTTTGTTTAATAATCTTTTTCATTTTGCAAGCCATTTGAAGATTGTGATTGCATTGTGTTATTGTGGGAGTTATAATTAACTTTTGTTCGTGGTTGTAAGTTATAATGTTAGGCATATCTGGATTCATTTTTGTGAATTATTCTTAAAAGTTTTAACCTGTAGTATTGTAGACATATGTAATCATTACATTGTGTAATTGACTTATAGTTGTTACTGTTTACTTTGTTTATTTTTATCTTTTGGCGTATGGATATATATTTGCAATGCGTTAAATGTAATTTGAAGTTTACAAAATGTGATGTTTTCATGTTTAAATGTTAAAATAATCATTTTAGGTTTATGTGGAATATTAGAGAAAGGGAAAAATTCATTTTTAGTCCAGTATGTTAGGCCTTGTCCAGTAAAAGTCCTGTATGTTAGAAATTTTCAATTTTAGTCCTGTATGTTTCCAAAGTTATCCAATTTAAGGACACTAACCATCTGAAATGGCCAATTTGACCATAATTAATCATGTGCGACACACGTCATCAATAAATTCGAGAAAGATGAAGAAAGAAAGAAAAAATAAAATAAAAAATACAATGAAATGCACCTCATATGAAAATTAGGGGTTACCTTTTTCTTTTCTTTTTTGGCCAAGCTACTAAAGTAATTTAATGATTTGACATATTATCTGGACAAATACTTGATACATAAGCATTAGCTCTCAAAAGCCCTAAATTTATTAGTTTAATTCCGGCTAAATTGGTCGTTGGTGATGGTTAGTGTCCTTAAATTGGACAACTTTTTAAACATACAGGACTAAAATTGAAATTTTCTAACATACAGGACTTTTATTGGACAAGGCCTAACATACTGGACTAAACATGAATTTTTCCCATTAGAGAAATTTAAAAATTATTGATTTTATTTAAATTTCTAACTTTTTGGGTTGGAAATGAGTTGAGTGGGCCGACCTGCATAAGTTAGGCTTTGCGGGTCTTAACCCGGGTCGTGTGTTGGGTTAGGGTTGAAAAAAAGTTCGTAATAACCAAGTTTCAACTCGACCCACAAAATGCAGTCTGACCCGTTTAACACCCCTAAGTAAATGGTAATTTTTGTAGGCCCCACCTCTGTAGGTGTATACCATGAATGGGCTCTTCAGTTGAATCGAACCGAAATAAAAAATTCTGTTGAAATCGAAAATTAATTAAATTATAAATTTGGTTTGGATTTTGGTTATACAACTTTGTGGTTTTCAATTTTAGGAAGTGGTTAGCCGATTCAAATCGAAAACCAAATTCAACTATTATTATTTTAATATTATACTATATTGTTATTTTATTTTTATTATTGCATTTTAATTTTTCCATGTTCATTAACATTTTTTATTTTTTTTTAATTTTCAGTATGTGGTGTTGCCAGTTTTTTAGGATAGTCATAGTGGTGTTGTTGTGTGATAGTAATTTGACTATTTGTTACGTTTCATGGTTTATTTGGAATTCTTAGTTGTTTTATTTTGACATTATTTTTATTTAGGATTAAAAAACTAATTTATAACATACATACACATAGGCCTTAAAAATCCGAATCAATGATCAAATTTGTGTTTTTAGGGGGGAAAATAGAAAAAAGAGCGGTTAACCAAAATTGAAAGCGAAAAAATAAAAACAAAAAATGTTGGTTTTAACGAACCGAACATTTGTAATTTGATTTGGTTTTCGGTTCCTACTTCGGTCAACCAAAATTCCAGATAACCAACTTATTGGTTTTGTTCAACTCGATTTAATCGAATGCACACCCCTACTTTTAACCAAATATATTGGGGAGTAGTACAATACAATGCATACAAATTTTGTGGCTAATTCATCACTAGAAATCTCATACATATTTTAATTATTTAGTGATTTTTAACCCCAATCTTAAGAGTCGCAATGGGCAGAGTCATGGCTACTATTGAGCATCATGCCCCCATCTCATTTAAAAAATGTGGTTTGGAGATGGGGATTCCCTGTTCGGTGGTAATCGCGGGTGTGAACAATCAAATTTTGAGTCCAATTATATGATGTCACATAGAAATAATAATGTTGAATATCAATTTTAATGTTATATCTATATTTTGGAAAAAGAAAATCAAATTAATACCTAAATACATTAATAAAGTACTCCCTCCGTCCCGGTTAAAGCTTCCTACTTGCCTTATCGGTCCGTCCCACTTAAAGTTGTCAGCCCAAAAAAGGAAACTAATCCCCCAATCCTCACCCTCAAAATCTCAACCACTCAATCTCTACCTTTAAAAAAGTATAACTGTTTTTTCTTAACATCCGTGCCCGGTCAAAGTGGAAGCTTTAACCGGGACGGAGGGAGTATTTGGTATATGAAATATTAATATTTCCCATCAGATTAAATATTGCCAAAATCTGAATCATATTTCATAGCGATCAAGATGCAATCTTGCATACAAGAAATGATATTATAAAGACGGTTGTCAAATCAAATCGCATATTCTTATCCAAGGTAAGAAGCTTCAACAAATCAAGAATGATCAATCAAATTGCGTCATTCCATCAAGTGTATATGGAAAGAACTCTTGTCCTACAAGTATAAATAGGGGTCTCTTCATAATTCAAAACACAACTCAAGAATTGAAGACACAAGTAAAGAGGTGAAGAAATTATAGAAGACTCCTACAAGTTTCTCTCCAGCAATTTGAGGCGTTTAAGATGTTCTTCAATAGATCCATCAAAATGTTGCTACCCTTATCCAACACGCATTTAACATCAAGATTATATATTTCAGAGGGTTTAAATGGGACAATCATTGGTTTACATTTTCTTTTTCATTAAAACTTTCTAAAACTTAAAAAGCAAAAGGAAAAATAAAACTTTGAAACTAGAAATCAAATTCAATTAAAATTTCAAGAAAAAAATAATTTGCAAATTCCCATCTCACTCACCGACAACTAACAACACCACCACCTCACACAACCGCTACTCTTTGGAAGCATCCTCTACTGAACAGTGTCAACGAGCTTGAAAACTAGGAAAGAAAATACACAGAGATTAGGTTGTAGGCACATAAATTTTTTCTCATTAAATCGTAATATGTAGAAAATTTATACTATATAGCTATTTACATTGGGAAATTTTAAGTTCTAAAGTAACTAAATAAATAATTGGTATTTTACTATATATTTTATGGGTCAATCATCTATGATCAAGTGTTCAAATCTTTGTTACTTACCAATCAATTTTCAATTCTTTCGGTAATAAAATCTAGGGATAATTACAAAATGGCCGCCGAACTATTAGCACTTTTTCACTTCGGCATATAAACTATTAACAGTGACTAAACCGCCGCCAACCTATTTGAATATTACTACTCGAAAGCTGCCGGCCAGAATACCGCCCAAATTCTTTCCCAAAAGGTGGTTTTCCTAAACCACCTTTTGGGACAGAATTTGGGCGGTATTCTGGCCGGCAGCTTTCGAGTAGTAATATTCAAATAGGTTGGCGGCGGTTTAGTCACTGTTAATAGTTTATATGCCGAAGTGAAAACTTGCTAATAGTTCGGCGACCATTTTGTAATTATCCCTAAAATCTAATCATATATTCCTATTGAACAAATGAGGTTTCATCAAATCATCAAAAATAACAAAATTTTATATCTATCTAATGACAAGATATCTAATCCTATACCTATATAAAATGGCCATCTTCTTCATATCAAGACAAGGCAATATCATAAATCAACACGTCAAGGATTTGAAAAGGCGCTCAATACTAAGGGTGAACATTCGGTCGATTCAATTGAAAGCTGAATTGAGCTGAAAAGAAAAAAAAAATGAAATCTTTTTACTTTTGAAACCGAACCGAACTATCGATTAAGGCTTATATTTTAATATTTTTTTAATATTTTTTATAGGACAAAAACCGAACCAAATTACAAATTGGTTTTAATTTTTCTAACTGAACCGTACCGATTATCTATACAAAATTAAACCAAACTGAATTACTCGGTTCGGAAAGATTTTTTTTTTTCAATTCGGTTTTACTCGCCCCCACTCAAGTTGTGATCTTCTCAACCATTCAAGACACAACAAGGCTAATTAAAGGTGTTTTCTTCACGGAGTCCAACAAATAATTACATATTAATTCGTAAATAAGACACTAAACCCCTCGAAGTGAAGTTATTTCAAAACAAATCAACTCAAAGATAAAGATCTAAGATTAAATAAATTCTCAATTTCAATAGACAATTTAATTTGTACATATTTATTTATACACGAAATTTATTTCTCCCAAAGATTTTTGCGCGCTTGGTGAGACGATCTTAGAAACAATCCATATTTTCATAAGCATTTCTAGGATTTTTTTTTTTTTAATTAAATGAATAGTTTTAATATTTCTGCTTACTTAATACTCCCTCCGTCCCAGCCTAATTGGTCAACCTTGGCCGGGCACGGAGACTAAGGAAAAGCAGATTTTGTGGAATCTTTGACTTTTTCAAAGGTGGAGTTACGAGTGGAGATTTTGAGGGTGGAGATTGTGAGAGAATTTGCCATTTATGGATTAGGACAATTAAGTTGGGACAAACTAATATGACCAGTTTTCCAATTAAGCCATGACGGAGGGAGTAGTACTTAGAGACCGAGTATGTTATCATAAAACATATTAATGATCAATATCAAATGATGAATTAATCATGAATCTTTGATTTCTAAATTGACTTAAATAAGCTTGTTATATAATCAGAAGTAAAATTTAACTTAGAGTGTGAATGGAGAAGTGTCTATTAGATGAAAAAGGTGCTCTGAAAAGTTGCGACTATTCAGGTGGAATAGATGTGAACGAAAAGATGTGAATGTACGAAAAGTGGTGCAATATAACCATAAGATCGTGACCTTTAGATAAGGGGTACGATTGTGTTTGATCAAGTCGAAATGGTGCACCTGTTCATGAAATGATGCCTAGAAGTCTTTATAAATAGGCCTTAACATTTACACCTCCAATCAACGAATAACTCAATTGAATACAATGATAATTTCACTATAATATGCATATTACAGCTTTGAGTCTCGAGCCTTTGAGACTTCAAGAAAGTCCTAAATATCGAGTAGCTTGCCGAAAACTTTAGTTTCATTGTGTTGTGATCCTAAAGTTCAAAGTTGTTGTATCTTCGAGACGATTTTCGAAGACTGTGAGCACATATGCGGGGCAATATCGTCTTACGGAGTCAAACTCGTGCCACCACTTTACTAGTCCCATCATTTTTTATTTAGAGTCATTTTCAAATACACAATTGTTAAAAAATCCAACAATCATAAGACGATATTTGTGTGTTAGAAAATGGCTGCTAATCCAATATCTTGGATAATATTTAATGGCGTTACAGTCTGTGCAAGAAGACTAATCCAATTATTTGAGTGATGAGTGAATTAAGTCACAGTGACAAATTGGAAAGTCAAAACACAAGTTGTGGAGTTCACAATTTTATAGCGCAATGTATGCATCGAGAAATATGCTAATATGCAATTATATTAACATTTTGGTCTAATCAGGTTTGTGTATTTATCACCATTTGAATTATTCTTACTTTCTAAATAATTTGAAATGTTGTAGGACATAAGGTTATATACTTTCTGCAAAAAAATTAAAAGAAAGAATAGAAGAATTTCATCTCCATTGTTGCAGTCAAGATGCAAGTGTAACGGTGCATTACAATCATCATGTTTTCATTATATCTCCTTGCCGAACCAAAAATAAATTGGTTGTATCTCATCTTCGACAAACCGATGGTGGAAAGATAAGCGAGCATGGAGACCCAATTTTGAGCACTACAGAAAGCTATAACCACCACGCATCCGAAGTAATTGGCACTATACTGCACCATTAAATGCTGCAAGAAATTCAGATTCCAGTAATAACTTCTCCTCCCCTTGCGGATATCTCACTGTTGGGGAAAAGAAAATGGAGGAGGCCTCCATGGATGTGCTAGCAATTTGGCTACGAAATCATCGCGGAGGCTTCTCCTCGCCCTCTTTATATGAGAGATCGAAAATGTTCGCCGGAAGGAAGTATTGACTACTCTCTGGCTACCTGATGACGGTGATGGTGTGAAATCAAGGAGACACGGACGCGTCATTTAGTGGAAGCCGCTAGCGGCTGGGCGGCCGTGAAAACTTCTGGACGTGAATGTCATTGTTCAGCGGAGGACGAAAGTGAGATAGTTTCCTTTTTTCCATCCACTTGGGCTAAATGGGGCATGGCTTAATATTATGGCCAAATTAATTAATGTGGACCATCCCAAACCTAAATTGAAGAAATTATGTGGGCCCAAATCTGTGGTACAAATATAAGCTATCAGATTGGGCCTTGGAATAAATTGTCTTCGAGCCTAAAAAGGAGAATTTCAATTTGGGGCAAGTTTATTAACTCTATATAAGTCCAATGATCCACTGAATCAAGTTTGGTTGCGAATTGAAGGTTTGTTTGGAATTAAAATTGTGTGGGAACTCGGGACTCATGTGCAATTGTAATTGGGATATTGTTTGGTTTTCAGTTTATAAATTGATAACCTACTTCTTTGAGCCGAATTGAAATGTAAGTCTTTGTACTTGATTGAAATGATAAGCAAAGATAAGAAATAGTTAGACAGGTCCTATGGACATGCAGAAATTTAGAAGAAAAAAAAAAAAAAAAGAACTTCAAAGTAAAGAAGGTACACTTATAGCTAATTGAAAATTTGAGCTTAATTCAAGTTTGAGGGCCTGAATAAAGTTTGGGACTCGGCTTAATTGAAGTATGAGGGCCTAAATAAATTATGTTCTCATATTTCTGGTGCCTATATAAAGTGAGATGCAAATGTGCTAGAATGCAGATAGACATCCAATTCAGTCGGATGGTGGGAATTCTTGCATAAATAAAGTCCGAGTAGGCCTAAAGAGTTGGGATTTCGATAAGAATTTATTTTACGAGAACATTTTGTTTGAGATTCAAAACCAAATTCCCACATCGGTTAGACTAAGGGGTGATCGTGCGTTTATGTCTGAAAAAACCTCCGTTACTACAAGGTGATTTAGGGAAAGCCCAAAAGCAAGACAGTATGGGTTTTGAGAGGCCCAAATAAGATAAATATCCTAAATGGATGTCCACATGGACTCAAGGAGTCCAAAACGATATTGTCCTTGAAGAGGACATGAGCCTAACTAGATGGATGCAAGTCCATTGGGTTAAATCGTGGACATAAATTGAATCAATTTTAAATATTTGAGCCCAATTGAAATGGATACAAGTCCAATGGGCTAAATCATTGATAGCGAAGAAATAACTAAGTCGTTTCAGACTACAAGTTAAGTAGTTCAATCTATGGATTGATTACTTAATATATGGCCTAGACACCCCTATATGGGAATTAAGTTTCCAAATAAATGTCAAACTATGAATAAATGAAGTCTTTGTGCATAAGTGTTTAACTGGGGAGATATGGTCTTTCCAAAAAAATGTTCAAATGTGGGCGGTGTTCAACTAAAGTAAAACGTACCTAAAGCTGGAAATGGAGGCCATAGGACAGCTGATCTCCAATACAAGAATATGTGTGAATGAAAATGTTAAAGGGAGATCAGCTACGCTGCGTGTCTAGGGGAATGAGTCCAAAAACCCACACACCAAGAAAGGGCATAGCAGTAATCAACCATAATGAGTGGAGATCCCACAAACTTGGTTCAATGAGACCGCTAAGTTATGAACGGCTCATACGGGAACTTGGAACTTGAATGTGTTCATTCAAACTCATTCCCGTAGACAACCAAGTGTCATCCTGATGATGCATGTTGAGGTTAATCGTAAGCTTTTAATGAGTTCTATACCAAAATGGTGGGATATTTCTGGATACTCCAGGATTAAGGCCTAATAGGAGGTCACCTATATAAGTAAGAAGTGAGGCCGCTCAAACACTTATGAATCCAATATATAGTTTATGGCCGAAACAAACACAACATGAGAATCGAAAGATATCATAAATGTCATTGTGTGAATGTTATTGTCTTGGTTTACACAAAAAATTGCTAGTTCAAGACATCACATTCACAAAGGATCGAGTAAATCCGATAGCATCTCACTATGGAAGGTTGAAAGCAGAAAGCTACCTATCTCGATGCAATGGGAGTTCGTCGGGACTTTCTTGTGTGTGTCAGTGTAGAGCACATGCATTAATTGTCATTCATGTTGGGAATGGTTAGAAATAGACTTTGGAAGGTTTTTGTTGACCAATCTTTAAGCAATTCTAACTTTGAATTCCTTGTCGAAACTTCTTCCATTCATGTGGGGTGGTTGTTGGAACTTTTGTAGTGTGAATGGAGAAGTGTCTATTAGACGAAAAGGTGCTCTGAAAAGTTACGAATATTTAAGTGAAATAGATGCAAATGAAAAGACGTGAACACTCGAAAAGTGATGTGATATAACTATAAGATCGTGACTTTTAGTTAAGGGGTACAATCTAACGTGAAGGTTGCTCGTGTTCCGAAATGAGACCTGGAAGTCTATATATAGGCCTTAACATTTACACCTCCAATCACCGAATAACTCAATTGAATACACCATCAATTTCACTATAATATGCATATGTGATCTTTGAGTCTTCAAGAAAATTTTGAGTATCGAGTAGTCCGTCGAGAACTATAGTTTCGTTATGCCACGATCCTAAAGATCAAAGTCGTTGTATCTTGAGGACGATTATCGAAGGCCGTAAACACTTGTATGCGGGGCAATATCATCTTACGGACAACGAATCAAACTTGTGCCTCGACTTTACCAGTCCTGTCATTTTTAGTCATTTTAAGACACACCATTGTTAAATTATTTCCAACAAAACTAATGTTCTGATAATTTAACCAAATTGTTCAAAATAAACATATTCTAGATAAAGCAATATAACCAAATAATTTTCTTGAAACAAGTACATTATTCTAAAATAATGATGTATTTCGAGGCGAATAAAATAATCATAATTTAAAATTATAGGCCCTTGATAAAATACTTAATCAAACACATTTAACAATCAACATTTAATATGAGGTAATATAATCTCATTATACTGATATAAATGTCACTTTTGATATTATAAGAAAGTTACTCATAATTTTGTTACATACGAAAAAAAACTTTGAAATTCGAAGACAACAAGAAAAAAAAAGACCTACTATTTGGACAAACATAATGGTGCCACAACCTTCATAAATAAGATTAATAAATAGGCGGAAACAAGTGTTCATTTATTTCTTCATTCACTGAAACAGTAACATATTTAAAATAAAATATATAAAAAAAAATAATGTCTGCAACATAAATAAACAATTCATATTAATATGCCACCACAACTCTCTATCGCCTTCACTCACAGCTACATCAACCTGAAAAGTGTTTTATACAGGACGTGTGATATATCCAACTTGTAGCGTTTGAGTTTGAGATGCCCGTTGCTTGCAAAGTTGTAGACATTTGAGTTAGATTTTCAATACTACTGGTTTAACCTCAATTGGATATGTGTAGCCCGAGATATAATCAAACTACTAGAGGTATGTAATGATCATCTAAGATTAAAATTCTTCTGCACAAGTTCCATGTTCTTAGATATCTAATATGGAGCACGAATTAGAAAATATTGTCAGTATGAAAGTTGTAGCTTTCCCTCCTATAGAGTCACTTGATTTGAGTGTCTATGTAGAACGTTATGACCCTTTTTCCGTAGCTGCGTATTGAATCACCTAAGATAATGGTTTAATATTCAATGAACACTTCATCTTTACTTCTCCAATGCTTGTAAAATATATGAATTTCACCTCAAAATGAGTAAACATTCATCTTCATAAAATCAAGAACTTAATCAAAAGATATTAAGTTAGGATACAAATCCTCTGAATTTAGATTGGTGGTGTAATTCGTAAATTTTAGGCGATTTAAGCCATAGGTGTATGTCAACGGATGCTTGCATGCTAGATCCGCCACTTACTCTAAGACGCGCACTGTTTCAACTTGTTTCTAATTATTGTAATTAGTTATCAGTTAAGATTATTTAATCTCCTTTCTTTATTTTATTAAGTTATGTTTTATTTCTTCTGTATTATCTTAGTTAGATTTTGTTGATCCCAAGTGGTAGAGGTTTATGGGGTAGGAGGTGAATAAACCTCTAGCAGCAATTTTATTTCCAAAGAGTAGGCAGTAAGTTGTTGTCGACTGTAAGAAACTTGTTCTTGCAGCAGAGCTTACAGCTGCAAGTTCCTACAGAACGGTTTGCTTACAGCGTAGTGTTCTTGTTGAAACTTACGACAATCAATGCCTTATGGGTTTTACCTATGGCGGAATATGTTAAAACAATTTTCAAAATAATGCAGTAGATAGTAGTAGGTTACATCAACAGTTATGTAAAGATATGAAAATAAACACACGACAATTGTAGTAGTCCAAAGGTGGGGAATAATCCTTCTATGTCCACTCTTCCCTCACACAGGGGAAATTCACTAAGTTGTTCACACAGTACAAGCTTAGTTACACGATGCTCAAGTCCAACTTGGCACCTATAGCAGTTTTCACCTATTCTCGGATACACATCTAATTGTACTAGTTCCTTGGAACTATTTTAGTCTAATTTGAATCGTCGATTCAACAAAAGACTCCCCATTTAAAACAACTGAAAGAGTTAGGATTTTGAAAGTCTCTTCAACTTGAATCTGCCAGTAATTGTTCTTGAATGGTTTAAGTTGTGAGCGAGCTTTTCGTGAAATAGACTGAGATTGAAAGTGAACTTTCTATGAGCTTGCTTGATATAAATCTGGTAATTGGTTGCAACTTGAGAAGTAGCCTTAAATAGTAGTTGGTCGTTGCTTTGTTCTCCTTGCTTTTGCTCTCTTCTTCAGTTGCTTAGACTTTCTGGAGTTTTGAAGATATGAGGATTTGGTTGCTTTTCTAGATATCCTGCTATGTCTCGTATCTCTCTTGGTCTTCAGTCAGTTTCTATTTAAAGAAATTAGTTTTCTCCTTGTTGAAGGGGGGAGGAGATTCTCATTTGACATTTAATGCTCTTGTACGGCTTAGAGTCATTGTTGTCCTTTGGCTGAGAGATTTGGTCAGAGTAGATATGGCAATAGGATAGTTGCAGACTTGCTTTTGGTTTTATCAAGATACGTGTCTTCACATTATTGTATAGTCAGTACAAGAATCCTTCTTGTCTCTACTAGCTAAATTTTTTTAATCTTGAGATCGGTGACTTTGACTTAGAGTCTCATTCTGTTGACTGATGCATGTCTTTATTGTATGATCCTGATATCATCTTGAGTTAGATCGTGCTACAATAGAATTTGTTGTACACCATCTTTGTGTAAGCCTTTCCTTGTTGCTTCCTACAACATCTAAACCTATCTTCTTAAATCAGACTGCTTGTTGTATGTTGCTGATGATTTTGCAGTAACTTTATGTTGTGACTTTTTCCTAAGCAGAACTAGCCCTGTCTATTACAAAAACTACAGAATATTGGGGTACTAGTTCCTACCTTAGAGTACTCTTTTGGATCATCAAAACTAGACATAATTTCTTAACAGAGTCAGTTAAGGCTAACTCCTCAACAAATGTTGGTTTTTGTTGAAAGTATAACGTAGGTGTTTGTATCCGTTTTTCTCGGACCTATTTTTCTTATAATTTGTCACTTGTTATTAGGATGATGCATAGTATTATTAATTCAGCTTTCCTTTCGTAGCAAAAATATTCTTCTGGATTTCTTGTTCTCTCTACTTCCCTTCTGCTACTCATTTAATTTTGGTACATGTTACCAGAGCCAGGTTTGCCTATCAAGTGTTTGATTTTATTCCTTAGAGAAGATGAATGGTGGAAGTGGCATTTTCTTAGAGAAGCTTGCTTGTGACAATAATAGTTTCTGGATGTTATGTATGGACGCTTATCTACAAGGGCAAGATTTGTGGGATCTTATCTTTGGTGAGGATTCTGTAATTCAAGCAGATACATCACAAAATACAGAGTTGCATAGGAAGTGGAAGATCAAGAACAACAAAGCTTTATTTGCTTAGTTTATCATGGAGAATAGTTTTTATCAGTTTTTAGCATAGTTAGCAGTAATTTTTAGAGCAGTTTGCCTAGGAGCCGGAGAAGAAGAAAGAGATTCAAACGTCGTCCTTGATCAGTAGTTGTAGTACTCTTACTCTATTTTATTTTTTGCATTATTATTACTGTTGGAAACGTGAATTTATTTATGAAATTTATTATTTATTAAATTATTTATGGAGTACTCGACTTTTATCTTAGGGTTAGAAAGTAGGTTTTAGTTACAAATGTGAGTGTTTATATATGATCCATAGTTGCATGTCTCTCTTGTTATTTTGTTGTGTTGAGAATTAATTGATGTTAGGGTAGACTAATCACCTCGCCCAGCATTCTGGAATCACATACCCAGGATACCCGAAGGTGAGGGTATTAATGGCCAAATAACACACGACATAATATATACTAAGAAATTGAAAGGCTAAGGGTATATTGTTGGGGTATTTTCTAAGTTCCTTTAGGAGTTACAGGCACTTCATCTAGGAGGTTGTCTGTTGTCCATAATCCAAACGTTAGGGGCTCCGCAAGGGGGTTTAAGATGCATAATTACGAAACCTCGTAACAATAAAAGTTGTTAATTATGGATATATATATTTGCATGTGCGGTTGTCTATGAAATCTACATCCTAAGATAGTTTATATCATTAGAGTCTCGTTATTTAATCGCTTATTTATTTGACACTAGGTGATTAATTAGTTATTCTTCTTTAGTTGTCTTAGGGTCTAAACATTTAGTAAGTAGGATAACCACCACACTAATCTGATAATCATTCCCCTTAGATATTTTAGAACTAGGAGCACTGTAGTAATTTGGTTAGGTCACCTATACTAGTCCTTGTGGGGTATGACCTTACTTGCCACTAGCTGCTATTACATCATTCACTTGTGGCTTAGCTGGTATAAATTATAGCACATGCAAAAAAAATGTGCTAATAGTCTATCATTTTCAACATCCGTTGATGAAATAGTAGTTTGTTAGCGACAATGTGCGCTAATAGACTACTTTTAGTAAAAAGTGAGGTACATAATAGTTTATTAATGAGATTTTGTGAGAATAGACTACATTTTAGGTAAAAATTGTGGTTAGAACTCTAAAGACTACAATTTCATAGAAGTTGATGTCTATTTGGTGTAGTATATTAGGAAATTCTAGTACTAGGGAGTTGTTGAACGCAAATTGGTGCATCTCACTTCAATGTGCTTGTCATGGTTGCATTCAAAGAACCTTTCAAAAGAGTTATGGGTAGCAACTTTTCAAACTGCATGTCATGTTATCAATCGTTTCCCTCCTTGGCGGGTATGAAATCATCACCTTTTGAGACATTATACCATCAAAAACCCGATGTGAAATTTATGAGTTTTTTGTTTAGTTTTTTATGTCCATGTTTCAGAAGCTAATCAGACTAAAGTTGATGTAAAAGCAAGACATTAAATTTTTGTTGATTATGATGCTAATAGGAAATGATGAACGTGTATGAATTTAGGAACAAGAAGAGTCGTTGTTTTGCATGACATTATGTTTGATGAAATTTCATTACATCAAATTGATGTAAATGAAGATAAGGGTAATTCTTTTCCCTTTTATGGTGATGGTACACCCGATGGAAAGGAAGGCAATACTACTTCTTCTGGAGAAAATTTTAGTCAGGGTGAAGTAATAGGAGTTGCACTCAGAAATTCTTCTAGGCAAAGGAAGCATCTAGATTACTTAAAATGATTATGAAGTCCAGTTGAATCATTTCTCTGCCGTGTCTTGTTTTTTTTATGAAAGACTCATATGACAACAAGCCAAGGTCGTATGAAGAAGCTAAGGTATTTTGGAATGGGAAGAAGTTATGTGAGAAGAAATATCAACCTTGAATAAATATTGCACCTAGGAGCTTGCTCTGAAGTTGAGGATGTTGAGTTAATTACTTGTAAATTGGTTTACAAGTTAAAGAGAAAGATTGATGCATTGACAGACATAAAGCTCATTTGGTTGCTCATGGATTCTCTCAACGATATGGTCAAGATTATGAGGAAACTTTCAGTTCGATCACTTATTTATCTAGCCGTTCACAAAGGTTGGATACTTTGGCAACTAGATGTAAAGAATTCATATTTTTATGGAGATTTCATTCGAGATATCTCTATGGAGAAGCCACTTGGATTTATATCTAAGGAGTATCCCAACCATGTATGTCTACTAAAAAAGTTCTTATATGTACGGTCTTAAGCAAGCTTCACGTGCTTGGTGTTCCTATACATTACCTTTTGTGGTTTCAAATCTTCAAATTCAGAACGAGTTTGTTTTCTAAGAAAACTTTATCCCTGTGCATAATGTTTCTTCTTTAATGGATAACATCATGATCATTACAGGTGAGGATATTGATGAGGTAAATAGCCTTCAAGATACTTTGTCTTTTTGTTTGATATAAAAAAGAAGGTGAAGCTAGCTGTTTTCTAGGCCTTGAAGTTCGATTATGTGGAAATTTTGATCCTGTTAGAACCAAGGAAATAGCACACAATAAAACACAAGAAAAGCCAATGGAAAAACTCTGTCCAATACCAAAACACGACAATTCAATATAATTTCTGCATAGCTAATTAATGTTCAGAACCAATACTTATAACCTATAAAACCCATGGATAAACAATCCCACGATAAAAAACATAGTCTAATAATAAAATAAACATAAAGATAGAAATAATTAAAGAACTCGACAATTAGGGCCCATGGGCCTTAGCCTTTTTCCCTTGTCGCTCATGCCGGCGATATGTCACAATTCTCTCCCCCTCCATAAGTGCTTTATCCTCAAGACATAAACCTAGAAATTGAGAAAGAAAATGCAACTCATTGACCTAAGTCGTTTCATTATCCGATAACCCAGCACAAGTCACCAGAAATTGTGGCACATGTTCATCATCCCCACCACATTACCCGAGCATGAGTAACATGTGAAGGAACAAATTTAGGGTCATTGTCACCTCAACTCGGATTGAAGGTTGGATGTCATTTCTTGATCACCAATAAACTTTTTCAGCTGCAACACATGAAAACTTGGATGCAAATGGGACCCCTCCAGAAGAACCAATTGGTAGGTAGTGGCGCTAACACGAGCAGCCACCTAAAACGTACCAAAGAACCGAGGTTCTAGTTTGGCGTTGAGCCGCTTGAATTACACAGCTTGCTTATGCAAACGAAATTTTCAGGAACACCTTATCATCCACCTCAAAATTGACGTCTCGACGATGCTTGTTAGTAGCACCAGATATACGTTGTTGTGCCCTCTCCAAATGAAAATAGAGATTCTGCAAGATAGAGTCCCATTCCACAAGACCATCAGCCACCACCTTGGCCCAAATTTCGACCGGCAGAAATTGAGCCAAGGTCGGGGGGTGATCGGCCATAGATGACCTCAAAAGGAGTATACCCCAAAGAAGAATGGAAGCTCGTGTTGAAACGATATTCTACCCATGGAAGCTGCTAGGCCCATTTCTTAGGATGCTCGAAGATGATAACACCATAGATGAGTTTCAAGACAATAGTTCATGACCTCGGTTTGACCGTCTGTCTCAGGATGGTATATAGAGCTCATGCACAGCTGAGTGCCAAGAGCCCTGAATAACGCCTTAAAAAAGAGGTCAAGAAACCCCGTCTCGATCCAAGATGATTGTACGTGTAATGCCATGCAGTCACCTTTGGGGCTATTGCCGAAGCCACGTCACATGCTGAATATGGGTGAGACAACCCAATAATATAACTGGCCTTTGACAATGTATCCACCATTGCTAAAATAACTTTCCACTATTTAGAATGAGGAAGCCCTAATATGAAATCCATACTGATATCTTTTTAAATGGGCTCCGACACGGTAATGGCTGCAATAGACCCACCATCTCTAACTTGTTGCATTGACAAATGAGACAATCCGCCACAAACTTAGTGATTAACTTCATCATGCCCAGCCAATAAACTTTGGTTGCTACATGGCGGTAAGTTAGATACACACCCACATGACCACCCATTGGAGTGGAGTGGAACTCCAATACATCCGCTTAGCCCACTCCGAAGATTTCAGAACTGTCAATTGATCTTGAAAAAATAACCATTTACGAGAGTATACGGCCCCACACTGGTGTTGCCCCTCTTCAACTTTTGAATGATTGGAGCATAGATCGGATCCCCATCAATGGTTGCCTACAAATCCTCCTAATTGACCCATCCCGAGATCAAGACCACCCCCAATTCAACGTTACAGTTGCATCATGAAAGAGAATCAGCCACCACACTGGAAGCTTTGGATTTGTACTCGATGCAAAAGTCAAATCCTAACAACTTGGAGACCCGATAATGGTGGGGCAGAGCCATGAGGGCTTGTTGAAGCAAATGCTAAAGACTGCGATGATTGGTACGAAATATAAATTTTCCGCCTAAGAGATATTGCCGCCAATGAGTTACAACTAAAGTAAGGGCCATGAGTTCTTTCTAGTATGTAGACTTGCAAAAATTTAGGATGTAAAGAGCCTTGTTTAAGCACGTCACCAGAAGACCATACTACATAAGAACCACCCAAAAACCATATCTGAAGGTGTCTCATTCGACCACAACATCTGCGGATAGGTCGGGCATGGTAAGAAGAGGCTCCAAAGTAATCGTCTGCTGAAGTGTAATAAATGCCTATTGCGCCTTTGGGTCTGGCACAAAATTTTCACCCGCATCCTTCTAAAGTAATTTGGTCAATGGTTGGACCAATTTTCCATAACCCAAGATGAAACGCCAATAATACGCGATCGAGCCCCAACCTACGAAACCTTTTAATGGACTTAAGAATTTTCCACTGTAAAATAACTAATACTTTAGGGGGATCCATCTTCACCCCATCCACCGACATTATATGACCTAGATAATCAATACACCGTTAAGCCCATGTGCATTTTTTCGGATTAACCACAAGGAGATAGACACCAAAAGAGATATGGCCCAGTGCAGATGATACATGTGTGATTGCAATCAAGGTTATGAGAATTTCATCGAAAAACTAGAATGAACTTCTGAAGGAATAGATGGAACAAGTCATTCAGTCGCTAGGAAAGAAGAAGAGGCAGTTTGTAACCTAAACGACATACCAACCACTCATAGTGACCCAAATGGGTATGAAATCTAGTCTTTGAGATATCCTTACGTGCAACTCGGATTTGATGGTAGCCTGCCAGAACGTCTAGACGTGAGAACGACATAGCCTCGTACAGCTCATCAAGTAACTCATTAATGATGGGGATAAGATACTTATCTGGCATCGTCGATATATTTAATTCCTGGTAGTCCATACAAAACGTCCAACTGTCATTTTTCTTGTGAATGAGAAGAACATAACGCGAGTGTGGATCGGAGTTAGGCTGAATTAATTCAACCTTAAGTATCTCTTCCACTAGGTGCTCAATCTCGATCTTCTGGGAAGGACTGTAGCTATACGGTCGGGATGATACTGGTGGTGCGCCTGAAACCAAAGGAATTTGTGATCACACTCTCAGGGTGGTGGCAACCTAAGTGATGAACCAAGCACCTGGGAATTTTTTTCCAAGAGGGATGGGATGGCCCATGGTATCACCTCTAGTAGAGGCAGATAATCCAACATTGATCCACATCTGTTTATTTTAGTGAAGAAGTGGAAGAGCCCTGTCATCTCACAAGTCCCAGAACTCCCTGCATCATAAATGAATGTCCTTGTGCAAGAAAGATATGGATAAGGTGGCCGAATTTGCACGGATGTCGCCCAAAGTGGCGAACCAAGAAATGCCAAAAATAACGTCAATACCAATAAACAAAACAACATAAGCGGGTATCTCAAACTTAACGGAAGCAAGAGTCGGTCACACACCCGTGCAAAGGCGAGTTGTGAGAACCTTTCTACCATCGCCCAATCAAATAGAAAGAGTGACCAAGGAATCCATGAGGAGAATCACACTCCGAGAAGGAACAATGAGTGGCCCCACTATCATTCATAACCACCACCTGAGTGTTCCCCAACAATCTCAAAACCTTCATAGTCTGAGGGCCATAAAAGCACAAGCGGCTGCGGCGGCTAATTTAATCCGCGAGCGTCCTCCTCAATCGGATCAGGCTCCTGATCAAGCATATTCAAGTTGCAATCTTCCTCCTCCTCAAGCATGACCATGACGCACAAAGAGCGTTGAGAGCACACGTGGATCGAAGAGTATAACTCTGATACACGTTGTGTATGCATGTATTTAGGATAATTTAAGTAGGTATTTTGTAACATTTGCATGTATAATTGGTCAAGAATCGTTCATATTTGATATATTGGACCATTTGACGTGTATTGGCTTGTTTTGGAGTGTTTTTATAGTTTTCAGGCTAAAATGAAGACTTTGTGAGGTAACACGAAGAAACGGGTCAAAGAAAGGACGAGATGGGCCATAAATTGGGCCAAAAGGCAAGGCCTAACAAGTGAAGAAGTGACGCGACCGCGCCAGGCTTGGGCGCGGCTGCGTCGAAAGGTGGCTCAAAAGGGGATTCCAGAGGCTTAGACTCAACCACACCAGTAGGTAATGCGGTCGCGGCAAAATGTGACTTGTTCAAGAGATGTACAACAGAAAGATGGACGCGGTCCCGCCGGGGCTTGGCACGGTCGAGCCAAAAGTAGTCCCTAAAACAAATCCGGGTTTTTGATGGAATTCATTTCCTAATCACTTAAGTATTTCAACCCCAACTTATAAATAGAGGCCAAACTCGAGTTTTCAAAGGAGATAACATCACTCATAATACGAGCTCACCCTTTTTCATAGGAGTAGAAGACTTGAGAGCGAGAAGACGAAGATCAACAAGCCGAACAATTGGGTTTATTTACTTCTTGTTTAGTTTTCTTTTCTTTATGATGTATTCATTGAATAGTTGTACGGAATTGTAACTAGGCATGAGTTAGCTACTCATGTCCTAGGGTTAGAGAGGAGGGTTTTATGACCTTCTTTATTTAAGCTTTTGATTTATAGACTCCAATTTTGGTTATCTATCTATGTGTTAGTTCTTATTTTATAACTGAGCATAAATTGATCACTTAGACTTAGTTTACCCGTTTAATAATTCTGTTTTGAGAGAACAGAGTTGTTAATAGACGCATAACATATAGCGTAGTTTTCTATGACTATGTAGGCAAATGTTAAGTGTCTTTTAAGAGTTGTTAGGATTAACTGACTCGAGAGAGTATTTGTTCTAATCAATCCACGATTTAGTCACTTCGAGAGAACGGCTAAGTTATTTAAGTGTCGTCTAATAGATAGAGAAATTGGTTTAAAAGTCTATAACTTAGAACTTAGTCATTATTAGATTAATTCCTGAAATTGATGCCCAAGGATACATTCTTGTTAATTGGAAATTCTCGTTTAATTAATTATGTCTATTAATAAATGCAATTTAGTCTAATATGAATCTTTCAACAATTTAAGTGTCTAGCTAGGGTAATCCTAGGTAATTAGGGATCAAACTGCATTAACCTGTTCTCTGTGGATCGACCTTGACTTCTACTATTTACATCCACACTCGTATACTTGCGATAATTTAGGGTTAGAATAAAATGCATGTCAATTTTTTGGTGCCATTGTCGGACAGGTTAAGCGTCTTAGTTTTATCCTGAGTAATAAGAGGATACTAGACTAGATTTTTATGTTTCTGCAATTTCAGTTTTGTTATTTAATTTTCGTTTTCATTTATTTATTTAATTTTTATATTACGTGGTATTTTTTTTGGTGGTGTTTTCAAGTTTCGCATGCAACCCTCGTCAAAAGGGAAAGAAGATGTTGTTCCTTTAGATCCTGAATTTGAAGTAACTGCCCGTAGACACCGAACAAGAAGAAACCACACGGTCGAGATGGATAACGCTCCGCCAAATTAGAATCAAGAAGATGTATTGAACAATTTATTGGGGGCCTTAACCCGTCTAGATGATAGAGTCACTAATCTGCAGCAGCAATAACCACCACAACATAGGAGAGAAGTTCAGATAGTGAACGATGAGACAGATATGGACATCACACCCATAAGTGATTGTCTTCGTCCTACGCCAAATCAGTAGTTCGGAGGAGTACAACCCCCACCATTGAATGCTAATAGTTTTGAATTGAAGCCAACACTAATAAATATAGTGCAGCAGAACCAATTTGGTGGTAGTGCTCTGGAAGACCTGAACGTGCACCTGAATAAATTTCGTAGGTTGGCTGAGACTATAAACATGAATCATGTGCCACACAAGAAAGTGAAGATGAGGCTGTTCCATTCTCTCTGTAAGACAAAGCATTGCGGTGGTATAATTCATTAGATGATGTCCTAGAATGGGAGGATTTGAGCACAAGGATCCTATTGAAGTACTTTCCAGAGCAAGATGCTAGATCTACAGAACAAAATCAATCAATACAAGCAGATGGATCAAGAACCGTTCGGTGAGGCTTGGGAACGATTCCGGGATCTTATCCGGAGTTTTCCTCAACATGGGTTTACAAAGAAACAAGTATGAAAATTCTATAATGGGCTGCTTACTCCAGCACGAGATCATGTAGATGATGCCGCAGGTGGAAGTCTAATGGAGAAGAACGTGAAGACTGCATTCTCGATTTTGGATGCAATAACTGGAACTAGCTACCAGTGGCCTAATAAGAGAAATCAACCAACGAGAGTGGCTAGTGTTAAAGAAGAAAAGCCCGTAAACAATGAGTTGATTGAAAATCTTATATCTCAGTTGACCGCTCTAACAAATCAAGTAAGTTTGCTAACTAGTCTGACGTTAGCACAACATAATGACACTTCATTGCAGCAGTTAGTGGGCCAGGAAGAGGTTGAAGGTGTTAATTTTGTAAACCAGAGGAATTTCAACAACTTCCAGAATAATCAGCCAAGGTACAATCAGTACCCAACTAACTAGAATCACCAAAACTTCTCTTATGGAAACACGAAGAATTCACTTAACCCGCCACCCGGATTCGTTGAATGGTATGATTCATGATGGTAAGAAGCCAACACAAGAGGAGATAGTGTGGTCCCAGTTCACTAAGTATGATGAAAAATTAGTTCAGCTAGAAAGAAAAATGGATGGCAAATTTATTGAGCTGAACAAGAACATGACTGGACAGAGAGCAAACATCAAGAGCCTTGAAAGTAGCATAACTGAAATTTCTACTAATACGAGTCAATTGATAAAGATTCTAGGAGATCAACATAAGTAGGGGCGATTCCCGAGTGATCCGGTGGTGAACCCGAGAGAGGAGAGTCAAGCTATTCAACTGAGAAGTGGCACTGAATATGAGGGTCCAAAGCTGCCAGCTGATAAAGGAAAGAGAGTGGAAAAGGAGCAGTTGGAAGAAGAAAGAGAGACGCAAGGAAAGACAAAGAAGTAAAAAGAAGCCTTGAAATCAAGTGAGGGAAAAGAAATAAAAGCTGATATACCAGAATATGTCCCTCCTGTTCCATTCCCACAGGTCCTGAGAAAGAAGAAGATAGATGAGCAAATTCGCAAAAAAAATTGGATGTGCTAAAGAAGATTCAAATCAACATACCTTTTGTTGAGTCACTACAGCAGATGTCTAATTATGCGAAGTTCTTGAAGGAGGTGATCGCAAAGAAGATGAAATGGGAAGAGTACGAGATAGTGAATCTGACAGAAGAGTGCAGTGCAGTTATCCAAAGGGGGCTACCATTAAAACACAAAGATCCGATAGTTTCACTCTTGAATGCACAATAGGTAATTTAACTTTTGATAAAGCACTGTGCATCTAGGAGCTAGTATCAACTTAATGCCATTGTCTATATTTGAAAAATTAGGAATATGGACAATGAAACCCACTACAATCGCCCTACAAATGGTTGATCGCTCTATGAGTTGGCCACAGGGTATTGTAGAGGACGTTTTATAAAAAGTTGGTAAATTCATAAAGCTGATTTTGTAGTCCTAGATATGATAGAAGAAAAGAAAGTCCCCTTGATCTTAGGTCGCCCGTTTCTAGCAACGGGTAAAGCATTAATAGATGTTAAAACAGAGGAACTAACTTTAAGGATAGATGAAGAGAAGGTTACTTTTTCCATATATAAAACTCTTCAACAACATGATAATGAGGAAGTTAATCAAATAGAAACGTGTAGCTCTATACAATCTTTAGATGCCACATTATATAAGAAACTGATGTCACCTAGCGATTGCGATTCCCTTGTAGTTTGTCTTACTGATTCTGTTTTTTACATAGATCACCATGACTCTACTAACCTTGATCTTTTAGAAAGTGTTAGTGCTCTTAATGCTTTGAGGAGGGTTCCAAAGGAAGCTCAACCCAAGAGGATGGAGTTGGAAATCATAAGTTTTCAAATTTTATAATCAATTAATACTTTTCATACCTTAAACCACTTCCAACTAGAGTTGTCGCAATCGTTATCAACAGGCTCAGATGTAGCTAGTAGTACGGTATGAAGCTTTAGAACAGCATCCAACACGGAGTTGAAATGAATGCTCACAGTATGACCGGAGCATTGGAAGTCAAATTTCACTACTCGGTTTTTCTTGTGATGAGATAGGACAGAAAGGAGTAGGGCCACTTTCTCACAAATGCTAACGTACCGAGAATCTTTTAACCCCCCAACGTTCTTAAGCATAAAACACAATCTAGCAAATGCGGCCCGTGACATTCTTAGTTGCTCCAAGCAATCTATGTCATTCTTAGTTGTCAAATGGTCAAGATGTTCACCTGATCAGGCATTCTAGCGGTCATTACATATCTAATCTCCCTAAGGACCGATTGGCGCCGACGTGTCCCACACCTAACTGATTTACTAAAGTGTTCAACACAACAAAAACTGCTAGACATAATTTCTTCGACCACTAGAAATATCGCTGCCCTTCTCTTGCCTATCTGCGCCATCGACCACTCCTTAACTTTACAAGAGTTTATTTGTGAGTAAACATTTAATCAAAACTGAGATGGTCTGTATTTATGAAAAACAGTAGATTAATAACCGACAAAAAATCAGAAGCTAAATTGAAGAGCAGCCCCTATCACTTTAAGCTGATTTTGGGCAGCTACTAGTTTGGTTCCACAAAATCATTCCATCCTCAAATATCTTTAATTTTTGAAAACACAATTTACACCTTTTCCTTTTTCCTATACAATAACCAACTAGTATCTTTAAAACAAAATCATTTTTGAGAACATAAAATCATTCCATACTCAACATATGACCATTATCGTTAAAACAAAAAGAACAACAATATGAACTAAAATAATCAAACTCAAGTATTATCACTTAGATTCAGTTTTCCCAACTATTAATCTAACAAACACTTTCAAGATTATTCACACATAAAAGGAGAGAAATATTTTCTAAAAATTCATGATAAAGTACAAGTAACTGATTAGACATATATTCATGATAATGGAGCATCATCAACTTTCGTTCACAAAAATATGCAACGATACCAACACTAATATGCCTCTTCTTATGTATACATAGGAATACCAGCAACATATCCAATATAAGATAATCTTAGGGTCCGTTTGCTTAAAATTTGGCTCAGTAGATTTAGAGTACCGAATTCCAATAAAGCACACTCATTAACTCTCTCAGTCAGATTTGATCCAGCATTCCTCAGTCTTAAATAAATAGACCCTTAAAATATAATTAAAAAAGAAAATACTCTTACACGACAGACTCCTATATCCATCTCATAAATTTCTTAAACTAAATTTCTGGGTTCGTCAGTGCTATGCATCATGGACGAACATACAGTTATATTTAATATATAAAATGAAAGTAAGATGATACACTATAACTAAAAGACTGAAAGAGATTGTATCGTATACAAGGTCCGCCGGAATATAACTAGAAGATTCCGCGGCCGGTCAGTGTCCTCGCATTTGTCATTTTGCATGCCCTTCCTGGGCGTCCTTTCCTGACCGCTGGCAGTTTTAATTTTCTTCACCAATGTGTGGATTTTCCCTTTTCGCCTCTCAACAGTGGTGATAATTGATTGGCTGGAAATAGTTTGTGACAGTGTGAGTATTTGGTATGTGACGGTGTATAGACAAAGATGTATAAGTGCAGACAAAGTCGAAGTTAGAGTTTGATTCTATATCCGTAAGATGAAATTGTCGCGTACACATGTGCAATACGTTTAATAGCAATCGCCTCCAAAGTACAACGATTTTAAAACTTCAGACTCGGATATTTGGAACTTTCGGACTCTACTAATGCAGAATTTGGAAAGTTTTGAATCTGAATGAACTTGTGAATTTGTGGTGCCTTTTTGGAAAGGCACCTCTTCACCCTTTGGTGGTACCCGGTCGCACCCACAGGCTGACCCGCGTCGGACCGACCCGACCCGGTGGGGGGTGAACCTCCCGATCCGAGCTGGGTCGATCCGACCCGACCCGGTCCACGTCACCATATCGTCTGATTCGAACCCAACTCCTCGCGACGACGCGCCTCTAAAGAGGCTCAATGCGATATGTGCGGGCCCGGGCTTGAATGGTGAGTGACGACGCGTCGGTCCGACCCGACCCGATGGGGGGTGAACCGCCCGGTCCGAGCTGGGTCAATCCGACCTAACCCGGTCCACGTTCCCACATCGCCTGACTCGAACCCAGCTCCTCAAGACGAGGCACCTCTAAAGAGGCTCAATGCGACATGTGCGAGCCCGGGCTCGAATGGTGAGTGACGACGCGTACGAAGGTCCATTTTAGCCAAAGGCTAAAATTCCACTAGGATCCACCATAGAGGAGCACACTTGATAACTACTTATGAAGTGCTCTACTAAATAAGGAGTGTCGATTTACTTCAATTTTTCTATGTGGCACAAATTCTCATATTTCCTTTATAAACTCTTCAACTTCCAAGTTCAAGTTGCAATCTTTGACAATTAATATCTCATTCATCCGAAATTAGTTTTGAGCATATTAATATATTAAATTCATCTACTCAAAAAGTATATTATGAATTTACAACTTATTTTCATTTTTATTAAATGAATTAAAATAATTAAATTGATCAATTTTGAGTCAAAACCCAAAATTTCAAACTAATTTCCAAATCAGTGAACTACCATGTTCGACAATTCCGCCTCCACTGTGGTCCCCATCCTCGTGTAACTCTGCCAAACATCCCTATTTTGCATAACCCAATTTCAGCCATACTCTTTTCCAAATATATCTCGTCCAATCGTCTCATCTCACCGATTTACTTACCTCAAAATTTACCGTTCAATTACTGCTCAATCACTTTTACAATACATAAGCTGCAATGTCTTTCAAGTGATTTTAAGTGCAGCTTTTACATACCTCCACATTAGTTTTTCGATGATTTGAATATGTCGTTAAAATCAAATACTAAAAAATCGCAAAGTTTGCCGATTTTTTTACCAAATTTTGCGAATCAATCAAGTAAACCAGCACTTACCAGAAATTCGTCAAAAGAGGCCAGTTTACTTGGTATTTGTCAATGACTTAAAAACTTTTTATTTCATAAAAGAAAAAAAGTTCAAGGAAAAACATAATATGAGTTGTGAAAAAGAAAAGAGGACAGGGTCACATTAATCACATATATATAGTAGTTAATAAGGAGGAATTTTATGGTGCACTTGCGTACGATGCACCTGAAATATTTATTTATTATAGTAGTTTAGTGATCTACAAGAGTTATTTGAATTTTTGGCTTTTAATATTTGAATTTTGGGCCTTTTGCATTTCAAATATTTGACTTTTAATATTTTGGGTTTGAAATATATTTTGGTCATTTTTAAATATTTAAAATTTTGTAGTAAATGAAATAATAATTATTTTATACATGAGAAATTGTCCAAAATTACTATTATATCTTAAAATTCTAAGATTTAATAAAATAAAATATGTGCAAAACATTCGTTTCTCCTTATCAATAAATAAATAATTGATTAAATTAATGTAATTCCTTCCACGAAAAATATCTAGGCTATTATAAATAAATGTTGGCAAATTCAAATTATGCAAGATTTCTAATATGTGCTATAATTTCTGTTCTAAAATTATTTTTTAATGTTTGTTCACTTAGAAATTACTCCCTCCATCCCGGCCTAATTTGTCAACTTGTCATATTTGTTTGTCCCAATTTAATTGTCCTAGTCCATAAATAGCAAATTTTTTACAATCTACATCCTCAAAATCTCCACTCTTAATCTCTACCTTTGAAAAAGTCAAAGATTCCACAAAATTTATTTTTCTTAGTCTCCGTGCCCGGCCAAGGTTGGCCAATTAGGCCGGGACGGAGGGAGTATATGTTATTTTATTTTAACCAAGATATAAAAGAATAAAATTTGTCGATATTATTGAACTTGATTGTACTTTTAGCGTAAAATGTTACGCCCTCCGCCTCATAATGATATCATGTTTCAATAAAATTATTATCTTAAAATTAAAGTTTTGTTTAAAACGTGATGTTTCGTTTTATTAGTCTAAGTAAAATAATCAATTTTTTTAATAAATTAGAAATATATAATTAAATAAATTAAATTTTAAAAAATAAAATAAGTCGTGTAAGTGATAATTGATGGTTTTCAGAGAGTTGTACCATAATAAAATTGACTAGAAATAAGAAGTTGACATATCCAAATATGACTCTCATTATGGGACGTAAGAAGTATTTCGTTTTAGTTTTTAAAAGATAAAAGGTAGTTTATATTTATCGTTATGCTCAAACAAACTGGTTTTGCCTATAAGCCTATAAGGGGGTGCGTTGCTTAAACATTTTTTTTTTTCTTTTTCTCTACAAATCTATAAAATATTTTTTTGCTTGACCTTTTCTTGTCCTGTCATGAGTTCGTTTCCTCTATAAGCTTATATAATATTATGTCGTTTGAGTTTATTTATCCATATCAGTCTATAGGAATTTATTTCGTTTGAACTTGTTTGTCCCTACAATTCTATAAGGATGGTAATTTGTTTAAGTTCATTTATTTATAGGATCTTTTTATCTCTTTGTGTTGTAATTTTATATTTTATTTTTTCCTTAGTATTTCGTGCAATTGACTTTTTTTAATTTATTATTATCATAATTACTTTATTAAAAAAAGTTATGATTTTCATTATTAGTATAAAATGAAATTATCTAATTCTTGCACGCAATTAAAATTGAAAATAACGTGAATATAATAGGGATGTAATCAAACTAACTTGAAAGAAATATCTTAAAATTTGAGTTCGATTAATTAACTATCGAATTAAACTCGAGCTTCGCGAGCTTACTTGAGCCTGGTCGAGCCCAAAGAAATTCAATAAATATAAATTATAAATATGTTACTCATCATTAATTAATTAAAAATAAGTTACAAAGTTTTAAGTTATAGTATACTTACTTAAATGAATTAATTACATATATAAGAATAAATAATTTTAATTATATAATTATATATTTATGATAATTATAGTTATAATCATTAAGAATTCACTATTAATAAATTAGTTTAATTTTTGCGAACTAGCTCACGAGCCCACTAATGAACTTGCTCCTGAGCTAATGAGCCGAATAAAATTAATATTGGGTTTGATTTGCTTATTTTAACGATCGTATTAAACGAGTTTGATCGAACTTCTGATGAATCGAGATCCAAATAAGTGATGAACGACTTGATTTGATAACGTCCCTGTGACATTAAACATAAATCTAAGATCCACAATAAGAATTATCAAAAAAATAATTACTAGGACATTAACCATCTTATTATTATTATTATTATTATTATTATTATTATTATTATTATTATTATTATTATTATTATTATTATTATTATTATTATTATTATTATTATTATTATTATTATTATTATTATTATTATTATTATTATTTATTTTACTTGAAAAGATATTTTACTTAAAAACGATAAAATGGAAAAAGGAAAGATGCTACATTTGAAAGAAAAAAAAAAGAACAAAGAGAAAGAAAAAGAAAAAGAAGAAAGGAAAAAAAAAATGAAAAGAAAAATGCTAAACGGGAAGTCAAACCTAAACTAAAATAAAAAGTTAAAAAGAAATGAAATAATAATGAATTTAGTAAGTGCATATGAATTTATCATTTAAATATTTAAGTCATCATTTTATATGGACAATCTATTATTCAAGTAGCAGGTTGTAAGATTTAAAGGCTATAATTAAAAGATAAAATTCTAATGATTAGAATTATAGGAGTACCGGTACATTCGATGCACCATAGAAACCCTCATTAATGAGATGTATGGTACTCTAAATTTAACAAAACTAAACCAAACTCATTAAAACTCATTTAAAAAAATTTAAATTGTTTTTAAAACTGGTTTAATTATTATAAAATCATATTTAAGGAACTTTCATAAGGTCAAGGTCACATAACCTTCACGTGCCGGCGCGGTTTTGGAAATTCCGGCCAAAATGGTCCCATAATCTTTTACTTTGTTGGATTTAGTCCCATAAATTATTGATTTTTCGATTTAGTCCCACATCTCTAATAATTGCTCAATTTCGTCAGAGTAGAGTTTGAGTCGCTTGACTTTTACATATATTTTTGTTAATTATAATAATCTAACTTCTTTTATAAAGACGTTTATTCAAGAAGAAATGTCTCCAAGTGCTCCATTCCTCCCACATATATGTATATCCTGAATGGTTTTCTTTTCTCAAACTATTAAAATAGTCATTAGAATCAACTTTTTAACATATCCATATTGTATTAGGGTATTAGAACAAAATTAGGGTAAAATAATTAAGGTTTTAGAAGATGTCACACAAATTAAGGAACTTCATATAATGCCTCATATGCTCTTATTTAAGTTTAATTATATCGTCTTTTTTTTCTTTTTCATTTCAAAACTTATTTATAGCATGGGCAATCTTGGAAGACTAGTGAAAAATACACCTTGAATTTCTAAAATATTATTTAAAACAAAATTCATATGCTAAAACGATAATTATTTTTAGGACGAAATAATAAATTTATCATTTGTCCATATATATAAAATGGAGGGAGTACAAGTATTTCCGACCACTTGTCTCCACTAATACCTTCCTATCCTAATCATAACATTCTACTTGTTATGCACAAGTGTAATGAAAAAAATTTACCAATACAATTTTCTTTAATAAGAGAATCATATTCCTCAAAAGTCTTGATATACAATATTCTCAACTTAAAAACGGGATATATGGTCCAACTGAATAGATGGGTTGACAAAAGTAAAAGAAAAACGCTTCAAACAATGCACAACACCATTACAATCTCTAGATATCTGAGAAATTATTTAAAAATCACGCTCATACTTGGTCTTAATCTCATCTCCAATAACTCCACAATAATTCAAAGAATCCACTTGCTCCGTGACTGCATGCACAACAAGCAAGAATCCATTAAGTCGCGCACCTTTATAGCCAAAAAATTTATAGGAAATAGGAGATTGGAGGCCGCATAAGGCTTGGAAGACCAGGAAGATCAATCTAAAAACAAAATCGGATTCCGTACAAGGCGTGAAAAGATGCACAAAGGCAGCAAAAAAAAAAAAAAAACTCACAAGGCAAATCTGAGAAGAGGAAAACAAATAAAAAACAACACAGAATAAATCAAAATCAAAACTTTCAACTGAAAAGAAGGATGAATGAATAAGGAGGAAGATATCTAAACTTTCAAGGAAAAATAATACAATTAAATTTTATATTTAATTGAAAAGCTTATTCTCTGGAGGGAAATGATCGTCTTAGCAATCAATCTGTGGTCAATATTGTAAAATAAAATTCATTTCCTAATCTATATATAATTTATATATAATTAAAGTTTGAAGAGTCACTTTAATTAAATAATTAAGTGGTTGAAAGTTTAATTTTATAGGAATTAAATTATATAAGATTAATCTATGTTTGGAGTAGATAACCATAACATTTTGAATTTCTCAAAATCGTCTTTCGGTGACTAAGAACGCAATTATCAAAGTTGGTCACTTAATTATGAAATGTGGTGATAAAGAATATGCATTAACTTATATCCCACATGTATAACTAAAGCATTGATGACTGAGTATAAATATAGGAGCATAATATAGCATATTAAGTATGCTTGTGAGGGAGTTCTCTTGGAAGTCCACATGCGCACGCGCTCGCTCGGCTCGGCACGGCCACGTGCTCGGGCTTGGACCTGGGCCTAGGCCTTGGGGAAGGCCAAGGCCTCGACCTTAGGCTTGGGCTAGACTCTTTCGAAATCTGAAACAAAGCTTTGGGCTTGGACTCGGATAAATGTTGGTCAAGGCTGGTTAATGGTCTGAAACGTTAGTCATCATTGCTGGGTTGTTACTGGGCTGTTAATGGTCTGTCACTATATTCATCATCGCTAGTTAAGGTCATTTAATCATCTGCATGGTGGGAAGCCCTATAAATAGATGCATTCACTAGGCTGTTGAAACACACAAAATTTTCAAAACACATTCTCTGCATACATACTAGAAAAAATATCAGGATTTCCAGTTCAGAAGCAAAACATATTCAGTTCACCGGAGCTCTTCAGATTGCGGTGCTGCTTCTGAAGAGACGAAATCGTTTCACCGTTTGGAGATAATCACATCATTCAGTGAGCATTAGCCAGGATGTGTTTTGTCTTAAGGGCAGTGGGTTTTTCCATGACTCGATTTATATTCTGAGATTTCCAATGTAATAAATAGGACTTTCTCTTGCTGTTGTTCAGTTTTGTAACAATCTTAAGACAAAACAATTCTTTTGAACAATGCCATCCAACTTCAGTGTCGTTCCAACTCCCCCTGCTAACACCGTGGAGAAACTAGAGAAGTTTAACAGGGATAACTTCAAAAGGTGGCAACAGAAGATGATGTTCTATCTGACCACCCTCGCATTGCTTCGTTTCTGAAGCAAGATCCTCCTGCCACTCCTGCTGAAAATGATACCAACACTGAAAGGCGTACTGCTCTTGACGCCTAGACACAAGGGGATTACTTGTGTCAGAATTATGTCCTTAATGGATTGGTCAATTTGTTGTATAATTTTTATGCAGATACCAAGATGGTGAAAGCACTGTGGGATGCATTTGAAAAGAAGTACAAGACGGATGATGCTGGAACTAAAAAGTTTGTTGTGGCCCGTTTTCTTGGCTTCAAAATGGTTGACAACCGTCCGCTTGTGGAACAAGCCCAAGAGCTGCAGTTGATCGTGCATGATGCTACTGCGGAGGGCATGGAGCTTCTAGTATGTTTGTTGTGGTGAGCATAATCGAGAAGCCGCCACCTTGCTGGAGTGCTTTCAAGAATTACTTGAAATATAAGCGAAAGGAAATGACAATCGAGGACCTGATTCTTAAGCTTATGATAGAAGAGGACAACATAAAGGCTGACTCCGGGCTTCGGGTACAACTTGATGCAAAAGCTAATCTGTTGGAACTGGGATCCTCAAGCAAACAAGAGGAAATGCCCTAACGAGAATAACATTAGGGGCAACAATCAGCCCAATAACAATACTAGCAAAGGTAAACAACCTGCAAACGCTTCCAAATTTGCAGGAAATTGCTACAATTGTGGCAAGCCGAACCACATGGCAAAGGATTGTTGCCTGCCTAAGCAGAAGAAGAAAAAATATTGTTGCAAATGAGCAAGACAACTTAGACCTCTCAACTGTTGTGTTTGAGGCTAATATGATGGACAATCCTCAAGAATGGTTTTTTTATACCGGGGCTACCTGTCATGTCTGTTTTGATAGGGAGGTGTTTTCTTGCTACAAAGCTTGTTCTAGAAGAAAGCTTCATATGGGTAATCAGGCCTCGTCTGAGGTGGCCGGAGTGGGGATTGGGAACGTAGTTTTAAAGCTGACCTCTGAGAAGGAACTCACTCTGAAGGATGTTCTGTATGTCCCAGACATTGGTCTCAGGTTCACTGCTTGCCAATCATGGATTTCGCTTGGTGTTTGAGGCCGATAAGTTCATTTTAACTAAGCAAGGAGTGTTCATAGGGGAAGTTTTGTAGTGAATGGTCTATTTAAAATCAATGTAATGGCTAAACGCCAAATTACCAATGTGACCTCTACTATGAATGGAAATGCAACTTCTACCTACTTGTTTGAGTATTCCTCTTTATGGCATTCTAGATTAGGGCATGTAAATCTTAATGTTATAAAACGACTAGTAAATATAGATGTGCTAAAACTGAATGAAATTAAATCACATAACAAATGTGAAGTGTGTGTTGAAACAAAAATGGAAAAGTTACCTTTTCATTCAGTAGAAATGAGCACTACACCTCTAGAACTTATTCACACTGATGTGTGCTATCTCAAATTTTTGCAAACTAGAGGTGAGAATTTTTTTTTTTTTTTTTTTGTAACTTCTATAGACGATTGCACAAGATATTGCTATCTTTATCTTTTGAGAAGTAAAGATGAAGCAATAGAAGCTTTTAAGAATTATAAAGTTGAAGCAGAAAATCAACTTAGCACTTGGATTAAAATAATCTGGAGTGATCGAGGTGGTGAGTATGTAGCCCTGTTTGAGGAGTTATGCTTCGAAAATGGCATAATTCATCAAACTACGGCTCCTTATTCTCCACAGTCGAATGACATCGCAGAACACAAAATCGTACTTTGAAGGAGATGATGAATGTCTTGTTGATTAGTTCTGGGTTACCCTAGAACATGTGGAGGGAAGCTGTCCTCACAACAAATTATATCTTGAACAAGATACCACTTAAGGGTGTTGATAAAACTCCTTATGAATTGTGGAAAGGACGCAAACCGTCATATAAATACCTCAAAATGTGGGGGTGTTTGGCTAAGGTTGAGGTGCCACTACCTAAACAAGTTAGAATTGGCCCTAAAATGGTCAATTGTGTATTTGTTGGGTATGCACTCAACAGTAGCGCCTATCAGTCTTTAATCCATAAGTCTGAAATTTCGGGTATGACTGTGGGAATAATGATAGAATCAAGGAACGTGTGCTCTTTGAAAACATCTTTCCGTGCAAAGAAAGAATGTTAGCAAATTCGAATCAAGAAAATACCTTCAAGAAAGGAAATACTTCGAATTTGAAAAGAGTTGTTGAGGCTACTAGCAGTTCTCGTTCTTTGGAAGAAAAAGAACCGAGACGTAGCAAAAGAGCTAGGATTGCAAATTCATTTGGTTTTGACTTTATCACGTATATGCTAGATGATGAACCAAAGTCGATTAAAGAAGTTTTGTCCAGTCCAGATGCTCCACTCTAGAAAGAGGCGATCAATAGTGAAATTGAATCTATCTTGCAGGATCACAGGTGGGAGTGAACTGACCTTCCACCTGGCTGTAAGCCTTTAGGATGCAAATGGATCCTAAGGAAGAAATACAAGGCTGATGTTTCAATTGATAAGTACAAAGCTCGTTTGGTAGCCAAGGGCTTTAAACAGAAAGAAGGTGATGACTTTTTTGACACCTATTCCCCTGTGACCAGGATCACGTTTATTCGTGTGCTTCTCTCGATTGCTGCAATCCACAATCTTGAGATTTACCAAATGGATGTGAAGACTACGTTCTTGAATGGAGATTAGAAGAAGAGATATATATGGACCAACCTGAAGGGTTTGTGGTACCAAGTCAAGAGAAAAAGGTATGCAGACTCGTAAGGTCCATATATGGTCCCAAACAAACGTCGGAGCAATGACACGTAAAATTTGACAATACAATGTTGTCAAGTTCAAAATCAACGAATGTGATAAATGTGTTTACATTAAAGGCGCCCCTGACAAGTATATAATTGTGTGTCTGTGTGTAGATGACATATTGATCATGGGTAGTAACCATGACATAATAGTTTATACGAAACAGATGTTGAAACGTAACTTCGACATGAAGGATATGAGTTTGGCTGATGTGATTCTAGGAATCAAGATTATCAGGACATCTGAGGGAATTACTCTGACACGGTCTCACTATGTGGAGAAAGTACTCAGAAAATTTAATGCTTATGATGATCCACCTGCCAAGACACCATTAGAATTGAATGCTCATTTGGAAAAGAACATGGGCGAACCAGTAGCTCAAGTTGAATATGCAAAAGTGGTTGGAAGTTTGATGTACATTACAAATTGTACTAGACTCGATCTTGCTTGTTCTGTGACCAAAATGAGCAGGTTCACGAGCAATCCAAGTCAAGAATATTGGAAAGCTCTAACAAGGATTCTGAGATGCCTAAAGTATACTCTTAATCTTGGGCTGCATTATACGAGCTATCCTATATGCTTGAAGGGTACAGTGATGCAAATCAGATTTCTGACACAAATGACTCATTCTCCACGAGTGGATATGTTTTCACAATTGGAGGAGGAACAGTCTCGTGGAAATCAACTAAACAAACGTGTATAGCCCGATCCACCATGGAATAACAATTCATCGCTTTGGATAAAGCTGGTAAAGAAGCTGAGTGGCTTTGTAATTTCTTAGAAGATATTCCATGCTGGAGTAGACCAGTGCCAGCAGTTATGGTTCACTGTGACAGTCAAGCCACGATTGGTAGGGCACTGAATAACATGTATAATGGTAAGTCTAAGCATATACGCCGTAGACACAATATCGTTAGACAATTGATCTCTAGTGCGGTTATCTCAATAGTCTACATCAGATCTGAGGATAACTTAGCGGATCCGTTAACCAAAGGTTTGAACCGAGATCAATTGGTCATGTTGCAAGAGAGAATGGGATTAAGACCCACAAATTAAAGAATGATTAAAATGGATACCTAACAATGATGAGTGAAGATCCCACAAACTTGGTTCAATGGGAAAACCAAGTTTTGGAAGTTCGTGAGAAACACTTGGAAGACCAAGTCTTCGAAACCCATCCCTAGAATGCAAGACAAGTGTTCAATGAGGTGAGTATTGCAGGATACTCGATAAATAAATGACCTATGTAAGTGTGAGGTAAGGGCCACTTCATTGAGACACTTACGAATCCAAAGTGTATCTGTGACCGAAACAGACAAAAATGTGAGAACGAGTATGTTCTGATTAGTGTTGTGTGAGCACTGTTGACTAGGTGCACACCAAGGAGGAACGGTTCAAGGATTTACGTCTACCAAGCTGCCGGTGCATCCGATAGTGTTTTGCTATGGAAGGTTCAATGCCACAAGCTACCTATCCTTAGGCAATGCTAGTCATTAGAGACTGAACTGGAATTGCATTCATGCATGCATTAATTTCCACTTATGTGGGGGATTGTTGAATGTTTATATATAGTTAAAGTGTGATGAATCACTTTAATTAAATAATTAAGTGGTTGAAAATTTAATTTTATAGGAATTAAATTATATAAGATTAATCTATAGTTTGGAGTAGATAATCGTAGCATTTTGAATTTCTCAAAATCGTCTTTCAGTGAGTGAGAAATTGATTATCTAAGTTGGCCACTTAATTATGAAATGAGGTGATAAAGAATGTGCATTAACTTCTATCCCACATGTATAACTAAAACATTGATGACTAAGTATAAATATAGGAGCACAATATAGCATATTAAGTATGCTTGTGAGGGAGTGCTCGTGGAAGCCTACACGTGCGCGCACTCGCTCGCTCGGCCCGGCACGATCACGCCATGAGCACGGGCTCGGGCCTGAGCCTTGGGCTTTGGAGAAGGCCTCGACCTTGGGCTTGGGCTGGACTCTTTTGGAATCTGAAACAAAGCTTTGGGCTTGGACTCAGATAAATAATGGTCAAGGCTGGTTAATGGTCTGAAACTTCAGTCATCATTGCTGGGCTGTTAATGGCCTGTAACTGTATTCATCATGACTAGTTAAGACCATTTAATTCTTTGCATGGTGGGAAGCCCTATAAATAGGTGCATTCCCTAGGCTGTTGAAACACACAAAATTTTCGAACCACGTTCTCTGCATACGTATTAGAAAAAGCATCAGGATATTCGGTTCAGAAGCACATATTCAGTTCGCCGGAGCTCTTCAGATTATGGTGCTGCTTATGAAGAGACGGAATCGTTTCAAATTTGGAGAAATTCACGTCATTCCATGAGCACTAGTCGAGACGTGTTTTGTCTTAAGGGCAGTGGGTTTGTCCACGACTCTATTTATATTCTGAGATTTTCAGTGTAATAGATAGGACTTTCTCTTTATATTGTTCAGTTTTGTAACATACATAACTAGTGCAGTGTATCACAGGAATTCGCCAAATAAAAATTTATAAAAATTGATATATAAATATGAATAAAATCACAACCTTTCGGTAATAACTTACATACATAATAAAGTCAAACAGCTAGTTTTTAGGTTAATATAAATTTGCATCCTGAACTTTGAGCCTTTTTTTTGTTTTTAACCAAAATTATGTTTTGTATCAGATAGCAACCTATACTTCACTCCAACGAAGAATCCTTGCGAGAAAAAATTCATATAAAAAAATATATAAAATTTATTAAATTATTTAAAAAATCTAAAAATTTTAAAAAATATATATATAATTCATATAAAATATCATAAAATTAAATGAAAATATTAATTTTTAAAAAAACTTAACTTACATAAATTAGACATTTATAAACTTTTGAAATTTTTGGTTTATTTTTCAAATAATTAAAGGATTTTAAATTTTTTAAATTTTTAAAACGATTTTAATAATACAAATTTTATGAATTTAAAAATCTACTTATTTATAAAATTTTATTTTTCTTAAAATTTTATTTTCTGAATTTTAAATAAATTTATATTTTTAATAAATTACTTTAAACTCTTTTAACAAAATTGATTTTTTTTTTTAAAATACCTCCAATATTTAATAGGTACTTTTACTTATCTTAAATAAATATTTTTATATTTTGATATAATTTTTAGATTTTATAAAATAATTATACGACAATCCGAATAATTTGAAATTTTCCAGAAAATGTTTAAAATGACTTGGGAGTTATAAGATAATTTTTTGTATATACCATTTTGAAACCCTAAATATTTTGACATTTTTATTTGAATAATTTATATAATTCTTTTTAAATAATTTTAGGATCTTCCAAAAATATTATTTTCAGTTTTTATAATTTTAAAATTTAAATATTGATTTTTGTAAAATAATTTCAATATTTACTAAATAACTTTTTGTAAGTCCATCATTTTCGGTTAATTTTATTATATTTTAAATGAATTTTAGAGTTTAGAAATATTTTTTAGATTTAAAAAAATCATTTTTAATTAATGTTATGATTTTTAAATATTTTTTATTTTTGCACCGAGTAGATTGCAATTTGATACAAAACGTAGTTTAGGTTAAAAATGGATAAAACGTCCAAAATTCAAGGTGCAAATTGATATTAACCATATTCTCTAATTGCCAATGTTAAGTTTGTGGTGGTTCATATTCTAATTTGAATATCACATCGTTAATTTAGCATGTGTATGTGTGCGCGCTCATGTGTGTGTATAATATATGTATTATTCGCATCTATTAAAACTAACATTATCTTATTATACGGACTCTGTTCAATGCATTTTGTATCAAAAGAAAAAATAATGACTTGAAAGTGATATATATAGTGTGGTGATGCATTTTATGTGATCCATACTATTGATCATCGCTTGCTTATAGATATATATCATTCCGTATCTATTAATCATTAACTTATAGGGTGCGTTTACTTAAGGTTGAGGAATCCCTAGCAACACTTGACTGAAGGAGCTAATGAGTGTGTTTTATCGGAATTTGGGCCCCTAAATCTACTGAACCAAGACTTATGTAAACACACCCATAGTGTGTGCAACTTAGAGTGTGTGTGGGGGCATATATATTGTGAGTTATAAATCTATTATGACTTCACAACTAAGAATATTGGATTCCAAAATTTCTTATGAAGAAGAAAGAAGCTGGAAAATAACTCAAAAACAAGTTGAAACCGTTTTTGGTGGGAAAAACAGTTGCAGGTCTGAAACCGTTATCAAAGAGGTCAAAACCGTTGTCAAAAGAGGAAAAAAACCGTTGCAAGCTGTTACAACAGTTTTCCAGATTCTGCTTTCTTCTGTTATGCAGTTTCTGATCCAATGAATGTAGTTGGTCAGAGTTAGACTATTTACGGCATCACAACACACTTGTAATTCATTAGAGAGAGTCTCATTTTGTAGAGAATTGAGAGAAGAGCTAGAGAGAGATAGAACTTGAGAGTTTGGATTATTTCTCTTGGTTAAGGCTTGGATTGTATGTTTCTCTTGTAACAAACTGAGATATAGTGAATTGGTGAAGGCATCATCACCCGGGATGTAGGTTTTACAACCGAACCACGTAAACAGTTTGTGTTTGGTTTTTGTTTACAATTTTAGCTTCATAATCATATTTTGTGCTCAAAGAGTGTTAGTCTTATTGTCTAAGTGAATATCTTGAGTTTGTTTGTGTGGAGTTGCTCTTCTTGGTTAACAAGTGGTGCCGTCCGTGGAAAACTACCATTCCCATCACAACGAGATCTGAAAAATGTCTATCTCCAAGCTTGAAACTGAAAAATTCACAGGAAAGAATGACTATGGGTTATGGAAGCTGAAGTTAAAAGCACTGCTTGTCCAACAGGAACTTTCTGCAGCCCTGAAAGATGGAAAGGATGATCCTGAAGTGAGTGATCCGGCCAAGAAACTGGAAATCCAGGAAAGAAAGATGGAAATTCAAGAGAAGGCACATAGTTTGATTATTCTGTGGCTCTGTGTTAAAGTTTTGAGGCTTGTTTCTAAGGAGAACACAGCTGCAGATGTAATCAAGAAGCTGGATGAGCTGTATATGGAGAAATCCATGACTAATAGACTTTTCTTGAAACAGAAACTTTATTCCTTCAAGTTTTCTGAGGAAAAGTCTGTAGAAGATCAACTGGAAGAGTGTAATAAAACTTTGGATGATCTTGAGTCTGTAGAAGTGACTATGGGAGATGAAGACAAGGCTATCCTGCTTCTGAATTCACTACCACCATCCTATGATCAATTGAAAGATGCCATGATGTATGGCAGAACAACCACTGTGTCTTATGCTGCAGTTCAATCAGCCCTCAGATCCAAAGAAATGCAAAGGTTAAATCAAGACACAAAAGAAACCTTAGGTGAAGGTCTGTTTGTAAAGAAGGGAAGATTTCAGAAAGGAAAGAACGTTTCAAATACACAACATCCTAAGAAGGTTTCTGATGCAAAGCAAAAAACAACTGAAGGTAAAGAGACAAGGAAATTCTTCTTCTGTAAAAAGCCTGGGCACCTGAAAAAGAATTGTTTTGAGTTTAAAAGGAAACTTTTCAGAAATCAAGCACTCCTTCAACCAATAATGTTGATACTATTGAAGCTCTAGCTGGAGATCAGAAGTCTTAAATATCACAAAATCCAGTCCAGAAATGCAATGAATTCTTGATCCAGGTTGTTCCTTTCACATGTGCCCCAACCTCTCATGGTTTGAAAACTTCAAGGAACAGGAATCTGGAAATTTCATGCTAGGAAATGATGAGGTATGTCCTGTGAAAGGATCAGGAGACATAAAACTCAAGATCCATGATGGCTCTGTCAAAATCCTAAAGGATGTCAGGTATATTCCTAACTTGAGAAGGAACTTAATCAGTCTGGGAACTCTGGAATCCAGGGGTTGCAATTTTAAATCTGAAAAGGGGTGTTTGTATGTTTTCAAAGATAGTAAGGTAGTTATGAAGGGAATCAAGAAAAATAGTCTATATTATCTTGATGGAACAGTAATTCATGGTGAATCTTCAAATGTGTCTCACACTAATTATGATCTTTGGCATTCAAGACTGGGACATGTGGGGGAGACTGGTATAAATCAGTTAGCAAAACAAGGGCTGATAAATCACACTGGAAGTCTTAAAGCTCATAAAATCTGTGAAGAATGTATATTAGGAAAAACCAAGAAATTACCTTATCCCGTTGGAAAACATTCCTCTACAAATGTTTTGGATTATGTGTATGCTGATCTCTGGGGTCCATCTAGAACACAAACTCTAGGTGGAGGAAGGTTTTTCTTGAGTATTATGGATGATTACAGTAGGAAGCTATGGCTATATGTGTTAAAGGCAAAGTCGGATTGATTTGCAAGATTCAAGGACTGGTGTGCTGAAGTTGAAACAGAAAAAGGAAGTAAACTCAAGTGTCTCAGGACAGAGAATGGTTTAGAATTTATGTCTGATGAGTTCAATAGTTTCTGTAAAACCAAAGGAATAAAGAGGCATAACACTATCCCTGGTAATCCTCAGCAAAATGGAGTAATTGAGAGGATGAATAGAACAGTGTTGGAAAGAGTAAGGTGTATGCTGCTTAGCTCAGGACTGGAGAAGAAGTTTTGGGGGGAAGCAGCTACTACAACAGCATATCTGATTAACAGGAGTCCTTCATCTGTTTTGAACAATAAAACACCAGAAGAGGTTTAGATTGGAAATCCACCTAGTTATGCTCATCTAAGGGTATTTGGATGCAGGGCATATGCACATATCAAGCAAGACAAGCTTGATGTAAGAGCTGTAAAGTGTATCATGATAGGTTATCCACATGGAGTTAAGGGGTACAGGCTGTGGTGTACAGAAGCTAGTCAGAAGAAAATTATCATCAGTAGAGATGTAGTATTCTGTGAGGAAGTCTTGCCCTTTAAACCAGGACAAACTGGAAGAGAAGTAATACTGCCTAGTTACACTGATGCTAAAATTGAGGTGGAGAAGTCTGGAAAAACCAGTTACTCAGATTCAGAAGACTCAGCTGATGAAGATAAAGTTCAAGATGAGGAACAAGGCATTCAAGGTTATCAATTGGTCAGGGATAGGGAAAGAAGGATGAGGAAACCTTCTACAAGGTATGCTGATGATTACTTAACAGCTTATGCACTTGTGACAGCTGAAGAAGAAATTGAGTTTCCAGAACCAAGGACTTATTCAAAAGCTATTCAAGGACCAGATAAAGGAAAATGGTTCATCGCAATGCAAGAAGAGATTGAATCACTTGAGAAGAATCAAACCTGGGTGCTAGTTCAGAAACCTAAAAATAAAAAATTAGTCAGTTGTAAGTGGATTTTCAAAAGGAAAACTGAAGTTACAGAAGTTGAGAAAGTCAGGTTCAAAGCAAGGTTAGTTACAAGGGGCTTCACTTAAAGAGAAGCTGTAGATTTCAATGAGATTTTCTCTCCAGTAGTGAAACACACCTCCATCATAATTCTACTAGCATTGGTGGCTCAGTTTGATCTGGAACTAGAACAGTTGGATGTTAAAACAACATTCTTTCATGGAGAGCTTAAGGAAAGAATATATATGACTCAGCCTGATTGATTCATAGTACCAAGAAATGAAGATAAGTGTTGTCTCTTACAGAAATCACTTTATGGTCTTAAACAGAGTCCAAGGCAATGGTATTTGAAGTTTGACAGTTACGTGAGAAGCATTGGTTTTGAAAGATCAAGGTATGGCAGCTGTGTATATCTTAAGCTTGCTGGAATGAAGTGGTTGTGTTTCTACTTTTGTATGTGGATGATATGCTGGTGGCAAGTAGAAGCAAGACAGAAATTAAAATGGTGAAAGATCAATTGAAGGCAGAGTTTGAAATGAAGGAGTTGGGACAAGCTAGAAGAATTCTTGGAATGGATATACTGAAAATGGATCACAAGGTTATCTTTTGCTGCATCAAACAGATTATGTACTGAAAGTATTAAACAAGTTTAATATGCATGAGTGTAGGTCTGTTACAGTTCCTTTAGGACAGCAGTTTAAACTTTCTGAGCATCAAAAGCTAAAGGATGAGGATGAAGAAACAGAGATGAGCAGAATTCCATATTCAAATGTTGTTGGCAGTATAATGTACATTATGGTTTGTACAAGGCCTGATCTATCTCATGCTATTAGTCAGTGAGTAGATACATGTCTAATCCTGGAAAAGCTCACTGGGAAGCATTAAAGTATGTAATGAGATATCTAAAAGGAGCTGGGAATTATGGAATTATGTTCAAAAGGTTAGATGACAGAAGTGAAGATGCTGTAGTTGGTTTTGTTGACTCAGACTTTGCAGCAAATCTTGATTCCAGGAAGTCACAAACTGGTTATATTTTTACTTTGTATGGATTTGCAGTAAGTTGGAAGTCTATGCTTCAGTCAGTAGTAGCATTATCTACTACTGAAGCTGAGTTTATTGCACTTACAGAGGTAGTAAAAGAAGCAGTGTGGATCAGAGGCATTTTGTCTGAGTTTGGTGTCAAGCAGGATTCAGTAAAAGTAAAGTATGACTCACAGAGTGCTCTACATTTAGCTAAGCATCATGTGTTTCATGAAAGGTGTAAACACATAGATGTTAAACTGCATTTTGTGAGGGATATTGTTGATAAAGGGTCAGTTTGCTTGGTGAAGGTTAGGACAGAGAAGAATGCAGCAGACATGTTAACAAAATCACTAACTAGAGACAAATTTCAGTATTATCTTTAGTTGGTGAGGATTCAAACTATTTGAAGAAAGTGCAGGAAAGGAGGAGGTGTCTTGATTATCTAATTCATGGTATGAAGAGTTAAGTGTGTTAGATGTTTTGTTAGTTGAGAAGCCAAGGTGGAGATTGTGAGTTATAAATCTGTTATGACTTCACAACTAAGAATATTGGATTCCAAAATTGCTTATGAAGAAGAAAGAAGCTGGAAAATAGCTCAAAAACAAGTTGAAATCGTTTTTGGTGGGAAAAACAGTTACAGGTCTGAAACCGTTGTCAAAGAGGTCAACACTGTTGTCAAAAGAGGAAAAAACCGTTGCAAGATGTTACAACAGTTTTCCAGATTCTGTTTTCTTTTGTTATGCAGTTTCTGATCCAATGAATGTAGTTAGTCAGAGTTAGACTATTCACGGCATCACAACACACTTGTAATTCATTAGAGAGAGTCTCATTTTGTAGAGAATTGAGAGAAGAGCTAGAGAGAGATAGAACTTGAGAGTTTGGATTATTTCTCTTGGTTAAGGCTTGGATTGTATGTTTCTCTTGTAACAAACTGAGATATAGTGAATCGGTGAAGGCATCATCACCCGTGGATGTAGGTTTTACAACCGAACCACGTAAACCGTTTGTGTTTGGTTTTTGGTTACAATTTTAGCTTCATAATCATATTTTGTGCTCAAAGAGTGTTAGTCTTATTGTCTAAGTGAATATCTTGAGTTTGTTTGTGTGAAGTTGCTCTTCTTGGTTAACATATATGTCTATTCGTTCTCTATTAAAATTACCATGATCTTGCTAGATGAATAATGACTTAAAAGTAATTCTAAAAATTGACTTAAAAGTGATATGGACAGTGAGGTGCTGCATTTGTAGTGCTCCATGCTCAAATTGCCATGATTTTGCTAGATGAAAAATGACTTGAAATTTATGTGGATAATGTGGTGCTACCAACGATGCCAAACAGGCTTGCTCTAGCGGTTTTCGGGTTTATAGGGTCAAAGGTTTATCGGTCCATTTTTATCGGGCCGACAATATGGTGAACTTAACCCTAACCCTAACACTCTAAAACTGAATCCTAGTACGACAGCAAATGTACGGTGTAGTTATAACTAGTAGTGAGCAAGGTCGATCCCACAGAGACTGTATAACTGTGCCATTTAAATACCCTATTTTCGGACGGGCTCGGCCCGGGGGTTAAGGCCATTTTTCAGCATCCTACGATTGTGGTGTTCCATATTTAGATACATATCACTAGCTTACTTTGTGTGTGTATACCCTTTCATGTTTATCAAAATTATCATGATTTTGCTATATTGCGTATGATGTTTCTATGTCGTGTATAAAAAATTAAAAAATAAATATATACTAAAAAAGATAGTCTAGTATCCATCTTTTCGCCCATACCGAATTATAGTCGCTATCCTTATACAAATTGTGTAATTTCTCTAAAATGTCATTATTAGTGTGTGTATGTATGTGTCTTGTGGATTATTAACTCCATGTATCCCAAGGGACTAAAGTAAATAGTACAATTTCTCTAAAATTTCCTTATTAGCAAGTGTTTGTGGTAATTGACTCTATATATCCTAATATATAAGGATATTAAAAGAAAAGAGTGGGTTATAATTATTTTTTCAATAACATTTAACGGTGTTTTTTTTCAATTTGTTTGTAAAATAAATTGTAACCAATTTTTTAGAAGGAGTGAGTATATAAAGAGGGATATATACGATTAACGGACGGAGTCAATAATAAGAGTACGCTTAGTTTACAATCAAATATGATAACGATAATGAGTAAATGAAAGGTCAATAACACTATGAAATTACGACGCCTGTGAAAAAAAATATCTAGCGAATCTTAATAAAATTTCTTCCACGCAGATTTTACAAGTCTAATCTTTTGACATCTAGCGCCCACACTCCCATTTTGAAACATATAAATTAAACTCCAATTCCAGACATGTACATAGCAATTGTTTGGATTTATTTCGGACACCAAATTTCAAACTCAGAGTAGTTATCTTGTACATCAGTTATAGACATTTTATACATTTGACTTATGGATAATCTTTTCTATAAAAAAAATTAACATTTGTATTAAAGTTATTTTTTGTTTTGAAAAAATATATCATGCTGAAAATATATTATAGATTATGTTGAAATGTATTACCATTCAACAATAATACAAGAACAAACAATACATTCCAATATCAATAATGATATTTTTTCACCCTATAATCAATTCATATTTTTCCTCTGTCCCACCAAAAATAATTTAATTTCTTTTGTGGATGTCTCATAAAGATATTTCTCTTTTCTTATTATGGTATATTATATACCTCTTTAAATAAAGATATAATAAGACAATTTGCATATATTAAGTGAATTTTTAATTCGTATGAAACTTGAGATGCTACTACTTTTATTGGGAATCGATCTATGATTTATTATTAGAGTTACAAAATATTGTACCAATTAACGTACAATTAATTTTCTATTATGTTTATATAAAAGTAAATTGTAATTTATCATCTTTCAATGGGACATAGTACTTACAAGTTATTAAAACATAACATTGTATTTAATATTTAAACCCTCCGATATCAACTCATATGTAATAAATGACATTCATAATTATAGAGTCCAACTTCTGCGCAACCGTTGCACCCGTGCAATGCTCTTTTTTCCACTATTAGATTTATTCCATTTCGATTTGAACGTTCATTTAATTCGGATAATTTAAAAAAAGAAAATTGACTGAAATGTCAAATGATTCTCTCCTCTTTCCCATAAGTTATTATATACAAGTCCCCAAAAAATCTTTATGAAATCTAAGTTCAACACTCTATCTCCCTCTGTTTCGAAAATAATCCTCCATTAGCCAAGCTTTTCAAACAAATTTTTCTCTTTGCTTCTGCGCAGCATATTGCGGTTTTACATCAATTCGTCTTCAACCCCCTCACATAGACGTACCATGTCGAACGAGAGCAAGGCTTCCTCCAACAGCGCCACCGCCATCAACCCCAACAAGCATGTCCACCTTCGTCGGGACATCCCCTTTTCAGATGTCCTCTATCCGAATTATTAAAGAACAATAATGGGTGGATTCAAATTTTTAAAAAACAATAATGGGTCCCAGTATAACACTTTAAATGACAAAAATACCTTATGGTTGCATAGAAGAATTACCCATAATTATATTATGGGGTGGCACCCCACCTCTTACAACATTTCTTATAATACGAAAAAAGCACACAATTTTATTTTATGTGTTGGAAATGCCGACTAAAACTAAAATAAAACCTCCCCATAATATCCAAATTCCCCTTTTAATATGCATTATTATGGTACTTAAAATAAAAAAAGGCCATATGATAGTAGAAGTTTCACATAGACGAGGTTTCTTCAAAAAAAATTGGGGTGGTTGGACATAGATGAGGTGAATAATTGGAAATGACCATAATGATATTTGGAAGTACAGGTAAAAGATTCGGTCACAGCTGCACAACTCATACTAACCCACGCATGCAAACCAAAATAGACCGATAAGCCGATAATAAAAAAGGTAATAAATACCACCAACACCACCACCCCCCATCATATAGACCCTGATAGATATATATTAAAAGGAAAACAAAAAGAAAAAAGTGAAAAATATTTTGGAAATTCAGAGCCCTTCACCACTCATCCTAGCTCAAACCTCAGCACTGCTAATTATCGATCTTCATTCATTGCACTTCCGGTTACCTGGTTGCATAATCATAATATTGTCAGCTAGATTTTATCTTTTCCCGAGTATTTTACGTACCTGGAATTCGAATTAGTCCAAAGATTTTGGTATGGTTACATTGAATTGGTATTCTTGAGAGATTTGGAAGATCGCCGCTTCGACTTTCGTAGATCTGGGTACTGCTTTCCCCCCCTTCTGTTTCTTCTCGAGTTTATTTCGTCTGAATTTTTACACCCGATTTTCTGCAATTAATTACATCCTGTCTTGGTTTTCCAGTTCGGTCAACTCTTCTTCGATTTCTTTGGAGCCTTTGGATTTTTAAAATGTTGATTTCTAATGAGTAATTCTCGCGGTATGTAAGAGGAAAGGAAACCGTTTGGTTATGTGTGTGTGAATTGTGACCCTAATTTCTCTGATTTTGATGTTTAGGTCGTGGGAAATGAATTCCTGCAAATTACTTTGCAACGCAACTGATAACTTTTGACAGTTTCCTGTATCTTCTGCTCCAGTTTTTTTTTTTTTTTTTTTTCCTTCCTTTTTTCCCTTGATGTGGTCCTAGGTGGGAATTGGTCTCTTAAGCTTCTGATTCTGCTCGTGTTACCACCATTTGAATCTGGGCTTGATAGAAACCAATAACCACAGTTTCCTACAATATTCTTCGTCCTTTCAAGATGACTGATGACTATAATTTGTTTTTATCCTCTGGTTCCTTGGATGATATGAAGTAGTTTCCTTAATAATACCAACTGCTTCCGCCAAAGTTTGTGAAACCTTGATACTCGAAATAATTCTCTGTTTCATATCTGGCTGCTTTCAGCCGTCTTTCCATTTCTCCGTGGCCTGTGCATTGTGTATTACTTGATTATAATGTAGATTGCTGTAGTAAAGATCCTTACTAACTGCATTCAATATACCTGCATTGGGTGAACACGTTAAAAATTACTAGTTCATTGTAATTTCATTGAGGTGTGGAGGTCCTCTTTAAGTTTCCAGTTTCTACGTATTCGCATATTTATTTTGCATATAAATCTTACAAATAGTTTCGTATTCGGGGTTTTAGTATACAATTACTATTTGTTAAATGAATTTGTGTTTGACAGATGAAGCATACTTTAGGATAACAAGTTATCATTTTTCAATCATTTTAAAGGACCTTTGTGTTCACTGCATCATGCTCCATCTCTGGACCATGCTCATGTGGTGTAACACAGAAAGTCTATGGTTTAGTTAAAGCTATGAAGACCAAACAATTCTCTGTATTACCCTTGATGGCATTCCTGATGGAATTTCCTTCTTTAAGCCATCAATGTTTGTCTCGAGAATCCTTTCCTTTTTTGTTGAATCATATAATATTGACTTAAGAGTTCCTGGTACCTGCCACAGATCGATGAAACATGTATCAGCCCAAGGGTGTTCCTAGTTCAAGCTTAGTTCACAGCAATCCAGTTGTTCGCACTCAATCATTGGACTCTGGTGCCAGCCATATGGATCCTGTCAATGGATCTAACAATGGGAGCAACAATCCAAATTTGGCCTCTAAGCAGCGGCTTCGTTGGACACACGAGCTGCATGAACGATTTGTTGACGCTGTAGCTCAACTTGGTGGGCCAGATCGTGAGTTCTTTTCACTTTACGTAACATCATTTTGGTCATTCCCTTTACATGGAAGTTATCCTAAGCACATTCTATCATAAAGGAAAAAAACAAAATGTTCAATAAGTGTTCAATCCCACATAATAAGTTGTAAGAAAGAGAAAGAAGACAGATAGAACAATGCTCAGTTAGCTGTAATTAACTTCTTTTTTATAATTAGTGTCTTCTTTACTGTTTAAACACAGTTTATGCATGTGAAGTTATGACCTTATGGTGGATAGGGCCTTGTTGAGGGCTAATTCAGGGAAGGGGGAGATAAAGGGATCATTTTGTTTTGAACACATTGCATTGCTTTACCAGTCTTATCATTCAGGCTAGATAAGAAGTTTTGTGACTTGGTTTCTGCATCTATGTCCGAATAGTTGTCAGGGGATGAACCTAAGGCATCGATACCTACAGCTGTCTTTATTAACATAAATAAGTTTCTGATTTTTAATCATTGCTATCAGGAGCTACTCCTAAAGGTGTTCTCAGAGTTATGGGAGTTCAAGGGCTAACAATTTACCATGTAAAAAGCCACTTACAGGTACTCATGGCATGGGTACTTCATCGTATTGATGACCGACATATTTGTCTCCTCTGTAGCTTAATCTATTTTTTATTGTTTCAAACAGAAGTACCGGCTTGCCAAGTATCTACCTGATTCATCTTCTGATGGTAAGTTTGCAATTAGTGTGTTTTTGTATGCTGTAATAAGTATTATACACTATTATAGTTCTTAAAATTTTTAATTCGGAGTTACTTTTTGGTGTGAATTCTCCTTGACCGTTTCACATTGACTTGGTTTGGCAAAATAAGGGAAGAAGGCCGAAAAGAAAGACTCAGGAGATATGCTTTCCAGCTTGGATGGCTCATCGTGAGTGAAACTCCTCTGATTTTTTTTCAATCTTTTCTCTGGACCATATTTTATTTCCATGACTGTTTTTTCATAATTGGAGTACGTGGGTCACAGTTTTGGTTATTCATTATTTGTTGATATCATCCATTTATTAACCAGTCGACGACCCTATTATCCTGCAACTATGTTGTGATTCTTATCAAGGCATCTTATATGATACAAGAGGTCTTTTGCTTGTAGTGGAATGCAAATAACTGAAGCCCTCAAACTGCAGATGGAGGTTCAGAAGCGACTGCATGAGCAATTGGAGGTATTTCTTTATAATTTCTTTGCTTATTCGTCCATGGGAGAATTTTCAATAATTCACGTTTGTAGGAGATTTAATTTAATTGTAGCCTGGAGTTAAATGTGGTAATTACAGCAGTGACTTGGAATCCACTCACTCAAGAGATGCGGAGATTTAAGGACCAGAAATGTTCTTAGATAAACTTCAGATGCATGGTGTAATTTACCATGTTAGGGGCAAGTTCTTTCAAGGTCATTTAAAATGCTAAAAAAATCTTTTTAGGTATAACTTGAGTTTATTCTTTCTAATCTGAGGAAAATTATTTTGGACATATTTGCCCTTGATCTCCCATCACCTACACCTGCCCATACTACCATCTTGTACATCAACAGCGCCAGTCCATGGATCAAAGAACCAGGCTTCTACCCAGGACATTTTGGGCAAAATAATTTGTGTCATGAAAAGTTAACATTTAAATTGTGGCTGAAGAATTTTCTTCCCCTTCCAAACAAATGACATTTTTTGGGTTCCTTTCCTTTGAAATGTTGTATGGAGGAGGTTATCATCAGACGGCTTCAACTGATCACAGAAGGGTGGTGTTTTTTTTTTTTTCCTGACTAGTTTATAAAGTATTTGGAATTTCTTGCTTCTTTGGTTCTGAAAGTTTATCCTAAAGTGACTTGAATTGGATCTTAATAGGTGCAAAGACAGCTACAGTTACGGATAGAAGCCCAAGGAAAGTACTTAAAGAAGATAATCGAAGAGCAGCAGCGTATCAGTGGAGCTCTTTCAGAAACGCCGGGCCCAGTGGTCTCTGCACCTCGTGTGGAGGAGACCCAGCGAGATTCCGATAATAAAACCGACCCATCAACCCCTGCTCCAACATCTGAATCACCGCTCTTTGACAAGCCTGCCAACGAATATAACCTGGCAAAGAGCCTTTCTCTGGATGAATCCTTCTCCTCTCATCACGAGCCTGTAACACCTGATTCTGGCTGTCATGTCACTTCACTATGTGAGAGTCCGAATGGGAGGCCCGGGAAAAAGAAACGTGGTGCTGCTGACGTGGATTACACTAAACCGGAGATGGCTCTCCCGCATTCAATACTTGAGTCGAGCTTGAACACGTCTTACCACCAGCCGCATTCTGTTTTCTTGACAAGAGAGCAGTTTGATCATTCGTTGGAACTTCCTGTTGGGAATGAACATAAGTTGGAGAAGGTGTCAGGTAGCAACATGTGATTCGTAACGGTCATGTTGCCTGGATCTTCGGGCATCTTCGGGATTGTTGTTCTGTATTTGTAGTTTATAAAGTATGTAATTGTACCAAGGACCTTTTGAGGTTTAGAATGTAGGAGGATATCAGGTTTAGAAACGTTAATGTGCGAACATGTTTTAATCTTTCCTTCTAAGTGGGTGCATGTTGTATGCTGCTTATCTTTCAGATTTCGATTTGGAAGTAAAGCTAGAGATCCACGACTCTCTCTGTCTCTGGAAAACTTATTGTTTAGGGCTTAATAATATCTAGAAATTATTACTTCAATCATGATTAACAACACATACTGCGACTCTTTTCACAAAAAAATCAGAGCAGGATATTCATTGGGAGCTGTTTGCACTAGATTATGTATTTCATATCCCTCTCCAAATACAATAAATTCTTGTTTATTTCTTTGGCACTTGGATGGATTAAAAATAAGTAGGATAAAAACTCAGCGGTTACGAGTTAGAGGACAAACTGCACCAATGAGGATATTATATTCAAAATTAGAAACCATAACCAAACCTGGTAGCCTCCTAACAACATATCAAGCTAGGCTTTTTTAGAATACAAGGTCAACAAAAAGGGGAAAAAACGCAAAATAAAAGATCAAAGATTTAAAGGAGGGTAACAATTCAATGCACTACTCTATAATGCGGAGTTGGTCATGACGAGCAATGTCTCCTATGATGAACTCTCTTGAGGATGCAAAGACGAATGCGCTGGCTTAGAGCCTCCAGCTTTTCAAATTTCTCTCGTTTGGACTTCTTCGTGCCTGATGAAGCTTTATTTTTCTTCTTCTTGGCATCGCCCTTTGGAGAGCTTAATGTAGTTTGCTGTGAATTTCGAAGAGGTGTAGCAAGGACCTTTATAGTTGTCTGCCAAACGGGTCCAACCAAATCACGTTGCTCATCAACAAGCAATACAGAATAGAATAAAGAGCACAAATTTTATAGAAATGTTAAAATTTGAGAAGTATACAAGGTTTGGTGGCTTTGATGATTTCCTAAATCAACAGGCCTTTGAAGAATGAAAAGTGTGGATTATTACTTAATGATCAACTAAACTTCAACTGCATCTTAAAAAGAGTACCAGAGAGAGGGAAAGAGAGACCTGATCATAGTTGCTGGTACTTGTTTCCATAGAAGGTACATCATCACTGCCTAGAGACGAGCATCTTCCCCAACTTTCTCTATTCGAGCTTGTGTAGGAGCAACACTCCTCATTTTGGCTTGTTGGATTGTCCTAATCAATTGAAATTCAAGAGCTTTAGATCCATAAAGATAGCAATGTCCATTGTCCAATGATGCTTCAACTGAAGCAATGATTGCAGGTACCTGTTGTGGTGTGCCACTGGCACAAACTTCAGCTTCTTCAGTAGCCAAGGCATCCTGCAACAATATGTAACAATGAGAACACGTTCTGCTTCTGTTCCAACAAATATTTCGCAAAGATATTTTTGAAGCCTTATAGTTGGATAAGACATGAAAATTCTACTCAATGTTTTCTTGATTCTCCAGTATTAGTACGTAAGTGTACAATTACATCAACACTAGGTGACAGTTTTGTATTCAGGATTGAGAGAGAGATTTATTGATTTACATTACAAACAGGTGCAATGTCAGAGAGTAGTTCCCCGACAGACTTTGTAGCTGAAATGCTAAGGGGTGCAGAACACGAACTTGATGCATCAGCACCAACATTCCGGAGCCCAGCAATTATCTCATACAAGATATTCTGGGGAATAAAATAAGCCATTATCAGAATATAGAAGAGAACAACATCAAACGATAAAACAGGGATCATGGCCATTAAATCAAAGTATAGAACCCAAGATAAACACCAATTCATAGATTTGAGATTTATTTGTTGAGACGTATATTTGAATTAAGAACAATTGCCTAAAGGTATTTGTAACAGACTAGTTCACTAGAACTAGTAAGAGAAAAATCTCGAAAATTTGTTAGGAGGGAAAAATCAACCCCAAAACTTTGGTAAATGCTTCAAATCAACTACGTTGAGAACATTCATTTAGGTTAAATTCTAGCACATTATTGCCATGTTTTCTATAGAAGAAACAATCTAAAGGAGTTTAACATTTTACCTCTTCCACGCCAGCACCGGTCTTCATGTCACCCAAATGGGCTAGATCATAATATTTTTCAATCTTTGTTGAATATGAAGTTGAAACTCGAGGAGGATGAAGAACATTATAGAAAAAAATAGATACAGAATCATAATAAAATTGAGGCCGAGATGAGTTGTGATCACCCTCAAACTTGATGATATTTTTGTCACCCTGAGAAGAGCCAAAAACAGTTGCTACTTAGCACATTAAATAGCTAGAGAAATTGATGAAGAGATCTATAGAGTTTTGCCAGACCGCATATGAATTAAAGATGGCATCAGAATGCCGAGGTTGAATGAATTTGTCGTCTTTTGCATGGCCAAATAGAGCAGGAATAAATGTCTTTGGTGCAACCTGCTAGTTTGGAAAAATTGAAATGTATTAGTACCAATAATATCAGTGTTTCTCACATAACACAAACATAACAGCATGAGCATTGATCTATCTAGTGCCTTACACTTTACATATAGAAAAAATAAATTAAAAAATAAACTCTCATCGATAATAAGTAGAGACCTGTGCGCAATCAAGTCTCATGATATCAAATTTGGCTCTCTTCTGGATTACTCGTCGCATGTACTGAACAGCCATCTTAACCTGTTAATTCATGGGGAAGACAAGTATTAGTAATTGAGTAAAGTATTATTTAATAATTTGAGAAGCTCTACACAGCCGATAATGCCTCTTTTAATGAAGGTATGCAAAGTTTTCCTGACAGTATAAAGCAAAAGCATAAAAAGGGTATACATTCTACTTACATAGCTCCTAAAACATAGAATTTGACATATTAATATGATAGAAATGAATCATTTATAGCAGAAGAACAAGTGTTCCTAAATATTATACAAACAGACACATAGCAGAGTACATGGGGAAAAAAGTACTAACAGATGGCCCTTACTGTAAACTTGGGAAGCCGGATCTTGTATACATCTGCAAGCTCCAGCATGAGATTGAACAAATTAGAAAAGGCACTGTCTAGCACCATACCAGCTATAGAAGGGTCTTCTGCTCCATAAAGAAGGCTGCAGTACATTGGTGGAAGGGTGTAATAAGTAATTTTTTGTATGTTTAAAGCATCAGATACGAATGGAATATCAGAAATAAAGACAAAAGTCCTACAGAAGAGAGAGCGGGAGGGAGGGATGACAGAGAGAGAGAGAGCAAGGATGAATAACTAGCACACATGTTACACAGAGGGTCTTATGGTTTCCTCAGTGGATTTAGGGGACCAAATCTGAATAAAGCACACTCATTAACTCACTCAGCCAAGTTTGGCTCAGCACTCCCCAACCTTAAGCAAACACACCCAGAGTTTTGCTCCTTTATTCTAGTAGTAGTCATCTTGGTCATATTCTTTTCTTATATACATTAACGTTTGCAAAGAAACTATTATATTTCTGTGCATTAGCTTTGATCTTTGTGACTGTCAAACTATTCCCTTATTCTCATCCTTTCTCCATCTTCTCTTCTTCCATTTGGTTCATATATTCTGCGATTACAGCGTACTTGTTCTGTTAATAGTCATTAGTATAAAGAAAGTTCAGTAACTTCAGACAAGCTTTACTATGTGATTGCACTACCTAAATTACTGGCAACTAAATATTGTTCAAGGTTCTGAAAAAGCAACTGGATAGTTCAGATAGCCGCTCCCGTGCCCAGCCACTAGTCTATAAATCTGACAGAACCAGTCATTTGCTTAAACTTTAGCATCAATCAATGCCAAATCAAGAAGAAAACACTGGCCAAATAAGCATCCTGTATGAACCAATGGCCTGATTACTATCACTTGGGCAAAGTCGTGTCAAAATAAGTGTTCAATCAAGTAAAAAGCCAAGAACAAAGACAACTTTGCTTTTTATTAGTGGACATTCCACTATCAAACAGGAACTTGAAAACAGTGGCAAACAAGTGGTACAGAACACAACCAATTTCAGAAGAAGGTGAATGATGTTCAATAATGTGGGTCAGATAGATATTCACCAACCTCGTCACTGCACCCATGGACCTTCCCCAAAGGCCAATCCGAGATACTTTTTCATTGCTCCTCAAATATGATAGCACAACCTTGAGGTCATTTTTCTGAAATTCCAATAGCATATTTCACATCAGCCATGGAATGCATAAAACACATAAAAGGTGAGCGACGAAAGTTACCTCATGCCAACCAAGACTGACATAATCTCCATCCGACAAACCAGAACCTGAAAAATCTAGAGTGAATACTGTAATATTTGAAGGAAGAAGGACTACAGCTGCTTCATTTGCATCTGCTCGACATCCACTGCACAATTTAACGAGGAAAAATAAGTTTCCATGACATCATAAGAATACCAATCTCAAATTTAATACTTTTACAGAGATATACATTCCTTTATCCACAGAAAATAGAAAACATATGATATCAGTTTCATATTAAATTATTCATTTACCCAAATCGTGAATGCCCCTTGCAATGGCTGCACCATCAAGGGCGCAATAGACACATGGTAGAAATTGACTAGAAGGGCGGTCACAGGTCAGAACAAAACAGATAATTGTGGAAGACCGAGGACTCTTTATCTTAGAAAGGAATTTATTGTAAAATAGAAAGAAAAAAGTAAGACTATCACTGATGTCTATGCAATTTGGAGAACAATAAAAAAAGTTTATTCCAAAAAGAACCAATGTTACTTATAGAAGTTGCATCATTAATATTTTTACCCATTTGCCAAATTTAAGATGTCAGTATTACGTTGCGACATTGCCTAGGGAATTACGTCTGTTATAAAAGACAAATTACCAGAGAGTAAATACATCATTTCAAACACAGGGTAAAATGATCGATAAATATGTTAATAGATACACTGATGCCTCTTATAACGTTAAAATTTTCATAGATCTCATCAGGGGAACAAATAAGTTTACAAATTATTCCATTAAACAGATGTGTCCTTAATAGTGAAGTGTTTGCTTTTTTAACTCCTATGGTTTCTGAAAGGAGCAAAATGCTCAGAACTGTAGCCGTGGTTCTTCAAACAAGCAGGAACCCGGACACGGACACTTGCAAAAAGATCAAACCTCAACAGTGCATTTGCATCTAACCTTGCTATTGGATGTACTTCTGATACATACAACTACTTCTTATGGGTTACTCTCAGCATACAAATGGAAAAATGAAATTTATGGCATACTACATAAATATGCAACAACAACATCTACCATAATGGGTTTCTTAGAAGACAATGGCAAACCTGTTTCCATGACAATAAATAACACAAGGAAGAGGAGAATCGTCCGGGTATTGTGAAGGGACGTAATGGCTACACCTCAAGGTATGACCCCTTTCATTTCTAAGCTGCAAAAGTTAAATAGACTATAGCTTCAGAAACATAATATCATCTAATTTCAGAAATGCAAAGAAACAAATATCCAATAGCTCAGAGTAGAAGAGAAGTTTTGGTAACTGATGCCCATACTTGCCTCCACGTCTTCTCTTTTGTACTTTCTTCCTGCAAGAGTAAAATCTTTTTCCCATAGATACTGCTCTGGGTTGTAGTCAGCCCTGTTTCCATGGTGGAAATTGGTACGTAAAATAATAATTTACCAGCTTGCTCATAGGAGTTGATAAGTGTTGCTTAGCACATGATACAAGTTAATGAAAATTCAGATAAAAATAAATAATGTTACTAAAAAGCTTCAGATGCATTTTACCAGGGTACATTGTAGCTGGTCGAAACTTGGGTACACAACTTAGCAGCAAGCATAAATGTATGAGACAGACGGTTTTATCACATTGGCAAAGCAGATCCTATCAAATCTTAGTACATAAAAGCCTACACAAATTCTCTGTCAAACCAAAGGCTTGAGCAATGAAATGCAAAAAAATAATATCCTTGTCATTTATAGTCAGCTGTGAAGACCTTTGCTGAATTCACTTGCAAAATATTTACGAATTGCCATTATCATGTATAACATAACATAGCTATACACTTATGTTCCGCAGGAAGGTCCCATTTGTAAGGATGGATATTTAAAATTGCAATTGACAATTTCAGTGCCAACACATCTCAACTAAGAAACCACATATTTAAAAAGAGTGAAAAGATGCTTAGAGGTTTTATCATAAAGTCGCACTAGTGAACAGACCATCAGTCATCTAAGTTAAATAGAGAATATTTCATCTACCAGAGATCAATCCCACGACTTTTGCACCTTTGTTCTCTTGTTTCTACTTTTCTAGTTATTTTTCCTAAAAGAGTTTAATTGCATCTTATTCCCTTCTCCTGCTCCTCAACTGGCCATTTATGCTACGGTAAACAAAGAAACGAATTATATCACATACAACCGATCAATTTAACCATTCCAATACATGATTATTAGACTGCCCATAAATAGTAAATATTGCAAGCAACATAGATTTGGGGAATTTGGGCTGCAGAGTTACAATGAAGACACTAAATGTGGACATGAATTTTCCCAATTTTCTATTTCAACATGATTCATAGGATATAGTATAAGGGTCCCAGAAACTACATTTCCTTTTACTAAAACAGACATACAAGTATCGGAAAAAATTATACAGCAATGAGTAAGAAAAGTGACAAATATACCTGGGCGGCCTAATGACAAAATTGATAAATTGATCAATCATCTTTAGCAACACAACTGAAACCAGCCACTTTCAGATGAAGGGATTCATGACCCACCCATCACACAAGTGGATGCTCCTACTTCTAATTCTACGCAGGTGAGGAATTTTTACACAAAGGAGTTGTAGAACTGATTTTAACACCATAAAAGGAACCTAGATCAACTGTCCAATTATTACAAATCCTCGTACCAATAATCTAAATCTTGGGCTAAATCTAAATCCTTATGCCTAAAGAGCTCCAACTTCTAAATCTTGGGCTGAAAATTCTTATGCCTAAAGAGCTCCAACTTCTTTATCTTTTTTCCTCCAATTGTATAAATCTCCCACAGCTGAGCTCCTGTTCTATCTGAAACACATACGAACAAGTGAACAATAGCATCACATAACCTGGATAATGGAGGTAATTAGCTAGGCATTACCTATAAAAGGTCGGAATTTAGCTTAATTTGACAGATCTGGAAGCAAAAATACCCCCCTGACAAAAGCTACAAGGTTTTGATTCAAAACCTAATTAAGAAATTGAAAAGAAAGCAAGAAGAAAAACCAAGGGCTCGATCTAAAGAACACGAGCCCAAGGCCACCCAAATTATTCACGCACTCACTAAAAGTTGAAAAGGAACCCAGAAAAAAAAAAGAAGAGTCTTATCTTTTCTTCACAGTAAAACTTTAAGTTAGTTGTTAAGTAGGAGAGAGAAAAAAGGGGAAAATACAAAACTTGACCAAGTGTTTTTGGATTGTGAGAAGAAGATTGGGAGGAGAGAGATATTTACGGGAGATTTGCGGTGCATGAAGACAGAGGTAAGCGAAGATTGAAAAATTCACCTAAAAGCTGAGCTACGGCGGCGGTGGTGGGCTGGTAAAGTGATTTCAGTTTGGTACTCCGAAGAAAGTAACGACGTTACAGCGACGGAGTGCAATTTCCCACAAGACACCAACCACTTGTTAGATTATCTTATGTTATTTTTGTTTTTATTAATGTTGAATTTGCAAGACTTTAATGTCTTGTCCATCGTACTCTTTTTTTTCTTTCCTCTTTCATGTGACAAAATCAAATGTTAATTTGTTGCCTCACAAATATTCAGCTGGAGTCACATAAAATGGGAGCCCATATTATTATGAGTGATGTACCTGAATATTCTAGTATCTAATGCCGGTTCAAATTTTTTACCACATTTGGTATAACATCTTCTATAATATATTATACTAATTACGTTATATAATTACTTATGATGTATTTGTGATGTCATCACATGCACATATCGTGTGGTGTGTGAATTGAAATATGATGGAAGATGTACTGTATGGAGTAAGACATCCAAAATAATATAATGCTTAGCAAAAATATAACCAGGATTTGTTGCAATAATCAACAATCAATTTATTTTCTTCATCTCCCTCCATCTCTTGAAAATTTAGATCTCCTCCTTTTTCCTTCGTCTTCCCATTATAAGAGTATGAGGGAATACTTCTATTTTGCTTATTTATTTTGATTTGTTTTGTTTTGTCTTGTACTCGCTCGTCTCGTTCTAATTTGCCTACTTTTCTTTTTTATTTGTCTCAATCTAATTTGTCAGCCCATAAATGACGAATATCTCTCACAATCTCCACCCTCAAAATCCCCACATTCAATCTCCACCTTTGAAAAAATCAAAGATTTCACAAAATCTGTTTTTTCTTAACCTCCGTGCCCGGTCAAGGTAGGCAAATTGGATCAGGACGGAGGGAGTATTTTTTTTCCTCTCCTTAAATATGCCTTTGTGAGATTTCTCCGCACCTCTGTGCATCTTTCCACGCCTTGTGCAACCTCCGATCTAAGGTTTCCTATAAATCTTTCGACTTAAAGGTTGTTGTGATTGACAAACGTCCGAGACGAACTTTGATGAAGATTGATGATCTTGATTCAGAGTCGAAGGCAGTTGTTCATACTTTTTTTCGATTCGTTGTTTGTTGTGCATGCAGTCACGAGACACTGAATCAGGTTTTACTGCTATTGACTTCTTGTGGATGATATTTAGAGTATGCTTTTGAAGGATTATTTAATGTAATAGCTCATAGATTTGCGCGCTTTTTTCTCATCAATTGATTTGATTATATGAATAGGTCCTGATTACGTCGATATGTTCTGATTTTCCTTTGATTGAGAGTCTTGTAATTTAGATTGATTAATGAAATTTTCCATTTAAAAAAAAAAACAATCGATTTCTTTTTTAGATTGATTTTGTCTTGGTAAATTATTTTGGTTTACATACCAGACCTATTAAATGAAAAAGAGCCAAATTAGAAACATCTATGGAGTAAACTTTATGATAAAAAGGGAGTTATTTTAGAAGGCAAAAAAAAAAAAAAAAAAAAACCTCAATTCTTCCAAGGTTATCCCGAACATATCCACTCCATCTTCCTAAAAATCTCATAATTTTAGCATCACATTAATTAAGAATTTTCTCTAATATCAAATATGGTACAAGAGGAGAGAGAGTAAAATCATAAGTAAGAAAATATTTAATAAAAGGGAAATGAAAATTTAGGGTGAAAAAGATAGATTGTGTAGAGATATATTTATATATTTCAACAATCTTTAATTTTTCAAAAAAATATTTAAAATAACACTTATTTTGGACCGAATGGAACATATTATAGATAAATCTATTGGGTTATGGCTATTAGTTACCTGCAGGGAAATATAGAAATTTTGATATACAAAAAGTTTTGTATATCAAAATTACGATTTCCATGGAGATCTTTGTATTTCTATTTTACGGAAATATCATTGGATATATATTGGTAAAAAATTAGAAGAATGCTAGAATTTATATTTAAAAATTTGAGAATTTAACAAGATATTTTGCAGGATATTAACTAGCTTAAATAGAAATGTTCCTATAAAAATTCTTACTTTATGACCAAAACTTACAATTGCAATTTGGTTTCCCTTACTCTCAATTAATTTTTCCCCAATATAACACGTAGAAGAGAAAAACAAACAAATAGGGAAGTTACAGAAACCTATATATAAAGTCATTCTGAAACATCAACAATATATCGGCGATATTCATACGAAACCCACAAAAAAATTACCACTACCAAAATCTAAATCTATATTTACAATATATCATCGACTTTCAGACATTAAAAATTCCACCCTCCATTTCGTTTCAGTGGCCTGAAATTACGCAATTTTTCATCCTTGGTTAACACACATTTCATTATAGGGCTAGTACGACGAGGCCGATGTGTTGTACATTAATGGCAATGTTTGTTTAATTATTTGCCCATCTTAACAGGGACGTGATAATTTAATTCAAATAATTTAATTAATTATTTAACATATTTTCATTACTTTTAAAGTCCCCACATCCATAAACAAACATATAATGGGACAATTAATTCGAAATAATGATAACCACGATAATTATGTATATACCGTAGGAAAAAGAAAAGGAAAACATCTATTTTAATAGAAAATGAAGTTTTTTTAAAAAATAAATTCATGCCGATACAAACACAGAATTGTACATTGCTCATGTAAGTATATGGAAGTCTCTGTAAAATGCAAAATGTTACACCCAGCGGCGTCAGGAATTTTAGTGAGGGGCCCCAACTATTTGTTAAAATAAAATAATATATATCAAATTTGAATTAGCAATATAAATACCATGAATTTTAGATAGGGGGCCTAACTATATTGTCAAAATAAAATAATGTTGTATAAAATGCTCCTAAATAGTTAGTTAAAAATAATTAAATCAAGTTTGTAAAACTATGTGTGTGGATATTTGATAGTTGCGTAAGTTGTAGTATATAAATACTAAAGTAGCTATACTAAAACAAAATACACTAAATTAAAAAAATACATATAGTTGGAAATTATCCATAAAAACATAAATATTTATTTTAATGAATATTTTTAATTTTTATCTAATTAAAGTAAATATTTTTTAATTATAAAAATATACGCTCTATACAAAATTATTAAAATTTAAGGGGGTTCCAAAGACCCTCCGGCCCCTACATGGCTCCGCCGATGGTTACACTTACACCACTTAAGTACGAATATTAGTCCAGAAAAGTGAAATTATGATGCATGTATGCGATTAAAGGGACAATCTGTCAAAAAGACAATAAATACAGCATGAAGTGGTAAGCTATAATCTTGAAGATTAATTAGAATCTCAACTTATGTTTGTCAAACTACTACCGCTATCCCGCTCTAATTTGTTTACTTTTTCTTTTCGATTTGTTCCAATTTAATTTGTCAGTCCATAAATGATACTTCTTTCGTTTCATAAAGAATGTCATTTTAGCTATTTTTGGAGAAATTAAGAATTGATATTTAGTCGGTATGTTATCTGAAATAAGGAAATAATCAACTAATTTAAGTAGGTTGTTTATGATAATATTGGAAGATTTGTAATTTTTTTGGTAAAGTGACATTTTATTTTGAAATTTTTCAGAGTGTCTAAAATGACATTCTTTATGAAACGGAGGGAGTATTTTTTTCTCACAATCTCCACCCTCAATCCCCACCTTTAAAAAAGTAAAAAAATTCATAAAATCTGTTTTTCTTTAACTTTCGTGTTCGATTAAAGTAGACAAATTAGGCCGAAGGGAGTACCATTTATCCTATTGCCAACTGCTGTCTTCCCTGAAATTGCAACTTAACAGGCTTTGTTTTTTTTCTTTTTGAGGGGACAACTGACAGACTTTAGCATCAATAAGAAAGCCACCTTTAACAAAATAATTTGGTAAATTACAACCTAATTAATTGTCGCAAATAATTTGTTGGCAACGGCTAAGGGAATCATTTACAGCTACACATGCATGCACCCACTAATTATATTTAAATTGATCTGTATTAATAATCCTAATCATGTAAAACAAAACAAAAGTGGTTTAGCTCAACCAGCATGTTCATGTAGTTACAATTTTCGGGTAACTAATTATACACGTGTCAAAACTCTCACCCATATTTCTACAAGAATTGCTATTTTTTTTTTTTATTTTTTTTTGTCCTTTTGAAACCGAGAACTGCTTTGTTTAGTTAGGGCTAAAATGTGCTGAAAAATTGTTCGACCAAGTAAATGAGGTCGAGGAAAGTAGGTTAGGGGTAAAAATAGGATTTGATTATATTAGTCTAGAAAATGTTCGAGATCTGTTTATAATATTTAATTAAAAATAAGCGACGAATATGGATAATAGTTAGTTAGAAAAAGATTAGTTAATGATTAAAGTAAATATAAAAAATTGTAATTGAAAATGGTGCCTTAATCAAATAACATAATGGATTGTGTTCAACCCTTTTAACCGAACATCATATAGGGTTGGGGCAAACTCAATGACCTGGACCCAACACTAACCAAACATATATGTGTAAAAACTCGGACCTACTGAATATGTTTGTACAAGAATATATAAAGATGTGCATATTAGTTGTGACATTTTCAATAAAAAACTCTACTCTTCTCAACACGTTATAATTATATTTCTAATAATCACATAATTATTCAATCATTATCTATAAACTTTTTACTATAAAATAATATAAGTACTCATCAATCTCAACAATTTTTTAATCATAATATATTATCTCTCACAATATAATTATAGGGTTAATTACCAAAATGATCACGATCTTTGATTCCATTTTCAATTACAACATGAACATCAAAACTTACCAAGACTAATTACCAACTTTGAAGTTTTTTCAATTACAACATCGACTATATTTTTTTATATCAGATTGTGTTGTCACTACTATCTTTGGATACACCTTGACAAGACCATCATTAATTATCCTCCATCAATTTTACAATATGTAACTTCCAATGCAGTTAATTGAGAGTGAAAGACGTGAAATAATAACTTTAATTACTGATTGACTACAATTATAGCAATGAATGATAAAATAGGCTACATATGTATGACAATTCCATCACGACTTATCTAATGGTAGTGATGATAACACAATTAAATTTAAAAAAATTCTTTTTATGGTTAGTAATTAATATTGCTATACTTTAAATATCATGTTACAATTGAAAATTAAACCATAAACTATAATTCACCAAACCATTAATTTACCATATACATCACACATTATGTCATATGACATAGTGAAGGACGCTCCAATGTTGGAAGGGAGAGCCAACCTTTAGGAAAAGGCAGCGCCGTCGCACCAGGCCTCCGTCAGCGAGGTCCTTCGATTTTTTTTCTTTTTCTATTTTTTTTGTAAAAATTAGTATTTTCATATAACCATCTCAATACATATCTTTTACCAATCTTTAATACCAAAAGAATGTTGCAAGAAAATAGGAGAAAACACGTGTCGCTCCCATAATCTTTTGCCGATTTTCTTTTTGTTTTAAGTTTTGAAAATTGATACCACTAGTGTATTATCCTTAATATATATTAAGGGAGAACTCACAAAAAGGGAGAGACATGTGTCTTCTCCACCTTCTTTTTTGGCTTCTTTCCCAATTAAAATTTTTTCCTTTTCTTTTTTCTTTTATTTTTTTATTTTCTCCCTTCGAAATTTCAAGGTCTTATAACTTTTTTCGTCTCAACTCCCCTTTTTATAAGAATTTTATCATATTAGTCCTCTTTTCACGATCTTTAATTTGACATCCAAGATGTATATATACTAATTAAAATTTTGAGTTTTAAGTTTAAAATATTTTTTAAGATGATTGTGATATATTTTGATTTTTAAACATTAGTATATGAAATAAAAAATGTGATATAATTTCAGATATAATTTTTTACGGATTGTTAGAAGATTAATATTATTTAGTTTAATTTTACCTCTTTTTATCTTAATAATTTTTTGTAGTAAAAATTATTTTGTTTAAGAAAATTGATAGAAAAAAAAATTGTTAGCTTTTACTCTTTACAATAGAAAAAGTTTGGACATATTTACTAAATTGGTTTGTAGATTAGTTTGCTTATTTATTTCTTCGTGAAAAAGAAAATGTTAACTACAAAAATAATAAGTTAATTAATTTTTTATTTGCATATGACATGATAATATAGTTTTCCACTCATATAATTAAGTACCTAATATGTTTGTGGCTTCTTATATTAATATTGTATTACATTATTTAATATATGTGGTTTTTAAATGATACTTACTCAAAATATTTGACACTATTTTGTCCTTATATATAATTATTACAACCCGTACAATACATTGGTAAAATAATAAGGAGAGAGATGAATCAAGTTTCAGGTTTGCATTTAAATTTTTACTTAAAATATTCGCCTTCATCAAATCATGCATTCAAGTAATTGAATTAACAAAACTTATAAAAAATATAATTGGTAGTTTCAATTTCGATAATGAAAGGTATTAAAAGTAATAACATAAAATATTAAATAGACGAAATTTATGAAAATCTTATTGATTGTCTAAATTTCTGATAATGGAAGATATTAAATGCAAAAAAAAAAAAAAAATTACATTTAGAAGGAAGAAATAAAATTGGACAAACAAATATTAACTCTTTTTGTAGTCTTAAATAATATATAGGGGAATAATTTAATATATATTGTTATTATAATAGAAAAAAATATTCACCCCGTGCATCGCACGAGTGGACATCTGATATGCTTAAAGAGATACCACTTGGACAAGTGTCATTCTCTCAGTCATTTCGCCAAGAGTCATCTCTCGTAGTTTTGAAAATATTTAATATATTATAATAATTCAATATTTAATACCTCAACTTTTTAATTGTCCATGCAAATAAGCTATAGCATAGTACACTGTTTTTTATTATTATTATTATTATTATTATTATTATTATTATTATTATTATTATTATTATTATCTATAATAACTTTATTTACTTATATTTTATGAAAGAATATTATAACTTTATTCATCTCAATCTTTTTATAGATATGCGTATATTTTATGCATATAGTATTTTTTAATAACTTATATACTTCTTCAGTATATGGTCATGGTTTTAAATTTAAGGATGACGGTAATATTCATGATTTATTATTATTATTGTTATTATCGTTAATAAATTTTATTTACTTATATTTTAAGAAAGAGTGCTTTTTACAAATCTTTGATATTACTTAATACTAACAATATGATTCTTAATTTTTTTTATATATGTTAGCAACCTATTTATTTTTCTATTGACAAGAAAATAAATTTAATAAACTCGTGAAATTTTATCATAGGTACTGTACTAGTATGTATCACAAATGAGCACATCCCAATCGAAATGTGCTAATTCTTATTCAAACATCCCTTTGTCTTCATCTGTTACTGTTAGTTAATAAAAAAATTGAGGTGGCTGGAAGAATTTGCAAAAATGAATGGATTATTATCGCAATCATTATGAAGTGATTGCAGGTAAATAGTAAGCTTAAGAGTAAAGCGGCATGCAATGCAATTCCCTTGACGTAAAGCAAAGTGGAGACTGGGAAGTCAATTTATGGTGAAATCGATGGGGAGCAGAGCATCCATTGTCAATTTGACAATCAGTAGTTGATAACTTACGTGGCCCCTTCGTTCAGTGAAAGGGACAGATGAGCAAGCCGGAGACCTCTCAAGCCTGCATATCATAAAATTTAATACTGTTTCCATTTTTTCCCCTTCGGACGGTGGCCGGGTATCCAACCAGTCTAAATCCTAATCCGGACGAGATTTCACAGATTTAATTCGCTTTTAAAACAAAAAATATTTTAGTTTGGTTTTAAACAATCACGACAAGCGGCCGACGATAATTCAACCGGGGACTGGCACAAACTTCGATGGTGACGGAGGTTTGTTGCAGGCGACCTTGTTCCTCGACTCCGGCGAAGAATTCGAAGATGGCGGCGGCAAATCGATGCTGGGCCGGGACAAATTACTGTACACTGAGTCAACTCAGTACGTCCGAATTATTACCAAATCAGACGGGTCAGCAGACTCAGCACAGTTCTTAACAGAGTCAAACATGAGCAGTCCGGGTGGATTTGGGTTGCGGTCCAGACTCATCGTAGGCCCGGATCATATTTCGGGTCGGGCCATGATCATTGGGCTGGACTTTTCAAATCGGGCCTGAAATGTGAAACCTTCCTTATTTGCTGGATGGAGTTGATTTTTTTTTTTCTTTCTTTTCTGAGGGAGAGTTGATGTCTTTCTGCTTCTTAAACATTGTTAAAAATTTGTGGGAGACCATCACATCGTATGACGGTCGTGCGACATTAAAAAGGTATTATCTTTTGTTCTAAAGGTATCATTTCTTTAAAAAAAAATTATCACTTTTATCTATAAAAGTATTACTTTTATATATTAAAGTATCATTTTTTTTTAAAGTGTATTCCATCACACACAAGACTCATTCCTTAACATTTGGAAAGAGTGTAATTTGTGTTGGGTCATGGAGCCTGACCGCTTTACGATTTCCTGATGCAGCAATCCAATTCGTCGGAGAGTTTGCGGGCGTTCGAGGGCCCGATGAATTTTTTTTAGGCTTTAAAACAGTATTGGAGATGAATGAACTTGTAATACTACGACCCAACTTGGTTATAAACAACCTTGTTTCATTGTATTTGTAATTACCAAATTTATTAATCATCTCCTAACTTAGTAGTGTCCCATGTAATCATTCTTGATGAATTGGATTAGTAAGTATGTGTCTTTTATTTTTCGTCCGATAAAATTCTCAATTAATTGCACCCTAATTCTCAATAAATTGGGCCAAAAATCAGATATCATATTGGAGCCCAAAGTTTGGTCTTGACATGGGCTGGAAAATTGATGAGCTTGCACCATTATAAATTTGATTTAGAAATAGGCCTAGACAATTGTAATTTATCTTGCAACATAGCAAAAGCTATTGGTGTGCCACTTAAATATTTTTGTTGGTTTGGGCCTCGACAAAAATAAATTAATGAGGTGCTGGAAAAATAGTGCTGAGACAGAATATTTAAATTAGATATAAAATTATTAATAGATCATAAAATATTGAAGGACTTGAATATTTAATTAATTTATTTAAGTTCGACATCAATATTGATCGATAACAATAACATATAATTTTATTATTTTGATGGCCTTACGAAGTCTTTGGCTTACAATTTTGGATAAGGGCTCAAGAGTTGGGCCAGGAAATCAATTAGAGGGCCAAGCATACTTCAATTACTTGGATATCTCGGCCAAACAAAGTGGGCACGAGTTAATCTGAAAATCAATTTGGGTCAAACAAATTGGGTATAAGGTCAGATGACAGAAAATTTACCTGGACCAGGAAAATTGCAAATAAAATTTGAAGAATTGAGCCGGCATGTGGCCCAGTTGAGAAATTCAATTTTTTTTTTTTTTTTTTTTTTGTAATTTGTGTATAGGCTAGAGCAATAAATGTGTTCCAAGTTTTAATTATTACTTTAGTGCTTTGGCTATTTATATATGTCATTCATATAACATGTCACGTATAAATAAATGTACACCGCTCTAGGTATTATATTTTCATGCGTAGTAGATATATTTATTTGTTAATTTCAAATTAGATTGATAATAAATATGTTGGTTGATAGTAGAATCATGTTAAGATGATTTAGATATTTCTAATCAGTTTTAAACCATAATTTTTTTCTTAATAGAAACATAAAATAAGTGTGAAATGGTGTATTTTTAAAATGAACGATCTCCTCCATAAGTATATGTGTAAGCCTCTGACCAATCTAATTAGTCTCCATAACAGAAAGCTACGTTGTTCCACATGAGGGTTACAATATTTCAGCTACTAAATTGAGTTATTTAATAAAAGTCATATATATATATATATAAGAAAATGTGTATGCCTCGTGCCACTAATTGATCTCCCTTATGAGAGTTGCATTGTTTTGATTACTGAATTGAGTTCATTAGATGAACAACTCCTACAAAGACATGTTTGTCTCGTGCCAATTTAATTAGCCTCCTTATAGGAGGAATGCATCACGTCAGCCACTTGAATGAGTTTGTTTTGGTGATAACTTTTTAAGCATGAATTATATATGTGTCCTATAGGTATTCATAGTTAATTCACGGACTTAAAAATGATTAATATAGGGGTCATACACTTAGGGGGTGTTTGCATTTGCTTTTTTCAAGTGATTTTCAGCTTATAGCTTGAGAAAAGCTATTTTGTAGTGTTTGCAAATCCAACTTCTGCTTTAAAAGAAGTGCTTCCAATATAAAAGCTAAAAGCAGAAATTTAATGCTTTTCTCCACTCAATGGCATTTCTGTAAATAATATGATATTTTTAAAAGACATAAGTGATTTTATAGCAAACACTCCAACTTCTACTTTTATTGAAAATCACTTTTTTTGCAAACACTACCTACTTTTTACAGAATTGATTTTTATAGAATCTCTAATTTTAATCACTTTTTCAAAAGCAAAAGCAATCGCAAACACCCCCTTACATAAAAAAAAGATTGTGAAGACTTCCTATAGAATATCCAAACAATATTATTGATGGCCAAAATAATGCGATACAAAATCAATATAGCATGTGATGCATATCATATTAGATTTAGTGTTAGATTAACAATCTAGCCATAAATTCAACATTTATTTTGCTCCTCACTTGTTTGATTAGCACATATTCATGATCTATTCGACTTCATCGTATTGCATTTTGGTTATATTTCTTGTTGCTTTTGATGAATAAGTGCTTGATTGATTATTGTTGGTGTGATTGTTGGTAAACGAATGTGAGAAGAAAGTGTTTCATGTTTTGAAAAATCTAAATGAATTCTTTAGAAATTGAGCACAATAAAGATTACAGGATTCATTGTCTAAATCAATAAAGTGGATAAGTTGATGCAATTTTTAAAAGCAAAGATTTTTTCTTTGGCATGGGAGATAGGATTAGAAGTGTAAATAAATAACTTATCCCGAAGTTGTGTCGCTTGTGAGCATCACTTCAATTCCAAAACACACGACTCGATTAAAGCGGCTTCGTGAAAAATAGAATGAATTGGCTACGGATGATAGAAAAAGAAAGGAGATGTAGGGAGGAGCAATAAGGTGTTTAAAGTTACACGGTATGTTATGTTCTAGTTCTCATTTGTAGATGCTACTACTCATTGTGTCAAGATTGTAAAAAAATATGCGTTGTAAGAAACGTAGAAAAACTCAAATCAAAATTCGAGTCTTGTAATAGTGAATGACCTTGCGCGTAGCTCGAAACAAGTAATGAGGTCTTATAAGCAAAAAACCTAGAATTGTAGCATCTATTTCTTTTGGACCTAACCCTATTGAAAAAAGGAGAAATTGTGAGGTAAGATCGAGACAGTTGGCTCGAGGGAGAAAAAAGTCGCATTACCTACACTGCATGAGTGCGTAACATCTTCTTAAAAAAGAACCGAGCTGAGACCACCTATAGTTGAGGATTTTGAAAATAATGGGTCATCTAGAATCATTCACATTGAGCACGTTTTGGGATCGAAGTGAGGGCTTTTAGTGAATATGGCATAGGGCATTGAGTAAATAAAATACCACTTATTTTCCTAAGTCTTATGTCTCTTTATTTCCTTGCTAGTTTATCAAATTCCTTGAAATCAAATTGTAAAGGCATGTGTGGTGAATCGAAAAGTTAGAAAAATTGCTCAACCAAAAAGAAAATTCAAATTGTTGTGACCTTCCAATAACTTTCCAATCTCATTTTTGATGTGTTTATATAATTGCTAAATTTCTCGGAGACGAGCAAAGCTCAAGTTTGTAGGGATGATGAACATTGAGATTACGTTTTTCTCATATATTTCAAGTTCTTATTTTGTTAAGAATTATGATTGTTTGATAGGTTAAAGTGCCATAACATGTAAAAGTGTGTTTTTAGACCAATTTTCCTTTTTGATATGATTAATTTGATGTACTTTTTGTGTGTTTTAAGTTGTATTTTGAAGGTTAGGAAAATCTAGAAGCTTAAGGAAGTCATTTGCACACATTTCCTCATTCCGGCCGACATACCGAAGCCTAAATAGGTCCTACTCAGGAGCAGACCTGGCCCGACTTAAAGTTCTTCAAGTTACGGACAAGAAATGTGAAGAATTTGGGTCGAAAAAACGAGTGGAAAGGGGTAAAAAAACGAAGACAACGTGCACGACGGGAGACGGGGAGGCCTTGCATTCAACGGTGAGTACTGCCACCAGTACTACTACCGGTATTGGCTATTGTATGCAGTACCATTTTAGGTACCAAACCGCGATTGGGTGTGGTACTTGAATCCTTCAACCCCTATTTTTTTATCGAGACATTGCAGTTTCGTATTTTGGCAGTATCTTCTTCGTTCGAGTTTGGATCGAGGCTATTCAAGTTGCTACGAATAGCTGAGACAATGATCTACAACTTTGTAGTTCAAATAGAGAGCTATTTCTGGACATAAAATTCCTAAAATAGTTGAGAAGCTAGTACCAAATGCAACCGAGAAGTTTGACTCAACTTAAATGAAATTCAAGCATTCTCCTTTAGGCGTTTACATTTCTACCCTTACTAAAGGACACTTTCAACTATTTTTAGGTCTTTTCATCACTGTAGGACTTGGGTTTTATAAATACCCCTTCCCCTCTATTTTATTTGTAACGAGTTCAGTTTGACTTTCACTTCTACTAACTTTATTCGAATTTTCATATTTTCTTAGTTCTTTAGTTAGGATTTTCTTTCCTCTTGAAAGAGGAATCCATATTTGGAGAAGAAGTTTGGACATTATTCAGGGGTTTGTGATGCCATTCAAAATCATTGAAGTTCTACAATGATTCTTCACTCTCTGATATCTCTCTCTCTCTCTCTTTATTTTTATTTTATTCTTGCTTACTGATGTAGTTTCTTTTTTATGCTTTGATAATTTGTGAGTGGTTTCCTAGTTTGCCATGGTCAGGGGGTAACCCAACCCCATGATTGTGAGTTCAAGTACAATATGTGTTAATGTGGGTTGATTGGTGAATGGAATTGCCAATATAGGTTTGTATGGGTTATAACTTAGGAGTAGCTAATCAGTAGTATAATGGCCTTCTCCGATAGGCCCATAAGGGACGATGAGAGGGCCCAAATTATATTTTTCGATCTTATTGAATGTCTTATGGCCTCGTACCTTAAGCAATATTCGTATGGGGTGGAGACTCAATGTGCTAGTATAACACTTTGAAATATTGTTTGCTTCGTCTTAATTGGTCCATTTCACCGATCTTCAACGATAGGAACTGATGTGCATTTATTCTTAGTGGATTAGCATATTAATCCTCTTGTTGAACTACTTGGAATTCTGATTAAGACACATGACCTTCCTTCACCGTCTCATTATTAGTTTGTATTTACTTGATTCACTTTCCTAGCTTGTGTGAAACTGAACCTCGGGAATATCTTCCCATTGATTGGTTCCCTCATTGTTCAAATTTATGGGATTTCATGTTGCTTAGTATAATCACATCTTTTATTTTCGTTTAACCTAACTTACTAAAACATGCTTAAGCTGGTCCACACGGAATAATCCTCCCTGTGGATACGATAATCTTTTATACCATATTTGTCACGAGTCGTACGATTGTGACCTAGAAAAACATTCTATTCGTATTGAATTAGAGCATTTTTCATGACAAGTTCACTAAACAATCGTGTGAAGACACGTGTTCTGACAAAAGCAAAAACAACTCTGCAACACTAACATGAAGTTGCACCAACTCTGACCTACTTTCAGCAAAAGGACAATAATGGCTAGAAGCAGTACAAAGAATATTAAATGTCAATGGGAAACTTCTTACTCTTCCACAAGAAGGAATCCCAACTGCTAATAATAGAAGGAGATTGAGGACGAGCAAAGACTACTGAATTTACTGATTTTACTGAAACAACTACTAAACACTATCACTTTTGAGCTATCAAACTCTAAGCTTTCAAGCACTCATCACTCGAAATCATTCAGAGAAAGTGTGAGTTTAATGAAGAGAGCAAAAGTAGCAACGTATCAGCAATCAACTACTACTCAAGCAAAGATTCTCAAAGTGTCAGTAATAATCTCAAGTTAAATCCAGCTAGCTCTCATAAAGCATTGTCTCGGTGCTAATCCTTCTCATCAAGAAAGCTTGCCCACATCACAAACTAATAGTCAAGTTTAGAGGTAGCTTCCAGTTAAAGAAAAACCTCGTTGGAGTTTGGTTGATCAAACTCTTATACAAAATCCATATTTTGTATGTTTTACCTTTTATACACTTAACTAATATTTATTATTGTTTGGCCGAAATTTTTATTAAGATTGTTATGCAGGGATCATGAAGCAATTATGACTGTATGGTTAAGACCTTGTCAAGTAGGTTGAAAGAGGTTGAGAGAAAGTAGGAAGAAGTTGAAGAGAGACTCGCTCATGAAGACCGAGTCTGTAACCGGATGCCCAAGTTTCGAGGTTGTTTTAACCACCAACCAACCACATCCTAAACCAGTGGAATGGTGGTTAGTGGAAAGTGTTTTCCAAGCTTCCAAGAGGTATATAAATATATAAATGGAAGATAACGAACATCGAAGAGAGAAACAACTGTTTGCATAACAGTTAGTGTCGTCTAGAGGGTTGAGTAGTTTTCTATCCAACCCAATGTGTCCATTTTGTGATAAATTCAAGTTCTTCACGAATTTGAATTCTTTTTCTTTGGATATTTTTAGGATAACTTTGGTAGGCTGTTTCTGTACTCTAGATAAAGTCTAATCATCTGTCTGAGACATTGGGGTTCAAATATTGTGAATCAAAGTTTGTCTTTAGTCATTGTTTGAATCTTTTTGTAATTCACCAAGTTATAGCGAGTTATTTCTCTCCGAAGCCACCCACGACTTATTCAAAGAGGAGAATTTTACATATTGTGTTATTTAAGTCCCCGTTGTGTTTAGACTCAAGGTTGGGTAAACCTCGTAGCCAATCTCTCTGGTTTAATAAGAAACACCCACTTTCAATTGGCACCAGAGCCATCGCTTGACACACTAAACTGATAGTATGTTGCCCAACATGGATACCCTACTGTGACGAGACTACCAGTTTTGGACGGATCCAATTATGGTTATTGAAAAGTCTGTCTCAAGTCTCATATCAAGTTTATTGATATGAGAGCTTGGAGAGTCGTTATGGAAGTGTGGATGCAATCTATGATAACTGATGAAGAAGGTGAAAGCATTAGGAAGCCCAAGGCTCAATGGATGAGAGATAAAATTGATGCTGCCAACTACAATGAGAAGGCTCTCAATTCAATTATCGTTGCGGTTGATATGAATATTTTCAGGTTGATTAACCATGTAAAATGGCTAAAGAAGCTTGGGATATTCATCAATGACATTGTGAAGGAGGTGATAGTGTCTGAGAGTCAAGGCTTTGGTCACAGTTCGATTCAAAAAACCTTCGAATGGAAGAAATTGAAAATGTCCAAGCATACTTAAGCAATTTTTTTTCACATAGATAATGAGGCCTCGAATTTGGGCGATCCCATAAGCAACAAGAGCCTTGTGTCTATTCGATCTCACCCAGATTGTTTCAATGTCGAGGTCTCGACCATTGAGGAGGCTCACAACACTGCCACTATGGAGCTCACAAAACTCATGAGCATTCCTCAGACCTAAGAGATGAATATGAATCATCAAAAGAAGTTGTACAAAGGGAAGATTTTTTCCTGATGTGTTAATGGTGGAATCTAATCCGAGAAGTCTATTTCTTTAAACGAAGACGAAGACGAAGACGAATATTTGGAAGAGATAAAAAAATGAGCAGATGTGGCACTATTGACTCAGAAGATCAACACATGACGAAAAAGTTGAATACAAGTCTTCGAGCTCATCAAAACATCCCATTCGGAAGGAATCACCACCCTAGAAGACTCCACCTATTTCAAATCCATCGATTCAAAGAGCTTTTTCAGATTAGTAGGGGTGTGAATCTAGAAATATGGATTCAGTGCAATGTCTTGCATGTGTGGGTTTTGGTCATCATTCAGATGAGTGTGCCAACATCCTTCGTAAGTACGGAAAAGCCAACTGGGTGACTTTGAGTGACAATGAGGAGCTTGAACTTGAAGCTACTATAGACCAAACAACCACGTTGTCGACCATAACAAATTATATTCCACTGGATGACATTGGAGTTGAGCCGACTGTTGACCCAACCTGCGACCTAACTTCAGAGATGTATGATTACAACTACTATCTCAATCTGTTCTATTTCAACACTACTATTGAGAAGTAAACTGAGGAGGAGTACGATGAGGAAATAATTCGCGTGGTGGAGGAAATGAAGGCGGTCTACTTCGAGCTCCTCAAGAAGTGGAAAAAATAGTGTCAAGAAGTGAGCGACCTGGACAAAGAGAATGACAATCTCCGTGAGCTTCTGCCATGTTTGGAAATACTTTTGATGAGGAAGGATGTAGAACTTGGCATGGCAAACACCAAACTGGAAGAGGCATCTGAAACCTTTAAAAGGTTGAATTCAGGTACTTCTAATCTTGACGAGGTTTTAGCAATTGGTAGAACTGATCATACTAGTTTAGGGTATAACAAAACTAGGAAAACTAATATAGTAAGTAGTAATGGGTTACTATTTGTCCCAGAGGGTGATCTGAATTGTAAAGACGAATCTAATGAGTCACCTAAACAATTAAAAGGTAAAAAGAAACGAAGATGTATATGTCATTACTAACATTTCAGGTTCTTGGTATTTTGATAGTGGTTATTCACGCCACATGACTGGCAACAAGAACTTTTTGTTTTAGTATAAACCATGTAAAGGTGGTCGTGTAATGTATGGAGGAAGATCAACTGGATAGATTGTGCGAAAAGGAACTTTTAATGTTCCAGGTTTTCCCAAGTTACGAAATGTGTACCATGACATGAGTTGTTTGCTAAGTTGATTAGCATAAGTCAATTGTGTGATGATAATTTGCAGGTTAAGTTCACTCGAAGTACATGTGATGTATTTGATCGATCAACACACGTGTTATGACTGGTCAACAGATAGTTGCTACCTTGTTGGAGAACTAAGGTGCAATCTAGTCTAGATTGATCACACTATTTTATGGCATCAAATAATGGGACACGTGAACTTTCGAAACCTGGAGATACCAGTAAAGTTTAAAGTTTTACGAGGTATACCTAGACTCGAAAAGAAACATAATTTTATGTGTGGTGATTGTAAAAAAGATAAACATACTCGTGTTGGTCACGAGTTTGTACAACATTCAAGATAAGTGGACGACCTTCTATTACCCGTCATTGTTTCGAACTGCTTCGTATGGATCTCATGGGTCCAGTTGAAGTAGAGAGTTTAGGAGGTAAACGTAATTCGTTTGTCATTGTGGATGATTTTTCAAGGTTTACATGGGTGTGTTGTTATATGAGAAGTCAAATGCTTTTGAGTCCTTCGAAACCTTGTTTGCTAGGTTTAGACACATGCATAATTCTATTGTTGCTCACATTAGATGAGATTATGTAAAAGATTTTGAAAATCCATCTTTCTCTGAGTTTTTTGAAAAGAAAGGGATTTTCAAGAGTTTTTGTCCCCTAAAACTCCACAAGAAAATGGGGTAGTCGAGAGGAAAAAGAGCACTTTGCAAGAAATGACTCGTGTAATGCTTAGCTAAGAAAGGCTTTCTAAGTGGTTTTGGGTATAAGTATTGAACATGACATGCCATATCGTTAATCGTGTTTATTTAAGCCCTGACATAATTATAACACCATATGAACTTCTAAAGGAAGAAAGCCCAAACTTAAATATTTTCAGGTATTGGTTGTGTGTGTGTTTTATCTTGGATGACAGAGAAAATCTTTCAATGTTTGGTTCTAAGAGAGACAAAGGCATTTTTCTTGGGTATACTTTAAATAGTCATGCATATAGGATTTATAATCGTAGAATTAGGAGCATACAAGAATCTGTAAATGTTGTCTTTGATGACTGTCGATGCTATAAGAAAGACAGAACACGACGATCTTGAGGATCTTATAGAAGAATCACAAGAAACTAAAAATGAGAGTAAATTTGTTCAAGAGGTTAACTTAACCCCCAGACCAACTTTCTTCTCTCACTTGATCGCATCGAAGGAAGTGATGATGACTCATATTAGAATTTTCATCTTACAAGACGATGTGATCCTCCAGCTAGGATCAGAAATGGTCATTCATTGTCCCAAGTGATAGGCAATATTAGTGAAGGAGCGCGAACCCCAAATATGGTTAGATTGATTTGCATATCTTCTACATGTAAATAAGGTTCATCTTTCTTGTTTTGTGTCGTTAATTGAACCTAAAAATATGGCTAAAGCTCTTAAAGATAATTTTTTTATAAATGCTATGCACGAGGAATTGGAGCAATTCACTCACAATGATGTATGGTATCCCGTGTCAAGACCCTTAGATACAAACGTCATTGGAACCAAATGGATCTTTAAAAACAAATATGATGAATTGAGCAAATTTATTCAAAATAAGGCACGGTTAGTAACCCAAGGCTATACACAGGTTGAGGGGTTGGATTTTGATGAAACCATTGCACCTGTGTCTAGAATTGAGTCAGTTTGACTACTTCTAGCGATTGCTTGTCATATTGGAGGAACGTTACACCGAATGGGAGTAAGCTAGAGGAAGTATATGTTGAGCAACCAAAAGGCTTCGAGGATCCATTCAGACCAGATCATGTATATAAGCTTAAAAGGCCTTATAAGGTTTGAAATAGGCACCTCGAGCCTAGTATGGTTGCTTGACTAAATTCCTCATTGAGTTTGGTTTGCTAGATGAGAGGTTGACAAAACCTTTTTCATCAAATGAACAAGTTTTCCATAATTGTTGCCCAAATCTATGTAGATAACATAATTTTTTGTTCAACCTCATAAGTATTACTTGATGAGTTCGTAAGAGCTATGTCTTCAACGTTTGAAATAAGCATTGTTGGTGACCTAACGTTTTTCTTAAGCAAATGACTGATGACTAATAAACGTGAAAAATAACATTTTTCTTGCATATTTCATGTCCATATTATAAGAATTGCGAGTATTTAACATGTTTATGTGCGATTTCGTGTTTAAGTGTATTTCCATGTTGATTTTCCTTTTTGATATGATTTGATGAGCGTTTTGGTGTTTTTGAGTCATGTTTTGAAGAAAAGTTTAAGAGATCAAGAAGATCGATTGCACCTATTTTCTCACTCTGCTCCACATCCCAAGGCCCAAACTAGGCTGGGTTCAGGCCTGAATTGAAGTTCACCAAGTACTAAACAAAAGTTGTTAAGGAGTCGAGCCGAGAAAATGGGTGGAAAGGCTTCAAAACGACGAAAAATGGAAGAAGAGGTCAATTGCAAGTGTTTTCGCATTCTGGCCCGCAAATCCAAACCCAAATGGGCCTGAATCAGACCCTACAAAAGGCCGACTTAAACTTTTTGTCGAGTTGCGAATAAAATTTGTAAAGGGGTCAGGTCAAGAAGACAAGAGGAAGGGCTCCAAAATGGCGATGGAAAAAGATGACACACAAAGAGGGGAGCATGAAAAGAGGCCAGATGGACCACTGCCGGACCGGCACTCAGCCGATAGTCAGTCCAAGTGGTTTGCGCGTGCTCAGTCACATTGTTTTAGCGCGTCTTCTCCGTATTTTGGCTGTAACTTTCTCATACAAACTCAGATTCAAGAGATTCAAGATGCTACGCGGCCGCGAGATAAAGATCCCAATTTTTGTGTCCACACCAAGAGGTAATTTCGCACCGATGTTTTCCAGAAATAGCAAAAAGGCCTAGTCGAGTGTGCACGAGGGGCTCGATTATGACCTCAAGCATTCCCCTTTTACCTTTACTTAGGGGTTATTTTTAGCAGATTTTTTTCTTTTAGGATAGCTAAGGTTAAGAGCTTATAAATACTCCCTTCCTTCTTTTCATTTTCATTAATTCAACCTAGCCTCCTTTTATAAAACTTTCACCATACTCTTCCCTCCCTTCCCCTTCTCCATTTCAGATTTTAGTAGCTTAAGGTAGGGTTTTCTTCCTCCTCTTCAAGGAGGAAGCTGTCTTTGTAGAGCAATTCGAGGATTGCTCGCGGGCTTGTGACACCCGTCTATTTAATCAAAGAATACGATGATTCTTCAATATGTAAGCATTTTCTATCCCTTCTCTTTATTTTCAATCTTTATTGTTTTTATTGCTTGATGCTAATAATGCTTGTTATTGCTTTGATGATTTTTGAGTGATTTCCTTATTTCTAGAAGCTCGAGAGTAGCCCATGCTTCGGGGTTGATGATTAGTTGATTGATTATTGGATTTGTTGTGGGTTGTGGTAACCTAGGGTTAGAATTTGGTTAATTTGTAATGATGGTTAATTGAGATTAACCTTCAACCACATGCTTACTTCACAGTCGTTTGATACACATCATATACATGCATTTAGGTCGATTTACAGATATATTTGGTATCATTTGCCTGTGTATCTAGTTATAATATGCTTAAATTTAATATCTTGAGCTAGATGACGTGTTTGTGCTTGTTTAAGTGTTAATCAGGTATAAAAAGGCTTAAAAGTCCGTTCGGACGAAGTCTGGACAAGAAACGAGCAAGAGGCTTGGAAGAAACAAAGAGAAATTAAAGACTGGGCAGAAGTACTCAACTCGACCGAGGCCATTTGGTGACTCGGTCGAGGCCGAGTTGAACTCAAAAGAAGGACAAGGCAGAAGGTAGTAACTCGACTGAGGCCACTTTGGCAACTCGGCCAAGTTGGCCAACTCGGGCGAGGCGATTCTGACTCGAGCGAGTCGTTATAAGGCGGCTTAATTCTTAATTTATGTATTTTGTCCGTTTTGAAGCCTGTTTCACCCCTAGTCTCCCCCAAATTATAAATGCGCAAGCCTTCAAGTTGGAAATTGACTCATAATCATCATCGGAGAAGTACTTGGAAGCTAGATCGAAGAGCAAGGAAGTAATGAGATGATGATTGGAGATCAAGATTCGGGTTTATTTATCTCTTTTCTTTAGTTATTTTTTCAAACATGTTTGTCTAGGAATTTATTTGGGTTTTTACTATAGTTATGAATAGCTAAACACCTATTATGTTATAGGGTTAGAAAGTAGATTGCGGATGATTATGTTATGATTTTATCTTTAATTCTAGACTCCATTTATTTGTTTATCTATGTGTTTGTTAGATTTCAATGATTTATTTAAATTGATCACTTGAATAATATCTATAACTTTAACGATTTGGATTCGAGAGAAGAGTCTCATTAATAGACTTACGACAAATAGAGTAATTATAAATATTGTCCGAGATGAGTGAGATAGTTACATAGGCATCAATTTAGGAACTTTTGGGAGTCTTTAGGTTTGGTCGACTTGAGAGAGTGATTATTTCTATTTGATCAATAGTCTAGTAGCTTTGAGAGGAGGATTAGTCAACATAAGTTCCACCTAATAAACAATATAATTGGTTTAAAAGTCTAGAGTTTAAAGTTAATCATACATAGAAATTCGTAATTGAAATCTATGCCCGAGGATACGCCTTTATCCATCTGAGTCTACTTTGCTATTTGATCACTTTTTTCTCAAGCAATCCTTCCTTAGGTAGTTATTTTTGGCAATTAGGTTTTAGAAAATATCAAATCCATCCACTTATTCGAAAGTCTAGATAGAGTAGAGGTATTAAAATATGGTATTAAGCTTACATAATACAGTCTATGTGGATCAACCTTGTTTGCCACTAGCTACAGTAGCACCACACACTTGCGGTAACACTAGGGTTAGAAACAGTGAATCACGTTTTTGGCGCTGTTGTCGGGGACTGACAATTGTGTTATGCTTTTATTTTGATAAATAACTCGATACTAGACTAGACATTACTTTTCTGCATATTTATATTTATTTTTTATTTTCTTATTTATTTTACGTTGGTTTTTGTGTTTCTGATCTCAAGTAGCGCATGCACACCCGCTCTAAAGGGAAGGATACACTTATCTCTTTTGATCCGGAAATGAAAGTGACTGCTCGTAGACGTGCAACTAAGAAAGACCAGGACAAAGACATGGTGCACCACCGAAAAACACGACCTTGGAAGACATGTTTAGACAGCTTTTCGAATTAGTTAATACTATTCGTGCTGGTGTGGACACAATGAGATAGAAAATTAGCCGCCAATTATAGTACTAGTCGAGCAAGAAGCTGATAATCAGATAGCTCTTAGGGACTATCTACGTCCCGTGCCAAATCAGCGATATGGAGGAGCTGAAGCTGAAGCACCACCGATTCAGGCTAATAGTTATGAGTTAAAGCCCACGCTTCTCTCTATAGTGCAACATAATCAGTTCGGTGGAGGTTCATTAGAAGACTCAAATGTTCATCTAGGCCGGATCAAAAGAATATCTGAAACTCTAAAGGTCAACCAAGTGCCACATGAACAAGTAAAGCTATGACTATTTCCTTTCTCATTGAAAAACAAGGCTCTGAAGTGGTTTAATTCATTGGAAGATATGACTACATGGGATGAGCTGAGCACTCGTTTTTTGTTAAAATATTTCCCACCGAGCAATATGCTCTCACTATAGTTTGAGATAAATCAATTTAGGTAGTTGGATGGAGAGCCTTTCGGAGAGGCATGGGAGTGGTTCTGGGATCTTCTCCGAGATTACCCTTAACATGGATTCACTCAAGATCAGTAGATATGCAAGTTCTATAAAGGACTACTTGGGCCCGCAAGAGTACTAGTAGATACATTAGTAGGTGGATCCATTTTCCCAAAGAGCACGAGAGCAGTATTCATCATATTAGATGAGATGGTTGCCATCAGTTAGCAGTGGCCGGATGAACGCAATCAGCCTAGAAAGGTAAATAGCATCTCAGAGATAGACCCACTAGAACCATGTTATAAATAAAGTGGAAGCTCAAATAGCCGCCTTAGCTAATCAACTCAATCTGTTAATAAGTGTAACATTGGCCTAACACACCGACCCAAATTTACAGCAGCCTACACAGGAAGTAGTTGAAGATGCGAACTATATCAACCAATGAAACTTCAATAACTTCCAAGGCAATCAACAAAGGTACAATCAGTACCAACAGGGTGTGAGAAACAAATTGTCTAACGAAAATCCTAATAATTCTCTCTAGCCACCACCGGGATTCGCAGTCACAAATGGAATGATCCACGAAGAATGTAAACCGACTCTGAAAGAGTTAGTACAGTCGCATTTGGCCAAGTAAGATGAATGGTTAAGCTATTTAGAGAAGAAGGTTGATAGCAACACTGGGGAGTTGAATAAGAGTATATTAAGTTTGGGAGCAGAAATGGAAGCGGTAAACACACATGGGTCAGATAGCACATGCCTTGGGATCACAACATCAAAAAAGGCAGTTACCAAGTGACACAATCGTTAATTCGAAGGAACAATGCCAAGTCATTCGTCTGTGGAGTGGCACTGAATATGTAGGACCCAAGATGCCATTGGATAAAGAGCAAGCTATAGAGAAAGAGCACTTAGAATAAGAGAGTGCATCTCAAGAGAAAGAGCAAGAGCAAGAGCAAGAGCAAGAGCCAGAGCCAAGTCTGACAAAGCCCGCTAAGCAGCGATCGATTATAATAGAAGAGGGCCTGAAGTATATACCTTCACTTCCCTTCCCTTAAGCCTTTCGAAGGAAGAAAGTCGAAGAGCAATTTGCGAAGTTCTTGGAGATCTTCAAGACGATACAAATCAACATTCCATCCATTGATGCATTATAGCAGATGCCAAACTACGTAAAGTTTCTCAAAGAGGTAATAACAAGGAAGAGAAAGCAAGAAGATTATGAAACGGTCAATAGACAGAAGAATGCAATGCGGTGATTCAAAGAAAGTTGCCTCTAAAGCAAAAAGATCTAGGTAGTTTTACGATTACTTGTACTATTGGTAATGAGGTCTTTAAGAGAGCATTATGTGATTTAAGAGCTAGCATTAATCTAATGCCTTTATCTATTTTTGAAAAATTAGGAATAATCACAATAAAAATCCTCTACAATCACCCTATAAATGGCTGATCGAACCTTAAATTATCCAAGGCGCATTGTAGAGGATATTTTACTAAAAGTTGCCAAGTTTATAATTCTGGTAGATCTTTTAGTCTTAGATATGTTAGAAGATAAAGAGGTTCCCTTAGTTTTAGGTCGTTCGTTTTTAGAAACGGGCCATGCTTTAATATATGTACAAAAAGGTGAACTAACCTTAAGAGTAAATGATGAGAATCTAACATTTTCTACATATAAGGTTTATGTAATTTCATGATAGGGAAGAAGCTAAACAAATTGAGATGTGTAGTTCTATTCACAGTTTAGATGCTACTTTACATAGAGTTTATCTCCCCTAGTGAGAATGATTTAGTAGAAGTCTGCTTGTCGAATTCTATTTTTGCTATTAATGATATCAATGCTACTAATCTTGATCTTGTGAAAAGTGTTAGTGCGTTGAATTGTTTGCAGGAAGCAACCAAGAACAGTTCGATGGAAGAGGATATAAGTAAAGAGGCAGTGAAAGAAGAGCCAAAGGAAAGTGCAAGCGGGCCTCAATTGAATCCAATACTGGAGCATCTACGGTATGAATTTTTTGATGATGAGAAAAACAACCGGTAATAATTTCTGCATAGTTAATTGATTCTGAATGTGAAAAATTATTGAGAGTATGGAGGAAACATAGGTCGGTGATAGGTTGGACAATTTATGACTTAAAAGGGATTAGCCTAACTATATGTATGCATAAGATTTTAATGGTAGAAGTCTAAAAACCTAGTGTCTAAAATCAGCGTAGGCTAAACCCAATGATGCAAGAAGTAGTTAGGAAAGAAGTACTTCCTAATAAATAAGGGATGACTATAGTTAAACGTGACAATGACGGGATCATAGCTACTAGTTTAGTGACGGGTTGGTGAGTATGCATTGACTATAGGAAAATAAATGGAGCCACTCATAAAGACAATTTCCCTCTCCCCTTTCTAGATCAAATGCTTGATAGATTAGTAGGATATGAGTTTTACTGCTTCTTAGATGGTTAATCGGGGTACAAACAAATTATGATTGTCCTGGAGGACCAAGAGAAAATCACATTAGTTTTCCCTTATAGAATATTTGTTTTTCGTAGAATATCATTCGGGCTATGTAAAGTACCTGCTACTTTTCAATGTTGCATGATGGCGATATTTAGTAGACTCACATAGATTGTTATGGAGGTGTTTATGGATGATTTTTCTATTTTTGGGTCGTCTTTCAACCATTGTCTCTATAACCTTTCTCTAGTGTTGTAGCGATGTGAGGACCCTAATTTGGCCCTAAACCGGGAGAAATGTTACTTCATGGTAAGAGATGACATAATATTAGGCCATAAGATTTCTGCTGTAGCTTTGGAAGTGGATAGAGCAAAGGTAGTCGCGATCGAAAGATTACAACCTCCAGCAAACAAAAATTATAAGCCATATCCGTCTTTAAAGCCTTTTCCCACACTTGGAGGGAGGAGGTTGGAAGGTAGATATGAGTTAGGGCTATAAAGATGATGAGTGTGAGATGATGAATATAAAGTGGGGAAGAGAAGAGAAAAAAAAATGAAAGTCAAGCATTGAATTAGAAAGGAAAAAAGAAAAACAAACTTAGAAGGGATCCTTTGACCTTTTTTTTTTTTTTTTTTTTCAAAAAAAAGGAAAATAGGTCGAAAAAGGTCATTAGTTTGTTCGAAAAAAAAAATGTACATTTCATTTCGTTTGAATATTTATAGTTTAAGATCAAGAAAAGAGTTAAACGAATCCAATGATAGAGCTTACTTTGATTGATTGAGAAGTCAAAAAATTTCTTACTCACATTTTATGAAAAATAGTTGGTTGTGGTGATTTGGAGAAGGTGAATAGAGAGTGGAAGTAAAACTTATGTGAAGCCTAGTTGAGTGCAACTCAATCAATCCAAGATAACTCTCTACACCCAAATATATATCACCTAGTCCAAAGAGCCTACATTACAACCAAAACAAAAGACCTTCCTGATTCTCTGCTCGTATTTATCAAAAGTGATGAAGAGATGAGATAGTAGGCAAGCATATGGTACAACATGCATGTAAACAACTCGAGCGATAGACAACCCTGTTATATACACTTCAACACTTGAGTGATACACTTATCTATGAGGATATTGTGATGATTTAACAAGTTCCTTAACTTGTGATGTTTTATTGATAGAATGTGTTTTTGGTCTGAGGCATACATTTCCAAGTAAAAGCGAAAAGACCTATATGTTTTCCTCCAATTGAGAAAGAAATCCTCATTCTTTTTGTTATTATTTGCTCGGGGACGAGCAAGGGTTTGGTTTGAGGGGGTTGACAAACGGGGTTTTCGGTTATGCAAACACGCTTATAATAGAGATTTTATCATATATTTGTGTATTCTAAGCTCTCGTTTGTTATCTAATTCGTATTTTCCTTCTTTCATCGAAAAAATTGGTTTTTGAGTAATTTATAGGTAAAATAGGTTAAAAGTACAATGAACATAAAGAGCAAGGGACAAGAATGTCAGGCGAAAAGAGGCGAAAGTGCAAAAGTCCAAACTGACATACGTTTGATATTTTGGGCATATCTTGAGATATACATATCCAATGAAGGTTAAATTAGCGGCTTTGGAAAGCCAACTCAAAGGGTTACAACTTTGTCAGATAGAGGAAAAGCCAAATTTGGACCCGAAGACCTTGAAAAATAGCTTGGAAGTTGGACTACATGTGCAATTTTGGCCTTGCACGACCACGACCATGTAACCTTGCACGAACTGTGCAATAGAACATAAAATCCCCTAATTTTAGGGTCTTGCATGGTCCTGACCTTGCACCCTTGCGCGGACCGTGCAAGACCTCCGGAATTGGATGGGCTTTAGCTCATTTATGTGATTTTTTAGCCCAATACCTTAAAAAAATCCCAAAGGTGTATAGACGCCCTACCACTTCAGTTTTTGGGGATCATTCATCATTTGTATAATTTCTAGAGAGAGAAATTAGAGAGAAAAAGAAGGGGAATTGAACTTGAAGATCAAGATCAACATTAAAATAGATTTTATCTTTCCATTTTCATTTCATATTTGTATGAATATGATTATGTTTATATATTTGTGTTTATATCTTATTATTATCATGGTTGACTAAATTTCCTTAATCTAGGCTTAGAAAATAGATTATGAGTGATTAGTGAATTTTACCTGAGTAATTTAATCCCGTGTCATGCTATTAGTTGATTAATTGTTTATAATGCTTGTTAAATGATTTGACCAATTATTTAGCAATTAATTAGGGATTAAATTGGAACCGAGAGGGGAGATTTGATCCGAGATCACATTAATTGACATGATTAAACAATAGAACCGAGAGGTTTGAGCTAATTGTGAGAACTTTGGTCTTATGATCGATTGGGCGTTGTATTTGATTAATCGACTGGAGACGACGATTAATCATATGCAATCAACACGTAATTCGCTTCGAGAGGGGGTCTTGCATATAACTGTGATCATTTCATAATACATAGCATTTAGTTTAAAGGTTGAATTGATCGGGATAATAATTGTTAATTACTCTCATTTGAAATCTAATCCTAGATTATCTTTATTAATTGTTTAATCCATGTAATTTGTTCTCTAGTCTATCTTGTTAGCTTTAATTACTTGTTTATTTTAATTAGTTCTTAAAATATCAAGAAAAACCAATTACTCGATCATCTAGTTAGCCATTAAAATGCTTATTTCGATTTGTCTATCCGGTATCGAGTCGATTCATCGTGGGATCAACCTTGTACTCACTTAGTACTACTATTGACGCCGTACACTTGTGGTTGCTCAATTTTAGTTGCAAAAAATAAGTTTGCGTCCAGTTTTTGGCACCGTTGCCGGGGAATCGGTAATGATAGCTGGATAGTGTTGTTATAAGCATTTTGTGATACTCTAGACATTTTTATTTTGTTTTATATATATAAAATTGAAATAATTGAAAAATATGTGTGTTCTTTTGTTTTGATCATTGCTTCTTGTTGTTGGGGCTAAAACTTATGTTCTTTTGCGAGATCATTGGAGAAAGTCATAATGAGTTTGGGAAATGAAATGTTGCAATAGATGATGAAGATTATGGAACAACAACAACAGATTCATTCTCTTAAAAATTGGATGTATACTTATAATCAATCATTGTAGAAGTCTACGAATTTGTCGTGTTATCAATGGTTTCCAAACATACCAATTGTAGAAAGAGTTGCGGTTGTGTCAGAAGTAGAGATGGATCTTGGAGCTCAAATACAATCTTTGAAGGATCAGTTGGGTGCCATTATTATGAGTCAACAACATAAAAACCAACTTGATAGTGAAGCTAATGAACAAGGACTCATTGTCAGTGAATTCGAGAATGAAGAGTTTCGTGAGGAGAAGTTGTGTGAGGAGGTTGAAGATAGGAATCAAGAAGAAATATATATGAAAAATCCTCAAGAATAATTTCCGACTAATCCACATGTGTTGATGGAAGCCATTGACGAAGACTTCTCTAATGAGTGCCCCTTGGAGGATAACAATGAGGGCAATGAAGATTCAAAAGAAAAAGCACCACATCATATTGACTCAGGGAGTTTAATCTATTTATGTCCCTTCAATGAGTCAAATTATGATTATTTGTGTGATTGGCATGCAAGTTTTGATTTGTCATGTCTCTGTAATTTTAGAAAACTTGCATCGCAATTGGGCATGGAATTGATTTTCTTTAATAAATATAAAACCCATAATGTTGTCATGGATCTTTCTTGCCATGTTTGCATTGAAGATTCACCAATCCTACTTGAGCAAACAAAAGCATGGGAAAAAAAAAAAATCTTTTTGGATCCTAGATAACATTCATGAAAGTCGGGCCATCGACTTAAAAACAAACACTTGTTGGGAGGCAACCCGGTGGCTTATTTCGTTTAATTTCGTGTTTTGGTTAAGATTATGTTTGTAGGTGTTATTTTTATGTTTTGGCTGGGGTTCAATTTGTGTAGATAAATGTAAAAAGAGGCGAAGGAGGCAAAAATAAAGAACAGGGAAGGCACGGTCCAGCCCGTGCGCATCAGCATGGACCGTGCACCCTAATACCGAAAATCAGATTTTAAGTTTTAAAACCAAACAGGTTCAATTTCTCTCTAATATCTTTGCGATTCTTCATTCAAAACACTCATAAAACATATGAAATCCACACCCATTCACTTCGGGAACTCGGATTCAAGGTAATTCCCTCTCTCCGAAGTCAAGGTATGTCTTTCAGTTCATTTTATTTTCGGACTTTTTGGACTTCTTGGCGAATTAGAGTTCTTATGCTAAATTGCTTCAACTTCGAATTTCTTACTTTCTTGTGGATGAAATTGTTTGATTAGCACTTATTGTTGTACATTGTCCATGAGGAATGCATAGAAATTGAATTTGAGCATTTTCGGAATTGAGATTTCTTTGAGGCAAATTGTCGAACACCTTGTGGGTAATCAATTTTGTTCTTAAATTGTTGATTTAAAGGCCAATTGGTCCATAATCTTGTTTCTTACCTTGTTGAAATGTTCCAATTGAATGGGTTGATTCTCGAATTAAAGTTGTTTGATGAGTGCATAGCATGTAGGTGCAAGATTAAGTCATGTCTTGTGACATTTTAGCTTATTTCGCATTTTTTGTGCTATCATCCATGAATTAATTCAACTGAGTGTCGGATTTGTGGTTTTGATTAGCCATCTAACTATTTGAGGGCATGTGTTTATGATCATTGCTTAAGCATTTAATACATACCTCAAATTCAGTTTGAGGGAGCTTATTTGCATTAATTGGAATAATTTGGATTTCTAAGATTTCATATCCCATGAGCTTGCGGAATTGTGTGTGTTATATGTGTTGAGTGGGTTTTTCAAACTAGTCACGAGGCAATGTGTACAATGTGATCCTTAAATTGTTGTAATTTTCACACACATGCCTCAATTCTAGTTTGAGGGAGTTTGATTGGAATTGTTGGATATTTGTAGGTTCTCCTTTCCTACTAACCATGTCTCAAAAGAGAAAGACATTTGCTTCTGGTGCAAATGGAGGCACCCACCAGTCAAGGAGCATCCTCTGGACAGCGAGGAGAGGCCTTGGCCTATCGATAGCGCGGAGTTGATATGAACGTTGAAGATCAGTTGATGGCGATTGATGGACCACTTGCCGACATAGTGAAGACCCCGACCGAAATGATGCAAGTCCAAGCAGCAAATTCTAAGGAACAATGGTGGATGGCGAGAATGCTTGCATAACTCGAAGGTCTCAATGTGCAAGCTGGGCGTTACGAGCCACCACCACCCTTCCCTTAGGGGGAGTTTGTAAGTAAATTCGCTCCAATTTTCACTTTTTAAACTATTTTTGTGCTTTTGGAATATAGCTAAAAATAGTTTGATGGGGGTTGTGGTTGTGAAAATGATTGAGTTTGCTTGGGTTTGTCTAATACCTTCTCCTTGCATCTACCGAGTATTTGAACCTTGTTTTTAGTTCATTAGGTTGCTTAGATTAGTAGTTTATGTTTTGGATTTTGTTCATTGATGGTTGATTAATTCCCGTAATGTTGATCTTGATAAATTTTTGTGATATTTTTTGAGAAAAAAATTCAAAACCTTTCTAGAAAGAGGAAATATTAGGTTGATAAGGTATTGGAAGTGTTGTCAATGATGATACACAAACTTGTGTTTTGATTAAAAATGTGATTTATGCACATACTTGTTTTGGAACAAAGAGATTAATCATAATATGTAAGTCGGTGAGCTTTTGAGACAAAATGAGAAACTCCTATTTTTGGAGTTAAATATTTCCCTTGGTTTGTGTGATGTTGTTGATCATATGCATAATACCTCTAGAACTTGCCTTGAGTCTGCTTGAAATCACGAGGTATTTTTATAAGCATTGAAAATGATTTAGGCGATCTTTGATTATAACCTATTTTTATCCTTTAAATCATCTCCCTACTCTTTCTATATGAATTGTCTCTAGTTAGCCAAGTTGAGCTTGTAGCTTTGTTCTTGATAGCTAAAAATTATAAGCCATATCCGTCTTTTAAGCTTTTTCCCACACTTGGATCGAATGAGTTTGAGGGAGGAGGTTGGAAGGTAGGTATAAGTGAGGGCTACAAAGATGATGAATATAAAGTGGGAAAGAGAAGAGAAAAACAAAATGAAAGTCAAGCATTGAATTAGAAAGGAAAAAAAAAAAAAAACAATTTTAGATGGGATCCTTTGACATTTTTGTTTTTAAAAAAAAAAAGCTAAAAAAAGTCGAAAAAGGTCATTAGTTCGTCCGAAAAAAAAAATGTGTACATTTCATTTCGATTGAATGTTTATATTTTAAGATCAAGAAAAGAGTCAAAAGAATCCAATGATAGACCTTACTTTGATTGAGTGAGAAGTCAAAAAATTTCTTACACACATTTTATGAAAAATAGTTGGTTGTGGTGATTTGGAGAAGGTGAATTGAGAGTGGAAGTAAAACTATGTAAAGGCTAGTTGAGTGCAACTCAATCAATCCAAGATAACTCTACACCCAAATATATATCACCTAGTCCAAAGAGCCTACATTACAATCAAAACAAAAGACCTTTCTGATTCTTTGCTCGTATTTATCAAAAGTGACGAAGAGATGAGACAGTAGGCAAGCATATGGTACAACATGCATGTAAACAACTCGAGCGATAGACAACCCTGTGTTATATACACTTGAGCGCTTGAGTGATACACTTATTTGTGAGGATATTGTGATGATTTAACAAGTTCCTTAACTTGTGATGTTTTATAGATAGAATGTGTTTTTGGTCTGAGGCATACATTTCCAAGTAAAAGCGAAAATACCTATATGTTTTCCTCCAATTGAGAAAAAAAATCCTCATTCCTTTGTTATTATTTGCTCGGGGACGAGCAAGGGTTTGGTTTGAGGGGTTGCCAAACGGGGTTTTCGGTTATGCAAACACGCTTATAATAGAGATTTTATCATATATTTGTGTATTCTAAGCTCTCGTTTGTCATATAATTCGTATTTTCTTTCTTTCATCGAAAAAATTAGTTTTTGAGTAATTTGTAGGTAAAATAGGTTAAAATTACAATGAACATAAAGGAGTCGAAGAAACGAGGGTGAAAGAGCAAGAGACAAGAATGTCAGGCGAAAAGAGGCGAAATTGCAAAAGTCCAAACTGACATACATTTGATATTTTGGGCATATCTTGAGATATACATATCCAATAAAGGTGAAAATTAGCAGCATTGGAAAGCCAACTCAAAGAGAGCTACAACTTTGTGCGAGAGAGGAAAAGTCAAATTCGGAACCGAAGACCTTGAAAAATGGCTTGGAAGTTGGACTACATGTGCAGTTTTGGCCTTGCACGGCCCGTGCAAAAGAACAGAAAATCCACTAATTTTGGGGTCTTGCATGGTCATGACCATGCACCCTTGCATGGACCATGCAAGACCTCGGGAATCAGATGGGCTTTAGCTCATTTATGTGATTTTTTAGCCCAATACCTTTAAAAAGCCCCCCAAGGTGTATAGAAACCTTACCACTTCAGTTTTTGGGGATCATTCATCATTTGTATAGTTTCTAGAGAGAGAAATTAGAGAGCAAAAGACGGGGAATTGAACTTGAAGATCAAGATCAACATTAAAATAGGTTCTATCTTTCTATTTTCATTTCATATTTGTATGAACATGATTATGTCTATATATTTGTGTTTATCTCTTATTATGATCATGGTTGACAAAATTTCCTTGATCTAGGTTTAGAAAGTAGATTATGAGTGATTAGTGATTTTTACCCGATTAATTTAATCCTGTGTTATGCTATTAGTTGATTAATTGTTTATAATGCTTGTTAAATGATTTGCCCAATTATTTAGCAATTTATTGGGGATTAAATTGGAACCGAGAGGGGAGATTTGATCCGGAATCACATTAATTGACATGATTAAATAATAGGATCGAGAGGTTTGAGCTAATTGTGGGAACTTTGGTCTTATGATCAATTGGGAGTTGTATTTGATTAATCGACCGGAAACAACGATTAATCCTATACAATCAACACATAATTCGCTCTGAGAAGGGGTCTTGCATATAATTGTGATTGTTTCCTAATACATAGCATTTGGTTTAAAGGTTGAATTGATCGGGATAATAATTGTTAATTACTCTTAATTGAAATCTAATCCTAGATTATCCTTATTAATTTTTTAATCTCAGCAATTTTTTCTCTAGTCTATCTTATTAGCTTTAATTACTTGTTTATTTTAATTAGTTCTTAAAATATCAAGAAAAACCAACCACTCGATCGTGTAGTTAGCCATTAAAATTTTGATTTTTCTATCCGATATCGAGTCGATTCCTCGTGGGATCGACCTTGTACTCACTTAGTACTACTATTGACGCCGTACACTCGCGATTGCTCAATTTTTAGTTGCAAAAACTAAGTTTGTGTCACATGTGTGCAGGCCTTTGAGACTTTGAAGAAGGCATTAGTGTCTGCCCAATATTGATCACACCAAATTGGTCCCAACCGTTCGAGTTGACGTGTGACGCAAATGATATGGCTGTAGGGGCAGATTTAGGCCAAAAGAGAGATAAAATCTTCCCAGTCATATACTACGCCGACAAGACCCTTGATCGGCCCAATCGAACTACACCACTACAGAGAAAGAGATGTTAGCAGTTGTTTATGCATTTTATAGGTTCCAATCTTACTTGATTGGAACGAAGACGATAGTGTAGATAGACCATGCAATTTTCGGTACTTGTTCGATAAAAAAGACTCAAATCCAAGATTAATCAAATGGATTCTTTTGCTACAAGAGTTCGATTCGGAAATTAGAGATCGAAAAGGGTGCGAGAATGTGGTTGCAGACCACCTGTCTAGAATCAGAAATGAAGCTGTTAAAGAAGGCCAAAGAGAAGAGATCAAGGAAACCTTTCTTGATGAGTACATCCTAATAGTGTAAGACATTCCGTGGTATAGCGACATAGTCAACTTCTTGGCTTGAAGAGCTCTTGACATCCCATCAGAAGAAGAAGTTCTTTCATAATGTCAAGTTTTATATATGGGATGACCCCTCCCTCTATCGTAGGTGTGCTGATACAATAATGCGGCGATATGTCCCTCGTTCTGAAGTGGGGGACATAATTAGGCAATGCCATTCCTCTTCAAGTAGAGGCCATTTTTCTAGTGCAAGAACAACTGTGAAAGTGTTAAAAGTGGGTTCTAATAGCCATCGATTTACAAGGATTATCATGAGTTCATAGTGTAGTGCGATCGATGCCAAAGAACATGGGGAATATCAAGAAAGCATGAGATGCCTCTCACAAGTATCATCGAAGTCGAATTATTTGATGTGTGGGGGCATTGACTTCAAGGGACCCTTTCCATCATCAAAGGGGTTCCAATACATCTTATTAGTGGTGGATTATGTTTCATGATGTGTGGAAGTCATTATGACCCAAACCAACGATTCTAAGGTGGTCTTGAAATTTCTCCACAAGAACATCGTCACAAGTTATGGTTCTCCAAGGGCCTTACTTAGCGATGGAAGTTCATATTTTTGCAATAAGTGGTTAGTGGCTCTTCTAGCCAAGTATAGAGTAAAGCATCGAGTGAGTACGTCATACCATCCGTAAGCTAATGGTCAAGCAGAATTGGCGAACTGCGAAATCAACCAGATGCTCGAAAAGTCGGTAAATGGAAATAGGAACGATTGGTCTATGAAGTTAGACAATGCACTATGGGCATGTAGGACGACGTATAAAACTGCTTTAGGAAAATCGCCGTATGAACTTGTGTTTGGAAAAACATGTCACTTACCGGTCGAGTTAGAGCATCACTCTTATTGGGCCATCAAGAAGTTGAATTTTGATTTCGAGGCAGTTGGATTATCTCGTATTCTCAAGCTCAACGAATTAGACGAGTTTTTAAGTCAAGCGTTCGAGAATTCAAGTTTGCACAAAGAGTGAATGAAGAGATTCCACGATCGAATTTGTCCTACAAGAATTTTGCAAATAGACAATGGATTTTATCTGTTGTCTAGTTATAAATAAGTCTGTTATTAATAGTGGTATTGTTAAAAGTACCCTTTTGACAACAACTTAAAGCTGTTGTTTGTTCAACAATAAATAAAAGTGTCCACAACAGTACATAACAATTGTCTATTCAATTATAGACAACAGTGGCAAACTGTTGACCTTCTTGAAAACACGTTGTCTTTATAAGTAAAGATAACAGATAAAAAACCGTTGACTTTTTTAGCAAAGAAAAAAAATCGTTGCCTTTCAATGAAAGACAACACTTTTATTACTGATATTGTTGTATAAATGTATATTCTTGTATAAAATCCCTCGTAGTCAAAACATAATAAAACATTTACGGAATATCAAATACAAATCAAATGTCAATAAATTCATCAACATTAAATTAATTACTATAATACAATCCCAACTCTTCAACTAAATAAGAAAAAGATTAACATACCAGTGTTGCATGATACTGGAGGATCCTTTTGCAGGCTTTTCAATTCCTTCTGAATCTCTTGGAAGCCATCACGTTTCTTCCTGCAATCCAAACAACAGGACAACAAATTACTAAGACAATAATATTTGTAGAGTTCCATAGACGACTTTTAAAGCTGAAGAAGCCCAACAAGAACAATCGAGACATTATCTAGATCATTATCTTTATCATTATCATTATCATTATCTTTATCACCACCACTACTAGTCTACTACTACTACAACTAAAATTGAAATACTAAAAATTTAGTATATGTGCTTAAATATTTTATTGAACACATGATGAATTGAATAAAACTTGGCAAGTGTGCAAAGGCATTATGATGCACAAAATCAAAACTTGACAAATATGATATTAATTGTTAGTTAAATAAAAAAGCAATATAGACATACTTGCAGAGGCAGCTGCTGAAATGAACAAGAAAGAAAAATAATATAAGTGGGAGCATAAGTGCATTACCTGTACACGTCCTTCATCCGAGCTGTATATCTTAAGGTCATGCAGATACGTACTATGGAGGCGAAGCATGCCAGAACCTTCATCTGCAACAGGCATCACGAAAAAGAAAATTAGAGAGAGAGAGAGAGAGAGAGAGAGAGAGAGAGAGAGAGGTCAAAGCCAAACTACTGAGCTGGGTACATTTTGTTACGAAAATATCTTCCTAGTTCTTCAGCCTGCCAAGAAAATTGATGAACACAAAGTGCAGAGATCAATAGATATTTTGATAGCACATAAGCTAAGATAAATGCACTGAATATTGTGTTAACAAGAAGTATTTCAACTTAATTATCAACGTAGAAGTTCATGATAAAATAAAATGTTCACCTGCTTTCTACCAAGCATGTTAGGAAATGAAACTCTTACAACCCACACAAACAATGCTCAAACCAAAGAAGAATGAAAACCAAACAAGAACTCGGCCAAAAAAGAAACCAAACGCAAAAACAGAAACAAAATGAAGAACACAAGGATTTTACGTGGTTCGATCAATGTGATCTACATCCACGGAGGCTCAATACACCTCAATTCACTCCACTAAACAATAAATTACAAGAATTAACCCAGAAAAACCAGAAACCCCAATTCACAAGCTGAATTGAGCTTAAGAACCCTAGCTTTCTAATTCTAATGATTGAGAAGTGTTTACAGAGGGAAAATAACGTGTATCAACTCGCATCTACTAGTGGATCCAATGTACATAAAGGTCTAAGCTCGAATCAAGAAGCATCAGGAGTTGTAACCAATTCAGTTTCCAACTGCACAAAGCTGTTAGACGGACCTTTCACAACGGTTTTACACGCAACGGTTCTAAACCTTTGCATAAAGCAGTCATAACCGTTTTGACCCCGGTTCCTTCTTAACCTTGAAAACTGATCCGGCTAAAACCCGGTCTTCTAGCCCGGTTCTTCCCAACCTGAACCCGGTTCCTGATTCCTCAAAACCTCTACTACAAACTATGGTCACTTGATGAAATTGAACTGATATCTACAAATCTCCACCTCAATGAACTCAAGTGTACTTCATCACCTCACTCTGCCTTGTTTGTTCCAGGTTTAACCACATTGTTCAAGCCTTATCAGGCCTGCCCAATGAACCATCTTGCTCCCCGGAACTTCCTTGGTTAGAAAATCAACTGCATTATCCATAGTATGCATCTTCTTCACTTCAACAGATCCTGCTAAATTACATCTCTTGCAAAATGAAGTCTAACATCAATATGCTTAGACCTCTCATGAAAAGCTTGATGTTTCACCAAGTGAAGAGCACTTTGATTATCACACTGAATAGTAACACACCCTTGTCTGATCCCTAGGTCTTTGAGAATTCCTTTGAGCTACAGAGCTTCCTTGATTGCCTCAGTTAAGGCAATGTATTCTGCCTCAGTTGTTGACAAAGCAACCATAGACTGTTGCACACTTTTCCAGCTTACAGTTGTTCCATACAGAGTGAAAACATATCCTGTAACTGATTTCCTTGTATCCAGGTTCCCAGCAAAATCTGCATCAGCATATCTAACAAGAGGTATAGCACTAGCTTCTTGTTTCTGAAACTTTAGACCTACACTAACTGAGCCTTTCAGATACCTCAAGACTTGCTTCAAAGCTTCCCAATGTGTCTCTCCAGGATTTGACATGTACCTGCTTACCAGAGATACACTATAGGTCAAATCTGGCCTGCTGCATATCATTCCATACATCAAACTGCCAACACCACTGGCATATGGAATATTCTTCATGTGAATCTCCTCAGCTTCTGTCTTAGGGCACTGATCCTTGGACAGCTTGGTTTGTAGATTAACTGGAATACTTACTGGCCTTGACTCATGCATGTGAAATCTCTCCACAGCCTTCTGCAAATACTGTTTTTGTGAGAGCCATAGTGTTCTAGTCTTCCTTCTTCTAATGACGTCCATACCCAGAATCTTCCTTGCTTCCCCAAGATCCTTCATGTCAAATTCTGAACTCAATCTTCCCTTTAGCTGTTGTATCTTGTCCATACTCTTACTGGCAATGAGCATATCATCCACATATAACAACATAAATACTTGTTCCAACCTCGAACCTTTGTATAAGTATACACAGCTGTCATATAAGCTTCTTATAAAACCTGCATTGATCATGAACTCATTGAACTTCTTATTCCACTGCCTTGGACTCTGCTTCAATCCATAAAGAGATTTCCTGAGAAAACAGACCTTCTCTTCATTTCCTGGAATCACAAAGCCCTCAGGTTGCTTCATGTATATCCTTTCAATAAGATCACCATGCAGGAATGTTGTCTTAACATCTAACTGTTGTAGTTCCATGTCTTCTTGAGTAACCTTTGATAAGAGTAGCCTAATAGAGCAATGCTTCACCATTGGAGAGAATACCTCATCATAATCAATGCCTTCTCTTTGTGTAAAGCCCCTAGCCACCATTCTTGCCTTGTATCTGATTTTATCAGCCTTTCCAGCATCCACCTTCTTCTTGTAGATCCATTTTGAGCTGACTAGCTTCTGCCCCTTTGGTTTGTCTACAAGCTTCCAGGTTTGGTTCCTCTCCAGAGATTCCATTTCCTCCATCATGGCCCCTATCCAGTGTTCACTTTCACTACAATTTATTGCTTCTTTGAAACTGCTTGGCTCTTGAAACTCCAGGTCTTCTGCTACACTTAATGCATAATAGACACTTCCAGCTTGTCCATAGAAATCAGGCATGTGGATTTGTCTTCTTGGTCTGTCTCTACCAATGCTATAAGTTCTGAGATTTGAGATCTCAGTTTGGCCTTCATCATCTTCTGATGAACTGTCACCTTCTGGTTGAGCTTGAGCATTCTTCTCTGCTGATTTCTGTTCCTCAGTAGGCTCCACCTGAATAGAAATTCTTTCAGATTCCACAGCACCAACAACTTCTTCTTGACTTCCAGTAGAGTTGTATCCCATCACATCCTCATTGAATCTTACATCTCTACTTATCAAGAGCTTCTGGTTTCCCTGTTCCAAACACCATAACCTGTAGCCTTTTATGCCCTCAGGATATCCTAGGAATACACACCTCTGTGCCCTTACATCAAGTTTGTCTTGCCTAATGTGAGCATAGGCCAGACAACCAAACACTTTCAAGTCATTGTAGTTTGGTACCTTTCCACTCCAAACTTCTTCTGGAGTCTTAAATCCTAGAGTTGATGATGGTGATCTGTTTATCAAATAACATGCAGTGTTCAGTGTTTCTCCCTAGAATGATTTGGGTAATCCAGCATCAATCAGCATACATCTAACTCTCTCAAGCACAGTCCTGTTAAACCTTTCAGCAACCCCATTTTGTTGAGGGTTTAATGGGACAGTTATGTGCCTTGTAATGCCTTTATCTTCACAAAACCCTGTGAACTCAGTAGATAGATATTCCAAGCCATTATCAGTCCTAAGATGTTTCAATTTCTTTCCTCTTAGATTCTCCATCTGGCTCAACCATGTTTTAAACTTAAGGAATGCATCACTCTTGTTCCTTAAGACATATACCCATATTTTTCTACTGTAATCATCAATGATGAACATGAAATACCTTCCTCCTTCATATGTCTCTGTTCTTGAAGGCCCCATATATCAGAGTGTACATAATCAAGTGGTTCTTGAGTAGAATGTATCCCTTTAGCATAAGGCAGCTTCTTGGCCTTTCCCAGAGCACATTTGTCACAGAACTCAAGTGTTCTATTTCCTATCTCACCAATTATGCCCCTCTTGGATAGCTCCTTCAATCCTCTCTCTCCAATATGACCCAGTCTTTTATGCCACTTCATGAAATCCTATCTACTTATCATAGATTCAGCACAGGAGATCCAATCAAAATAAACAGGCCATTGTGTTGCCTTCCCCTGATTACCAGCTTGCTGTGTTTACTGATATGAAGATAACCATCTGTGGAGTTGAACTGACAGTCATTTGCCACAAGAGATCCAAGGGATAAGAGGTTTCTTTTAAGGCCAGGAACATACCTTACTTGAGAAATGGTCCTGATAACTCCATCATACATTTTTATCTGAACTGATCCTGTGCCTTTAACTCTGCAGGAGTGATCATTTCCCAGTAATACACATCCACCATCTTCTTTCTGCAAATCCTTGAACCAGGATTCATTAGGGCACATGTGGAATGAACAGCCTGTATCAAGAACCCATTCCTTTTCCATCTTTGAGTCTGTGATGTTTAGAACTTCAGGGGTATCTTCTTGATGCTCAGTCACAGCCACTTATGCCCTCTGATTTTCCTGTTTCTTCTTCTTTTGTGGACTGTCCTTCTTCAAATGTCCAGCTTGCTTACATTTGAAACACTTTCTGGTTTCAACCCAGTCTCCCTGCTTCTTTGCATTCTGAGTTCCAGATTTTTTATCTTTGAATCCCTGAAAGTTCTTCTTTTGATAATTCTTTTTGAACTTAATGTTCAAACCTTCTCCAGCCTGTGTAGAGCCCTTTTCTCCCTGATTTTGAAAACACTTTGTCTCCAATGCTGATAGGATAGATTCATAACTAATTTTTCCATCCCTTCCAAACATTAATGCATCCTTGAAGCTTTCCATAGACTTTGGAAGAACATTCAACACCATCAAAGCCTTATCATCATCCTCCAAGTTCACCCCCAGGTCTTCTAACTCTTCAATCATCTTGACAAACTCATCAAGTTGATCAGAAATGACCTTATCATCAGTGATTTTGAAAGACATCAATTTCTGCTTCAGAAATAGTTTGTTTGATATTGACTTTGATTGATAAAGTTCTTCTAGTTTTCCCCATGCTTCCACTGCATTTTTACACCTTGATATCTCCCTCAGGGGTTTATCACCCAAACAGAGGAATATAAGGCTCAAAGCCTTCTTATCCACTTCTGGAAACATTGATTTCTCAGCATCAGACCATTGATCAACAGGAAGAAGTGCAGAGTCTAATCCATTCTGAACCAATACAACATTCATCTTGATTTTCCAAAGTGAGAAGTCATCCTTACCTGAAAACTTCTCCACATCCATCTTCACTCCAGCCATTCTCTCTTCCTCTTGGAATGTATGTGCAAGTTTCCCACAGACGGCGCCACTTGTTAGGAAATGAAACTCTTACAACCCACACAAACAATGCTCAAACTAAAGAAGAATGAAAACCAAACAAGAACTCGGCCAAAAATGAAACCGAACGCAAAAACAGAAACAAAATGAAGAACACAAGGATTTTACGTGGTTCGATTAATGTGATCTACATCCACGGAGGCTCAATACACCTCAATTCACTCCACTAAACAATCAATTACAAGAATTAACCCAGAAAAACCAGAAACCCCAATTCACAAGCTGAATTGAGCTTAAGAACCCTAGCTTTCTAATTCTAATGATTGAGAAGTGTTTACAGAGGGAAAATAACGTGTATCAACTCGCATCTACTAGTGGATCCAATGATATAAAGGTCTAAGCTCGAATCAAGAAGCATCAAGAGTTGTAACCAATTCAGTTTCCAACTGCACAAAGCTGTTAGACGGACCTTTCACAACGGTTTTACACGCAACGGTTCTAAACCCTTGCATAAAGCAGTTATAACTGTTTTGACCCCGGTTCCTTCTTAACCTTCAAAACTGATCCGGCTTAAACCCGGTCTTCTAGCCCGGTTCTTCCCAACCTGAACCCGGTTCCTGATTCCTCAAAACCTCTACTACAAACTATGGTCACTTGATGAAATTGAACTGATATCTACAAAGCACGAGTAAGAACACCACCATATTTAAGAATCATCATGGACTCAGTAGCCCTTTCTTCCTTTCTTCCTTTCCTTCACCATTACTTTTCGCAACATTCGCCCACTTTAATGGCTTAGGTTGGACCTTTATGTGAATGCCAGAGAAAGTTTGCCATTTCATGGTCTACTGGATGTAACTTTCCAAAGAATTAGCTCCCTTTATTTAAACTCTTTAGGACGCCCTTTTAATTTTCAGTTTAGACACACTCATTTTTCATTTGCTTGTGTCAATTTGACATTCTGTTAGAAGTTGAGATTCTTTGTAAGAAGCAACTTTATCCATTCTTTAGAACATGCTAAAATAATCAATCTTCACACTTTTTTTTTTTTTTTTTTATAATCAAATTTCAATGGATGAAGTTAAATAGTTTTTGTTGATGTGCAAGAATCACCTAAGAATGTGTTACAAATGGCTTTGGTTTCTCTACGCACAACTAATAATTAGGATAAATTAGCTCCACCCATTTCCATAAATTTGCTTATGATGGACTCATGGATAGATTGTAGGGGCTCTTTCAATAAGGATTTCTAGATTTTGCAGTTTTATTCCTACGCCAAAATATTACAGTTATCTAAGGGCTATTTGATTGACAACACCTTATCTATTAATCCATGTTAACTATCGTCTTCTCCTAAATTGACAGAGGGATTATGTAAAACTTACTTGCATATTCTCCCAGATGGACATTGTAAATGGCTGCAGAATGTAACGTCCGCATATATCATAGTATTCAATCAGTTCTCCACTAACAACAACCTAATGAAGATCAATTAACAAACAACATGGTGTTTACTTTTATAATATGTACCTTCAACATACCAGCTATTGTCATCCGTGGGCCAATCAATTGACCCTTCAGAAGATCAAAATTTTCAGGAGTCAACTTGTCCAATATGTTGCAAGAACATACAGTAACTAAGAACCAAGTCTGGCCTAATACGGACAACAGAATTAAAAGTCATACATAATAAACTTGATTAGGCTTGTAATAAACGGTGGCAGTATATGCGCTTTAAATTTTAACATGCATACATGTTTACCTCTTCAATGTTTTTAAAACACGGTCCTTCTCAGGAAGAGTTCTCTGAAATAGACCATGATACCACCTAACGAGAGTGTAGCAACCAAAAACCAACACCACAATCAGTATTGGAAATTAAAAGAGTAGTTCAGAAGATGAATGAGCATTGGATGTGATTGTTTTGCTAAAATGACATTTTTAAAAATAATTTATTTTCTCTAAAGTGACATTTTTGAGGTCGGAGGAAGTATATGCCACAAAATACAGGTAAAACTAAATTCCAACAATAAATACCAAGATCATAACTTGAAAGAAGATACAATGCTATGAAAATTCACATTAAGTTATACATAAATATGACAGATTGAGATTCTATATTCTCATTAAATTATAAAAAAAAATAAGAATAAAATATTACCTGTCACATTTGAGATGCCCAAATTATTATCTCATAGATCAAATTTAGGCTACACTAAACTTATCTCGAGATTTAATATAGAAATGGTAGGATGTTGAGTGGAAAATTAAAAACACCATAAGAAAAAAGTGCCCACAAGGAATAACAATGTACACCAACAAGAGCAAAGAACAATGAGAAAATACGAATTTAAGATGGAACATAAAAAAATATAATAACAATATTCTATCTAAAAGAATTAGTTCATACGGAAGTTAGGACAAAATATAATAACTATATTCCATCTAAGAAAAAAAGACATTCCTTTCACTTTTAAAAGAGAAAAGATGTTTCTTAGAGAAGATTCTAGTCAACTGCATATAATAATCTAATTATTGGTATATATAACCTATGCAATTATTCTTCAATCAACCTATAATTCTTCATAGATATCCAATTAGTGGTATATTTAAATAGTCATACACAATATGATGCACACCATTGTTCACATCCATTGCCAAAATCTGCTAACTCAGATTTCTCAACAAAATATTCTCAAACTCAAAGGAATAAATAAAATAAAAATCATGCCAACTATGTGCAGATCAAAGCCCATCGATTTATGTGAGATGATAAAAAAAGCTTATGCTAAGAAACGGCAACCAAAGAATGGAAAACAAAAGGCGAGAGAGAGCCTCATTATCTTTCCAGTACAACGAATTAATTAAATCTTCTGCATGGAAGTATTGAGTTCACAAGATGACAATGGATGTAATTTTTTTCTAAGAAAGGTATTGTTATCCCATTTATTGTCAAAAAATACTTCTAGCATTTCCCTGCGTATCACATCCTAAGATTAATATCTAGTCAAATCTAACTGATTAAACTGGAAAAGGAAAATAAATAGAGCTATATCTCTTAAAAGCATATTAAGATAGGACAGAGAATTTAAGCAGGTAAGTTAGGTTAACATTTTTGGATTTATACAAATATTTTTATAATTAAAAATCTTACGATAGGAGTAATGAAACTGTAAAAAAGAACTTACACAAGTTGATGGTTGTTCTAAAGAATGGAACTCTTGAGTGAGGTCAAACCAAAGGACGTGTCTCATTTCACGGTTACCAGTTCCATTCTTGTAGACATTGGTTTGAATAAAGTAGGTTGCCCTATTTTGTTCCCCAAGAACTCGATGTCCACCTCATCCCTCTCCGGCCCCACCTCTTTTTTCGAACAGTCCGAACACATCAGCAACAAAAATCATTATATTTCGATTAATAATACTATTGGAAATCCAATGCTCCATATAGAAAGACACTGCCGTGAAACATCAAGGTGTACATAGAAAGCAGTCACAATGCCGGCGGAATCTCCTTCGACTGAGCTTAAGTTACATGCTAAACCACCCGAATCTATAACTATGCTTCGTCATTAGCCCGCACCCTGTAAAATCCAAAGATCGATCATACTATTGTATATAAAGATTGCATTTTTATTCTGAAAGTATGATACATGTGTGAAAAATACCTGCTTCATTTTCAAGGGAGAGATACTAGATCTGGCCGTCTTCAGAAGTCTTGAAATGGGTATCCGGGCAGCTTTTGTTGAAATTATCATCAAATGAGTTTGCTACTTCTGCTGCCCGTGAAAATGAACTAATCGAAGCTAGCATAAGTATGGTGAAGAGAATATCAATTTTCTCCATTTTATAAGCAGAAGCATCACCTAATACTCCACTAGCAACCTTACGCCCATGCCTTCGAGTATACGCGCCTATCATAACATTCCATTTACTCAATTCTCTAACAAGCATTTCATCGAAAACCTTTTCTGCACATTCGATTCTTCCGCATTTGATGTAAATATCTACAATCGAGCTTCCAACATAAGAATACAACTCAAGTTCAATTTTACAGCGAACACTACAAATCTGCTTTCCACTTTCTAGAGCTCCCAAAATTGTGCACGCTTTGATATTCGTCGAAAGAGTATTCTTTATTTCTTATTAAACCCTCCATCTTATTGAACAACAACACCGAGGGTGGGATTTTTCTCTTCTAAGAAGAATGATTTTTATATAGAGAGAAGAAGCTTAAAGCAAAAGATTACAACTAACTTGCTGCTTTAAATTTTAGCTACAAACTAAGTTATTTACTTCACTACCCTAGATGAAATTTATTGTCCATTACTCCTCATCTTATTAATTCTCCACTAATCTCAGAGTCGCATGTACAAATCCATCAATCAAAAAGAGCAGTCTCAATTCCATAAAACAGAAACATTAACTAGCAAAATGAGAAGGTAATTGAGCAGTGAGCACGATTGCATCACCAACCTCCTTAACCTTCTTCTCTGTGTTGTTCAACATGAGCTTGGCCTTTAATACAACATCTTATTATATAGAAGAAGCTTACATGAAAAAATAACAATGGAAATTGAAAAACTAATCAATTAGAGATCTACACTTAGCTTGAACCTTAGGACTATAATGGCGATGGCGGAAAACTGAAATCCTTCATTCCTTTTGTGTGTATAACTGAAATTCTTCTAAGGGTTTTTGAGATTGTGATTTGAGAGAGGAGAGAGAGAAGAGAAGAAAGGGGGCGCTCTTGAGCGCTTTTATTTGATGATTACAAATTAATTAGAATTATAATATTATAAATTAGACTTATAAATTTTGGTGCTCAGTCACTTTGGCAGCACAGGTTCATAGCTCTTGGAATTGGTCCAGAATTAACGAGGCCCAAAATAGGGAGGCCCATGTGGAGGCAGGCTAAACTTGTGTCTTGATTCCATCTGGCCATATTTCGAGTTGGATCGGGCCAAAATTTAATCGGGCCTAAAATTAGTTGGCCTGGTCTGACTTATTCCCTTATAATATATTAAGATTATCGGGGCTCCCCGGTAATTCCAGTGAAGAGTTTATTAAAATAAAATGCAATACATAAAATAAAATCATGATCATTATTTTATTTCACATATATTACTCCCTCCATCCCTGCTTATCTTGCACGGGAGATCGGCACAGGTATTAAGAAAAGTTAATTTTTGGTTGTTTGTTGACTTTTCAAAGGTGGATTGAGGGTGGAGATTTTAAGGGTGAAGATTATGTTATAACTTTATTTTTTTAGGCTATGCACGATAAGGTGGGACCGGAGGAGTATTGATTATTAAAATTACAATGAAGAGTTTATTAAAGTATCTAGAACATAATTTTAACGAATGTTAAATAACACAACGTAATTTTATAACATAATAAAAGTATTGTAAATTAAAATGCCTTTTTTACAACAGTTTCCTAAAAATGTTGAAAATAGTGTTATTTATTGGAGCAATGTATTGCGAATAGTCAACAGATTTGGGCAACTGTTGTTAAAAGTGTTGTCTATCTTTGCAAAAAGGTGCTAATAGACATATGTTGAAAATCATTGTAAAACTGTTGTCCATTAGCATGTTTTGTCCCCAGTAGATAACAAATTGCGGTAAAACTGTTGTTAATTCATGAATACACAACACTGCTGGAAAAAAACTATTGTCTTTTAACTCTTGTCTATTTATGGAATTGTTGTAGTGCAAAGACTTGAATATTTGAAGCCGGCGACCAAGTCCTACTATTTAATTTGCGTCTACGAATATTTTTGGGAAAGCTGAAATCAAGGTGGTCGGTGCCATTTACTATCAAAAGTGTTCGGCTATCCGGAGTAGCAGAACCTTTGAATGAAGATGGAAGCTCATTTCTAGTGAATCGACAAAGAATCAAGAAATATTACAAGCTGGAACAAATTAAAACCGTACACGAAGTGCAGTTGACTGAGCTGAATTAAGAGCCAAAAAGGTCGTTGGGCTGAAGATGTAAAATTTAGCGCTTATCAGGAGACAACCCGACGTTTATGGTTTTTATTTAATTTTTTGTATTTTGATGTTATGTTAATTTTTTAGTATTTTAAATTGTTTCAATTTATGTGTTTATGAGTCATAGGTTAACATGACATAGTCGAGGAAGCAATGAAAAAGAGAAAAGATGAGAGAAAAAGAAACAAAAATAGAGTCCAGATGACCCCAACTCGACCGAGGCTAATAGGAAACTCGATCAAGACATTTTCAAGGCAAAAACAAGGATGAATCCATAACCAGGTAACTTGATCGAGGCGATATGCGACTCGATCGAGGTGTGTTTTAAAGCACAAATAAGGGGCAGTCCGGCGAAGCCCAACTCGACCGAGGCCCATACTGACTCAGTCGAGGCAATTTTGAAGCCAAAAATCCCCAGTCCAGAACCACTTCACTCGACCGAGGCCGTAAGACAACTCGGTTGAGGCACTGCCAGGGCAAAAATAGGCCGATTCCAAACAAGGTAACTCAACCGAGGCCGAATTGCGACTCGGTCGAGGTACGCAGATAAATTTTTAAACTTATTTTTATTACTCTTACACTCTTTTCTTATTCTCTCCCTCTCAAACTCAAAAACCCACTTTCCCCTCTTCCAAAATTGCACTTCAACACCTTCTAATCTAGGGTAAAGACACACAAATTCACACACCCACTTCATATTACTCAAAGTTACCCATTTAAATCTTGCAAAAGAGGCAAATTGGAGCTTCAGTCCTCACCTATTGCACACATTCAAAAATCTCATTTTGACTAAAATTCTCCGGTAAGAATAACTTAACTTGAGCTCGTTTGTCTATTAATTTTAGTTCTTGTTTTACTTTTTTTTTTTTTTTTCTTTTTTAAATTTTGGGTGAATTTGATGATTTTTTAGGATGAAATTATAACGTGTACTTGTCGTGCAATTCATAGCAATTCGATGATATACATTGTGAGTTTATTTTTGTAAATTGATGATATATTTGAGTAGTTTATGTTGTGGAGGTTGGATATAGAGCAACATTAGTTCACTTAACATGAATTTGTCACTGAGGCATTTTGTCAAACATGTTATGTGCATTGAAGTTATAAAGTATAGGCTAGTGTTATGTGGCTCAATCTTATTTTATGTTGATCAAAAGTAGTTGAGAGGTTCATATTGATATTGATTTTTACTTCTCATTTGTGTTAAATTGTTGCAAATTTATAGTGAACATATTATAAGAGTTGAGCTAAAATCCTTGGACTAGTGTAGAAATTGTTGCTTGTGTGTGCTATGGTAGTTATTTTAGAAGGATGTTTTGTAGGAACCATATGGCACCTAAAGGAAGTAGAGGGAAAAAGAGAAAGGTAGCCGACAAAGGGTCGTCTTATGACCCACCGACATTGTTGCCAAATAATCCTCTATTATATGATATCTGATTGCAAACACCATAGGAGAAGATAATAGAGAGAAAGCTCACCTACTCAATATTCCACTCCAAATATGGAAAGACGTATGGGCATCCACGAGAATCTTTGGATGCTAATCAAGAGGATATGTTGGGATACACTACTGGGAAGTTGTTGGCCAACGTACTGGTCTGCTACTCTAGAGTTTCTAACTACTCTAGTACTACATCCGACATCTGCCCTGATAAGGAAGCCAGTTAGTATGTCATTCAGGCTACGTAACAAGACATACACTCTCACTCGCTCTGAATTGAATGACATTCACAAACTGGCTAATATCGGAGATTGTACTCCGTCGGAGGGCTACAATGAGCACACATTTTGGAACCATATGGTTGAAGTCCCTGAGGTCGTTCCTTGGATGAAGAGTGATCCGTCTAGGAACAAGGTGTCTTGGATTTGGAATCCAGTATTCCGATATTTACATCACCTCATTGCATACACCATTCTTGCCCGACCTGACGGGCAGCGTGAGTCAGAAGAAAATATTTTCCTTAAGGTGTATGGCCACATGACACAAAGTTGATATTGGACAAGTCTTGATGGAGCAATTTGATCGAAAATTGATGAAGCAGTTGGGAGAGATCTCGATAGGGGGTCTGATTACCCTTATTGCCGACCATTTTAGAGTTCCCATTGATGATCAATCCATTGAAGATAACGATATAGTGCTAGGAGACGCTTTTATATCAATGGAAGATGTTTGTCAATTGAAGATGGCCTTGTGGTGAACCAATGTAGAGACATATATGCTTCTACAAAACAAACGTAGATTTTTTCGACTTCCTAACTCCGACCTTACCGAAATTGAGAGGCTCGATGATATTCATAATTGAAAGATGAAATCGCCCGCCCATCAAACCTAATAGGTTGAACCCACTCAAAATGAGCATCATCTATATCAAGTCATTCATCGCTTCGACGGTCAAGCAGGCCAAGCTGACGTCCCTAAGGGATCAGAACAAGGTGAAAGATGCAGATAGCCAGCTTCCAGGTCTAATGTACCGACTTCTCCTGCAGGGGGTGATGAAGGAATGGCTAATATCCTCTCTTCATTTACCACTTCGTTGAACTTATATAGAGATGATGTTTAAAAACTGATGGAACAACAACACCATAGAGTGGATGATGACAAGGAGTGGAGATGTCTGCGAGATCAAAGGTGGGCCCAACAAGATCAAAGATGGGATATTGAAATACAGTGGCAATTACAACAAGATATGAGATTGGCTCATCAGCAATAGCAGCTGGATGCGATGGCCCAATTTTGGCAGCCATGGGGTTTTGCTCCACAGCCACCATCTTCGCCTCAATAGCACTATGAGTTAGCACCAAGGTGTACCACTCTTTTCCCCACAAACATTAGTTTTCAACCAAATTTGGGGGAGGGGGTAGATAGTGGCAAGTCTTGGCCGCTTTTATGCTTATTGTTTTTTTTTTTTTTTTTTTTTTTAATTTCATTCAGTGTTATTATGATTATTGCTATTTTTGCTAGTGTTTGATAGTTGCGTTATTTGGTGGGAATTTGCTCTTATGACGGGTATTTGAGCCCATTATTTTGATAAGAATTGTCGGGTTTGTGTGCCTATTGCTGAATTGACTGGTCATGTTGAGTAGGTTTATTTTATTGAGTTTTTTTTTTTGCATTTATTTAGTTTATTTATCGTCTTTCTTAGGTTAGTTTAATTTTTGTTAAGTTGGTGTAAAAAACCCAGTCTTGAGAAGCTTAGAAAAGGGTTGATAGATGATGATGTGTCAACAACGAGCTGATTTTTAAGGAATAAAATGTTGACACATAATAGAGCATGGTAGGTATATGGAGACGAAATTGAGCTTGAAATTGAATAATGATAAAAAAAATTAGCCTGTGAGATTTGAGCCTTATATTTACTCCTATTTTTGGAGTAAATTATCATTTTTTTTTCAGTGTGAATTGATTGGTCATAATGCATTTAGTCTCTAGAACTTGTCTTGTGTCTTTTTAGGAATATGTCAAGTGTATGTTGTGACTTAGAAAATGATATTAGGCATTCTTTTCTTAAAAAGCCTATTTTTTAGCCTTATAAATAATCCTTTTTACCAAAACTTGAAAAAAAATCCCTAGTTAGCCACTTTGAGCTTTAAGCTTTGTTTTTCATAGCTGAACACTACAAGCTTATACCTTCTTTTAGCCTCTGACCCGTTAATTGGACTAATTGAGTAAGAGGGAGGTGGATTGGAAGGTGATTAGGGTAAAAGCATGAAGTAAAATGGATGTTTGGAATTGGTTAGTGAAAAGATACATTGAGTAGGCAAAAGAAAACCCCTACTAGTTATTTTTTTCATTTTATTGCAAAAAAAAAAAAAAAAAAAAAAAAAAAATCGAGAAAAAGGAAAAAAAAAAAAAGAACATTGTAAATACGTGTTTTGTGTTGTTTAGGAGGGGTTAACAATGAGAAAGTGCCTAAGTGTACTTAAGTTTTTGAAAGATGAGTAGTCCCAACGTGGTACTCGAATAAGAGAGGTATTTAAAGTTTTGGTTGGTAAAGAGAAGAGAAAAAGTTCTTTTGAGGGGTGAAGAAGTCATACGATGTGGTTTTCTAAAATTTAATGAGTGAGGATTGAGTGAACAATGTTGAGGGGTAGTCGGGTTAGGAATGACTTGATTGGTCCAATAATTAGTCACTTATATCCAAATTTATCCCACCTTACCTTAAGCCAAAATTACAACCAAAATAAAGATCTTTTTTATTCTTTGTCACACATATCAAGTATGATATCTAATTTAGATAATAGGCAAGCTTATGGTAGACAGTGCATGTGGTCCAAGTCGAGATTAAACACGTCCCATAATATACACTTGAGAAATGAACGATACAATTAACAGGTGAGGATAATTTTTTCTCAAGTTTCTTGTCTCTAAAGTAGTGGATATATTGTCGTGTCACCAATGCTCGAATTATTATTTTGTTGGTTTGCTGAAAATATCACTGAGACTAGATTTGTTATCCAATCGCCCTAAAGCTTTTATTCCTTGTTCTGTTTTGTTTTGTTGTTCGGGGACGAACAATAGTCTAAGTTTGGGGGAGTTTGATACATGTCATATATACATCCATTTTAGGTATATTTAGGGACATATTTGGTATCATTTGCATGTGTATCTAGTCGGAATATGCTTAAATTCACTATCTTGAGCTAGATGACATGTTTGTGCTTGTTTAAGTGTTAATTAGGTATAAAAAGGCTAAAAAGTTCATTTGAATGAAGTCTGAATGAGAAACGAGCAAGAGGGTTGGAAGGAACGAAGAGAAATTGAAGATGGCAGAAGTACTCAACTCGGCTGAGGCCATTTGGTGACTCGGTCAAGGCCGAGTTGAACCAAAAGAAGAACACGGCAGAAGACAGTGACTCGACCGAGGCCACTTTGGCAACTCAGCCGAGTTGGCCAACTCGGGAGAGGCGGTTTTGACTTGGGCGAGTCGTATTATGGCGGCATAATTCTTAATTTATGCATTTTGTCATTTTTCAAGCCCGTTTCACCCATAGTCTTCCCCAAATTATAAATACAAACCTCCAAGTCTAAAATTGACACACAATCATCATCGGAGAACTACTTGGAAGCTAGATCGAAGAGCAAGGAAGTGAAGAGACGACGATCGGAGATTAGGATTCGGGTTCTATTATCTCTTTTCTTTAGTTATTTTTCTAAACATGTTTGTATACGAATTTATTTGATTTTTTACTACAGTTATAAGTACCTAACCACCTATTGTGTTCTAGGGTTAGAAAGTAGATTACGAATGATTACATTTTGATTTTTTCTTTAATTCTAGACTGCAATTATTTGTTTATCTATGTGTTTGTTTGATTCCAATGAGTTATTTGAATTGATCACTTGAATAATATCTATAAGTTTAACAATTCGGCTTCGAGAGAAGGGTCTCGTTAATAGACTTATGACACATAGCGCAATTATCACTATTGTCCGAGGGGAGTGAGATAGTTACGTAGGCATCAGTTTAGGGACTTTTTGGAGTCTTTAGGTTTGATCGACTCGAGAGGGTGATTATTCCTATTTAATGAAGAGTCTAGTAGCTTCTAGAGGAGGGTTAGTCAACATAAGTGCTGCCTAATAAACAATATAATTGGTTTAAAAGTCTAGAGTTTTAGGTTAATCATACATAGGAGTTCTTAATTGAAATCTATGCCCTAGAATACGTCTTTATCCATCTGAGACTACTTTGCTATTTGATCACTTGTTTCTCAAGAAATTCTTCCTTAGTTAGTTATTTTTATGCAATTAGGTTTTAGAAAATATCAAATCCATCCACTTATTCAAAAGTCTAGATAGAGTAGAGGTATTACAATTAGGGTATTAAGCTTACATAATACAGTCTCTGTGGATCGACCTTGCTTGCCACTAGCTACAGTAGGACCGTACACTTGCGGTAACACTAGGGTTAGAAATAGTGCATCATCGCTCTGGCTTTCGGTGGCTTAGGATCACTTCAATTAATCGTGCAATTAAAAGATGATAGTTGACCCCCTAGGCTAGGGATAGCTACCCTTTCGAGGCTTGTGTCGACTAGATTTTAATTGAGCTTAGAGGTTAATCGCTATGCCTTAGTATGTTCGGGTGGGAAATCAACCTTGGATAATTAAATTAGGCAAATCCCAATCGGTAGAAGGGAGGCTTGTGGAGGAGAAGCTCTATCGAGCGGGAGAGCAGAGTCTTGGGGGAGTTGGCTAGGATAGACGAAATTAGGTTTAGTTGAGTGTGTAGAAACTACACCTCTACGTCGGGCTTCAACGTAGGAGAAGTCGGGATATTCTCTTATAGGCTTCCGTAGCCAATAAATCGGGGCTCGGGGTTGAGTTTGTTGATCTCATTTATGTAGGTAGTCTACAAAGAACCCCGATTATTCATCGATTTTAGGGTATTAGGAGCACCTTAACTTTTTCCTAGAATTCATCGATCTCGAAGAGTGTCCTAGGGCCTCGCTTCCTAGAAAACATTCTCTTGGGGTTGAGATTTAGGATTAGCTTAAATCACATATAACTCACAACAATGTCTTATAATTTCTAAATATCAATTCCATCTTGCTTGTGTGAAACCGAGCCTCGAGAATATCTTCCCATCGATCGGTTCCCTCAGTGCCTTTATTATTTTTCTTTATGTTGTTTAGTTTAGCCTCCATTCTCAATTTATATTTGACCTAATTAATTTGAAAGTTCTAAAGCCGATTCTCAGGGTCAGGGACAATCCTCCCTGTGGATTTGATATTCTCTTACTACCTTTGTAAAAAATCGTACGCTTGCGATTTGAGAAGGTTGTTCCAATCCTAGCGATTTGGAGTGACTTTCGTGATAAGTTCAATGACATTTTCATGTCACAAAGTAAATATGCTAGGGATTTAATAAGAATTTTCAATTTTGAAGGAGAAAAACACATGAAATCTCCTATAAGTTCAAGCCAAAAGATCTGTAAAGACAATGTTAGGGAGGATGTTGACCCAACCTTGTACCGATCCATGATAGGCAGTTCGTTATATTTAACAAGTCATCTGGACATCATGTATAATGTTTGTTTATGTGCATGTTAGCAAGTCTATCCTGTAGATTCACATTTAAAGGTTGTGAAACGGATAATCAGGTATGTTGCAGGTATGGTTGACTTAGGGATTTGGTACTGCAAGGACACCAACACCAACCTAGTTCTCTACACTAATGCTGACTAGCAGGTGATCTAGATGATAGGAAAAGCACCAATGGTGGTGTTTTTACCTTTGGAATAATTTAGTATCATGGCATAGTCACAAACAGAATTGTGTTCTCATTTTCCACTGCTGAATTTGAATATGTAGCAGCTAGAAGTTCGTGTACACAATTACTATGGTTAAACCAAATGCTTGATGCCTACGGGTTTGAAAGCAATGTTCTAACCCTGTACTAGGACAATTCTAGTACCATAGACATCTAAAAATCCTGTACAACATTCTAGGACTAAGATCATGGATATACAACACTAATTTATTAGGGACTTGGTTGAGAATCATGTCATTTGCATTGAGCATATTGCCACCAAAAATCAGCTTGCAGACATATTTACTAAGGCTCTAGATCATGAGAGATTCTCAAACTTGAGAAATCTCTTGGTGTTTATTTAATCCAGTAGAGATTGAACTGGATGTTGCCCCAACCTCTGAGGCAACTTCAGATTTGCATACATGCACTGTTTAATTTTCCTTTGTTGCATATAGTAAGTTTGTGAGTATAGTGCATTAATCATGTTTAGCATTATTTTCTTTAACATTGCTTAAGTTCTATTTTTTTTCTTTAAAAGTCAGTAAAAGAATATGTTGTTGGTACAAAGAATAATACTTCTTTGAGTAACTCGGGACATAGTACTCAGAAATATCATCCTCTCGTGCTAAAAGAAGGAGTATGGATTTGACTGATGAAGTAAACTTAGGGCACGACACTCGCAATGAAGTGTAGTCAATGTCAAAAATCACTCTTACTAATTCTTTAATCTAAATCATCAAGTAGCTTGGGGCATGGTTCTCAGCAATATCGTGTATTGTTGTGAAAAGATGGTGGTAGGTTTAAAATTTGATGAACCAAAATCATATTCTCGAGACTAAAAAATAAAACCGAACTTCAGGATGTTAAGTTATAGGTTGTCTCAACTTGGGATTGAACACTTTCATACTGATTAAGTCTAAACTATTCCGATTTTCCCTCCTTTATTATTTCGTCAAGTTTTTATTCCCTTAATTTTCACTTGTGTGTGATTAGAAATTTTCATTAGATTTTGAATTTAATTTTTGAAAATTAGAGCTGTTGAGAAGTGGAAGGGCTTTATCCCTATTTTCAAGGGATTTGATGTGTTATCAATCCACTTGGGTGGTAAGATCGGATCTACCAAAAATTCACTTTGTCTTCTCTCTCTTGCTTATCTAAATTTTTATAGGCTCTAAATCCTTTTCCCTCTTCATCTAAAATTTTGAAAATTACCATGAATCCTGCAAGCTAAACGAACTGTTTAGGCCATTAATGTTTCAGTCCAAAGCCGGATCACATCACCAACTGCAATTCCCCCTTAGTCGACGACTACTCTGATGAAAATCTCATGGAACCTGTGCTACATCATCGTCTCTTACTAGAGTTAAGCCAAAGGTTGGCACAAATATGGACACATCCCCTATCCATGGCATTATGAATCAACCAGGTGCTCATATTCCACCTCCAACGGCGAACCCCCAAACGCCTGTGCCTATCATGATACTGGCATCTGCAGATTTCCAGACCCCATTCCTACGAACCAGGTCGATTGCAACTTCTTTTATATTACCTCCCTCCACTTCATCTCCCCAAGACATTCTAGCTCTGAATGTCAAGAAACCATCTGCAGAAGGAGCTGAATTTATGCCCACTCCTCACTACTCTATTTCTAGGGGATCCAAGATACCCCTTCAATGTTGATGCTCCCGAATGTGCAAATAAGGTTTGTGGGAAGTTGAAATAGGATGATAGGGGATAAAAGTTCTAAAACCCTAGATCGATCATCAAGGCTGACCAATAAGGTCCTTGATGCTGCTGATTCCAGACTGTCTAAGAAGAAGGCGAGTGGTGCTTCGACTTCAGCACCTCCCTCCAAGAGTTAAAAAAACAGTAAAACCCCTCAGCCTTTGCGCCTTGTTCATGAGCCCATTGATAGTGATGATAATGAAGTGTTCAGAATGGTGAATGAACACACCGAAGGGGTTGAGAAGGAGGTTTCCCAATCCTCCTCCTTAACAAAACTTGATGGAAAGAGCTGTGGAGATTTCAGCGCTTACAAGGAGCCTGTTCCAGAAGAAAATTCGAGCTCTGAAGAAGAAGAACCTTTCTTCCAACCTCAAGTCCAGTCACTTTCCTCCAGTATGTAAGAAATATTCGGAAGCAGAATGAAAAGTTGAAAGTTGGTTCCAATGTTGGCTCCACCTCAAAGTCAACCCACTCAAAGAAGCAGGCTCAAGCACAAGAACTAGCAGAAGATGGATCTATTGATATCGAGTATGATCTTACCAGTGCTCATAATGAGATTTTTTTTTATTCTCGTGCAAAAAATTGGCCTGAACTATGAAAGGGAAAAAATTCAACCGAAGAGGAAAATAAATATAAGTTAGTTTAAACAGCTTGGTATTTATTAATTTTTTTGAGAAGTGTGGCTTGCTACCCATGGTGATCTCTACCACTCTTTCTCATGAGGGGACCGTGAGGTATCTCTGTGCCAACCCTGTGAAAGTTGTTGTGGATCCACATTCCTATTTTTATGAAAATGTGAAGGAGAGGTTGTAACGATTTACTCTTCAAATCATCAATAAAGAGTTGGGAATAAGAATTGAACCTAAGAGTGCAGTATACAATGACCTTGCTGAGATTTCTAGGGTTATCATGGGAGGAAAGAAGAGGAAATGGTTGGAGCTCATGAAGATGTCCATGTTATGATAACTGTACACGGGCCTCCAGGCCCTCCACAAAATAGCCTTGCACAATTGGTGTCCATCCACCAATACCACGAAGGTCACAATGGACCAAAACATTATAATCTATAATATTGGGATGAGGTGATATGTGAACTTTGGGGGAACTTACTTTCAAATACATAATGTCCCATGTTGAACAAAAGCAAGAGTAATATTTGCCCTTTTCGTCCCTCACCATCAACATTTTAAGCTATCAAGGTTTACTGTATACAAGGGAGTTCGATCTCATCATGCCTCCAATCCTAGGTGCTCATTCCCAAATCAAGTTTGATCAACGATTCATGGACCTTCCCTAGATTGATAGTGATGTTGAAAAGCCTGCTAATTGTTGGGTCAACATCTGAGCCAATCTTGAACAAATCCTTCGTTCACTATCAAGATCACTTGCTCACTGCCTAGATTGAAGTCCTCATGAAGATTCGCGGTAACCTTTGTGCCTCCATTTCTCCATAAAAAGAGGGAGGTAGCAGTACAACTGTGGCCGATGTCTAGGTTGAAGCCGATCCTCAAGCCAACCCTGCTGAAAGTGATCCACTCTGGAGGAAAATTCTTCAGCAACATGGAGATATTCCTACTGGAAGTGAACGGGAGGTTGGTCCAAGCAATCCACTAGATGATGCAATCTAGAGAGGTGAAACTGATGATGATATTATTAGGGAGTATGATTTCTTCAATGATGATCTTGCTAATAAAGGAGATCAAGAAGGTATGATTTCTCTGATGAAGATCTTGCTAATAAAGGAGATGTAGAAAAGGAAGAGGAGGAGGGTGAAGAGACGAAAGAAGACGATGAGGAGGACTAAAAATGTTTGTTTTACAGGCTTTATAATTTGGTTATTTTTGGTAGATTTGAATCAATTTTAGTTGTTTTCAATTAATTTATGTTTTACTATTTTTTAAATTTATTTTAGATTGATTTGAAGTTGTGTTAATGAATCTATTGGTTTTGCCTTGTATATTTTAGAGTTTCCTCGTATTTTCGTATTATTTATTTTAAAGAGGAGCTATTAGGATATCTTGAATTTAGGGGGAGTTTGATATGTTTGACTTTTTCTGTTGTACTTTGGTTTTGTGTAGGAAAGAAAAAAGGGGGAGATTGTTGGAGTTTGATTGATCAAACTCTTATACAACATCCATATTTTGAATGTTTTAACTTTTATACACTTAACTAATATTTATTATTGTTTGGCCGAAATTGTATTAAGATTTTTATGCAGGGACTAGGAGCAATTATGGGAATATGGTTAAGACCTTGTCAAGTCGGCTGAAAGAGGTTGAGAGATTGTAGGAAGAAGTTGAAGAGAGACAGAGTCTCTCTCGTGAGGACTGAGGCTGCAATCCGATGCCCAAGTTTTGGGTCTATTTTAACCACCAACTAACCACGTCCTAAACCAGTGGAAAGGTGGTTAGTGGAGAGTGTAATCCCAGCTTCCAAGAGGTCTATATATGGAGCTGCAACCACAAATGGAAGATAATGAATATCGAAGAGAGTGGTATACGTGACCGTGCATGCACTTTAAGTTGATTTAAGTGCTAATTTAGTTATAATTGTGTTCATATTCACGTGTATTTTGGGCATTTATTTCTTATTGAGCAGATTAATGCGTTCAATTCATTTCTATGTCAAAACAGGTACAATTACACAAAAAACGAGCATCAGAGATTGCAAAGTTGACAGATCGAACAAAGTAAATAGAGGACAAGGCGGAGGAAGCATCTCGGCCGAGAAAAGCACAGATCTCGGCCGAGACATCCATCCAGGGGAATTGGGAAGAAAATCAGATTTTAAGGCCTCAGCTGAGATATGTATTCACCTCGGCCGAGGCAACCTTCCAGGGGAATTGGGAAGAAAATCAAATTTTAAGGCCTCGACCGAGACATGTATTCACCTCGGCAGAGGTGACCTTCCAGGGGAAAATGAAGGTTTTCAGGTTTTCAAGGCCTCGACCAAGGTGAGTACATACCTCGGCCGAGGTGATCCATAACCCTAAACCGTGAAAATCCCCTCTCTACCACCTCGGCCGAGACGAGTACATACCTCGGCCGAGGCCACCCTTCGGGAAGAAACCCTATTTTCTTCATCTCGGCCGAGGTGAACATGTGTCTCACCTCGGCCGAGATCTGACCCCCTGTTTTAAACTGCAAACGCATTTTTGGCTTAAAATCCAACTAACAACTTCTCCCGTATATATATACCCTCCCATTCGAATTCTAACCTATCTTGGGCCATTTTATCATCCATTTCCAGACTCCATTTCACCAAGAAGAAGGATTGGGCAAGAGGATTGAAGATCATCTTCTCCAATCACCATTTTTGGGTTCTTTTATCTTAGTATTATGTTTCCTTGCATTTCAATCAATTTTCTGCTTGTAATAGTTAATATGGGTGAGTAGCACCCTAATTTCTACCCTTGATTGAATGTGGAACTTCGAGTCGACATTATTTATGTGATTATTACGGTTGATGTTACCTTTTAATTGTGTATTCAAGTGTTTTATACTATTTGCTGTTATTGACTTATATTTATGAGTTGAATTTATGATTGATCACCCTTTAGGAAGCTTATAAATGTATTGCTAGAAATCGGGATCATTATTCGTAATTGTACGGTCTTCGATTTATGTGTAGCGAACAATGATTAATTCATTGGTGACAGTATAAAGCTTGACCTCTAAAATCGAGCTTGTGAGTTTTATGTCTTATCTATCTCGTTGTCTTGGTGCTTCTATGATTTGGTTATCGAGCCAGAGAGAGCTTGTTCTAAGATTGGATTAAATCAAATAGGGTTAGTCGAAGAGCTTGTTTTGGCTAGCTCGGATTAAGAGACAACAAGGATATTAGAGCTTGTTAATAGTCTTGAGATAGGGACTTGAATTGCAATTAATGTGGAATCAAAAATAGTCGCATAAATCAATTAGACCGAAGGGAAACGAGATCAAGGGTGGATCCTTTTATATATTTGAAAAACCGAAAAATCAATTTAATTGTCCTTTGATAGCTTGTTATTTTGAATCTTAGTATTAATTATTTTCTAGTTTATTTGTTGGTTTTGTTTAGTGTTAGTAGTCAGTTAGTTGGTAATAAAAAAAACCCCTCACAACCTTTATTGCTTTTGCTTGTTTGTTTCTAATTCTATTTCAAATTCATAGTTGTTTGAATACTCGAAACAATACTATTCCTCTGTTCCATGTGGATTCGACCTGACTTGCCACTCTACTTAGTAGAGTTGAGAGTTTGGATATATTAATTTGGTAGTGAATGAAACGATCCTTACCAGAGAGAAACATCTGTCTGAATAACAATTAGTGTTGTCTAGAGTGTTGAGTAGTTCTTCTATCCTACATAGTTTGTCCATTTTGTAATAAATTCAGATTCCTCACGAATCTGAATACATTTTCTTTGGATATTTATAGGATGGCTTTGTTAGGTTATTTTTATACTCTAGAATGACTTTAATCGTCTATCTAGGATGTTAGGGTTCAAGTATTGTCTCAATTCACTGTTTAAATCTTTAAGTAAATCACCAAGTTATAATGAGTTATTTCACCTTGAAGGCATCCACAAGTTATTCAAAGATTTAAGTGGAACATGTTACATATTGTGTTATATAAGTTTCTATTGTGTTTAGACTCAAGGTTGAATAAACCTCGTACCCAACTGTTTAGCTTACGAAGCAGCGCACGCTTTCAAACCTTTCATTAAAACCTTATCTAACAAGTGGTTTTTAACGAGGGGTCTTCTGTTGAATCAGGGATTCAAATTAGACTAGATTTTTTTCTGAAGAAAGTGTATAGTAGAGTAGGCTTCTGAGGATATGCAAAAACTACTATATGGTGCCAAGTTGGACTTTGACATTGGTGTAACTAAGATTGTACTGTGTGAACAACTTAGTGAATTTTCCTTGTATGAGTGAAGAGTGTATGTAGAAGGATTACCCTGACATTGGAACCACTATAAATTGTTGTAGCATACTATATATTTACCGCATTGTCTCAGAAAACACTTTTGCATATTTCCGCTGCATAAAACTCTCTCTGTGCATTGCTTGATATAAGGACCAAAAAATCAATGTGTCGTAAGCTTATTGCTCTAAAGAAACTTACTGCTCTAGCTCTGCTGTAAGAACTAGTTTCCTACAACAAACATCAGCCCCTTGCTTTAAGTATTTTGAAAAGTAAAAATCAATTAAGTTAGAGGTTTGTTCACCCCTAAATCTATACCACTTAGGACCAAGAAATATGATTAAGCAGTGAGAGAATATTATTAATTTCTAGTAGATTAGGATATTTTCATAACTACGATGAAGTGAGATTTAAACTTGTTTTATATAAGAGTCTTTGGATTCTTATCACTAAATAAGAAAGTTTCTCAAATTATTTTGTAGTTATGATGCTTTTAGATGTGGACCATTGGAAAATTGTCATAGATCGAATCTATGTATACTGACTCCCTCTAGAATCTTATAGATGTATCATATTAGATGAGACCAGGTTATTTTATCCAAAGGGTCAAGTGCATATAATATGTAGGCTGATTCTTTCACAAACTTAATCAGATGTCTATGTCTTGAGAGTGTTCTATATTTTTAATAAATATGGAAGAAGACAACAACCTTACATATTGCGAATAAAGTAGGTAGTCAGTCTTACATATTAAAAAAATGTGAATAAATATTTTGTGCTAGTTGATGTCATATTATGATATGAAGGACTTGAACATGTAAATTATGTTCGAATTTTCTAGATCCCTTGCGATAAAAGAATTAGATTTAGATTAATTTTGTCCAAAGTTCTATATGTAATTTTTGGATAGTGATGTTGTTTTATGTGAATATCAAGTGATCTCGTATTACTGATTTCACAACGAAAACAGAGAATGTGGCAGCCTAAGAAGAATGCCAGTATTAAAAGTAAGGCTTATATTGTTCATAGATCATATATTCCCAACTTGCAAGAATTATGTTGAAAAGTATGGTGTCCTATGTATAAATTAGTATGAGGCTTACTCTACTAAAAAATTATTCTCTCAGATAAGTGGGAAATATGTTGAGTATGTTGTGGTGTTTTAAGAATTAATTCATGCAATGACATTTTGGAATTAAATAAAGAGTTTAAATTATATAATTTGTTTAAACTTGCATATGTCATTGGATTGTGACTATATTATAAACTGGGTGTTTAAGTTGTTAAACACAAAAAGATTCTACAATTCAATCCTAAGTATATTGTCCGTAGTATGTAAATAAATTGGGCAATTTATTTTGATATAATCGTCACAATTTTATTTAAGTTTGTCTTTTACTTGGTAATGAAATCGGAGATACATGTTATACTATATTGGACATGACCACATGAAATTTAAATTGTGATTTGACCATGCAATTTAATTTCATTGATTGGCGTATGTATTACATTAATCATTACAAAATATTGTAACTTTATTACCAACATGACATTCTTTGAGACACAAATGAATGAGATTACTATAGTAATTACCTGGGTGTTCTGGGAGTTAATATGAAGTGATAAAGAACATATATTTACAATATTGGAATCATTTACCTATTTAATAGCCATGACCATGATTTCACGAGTTCTTCTATGAACAATAAATATGAGCCCAGTATTCGACATTAGTAGTTGAATCATATTGTTTGGTGCAATTATGCAAGACTGTCGGATAGTAGATGAGTGTTGAGATTGATAAGTGTTTGGACATAGGCTTATTGGTCATGGTATCGAAATACTATAGTTGATTGAGAGGATATGTCGGATGGATCGATTAGAGGGTAATATTTATTTATTAAGTTCCTTGAATAATTCTATTAAATTAAGAGTGCAATATATTCTTTTAGCAAAATAGAATATAAGTAATAAATTAATATGATAAGTCAAGAGTTGATCAGGTCATAATTAATTTATTGGAACTTAATTTAATTGGGTCCGATCAGTTCCTTCGGTGGCTCAATGTGAACTATAATTAATTATAAGGATTATAACTTATTACTGCAATTAAATTGGATTATGATATAATGATATTATGGAAGGTGGAGATACCAATATCTTCTATACTTATCAAGATATGTTACGTGGGAAGAAAAAAATATTGTGATATATTAGTGTAGATATCAGATACATATTCAATTCTCCTAGTGAAAACTACGCAAATATTGATTGTCTAAATGTGCCACACATCGTGTGTTGCAGTACAATTCGTGAGAACGCCAGAGAAGACTTGAAGGTTTGGAGCATACAAAATGTAGAAGCATTGTTTTAACATGCCACAAAAGTATATCTTTACCCTTCTCATACAGATTAATTAGTTAGTAGAAAATATAGTAATACATCGATCCTACCATGATGTATCTAATCTTCAATATCTAATATTATGAATTGGATTGTAATCATGGTTCTAATACCTTTTGTTCAGTGAAAGGGATAAATGAGCAAGTCGGAGATCTCTCAAGTCTGCATATAATAAAACCCAATATTTTTCCATGTTTTCCCTTCTCGTAAACATATATGAAGGGCGATGGCGAGTGTAGTAGGCGGTCATCCAACCACTCTAAATCCTAATGCCGACGATATTTTACAGACTTAAATCGGTTTTAAAAGAAAGAGCTTGGATTTGTACTCTTAGATACACACTCACTGAATTTGTTTACATTTTGCATAAAGGAAATTGCACTGTGTACATCCAGAATTAAAGTCAGAGTTTTATCATTTGTCCGACGCCCAACTTAGAAGATGTTTAACTAAGCTTATTGAAAATATTGTATAATTTGTAAACTCTTATTGATGTTAGTACTTATTTTGAATATATGTTATTGAAATGTCCAATACAAAAAAAATGTTATTTAGTGAAGAACAAATCCATCGATAACTAACATCTCAGTCGAAACAGCGAGAATTGATTTATCGCTAAAAAATAACTTTGTCGGTAAAGTATGACAAAAATGTCAACTTATGGAAGATTTGCCGACGGATTTTTCATATTCGGCGACAAAGTATTTCGTCACTAATTACCGATCGAACTACCGGTCACTAATTTTTTTACGAATGTTTTCATCACTAATTCCCGAAAGATTCTCCATCACCATTTGACGATGAATTTTCCGCCACTAAATTAAAGATGGAATTTCTGTTACTAATTGCCTGTAAAATTTAGTTCAGTGCCGAAATTGTGTCACTAATTTTTAGATATAGTTGTAATATTTATAATTTTTCCACCCTACTCAAATGTACAAATAAAACTAAGTGTTCGCACAAAAAATAATGTGTCCATCAAATCATCAAAACAAATATAGACCAAAATTCTAAAAATAACATCATAATCCAAATTCAAACTGGAATTCAAACTTCAGTTCTAAATTTGATTCTAGATAAAAAATCCAAACAAAAATAAAAGAATGGATCCAATAAAAATGATCAACCAATTTAAGAAAAATGTGATCAACATATCCAAAACGAAGAGGTTTTGATCTAACCTAACACAATTCAGTAAATCTTGTCCTCATCCATATCATCAGCGTTCATACTATTATCATCACATCATCATCATCATCGCCGTCATACATAGTAGATAGAATGGCAAGTGAAGGCATTGTGCCTGTTCGCAAGAACTCGTGTACAAATCATTGCATCCACTATTGTGTCTTAACATAGATCTCATCACAGACCTCACGAAACTTCTTGACTCTCATCAAGCATTCTTCGTATCTCCAATTGATTAACAAGTGGAGGAAACACAGAACTACAACTAGCATAGTTATTAATAATGTAATTATCAGACATCACATGACTCCACAAAAGTCTTGCTAAAATTAAGAAATTAAACACAAAGAATAAAAAGAAAAAAATTGACTCCGCATACAAATTGATTCCATGCTCAGTCTACCTTTTTTAACACCTATGTATAGTTAAAACAAATAAACACCAAAAAATAAATTCAACATTTAAAAAGCATTTAGGAAATCTAAAATTCCTAAAGTTCAGAAAATAATTATATAGCCATTCTTACATTGCTCCAACCATCAAAATTCAAAATCTAAAAGAAAAATACACATAAGGACAAACCCTAAAAAAAGAATGAAACATAGTGATCCTTCTAAAATTTCAAGAGGTGCAGGAGAGGATGATGTACGAACACGATAAGGTGTTAGTGCAGGTGGTGGTGTAGACGATGAGGGATGGTTAGGGGTCAGTGATGCTCGAAAACCCCCTCGTTCAGCTTTAGACCGTCCTTCTCTTGAAGCTATCTAAAAAGATATAAAATTACACAGTTAGATGTCACATAATCATATATAATTGTTAACAGTTTCATCTCAAACAAATGCAATAGATTACTATCAATCATTTAACAATTATTTATCTCTATCTCCCTTGGAAGCTTGGTTAGTTTGATATTCAAATTTATCCTCCAAATGCGTATGATTTTCAGTATCGGTCTATTCATCCTTGATTTCTTGTATCTCATCTCTAGTGTCACTATCTTCATCTTTAAGTTCTACCAATCCTGGATCAGCCAAGTTTCTAAGGTCCTCATCGATAGGTACTGGAGCATGACTTTCTATGTTATCTTCTTGAAATGATGGTGCCACCATTGATTGATGACTATTTATAGACAATTCAAGAAGTTCCAATATATGGATTGGTTTGATTTTACAAATATCCAACTAATCATTTTTATTTTGTTGTTCAGTGGGATGAGTACAAAAATAGATCTGGGCACCTTGAATTTCCAACACAAATGGTTCTTAACCATTATACTTTTGTTTATGGTTAATATCAACAAGCTTATAGACATGGTGAACTCTTACACCCATGATCGAGATACCAAACTAGTTACATTTGAATAACACATCTCTCTTTGTCAGGAAACCAAAATACTCTAAGTGTACAACTACATCTAAAATTCCATAGTAATCGCTCTCAATTGTATTATCATTTTTTCCTTGATACACACTCTGCTATTCATAGTTGTTTTAGCTGAACCATATTAACTAGTTTGAAACCTATATCAGTTAGCAGATATCCATGGTAAGTGGTAAAACACCGAAAAGAGCCTTTTGCAAAATCCCATATAAATTATTACTTTTATGTTGGTTGAAGGATCATGTACCAATATAAGAAAATTTAGGCATTGTGTTAATTAAAATATATTAAATGCTGGAAATTGTCAATTAAATATGGAGTTTAAGATCCAAATTTCTTACATATTTTGAGAATCAAGTAGCAAATTCATTTGAAAGTTTATCTTCCAAATTGACAGTTGACATATTTGGTTGGCCTTGCTTTATCAATTCAACATAAACACTTGAAATGAATAGGTATGTCAACAGTCATGATGCTTAGTAATATATCTAACACAGCTGGAATTGATTACTTACTCAATATATAGTTGAACTTCATCACAATTCAGTAAAACCTATGAACAAGCTACTTTATACTCCTTATCATTCAAAAATCTTTTTTTCTCGTTCCCAAATAGTCGCCCAAGAAACTCAAATATGGAATGACGTTCATCATGTTCTTGGAGAGTATTTTCACATAATGCAGCATTCGAGGCACACTTCTCTACTTTGTTCTTGTATAATCCTCAAAATAATAAGAACCAAAATGTTGATGCCTCTACCACCAAATAAGCATTACTTATTGAACATTCAACCTTTGTTATTTTTTTTATATTAATCTTTAGCTTACACAGGTACCTAATAAACAAATAGTGAATTACGTACGATAACCTAATATTGAAAATGTTAATATCAAATTATTACGGTACCTTTCAAAATGATACATCCACCTATATTGGACTGGACCAAAATCCTTTCTTCATAAGCCAAGTGGATTGGTAAATATTCCATCGAGTAAAAAAAACTTGGTGGAAATATGTGTTTCTGCTTAAACCTATTGGAATATTCCCCTCCAACTGTAACATGTCATCAACTCTAGTGGTGGTTAAAGATAAATCCAAAACAAACTTAATTCTGTAATTGTTTTCTAGATGTGTAATGAGAACATTTCTCGGTATGCAATTGGTATTAATCTTTGGACGAATACATGAAAATCGTGACTTTTCATCCTAAATAACTTTAACTTTCGCATGTCTACACATCTTCCCATGTTTGACACATATCCGTCCAAAAATTTTAGTTCCTTCACCTATTCACATAATGATTTTGTCTTGAACTTATCAAGTGCATAAAAAGATTTGGGTTACTTTCCCGTGGTTTCATTCCTCTTTAGCTCATGTCATGGGTAATAGTCGTTTAGATCTTCTTCCAACTTAGTGAACTTGTCACGAAAGTCGCTCGAAATAGCTAGGATTAGGATAACCTTCTCAAACCGCAAGCTTACGATTTGTGACAGAGGTAGTATATAAGATATCGAATCCACAGGGAGGATTTTCCATGAGAATCGGCTTTAGCACTTTCAAATTAATTAGGCCAGATTCAAGTTGAGAGAGAGTGGACTAAACTAAACAATATAAAGTAATAAATAAAGGCAATGAGGGAACCGATCGATGGGAAGATATTTCCAAGGCTCGGTTTCACACAAGCAAGACGGAATTGATATTTAGAAGCGATAATAAGACATTGTTGTGAGTTATATATGATTCAGATAATCCTAAAATCTCCAACCAAGAGAATATATTGCCTAGGGAGCGAGGCCCTAGGACATTCTTCGAGATCGATGATTCTAGGAAAAAGGGTGAAGTGCTCCTAATACCCGAGAATCGGTGAGTAATCGGGGTTCGATATATACTACCTACACATATAAAAAATTATAATCCAACTCCGAGCCCTGGGATTGTGGTTACGTAAGACTAGAGGAGGATAACCCGATAAGCTAAAGACCGGCGTAAGTGTGCGACTAAACCTAATTTCATTAATCCCAACCAACGCCCCTATACTCTACTTCCCCGCTCGGTAGAGCTTCTCCTCCGTAGGTCTCTCTTCTACCGATTGAATTTTGGTTTATCTAAGGCTAACTTCCCACCCGAATACACTAAGGCGTAGCAATTAACCTTTAAGCTCAATTAAAATCTAGTCGACAGAATCCTTGAAAGGGTAGCTATCCCTAGCTTAGGGGGGGCAACTATCATCTTTTAATTGCACAATTAATTGGAGTGATCTTAAGCCACCGAAAATCCGGAGCTACCGTGAAGCGAGCCCGTGGTCAAAGGCCCAATATCAACTATAAATTAACCAAATCCTAACCCTAGGTATCACAACTCACAAAAAAATCCAATAATTAATCAACTAATCATCAACTCCGAAGCTTGGCTACTCCCGGGCTTTAGAAACACAAAAATCACTCACAAATCATCAAAACAATAAAATGCACCATCAACATCAAGCAATAAAAACTGAAAATAAAGAGAAGAGATAAAAAATGCTTTATGTATTGAAGAAACCCTCGAAAAATCCTTTGGTGAAATAGTCGGGTGCCACCAACCCGCAAGCAATCCCTGAGTTCTTCTCCAAAGACTGCTTCATCCCTGAAGAGGTGGAAGAAAACCCTAGTTTCTAAGCTAAAAAATCTGAAAATGAAGAAGAAAGAGAGAAAAAGAGTGTAGAGGAAGATTGTAAATGGAGGCTAATGCTAAAGTCACAAATGAAAGGGGGGAAGAGGAGTATATATAGACTCCCAACCCTCAAAATCTACTAAAAATAAGCCCTAGTAAGGGAAAAAGTGTAAAAATACAAAATGTAGTGCTTGGGGTCATTAGTTGTTGAGTCGAGCCCCTTGTGCGTGCTCGACTCGTCGTTCTTGTGATTTTTGGGAATAAATGGTTTGGAATCAGCTTTTGGCCTGAACATAAAAGCTGTAGATGTTTGTCACATGGTCACACAACATTTTGAATCGCGCCAATCCAAGTTTTGATGAAGAAGTTATGGTCGAGATACGAAGACAGCGCATGAGAACAGGTCAAGTTGGCTAGCGCGCGGACCGGTACGGGTCTGGCTCAAAGCCCTCAACCCTCTGAAGTCCGTATCAGCTGAGTGCCGGTCCAATATCGGTTCGGACTGGTACAACACTCACCTTGCACCCTTATATTTCCTGTTTCGTCCCATCTTTTTCATCGCCATTTTGGGCCTTTTCGTCTCGTCTTCTCATCCTAACCTTTTCACGACTTTTGTTTGTGACTCGATGAACTTCAAGTCAGGCTTTTGTAGAGTCTGATTTGGACCTATTAGGTCTCATTGTATGGGCCGGAATGGGGATACACGTGCGATTGACTTCTTCTTCCTTTTCTTGTTGTTTTGAGGCCTTTCTACCCATTTTTTCGACTTAACTCCTTCACGACTTTTGTTCGTGACTTGTCGAAATTTAACTAAGGCCTGAACCCAGCCTATTTTGGGTCCATTTGAGCCTCAGGATGCAGGCCGGAGTGAGAAAATAGGTGTAATCAATCTTCTTGATCTCCCGAATTTTTCTAACCTTCAAAACATGATTCAAAAACACCCAAAAGTGCATTAAATCATATTAAAAAAGAAAATCAATCCGGGAATACAATAAAATATGAAATCGCATGTAAACATAACCCTCATAATTCACACAAATATATGGATGTGAAATATGCAAGAAAAACGGACAAGCTAATCTTCCAGCAGTACGTCAACCAGACAACATTGAACATGCAGGGAAGTCACTATCACCCACATAAGAGTTGCTCGCATCTGGAAATTCTATTTCTTTAGATTTCATAAGTCTCCACACCTGTTTCCCACATTTGTATTAACTCAGATACAAGTCGTTGTAAGAAAACATCTGGGTTCTCTTTAGGATTTCTAGGCCCTGGAACCAATTTAGTCAGAAACATATATTTCTCCTTCATCCAAGGAGGTAATGATACGGTGTAAAAATTATCCGCCATGAAGAATATTGTTGTACGGATTGCTCAAGTGCAAAGACCTAACCTAACATTCCTAGATTCTGCAGCGAATTTAGGATATTCATTCTTGAAATGCTTCCAAGAATTCGAGTCTAAAGGATGGCGCATTACCCCATCATCAAGTGAATTAGAATGTTATCTCATATAATTTTCAGTAGCATTAGATGTCTACAATTTATGCAATCAGAGAATAAAAGAAAAATAGTAGATCTTATGAGCTATATTAGTCTTTCGTCGCTTTTCAACATTCCAATCAAGTCTCTTATATTGAGGTTCAATGCAAAACTTACAACTAACTAATCCAGTATCTTCAACCCAATAGATCATGCAATTATTAATGCAACAACCAATCTTCTCCACTGGTAGGCTCATACCACGCAATAATTTTTTGGTGTTATAGAAGTTATCTGTCACCAAATTATTATTTGGAATTATCTCTTTCATTAACTGTGTGACTTGTTTAAATAATTTTTTAGACATGTGGTTCCACGTTTTCATGCTTATAAGTAGCTATGACAGATATTGTGAAAGCTTCTGACACCCCGACCAAAACCCCTTATATGGTGCCTCGAGCATGTCATAAAATCTTTCCACCTTAGGATTAGGGGCTCCTCCATATCATCCATATTAAAATCAGGACTTGCAGCATCCAGAACTCTTGTGTGGTACGCACCAAGTACCTCTTCATTAGCCAAAGTTATTTCCCAACCACTATTTTGGCCAGAACTATCTAGCACACTTATTTCACCGTGAAAAGTCTACACATAATAATTTGGCGTACATCCATGTTTGGATAGTGGTATTTAATTTTGGTGACATCAAGTTACATCTTGTGCAGGCCTTTTTTTAATTACAAGGACAATAAACTTTTCCCATTCATCCATAAATGTTGATTAGTTACACACTGCATGAAAGTTTCAAGTCCATCTATAAATTCACTTGTCAAAATGTTGTTCATAATTCACTTATACATCCATTGACGGTTAAATTTCATTGCATAAATCTGGTGTTTTTTTTTTTTAAAGATTAGAATACATAGTATGTTTACTAGTTAGGTACTTATGCTATATATATAAATATCACATTCACATTTTCCTCCTTATAGTGGAAAATGCACTTCTTTTCAAATAATAATCAACTGTAAGTCCAAACATGCTAGACAGGAATCAGAGAATATATAAAATGGAGACAAAGCAAAGCAAAGCCTAATGAAAATGATTACACTCAAAATTCAACTAGTAGGATGCATATTTAAGTAATTTTGGACCCAAATTCGTGTTGTATAGCCTATTACAAAAGTTATAATTATGTGATAACTCCTTACACTTAATAATGATGTTGGGCCCATATTCCATAACTCCATTAATTTAAGTGATTCACTTTCAATTGCTTTTTAGTAAAAAATAATTTAATTTATATTTCAACTTATAATAACTACTGTAGGCCGCAATCCCCTAAATGATATAAATTATGGGGCAGACTTTATATAAATTAAATGATATAATGTGTGCCGAGACAGAGATTGTATTAAACTCTATATTACTTATTGAAATAATAGAATCCCCTAAATGCAGCCTCAAGAAAGTCATACTCGATTAACTATCAGTTTCAATTAAAACTTGATGATTTTTCTCTTATTACACTTAAACAACACCATAAACATGCAACTAAATCCATCCGTATAACTACTTAATAATTTTATTATTTATAAAAAAGCAATAACAATTAAACATCAGAAGAAGAAGAGTCACCAGAACCCAGGCACACAAAACAAGAGACATGATAAGAGCATTACAGACAAACAAAGCTCAAATATACCAAATCCATATTAAGAAACTTTTACTAACAATAACACCTATACAGAAAGTTATAGGAGCCTAGAACAAATGAACTAAAATCAAGTTCTAAGATAAACAAACATCAATACATTATGTACGATATAAGTAGAACAAAAAATAGATTTGCACCACAAAAACTTCGACAAAAAATCAAGGATAAGAAATCAAATAGTTAGATTACAACTAGTGACAAAAGCAGTCGAAATTAATCAAAAAATAAATTGACATTGACTTGTTCAACTCAGTCATGGTCACTGAATAACAAGAATAACTACTTTCATCGATATATTAGGTTGTAACTGCATCATTTCTCCTTAAAAACCCCAGATCATGTTAATTAGAAAAATGAAGAACAACACAAAAAAGACCTAAATGAATACACACACACAGAGGAACATGAAATTGGTCAATGAAACAATTCTCATAACTCAATTTGGTCAATTTTTCAACAAAACCTGAATAATAATGCAACGTTCGCTAATGCAAACACCAATGTAGGTATCAACAAATAATTAATTACCGATTAGGGGAGATATGAATGAAAAACAAGAAGCGTACTGCCCCGACGGGAGCGCGACCAATCCAAGACAGCGAGGCCGACATATACGGTTGGCAAAAAAGGCAATGGGATACGGGTGGTGGCAAGGGAGACGGGCAGGAGCTTGGGGAGGATTTCTTCAATTTGAGGGAGATGTGAATGAGGGTTCGCAATTTTATTTCTCTTCTTTTATAAGATAAGTTACGGTTTATTTTAGGGTAAATAAGGCGCAATTTGAATTTCAAACTTGTAAGTAAATTATTTGTGTAAGTCATAAATACTTATTTTATATAAATAACAAATGTATACAGACTATCATGTCCTAAAATTTTAATGTTATAATATTCTTCTATATCCCTATTAATATGATTGATATATATACACACACACACACACTATTAATGTTCTTCTATTTCCCTATTAATGTTATAATATTCTTCTATTTTCCTGTAATTATTTACTTTTACGATTTTGGCCTTACTTAATAATGATTTGGACCCATATACCATAACTCCATTAATTTAAGTGATTCTCCTTCAATTTTTTTTAGTAAAAAATAATTTAGTTATATTTCAAGTTTAGGTTGAAATTCGGACGGTCTGGCTTGACCCTGCTCATCGAGCCAATTTCATATTTCAAGCTGGGCCAGACCAAAAATCGGGGGGGGGGGGGGGTGAACTCAATTTTGGGCCCCTGTTTTGATAACATAATAGCTCATCCACTAGGACAAGGAAGATCATACATCCAATGTTTTAAAATTGTTCATTCATTTATTTATTTATTTATTATGTATTTCAAAGTACTCTTTGAGATATTGCTCTATAATGCTAATTGATCATATTTGGGTGTTAATTAATAGTTAAATACTACCTCCGTTTCTTAGTTGTAGTATTTAGTTTTGTAAAATATTTATAAATCTTAATCTTTTTTTTTTTTGCCTTTTTTTTCACATTTTTTATAATGATACCTCTGCAAAATTGGAAAGTAAAATGATAGAAATGAATTTGGCATGGAACGAGAAAATGTAATTGAGAGTTTATTTGTCCATTTCATATTTTCTTAAAGTAAAACTACATCTAAAATTAACAAAGGTAGTATACAGGGATTTGGATTCTCTCCTACATAATCCTCCTACTTGCATTACTCAGTTCACATTAAAATAGTGGGTTTTTTTAATTTTTTTTTACTCTTATTTAATATTTACTATAAAATAGTAGCTTTTTCTTTCATTCATTTTTTAAGTCCTTTTTTCTATAAAATATATTTTGGTTATTTTCTCGTTAACTAATGAGGTGAAAACTTGACGTCTTCGGTTCTTCAATTACCGCAAGTAAACCCAGATGGTGGTTGCAGTTGATCGCTCTACTTTCTACCAGCTAAACCGCAAGTGAATGGTGTAGTAGCAGTTAGTGACAAGCAAGGTCGTATCCCTCAAGAACTAGTGAAAATGACCTAATCAAACTACTACAATGATCCTAGTACTAAAATATGTAGGCGGATTGATTAGATAGTTGTGGTGGCGGCAACCCTAGTTACTAAGTATTTAGACCCTAAGACAATAGTAAGAGAAACACTATTAACTAATGTCGACTAAACAAGAGATTAATTAAATTATGAGAATCAACTAATGATAATGACTATCTTAGGATATAGATTTTAGAATCAACTACTGTGCGACCATAGACAACCGCACATGTAAACACGTATACATAACCACAATTATCATGTTTTATTATTATGAGGCTTCACGATTATGCATCTTAAATCCTCTTCTAAAGCGCCTAAGGTGTGTATTATAGACAACGAACAACCATTCCGGATAAAGGGTCTATAACTCCTAAAGGAATATAAAGAATGCCCCCATAATATAACCTTACTCTTCCAGTTTCTAAGAGTCCGTTTGCTTAAGATTGGGCTTAGTAGATTTAGAGGACCGAATCCCAATAAAGCACAGTCATTAACTCCCTCAATCAGGTTTGGCCCAGCACTTCCTAGTCTTAAGCAAACGATATATTATGTCACCTGTTATTTCGCCATCAATATCCTCACCTTCCGGTATCTTGGGTATGTGATTCTAGAATACTAGGCTAGGTCATCAATCTATCATAACATCAATCTATACTAAACACATCAAATAACAATAAAGACATGCAATTATGAAATACATATAAACATTCATATTTGTAATTGAAACTTACTTTCTAACCCTAAGATATAGAACAACAACTCCATAGATAAACAAATAAAAATTACAAATTTCATAAATAACATGACGTTCGAAATATAAAATAAATACATAGTTAAAGTAGAATCAGAGTACTATAATCACCGATCGAATTCGTCGGATGAATGTATGTCCTCTTCTCCGGCTCCTTGGTAAACTGCTAACTACTATATGTGCTAACACTATGAAAACTGCTGAAAACTATGGTAAACACTCGATGTCTCACAATTCCTGTGTCTAGGTATTTATAGGAGTACACAATAGTAGGTTAATATTGGGATCAAATCAAATAAAACCCTGAAAAGGCCATCGGCTATCAAAACAACTAGCATTTTGTACGATTAAGTTGCCAGGCATGCTCTTCATCTATAAACATTCTTCACTTTTTCAGAATGTACGGCCGAGTTGCTATGCTGCTCGATCGAGCAAATGCTCTTCGTTTGCACTACGTTTAGCCCTATAAAGGTTGCAAGGCAGAGTCACTTTTCTACTCGGTCGAGCAAATATTGCTCATTTTTTCTTCTCTTTTAACTCGTCTTCTGGGCTTCTCCACTCCACCTTGGACTTATCCAAAATCTATTTTAGGCCCAATTCTTCAATTCCTTCGTTCCAAGCCTTTTTTTATCCATTTTGACTTGTGATTTCAGCATTAACTCCAAAATTACGTAGTTTTGTACTAATAACAATACAAAACCAACAAGTGAAATATGCCAAACATACGAAAAATGTGGGTTATAAAGCACTGATTTACGCAATAATGCATTATTTTAGCTATGAATATGTGCCTAAAAATTGCATAAGATATAGAGTGATCATTAATCCCTCAAACTTATATGTTATGTGTCGAGAATAACTAATAAAAGAAAATGATGAAAATTATAACATGCACAACTTTTATTATGGATCAATAGCAATGAATAATGCTTCAGGCTTTATTTTACAAAACATATACAACATATCTATATGGACATATAGTGACAAACACAATTCAACTACTCTTAAGAGTTAAATCCCTCTAAACAATGATCCTCTTCAGGTGTGTGTATCACTCTTCACTCAAGTGTATAATATGGGACGATTTCGCACAGCGAGTTGCATCATGCATAAGACCTACCATATGCTTGCATATTTTCTAACTAGCCATTGCACTTAAATGTATATAGCTTGGAATAAAAAGGTCTTTTATTTGGTTGTAATGTAGGCTCTTCGGTATAGGTGGGATAAATATATGGATAAAGTAACTTGTCTTGGACTAATTGAGTTGATCATTCTCAACTACTCTAAATAACCTCACAATTCCTACTGATACTACTCTTCGTAAAGCTACATATTTATAGCTTTCTTCACCCCTTGTACGCTACACTACCCAAATATTAGGATTAATCTTGTTAGCAATTTTTTGCTAACCTTTCTATAATGTAAAAATAGTCTTTCCTAGACTCTTTTGATTGCCTTAAGATTATTTTTTTATCGAAAATTATAGTGTAGGGGGCATAAGTGTAAGGTTTACACCCTACTTACATAGCATTCTCATTATTTTTTCAAGGCAACCAAAATTATCTAGTCCAAATTCTAACCCTTCCAAATGAAAGAAAATGTCAACACTTTATCTTGCTCACTTTTTATTTCACTCTCTCATCAACTCAAATAGTCCAAGTATTAGGAAAAGGGCTAAAATAGATTATGAGCTTGAAATTAAAGTTGTCAAGAAACACTAAGGCCCAAAATGGCTAACTTGGGAAAATATTACTTTTGGTAAGAAAAGTTTGGCTAAAGTAGACTAAAATATTCAAAGAACACCTAAGATCATTTTCCAAGCTAATATACACAAGAAAATTCAAGACAGACTCAAGGCAAGTTCTATAAATACAATATGATATGATCACCAAAACATACAAGAAAAAACAAGTATTACTCCAAAATTTGCAGTTTTCAGTTATGACTCAAATCTCACGTCTTTTCTATCATTGTCTAAAGAAACCAACTTTAATTTTGTATCCCTATGTCTGTATATGTCCTACCAAATGTATATTACAATTTTATTTGAAAATCGGCTCCTCATGAGCTCGTCACCATGATCCTTTTATTGTGCTGTCAGAGTTACTAGCTTCACGCCTCTTTCGACTCTCTAATCCTAATAAAATTAACCGTGAAAATAATAAGTAAACCTAATAATGCAATCTATATGTAAAAATGCAATAAAATCTAAAAAGATACTAACTATTACATGCCCAAATTTTATATAATTCAAATTTCAATAACTTAAACTATTCTATTATAGGCCGAATAATTAGTTAGGAAATATTACATCCTAAAAAAAAAAGCAAATAAAACGAAGAAAAAGGGATAGAAGAAAAACAAAAAAATAACTTGTTGTGTGAACAAGTTTATGGGACAAGTGGTACACTGTGAGTGGACTTACAGAGCAAAAAAAAAAATAAAAAAAAATAGCTAAGGTTGAGGAGGAGGTGATGGCCCCGTCAATCGCCCCAAAGCAACATCATGCCCCACTGGTGCTAGAGGCTCCTCGTCCTTCATAGGCTTGAACTTAGCCTGCGATGGTAGTGCATGGTGGATGATGTTGAGTGCCTAATGCCTGGGGGTGTCCATCAGCAAGTTCTTCTCATTTCCCAGAGGTGAGAGGGTAGTCAGAGGAGTGTTGGATAATCGGAACCAATCTTCATATTGTTGTATGAAGAGGATCTCGATCCCATTTACCTCAACAATGCCCATGATCTGGAGATCTCACAGTGTGAGCTCCCGAGATCCTGGTATGGGCTCCCAGCCATCGAGTAGGTGTGGTGAAGCCACCTCGGATGGTCTGATCTATCTGGCGCTTGATCACTCTCCCAAAAGTGACTACGACATATCGTGCTCCATCAACCTTCTTGCCTCACAGCTTGTTCTCTATCACATTAATTTTCTCATTGAGGACTAACCTTTTTTCCTATCGCCCAAACATCGTTAACGCTAATATTACATGCACGTAACGAAGTACTGGACTATGGATAGTAGATGACTTGTCCCAAACATCGTTAGAGATGGAAATCTTGTCCCAAATTTCGATTGCAGGGAAAGCTGCCCTGTAGACCCCATTATAGGGAACCGAAATCAGTCTGTCAACTGTCCTATATTTAGGCTATAAGGATCGTTCCTTAGCCAAAAGGTGATGTGGTCTTGTATGTTGTTGACCCTCTGAAGGTTGTCAGTGCATAGGGACTCCACCATCAGAGGGAGTGAAGTCTCCTAGTCCATAACTAAGAAGAAGTCTCAGTTGATCCTTTCGAACATGTCATCCACATCTCCCTCAATGCTTAGCTGCTAAGTCGGTGGCGTTGCGGCATATCTAGTTAGGAAAACCTTCTACTAGACTAACTTGGCCTAGATAGCCCTCTCAGCTGCAGACAACTGATTGTCGTATCGCTCAGGCTCATCGTGTCCACACTCATGGATTACTAGAGCTTTACTACGGCCATTCTTCTTCTTGGGGGCATTTTCTTCATTTCAAAATTTCAGATGTAAGTATAATTAAGAATGACAACCTTTGTATTATTATCAACTAAGTCATCGGCCAAATAATAAATTCTCAAATAATAACTATACTACGCATCCCCAATTTCATACCATAAGTCATAGACAAATCAAAATAACTATTGGCAGAGAAATAAAAATTTCAATTATCAAAATCATACCTAAGCTTTGCTAGTCAAAGCCATCAACTATCAATTCTAAAAAAAAAAAAAAAAAAGTGAAATTAATAATTCTAAGAGGTCCAATTACGAAATTGAGATTAAATTAATCACCAATGCACAAGAGACATATATTATAGACATACTTTCAATAAATAGACTATATGTAACTCACATATGCATATATGCTAATAGTCACATTCAAACACACCATATTCTAAAACATCTAACAATAATATTTATATGGCAAATTAAATGTACATAGAAAGAGTAGGAAGCATACCTTAGTAGTCTGAAAGTGTACTTAAGAACTTAATAACCTCGAATGACTAAAAGTTAACCAAATCAATGGAATCGGTTAAAATGCTATACTCGGGACGGGGTGATCTAACGATGTTTTTAATTTAAAGTGAATGTGTGTGAGTTGGGAGAAATTTGAATACAAATGGGGTATAAAACCTAAGGTTTCAAAGGAATTCGAAATGAAAATGGGAAGAATGAGGCTCCCTGAAACTTAAACATCGCGTTTAAGTTAGGGTTGAATATCGGCAAGTAGGTAGATAGAGTTAGTAGAACTACTTCGTGCAAACATAAAAATGGCATTTTGGTCGACCGAGTTGCTAAGCCACTTGGTCATGCAAACATGTCAGGCCTACTTGGCTTTAGTACGCAAGCATTTGCTCAACTGAGGTGCTAAGCTACTCGGTCGTGCATATTCTAGAGAATATTCCCAACTTTTATGTTTCGTTCCTTCTTCCATGCTACGAATTTGTCCATTCTTTGACCCTAGCACTTGGGTCGCTGTCCTTGTCCTTCTACCTACTTTTCAATTACTTAAAACAAAAAAATATCAGAAATAGATAAAATGCATGAAAAAAATTTAGTAGATTGCGCTCCATTGAGTGCTATGTTTTACGTCTATAGCTAGACGTGTTACCAAATTTTTCAGAATAGTCAACATTGGATGACTGATGCCTGAACCCAAGCTCCATTACCAATCTTATTCGAAGGTGTCTTCTCATCCAATTTTTCTCCTCTTTCCTTTCTCTTTCACTCCTTGATCACATAGTCGTCGGACCCTAAAAATGGCTTCTTTGGCGGCTCACATTCCCCAACGCACATGGGTGGCCATTCATTCATGAGCCACTATACTGTAACATTAGATGCATTCATCAAGGCTTTATTCGACAATGGGAAGTATGGGTCATTAAATCTTTAGGTTGAACCTTTCGGTCCGGTCGACCCTTAGAAAGTGCTTACCCATTATTTGCGTGATACTAAGAAACTGAGGCTCCCATTCATCCCACTCAGAAAGATTGGTCCCTAGCCCAAGTGCTATTGGCGTTAGCATGCCCCCAATTGCTAACCCCCAATCTTTATCCTGCCCATTTCTTTCTTTGATGTTACGTCTAACTGGTCAATCAGGTGCGCACCAAGGTTGCAAGGCTCGACCTTTCCCATACACATGATGAATAACTCGTTGTTGCTCGCCTTGACAATATGATTTCGGTTACATACAGTGTGGGCAAGGACGCACTATATATATCGGAACACTAGGTTCTGAATCTCAAAATAAATGTCCTCTCTCTCGTCGTAGTCCATCACTTCGTCTGTGATGTTCACTGATCCAGCCCAAATTTTTTGTGTCATATTCGGGAGGCTCAATGTAAGCCCCCAAGCACTTCACTCCATAGATGTCATCTAGATCAGTTTCTGTTAGTTCGTAGTCAGATTATTGAACCTGGACCTTGAACTTGTCTCGAAAAGTGCTCTAAACCATAACGATTCTAACACCCTTCTCAAACCGCAAGCATATGGCTTGTGACAGATATAGTATATAATATTATCAAACCACGAAGATGATACTCTCTACAAGACCTAAGGTCAACAAATTTAGCTAAGTTAAGCTAATGGGAAAGATGGAATTTGGAGATATATATATATATATATATATATATATATATATATATAAGGTACTCTAGACTAGAAATGAGGTTTCTAAGTCATAGGTTTTACATAAAACCTAGGATTAAGATCTTGCAATTACTAATTAACCTAAGAGTTGTGATGGAAGGTCATGTTCCAAATTAGAAGTCCAAGTGGGCAAACAAAAGGGATTAACAAATCAACCAATTACAAAATAATTACTCTAATCCCAATTACTGGAGACCAGTAATGGAATTACTAAGCCAAAGCAAGAAAATTAGTTAAGCAATCCAATTAATTCATTAATCCCAACCCAAGTGTACTTTGCCTAAGGTGTGAGGCCTTAGGACATCCATCGAGATCGAATTAATGATTCGGGTTCTCCTGTCGTCCCCCATGGGCTCATCGAGGAGAACCAATATATCCTAGATTTAGCTACGCCTACAATGTAAACCATACTGTTCTACAATATCGATTTCAATCACATTTCCCCAAAAATTAACAAAGTAATCAATAAGAACTCAAAACCCTAGGGGTGGGCTACCCCCAACCCTAGAAATCACAATATCACTACTCACAAGCCATAAATATCATTCTAAACCACAACAAATACACCAACCAAGCATTCAATGAATAAGAAAGAGAAAAAATAAATGTTAACTACAGCGACCCCACCAAAGTATCAACATTTTTGCACATAAACCACTAAACCTTTTTCCTTGGCATCGATATATATAAACTATACTGGTTTGGTAGATAAACCACCAAACTTATTTTTCGTCTATTTTTCGCTGGAATTTCGAATGTAACTTGCGCATGAAAACTTTTAAGGGCTTTCTATTATCCAAAAAATATTTTTAGTAGGTAGAGGAGCTGCTCATCTTCAACAATAGAGGTTCTAAATTTCGGGGGGGAGAACCATTGGTGATTCAAAGAAATTTTTAGGAAAAATAAAGGTGTAAGGGAATTTTACACTTTTGCGTAGTAAAAATGCTTCTTGGAAAAAAAAGGCTCTTAATAGTTTATCCCATGCAAATTACGTGCCGAATTCTAACGAAAAATGGTCGAAAATAAGTTTAGTGGCATATTTGTCAAACCCGTATATTTTGTATGTATCAATGCCAAGAAACAATTAGTGGTTTATGTGCAAAAACGCTAATAATTTGGTGAGATTTCTAAATCCTAATAAATAAAGGAGAGAGAAAACTTAGTCTTGTATTAAAATAGCAAGGAAATCTTAAAGTCTTGATCTTAGTCATCTTCTACCAATTAAATTGGCAAAAGCCCCTAAATGCCTCGATGTCTTCAAAACCTCATGTAGGATTCTCAAGAACAAGAAGAAGAATCCTAGTTTTTTACTAGAGAAATCCATAGTGAGAGAGTAATTAGGATGTGTAACTCTGACAAATGATAAGTGATACATGAGTTGCAGGTGGGGAATTCTAATAAGGGAGAAGATTCCTACACCGAACCTTAGAAATTCTACATAAAATCCACCATTAGTTAGAGTAAAAGGGTCAAAATACAACTTAAGTATGCTTGGCCTCCTTAAATGTTAAGTCGGACCCCGAATGCACTCGACTCATTCTTCTCGAAAATTCTGAGGCTGCCTCATCCAGAATCAGCTCTCAACCCCAAATACAAAGTTGTAGATCTTCGTCTCCTCTACGTGTAACATCTTAAATCGCCTCAATTGGACTTCGGACGAGGGAGATATGGTTGAAGAACAAACACACAACGGTCGACCAAGACTTGAACGAACCGCGCGGCCGGTACCGCCGCTGGTAGAATCATCCTGTAGAACTACCGAGGCCGGTACTACCACCGGCAAGGCCTCCAAATGTTCTGCATCGAGCATCGGGTGTGCGACGTTCTCCCCCTTTGCGTAATCTTCCTCCATTGTATTTTCAAAGCTCTTGCTCTCATTTTTTCAACCCGACCATAACTTTCATCTGGGACTCGATGATCTTCAAATCTGGCTAAGCTCAGACATGATTCAAGCTTGTTTTGGCATTGATATGCGGGCCAGAGTGAGGACATGTGTGTAATAGGCCCTCCTTAGTTCCTGTATTTTCCTATCCTTCGAAACATAACTAAAAAACACAAAAAAAGTGCATCAAATTATATCAAAAAGAATTTCTTAACCCAAAATACAATAAAGCATGAAATTAGACCTAAACATATAAAACACTCGTAATTCTGAAATAAATTTGAACGTAGATAATACGAAAGACATGAGTATTTCAACATTCATCATCCCACAAACTTAAGCTTTGCTCATGCTCGAGCAAATTAAACAATAACACAGATAAGAAAACAAGTTCGGAGAGGAACTTTTTGATTCACCACACTTGCCTTCATCAATTTGTTTCAAGGGATTTGATAAACAAGCAAAGAGATAGAGAGACATCAAACTTAGGAAAATAAGTGGTATTTTCATTTCACTTCACCCTATGCTATGCACTAAAGACTCTTCACTCCAACCCCAAAACGTGCTTATGTGGGTGACTTTGGACGAATCGCTATTTTTCGAAATTCTTGATCATCGGTGATTTGACTCGGTTCTTTTTTAAGAAGATGACATACACTCACCCAGTATAGGTGATGCGGCTCTATTCTTCCTCGAGCTAATTGATTTTTATTTTTATCTCCTAATTACTCCTTTTTTTCACCGAGCCAGGTCCAAAATAAAAAGAAGTTATATTCTAGTTTTTATTCTCTTAAGATCACATCACAATACTCTTTTCGAGTTACATAGAATTTTCAATTATCACAATACTCGATTTCTTTCTTGAGTTTTATTATTTTCCCCCCCTACGTTTTATAAGACGTGTATTTTTTTGCTTACAAGCTCAAGTCAATCATTGGAGTATACAAATGTTAACTCGAATTTATCAACAAGGAAATGCAAATGACTTCGTCCGGTGATTGTTTCCAAACTCTTTTAGTCAAGTTCTTTTTCCCTAAATGATCAACATGATTATAATTTATCAATTTCAACCTATGTCTTGCAAAATATTAAAATCCAAATTCCTCCAATTTTACCGAAACATTAAAATTCCATTTTTATCCAGTTTTTCATAAATTCATCCCTAGGATTAGCATAAGATTATTCTAAATCATTACTTAAGCATTTTTAATAATTTTTGCACAAAATCAACATGCAATTACATCAACATTTTAGCAAAACATATCTAATCCTAATTTCACCAAAATTTCACATAATTAACATAATCCACCCTGATTCAACATCAAACATGCTTGCTCACATAAACCAAAACTCACTTGCAAGCTTCAAATTAACATGTAATACCACAATTAACATTTCAAAATGACCATAAGCATATCTAATTGTTAACAACATAAAAGTCACATGCAAGACATGTAATTAAACATGAAGACCACCATAACCTAACCTAGGTGCATGCATGTGCAATTATACTAATGTGTGTGAGTTTAGTGTACAAAATACATAATGAAAACAATAAACTTCCTTGCGATCCTCGAAATTATACAGAACATCAAATAAACTAAACTAAATCTATCATATACCTCTAATGATGTTTGGACTTGGAAATAGAGGTGATATTAAACCCGAAGATGTCCAGTGGTTATTCCTTGAGCTCCAACTGAATGCTCAAAGACTTGGAGGAAGATGAAGGTGGGGTGGTGATAATGGAGGTGTTTGCCGAAGGGGTAAGGAAGGAGGAATAAGAAGATGATCCCTTCCTTGCTTAGTGAGGAAAAAAGATAGAGCTAGAGAGAGTTGAAGATGTGAGATGTGTGTGAGTGATGATGCTTCGACTAAGTATGTAGGAGGAGATGAATGATAGTAAGTGGCTATACTATTCATTATACCTAGGTGTCCAAAAAGGACTCTTGCATGCACTACAAGAAAACTGCCAAATTCCAACGGAAAGAAATCAACGGCATAAAAACTGTTGGAATTTTGAAAAATTCCAACGGTAATTCCAACGGCATATAAGCCCTTGGAATTTTTTCAAAATTCCAACAGCAAAAGTCCGTTGGAATAGCTGTTGGAAAAAAATTCCAACGGCAGAAGTCGTTGGAATAACTGTTGGAAAAAAAATTCCAACGGTAAAAGGCTCCGTTGGAATTACCGTTGGAATCATTTTTCCGTTGGAATTTAATTGTTGGAACAAAAAAATTCCAACAGCCACTTTTCCAACGGCATAAAAACCGTTGGAATTTCTGTTAGAATTGAAATTCCAACAAAAATTTACCATATTCCAAAGGTCTTTTGTAAATTACCATTGGAATTTTAATTCCAACGGCAATTCCAACGGTCTTTATGCCGTTGGAAAAGTGTTTGTTGGAATTTTTTTGTTCCAACAATTAAATTTCAACGGAAAAATGATTCCGACGGTAATTCCAACAGATCCTTTTACCGTTGGAATTTTTTTTCCAACAGTTATTCCAACGGCTTCTGCCGTTGGAATTTTTTTCCAACGGTAATTCCAACGGACTTTTGCTGTTGGAATTTTTTTCAAAATTCCAACGGCTCATTTGCCGTTGGAATTACCATTGGAATTTTTAAAAATTCCAACAGTTTTTATGCCGTTGGAATTTGGCAGTTTTTTTGTAGTGATAGTGGTGGCGGCGAAAGAGGTGTGATGAGGTGGAGGTGAGGTGGTGCTTGAAGAGGGTGTCAAGTGGTGGTTAGAATAGAGAGGGGCACTCACAACTCTTAAGGCCTAAGGTGATGGATGCTAAGGGGGTGTTTGTTTTGGCTTTTAGAAGGTTAAGGAGGTGTGAGTTTATTTGTGACAGAAGTGTTCTGTTACAAAAACCCTTGTCACTAAACCGATAATGACAGATTTTTCATTCCGTCACTAGTTTAGTGACAGAAATTCTGTCACAATTCTAAAAAAAAACCGTCATAAAGTTGTGACGGAATATTTCCGTCACTATATAACAACGGCTGAAATTCCGTCACTAGTCCGTCGATACATGATTAATGACGGAATATTTCCGTCACAAATTAATGACGGAATTTTTCCGTCACTATCTTGCTTATATTAGTAACGGAATTTTTCCGTCACAAAAATAAATCCGTCACTATTCCGTCACTATATTGTCTCAATTTTTTATTCTTTATTATATTTATATTTCATAGGAAGACTTGTAATATCAAAATGGTACAATTTAAAGAATCCCATTATGACAAAAAGAATAGGAAAAAAGAAATTAATTTGGAAAAAAATAAATCATTATTTAACATATCATAATTTTAACAATACGTATTACAAATGTATAATTACATAAAAATAATATTATAGAGCTCTAATTACAAAGTGCATACCTAACTATATACAAAATAATGATTTCAAAGTCTTCTTCAGATTGTCAGCCTCTTTTTCAAGACATCGAATGAGTGAGATCTCTTCCCTCAACTTTTATCCTTCGCCAAATTCCCTATCAAAACAATTTTCTAGCTAGTAAATACCCCACTACGCAAAATAATGGCAATCTGCAATATTGAATAAACTCTGCAAATCATTAGTCCTATGCTTGTTTATGAATCTGTCCAAGAATGGAATCATCTAAGTTAAATAAACTTCTTAATTTAATTTTTTAAAATAAAAAGATAATTTGATAATATCATATCACTTTTACCATATTTTATTGCAAGAAAGACATTACATCTAAAATTTATGCATTCGGATTTTCCACTCTTTTCATTTCATAGTGGTCTTTTGGAGACAATAATTCCATGATTTCCAGAAACATATATTCCATGATTTACTATATTTTCATCTGTATAATATTCCTATTCTTTTGTCCATGATAATGGTCTTGTCATTCAAACTGGACCCTCCATCTACGGAAAACATACCTTACTAGTAATACCAAACTTCTTGTTTGACATACTATAAAGAAGAAATCAATAACAATTTTGACACCACACCACAAGAAAATCAATAAGATTTGGAATACTTACCTCAGCGTTGCCACGTTTTATCAATTGTAGCTATCAAAAAATATTTGCAAGAAAAGAACCACTTCTTATCATGCATCAGATTTATACATAACCCAGAGTGCATTACATATGTCCTGCAAACAGAGGAGGAGAAAGTGTGAAGACGTATGCTGCAAAAGTATAAGACCTGTTATATTTAATCGAAGACGAGTTTTGTTACTCTCGCTCTCTTGTTGGCAGAGATGGCCTCAAAATTTGATGGTTATTGGCTTAACTAAGAACACAAAGTTTCACAATACACCACAGATTCTGATCTTCGCAGTTAGTATAAGTAGATCAATCTTAAATCCTATTGGTGCAATGATCCGTCACATTTTCATCTTAAACTGTACTAAAAGTAGAGAAATACCCGGTCAAAATGAGATTCACCTCATTGGGATTCCAATCAACACAATGAAGGTCAGCATTGTGAGCTTTTTCAACCTGTCAAAAAATAGCCATAAGGATAGATCTATTTCTGCCTCAAAACCCACACACACACACACACAAAAAAAAAAAAAAAAACAAAAAAAAAAAGACATCAGTGATGAAAAAGCAAAGAACCAAATAACAGGGAATTGTTTATAAATTAGTGTAATTGTAGGTTACCTAATTAATGACGTGTGATGCTCTGGTTCGCTCTTCACAGGACCAAAGAAAGGGTTACAGGGCTCGCAATTCAGTTCTGAGATTAGAAGTATCTAAGATGACGATGCATATCAGGCCCATTAGGGGTTACTCTTACATGCCAATCATTGAATATTTCGTTCTTATGACTACTTAGGTACTAGGTAACTTTCTCTATTCGAGTTATGAAAGAAATTCAATCATGTGAAAACCTTTGCTCTAATTTAAATGGTACTTATTCATATGTTACTCGGTGTAAGAAGTGAATGCCACGAGAAAACAGCACAAGCAGATATAATATGCTAAAACTCAAAGAAATTGTGCAAGAATACAGATGAAAAATTAGAGAATGAGCAAATAAGCAAAATTAGGGCAACTCACCAAATCAGAGAGCTGTGAGCAATGTAGTATTTCTTTCGGTGAATAATCAACTATTTTCATTTGTCGTTGCCATCGGAACTGTCAAGCGCCTCCTAGTCAATGAACGAGTGAGATTTTGGTGACTCAACAAAATTAAGGGACATTGATCGATAGTCGAGCATTAACCTCGAAGCCTGCCGGTGGAAAACCGTACGTCGTCGGTGGATATGCACAACCGGAGGATATCCAACGAGGAGCTGCAACTGAGAATGAGGCCATTAACGGCGAGAGAATACAATTAAACATAGCCTAATGCTGTAGATTGAGAGAATAATTAGCGACAGCTAGGGTGTTCACATTTCTAATTCAATGTTTGTTTCCAGAAAGCACAAAGATTCAAATCAAATAACATATTCAAATGAAATTAGGGCTATGATCAGACCTCTTTGAATTCGATGGTGGAGTTTTCAAACTGAAATCGAATCTCTTCTTTTGATTAGACCGTCAATCGTGGGAATTAGACGATGACGCTTGCAATCTAAAGCACCTCTTAATCCCAACCCTCGTGTATGTGCTGTCGATCGAGGTAATCTTGACGATAAAACTTGCAATCAAAAGCGTCTTCATCCCAACAGGCGTCTGTGTTTGCGAGGGAGAGTCCAAGCATGTGTGTACGAGTGAGAGAGATGTGCGTGAAGGAGAGAGAGGGAGGAAAAGATGAATGGTGCAAATGAAAAAGAGAGAAAAAAGTGAAATGGAAAGAGGAATACACTCTCCAGTGAATTTAGGGAAATCTGAAAGTAAAACAACTTAATATATACAAAACCAGTAAAGGATTCTCGACATAACAATAGGTGTCTCAAGTGGTAAGGGACTTGTTTCCTGTCCACCAGGTCAGGGGATCGATGCTGTCGCATGACACTCATAAATTTTTTATGTATTGGAGGCAGGTCTAATACGACGTCGTTTGAGTAGTGACGGAAATTTCCGTCATTAGTTAATGACGGTCAATTCCGTCACTAAATAAGCATCATTTACATGGGCAATAAGTAATGATGGAATATTTCCGTCACTACATAGCAATGGTTAAAATTCCGTCACTAATCCGTCAATACATGACTAATGACGAAATATTTTCCGTCACTACATAGCAACGGAAAAAATTCCGTCACTGATCCGTCAATACAAGACTAATGACGGAATATTTTCTGTCACTACATAGCAACGGTTAAAATTCCGTCACTAATTCGTCAATACAAGATTAATGACGGAATGTTTTCTGTCACTACATAGCAACGGTTAAAATTCCGTCACTAATCCGTCAATACAAGATTAATGACGGAATATTTTCCGTCACTAAATAGCAACGGCTAAAATACTGTCACTAATCCGTCGATACATGATTAATGACGGAATATTTCCGTCACAATCTTAAAATATTTTATTCCCACATTTTTAGCGCCCTTTGTTACTACGGTTTAATGACGGATTTTTTTCCGTCTCTAAATTCCGTCATGATTCCGTCACTAAGTCGATGCTAATAATCAAACACTCTTGTAGTCTCTATCCGTGACTATTCCGTCACTAGTCCGTAATTAGATTGTGACGGAAATTGTCCGTCACTAAAATCAGTCACTATTAATAATATTTCTTGTAGTGGTTGTTAATTTAGGTCAATTTTTAATAGGTTTTGGTATAGTAGCTCTATAAAAATGCTACGTTAAAATTCTTACGTCGAAATCATATTCTAAGTTCGTTAATTTGTACACTAATCTTCAAATTGTACAATATATCATAGTCAAAGTATTTCCTAAAACAACTTATAATCCAAAAATAGCACCTATAATCTACGTATTAGGTTACGAGGCTAAAGTTCTAATAATTCAAGCCTAATCATTTCAAATATTTATTCGAATCGCATTGAGGTGCTAAGGTAGTCCAATTTATAAAATAAAGCGACTTAAGCGTGCCTAGAATGATAATACAGATCTTGTTCTATCATAACCTAATGTTTCGAATTTTTAATGGTACAAGTCATTCAAAATTGATCATTTGGTTCCTAATGGGATTTGAACCCAATACCCCATCCCTTCCCAAAATTTTCAACATTTTAATTCAATAGATAATAAATCTTACGTAAGTGACAAGGTACAACCGTTCAAGATACAAGCACAAACATAGATTCTTAAATTTAATCAAGGTACAAGTCTATCTCCAAGGTACAACCATATAGATATGTATATTCCAATTTATGAAATGCACATTATAACAAACATATACTTATGCAAATTATTATCTGAATTCAAAGAATATATAAACATTTAAGCAAGTAATTCAAATATTGATCACATAATTCGAAACATAATTAAGTAATTAAACAAGTAATTTCATTATTATTTATTAAGTTGAGTAAATCCTTGGTCATTTTATGTGTCTTTCATTAGATAAAGTTATTCGCTTATCCAATTTATTAACTTTTATTACTTTTTATTCTTTATCGTATTCCACACTAATGGCTGGTACGTACAGATGTTCTTGCGCACTTAAGCAAACATAAACGACACAAGCTTAAGATATGAAATGACACATATGTTCATATTAACTAGCTAAATGACATGCAATGACAGTTAACATATTAATAAAATGTGATATGCATGCTTAAACGTACTTTAAGGTGTTACATAGTAAGTTGGCACAAAGTGTAAATTTTCGAAAAATAAATAAAGCATATATATGCCTAGACTACTTACGACTAAAACCCTACAAGATCTAATTAGCACCTGAAACCTAGTACATGACAACGACACAAAAAACTTGATCGCTCTAATTTCAACCAGATAAATCGTAAGAGAACAATGTAGTAACAACTAGTAGCAAGCAAGGTCGTATCCCACAAGTACTAGTAGAGATGATCTAACCACATTGTTACTATGATCCTAGCACTAAAGTATCTAAGCGGATTGATTATCAGATTGGTGTGGTGGTTACACTACTTACTGATTGTGTAGACCCTAAGACAATAATAAGAGAATAATTAATAATTAAATAATGTCAAATATCAAGTAAATAATTAACGAGACTTAAGCAAAGATAAAAGCTATCTTAGGAACCGTGAAACCATAGACAACCACACACACACACACACACATATATATATCCATAATTAACAAGTTCTATTGTTTTGAGGCTTCACAATTATGTATCTTAAACTTCCTTCTGGAGCGCCTTAGTTGTGGATTATAGACTATTAGATAACCTTTCATCCCTTGTTGAAGTGCCTATAACTTCTAAAAGAACCTAGGAAATACCCCCATAATATATCCTTAGCCTTCTAGTGCCTCAGTATATATATTATGTTGTGTGTTGTTTGACTATCAATACCCTTACCTTTCGGTATCTTGGGTATGCGATTCTAGAGTGCTAGACTAGGTGATCAGTCTACCCTAACAACAACCAATTCCCAACACAACAAATAACAATAGAAACATGCAATTATGGATCATATATAAACATTCACATTCGTAATTAAAACCTACTTTCTTACCCTAAGATATAAACCAACTACTCTATGCACAATTTAGCGAAAAAATAAAAATAAATTTTAAATAAACTTATGTTCAAAACAATAACAATGAAGAAAATAAAGTAGAGTTGGAATACAGTATAGTGAGTCTATCCCCTTCCCTTTCGCCCACCCCCCCCCCCTTTTGATTGTGGGGGGGGGGGGGGGGGGTACTTCGTAGACGGCATATGAATCTCCTTCTTCTTCCGGGCTCCTATGCAAGCTCTAACTATGAAATTGCTGCTAAAACTAATGCTAGAATATAATACTGTGATAAAACTATCTCTTAAGGCTGATAATAGACCAAGATATTTATAGGAGTACACAACAATAAGTTAAAGTGGGGATCAAATCGGATAAACCTTTCAAAATGCGTCAAGCCATCAGAAAATACGGCATTTTACACGGCCAAGTTGTATGGCTACTAGATCAAGCAAATGCTCTTCGTTTGATCATCTTCAACACAAATGTTGGTTGCAAGACCGAGTAGCCATGTAAATGCTACTTGTTTGGACCACTTTTCCCGTTGTAACGATTTGCACGACCGAGTCATAAATGAACTCAATCGAGGAAATGTTTCTTGATATTCTTTTTAGCGCATCTTTTGGGCTTCTCCAACTCCATCTCGGGCATATCCAAAGTCTATTTTGAGCCCAATTCTTTATTTTCTTCCTTCCAAGCTTTCCTTTTATCTGTTTGGACTTGAGATTTCACCATTAACTCAAAAAGATGTGTTGTTTTGTACTAAAAATACTACAAAACCAAAAAATAAGTTGAATCCGCCCAAACATACAAAAACATGGGTTACGAAGTACTAAATACGCAATAATGCACTATTTTTACTATAAATATGTGCTTAAAAATCACGTAAAATATGGAGTGATCAAGGGGCCTCCAAAAATGTTTAGTTCTCAAAATAGCTTCAATTACCACTTTCCCGAATAATAGTCTTAAAATAAAAAAGCTACTAACATTACTAGACATTGAAAGGCCGAACAGACTAGACAAAACTAAAAAGGGAGCCTACTACATGTATTTATAAATATTACAAAAAACCCTACACCTATAGACTTGGAATTTGAAAGGATACAGATGAACGGTAGGTGCGAGCGAGCTTCCTGCGAGGTCATGCATCCATTGGTGAAGGTTGAAGGGGCAGTCTGCTGATGGTGAAAGTGTGATAAGTTAATCATGGAAGCTGGGGATAGCGAGGGATAACTTGTGACAACCTTCCCCACTTGAGATGGCGATGTATCCGGCCCAGTGAGGTCAGATAAGCATCAATGGGAGGTTGGAACGCCATACAGTTTGTCGTTCACTCCCTGTAGCTTCTTGAATGCTGCAACCTAGCCACTTCACGAAGTGCTCCCTATGAATTTTCACCCTCTTACCTGTATCTCGGTGAAAATGAATGGCTTATGCTGCCCGTTTTTCTATGTTACACGACAATGTCATTTGTGGGAGGCGTAGCAAGTTGCGGGTGGCACCTTCTATATCATCCTGATATTGCTTAAGCTGGCTGACATGAAGAACATTGTGGATTCACCAACAAGGAGGCAACTCTAGCAGGTAGGCTATCTTCCATATTCTTTGAAAGATCAACAAAGGTCCGATGTATTTCTGCATTAAACAAGGATCTCTGGGTCGTGATGATTTGCATAGCCTTTGATCCGAGAATTTTATCAATACCTTATACCCAACATCTTTTTAAGATCCACATCCTTCTTCATCCACTTATGAGCTTTCTCGAGGCAACTGCAGGCAAGATCAAAATTCTACTTCCATTCAGAGTATGATGCACTGAAGAAACGCTAGCACCAGGCGGGGCATCAATCGTGACTGGGAGTAGGGACTGCTGCCTGGTACATATCTCAAAATGGCTACTAGTGATGCTAGAGCACTTTTAAGTAGGATTGTGCAGAACATGGAGACTATTTATCATTTGGATTATTTCTAAATGAAATTGAACCGATTATTTTTTGTATGGATAGGATATTTCTCAATTTTTCGAACCAAAAAACTTATTGAATTGTACCGAGCCGTATCGAATTGTACTAGATCGAATAATCGAATAAAAATACAATTTATAAATTATAAAATATATTATACCTAAAGAATTAATTTAAATAAGAATTAAAATTAAATAATCCATAATTTTGTAGTTAGTTATGTTTAACATTAATAATTGAATGAACCTCTTATTTAGTTATTATGTGATTTTAAAACACAAGTTAGTGAATTGAAAACAAATTTGATGTAATAAATTATTTATTTTTGTTAGATATCAATATATTTTGTTCAAATATAATTTATTATTCAAAATATAAAAAATCTCCAGTTATCTGAATTGAACCAAACTGAATTGAATCATTTCGTTAGATCCGAAATTTTGAACCAAGTTGTCCCCAAAAAAATAATAATCGTATCGTACCATCTCGATTTTTGAATTGGTTTTGTATACTCATTTTTTAAAATAATTGAGGCTTGGTATGAATCCAGAGATTTATAAATCTCCGATCCATACTGAACCATGCACAATCCTACTTTTGAGCACTAAAGCAAAACTCAGCAACATCCAAAAACTTCACCAAGTCCTTCTAATTAGCACTTACGAAGTGCCGAAGATACTCCTCCAGCATCGTATTGATGCGCTCCGCCTGCCAGTCGGACTGTGGAAGGTAGCTTGAGCTCATATTCAGATTAGAGTCGAGTAATTGAAAGAGCTTGATCCAGAATTTTGCAATAAATCGGGAGTCTTAATCACTGACGATGTCCCTCAGCAAGCCCCAATTTTTTACAATATGGGTAAAGAAGAGTTGAGCAGTATGTTCCATGTATGCTTTTAGGGGCCGCCATGAAAGTTGCATACTTAAAAAATAAGTCTACCACAACTAATGTTGTCATAATCTGTCCGCACCGGTCGGTTCAACCGGGAACTAGATGGTAGACCGGTCCAGACAAGGGAATAAAATCAGGAATATGGTTAAATCCGGAAATCAGACAGAACTGATAAGAACCGGTTAAACTGGTCAAGACCCTTCACAAAAAATCGGGAACCAATTCTATGAGGAAGAAAAAAAGGAAAAAAAAAGGGGAAACAAAAAAGAAAGGTAAGAAATCGTGTTAATCTTCATTGTAGATGTTAGTTCAATATCATCAAGTGTTCATGGAATGTAGTAGAGGTTTTGAGGATTCCAGAATCGGTTTTGGAATGCAGAGAACCGGGTCAGAGAACCGGATTTTAACCAGATCAGTAAAAGAGGTTAGAATGGGAACCGGGTTCAAGTTTGTTATAACTGCCGTTTGCAACAGTTCTAAACCGTTGCATGAGAAACCGTTGTAGAAAGCCCGCGGCAGCAGTTTTGAGTTCTTGAGTCAAAATTGGTTACAACTTCCTCAACTCTCTGATTCGAGCTCCGGCATTTATATACATTGTAAACACTTGAAGTTACGATCTGATGAACGTATCTTTCCCTCTGTAAACACTACTCATTCAAGAGAATTAGAATGCTAGGGTTTTATGCTCAATTCAAGCTGTGAATTGGGGTTTCTGGTTTTCTGGATGTTTTCTTGTAATTGATTGATTAGTGGAGTAAATTGAGGTGTATAGAACCTCCGTGGATGTAGATCACATTGATCGAACCACGTAAAAATCTTGTGTTCATCATTTTTCTTTCATGTTCTTAGTTCGGTTGCAAGTGGCCGAGTTCTTGGTTGTTTTTCATTCAATACTGGTTTGAGTGTTGTTTGTGTGTGAGAGTGACTTGATCATAACAAGTGGCGCCGTCTGTGGGAAGCATCCTCACGCAACAAGAAGATAAAGATGTCAGGAATGAAGATGGATTTGGACAAATTCTCAGAGAGGAATGACTTCTATCTTTGGAAGATCAAGATGTAGGCTATTCTGGTTCAAAACGGGCTGGTAGGTGCTCTCAAGCCTCAACATGAATGGATAGAGACAGAGAAGCCTAAATATGCAGAAATGGACCAAAAGGCTTTGAGTTTGATCATCCTGTGTCTAGGAGATAAGCCATTGAGGGAAGTTTCAAGGTGCTCAACTGCAATAGAGGCTTGGACCAAACTGGAGGATCTATATCAGTCCAAGTCTGTATCAAATAAGTTTCTCAAACAGAGATTACTGGCTTTAAAAATTGTGGAAGAAAAAGGCATTTCTGATTAATTAGATGATTTTTCAAAACTTCTTGATGAGCTGGAAGATCTTGGAGTAACTATGGAGGATGATGACAGAGCTTTGATGGTGTTAAATGCTCTACCCAGTTCCATGGAAGGGTTCAAGGACACTTTGATGTTTGGGAGGCAGGATAAACTGAGTTATGACTCAATAATCACTGCTTTGAAGACCAAGTGCCTACAGAAGCAAGGAGACAAGAAGGTGACTCAATCTGGTGAAGGATTAAATGTCAAGTTCAAGAGAAATTACCAAAAGAAGAAGGGCTAAACCTCAAAGAATCCCAAAAGTGGCAACACTGCTCCAAAGAAACCTGGAGAATGGATAGTAAACAGGAAATGTTTCAAGCGCAAACAAGTAGGGCATCTAAAGAAAGATTGCCCCCAGAAGATGAAGAAGAAAGAAGGACATGGTGGAGAAGCTGCTACTGTTGAACATGGAGAAGACACACTAGAGGTCTTGAATGTTACTGAGTCAAAAATGGAGTTGGGATGGGTACTGGATACAGGCTGCTCCTTTCATATGTGTCCTCATAAAGAATGGTTCCAAAACCTCAAGAAAGAAGATGGAGGGTGTGTATTGCTGGGAAATGACCAATCCTGCAGGGTTCAAGGCACTGGATCAGTAAGCATCAACATGTTTGATGGGGTTACCAGGCAAATTACAAATGTAAGGTATGTGCCTGGACTTAAAAGAAATCTGATTTCCCTAGGATCTCTAATTGCTACTGGGTGTGAATTTAAGTCTGTTGATGGCCAACTACACATAACTAAAGAGAATAAACTGGTAATCAAGGGAAGACAACACAATGGATTGTTTATTTTGATAGGAAAATCAGTGGTTGGGAGTGTGGGGAATATCTTGGTTAAGGATGAATTAACCCTATGGCATAAGAGGTTGGGACACATTGGGGAAAGAGTACTGAAAGAGCTATCCAGAAGAGGGATAATAGGAGTGGTTGGGAATCAAACACTTGAATTTTGTGACAAATGTGCATTGGGCAAATCACAGAAACTGCCTTATGCTAAAGAGATTCACATCACTCAAGAACCTCTAGATTATGTTCACTCTGATATCTAAGGACCATCCAGGACTGAAACTCATGGAGGAGGAAAGTATTTCATGTCTGTTATTGATGATTTCAGTAGGAAAGTATTGGTGTTTATCTTAAGAAACAAGAGTGATGCTTTCACTAAATTCAAAACATAGTTGCTTCAAATTGAAACCTTGAAGGGAAAGAAACTCAAGCATTTAAGAACTGATAATGACTTAGAGTATCTATCTACTGAGTTCACAACCTTCTGTAATGAAAGGGGAATTACCAGACACAGAACAGTCCCCATGAATCCACAACAAAATGGTGTGGCAGGAAGATTCAACAGAACTGTTCTTGAAAGAGTAAGGTGTATGTTACTTGATGCTAGCTTGCCAAAGGTGTTCTGGGGAGAAATAATAAACACAACATGTTACCTAATAAACAGATCACCTACATCAACTCTGGGGTTCAAAACACCAGAAGAAGTATGGAATGGAAGAGTTCCTGATTACTCAGGATTAAAGGTGTTTGGATGCTTGGCATATGCTCACATGAGATCAGATAAACTTGATCCTAGAGCTTACAGGTGTGTGTTTCTGGGATATCCAGAGGGAATCAAGGGTTACAGGTTATGGTGCATGGAACCTGGGAATCAGAAATTGATGATCAGCAGAGATGTAGAGTTCAATGAATCAATTATGGGATATCATTTATCTGGGAATCAAGGAAAGCATGATGGAGGCTCTGAATCAGAAAGGGTATCAGTTCAGGTGGAGACTCAGGAGGATCATGAAACACAGAGAGGTGAAAACTTGGCTGATCACTTCAGTGATAGTTCTTCAGAAGAAGAAGACATATCACTCAGAAATCCAAACCTGAGAGATTACAACATTGCCAGAGACGGACCAAGGAAGCAAATATAGAAACCAGACTTTTATGGACAGGCTGGAAGTGTACATTATGCACTCAGTGTTGCTGAAGAAATAGAAAATCATGAACCACAAAACTTCAAGGAAGCAGTCAGTGGTGATGAAAGTGAATACTGGATTAGTGCAATGATGGAGGAAATGGAATCTTCGGAAAAAAATGGCACCTGGAAACTGGTGGATAAACCAAAGGGACAGAAGCTGGTAAGTTCCAAATGGATTTAAAAGAAGAAAGTTGAAGCTGGAGACTCAGACAAGATAAGGTATAAGGCAAGGTTGGTAGCAAGGGGTTTTACTCAGAGGGAAGGTATTGATTTCAATGAAGTTTTCTCTCCTGTCGTAAAGCACTGTTCAATCAGACTACTTTTGTCAAAAGTAACACAAGAGGGTATGGAGTTACAACAGCCGGATGTAAAAACTTTCTTACATGGAGACTTAGTTGAGAACATCTATATGAAGCAGCCTGAGGGATTTGTGATTCCAGGAAATAAAGAGAAAGTATGTTTTCTCAAGAAGTCATTATATGGATTGAAGCAAAGTCCAAGGCAGTGGAATAAGAAGTTCAATGAGTTTATGTTAAAAGCTGGTTTTGTTAGAAGTTTGTATGATAGTTGTGTTTATTTTGATAAAAATCTAAGTACTGATCCTGTATACCTGTTGCTGTATGTGGATGACATGCTCATTGCAAGCAAGATCTCACATAAAATACATCATCTTAAGCAGAAGTTGAGTTCTGAGTTTGACATGAAAGACTTAGGAGATGCCAAGAAGATTCTGGAAATGAGTATAATCAGAGACAGAGCTGCTGGATGTTTATGGTTGTCTCAGAAGCATTATCTTCAGAAAGTGGTGGAGAGGTTTCAGATGCATGAGGCTAAGACTGAGTATTCCAGTAAGCCAACAACTCAGATTATCAAAGGAGCAGAGTCCTAAGACGGCAAAAGAAGTGACATACATGAGAAGTGTGCCTTATGCTAGTGGAGTTGGAAGTCTGATGTATGGGATGATATGCAACGGACCAGACTTAGCATACTGTGTGTCTTTGGTCAGCAGATATATGTCAAATCCAGGGAAAGCTCACTGGGAGGCTTTGAAGCAGGTTTTGAGGTATCTAAAGGGAACAGTAAATCTGGGTTTGAAGTTTCAGAAGCAGGCAAACATGTTTATTCCTTTGGAAGGTTTTGCATATGCTGATTTTGCTGGTAATGTTGATACTAGGAAGTCAATCACAGGATATGTTTTCACATTATATGGTACTGCAGTTAGTTGGAGAAGTGTGCAACAATCAGTGATGGCTTTATGAACTACAGAAGCTGAATACATGGCTTTGACAGAGGCAATTAAGGAAGCTGTGTGGTTAAAAGGTATTCTGAAGGATCTGGGGATAAAGCAGGATTGTGTTACTATATATTGTGACAATCAGAGTGCATTACATCTAGTGAAACATCAAGCTTGCCATGAAAGATCCAAGCACATAGATGTCAGGTTGCATTTTGCAAGAGATGTGATTGATGCAGGGTCTGTAGAGGTTAGAAGGTCCATACAAGTGACAATGCTGCTGATTTTCTAACCAAAGCAGTGCCTGGGAGTAAGATGGTTCATTGCTCAAGCCTAATTGGGCTTGAACGGTGTGATTAAAGGGTGGAGAGAAAGGCAGGTTGAGGTGATGAAATACACTTGAGTTCATTGAGGTGGAGATTTGTAGATGTTAGTTCAATATCATCAAGTGTTCATGGAATGTAGTAGAGGTTTTGAGAATTCCAGAACCGGGTTTGGAATGCAGAGAACCGGATTTTAACCAGATCAGTAAAAGAGGTTAGAATGGGAACTGGGTTCAAGTTTGTTATAACTGCCGTTTGCAACAGTTCTAAACCGTTGCATGAGAAATTGTTGTAGAAAGCCTGCGGCAGCAGTTTTGAGTTCTTGAGTCAAAATTGGTTACAACTTCCTCAACTCTCTGATTCGAGCTCCGTCATTTACATACATTGTAAACACTTGAAGTTGCGATCAGATGAACGTATCTTTCCCTCTGTAAACACTACTCATTCAAGAGAATTAGAATGCTAGGGTTTTATGCTCAATTCAAGTTGTTAATTGGCGTTTCTGGTTTTCTGGATGTTTTCTTGTAATTGATTGATTAGTGGAGTGAATTGAGGTGTATAGAACCTCCGTGGATGTAGATCACATTGATCGAAAATCTTGTGTTCATCATTTTTCTTACCCGTTCTTAGTTCGGTTGCAAGTGGCCGACTTCTTGGTTGTTTTTCATTCAATACTGGTTTGAGTGTTGTTTGTGTGTGAGAGTGACTTGATCATAACATTCATGCATCTGAAACTTCTCCTCAAGGCATTAACCTCGATCTCCTTGAAGCGGTCACCTTCTAACAACTTGAACCAAGAGCATTTGTTGAGACAACAGTTTTCAAATTGACAAGCATGATATGGTAGTTGTTGGTGACCTCAAGGGCACACCTCCATGCCATATTCTTTGCTGATTTGTTATGTATCAGCTATGGAGCTACAGAAACTGATAAGAATTTTCACCATTTTAAATTTCACAATTTTCTCTTAGAAGAAGAACATGTGTGTGCGTGGGATTAGGCTAGGATAGGGTTAAATTGATTTTGGGAGAGATGATATTTTGAAAGTTTGGAGAACTGCTGAAGACATGAGGAGGGTAAATAATATTGGGAATTACAAGTTGAAAGTAATTTTTTCAGTGGGACCGCATGCAGGAATAGTTGTATTCTTTGACATGTGAATTATGTTTAAATAATTTAATTCTTATATAACATACAATAAAAATATAATAAATTTATTTATTCCGGTCAAACTGCCAATTGAACTAATATGACTGGTTGAACGTGACCCAGTGGTCAAGCCAGCTCATTGCCTGGTTCAATAATAACAATACTGGCCACAACAATGAAATCGTCGAGCTCCCCAACCTTAAGAAGACCGATGATGTAGTCCATCAACCACTTTCCCAAGGACATGTAGTGACTTGTACAAGCTCCAACAAGCCTGCCTTTTTATATCGATCTGCTTTGTCCAAGCATGCACAAAAGTCTTGATATCGTCACACATTTGTGGCCAGTAGTATGCTCACTGAACATGCGCCTTTGTGCGCTCACACCCAAAGAGTGTCATGGAATTTTACCATAATTGATTTATGTAGGTCTCCGCACCTCGGAATATATAGGCGGTTTCCCTTGGTCCTCGCAATTCTATCTTCACGCCAAAAGTACCAAGTTTTGCCCTGCTCGATAAGATTCACCAGAGACTGAGCTGCTGCATCCGCCTTTATATGCTCACGTACCTGATCCAATGATCCTGCAACTGGGTGGTAATTTTGCTCTAGGAGAGCGCAACTGATACACGTTAATTATACATTTCTTTAGGTCAATTTAGGAGTGTATTTTATAGCGATTACATGCATATTTGGTCAAGAATCTTGCGAATTTATGATATTTGGACCATTTAACGTGTTTGACTTGTCTTTGAGATATTTTAAGCAATTTCAGGGGTAAAAGTCGTACTTTATGACTATCGGACGAAAGAACAATTCGAGGGAAAGCCAAAACCGACCAAACCAGCAAAAAATGGTCTAGACCAGTCTGGAACCGGTCTAGAGGAGAACCAGCGCGACTGCGTCCATAGAGCAACATGGCCACGACAAAAACGACGTGCAAAGTGAATCGACACTGAAGGTGCAATACTGCCGCGTCAGATATGCAAAGCGGCCGCGTCAAAAGGATCTGTTTTGATGATTTTCCAAAGTGCAAACCAACGCGACCACGAGAGGCATCCTGCGCGGCCGCATCAAAATTATACGTTTTGAAGACTTTCATGTTCCAATTAGGAAACTGGTTCTAAAGCCCCAAGATTCGTCCCGAAGTCCATAAAAGGGCAAGAGAGACTCATTTTTTAGGGAGGCACATTGGATTCTTAACTTAATCTCACACTTTTAGTTTAGTTTAGTTTAGACCGGTCTGGAACCGGTCCAGAGGAGAACCGGCGGGACCGCGTCCACAAAGCAACGCGGCCGCGAAAAGAATGGCGTGCAAAGTGAATCGACACTGATGGTGCAACACGGCCGCGTTAGATGTGCACACCAGCCGCTTCATAAGGATCTATTTTGATGATTTTCCAAAGTGCAAACCAATGTGACCGCGAGAGGCATCCTACGCGGCCATGTCAAAATGGCAGATTTTGAAGACTTTCCTGTTCCAAGTAGGAAATTGATTCTAAAGCCCCAGGATTTGTCCCGAAGTCTACAAAAGGGCAAGAGAGGCTCGTTTTTCAAGGAGACACATTGGATTCTTAAATTAATCTCACACTTTTACATTGGAGTAGAAGCGGTGAGAGCGAGAAGATGAAGATCTATGAGACGACACAACCGGGTTTATTTACTTATTTTCTACTGCTTAGTTCTTTATGATGTATACTTTGAATATTTGTATGGAATTGGAACTAGGCATGAGTAGCTAAATTACTCGTGTCCTAGGATTAGAAAGTAGGGTTTTTATAACGATGTTGATTTAATTGTTTAGTTTATAGACTCCAGTTTACATTATCTATCTATGTGTTTGGTATAATCCCATAATTAAATTTAATCTGGCTAATTATGTTTAATATACTTGTTTAACGATTCCGTTTCGAGAGAAGGGAATTGTTAATAGACGATAACGCATCGTGCGATTGTCTATGATCGTGTAGGCAAAAGGTTAAGGGGTTGTTAGGATTAATTGACTCGAGAGAGTAATTATCTTAATCAATCTACGACTTAGTCTCTTCGAGAGAAGGGTTAGGTTAATTAACTGCCGCCTAATAGATAATTAACTAGTTTAAAAGTTTATAAGTTAGAGAGTAATCGTCATTATCATAATTCCTGAAATCGAAATTGTAAGGTAATTAACTCTTGACACACACACAAACAACAATCAAACCAAGAGAGAATGAAAACAAACAAGAATTCGGCTAAACAAAACCGAACACAGAACAGGAACATAAAATGAAGAACACAAAGATTTACATGGTTCAATCAATGTGATCTACATCCACAGAGGCTCTATACACCTCAATTCACTCCACTAAACAATCAATTACAAGAATTAATCCAGAAAACTAGAAACCCCCAATTCACAGACCGAATTGAGCTCAAGAACCCTAGCTATCTAATTCTAATGATTGAGTAGTGTTTACAGAGGAAAAATAACGTGTATCAACTCGCATCTCCAAGTGGTTTCAAAGTATATAAAGGATGAAGCTCGAATCAGGAAGTAGCAGCAGTTGTAACCAAATTTGTTTCCAACTGCACAAAGCTGTTAGACGGGCCTTTCACAACGGTTTTACACTCAATGGTTCTAATCCGTTGCACATGGCAACTATAACCACCTTAACTCCGGATCCTGATTTAACCCTTAAACTGATCTGATTAAAACCCTGTTTTCTAGCCTGGTTTTCCACATGCTGAACCCGGTTCCTGATTCCTCAAAACCTCTACTACAAACTATGATCACTTGATGATATTGAACTGATATCTACAAATCTCCACCTCAATGAACTCAAGTGTACTTCATCACCTCATACTGCTTTTGGTTTTCAGGTCTAATCACATTGTTCAAGCCTTATCAGGCTTGAGCAATGAACCATTTTACTTCTCGGAACTGCCTTGGTTAGAAAATCAGCTGCATTGTCCATAGTATGAACCTTCTTTACCTCAACAGATCCTGCTTCAATTATATCTCTAGCAAAATGAAGTCTAACATCAATATGCTTAGACCTCTCATGAAATGTTTGGTGTTTCACCAAGTGAAGAGCACTTTGATTATCACACTGAATGGTAACACACCCTTGTCTAATTCCTAAGTCCTTAAGAATCCCCTTGAGCCACAGAGCTTCCTTGATTGCCTCAGTTAAGGCAATGTATTCTGCCTCAGTTGTTGACAAAGCAACCAGAGATTGTTGCACACTTTTCCAGCTTACAGTTGTTCCATACAAGGTAAAAACATATCCTGTAACAGATTTCCTTGTATCTAGGTTTCCAGCAAAATCTGCATCAGCATATCCAACAAGAGGTATAACACCAGCTTCTTGTTTCTAAAACTTCAGACCTACATCGACTGAGCCTTTTAGATACCTCAAGACTTGCTTCAAAGCTTCCCAATGTGCCTCTCCAGGATTTGACATGTACCTGCTTACCAGAGAAACACTATAGGCCAAATCTGGCCTGCTGCATATCATTCCATACATCAAACTGCCAACACCACTGGCATATGGAACACTCTTCATGTGAATCTCCTCTGCTTCTGTGTTTGGACATTGTTCTTTAGATAGCTTGGTTTGTAGGTTAACTGAAACACTTATTGACCTTGACTCATGCATGTGAAATCTCTCCACAACCTTCTGCAAATACTGCTTCTGTGAGAGCCAAAGTGTTCCAGACTTCCTTCTTATGATAATATCCATCCCCAGAATCTTCCATACTTCTCCAAGATCCTTCATGTAAAATTTTGAGCTCAACCTTCCCTTTAACTGTTGTATCTTGTCCATACTCTTACTGGCAATGAGCTTATCATCCACATATAATAACAGAAATACTTGTTCACACCTTGAACCTTTGTTAAAGTATACATAACTATCATACAAGCTTCTTATGAAACCTGCATTGATCATGAACTCTTTGAACTTCTTGTTCCACTGTCTTGGACTCTACTTCAAACCATAAAGTGATTTCTTGAGAAAAAAGACCTTCTCTTCATCTCCTGGAATCACAAAGCCCTCAGGTTGCTTCATATATATACTTTCAATGAGATCACCATGCAGGAATGTTGTCTTAACATCTAACTGCTGTAGTTCCATGTCTTCTTGTGTAACTTTTGATAAAAGTAGCCTAATAGAGTAATGCTTCACAACAGGAGAGAATACCTCATTATAATCAATGCCTTCTCTTTGTGTAAAGCCCCTGGCCACAAGCCTTGCCTTGTATCTGATTTTATCAGCCTTTCCAGCCTCCACTTTCTTCTTGTAGATCCATTTTGAGCTGACTAGCTTCCGCCCTTTTGGTTTGTCTACAAGCTTCCAGGTTTGGTTCCTCTTGAGAGATTCCATTTCCTCCATCATGGCTCCTATCCAGTGTTCACTTTCACTACAGTTGATTGCTTCCTTGAAACTGCTTGCCTCTTGAAACTCCAGGTCTTCAGCTACACTTAATGCATAGTAGACACTCCCAGCTTGTCCATAGAAATCAGGCCTGTGGATTTGCCTTCTTGGTCTATCTCTACCAATGCTATAAGTTCTGAGATTTGAAATCTCATGTTGATCTTCATCCTCTTCTGATGAACTGTCATTTCCTGATTGAGCTTGAGCATCATTCCCTTGTGTCTTCTCTTCATCAATAGGCTCCACCTGAATGGAAATTATTTCTGATTCCACAGCACCATCAGCTTCTTCTTGACTTCCAGTAGAGTTGTATCCCATCACAACCTCATTGAATCTTACATCTCTACTTATCAAGAGTTTCTGGTTTCCCTGTTCCAAACACCATAACCTGTAACCTTTTATGCCCTCAGGATATCCTAGGAACACACACCTTTGTGCCCTTGCATCAAGTTTGTCTTGCCTAATGTGAGCATAGGCCAGACAACCAAACACTCTCAAGTCATTATAGTTGGGTACCTTTCCACTCCAAACTTCTTCTGGAGTCTTAAATCCTAGAGTTGATGATGGTGATCTATTTATCAAATAACATGCAGTGTTCAGTGTTTCTCCCAGAAGGATTTGGGTAATGCAGCATCAATCTGCATACATCTAACTCTCTCAAGCACAATCCTGTTAAACCTTTCAGCAACCCCGTTTTGTTGAGGGTTGAATGGGACAGTTATGTGCCTTGTGATGCCCTTATCTTCACAAAACCTTGTGAACTCAGTAGATAGATATTCCAAGCCATTATCAGTCCTAAGATGTTTCAATTTCTTCCCTCTTAGATTCTCCACCTGGCTCAACCATGTTTTAAACTTAAGGAATGCATCATTCTTGTTCCTTAAGACATATACCCATATTTTTCTATTGTAATCATCAATGATGGACATGAAATACCTTCCTCCTCCATGTGTCTCTGTTCTTGAAGGCCCCCATATATCAGAGTGTACATAATCAAGTGGTTCTTGAGTAGAATGTATCCCTTTAGCATAAGGCAGCTTCTTGGCCTTTCCTAGAGCACATTTGTCACAGAACTCAAGTGTTTGATTTCCTATTTCACCAATTATGCCCCTCTTGGATAGCTCCTTCAATCCTTTCTCTCCAATATGACCTAGTCTTTTATGCCACTTCATGAAATCCTCTCTACTTATCACAGATTCAGTACAACCTATCACAGGAGATCCAATCAGAATAAACAGGCCATTGTGTTGCCTTCCCTTGATTACCAGCTTGTTGTGTTTAGTGATATGAAGATAACCATATGTGGAGTTGAACTGACAGCCATTTGCCACAAGAGATCCAAGGGATAGGAGGTTTTTTTTAAGACCAGGAACATACCTCACTTGTGAAATGGTCCTGATGACTCCATCATACATTTTGATCTGAACGGATCCTGTGCCTTTAACTCAGCAGGAGTGGTCATTTCCCAGTATTAAACATCCACCATCTTCTATTTGTAAATCCTTGAACCAGGATTCATTAGGGCACATGTGTAATGAACAACCTGTATCAAGAACCCATTCCTTTTCCATCTTTGTGTCTGTGATGTTTAAAACTTCAGGGGTGTCATCTTGGTGTTCAGTCACAACCACTTCTGCCCTCTGAGTTTCCTGTTTCTTCTTCTTCTGTGGGTAATCCTTCTTCAAATGTCCAGTTTGCTTACACTTGAAACACTTTCTATTTTCAACCCAGTCTCCATTCTTCTTTGAATTCTGAGTTCCAGCTATGTTGTCTTTTGATCCCTGGAACTTCTTCTTTTGGTAGTTCTTTTTGAACTTTATGTTCAAACCTTCTCCAGCCTGTGTAGAGCCCTTATCTCCCTGATTTTGAAAACACTTTGTCTGCAATGCTGAGAGGATAGATTCCTAACTGACTTTTCCATCCCTTCCAAACATCAATGCATCCTTGAAGCTTTCCATAGACTTTGGAAGAACATTCAACACCATCAAAGTCTTATCATCATCCTCCAAGTTCACACCAAGGTCTTCTAGTTCTTCAACCATCTTGACAAATTCATCAAATTGATCCGAAATGGCCCTATCATCAGTAATCTTGAAAGACTTTAATTTCTGCTTCAGAAATAATTTGTTTGATATTGATTTTGATTGATAGAGTTCTTCCAATTTTCCCCATGCCTCTACTGCATTTTTGCACCTTGATATCTTCCTCAGGGGTTTATCACCCAAACACAGAAAGATGAGGCTCAAAGCCTTCTTATCCACTTCTGGAAACTTTGATTTCTCAGCATCAGACCATTGATCAACAGGAAGAAGTGCAGAGTCTAACCCATTTTGAACCAATACAGCATTCATCTTGATTTTCCAAAGTGAGAAGTCATTTTTACCTGAAAACTTCTCCACATCCATCTTCACTCCAGCCATTCTCCTTTCCTCGTCAAGTGTGTGCTCAAGTTTCCCACAGACGGCGCCACTTGTAAAGTAATTAACTCTTGACACACACACAAACAACAATCAAACCAAGAGAGAATGAAAAACAATTAAGAATTCGGTCAAACAAAATCGAACACAGAACAACAACATAAAATGAAGAACACAAAGATTTTACGTGGTTCGATCAATGTGATCTACATCCACGGAGGCTCTATACACCTCAATTCACTCCACTAAATAATCAATTACAAGAATTAATCCAGAAAACTAGAAACCCGCAATTCACATACCGAATTGAGCTCAAGAACCCTAGCTATCTAATTCTAATGATTGAGTAGTGTTACAGAGGGAAAATAACGTGTATCAACTCGTATCTCCAAGTGGTTTCAAAGTACATAAAGGATGAAGCTCGAATCAGGAAGTAGCAGCAGTTGTAACCAATTTTGTTTCCAACTGCACAAAGCTGTTAGACGGGCCTTTCACAACGGTTATACACTCAACGGTTCTAATCCGTTGCACATGGCAGTTATAACCACCTTAACTCCGGTTCCTAATTTAACCATTAAACTGATCTGATTAAAACCCGTATTTCTAGCCCGGTTTTCCACATGCTGAACGCGGTTCCTGATTCCTCAAAACCTCTACTACAAACTATGATCACTTGATGATATTGAACTGATATCTACAGAAATCCTAGGATACATCCTTGTTGATTGGAACTTCCCTTTGTTAATTAATCAGTTTATTAGTATTTGCAATTTAGTTTAATCAATTCATTCACCACTTTGAGTATCTAGTTAGATAATCCTAGACAATTAGGGTATCGAACTACGTTAACTCATTCCATGTGGATTGACCTTGACTTTCCCTATACACATCTACACCCATGCACTTGCGGTATTTTAGGGTTAGAAATAAGGTTTGTCTAGTTTTTGGCACCGTTGCTGGGGAATAGGTATAGCGTCTTAGTTTTTATCCTAAGTAATAGGAGGTTACTAGACTAGGTTTTTATTTTCCGTAATTTTAATATTGTTATAATTTTTTTTATTTATTTGTTTAATTTTTGTATTACGTGGTATTGCTTTTTGGTGGTATTTTAGGTTTTCGTACGCAAACTAGGTCAGAAGGGAAAAAATGGCTTGTCCCTTTGGACCTTCAAATAGAAGCAACCGCCCGTAGATACCGTACAAGAAGAAAGCCCATATTCGAGATGGAGAATATTCCATAGAACCTGACACAGGAGGAAGCACTGACTCGAATACTGGGGGGCTTAGCCAGTTTAGATGATAGAGTCACTAACTTGCAAAAGCAGCAACAACCACCACAGCAGTGGAGGCAAGCTCAGATTGCACACGATGACACAGATGAGGACATCACACCCATAAGTGATTGTCTTCGTCCCATGCCAAATCAACCAATTGGAGGAGTGCAACCACCACCGTTGAATGCAAACAGCTTTGAGTTGAAGCTTGTGCTGATAAATATTGTTCAACATAATCAGTTTGGTGGAAGCGCATTAGAAGACCCCAATGTACATCTGAACAAGTTCTGAAGATTGCCTGAGACTATAAAGATGAAACATGTGCCACATGAGCAAGTGAAGATGAGATTATTCCCATTCTCTCTGAAAGACAAAGCATTACAGTGGTACAATTCATTGGATGACGTCACTGAGTGCGAAGATTTAAGCACACAATTTTTATTGAAGTACTTTCCACCGAGCAAGATGTTAGATTTGCAAAATAAGATCAATCAGTTTAGGCAGATGGATCAAGAATCGTTCGGTGAGGATTGGGAACGATTCCGAGATCTTATCCAGAGTTGTCCCTAACATGGATTTTCAAAGAAGCAGCAGGTGTGCAAATTTTATAATGGTTTGCTTGCTCCAGCACAGAACCAAGTCGCAGCAGGGGGTAGCCTGATGGAAAAGAGCGTCAGGAATGCGTTCTCAGTCTTGGATGCAATGGCCAGAACCAGCTATCAGCGGCCTAACGAGAGAAATCAGCCAAGAAGAGTGGCTAGTGTCAAATAAGTAGTTCCCCAAGAATGAGCCAATTGAAACTCTTACATCTCAGCTGATCGCTCTGACGAATCAAGTAAGTTTGCTAACTAGTCTGACGTTAGCACAGTATAATGACATTACATCGCAACAGTTGGTGGGTCAGGAGGGGGTTGAAGATGGAAACTTTTTAAACCAAAGGAACTTCAACAACTTCCAGAACAATCAGCCGAGACACAATCAATATCCATCTAACTGAAATAACCAGAACTTCTCTTATGGAAACACAAAAAATTCGCTTAATCCACCGCCAGTGTTTTCTGTCACAAACGGCATGATCCATGAGGGCCAAAAGCCGACACAAGAGGAGGTTGTACAGTCACAGTTTGCAAAGTACGATGAGAAATTAGCTCAACTAGAGAGAAAATTGGATGGAAGATTTATTGAGCTAAACAAGCAAGTGACTAGTTAAGGAGAGGAGATCAGACAATTGGGGGAGAATATGAAAGAAATATCCATCAACTTAAGTCAGTTGATAAAAATTGTTGGGGCTCAACACAAGCAGGGACAATTTCCCAGCGAAACTGTCATCAACCCAAGGGAGCAGTGTAATGTTATTCACTCAAGCGGTGAAACTGAACGAGAGAGTCAAGAGCCGAAAGAAGATAAAAAGGGGATTGAATAGAGCCAAGAGGAAGTGGTTGATGAACGTAAAAATTACCCTTTTTCTTGTACTTTTCACGTTCATATTTTATAGAGAATTACGTGTAATTGTTGTGTTTATGTAAGATTTCTTGTTTTATTGTATTTCCGGGTTAATTTTCCTTTTTAATATGATTTGATGCGTTTTTGGGTGTTTTTTAAGATTAGAAAACTCAGAAGAATTTAGAAGATCGTTCGGATCCATTTTCATACTCCGGCCCAGATCTCGAGACCCAAACGGGCCCAAATTGAGTCGGGGCCAGGCCCAAACTAAAGAACATCAAGACACGAGTAAAAGTTGTGAATGAATCGGGCCAAGAAAATGGATGAAAAGTGCTCAAATTGGAGAAAGAAAAAAGAAAAGGTCGATCGCACATATTTCACATTCTAGCCTGTAAATCAAGGCCCAAATGAATCAAAATTGGGCCCAACAAGAGCTCAATTCAAAGTTTGTTGAGTCGCAAACGAAAGTCGTGAAGGGGTTGGGTTGAGAAAACGAGAGGAATGACTCCGAAACGACGACGGAGGTGCAAAGCTGGAAACTAAACGGGACCAACAGCCGGACCACCTACCGGACTAGCTTGACCACAGGCTATCAGTCAAAAGCGACCCAGGGACCACCTACCGAGCCGGCTGCCGGACCGGCAGCGGTCCCGGTAGTTTGCGCGGGCGTACCTTGTTTCGTACAGTTTTTGTATTTTGGTCATAACTTACTCGTCCGAGCTCTGATTCGAGTGATTCAGGTTGCCACACATAGCTGAGATAATTATATACAACTTTGTAGTTGAAGTCAAAGGCTGATTCTAGATGGATCTGTCCTGGAAATCACAAGAGGATGAGTCGAGAGTGCACAAGGGGCTCGACTCAACAACTTAAAGGACCAAGCACTCCCTTTTGTATTTTTACACTTTTGCCCTTTCTAGAGCTTATTCTCAGCTGATTTTGAGGATTGCCGGGACCTATATACATCCCTTTCCCTCTCATTTGTAAAGATCCAAGAATTATCCAACAACGTTAGCCTCCATGTAAACACTCTTTTTCTCCTTTCTTCTTCATTTTCAGATTTTTAGCTTAGAAACTAGGGTTTTTTTTCCTCCTCTTCAAGGAGGAAACCATCTTTGGAGGAGAACTCGGGGATTACTCACGACTTGTGACACTCGACTATTTTATCAAAGATTTACGAGGATTCTTCAATCGATTGAGCATTTTCTTATCCCTTCTCTTTATTTTCAGTTTTTATTGTTTTTATTGCTTGATTGTTGATTATGCTTGTTATTTCTTTGATGATTTGTGAGTAGTTTTCGTGTTTCTCGAAGCCCGGGAGTAGCCCAAGCTTCGGGGTTGATGATTAGTTGATTCATTATTGGATTTTTGTGGGTTGTGGTAACCTAGGTTAGGATTTGATTAATTTATTATGATTTTCATATGAAATTAGGGCTTGATTATAGGCTTGTCTCAGTGGTTTGAGCTTTTGATAATCTAGCCTTATTTTGTATGATTGTGCATTTGAGATGGGATAATCGAAACCTAGGCTAGGGATTTCTACCCTTTTGAGGAGATTCAATTTGATCTTAAATGAGCTTAGGATTGGATTTCTACGCCTTAGATTAGTCGGGAAGGAAATTTAATCCTGAACATAAATCAATCGAAACCCAATTGGTAGGACGGAGACATATGGAGGAGAATACCTACCAAACGGGGAAGTAGAGTCTAGGGGGTCTTGGCTAGGATGGACGAAATTAGGTTTAGTCGCGTGTGTAGGAACTACACCTCTACACCGGTCTTTAGCATAGGAGAAGTCGGGCTATCCTTTTCTAGTCTCCCATAGTTGGTAATCCCGGGGCCCGGGGTTGAGTTTGTAAATCTCATTCGTGTAGGTAGTTTACATCGAACCCCGATTACTTGGGAATACGGCACCTCAACCTTATTTTGGAATTATCACGTAATTAGGATATCGATTGGGTTGGGAATTTAATCACATAGAGCTCACACTAGTTTCCTTTAATCGTCTTCGAATTGTTAATTCCATTTTTCTTGTGTGAAACCGAGCTTCAGAAATATCTCCCTATCGATTGGTTCCCTCCTTGCTTTATTTATTTGTTTTATGTCATTAGATTAGTCCAATCTCTCATTTTCACTTGACATAACTAATTCGAATGTACTTAAGCCATTTCTCATGGAAAATCCTCCCCGTGGATTCAATATCTTTTATACTATCTTTGTCACAAATCGTACTCTTGCGGTTTGAGAAGGTCGTTCCAATCTAATCGATTTGGAGCGAATTTTGCGACAAGTTCGTGGCATCATTGCCGGGTAGGATTTCCTTCCCGTGGACTTAGTTTAAGTACAGTTAGAGTTAGATTAGGTCATTTCTCTTTTTATTAAAAAAAATCTAAAAAATGACCCCGGTCACTCTCAATATTTGCTTGAGAGTTATGCTCTCAATCCTTCCGAAGTGAATGCATTGCCCGGTTCTTATTTTTCTCCCAATTTTGAAAATGTGGAAATAGTGCAATGTAAAGTTTGTGGGGAGGAGGGTCACTTATCTCTCGATTGTGACTCTTTTCACCATTTTTATTCACAAATGTACTATCCTCCCACCCACTCGTCCCAATTCATGGATTACAATTATTTTTCAAATAATTGTGAATTGGGATGGGAGGTCGACCAAAATCTTCCCTCCTCAAATCATCAGACCGTTGAGTCATCCGAGTCTTACCACATTTCTTCAATCGATGCTTTGAAAGAGGAAATGAGGAAAGATAAGGATGATTTCGATCAAAAGTTTGATGAACTTTTGACACATACTAAGGTCATGGAAACTCTTCTCTTCAAACATGTTTTGGACATAAATAAAGATGAAATTGTGCAATTGAGGAAAGAGGAGAAATAAGAGGAGAGTGAAAACCTTCTCCCTCATGAGCCATCTTTGGAAAATAGTGATAATTCTTCCAAACAAGGCAATGCATTACCTTTGGAAGAGCAATCACAATGTCTCAACAACGTGTGTGATTATGATCGCATTCTTGTTAACGATCCATTTGTTTAGGCATCATTTAGTGGTCGGGATGCAAGTTTCGATTCGGTATTTCCTTCATGCGTTGAGAAAATTGCATCGATTATGGACATTGAGCATACCTTTTTGCATAAATCATATGTCCATAATCTTATCTGTGATCCATCGACCCATGTTTATGTTAGTGGATCAATTATCTTTCTAGAGCAAACAAAAGCATGGCACGATCGACATTTGTTCTTGGATCCCAGATAATACTTGTGAAAGTCGGGCCGTCGACTTTAAACCAAGCGCTTCTTGGGAGGCAACCTAATCATAAAATCTTTATTACATTCTAAGGACTTAATTTTATTTGTTCTTAGTTTAGTTTTTCCTTTTCAGATTTGATGATTCGTTGAGTTGTGCGGTTAGGTACTTGACTCTTGGGGACATGAACGAGGTGAAAATAGCCTAAATCTTGAAGGAAATTCCCCCCAAGCAAAGATGATGCCAAATCACGACGAGTAATCCTCGGAGTAATGCAAAAAGGAAAATATAGAGAGTAGACACCTCAAATGAGTGAGCTTTACTCTATCTCTCTACTTATTCCTTTTGAACGTGCACAATTCTTAATTATGTAATTTGTGTCATCTTTGCTTGTCTTTGATTTTCATGATTGGACATTTGTGAATTTGAGTATATGTCAATTTGGCTTTCCGTGCACTTCATTCATATGCTTACTTAAATGACATGTTTGCATTTAAGTTTGTGGGGAGGAGAGATATTTATTTGCATTAATTGAGGTTATCTTCTCAAATTCGCATAATCAATCATAGAATCTTGTACCTACATGACTCTTGAATATTTGAATCTTTGTTTGAATAAATGGTTAGTTTGGAAATGTGAATAGTTATGAGCTTTTTGATTGATGATCTTTGAGAAATACATGAATTCCACCTCCTTTGCTACTTTGGCTTGAGAATTTCGCCCAAGTTTGTGGGGAGGAGGGAAGGATTGTTACTTTTATGCACTTGAAGAGGATGTTCCTCATTATTCATTGAATTGCTCGTAGTTATGATATGTGCCACTCTACCACATTTTGTTTTTATGTTTCTATTTCTTTGATTGAATAATAAGCTTGGTTGAATAATTGTTAAGTTGGCTTATTGTGTAATTGTGAGGAAGAAGTATTAGAAGTGTCCCGGTTTTTGAAATTTCAAAATTGAAATCTCTAAAAATTGAGCATAAAACACTAGAGGATTCCTTGCCTAAAAATCAATGAGATCAATTGGTTGATGCGATTTAAGGGTAGTGGAATGTTTGGGCATAGTTTGGAGGATTGCATGTGTAAATGAAATAACTTAGCCCGAATTTGTGATGCTTGTGAGCATTACTGTAATTTCAAAACACACACAACATGATTAAGGACGAACTTGTGAAAAATAGAATGAATTGGCTTTAGGTGGTAAAAAAATAAAGGAGATATAGGAGGAGCTATAAGGTGGATTAGGTCGCCGGGCAAAGTCATTATTTTTCATTGATTGTAAGAAATTCTATTCTAGTAACATTTATGTACTCTAAGTACTGAGATGAGCGTAAAAATAAAAATAAAAATTATACGTTGTATGAAACGTAGAAAAAAAGAGAGCTCAATAAAGAATCAAGTGTGAACTTATGTATCTCGAAAAGAGTATTGTGCTTTAAAAGAATAAAAACTAGAATATCAATTTTATTTCTTTTGACTAAGCCCGGTGGAAAAATGAGTAATTTGAAGATAAAATTGAAAATCAGTTGGCTCGAGGGAGAAAAGAGCCGCATCACCTACACCGGGTGAGTGCGTGGCATCTTCCTAAAAAAGAACTGAGTCGAACCACCTAGAGTCGATGATTTTGAAGAATAATGAGTCGTCCAAGGTCACTGCACATATGTACGTTTTGGGGTTGGAGTGAGAGCTCTTAGCTCTTGGCCTAGGGTACTAAGCGATATAAAAAGACTACATGCCTTTCCGAATTCCTATGCCTTTATATTCCTCTACTCGTCTATCAAATTCCTTGAAAGAAAATGATTAAGGCAAGTGTGGTGAATCGAAAAGTGGAAGGTGCTCAATTAAAAAAAGAAATTTGTATCTAACGGGCTTCCAATAACTTTCCAACCTCATTTTCTTTTGTGTTTAAACATTTAATTTGCTCAGGGACGAGCAAGGCTTAAGTTTGTGGGGATGATGAACGTAAAAATTACCATTTTTCTTGTACTTTTCACGTTCATATTTTATGGAGAATTACGTGTAATTATTATGTTTATGTGCGATTTCATGTTTTATTGTATTTCTGGGTTGATTTTCCTTTTTAATATGATTTGATGCGCTTTTGGGTGTTTTTTAGTCTTATTTTGAAGGTCAGGAAACTCGGAAGAATTTAGAAGATCGTTCGCATCCATTTTCATACTTCGGCCCGGATTCCGAGGCCCAAACGTACCCGAATTAGGTCAGAGTCAAGCCTAAACTGAAGATCATCAAGACGCGAGTAGAATTCGTGAATGAGTCGAGCCGAGAAAATGGATGAAAAATGGCTCACATTGGAGAAAGAAAGAAGAAGAGGTCGATCGCACATATATCATGTTCTAGCCCACAAATCGAGGCCCAAATGAATCCGATTTGGGCCCAACATGAGCTCAAATCAAAGTTCGTCGAGTCGCAAACAAAAGCCATGAGGGGTCGGGTCGAGAAAATGAGAGGAAGGGCTCCGAAACGGCGATGAAAGACGGAGGTGCAAAGCTAGAAACTGAACCGAACCAACCACCTACCAGACCGACTGTCAATCCAGAAGTGATGCAGATACCACCTGCCAGGCCACCTACCGGCCCGACTGCCGGACCGGCAACGGTCCCAGTAGTTCACGTGTCGTAGCCTATTTCATGCAGTTTTCATATTTCGACCGTAACTTCCTCGTCCGAGCTTCACATGGAGTGATTCAAGTTGCCACACGTAGCTGAGACAAAGATCCACAACTTTGTAATTGAAGCCAAAGGTTGATTCCAGACGGATTGTTCCCAGAAATCACGAGAAAACTGAGTCAAGCGCGCACAAGGGGCTCGACTCAACAACTTAAAGGACCAAGCACCCCCTTTTGTATTTTTACACTTTTGCCCTTACTAGGGCTTATTCTCAGCTGATTTTGAGGGTCGGGGGGACCTATATATATCCCTTCCCCTCTCATTTGTAAGGATCCAAGAATTATCCAACAACATTAGCCTCCATTTAAACACTTTTTTTCTCCTTTCTTATTCATTTTCAGATTTTTATCATAGAAACTAGGGTTTTTTCTTCCTCCTCTTCAAGGAGGAAACCATCTTTGGAGAAGAACTCGGGAATCACTCGCGACTTGTGACACCCGACTATTTTATCAAAAATTTACGAGGATTCTTCAATCGATTGAGCATTTTCTTATCCCTTCTCTTTATTTTCAGTTTTTATTGCTTGATTGTTGATTATGCTTGTTATTTCTTTGATGATTTGTGAGTAGTTTTTGTGTTTCTCGAAGCCTGGGAGTAGCCCAAGCTTCGGGGTTGATGATTAGTTGATTCATAATTAGATTGTTTTGGGTTGTGGTAACCTAGGTTAGGATTTGATTGATTTATTATGATTTTCATATGAAATTAGGGCTTGATTATAGGCTTGTCTCAGTGGTTTGAGCTTTTGATAATCTAGCCTTATTTTGTATGATTGTGCATTTGAGATGGGATAATCGAAACCTAGGCTAGGGATTTCTACCCTTTTGAGGAGATTCAATTTGATCTTAAATGAGCTTAGGATTGGATTTCTACGCCTTAGATTAGTCGGGAAGGAAATTTAATCCTGAACATAAATCAATCGAAACCCAATTGGTAGGACGGAGACATATGGAGGAGAATACCTACCAAACGGGGAAGTAGAGTCTAGGGGGTCTTGGCTAGGATGGACGAAATTAGGTTTAGTCACGTGTGTAGGAACTACACCCCTACACTGGTTTTTAGCGTAGGAGAAGTCGGGCTATCTTTTTCTAGTCTCCCATAGTTGGTAACCCGGGGCCCGGGATTGAGTTTGTAAATCTCATTCGTGTAGGTAGTTTACATCGAACCCCGATTACATACCTATCCTAGGGGAATACGACACCTCAATTGTATTCCGCAATTATCACCCAATTAGGATATCGATTGGGTTGAGAATTCAATCACATAGAACTCACACTAGTTTCCTTTAATCATCTTCGAATTTCTAATTCCATTTTGCTTGTGTGAAACCGAGCTTCGAGAATATCTCCCTATCGATCGATTCCCTCCTTGCTTTATTTATTTGCTTTATGTCATTAGATTAGTCCAATCTCTCATTTCCATTTGACCTAACTAATTCTACGTACTTAAGCCGGTTCTCACGGAAAATCCTCCCTATAGATTCGATATCTTTTATACTACCTCTGTCACAAACTATACGCTTGTGATTTGAGAAGGTCGTTCCAATCACATCGATTTGGAGCGATTTTCGCGACAAGTTCAGCGGTCAAATATGAGTTTGCACCAACGAAAAGAAGAGTTGTCCCCGAATACATACCTCCAATTCCATTTCCTCTAGAGCTTTTAAAAAAATTGGAATGAGCAACTCAGCATCAAACATGCTAAGCGTTTGGAAGAACGTGAAGCTAGGAAGAAGTTGGCAAAAGATGAACGGACAGAAAGGAAGAGATAAGCAAGAGAGAAACCAGAACATCAAAAGAAAGAACGCAGCGATGACAAAGATAAAAACATACTACTTTCTTCTTTTAATGATTCATCTGAATTTGATTTACATGATAATATCTCTGCTAACCCGATTCCTTTAGAATGTTCTAATACGTTTTCTGTAGTGCAGGACAAACCCGAGGAAGATAGTGAGAATATGGGGGTCATGAAAGAGTCCCCGGTTAGAAGTGTCATGGAAGCTGATTGTGAGCTAAAGGACTCAAAGATGATACACGCTGAAAAAGAGGCAAAAACCGAAAGAGGATACAAGGCCCTCAAAGAACATAAACATTCATGCAAAAAGAGCAACCAAAAAGAAAGATCCGGGGAGTTTCTCCATATCTTGCTCTATTGGGAGTCAATAATTTAAAAATGTGTTGTGTGACTTAGGGTCAAGTGTTAACTTAATGCCTTTTAAAATATATGTACAATTAGGAATGGGGGAAGTAAAGCAATCCTTTACTACTATCCAATTGGCGGATGGATCAATACTAACGCCATTGGGAGTAGTAGAGGATGTGCTTATTCGAGTTGAAATTTTTTAATTCCCTAGTGACTTTCTAATTGTTGACATGCAAGGAAGTATAGATGTTCCTTTCATTTTAGCTCGACCATTCTTTGCTACAAACCAAGCTGTCATAGATATACCTAAAGGGAAGTTAACGTTTCGTATACAAAAGGAAGTAATCACACTGCCCATTTATAATAGGACAAACCTAAAAGAAACGGACAAAATGATGTGTCATTTATACTGCTGAGAAGAGTCCAAACTTGCTAAATAGAGTCTTAACTAATCCGAAGGCAAGTGAAGATAATTGGTTGGGCTTTAGTTAATAATGAAATCAAGAGGGTCGTCAGGCTGAAGACGTAAAAATTTAGCGCTTGTTGGGAGGCTATCCGATATTTACTATGTTTCTGTAATTTTTGTTATTATTTTTATTTATTTTATGTTTTACATGTGTATTTAGTGTTTTTAAAGTTTTAGGCAACATGGACAAGCGTAGCAAGAAATAGGGGTCGAAAGACGGAGAAAACCAAGCTGAGAAAAAACAAAGTGAACGAATCGTGAGGAACATCTCTCGCGGCCACGTCAAAACATGCGAAATGAAAAAAATCAGCTGAGCAATCAACGCAGCCGCTTCACACACTCCACGCGGCCACATCAAAATCCTTCTGGATAAGGTTTCGACACTGCAAGGCCAACGCGACCGCGCCCAACTCTGTCAAAAAGTGCTCAAGAGACTCTAAATCAAGCTTAAATCAATGTAATTGCTTCACGTATCTCGGGCGGCCGCGTCTAAGTCTATTTAGTTTAAAACGAGAAAAAATCAGGTCACTCTCATTCCTTCCACCCTTTTAAGTTTTGAACACGAAACACACACATTCACACACACCTCACAAATTCTTGCAAAAACACCAACCAAATCACACCCAATCAATCACAAACACAAGCACACATACAATTTCATCACTTGCACCCACAAAGTTCAGATTGTTCGACCGAAATTGGACGAAACTAGGGCACACCCAAATTTTCAATCTTCGACTAAAATTCTCTGGTAAGTGAAGCTAACCCAAGCTTTTATGTGTTCTAATCTATTATTTATGCTTACATATCATCGAAGTGTGGTAATTTTTGAGTTTGGAAACATAGTTGTGCGTAGTTGAGTAGTATTGGCACTTGAAGTTCAAAATTGTTGGAAATTCGATTGGGTCATGAAATTGTGGATAGAGTTGATGTTAATTTTGAGTGAATTTATGTTGTTAATTGTGTTTGGAGTGGTCAAATAGCAACACTATCGAATTCAACATGGTTTGTTCATTGAGGACTTCTATCGAGCATGTTATAGGCGTAAATTAGAATCAGTTTTTCGCTTGGTTTATGTTATTTTTGTTGTGCTCTTATGTATGATACATTGATGAATCAAGTTTAGTTTACATGCCTTATGTTCGTATGATTCAAAATTCACCATAAGATGATGTCAATTGATAAATTTAGAGGTTGAGCACAAAATAGGGGATACAAAGTGAGAAATTGGTTATGTTGTTGCTAGAATATCACTAAATAGGATCAAAACTACTTTGAGAATCAATTAGGACTAGGGAAACCTTTATGATTAACTAGAAGTTATTGATTTCTAGAAGATAGTTTTGACTTATTGAACTGTATTAATTGTTGATTTTATTTTGTTGGGTTGTGTGTATATAGTTTCACTAAAATGGCACCAAAAAGGGCCAGTTCCAGCCGTAGCAAGGGTAAACAACCTATGGTGGAAGAAACTGAAGCACCGAATCCAAACGACAACCAGACTCTATATGGGTTCTCCTTGGTGAGTACCGAGCATAAAGCTCGGTTTGATGAGCTCTGCCATCGCCCAATTTACCAACGAGGTTCAGCAGTGATGACTTAACTCAGGCGATGGGCATCCATGGCAATGTCAGAGCTTTACTGGCCCAGGCAGGGTTGCTCAGGTTTATGCAATTCCAACAAACTTACAAGAGGATCACACTCGAGTTCCTGAGCACATTTGCTATCACAGTGGCAAGGGCCTTGTACTCTCGCCCACCGGACGGCATTAATTTCCAGCTGATGGGGAAACTACACTCACTAACATACAACCAGTTGGATCAGATATATGGCTTTCCGAAGGCTTCTAGAGAGGACCCACCAGAGTTGATCGATCCACAAGCATTTTGGGATCTGCTGACAGCCGCTCTACCCTTGGTGGCTCCGCAAAGATATGTGTCGAATTTTGCTAAAGCCTAATGGATTAGCAATCCCATGATTCGGTACATTCAGAAAATGTTAGCCCACACTTTGTTCGCACAACGAGAAACAGGGGCTATGAGGCAAGCTGAGTTACAAATGCTTTAGAACATGCTGCATGGGTACAAAGTAGATATTGCTTAGATTCTGATGGAGCATTTCGAAAACGTCATCCGGAAGCAGAAGGACAGTATCATGATTGGGGGATTGATCACACCGATAGCTGCATCTTTTGACGACATAGACTTAGCTGACTTGGTGTCGGTTAAGGGTGAGGTCCGGTTCATATGGGACTTGCTTGAGAGTATGCAAGTTGTGGTCCAGGGATAAAATGGGACAGTCCTTTACGTTTACCAAAAGGTCGGACCTTACCCTTCGCCTTTCTTTCGAGATAGGGACATCCATAAGGGATATCACTAATACAACCAATCTCTCCTTATCTACTAAGGAACATCTTGAGCTGTCCTAAGCGCCGGATTCTGAAGTTTTCAAATTCGGGCAAACACTCGAAGGCAGTAGCAGAGCCCCGAGATCGCCAAAGAATAAACGGGCAGCAGTAGTCGTTGCTTCCGCGTCCGAGCATAATGAGGACATGGAAGGCATCATCACATCCCTCCGAGATGATGTTCATGTTTGCAATGAGTCGGTGCAATAAATTTGGGCAATTTATTTTGATAAGATCGTCTCAGCTTCATTGAAGCTTATCTTTGACTTGGCAATGGAATTTTGGATACACGTACGATGTATTTGGACAGGACCACATGGAATCTAGATTGTGATTTGACCATACAATTTAAATTCATTGATTGACAAACATTTTACCTTAATCCTGAGTGAATAGCGTACCTTTATTACCAACTGGACATACTTTGAGACACTAGTGAGTGAGATTAATATATTAATCAATACCTCGGTATTTTGTGAATTAAAGTGAAGTGATAAAGAACATATATTTATAATATTGGAATCCTTCACCTATTTAATAGGCATGATCATGATCTCACGGGTTCTTCTATATACAATAAATCTGAGCTTAGTATTCGACATTAGTTGTCGAATCCTACGTCACACAGGATTGCGGATAGAAGATGAGTGTTGAGATTGACAAGTGTTTGAACATATACTTATTGGTCATGGTAGCCTATTGCAAATACTTTGGTTGATCGAGGGGGGTAATATGTTGGATCGATCAATCAGAGGATAATATTATTGATTATATTGCTTCTATAATGCCGATTAAATTAAGAGTGCAATTATATTCTTTTAGTGGAATAGAATATAATTAATAAATTAATATGAAAAGTCAAGAGTTGACCGAGTCGTATTTAATTTATTGGAGCTTAATTTAATTGGGTCCGACTAGGTCCTTTCGGTGGCTCATTGTGAACTGGAATAAATTATTAAGATTATAATATTATGATATTATAGAAGATGGAGATATCCAGTATCTTCTATACTTATCATGATATGTTATTCGGGAAGAAAGAATATTGTGATATATTATATATATCGGATACATATTCAGTTCTCCCACACAACAAAGAACACACGCTATATTCATATACAAGAAGGTGTCCACACACCGTGTATTATAGTGTAGTTCATGAGAACACCGGAGAAGACTTGGAGGTCTGGAGTAGCATTGATAAAGCACGCTACAAAGGTATTCCATAAACCCTTCTTGTATAGATTAATTAATATGTAGAACATATAATAATATGGTTGATCCTACAACGATTATCCGATTGTCAATATGTCATATTGTGGATCGAATTGGAATCGTGGTTCTAACATGGGGGGCCCTTCAAACGATTCATACTGAGTTGCATGACCAACGAGGTATCTTGAACACACTCCTTGAAAGGAGTAACGAAGAACGAGCATGGAGACAACAACAGAGGATCAAGTCGGAGGCATTGGCTCAGCTTTGGAGCGAACATGGGTTCCAACCACCTCCACCACCACAATGATCTGTAAGTTCGCACCAAGGCGTACCAGTCTTTTCCTCCAAACATTGACTTTAAGCCAAGTTTGGGAGAGGGGGTGTATCTATTTAGATTTTTGTTGCTGTTTTAGTGGGTTATTTTGCTTTTCAAGTTTGATCGTTTGATGTGATATGTCTTGTTGTTTAGTTATGTTGGGTTAATTGTCGGGTCTGTGTGCCCACTTGCGTATTTTGCTGCTTTGAGTTGGAGTACTGGGTCTGTATGCCCGTTTATTTGTCTTTTTGGTGTTGTTGGAACTGTGAACCCAGTTTTTACTATTTAGTTGTCATGTTGGGTCGTAGGAGTCTAGAGTTTAATTATTTTATTTTTAGAGTCAGTAAGAATGAGATAAACCCGAGAAGTAATGGTAACAAGTGAAAAGAAAAAGAAAAAATAGGGAAAGATGGATGATGAATGGTTAATGATGAAATGATTTTGAGAAGTAGATGAAAAAATGGCACATAATAGAGCATGAGAGGTGAATTGAGATGAAATTGAGCTTGAACCTAGAATATTCAATCAAAAATTAACCTTGTAAGAATTTGAGCCCAATTGTACTCCTATTTTCGGAGTAATATACTTTCTTTTGGTGTGATTTTGATTGAATATGTGCACTAGTCTCTAGAACTCGCCTTGAGTCTTTACTAAGAATATGTCAAGAATGTGTTGTGATTTAGGAAATGATCTTTGGCGCTTTTGTTTTAAGCCTATTTTTTAGCCGTGAAAGGTTGCCCTTTGTACAACAAGTCCACGATTTATCCCTAGTTAACCCACTTGAGCTTTATAACCTTATTCTTTCATAGCCTAACAATGTCAGCCGAAAACCTTTTGATTTTTAACTCTTTGGCCTTAATTGGATTAATCAAGTAAGAGGGAGGAGGATTAGAAGGTAGTTTGGGTGAAAATGTTTAGGAAGACATGGGAAAATTAGAGGATATTACAAAGATGAAGGAAACAAAAGAAAAATGATAGGTGAAAAACAAAGAGAAGAATAGTCTCTCCTAGCTGGAAAAAAAAAAGTGCTTAAATTGTTTGAGCTGAATAGAACAGTCGGGTAGTCCCAAAAATGTGGTACCCTTATAGTCGATTGTAATCTGAAAAACACTTAAGTTGTAAGGTTTATTGAAGGTGAAGAAGTCATTTCTTTTGGGATGATTTGCTGAGATTTGAAGAGTGAGGTCGAGTGATTGTATTGAGGGGTAGTCGGGTTAGGAATAACTTGATTAGTCTAAAAGTAGTCACTTTTATCCAAATATATCCCACCTTACCTTAATCCAACATTACAACCAAAAGAAAGACTTTTTTTTTTTTTATCTTTTTTCACATACATCGAGTACAAGGCCTAATATAGACGATTGACAAGCATATGGTAGGCTTTTCATGTAATTCAATATGAGCGGAAATTATATTAGCCTAAACACTTGAGAGATGAGTGAAACATGTAACCAGAGAGGATTGAATAATTCGAAAGTTCAAAGTCTCGAGATTAGTTGATTTTCGGGTTATCACATATGCTCAAGTAAATTGTGTTGCCTAGTTGTTTTAAGAAAAATCAGTCTGAAACTGAAATCATCATCCAATCGCCCTAAATCATTGCATAATTACTTGTATTCTTTGTCTTTTGTTTTGTTGTTCGGGACTAACAATAGTTTAAGTTTGGGGGGTTTTGATACACGTTAATTATGCATTTATTTAGGTCGACTTAGGAGTGTATTTTATAGTGATTACATGCATATTTTGTCAAGAGTCATGTGGATTTATGATATTTAAACATTTAATGTGTTTGACTTGTCTTTGAGGTATTTTGAGCAATTTCAAGGGTAAAAGTCGTACTTTATGCCTATCAAACGAAAGAACAAGTTGAGGGAAAGCCAAAACCGGCCAAACTAGCAAAAAATGGTCTGAACCAGTCCAGAGGAGAACCAGCGCGACCGCGTCCATAGAGCAACGCGGCCACGACAAAAACGACGTGCAAAGTGAATCGGCACTGATGGTGCAATGCTGCCGCGTCAGATGTGCAAAGCGGCCGCGTCAAAAGGATCTATTTTGATGATTTTCCAAAGTGCAAACCAATGCGACCACGAGAGACATCCTGCACGGCCGCATCAAAATGATACGTTTTGAAGACTTTCATGTTCCAAGTAGGAAACTGATTCTAAAGCCCCAGGATTCGTCCCGAAGTCTATAAAAGGGCAAGAGAGACTCATTTTTTAGGGAGACACATTGGATTCTTAACTTAATCTCACACTTTTACATTGGAGTAGAAGCGGTGAGAGCGAGAAAACGAAGATCGACGAGCCGACACAATCGGGTTTATTTACTTCTTTTCTAGTGTTTAGTTATTTATGATGTATACTTTGACTAGTTGTATGGAATTGATACTAGGCATGAGTAGCTAAACTACTTGTGTCCTAGGATTAGAAAGTAGGGCTTCTGCAACGATGTTGATTTAATTGTTTAGTTCATAGACTCCAGTTTACATTATCAATCTATGAGTTTGGTTTAATCCCATAATTAAATTTAATCTGGCCAATTAGGTTTAATTTACTTGTTTAATGATTCCACTTCGAGAGAAGGGAATTGTTAATAGACGATAACACATAACGCGATTGTCTATGATTGTGTAGACAAAAGGTTAAGGGACTGTTAGGAGTTGTTAGGATTAATTGACTCGAGAGAGTAATTATCTTAATCAATCTATGACTTAGTCACTTCGAGAGAAGAGTCAGGTTAATTAAGTGCCGCCTAATAGATAATTAACTGGTTTGAAAGTTTATAAGTTAGAGATTAATCATCATTAGTGTAATTCCTGAAATCGAAATCCTAGGATACATCCTCGTTGATTGGAACTTCCCGTTTGTTATTTAATCAGTTTATTAGTATATGCAATTTAGTTTAATCAATTCATTCACCACTTTGAGCATCTAGTTAGGATAATCCTATACAATCAGGGTATCGAACTACGTTAACCCATTCCCTGTGGATCGACCTTGACTTTTCCTATACACATCTACACCCGTACACTTGCGGTATTTTAGGGTTAGAAATAAGGCTTGTCAAGTTTTTGGAACTACCACCTGAGGTTTCACCAAATCTATCCTACGACTTAATGCATCCGCCACATGAATACTGGTACCAGGGTAGTACTCCATTGAAAAATTGAACTCGGAAAGCAACTCATTGCATCATGCTTGCTTCCTAGTTAGCTTCGCCTATGATAAGAAATGACTTATCATCATGATGTCCGTCTTAACAACGAAAAGTAAGCCCAAAAAGTAGTGTCACCATTGCCTGAGGCAGTGGACAATGACCATCAACTTCTTCTCGTGCACTAAATAACATTTCTCCATGTCCTTCAACTTCCAGATCTCAAAAGCATCTGGATGTCCCTCATGTATCAAGGCCCCCCTAGTGTAAAATCAGAGGCGTCGTTCTCCACCACGAATACCTTCGACAAAATCTGGTAGTGCAAGCACGGGGGTTGATCATAATAGCTTTCTTCAAGCTCTCGAAGGTAGCTTGGTATTGGGGTGACCAAGACCAAGTCTTAAACTTCTTCACTAGATTCGCCAGCGGGTATGCTATCTCAAAGTAGCCCTTCATGAACCTCCTATAGTAGTTAGCCAGCCCAAGGAACGATTTCACCTCATGTATGTTGTTTGGTGGCTGCCACTCCTCGATGGCACAAATCTTCTGTGGATCCTGCCTCTCTCCATGATATGGCCCAAGAAACTGATACTCTCTTGGGAAAATGAGCACTTAGTCTAACATATAGCTCGTGCTTTCATAGCCTTATGAGGACCTTGCGGAGATGCACCAAGTGATCCACCGAGGTCTCGCTATAAACATTAATATCGTCTAGGGGCACCACCACAAATTCATCAAGAAACCGTGGAGTCCTTGATTCATCAGGTGCTGAAAGTGGCTACTCAGAGTGCATCGGAATCCACTCGAACGCCCCATACTGAGTGACCACCATTGTTTTGTACTAATCACACTCCTTGATTTGGATTTGCCAGTAGCCCAAACTCAAGTCGATCTTCATGAAGTACTTTGCGGCTTAGAAAGTAGAAACAATCTACCAAAAAGGGAATAGGATATATATTTTTCATGGTGATCTTGTTTAGGGCCCGATAGTCACAGCGAAAACAAATAAAATTGCCTACTTCTTTTGGAAAAGGACCGAGGATCCAAACGGTGACCTTGGGGGCCTAATCAATCTACTCAATAAGTTTTTACAATTGCTTCCTAAGCTCCTCAAGGTCAGACTGGCTCAGATATAACGCCTTGGATCTCATGATCAACTATCCCTCTTCGACGGGAGCTTTCGAGGTAATTGATCTGACATCATATCTTTGAAATCCATTAGAAGCTTCCTCAAAACTCTAGAAGAGGCCTAATTTTAGATCAATCTCCTCAAATGAAGGGTGGACAAAAAAGGATTTTCACTGTGCTTGCATCCCTTCTCAAACTACATTGCCAACAAACTTTTCTCTCCCAACTTGTTAGCTTAAGTGGGAATGATGCATGGCTTGCCCCTCATCATCATTAGTGAATCAACATGCAGGAAGACTGCAATCCTACTACCCCACAAGAATTCAAACCCAAAGATTAGCTTGAATTCGTCCATCACCACAATGGACGAATTAGTTCTACCCTCGAACGAGCCAAGTCTCAGCAGCTTGGACTTGAAGATATCGGCGATAAGCTGTGCAACAGAATTTATAGCCTTTACTTGCCAATTCTCTTGTTTAACACCAGCCCAAGTATACTTCGGCTGCCTAGATAGTGATGGGTAGGACCTTTGTCGATCATCACCTGCACAGGCTTCACATTGATCTTATATCAACAAATATCAACCCTTCCTTTTTGGAACTCTCGGCGGTTGATAATCTTCATTTTAGGTCTTAAGAGCCGAAGCGGAGTTTGGCTCTCTAGAAATAACGACATTCACAAACTACAATTCCAAATTTTAGAAGATGGTTGAGTTTAGGTTATACATAAATCAAACACATCTTGGCACATTCTTGATACCTGGTGATTGATGCCTCTCATTGTCTAGTATATAAAACAATCAACCTCTGTTTCTCAATTGTTATTCTCCACATAATGAAACTCATCGTAAACTAGTCTTTCTTTAAAGTGTAATTTCTATGGATTCTCTTGTTATCATAACCTATCCCTTCAAATGCTTCAGGATTGTCAGTCTTCCCAATTCCAACTCCTTTCTGTCATGCAAGAACTCCAAGAGTTCTTATTGTAAAAAATTGTTTAAAATACTATAATCATAGGTTGATATCTGTTAATTGCAGCTTCTCAATCAATCCATTTCCGTATCTAATACCCTTGTTACAAAAATTGATTGACTCAAGGCAAAAATGAGCCTCCGAGTTTCACAAAGAAACCGAGTTCCTGCGAAAATAGTGTGTTTGGGACGGTGTTTTTTAGCATGACTGCAACAACTAAGGTTAAAATAAGTCCAATGGTGGAGACGGTAGCGGCACATCTGGCTTTCGTTTCGGGTATGTACGCTTGGGCTATTGCACAACCAATGAAGGCATCCATTTCTTTGATTTCCTCCAAACTAGAGTTTATTGTGTGGGCATTTGCTCATCAAGAGATGGAAATTCTGTGAATCTTGTAGGCAAATGAAGAAAATGAAGGAAGAAGAGCGAGAGAAGGCAAAGAGTGAAAAAAGTTAAAAAAAGACGGTGACAAAAAATAATAAGGAAGGGTTAAAAATTGGGGTAAGTTTACCATAACGCTAAGTGCACACAAGTTTTTGTCTTTTGTTTTTTTTTTTTTTAAAGTAAGATTTTCAGAACACTTCACTAAGTTATTTTGGATCTATTATCAAATTATATTAAGAAAATAAATGTTTAATTATATTTTTAATAATATTTTTCCATTCAGTTGGAATACAATTTGATACCCAATGAAGCTATTTATAAGGACAATTAAATTTGCGAGTTATTTTGTAAAATTTTAAATTTTATGTTGTAGATAAAAGTCGAATTATTTAGTTAATTCCATTGAAGGCCAATTAACTCTAGACAAAAAAATTGCAAAGAAAATGAAATGGATAAATTATTTTATGAAATCCTATTATTCATATTCATATTCATATTCATATTGTAAAGGAAAATCAACATAAATTTTCCTCTTACAAGAGATTGAAGACTTAGGCAACGTTTGGTTGGGGTTGGCCCAACTCATGATCGGTTGGGCCAACCCAACCCTCATGTTTGGTTGGCCGCTTGGCCCAACACTGGTATTAATAGGTTTGGGGGATCATTTGGCCTGCAATTTTTTACCGCCTTACAGTCTCTCTCACTCTAGTTAGATATACTCTCTCTCTTAAATTTGGGACGGTGGATGGGACATTTCAGGTTCTCTCTCTTCACCTTCCCCACCATTACTCTGCTAGGAATCGTCCCTTTTTCAACTTTCTGCCATTATTGGGTTGAAAGAAAAATCTGAGGAGATTTTCTTCCTCACGCTGTATCTTTAGCATCAAATGAATCGATGCTGGGCTCATCTTCGTCCATACGGTTGAAGATTGAAAACCCATTTTCTGGGCGTTTGGATGACCTTTATTTCTCTATTGCGTCTATCTTCTCTTATTCAACACTTTTGCAGAGAATCTCTGTTGCTATGTGACTGTTCGTCTTTAGACTCAAAAACCCTAATTTTTGGGTGGGTGGGTTTTCGTCTTTAATGTGGATGGTTTTTGTGTTTCTTATGTGCGCTAGTAGTTTGAATCTGTACCTATACTTATGAAGTAGCTTATGTACTTATTTGGCTTTCTATAAAGTTATGTCTCCTTCACATGCATCCACCCCTTCTTGTGAATCCGTTTCTTCATATTTCCCTTATTTACTTAGAACAAAACCCAAAAAAATTAAGCCCTCTTACACGAAGCACACACTATGCACTCTTCGGTCTTCTTGGTCGTACTCCCTACATTTTCGTAAAAAGAAGGATTGCTTCTACTCTCTGTGCTCGCTCGTAGAGTCCGGTTCCAGTTCTGAAGCCCCCCTATTTCTAGGAAAAATGTGTCATTTTTCTTGTTTATCTCCGTTTCTTGTTTTGTTTATGTGACTTCTGGGATTTCTTTTTCTTGTCTATTCTACTCTGTAACTGTGGTCTTGTTTATGCGTAAAATTTGTTTGGTTGATTTGTTCACTGCTATTAGTTGTATTGGCTGCGTGATTTATGGTGATATGTGGGCCGTTTTGGTTATTTGCGATGTGATAATATTGTGATGTCTAGACGATTTGTGAAATAGGGGTTCGAATTTGGTTACCATGTTGTGGGAAAATAAAGATTTTTTTGGGAATAAAACCTCTAATTCAACTGTCCACCGTAAATGGGTTACTTACACCCCTTGGGTGTGTAATGAGTAAAACATTTTCCCGAGGTTTGGCAGTTGAAAAAGAGCAATTTTGTGTACTAAATTGTATTGTGTTCTATTTATATTTTTGAGACCAGAACGGTTTCTGGTCTGTTGGAAGATATTGTAGGCATCACAGCCCTTCAGTACTTCGTTCTTTTTTTTTTTTTGTTTCTACCCGATTTGTTGCCTTGTTGCTGCTGATGTGTATTGATGTTAATTGGACCTCCCTGTTTTTTGTTTTTATTGTTGTGTGTAACAGATATTGGTAAATCTTGAATTGGTAAAATGGATGGTGTACGGGATTAGGTTGGTCTGTGCCATATAATTTGTGGGTTGTGGTGGGGGATGTGTTAGGCTGTATTTTGGATGAAGTGCGTGAGTACTGTGGTGCCTTACAGAAACGTGGCTTGGTCACTAACTCGTTGAGTAGCAAAGGAATTTTTATTTTGACGGACGACGAACCCTACATTTTTTGCTATATGGGATACAAAAGCGACATTCAGAATATGGAATGGAATTATAGAAATTTATGTTTTTGTTGTATTTTGTAGAATGCAAATGTATTGTAGTGGTGTTTAGTTTTGGTATTTGGTGTTGAATCTAGTTTGTAACTGGCTGATATTTGTAATAAAAGGTTATTAAATGTTGATCGTTTTTAGTAATTTAATTTCGAAATGACTGATCAGTGCATGAAAAGGGAGATTATCATATATTTCAATGCATTAGAACTAATAAATTGAACTAGAGATTATACATCGGACGTAAAAACGTGTTTCCTACTTAACATATTGTGTTTGGGTTATAATAATAAAATCAATCTAGATAAAAAACCGACAGTTTGATGAGTTAAAAGTTGATCAGTATAAACAATGTCCACTAATATGCAAAGGTATCTAATTTGGCGTTAAACAAGTTTGAACCTTATATAAACTGAATCGGGAGTTCCGCTGTTAGATAAATTGAACTCACTTCGAAAAATACGAACGAGATCATAATTTCCCTTAATTATTCTAACGTAATGCCCCTAAATTCACATGCATTTTAGATTTTCGGCATTCAAATGGTAAGTGGAGAACTGAAAGATATATTGGCAATTTGTTAGTAATTACGATATGTTATAAGACTTTAAATAATATTCAATGCATAATTGACGCTCAACAATGTCAAATACACCTTCACAATTAAAGTTTTGCGTATGAATTTTTAACTCTCCACGTGACATGGGAACCAAAAAAAAATTCAAATTAAATACGAGTGTCCATATAAGGGGATAGACAACTTTTTACCTAACTTTCACGGGGATGCACTTGTTATTTGTGTGGGTTTTTATTACGAAATGAACAACTAGGAGCTTATTAAAGGGTATGGAATTAGAATAATTTGGCGGGATCATACATAAACTACAGTATAATCAAAAAATTCTCATGTATCTACTCATGACTCCGTTTCGCATCTTCATTTGGTTGAGAATGTAGTTGGTAATTACAAACGATTAGGGTTTTCTAACCAAACTTTTATTATAAGCATGAGTGATAATAGGTCTAGACAGCTTCGACACTTATGAATCATAAGTTTGTAATATCTATAGATATTTGGAATACACGAACCGCAAATACATGTCTGATTGAGCCTACTGAGTAATAATGTAGAATGTGTTTTGTTAGGGATTATATGTTAAATTCGTGAAAACTATAATGACGCTATGAAAAGTGACACATTCGCATATCTTTTTTTGTTAGATATTGTAGGAAACCGCCATCTTTATTGCTTCAGTGGGTACTGGAAAGATCCAAAACCCTTTTTTTGAAGACGACTATATTTAAAATATTTAGACTAGAATTGAGTTATAAATCGAATCAATATGTTAATATATGTTAAGAGGTGGCAGGAGCAATGGAGGCAGACGAACTACCTCAACCGAGCCACGCGTTGTGTGGACTCGTACGATCGAGCACCATCTCATCACTCATGCATACACCGAGCATTTGGTCGGTGGATATTTGACACAGACCTGGTCTGATCTGGCACTCACGCGTATCTGCACAAAACTGAACGAAAAGAGAGATCTGCGTGTAGGCCTTTATCGAATCGATCAAGCGAGGGCTAAACTAAAGAATATGAAGTGTTGCTACAGGATACTGCTTGACAACTGGACGAGATCTGGCGCCGGTTGAGACGATGAGAGAGAAATGCTGACTGGGGCAAATGATTTCATGGAATCGATATACGTCGTACGTTAACTAACCTCGATTAAAATGCCCTCTATAAGGGGCAATACTTCTAATTGTTCAGAATTTAATGTGCTATCTTATTCTTATGTGACAGCAAGGAAAGGATTATCGCCAGCTCATCGGGCACAATTGTCCGAACTATGATTTGTGTAATGAAATGTAGCTAAATAGCCAGGCTACCGGTTCCGCTGCACTTTCATCAGAAGCAAGTGCAGGCGATGCCAGCGGATGGTCTAATAGATCCGGGCAGCGGAGGTCATACGACACTTTCGCATGCCTTGGCCAGTCCAGTCAAGGGGTCGGGGAGGGGACATCGTCTTAGAGACGCAGGCATTTGACAGCTGATGATGAATGTGAAGCAAGGATTAGTTCGATGGCAAGGTAGGATGCATACGTCGAACGACGAGATCGCCAGCTCACTGTTAGTCAGCTGGATGCAGGCCGGGCTATATTTGACGAGGTCAATGCCATGGGTCTTCCCGATCCTATACGGCGTGCTGGTTGTCTTGCCCTTTGTGACCTATGACGCAGCAGACCTTCCTTTCATGGTCTATTGAGGATAGAAGGGATTGGTTGGTGGGTTTTATGCCGCCAGATCAGTGATTTTAGGACTAATTTAAACAATTAATTCGGGAATTAATTGTTATTCACACTTTACTGCTTTCACTTTAATTACTGTCTCCAGAACTATTTAATTTTCTACGGTATTAAACTACATTTCCTAGTTGCTAAATACTTTAAGCTATGTTCTGCTTTACTGTTTTGACTTATTTTATACTGAAGCTAAAATTATAGCAGTTGCAAATTCTAATAACCTGATCAAAGTAAACTAACTGGTCAAGAAGACTTGTGGTTGGGAATTTGACCAATTGTTTAAATTTAGTAGTTATTGGGATGGATGACTTATCAGACAATAACGAAATTTACATAGACAGTGAGGAAGAACAAATGGAAGAGGATGATATGATGGCGGACTACTTCTACAACGTGCTCCTGATTGAGACACGGGCCATGGGTAGTCGAATGAAAAATACTTCACAACTCCAGGGGTGCGCTTGGATGGCCGAGATCTTGATGACTGAAAATCACGATCGGTTCTACTATAATGTTCGAATGTCAAGGGACTGTTTTTTCTCCCTTGTTAATATGTTAAAAGAATGAGGATTCATCCATGAGGACCACAGAACTAGGCTTAGCTGTGCTGAAACAGTTTTAATTTTCCTACGTACCGTGTCGATGCATCTCCGTTTTCGTGACACGGTGGAACGTTTCCAGCATTCCACGCATACTATCAGCACCCACTTCCACATGGTTCTCGATGCTCTGATCGCACTTTCACCAGAACTAATTGTAGGACCTGACTTCACTAGAATTCCCGATCGAATCCTCAATGACACGAAGGTGTTTTCATTCTTCGAGGTATACTTTTAACATTTGCAATTCATTTTGTACCTGCTTTAGGAAACCATTCAAATACACTCATGATTTAACCAACAACATTATGTTGGAGCTCTAGACGGTACACTTATTCCTGCTCGCGTAGCGGTCTCCGAGCAAACGGCCTACCGATCAAGAAAAGGCTCAACTGTGCAGAATGTGTTGCTATTGTGGACTTCAAAATGAAGTTCACCTACGTTTGTATGAGCTGGGAGGGTAGTGCTCACAATACACGCAGTTATGAACGATCAGCATTTTCCATATCCACCGGAAGGTTAGTAAACAATAATTCAGTTATACAACATTAATGGGGGTCGGATGTGTTAGTTTGTTGGGCTTAACAAATTAGTTTTTCTTATTGTTATTTTTAGGTCGCTATTACCTTGTTGATGCAGGGTATACTAACTACGATGAATTTATGGCCCCGTATAGAGGAACTCGATGCAATCTTCCCGAGTTTAACAATGGTGGAATCCAACCTACTGATGAAAATGAGCTATTTAACCATCGGCATTCACAGCTCCGAAATTGTATGGAGAGGGTGTTTGGTGTCCTTAAGAGCTAATTCCCTCTTCTTCGATATGGCATGCCGAGCTGCAAACTGGGAGACCAAAAGAAAATTATCATGACGTGTTGTGTGCTTCATAACTGGATCAAGCAATCTGGTATCCCAGACGATTTATTCGCTGGACAACCAGTGCATTTTGAGGCCGATGACATGACTTTTTCAGAGAGACATCTCCCCACGGCAAGGGCAAGAGAGGCGCAAGGCGAAATTCGTGATGGTATGGCGGTTGCGGTATGGAATGCCCAGGCCGGGCCCGCTGATGGATTGAGCACATAATAAATCCCATGAAGACATAGACAACCTTTTGTGATTCGTATTATGAAGTAACTTAGCTAATATGTACTAAACTATAAACATATGTCTTTTTTTGATCAATAGTTGGACAATTCGAATCCTCAGTAATTGAAGTGCTTATGAATGCTCTCTTACAAATAAACGGGCCTTTACGACTTGCTCTTAATCAATTATGTATGTCGTCTTCGAGTGTTTTCAAAGTTTTGTTATTATCGTGCTCGGGTTTAACTAAAGGTTACATTGATTAGAAGTTGATTAATTTTCTAGTTATGTGTGTACTTAACCCTCCTCTGGATAATTGAATCTCCAATTTATAAATTCCTATATTTTAAACAATTATTTTTTAGTAGTTATGAACAGGGCAACGTGGACAACTGAGAATGAATCTACGTTCATATATCTTTTGTACTGTGAATTCTTGGATGCATTGCCAATGAGGATACGTTTTGATGATACGGTGCTTAACACCATCCTGCCATAGCTCAATTCTTTGGCGCCCGAACCATTTATTTACTCACTTCACCATTTGAGGACCAAGCTGAAGGCAATACGTAGATCTTGGCGGCTACTGGGAAATGTGAGGGACTTACCTGGACTAGACTGGGACCCAGTACGTGAGACTATAATAGGCCCGCCGGATTTGATGGAGGCAATATATCAGGTACAATGATGTATACCTAAATTTTTAATATTATTTAGACTGGTCTCGTAAAGCATGCTTCTTACAAATAAGAGCAATTGTGGGTGTGCAGACGAAACTTGAGGTCCGACAAATGATTCACCGAGGCCAGACCTGCTTTGACTTTTGCACAGACATGTTCAATCCAACTGAAGATCCGATGCTTGATCTAGACTTTTTGCAGCGTGTTTCTGTAGTCCGGGCGATGGAAGGAGTTGGGATTTTATTAAAAATCTTGGCGACTCAGCGCCTACAACTAAGGATCAACACCGACACCTTTTTAGTAATAACCACATCGGAGAGGCGGAGTTGGGTGCTTTCGAATGAGTAGGTTAAAAGTGCGACGTAATCGACGATCGAACAATTTGAATGAATTGTGCTAGTCTTTTGATTAAGTTGAATTAAGTGACATGTAGTCACAAGACAAATTTCTCCTATTTCAATTTATGTTTCCTTCCCTCTTTGATGTAACAAATTTGCCATGACCACGGGTAATACCGACTGTTTAGTTCTGTAGATTAAATAGTGAAAAACTAAGTATGCACTGAGTAGGAGATCAGAAAAGATAAATGATGTATGTATCCTAGAATGTTGATAATGGGGATCATACATCGTTTTTCGGTGGCTCACAAATATTGGTGGGCACAACTACATACTTACAAGTAATAATCCAAACTTCATAAAATTATCGACCTATAAGGTTTAATTAATTTTTGTTGTAATCAAACATATACGAATAACCTAAAAAAATCATTGAGAAACAACTCATTATAAATATTGTGCAGTACGTTTTATATTTTTTTTAATTAAAAATAATTAACCCATAAAATGTCCTCATTACTTGACATTCTTAATTATTTGTTAACCATTTTATATACTAGAAATGTGTAATTTTATTCATTTCGAAGACAAATACTCATATTCAAAAACACCTTAAGTTAGAACGTTCTCCATCTAGAGAAATTCAAAGTTATTGAAAATTCAAAAAATGAATAATTAATATTTTCTTTAAAAAAAACGAAAATAAATAAATAAAATATAATTAAAATGAATTAATTGTATTTATTAATAAACATTTAACATGCTTATAAATTATAAAATTTATTCATTTCAAATACATAAACAAGTTTATTTGAAAGGTTCGTAAAGTAGTAATTCAAAAAATTAATAAAATGAAAGAAAGAGATAGGAAATTATTTATTTAAAAAAAAATGAAAATAAAAATATATAATAAATAATTCAAACAAATATTTGGTAAAAAATTTTAATACATTATAAATATATAATTTTCATATTTTTTTAATTAAATTAATTAACCCAGAATTACTTATTAATCACATTGCATATTTATTAATATAATAATTATTTAACAAATTAAAATTAGCAAATATAAATAAATTTAACCGAACAACAACTAAACATCACCTATCAGCAATCACACACAACATCAATCAATCAATCACAAATCTCAATACTACTTCAATCATTAATAACTACATCTTACACATATCACATCATCTTTTACAATTAATAATTAAATCTCATACTTCAATTACAACCCCGTCATCCAACTAACCAAACATCACTCTTTATCATCCCCAGCCGCTAACTTCATCTAAACCCCAACCAAACATGGCGTTAGAGGATAGAAAATCGGCGATACCCATCTGCAATAGCACCCATCGTTGTCAAACATTACTGTCAATCATATCGTTCCACGTGTAATGAAATATTTGTTTATTTATTTGCTTAAACTATCTTTATCTTGTGGTGGGCGCGTGTGGCCCAAATGCTTTCATTTCCAAGGCGAAACAAAAGCGGGGCCAAATCCCCATTACCTCCCTAACCAGTAACTACCCGCTATCACCCTTTCCTTTTTAACCCTAAAAATCCCATTTTGTTTTTAACCTTGCCGCTGATATCATTACGGATACCGACATTAACCGGAACCTTCATCTTTAAGCGCTTTACGTTTTTTACTTTTACTGCCATCTAATTCAGATTATTAACCGCCTTCGGAGTCGTATATCACAAAATTTAAGTGCTTTGGGAAATTGAGCTATCTACAGATCGCCTGCCTGAATAATTTGTTCGAAACCGCAGAGATCTCGCTCCAATCCTCGCGATCGGAGTCTTCAGACTCTGATTGTTGTATCATTTTGCTGTGCGGTTCGATTTCTGGCTGCAAGTAATTCAATTGTAAGAGGAATTCAAAGTTCGTGATTAAATTTCGCTTATATTTCTCTTTTTTCTTGTAATTAGACATTATTTTTTAATATCTGTGATGTTGATTCGTTAATTATGCCTCTATTTGGTCGTCGTTTTGCCTTTTGCTGATTAGGGTTCGGTACGGGTGCGGAGTAGTGCTCATATGTGTTGTCTCCTTGTAAATTTCAATTTTTTCTCAATTGATACCAGATTTGCTTTATCTTTATTTATTTCCTTTCCCTTTTCCTATGGTGAGGGTTTTTCTTTTTTTCTTTTTTTTGGGGGTCGAGGCGGAGGATACCATAGATTCTTATCTTTGATTTTTGCTTAATCTGCCGTGGCTATGGACTTGTTGGGTTTTGACTTCTTTATGCTGGTGAAAATTCTTGGCAGATATGTAATCTGTAATGAAAATTGAATTTCAGTTTGTATGGTGTCTTTCGTGAATCTTAACTTTTAGGGGTTTGCTCCTGCTTGCAGGTTGCATATGCATTCTTATTAGTATCTTTACTGCAGCTATCAAGTGAGTGAAGCTGAATAAATGTCCTATCAAGTGGAAGAAATGGATTATGCACCTGCTGATTATGAGATGGCGGAAGTGGAAGAGGATATGTATTTTGCTGGTCGAATAATGGGAGACACAGAGTCTGAGGATGAGGATGAGGATGAACATGACCATTTGGTCAGTTCAAAATGCATTTACAATTTTGCATGCAGCCTCATTGATATTGTTATAATTGATTTCGTTTCATTGTTTTGCTCATTGGTTTTATTGTTGGAATATGAATTAACTTAAATGTGGGATTAGGACAACAAGATAACTGATACGTCTGCTGCTGAGGCACGAAAAGGAAAGGACATCCAAGGAATTCCGTGGGATAGGTTAAGCATATCGCGTGAGAAGTATAGACAGACTAGACTAGAACAGTACAAGAATTACGAGAATGTACCACAATCTGGAGAGGATTCTGAAAAGGTAACCTCCAGTTTCAAGTGGTGATTGAACAGAGTTGGATCAATTTTATGGTTGTGAATAAACATAAATTTATATGGTATTATGTTCTGTTATTTGTAGGAGTGCAAATTAACTAGAAAAGGTGGAGTCTATTATGAGTTCTGGCAGAACACCAGATCAGTAAAATCAACCATTCTTCATTTTCAGGTAAGCTTATAAGCAGCATTGATACAGTCATTACTTGTTTCCCTGTGCTTCTGCACCTTTTAGAAGCGCAGCACACCGTTATATTGCAAATTGGATTGTTTAGCTCTGCCAACTGATTTTCTGGTTTTGCCTATAGCAGAATGTAGCATAAGAATGACTTTAATTGAATGCATCCTAAAATATTTAAATTATGATATGCTATTTTGGAGTGGTATTTAATTCTTCACTGCTGCTGTAGGACAGTGAATTTTGTCAATATTTGGAATTCTTTTGGTAAACATTGCGTGGCTAGTAGGAAATTGAGATGAGAATGCTGGTTTGATGTCATAATTTTTTCTGGGGTTTATCATCACCCTCATATTTTCTCCTTGCTACTAGCTAAGTATAAGTCGACCATCATTCAAGATCATTATGTTATTGATCTGTTTTTCTTTTGGTCATCTCCTTTCAAATTTGATTCTTTTCTGTATTTCTTCTATTTTGGAGGACAGTTGATGAAGGAAAATAAATCTAAGATGATAAGAGGAAGTACTCTTTTAATTCCCCTCTGTTCCTTCCCCTCCAGCGGAATTTCTCTTCATGATCACATTCAGATGTTTGTCCAGTAGTTTTTTTTTTTTTTTTTTGAGGGATTGTCCAGTAGTTTTGTTACGACACCTCGATAAGTAAATTTTAAAATATTAGACTTAATGGATGATGATACCAACAATACTGGCAGCCTTTAGTTTTTGGTTATTGATAATGCTTTATATTTCAATTTAAGATACTTTGGGCGCATAAGAATATTATCATGCAGGTCATCTCAATGTATGCTTAGCATCTCTAGTGGTTATATTGAATATGGATTATAATATATGCTGATTGTAATTGCAGTTGAGGAACCTCGTTTGGTCAACATCAAAGCATGACGTCTACCTCATGTCACATTACTCGATTATTCATTGGTCTTCGTTAAGTTCAAAAAAGACAGAAGTCCTTAATGTGTCTGGTCATGTGGCTCCATGTGAGGTGAAGATCTTCATAGTGAATATGATCAGTCATAAGTTGTGGGATTTATTTTTCCTTTGTAGAGAAGCGTATGTGGACTAATTAATATCTCTCATACAGAAACACCCTGGAAGTTTACTTGAAGGATTTACTCAAACACAAGTCAGTACTCTGGCTGTCCGCGACAATTTGTTGATTGCTGGGGGATTCCAGGGAGAGCTTATTTGCAAGGTAATTCTGTCTTTGGTGTAATTTTTGCAGTGTTTGCTTTCTCAGATTCATATTGCAACTTAAATCATATCGGTGCCTGTAGTCTTTATCTTGGATGCTTTCTTTTTAATCTGACGAAGAGATTACAAATTCACAAGTTTCAATTACTTCCCAAAATTACATTTTCAGCTACTCAATATGTTTTAATGTGGTGTTCATCCTTCATTTACAAGGAGATGAATGTATGTGTTGTTTGAAGTTCATAAATGAGTACTTTGATGAGACAGCAATGTCTCTGTAAATCTTTTGTCTTCATCTCTTGATAGTTGAACCAAGAATTTCCATTTTGATGCAGTATCTAGATAGACCTGGCGTTAGCTTTTGCACGAGGACAACTTATGATGATAATGCTATCACGAATGCAATCGAGATCTATGATGGTCCAAGGTGAACATCATTCACATGTTCCATTTTTTGCCTTCCCTAACTAATCTCTTCAGAACAAAAATTCTCATGCTGCATTGTTTTCGTTTACATTGACCCATATTCTGGAATTAATTGGGTTGAACCACTATCAGTGGTGCTGTTCATTTCACAGCTTCAAATAATGATTGTGGAGTACGGGATTTTGATCTGGAGAGATACCAGCTTGTCAAACATTTCTCTTATCCATGGCCTGTAAATGTAAGTTATGCTTGTCATAACTTATAATTGCTACAGTTGTTGGAATATGAATTTGGGTACATTTTTGTTTGTCGATGTATAAAGAGCACTATCTTTTGTAAACAATGAAGGTATGATAACTCGTTAATAATTGTACATTATCCCGTTACCAATTTTAATATTGGCGAATTTGCTATCAATGATATGACACTAAGGTTGTTAAAGTTGGAATTGTAGAAATGTACTATCTCGGCAAAACCATTTATGTATGTTTTAAAATATTGTTGTCTTGAACTTTTAATATTTTACATATCTGCTTATATTGGAGATTATCCACTTGCTGAATGTAGTACTCATGGTTGACTTTTGAAGAAATTCACAACTCCATAGTTCACTTTTCCATATGAACATGAACAACAGTAACTTATGAAGGTTCGCTTGCACAGAGATATAAAAGGATAACTACTAAGGTTTTGAATAGCAATTACTGGCGTAATTAAATTGCTGTAATAATGGGGTATATATATGTGTTAGAAATGTTGTAGTGTCTGTGTTCTGACATTTTATTTTCTTTGAGTGTGAGTAAGCGTGACCCCTTCTTTATCTTGTTAATACACAAGGATAACTACATCTTTTCACCTTTTCTTACAGCATACTTCTTTGAGTCCGGATAGCAAGATTATTGCTATTGTCGGTGACAATCCTGTTGGGATGCTCGTTGATTCACAAACTGGGAAGGTAAATTTCTGACATCAATATTTGTAATCATAAACAGTAGGGTTTCTTCGAAAGACTTCATGCAGAATCTATGCGCCAACTTTGTACTGGCTGAGGGAAATCTTACACTGGGATAATAATATTCTCTTTTGGTGCTATACTTTGTCTGTTGTTTGCAGACGGTTGCATCTCTTCATGGACACTTGGATTTCTCTTTCGCTTCAGCATGGCATCCAAATGGTTACACCTTTGCAACAGGAAATCAGGACAAAACCTGCCGGGTATGGGATGCTAGGAACCTGTCGAAGTCGGTCGCTGTGCTTAAAGGAAATCTAGGTGCAATCCGATCCATCCGTTTCACATCCGACGGCCAGTTTATGGCGATGGCTGAGCCAGCCGACTTTGTCCACGTGTACGATGTGAAAAATGGGTACGACAAAGAGCAAGAGATTGACTTTTTCGGTGAGATATCTGGAGTCTCCTTCAGCCCAGACACCGATTCCCTCTTCATCGGAGTGTGGGACCGCACTTATGGTAGCCTCCTTCAGTACAACCGATGCAGAAACTACTCATTTCTAGATTCTCTACTGTGAAACTTTGGTCCCTTTTGTGAGTTAAAACTTCATCTATTGTTGGAGAGAGACAAATGTGGACTAATTCACTGAAGGGGGGGATGAAGATGGGGGTGGCCGTGTGCTTTATCTTGTTGTGTCATTAAATAAGGTGGACTGGTGGCGGAGAAGTAGACGTATGAGGCCTTGATTGCATTCTGGAGCTCTGCCATAACATAAGTGAGGTTATAAGTGGGTAATACTTTCTCTGTGGAAATGTCACTTGGTGATTGTGTATATGATGAGGATTTGATTTGTAACATTTGACTTCATAAGAGGATGCTGACTGCCTGAGATTAGTTTTTCATCTGTTTTATCCTTTACTCTGCTGTGAAAGTTAAGTGTTAAATAAAGCGTCTTTGCTTTGCCAACTTTCCGTGTCTTTGCTCTCAGAGATTATCAATGCCTTTGCTAGCAGCTGTCCGTGGTTTGACCAGCGAGTTCTGGTAAGCCACTGTGCAGGAAGAGAAATGAATAAATTTATTATTAAAAAATATAGTTCTTACCTTCTAACCTAATGCCCTAATTTATTTTGATTTTGAAGAACTAGGTATAACTTTTGTGATCTGACTTGGGAATTACTTCTGAGATTGGTGCTTCATGGCTTGAGCATTCCATGGGCTGGAGCTGAGAGCTCTAGGGAGTGAAATAGATCTAAGATAAAGCTATGATATTTTAACATTATGAATGTGACTCGTTAAAGTTGAGATCTTACTGCGTGGATGATATAATCACTCAACTTTAGGGTGACAGTTGCATAGCAATAGGTGAACTGCGAGATATGCGCTAGTTAGACAGATTAACAAGGAACAATGAATCTTTCTAATGTCTAAACTCTAATTCTCAGTGATGAGAACCGGTCAACCAGATTCTCATTCAGAAATGTCAACATGCATAATAATCAACTCTTAAAAGATGTACATTAATTATAAGTAACACTGCCACGGGTGCTGATTTGACAGCATCTAAGGAACATGGATGAAGAGCTTTTGTGTTGTACATGCAATTTCACCGAAAGCGGAGCTCTGGTGGGTAGACACACAATGTAATAAACAAATGTATTTTTCAGGGAGAGGATTTTCTAGCAGAAGAAGTTGTTTAGTTAGAAAGATAGCTTATTTATACTTCACTGGATAAACCCTAAGGTATATTCGTAATTCTCACCTCTTTAAAAAATTCAAGTTTCTTGCACCTTAAAATATCTCAGGTGGGGTTGGTTGTGCCCAACTGGCAGCCCAATGTCGTGGTCCAGCCTAGATGAAGACAAAGTTGGTCTAGAGATGCTTCGTCAACATTGTTCTGACCGAGTATCAGCGCTACCAAGTGCCAACCCAAGGTCATCTTGTCCTCAACCCATAAGTCCACTCATTGCCAGTGAAGATGAGACGCCGAGGGTTGGTTGTTAGCTCTGCGTGCCCATCCTCGCCTCATGGCCACCATACAGTCTTTAGACACCCGCTCTGCCAATGAACTCAAGTTGTTCTCTTCACCCCGAGAATTCCCATATCAGCTACTCCCCCTAACTCTGAACGTTTCTATCTTCATTCATGGTTGAAATGTATCAGTGTGGCTCACATCAGCTACTCCCCCAACTCTAAACGATAAGCCTGCGTCGTTCAGAGTTTCCATCATGTCCTACGTCCTCTTTTCACTTCTTTTGAAATTCAAATTCGGGGTGATGACATCCCTGAAACACCTGAACTTTCTTTCACATCGCATGTCCTTTCACCTGCTGCGCTCCTCTGCAGCGTCCGATTTCTACACGAGACGAAAAGGGCCTATTCTGTTGGCCCTACGTTATCCTACTCCAATTAACGGACTATGCAGCCCATTCCTTTTTAAAATGTGGGAGGTTTAAAAAAAACCTCCTCACGTCCCTTCTTCTTCTTCGGAAATTATCTTCCTCTCTAATCTAGTGACCTTTTCTTTTCGGTATTGCGATCGCTTTTCCTCATTTTTCTTTGACGATCCAGCTTCCTCCATCATTTCCGTCATTTATCAGGTATTCCTCTTTTCGTTACTTCGATCTTCTTTTTATCATGTCTCGCACTACTTCCTTTTATTCGTACCTTTAGGAACCTTAAACCTCGAATAAAAGATCTCCAGGGATGCTGATATCTGATGAAGATTCCGATTCTCTTATAATCTATAGAGCGGCTGCTAGGGTGAGGTGTGAGTACCCTAATGACAACTTGGTTGTTTTTCCACCCTCGATTTTTACAAAGTAGATTTAGCTCAACGTAGAGAGTTAGGTGGTTACAAGGTCATCACTCCACAACATACATGCCGCCCCAATTCCAAATGCCTTCCAGCACTAGCCTGCTGGATACAACATATGAGCGCTAGGTAGAGATTCCCTTGTCCAGCCTTAACAACGTTCCCCGCTTGTTTAAGATTCCTTTGAATCAATTTGTCCTCTCATGTATAAGGATTTTACGTTGTTTCTAAATTTTGGTGAAAAGAAATGGAGGAGAGCCTAGCGCTGAGCTAGTAAGATATTGCTTTACAACAAAGAAGTATGATCGTTAATATTATATTGCTATTAAGCCTATAGGCCCTGTTGAGTTTATAGGAAAGGCTCCATTGATAAGGAATGGAAAACTCAATATTTCTTCTTCATCCCTCCAAAAGACTCATGGGACTTTCTCTGTGAACGCTGAACCTACTCCTCCCAACCTTCTAGAAAAGAGTGATTTTTCTTAAAAGAACGATGAAGTCTTTGCAGAGCTGATTTATCCTAAAGGCTCATGGGACTTTATCTGTGAACGCTGAATCTACTCCTCCCAATCTTCTAGAAAAGAGTGATTTTTCTTATAAGAAAAATGAAGTCTTTGCAGAGCTGATTTATATATTTTTTTCTTGTTTTCCTTCAGTGCTGACTTCAACTACTGCTCCCTCGATGCAAAGATGTCGTGGTTGGCAGGTGTTCCTTCACATAGGGACAATAAGATAATTGTTGGTAAGAAGAATTATTCCGCCAGTATTGCCTCACCTTCCATTGCCACTATTGCCACCAAATCTTCCACGCCAATGAAGGTTGTTGGCCATGACTCCTCCCCAACACTACGGCGATATAAGTGCCCCATGATGCCCGTAAAGACAACGACAAGAGGAAAGAGTGTGTAGCTGCCACAGAGGCGGTCCTCAAGAAAACTCGAGTGGAGATTGTGTGTGTGTGTTTGGGGGAGGGGGGGGGGGGGGGACCACCAAGGGGACCTCCAAACAAATAACCATGGACCCCTCCTCCATCAATATGCAGGGACCACTAGAAGAAAGGGTAAAGAAGATTCAAGGATGATGTGTTCACCCTTGTCCTTGCCAAATCCACTCCAGACATGGATAAGGAGGAGATTAACAACTTAATCAAAGTAGTGCTGACCTGATGATCATTTCACATTGTTTACTACTCTTCCCCATCGCCATGGACCTTCAGGCATAAGTAAGCCTCTTTTTCTTCCCTGTTTATATGTCATTTTTCTTCATGCCCTATGGTAGTATTGACATCCTCATTTTTTTTCTAGTTTACTATGTTTCATGATAACTCCGGTACCGTATTAAGAGCTTACAAAATAGTTGTAGTCCATGGCTGCTGAACTTAAGAAATCTAAGAAAAGCATGATAGATCTAAAGAAGGAAATAGACACTGAGCTTAACAAGGCTCAAAGACAGATTGCAGCCCTCAAGAAAAAAATTGAAGCAGCCACGAACAGAGCTGATGCTGCCGAGAAGAGCTTAGAGCAATTGGTATCCTATAGCCAAGAGCAAGAGTCAAAGACTAGAGAGAAAGTCAGAACTAAGGCTCTCCAGAGAGTCGCCCATCACCTCATCATATCTTCCCATGGTTAGAGCCTTCTAGAGGACATCCATGAGGTGCTATTGGCAGCATATCAGCACAACATTACATGCATGATATGGGACTTTATGTGTCTCATTTTTACGGATATATATTTAACAACGTTGTGGAGAAAGCTCGGGAGTAGGGCTCTACTGGGGAGTTTGACAGTAAACCCCCCATTGCCAGTATGTCTGAACCCCCAACCTTTCCGGGGGACGCCAAAGAGGACTACGACACGACTTGGTGGATAGCCCCTATCAGGGCTGCCACTGCTCGTTTTGCTGCTACTCCATTGGGCCATTTTGATTTGGAGCCTAATCTTAGTCCCAATTACGCTTTGAGCTTACCAACTACTACTTCCATCTCTCCGGCTCTTATCTTCACTCTTGCTAACCCATCCTCCAATACTAATGCCACCAGCTCTTTCCTGCTAAATACATTTATCTTGCTGTAATGGCACGACTTTGTTTTTGGTTTGTAACATGAATACTTTCATGTTGTTGTTGTTTCTATCTGCACTGTTTTATCAATAGAATGTGTGTTTGTTTTTGTTGGCTTTGTGTATTTGCAAAAATTCCTCAATTATTCGTCAAGGCAATGGGCTTTGCCGAGGGTGTTTCCCAGGATTGCTTGAGGCTCCCTAGGCGCCTTCTCCCCCAATCATGTTCAAAAATGGCTTCTGAGCACGTGACTCAAAGTTAAATAATTTTGAGGGAATGATTTACCCATAACTTCTTAGGGCCCCTGGGCACCCGAATCCCCCAATCACATGTTCAAAGCTGGATTCTGAGCATGTGACTCAGATTTGAAATGTATTGAGCGAAAAAAAAACTTAATTGGGTCTACCGAGGGTGTTACCCAGATTTTTCTGGGCCTCTCGGGCTCCCGATTCCCCCAGTCACATGTTCAGAGTTGACTTATGAGCATGTGTCTGAGAAGTGAAATGTATTGAGCGAAAAATTACCCAATTTTCCATCAAGGCAACATGCTCCAAAGATTAGGAGATTATCGCGGCCTCCGACACTAGTCACCTCATGGTTCCTAGTGATTGGTAAAGAGAACTTATATGCAATCAATAAGAATGGGAAATCTCAGGCAAGGTTGTCAAACTCGCAATTTTAAGTAGAGTCGGTGTGTTGTCTGTGAAATCGGATCATAAAATTGAATCACAAAATCGTAAGATTCTACAACCTATACAAAATAATCATATATATAAAAAATATTTTTTACACATGCTAATTATAATAAGTTCCGAATTAATATCTACTCGTATATAAATTCACATATTATATACACAATTAATCAACAAGAATAAAATATATACTATTATGGAGAAATGTTTAAGGTATCATGGTTCATATATACATTTTTAGTAAGACATTCCTAAGTTATACTTATTAATACTTTAATTTTAAGAGAGAATAAAAAAATAACTTTAATGAAATTAAGTACTACATAAAAAATGATATATTGTTATGAAGCTTAGATTTTAATTTTGAATTTGATTGTTAGAAAAAAAAATTCAACAAAATTGGCTCTCGTTTGTGTATAATTTGCTCTAAAAAAAATTTAAATCTCAATTTAAGTTAGTATAAATTCTACAATTCGTATTATATGTATTTTAATTGATAAAATAGATTAAAAGCAGTATTTTATACAACCATTTAAACACGTATACAAAATCGTAAACTCGTAAAATCGCATGAGCATACTCAAGAGTTTACTCCGATTTTATCAGATTTCGATTTTATCACGAGTTAACTCGTTTAAGGAAAAATAACTCGTATACTCGTAGAATCGTAAGAGTTAACTCGAGATTTTGAGAACATTGATCTCACACCTCGGCTAAGAGTTTCCTATAGACGGCACCACTGATGAGAATCAGGTTAAAAGATGTACAATAATCATAAATAAAACCACCACGAGTGCACTGATCTGACAACATCTAAGGGAAATGAATGAAGAGCTTTCGTGTTGTAATTGTAATACCACCGAAAGAGGAGTTCCGATGGGTAGATACTCTGAAACTTAAGTTATTAATGCGATAAGCAAAGGTATTTTCTAGAGGGATTGAGAGATAGAGAGCTCTTTTGCAAAAGAAGTGATGGGTAGATACTTCGAAACTTAAGTTATTAATGCAATAAGCAAACGTATTTTCTAGAGGGAGGGAGGGAGAGAGAGAGAGAGAGAGAGAGAGAGAGTTTTCTTGCAGAAGAAGTGACTGTATCCTCATTAATTGGAAAGATAACTTATTTATACTTCACAAGATAAACCTTAATGGCATGTTTACTTCTAGTTTACATAATATGTAAGATTAGATGAGGGTGGATGTAGTATGGGATGAAGGGGTCTATTTATTCTATTACCCAATATCTACTATGAGGGATTATGTCCAACTATTAAAATAGGCATATCAATATCCTACATTTACTTGACTTGCTGAGAAAGGATAAGATAAATCCAATTTACTTACATATCCCTTATATTCCTTGCAACATACGGTTTCTTCTCTGCTAAATTTCAGGAAAAAAAAGGACCGTAGAAGAAAGATCTCCAAATCTGAACCGTGCAATAAAGAATAGTAGGTAGGGCTTGAGGCGTGTGTCTTGTTCCCCAAAGTTTGATTTCAACAGGCAGTTTCCAAGAAGCGCTTTGGGCAAAGGAAACAAAAATTGAACGGTGTCCCTAAATTCCTCAGGCTCCGAGGGGAAGAATGACAAAAAGGTATAATTCCCCCCCCCCCCCCCCTTCCCCCAAGTGACATCTCAGAATCAATCTTTCCTATCAAATTCTAAAATTTCCAAGGCTTGCTAGAAAGAAATAAAGGCTCGTCGAAACAGAAGTTGTCACTCTTAGGTACAGTAACCGTTGGCAACGATCGACTAAAAGCGGTTGTTTGTTCCTTTATGTTGTTTGCGTGATTAGGGTTTGAAAAGTTATGTATTTGGCAATTTGACAAAGGGAAATAACAAGGAGAGAGAGTAGAAATTTCATATTATCTCACAAATGGGATAGCAAATCCCACCTCAGGAGGATCAATTCATAATAAGTCTAATTTACCTTGAAATTCGTGTTATCCCGGATATCCAGGATGAATTCACTTTTCACTCCATGAAAGTAAATACCGGATTATCCCTTATAAGCTATCTTTATTCAGGTTAATCAAATGACGTAAAGGGGCTCTAAGGGTATATTTTGTAATACTCACCTCTCTAAAACACTCTAGTTTCTTGCACCTTAAGATGTCCCAGGTGGGCCTAGGTTGCGCCCAATTGGCAGCCCTTATTCAGGTTAATCAAATGAAAGTAAATACCGGATTATCCCTTATAAGCTATCTTTATTCAGGTTAATCAAATGACGTAAAGGGGCTCTAAGGGTATATTTTGTAATACTCACCTCTCTAAAACACTCTAGTTTCTTGCACCTTAAGATGTCCCAGGTGGGCCTAGGTTGTGCCCAATTGGCAGCCCAATGTCGCGACTTAGCTTAGATGAAGGTAAATTTGGACTAAAGATAATGCATTGTCAACATCGATCTCATAGAGTATTAGCATTGCCGAACAAAGTTCGTTCTGTCCCCAACCCATAAGTCCACTCGGTGCTAGTGTAAACGAGATGCCGAGCATTGGTCGTTAGCGTTGTGTACCCATTTACGCCTCATGGTCATCGAATGGTCTCTAAACACCCGCTCTGCTGATGAAATCAAGTTGTGCTCTTCACCTCTGGGGCAATGCTCCTCGGGGCTTCCCATATCACTCAGACCTAATTTTTGCCAACGATCAAAACAAGTGCCAATAAAGGACCAAAATACATGCTTCCCCATACTTTAGTCATTGTTAGTTAGTCTGTCATGTTGGAGTCATATTTAGATTTATTTTTAGGCATTTATTGATGCAATACATGACCCTCTTGGTTGTGGTTGGATAGGGATTAAGTGGTTTTGGAGAAATCTTAACTTGGAAGCTAACTGTACATAGCATATCAGTGCTGGAACATGTGTATTATTCAAATGTTATATTAAAATGAGATATGTAGAGAAATATAAAAAGATAAGGGTCGAGTTATTGAAAATGAAAAAATAGATGACTAATGAATAATATGTGTTTTAATATGGTGTGATTTCAGTGGATTGCAAATTCGGCTTCTAAATCCGAAATAAACATAATTGAAAAATCAAATCCGCCTCGGAGAAACCTTAAGACAAAACTTAGGGTTCCCTTTTTTAACCATAACATATTTTAGTGTCATGTGAGTCCTAAACATACAAGATTTGGGCATTCTTCTTTCTAGTATAAACTGAAAAATATTCATTGGAATCCTGTAACTCACTGCTAAATGGATCACACCATTTACCGGTATGGTTGTTATTGTACTTATCTAATGTATATGATTATATAATGAATCTCAAATTGACTGGTTTTATGTATTTTGGATTAAGGTTAATTAAATAAAAAAATTCATGAGCTTTTAGTCAATTATCAGTTGCAAAGCTCTAACTTAGAAAGGCATCACCTTAATAATTTTTTGCTCCAATTGCTGACGTGGAGCCCGAAATTGAGATTTTAACCCCTCAATTGCATATGTGTAGTTGTGAGAATTCTTTTAACCTTAATAAAATGAAAAAAAAACAAATTATTTTATCACTAACCCTAATCATTTAAATGCTATAATTTTCATTTAATTAGGAGTTTATAAATATTGTATGATTACATGTCTGTAGTTGGGATAGCCAAAATTCTCGATTTTGGGCTCTATGCCATAAATTAGAGTAAAAAACTTACTCGGGTGTATTCAATTGAAATAATAATAAAGGTTGTATATTAATATGTTGTGTTTGAAAAATCACGTGTGAAATTGACCAAAAGGTCGTGAATTTTACGTAATCAACCCTTTGGATAATTTAGTTTGTGATGTTATCTTATTTTCTCAATAAACTGAATTTGTGGTAATGAATTAGTGATAATATAGATAGAAGTTTGTAGTTATTCTATGACGAGTAGTGATAAGGAACCCACCAATAAATTTTGTTATGGAGCTAATATGTTGCTGTAGCAAGCTATATCATCACCCCTCATTGATTTTAGCCCTTACAGTGTAGGTGGTTATTCTCGCCATCATGAATGTGATGACGATGTTACTATTAGAGAACTTGTGGATTTATTTTGTTTTATTTAAGTTTGGTGATGGGTTGCCATATTAGCTAAAACCATGCACGTGTTGTGCATGTGCATGCATGTAAATTTGTTCAATATGTAAAGCATTGTTGCAACTGCATTTGTAGTCTCTTAGTTTGTTAAGTTAGTTGTTAGTTAGCTCAGTCTGTTGCCACAAGCTCACACAAGCAAACCGTCGAGCAGTTAGTGAGCTCGAAAGTGTATTTATAGTCTTCACACTTATATTGAATATTCGGCTGAAAAATAATGGAATAGCACAATCTTTCTCTCGCTTTCATGTATCCTTTCATTTCTTAATATGGTATCAATTTTAGTCAGCCATCTCTAGGGTTCATTTGTTCTTCAATCTTTCTTTGGCCTTTAATCAACTTCCATCATGTCTTCGTCTTCCACTCCATCTGAATCTTCTCCCTCTTTAGTTATTCCCAAATCCACTCATGTTTCATTCGACCATCCGCTATCCACATAGCTTTCTGTAGATAGTTTCCTCGTCTGGAGGAAACAGATTTGTGTCCACCATGCACGGCCACCGATTAAGCCATTACCTCGATAATTTAGTGGTTTCTCCACTAAAGCTTGCTACAGATTTCGATTAAGTAGCTAGCGCAATTAATTCAGCATTTTTGGATTGGGAACAACAGGATCAGCTCATCTCTCATGGACTCTTGCCTCTGTTTCTGAAGAAATTCTGTCTCGATTAATAAATTGTGAGACTTCTGCTCAAGTCTGGTCTACCATTAAATCATACTTCTCTCTGCAAATAAGGGCAAAGGTTAGCCAATATAAACTGCAATTACAGAATCAGAAGAAAGGCTCTCTGACTATGAATGAATATCTTTTGAAAATTCGTAGTTGTGTGGACTTGTTAGCACTTGTGGGTAATAAGCTTGAAGAAAAAACACATATCAATGCTATATTTGAAGGTCTTCTCCTGAGTATGACACCTTTATCTTGACTCGATTAGATCCCTACACAGTGGCAGACATTGAGGGACTACTTCTCTCTCAAGAAGCTCGAGTGGAAAAACACCTCAAAAATCTTGAAATTGCTATGGCTCATTTGGCTACTGGTTCCACTAGTAAAGCCTTGTTCTAACCAGAGTTACAATAGCAAACCACTACAATTTCACCAGTCGAATGGCACTCATGAAGGCAGTAATGGGTCTTCCAGCAATTCATTCAGAGGTGGCAAGAAAAGCAATGCTGGAAGAGGCACCTCATGGTAATCCAATAATGGCAAAGTACGGTGTCAATTCTGTGGTAAACCCAACCACACTGCTCCTTTCTGTTGGTACAAGGATCATCCTAACTATAATCCTCCCAACATCCCCTAACCTCAAGGCAATTTGGTCTATAGAAATCTCAATCCCACCCACCAAATTCACACCCATCAGTTTCAGGTTAACATGGGAACTTATAACCATTATCAGAATGGGCCACTCACAGTTCCTGAATCACCAACACATTCCAATTGGTACCCTGAATGCGGTACCACTCATCATTTGACATAAGAAAAAACCATTTCAAGGCAATGATCAAGTCCACAATGGTGATGGTAAAGGCTTGTTGATACACGTTGTTTATGCTTCATAACATTTGCATGTGTATTTGGCCAAGAATTGTTCATATTTGATATTTTGGGCCAGTTGACGTGTTTTGACTTATTTTAAAGGTATTTAAGTATTTTAAGGGCAAAAGGTCGTGTTTTACGAGGTTTAGATGAAGAAACAAGTCAAGAAGGGGCAAAACGAAAGAACAGGACTTGAACCAGACTAAACTAGTTTGTCACAGTCACGACAAAAAGTGGCTCTAAATTGTTTTGAGCATTGTGACACTCAACGCGATCATGAAATAATCCTTCGGGGGTGCGTCAAAAAGTGTCGTTTAAAGAAGAAATTGGGTACAACTCGACGTGACCACGACCAATAGGCATCGCAGCCGCGACGGAAAGACGGTTTTGATTTCCTCGTACGAGTCTGATTAATGTTTGGCCCATTATCACCCAAATTCGTTCCCAATTATAAATACAAGCCTCCAAGTCCAGAAATAAGACAATCATCATGAGAGAAGAGTTTTGGAAGCTTGATCGAAGAGCAAGGAAGTGACGAGACGACGATCAGAGAGAAAGATTCAGGTTTTTCTATTTATTGTCTTTACTTAAATATTCAAACATGTTTGGCTTTAAATATATTTGGGTTTTAACTATGATTATGAGTAGCTAAAGATATATTGTGTTCTAGGGGTAGAAATAGATTGTGAACAAGCATGTTTTAATTTTATCTTTAATTCTAGACTCCAGTTTATGTTTGCTTATCTATGTGTTTGTCTTCTTCCCATGATTTACTGAAACTGATCACTTGAATAATATCTACACGCTTAACGATTTTGGTTCGAGAGGAGGGAATCGTTAATAGACGACAATACATAGCGTAGTTATCAATATTGTCCGAGAGGAGTGAGATAATTGAGTAGGCATTGGCTTAGGGGACCCTTGGGAGTCTTTTAAGTTTGGTCAATTCGAAGAGGGTGGCTATCCTTAATTGATCTGCACATTAGCCGCTTCGAGATGAGGGTTAATTTAGAGTGCGCTGCCTAATAAACAATATAATTGGTTTAAAAGTCCAGAGTTTTAGGTTCATTTTACATATGAGTTCATAGTTGAAATCTATGCCCTAAAATACATCTTTATCCATCAGATTTTCCTTTATTATTTGATTAATTGTTTCCCAAATAATTCCTCGATAATTAGTTAATAGAATACTACTTGAAAATGAAAAATGTAATGTTGAAAGATTCACAAGATGTTTGGGATAAAGGGGGAGGGGGGTATTTACACACCCACTCCCCACACATACAAGGATAAATGTCTCCTGAAAAAGTCCCTCATAAGTAAGGGTAACATAGTCAAAAGCAATTTTTAACACAAGGGATTATAAGTTGTTGGTAGGACCCCCCTTCGTGCACTCGACTCGATCTTCATGCGAATTCTAGGAAGAATTGGCTCAGAATTAGCTCCTAGTCCAAACATGAAAATTGTAGGTCTTCATCTTGGCTACACGTGGTGCTTGAATCTCTTGAATCAGAGCGGCCCGCGAACTGCCGGAACCGTCGCCGGGCCGGCAGCCGATCCGGCAGCCAGGCGGCTGAGATCTGGGGCAGTTCTGGACCAACTACCGGGGGTCTTGCCGGTCCGGTAGGGGCTGCGGCTGTTGGTTCGATTCAGCCCCTGCTTCGCACCTCCATCTTTCGTCGCCATTTCAGAGCTCTTCCTCTCGTTTCCTCAATCAAGCCCTTCTCAGATTTTGTTTATGTCTCGAAGAACTTCGATTTGGGTTCTTTTTGGGTCTGATTTGGGTTCGTCTGGTCCTCAGTTTGTGGGCTGGAAGATGAAGCATGTGCGATCGCCCTTGTCTTCTTTCTTCTTCAATTTGGGGTCTTTTCATCCATTTTCTCGGCCCGATTCCTTCATGAATTTTACTCGTGACTTGAAAATCTTCAGTTTGAGTCTGACCCCGACTCATTTTGGGCCTCGAGATGTGGGCCGGAGTGTGAAAATGGACTCAAATGATCTTCTAAATTTTTCCGAGTTTCCTAACCTTCAAAATATGACTAAAAAACACCCAAAAGTGCATAAAATCATATTAAGGAAATTTAACCTAAAAATGCAATAAAACACAAAATCGCACATGAACATCGCAATTACACGTAATTTCTTACAAAATATGAACGTAAAAAGTGCAAGAAAAATGGTAATTTTTGCGTTCATCACTCAAGCCCCTCTATCTCTTAAATTCTGGGATGAAGCTTTCAGGACTACAATTTTCTTAATAAACAGATTAACCTCTCTTGTTACTACCAAGAAACTCCTATAGAACTCTTGTTCAAAACGCCACCTCAATACAATCAATTAAAGGCTTTTGGTTGTCAATGTTACCCGCTGTTGAGACCTTATAACAACCATAAGTTTGACTACAGATATCAACCATGCGCGTTTATTATATATAATCTGAATCATAAGGTTATAGCATTGATTCTACTGGCAGAGTTTTCATATGCAGAGATGTGGTGTTTGACGAAGAGTATTTCCCTTTTGCTAATACACACCAGCAAACTGCACTGTACTCCCACTCAGCCTATCTTTCTTCCTAGTGTTTCATTTGTCCCTAATCCTATTCATACTGTTCCTCTCTAGCAACTTCCATCATCATCTCCTCCTACTAATTCTGTACCAATTATCCCAGTCCCTATTCCTACTAAGGAAGGTGCTATTCCATAAACAGTAGGCAATACCAACAGAGAGATCACATCAAATAGTGAATGAGCAAAATTTGACTAAGCATCATATGATCACAAGGATTAAACATGGGATATTCAAGCCCAAAGCTTTTGCTACTGCCTGTGAACCAACAACATCAGCTGCAGCTTTGCTCGATTCTAATTGGAAACAAACAATGACAGATGAATATATTGCTCTACTTAGCAATTGCACATGGAAACTAGTTCCTCTACCAGAAGGAAAGACACCCATTAGCTGTAAATGAGTATTCAAAATCAAAGAAAATCCTGATGGTAGTGTGAACAAATACAAGGCAAGACTTGTGGCTAAGGGGTTCCACCAAAGGTCTGGGTTTGATTTCACAGAAATCTTTAGCCCAGTGGTGAAACCAACTACCATAAGAATAATTCTCACTATTGATCTCAATAAAAACTAGAAGGTTAGGCAAATAGATGTGAACAACGCTTTTTCTTAATGGTACTTTGATAGAAGTTTTTTATATGCAACAACCATTTGGTTTTAAAGATCCCAATAATCCTAACTTTGTTTGCAAACTAGAAAGGTCAATATATGGGCTCAAACAGGCTTCAAGAGCTTGGTTTGAGAAGCTCAAGATGACCTTAATCTCCATGGGTTCTAAATATACCAAATCATATAATTGTTTGTTTGTAAGGATAACATATAACAACAACACATACATTCTAGTCTATGTGGATGATATTCTACTAATAGGTGAAGTGAGCATGAGATTCAGCAACTAATCCAATAGTTAAACACACATTTTGCTCTCAAAGACATGGGAGAGTTGGATTATTTTCTGGGTATACAGGTAATGAGAACTTAAGCAGGTTTGCATCTCTCATAGGGCAAGTACATCAAGGACTTGTTGTGCAAGGCCAAAATACAATGTGCCAAACCTGTTACAACTCCCATGACCACAGGAACAAGAATTGTTGCCTTGGTAGTGACCCTGTTTCAGACACTGACTTGTACAGAAGCATAGCTGGAGCCCTCCAGTACATAACCACAACAAGACCTGAAATTTCATATTTTATCAACAAAGTATGCCAGTTCATGCAGAATCCACAAGAGTCCCATTGGAAAGCAATGAAGAGGATATTGAGATACCTCAATAGAACAATTGAACATGGCCTTATTCTCACTAGATCTAATCATCTCAGATTTGATGGGTTTTCTGATGCAGATTGGGCATCAAACAGTGATGACAGGAGATTCACCACTGGTTTCTGCTTATTTGTAGGTGGAAATCTTGTTTCATGGCAATCAAGAAAGCAACACACTGTTTAGCAGAGTACAAAGGCTTAGCTAGAATTGTTGCTGAAATACTTGGGTGCAAAGATTGCTTCAAGAAATCTAGATGCATAGTTCCACAAGACCTTTCATATGGTATGACAACCTCCGTACTATACACTTGGCAGCAAATCCTGTTCTTCATGCCAGAACAAAACATATTGAACTAGATTCGTATTTTGTGAGAGAAAGAGTGCAGAAAAGGCTTGTAAAAATCAGACATGTACCTTTAAAGGAACAACTAGCAGATGTCTTCACTAAAGTAAACTCCAGTAGCAACTTTTGTATTCTTAGAGACAAACTCAAAGTTCTTGATGCAAGATCCTTGAGTTTGAGTGGCACTTTTAGCTAAAACCATGCACGTGTTGTGCATGCATGTAATATTGTTCAATATGTAAAGCATTGTTGCAATTGCATTTGTAGTCTGTTAGTCTGTTAAGTTAGCTATTAGTTAGCTCAGTCTGTTGTCACAAGCTCACACAAGCAAACCGTCAAGCAGTTAGTGAGCTTGTAAGTGTATTTATAGCCTTCACACTTGTATTGAACATTCAGCCGAAAATAATGGAATAACGCAATCTTTATCTCTCTCTTTCATGTATCCTTTCATTTCTTAATATGCCACATCAACTTATTGGTTATATAAGAAAATCCACCGGTGGATCAATTCGAATTCCCTCTTACACTATTTGTGTTATATTATGTTACATTATCTTTAATATACAATGACACCATCTAATATATGTGGTGCTCGATAAGATTATATATATATATATATTAAAAGATGAAACAAACAAATGTAACGGTAATCTCATGGCCGGGAAATCCATATCACTACTCATACTATGATTACATTATGTAAGGTAAATGCAAATTGATAGGGATAACGGGATCAGCTCGGGTCGGGTTAATGCCTGAGCCCACCGACCGGCCCAACACGCGTAGGCCCAGCAGGGTCAATTAGGGTTTTGATTTGATAGTATAAATAGGAGGAAAGAACTCTGATTAAGGGTTCGAATTCCGTATTCTAAGTTACTCCGTGTAAACTCAACATTCTAGTAAAAGAAACACCTCGGCGATTGCCGTTTTCTCCCCGTGGACGTAGATCTCCGAATCGAACCACGTAAATTCTGTGTTTTTACATTCTGTTCTTGTTGATTACTGTTCAATTGTGTGATTACCGGATTGCGCATTATCACAAATTAAATATAATTGAGATCAAAGTGTGTTACGAATTTTGGATACAACGATATCTTCACTCAACAATCAAAATGACACAATAACGACATGTTGATGTACGTGGCAAGAGTTTCTTAAACACTTTTTTAGTCTCCGCTAATACGAGGAAAGTACAATTTTCTTTTTTTTTTTGTTTTTCTTTTTTCAACCACGCTAGAGATTAGGGATGAGAAAAATATTGAAATGCCGAAAAATCAGACGTGTCGTATCGAAAAATTACCAAAAATATCAATTTTTTTGGTTTGTCAAAATTTTGGTACGATAACGATATAGATAATTCGGTACGATATAGTGTACCCAACCACTCCTCCAACTGCACTAGGCAAGCTACTGTGGCAAACTTAACCAAGAAAAATGTTGTAAGAAGGAGAAGGCATTTGAACTCATGACTTGGATTTCTGCACTGACTTGAAGAAGCTAAGGGGATGTTTGGCTATGTTTCCATTTTCAATTTTCAGTATTTAGTGTTTCTAATATTGTTTATGCGATAATTTGATATAATTTGATAAATGTGATTGATGCTTAAATAGATATGACTAATTATTGAATAATATGCTTGAATAGTAATATTTTATTAGAATAGTAGGTGACAATGTCGCCAAAATCTCGATTTAACTCTTACTAGTTTACGAGTTATTTCTCTCTAAATGAGTTAACTCGTGATAAAATCGAAGTAAACTCTCGAGTTTGCTCATTCGATTTTACGAGTTTATGATCTTACGATTTTGTGTACGAGTTTAACAGTTGTTTAAAATATTTTTTAATTCTATTTTAACAATTAAAAAAAAACATATAATACAAATTATAAAATTTATACCTACTTAAAATTTTAATTTTAGAATTTTCTAGAGCAAATTATGTACAAAGAGAGCCAATTTTGCTGAAAATCAATTTATATTCTTACTATCAATGTCTAAATTTAAATCTAAGCTTCATAAAAATATCTAGTTTATATAATAGTCCTTCCGTTCCATATTAATTGACGTTGTAGGATGAAAGGAAAGAATTAAGGATTGAATATTTTGATAGATATACCCTCAGCAAAGATTTGACCAGATCAAAATATCTCTGATGGATTGAAAAATAAAGATATTTTAGGATTGAGTCTAGGAAGAAAATTGGTAAAATTGGTAAAATTGGTGAAAAATATGTAAAACGTCAATTAATTGGAAAAGGGAAGAACATCCTAAAACGTCAATTAATATGGAACGCATGGAGTACTTAATTTCACTAAGATTATTTTTTAACTTTCTCTTAAAATTAAAATATTCATAATTATAATTTAGGAGTGTCTTATTATATGAACCATGATGCCTAAATCATCCGTACTTGTATCTTTTTAATTAATTGTATATATAATATCTGTATTTTTGTATTAGAGATCAATTCAGAACTTGTTGGAATATATATAGAATAATTTATATGTATGGTTATTTTGTATAGGTTGTAGAATCTTACGATTTTACGATCCGATTTTACGGACGGGACAATCCACCAAATCTACTTAAATCGTGAGTTTGACAACCTTGGTAGGTGATAGGACACAAAAATGATTGATTGAGATTGAAACATATTGTATTCTATTAGATGAATTAATAGTGATATGACACAAAATAAATGTCTAATTTAAATATAATGATTAATTTATGAATGAAAATGATAAAACAAACATGATTTATGTGTTTTGAAAAAGATGATTGTGAAAATATAAACGTTTATCCCCTAAATTTTCTTTTGCTCATCTGAGGAATGTTCTCAATTATCCTAGCACAAGTATTTTTATTCCTAAAGGATGTTGAGTATTTATAAAAATATTTACTCAATCATTGGCAGACTTGAGAGTGAGACTGCGTTCTGGCAAGTGCATAGAGTGAAAGCAGCAGGTATTAGTAGCCCTCTTCTTCTTCGATGTGATTCTTATGTTTTCATTGTTGGGTAAGAAAAAGAAATAGGCAACCACCGTACTTTATGTTTAGTAAAAACTGAATGCCCTAACTTATTACAAAACCACAAAATTGGATACTAACGTTTCATCAATATTATTCAACTTCATTCATTCTCCATTTCCCTAAGAATGCTCTCTTCGTCTACTTGTAGCTTCTTCATACAGTCTTCGAATTCAGCCAACAGTTCTGCACTAAACACCGTACTCTCTACACTCTCTTCTTCCTGCATTGCACCTCCATTATAGCTACCAAATTTGGGGGTCACATAAGTCCCCGGTGAGTATACTTCACCCTCTCGCATCCGCTGCCGGAATCTCGCCACAACTGGGAATTCCACCGCCCCCACATCCAGCGATTTCAGCCCCTTCCCCAACGTCTTCCTTTTCCACCCACTTTCACGCACACCCTCTGTTTGCACAATGTTTATCCGTGATTGAGAATCCTTGTTATCAAAATCATGGTCTTCTTCAATGCCGGATGAAAGTTTGCTTGTATCCTGACTGCATTTCTCATTCTGAATTTCATCTACACAAGTAGATATAAAGTAATCTTCAAAGGATTCAATACTAGTTGAGCTGAGTTTATGTATTCTCTCAAGCAAGGCGTCGTATTCCTCCACTGTGTGGAAGCTTCTAGATCCTTTATCCTTCCAATCCAACTTGTTCTCTTCTTTCTCGCTCGCCATCTGACAGCTTTTCGATCTCGTAAATCTGCTAGAACCAGGTTCTTCAACAGCAGCATTGACTGATTCTACATCTGCAAGATACTTGATTTCTGCAGAATCTGTTGATGCAAAAGTGAAACTACTTGTTCTGAGTTTGGTTGAACTGGCGTTGGAGGAGCGAATTAAGGCGAAGAGCTGTTCGTTGCCAATACCTTCCCAGGCTGATGTTTTTCTCTTAAAGTCACGAGTCAACTCCTCTCTTATGCTTATCGATCGCGTAACCCCCTTAGAAGATATGCATCCCATTTTTGTGACTCAATTCAATCACAAACTCATATAACAACAGGAACAGAGCAATTAAGGTATTGACTGTTTTCCTTTGAATCTGAAGTTCCAATTCCTGAATTCCGAGTTAAAGGTTTTCTAATGCGAGAAACAAGCTGATAAACAAAATTAATAAAATAAAATTAGCACAGGGCTCGAGGGCGGCAATACATAAATAAAAATTTAATCTGTTCGGAATCACGATTAAAGGTGATAGAAATCCGTGATCATACGATAACGAGTAAAGAACTAACAAGGAGTATAAACACGAGAAAACTGACCAAGTTGTGAAGAAATAGAATCTGCAACACTGCAGAGGTGGCAGAAAACAAAAGCGGACTGATGCAGAGAATCGCTGCTTCTGAAGATATGAAGTTTGAAGAATCAATTACATATCATTTAGTGCTTCAATTCTTAAGAAGTAAACAGAGATATTCTTTCTGGTGCGCGTAAGAATAGACAATGAAAGCGGAGGCGGGTGTAGTTGCAAATGATACAGCCAAGTTTGTGGACTTTACTGCTCCCCATTTGGGACTTCATTTAATTATTCAACATTGTACAATTTGATTCAAACTCTCTTTCATTTTCTATTTCTTTAATTAGTAAATGGAATTCAATGGCGTATGCATTTACAATCACCCACTTACTACTTTGAATCTTCTATAAGAGCATCACAATGCGGACATCAATTCTACATGTCACATCACTGATACATCAAATTTTAATATCCACTTAAATTATACCTATTTTCCTCAATCCTTCTAAATATAAATGACGCTATTTACGGGTCCTACATACAAATTATCATATTATTTTCGTATCTACAATTTATTAAAATCTTATTTACAATTTTCACACATACAATTAATTTAATTAATATTCATAATTCTTTTTTTAACTAAATTAAATTTTCAGATTTTTTTTTTGAAAAATGTAATTAATTGTATTTTTTTAAATATTGTAACAACAATGAAAATTTTGATTCATTTTTTTTTAGCGCGGAACTATTATTAAAAATGATGATTTTTTCTTCTTAAAAAAAAAAAAAGAACGGCCAATACAACTCGAAATCGGAATTACAAATAATGAACGTACTTATGTAATCCTAGAATATAACTAGTTAGTGTTGCACCATGCCCATATGTGCTCAATCAAGTCGGCTCGAAGTTTATGATGTTTTTCTTTATCCCGTAAATCGGCACCTCTTTGTATGTATTTGTTGAAACCTCCGACGGAACCTTAAAAGAATTGAGTAGTGTTGTTGTCGATGTTAGGTTCGTCCATCCAATTGACCGTTGATTCTCCCTCGTCTTCAACTATCATGTTATGTAAAATAATGCAAGTATACATTATATCTTACAAATTAGTCTTGTACCAAAAACATGTCGGACCTTTAATTATCAGTACAAAATTAAATATAGTTGATGTTATATATACATACTAGTAGTTGATGTCATATATACATACTAGTAAGTGTTCTCCTGCGATACATGGATATATTATATTCTTTTATGATTTTAGAATGGTATTAATAATTTCAAATGTTTTATAACAAAAAAAGAAAGAAAAACAAAACAAAAAACTTTGTTGTTATTATTGTTCGTATTGCAAATTTAATGTTAGTACTTAAATACATATGGTGTAAAATTATTATTATTTGTGGTATAAAAGCAAACACATGTAAATTGTAGTACAAAATCATCCAATATCACCTTATATACTACTTATTCAGTCATATAACTATCTTAATCGTCCTTGCTATTTAAAAAAAAAAAAAAAAATTACGATTAGTGTCTTTTGAGACATCAACACACACATATATATATATATATATATATATGTGTAACTAACAATGTTTGAAATATGACTTCGTAAAAAACGATAACAATTATTGTTCAAGAATCCACAGGTATGTAATTTATCCAGTAATTATATATATGATAGTCATAAGAGATTTAATTTTAAACATTTATACAAAATTCCATTAAGAAAGGTTTTGTATTATTATCATCGATAACTTGTTCGCAGACCTCCATCATTTTTCCCTAACTCAAATTGTCATACATTCCCATATAAAGATAGGTCGTGGTCTCATCTTGAAGATCTTGAAATATGAAGGAACAAAAATATTCTGGAAAGTCGAGAAAGATGGAATTAAGTAATTAACACATAATTTTATCAACTACCATACATCATTTTCTAACATGTATATTTTTCAACTCAACTTCAAAAGAAATATAGAAATATATTATAATTCATCCGCATTAAATAAACTTGTTCCTTTTCCTCAATGGTAGTATATTTAATGGATATTAGTGAGCAGGATTGATGCAGGCAGAACCGTGGAAAACAATGATAAGCGGGTTTAAATTCGTTGATTCTAAGAATACTCGAAAAGAGACATAAATTGGGAATAACATCCACTTTATAATTTCATATCAAAACCAATTATCTAAAATAATAGAGAAGATCCCTATTTATACTAGCAGATTAACTTGAACCCTAAAAAACTAATTTAATCTAAATAAGAAACAAATCATAAGATATCCTAACAAATCAAAGATAAAATCAAAACATATCAAATTCTAATTAATAAATTTAATAATATCTAAATATATCTTCATCTCCATCAAGGATGAATTTGATTCACCTCATCCTGTCTTGATCCCCACATAATATGTTTGAATTTATAATATTTTAAAGAGTAATTAATATAAAAATAGGCAATATACATCTTGAAGTCCTTAAAGTATTGATGTTTGTTTTAAATAGTCCTTAAAGTATCATTTTGTTTTAATTGGTCCTTAAAGTTCTAGTTTTTTTATTCAATTGGTCCCCTGAAGTATTTTTTATTTTTATTAGTCCCTTATGTTTTGGAATTATTTCAATTAGTCCTTAAACTATTACAAAAATATATTTAAGGTCCCTAGAAGAAAAAAAATACATAAAATATGTGAAATCACCGATTTAATTCAAAATGATATTGTAGCATATCTTTTATTAAATAAATGTTTTGTAATTTATCATTATGATGCTTTCCCCCTGAAACGAAGGTGAATTATACTAAAATATCGATTTGAATAAAACTCCAAGATTATATTTTTTCAAGAATTTCATCCAAACTTTGAGAAAATACTTTGTGCTACTTTATTTTAGTTAGAAACGTGCTAATTTGATCCTGATATTTTGAACTCTAACTATATTGAATTTAAAGTAAAATTGAACATTATCAACGAAATAACTTTAATTTTTTAAAATATTGTAAAGACCTTCAAACATAAAATTTCAAAGTCCTTTCGTTAATAATGTTCAGTTTTACATTAAATTCAAGATAGATAGAGTTCAAAATATCTCAACTAAATTATCACTAAAATTAAAGTACCACAAAGTATTTATCAAAGTTTGGATAAAATTATTGAGAAATTATAATCTCGAACTTTTGTCCAAATCCTATTATAGTATAATTCACCTCGTTTGATGGTAAAAGTATCATAAACAAATAACACAATATTTATTTAATAAAAGATATGTTATAATATTATTTTAAATTAAATCGACGATTTTACATATTTTATGTATCTTTTTTTCTTTTAGGGGGGTTTAAGATAGAATTTCGTAATAGTTTAAGGATCAATTGAAATAATTGTAAAACATAAGGGACCAATTGAAACAAAAAATACTTCAGGGACTAATTGATTTAAAAATTTATAACTTCAAGGACCAATTAAAATAAAATGATACTTTAAGGACCATTTAAAACAAACATTAATACTTTAAGGACCTTAAGATGTATAATGCCTATAAAAATATACAACTCAACATACATATACATATATATAATAGTAACAACCGCATATAATATTACAAAATAGGTTTTACTAGTAAATGTAATTATATATAAATAAGTATTCATATGATATACCATTTACTATGAAGAACTAAAATAAAATGTTAATTTGAAATAAACATGATTCTTAACAAAGTAATTACTATTAATTTATCTAATTTTTTATATGTGTTAATGAAAACACAACCTCTTATAGAGGGAGAAACAAAGTGGACAGCAATAATTTTATTTCCATATTTTGAGATCTGGATTTATCTTTGTTATTTCTGAAGTCTATTTTTTCTTGTTTTACATAGAACACCAAGATAAATTAAGTCCGGCTTCACATCGTTTTCAATTCTATTGTATAATAGCAGTACGTGTCATTTTATATGTTTTAACAAATCCAAGTAATAAACCTTGTTGAATTAGATTTATTTCATCTTTAAAATCATAAAAGAATGGATAAGATTTTCTGCAATTTCATAGGGATAACTTTTAGATGTTAACAAATCTTTCTAACACAAAATTTGCAGTGAAACGTTGATACAGAAAGCACATATAAAGTCGTAATTTCAAATAGCAAATAAGTATTGTTGCAATATGATGCTAAGAAATCACCAAGATTCACTCCCTAAACCTCACAAACAATACTAAATTCACTCTTTGAATATAAGATGAATTTATCACTCACAACACAAGAAATTGAACTTGAACACACAGGAATTACGTGGTTCGGCAAAAATGCCTACATCCACGGATCAAGGAGAGAGATTTCACTAGAGAGATCAAAGAGTTTACAAGTTACAATGAATTCCAAGAACTTGAACCAACTTAATAAGTTCTAATCTATTGTAACTACCTTCTAGAGAGAGAGCTTATCCAAGCCATGTGCTAAACTGTTAGTTATAACAACCTTTCCCACTTGCTGGACCAGAAAATAGAAGTTACAACCGTAATCTCCACAAAATCACAAATAAACCACCTTTCTGTTAAAGCTAAACGACAACACCGGATAGACAACAGTTATTTTCCTCATAGACAACGGTTTTGACGGTTAAGTTAGTTAAAACCGTTGTCTTATTGCTGAAAACAGATTTTCCAGATTCTTGAGCTGAATTCCTTGTGCTTCTGATCTTGATTAGCTTCTAAACTCCTTCCAGGTTATCTTCATGATTGTTGAAGACACATCTACACACTTCACATTCTCCACCTTGTCTGAAACAATCTATCTCTCACCACTTCTGTAATCTCAATCAATCCTTCTTCCCTCCTCAATCAATCACAGCCTTATCAGGCTGCTATTTGCTCAAACCTGCTCCACCTGAACCAACTGCTGACAATATTGAAACTTACCAGCAGTTAAAGCTTTTGTTAGCATGTCAGAAGCATTCTCTTCTGTTTTTACCTTCACCAGCTTAATCAAACCTTTATCAGTGATATCCCTTACAAAATGTAATCTGACATCAATATGTTTGCTTCTTTCATGAAATACCTGATGCTTTGCTAAGTGTAAAGCACTCTGGGAATCACACAAGATCTCTACATACTTCTGTCCAAGACCAAATTCAGTAAGAATTCCTTTAAGCCACATTGCTTCCTTTACTGACTCAGTTAAAGCCAAATACTCTGCCTCTGTAGTTGATAATGCCACAACTTGTTGTAGCATAGACTTCCAATTTACAGCAGTTCCGTACATGGTGAAAATATATACAGTCTGAGATTTCCTTGAATCCAGATTAGAAGCATAATCTGAGTCAACATATCCTTGAATAATCCTTCCATCAGAGTTATCAATTCTTTTGAACAACAAGCCCATACTGCTAGTTCCATTTAAGTATCTGAGTACCCACTTCAATGCCTCCCAATGAGGTTTACCAGGATTGGCCATATACCTGCTGACTACACTAATTGCATGAGCAAGATCTGGTCTAGTGCATATCATAGTGTACATTACTGAACCAACAGCATTTGCATAAGGTATTCTCTCCATTTCTTCAGATTCTGCCTTTCTTTTTTGGCTTCTGTTGTTCTGACAATTTGAATTGATGACCTAATGGAATTGACACTCTTCTTGATTCATGCATGTTGAATCTTCTGAGTACCTTCTTTATGTAATCTGTCTGATGTAGACAAAGAATTCCAGTTGATCTTCTTCTGTCAATATCCATCCCCAATATCCTTCTGGCATTTCCAAGTAACTTCATGTCAAATACTCTCTGTAACTCAGACTTGAGCTGATTGATCTCTCCTTTATCCTTGCTTGCTACTAGCATGTCATCAACATACAGTAGTAGAAACACCACTACCAGTTTGCCAGAGAATTTTAGGTACACACAACTATCATACTTGGATCTTTCATATCCAATGGTCTTCATATGTGAATCAAACTTAATATACCACTGCCTTGGGCTCTGTTTGAGTCCATATAAGGACTTCTTCAATAAACACACTTTGTCTTCATGTCCTGGCATCTCAAAACCCTCTGGTTGTCTCATATAAATCTGTTCATTCAGATCACCATGGAGAAAAGCAGTCTTTACATCTAACTGTTCTAACTCCATGTCAAATTGATTTACTATTGCAAGAAGAATCCTTATGGAGCAGTGTTTTACTACTGGTGAAAAAATCTCATCATAATCAACACCCTCTCTTTGTGTAAATCCTCTTGCAACCAACCTGGCTTTAAATCTGATGGACTCAGTGTGTGTTACCTCCACCTTCCTTTTATATATCCATTTGCAGCTCACTAGTTTCTGCTTATGAGGTTTATCTACTAACACCCATGTCTTATTCTTTTCTAGAGATTCAGTCTCTTCCTTCATAGCTATTAGCCACTTTTCTTTGTCAAGACTGGTAACAGCTTCCTTAAAGTTCCTTCGCTCAGGGAATGCAACCTTTTCAGCTGTTATCAGTGCATAAGCTGTAAGATAATCTTCAGAGTATCTGGTGGATGGTTTTATTACCCTCTTCTCTCTATCTCTTACAAGTTGATAGTCTTGAATATCATCTTCTTCTGTTTCATCAGCATCAGAGTCTTCTGATTCAGCAGTGTCATCTTCATTTGTATACTCCACCTTAACTTGTGACCCCTTTAAGGTGGATTCAGTGATCAGTTTCTGGTTGTATGATTCATTGAATGGCATTATATCCTCTGCAAACACTACATCTCTACTGATGAGAATCTTTCCTTTCCCAGATTCAGTGCACCAAAGTCTGTAGCCTTTTACTCCTGCAGGATATCCTAACATAATGCATTTCAATGCTCTAGGCTCCAATTTGTCTTGTTTAATGTGCACATAGGCTCTGCACCCAAATACTCTCAGATGTGAGTTTTTTGGAGGTTTTCCTGACCATCTCTCTTCAGGTGATACACCATTGTTTGCTGCTGATGGACATCTATTTATCAGATATACTGCTGTGGAAGCAGCTTCTCCCCAAAACCTTTTGTCTAGTCCAGAGCTGGAGAGCATGCACCTTACTCTCTCTAATATGGTCCTATTCATTCTCTCAATAACACCATTTTGTTGGGGGTTTGCTGGAACTGTCTTATGCCTTTTAATGCCCTTGTTCTTACAGAAGTTATTGAATTCTTCTGATAAGAATTCTAAACCATTATCTGTTCTCAGGCATTTCAGAGTTATTTGCTTCTCATTTTCCACCTCCTTGCACCAGTGTTGAAACTTATCAAACACTTCTGTCTTTGTCTTGATAACATAGAGCCACACTTTCTTTGAGAAGTCATCCATCAAACTGAAGTAGTATCTGCCTCCACCTAAAGTTTGGACCCTTGAAGGACCCCATAGATCTGCATGAACATAGTCCAATATAGCTTGTGAATTTGTTTTTCCTGTTGGATATGGTAGCTTCTTGGATTTTCCAAGAATGCAGTCTTCACATCTTGGTAAGTTGTCTGTTATGCCTTTGCACTCAATTGCTTTCTTCTTGATCAACTGTTGGATTCCTGATTCACTCACATGACCCAATCTGGCATGCCAAAGATGCTTGTCTTCAGAGACTGTGGCATCAGCTTCTCCCTCAATTACAGAACCATCTAGATAGTATAAGCTGGATCTTCTAACTCCTCTGAGAACCACCTTGTTATCTTTTATGACATTCAGATAACCTTCTCCAGATTTGAAAATGCATCCTCTGGCTTCAAGTGTCCCTAGACTTATCAAATTTCTTTTCAGTTGGGGAATATACCTTACATCCTTGAGTATCTTTACAGATCCATCATGAATTTTCAGTCTGATGGATCCAATTCCTCTTACAGGGCACACATGATCATTTCCCAGCATAACATTTCCAGTTTGGAGTTCTTTGAAGTCATAAAACCAGTGGATATTTGGACTCATGTGAAAACTGCATCCTGAGTCCAAAATCCAGCTATCTTCTCCCTTTGTTTCAGATACATTCAGGATTTGTGGATCTTCCTCCTTGGATTCTGCAATTTCTGCAGAACTTGATGCATTGTTGTTCTTTTGAGCCATCCTCTTCTTCCATTCGAAGCAATCTTTCTTGAAATGGCCAAGCTTCTTGCACCAGAAACACTTCTTGGATTCTTTATCCTCTGCAGCTTTGCCTTTACCATTTGCCTTTTTCTTTGATGACTCAAAATTTCCAGGTTTCTTACATTTCCAATTCTTTCCCCCTTTCATACTCAGGCTCTCAGAATTTCCTTCTGACTTGTCCAAATGCACTCTCTGCATTTCCTTTGATCTCAATGCAGTTTGAACCTGTATCAGAGTCACAGTAGACTCTTTCCCATATAACATAGCATCCTTCAACTGATCATATGCTTTAGGGAGAGAGTTTAACAACAAAATCGCTTTATCCTCATCACTCATTGTGACCTCTACAGATTCTAAATCATCAAGGGTCTTATTGAAATCATCTAACTGATCTTCAACTCCTTTTTCATTAGAGAATTTAAAGGAGAAAAGTTTTTGCTTAAGGAATAACCTGTTGGCAGTAGATTTTGCCATATACATCTTATCCAGTGCTTGGATGATTCCTGCAGCATCCTCTTCCTTTGATACTTCCCGGAGAACTTTATCAGCGAGGCAGAGAACCACTAGGCTGTGAGCCTTTTCCACGATTTCTTGCCTCTGAGCCGGAGCCATATCCTTTGGGAATGCATCTTCCCCCTTCAGCGCAGCAGACAAGCCATGTTGAACCAGGAGGGCTTTAACCTTGATTTTCCATAATCCATAGTCGTTCTTGCCGTTGAATTTCTCGGTTTCCATCTTCGTGATTGACATGTTTGAGTTTAGATTCTTCTCCTTCGCACCTCTTCCCACAGACGGCGCCACTGGTTGCAATATGATGCTAAGAAATCACCAAGATTCACTCCCTAAACCTCACAAACAATACTAAATTCACTCTTTGAATATAAGATGAATTTATCACTCACAACACAAGAAATTGAACTTGAACACACAGGAATTACGTGGTTCGGCAAAAATGCCTACATCCACGGATCAAGGAGAGAGATTTCACTAGAGAGATCAAAGAGTTTACAAGTTACAATGAATTCCAAGAACTTGAACCAACTTAATAAGTTCTAATCTATTGTAACTACCTTCTAGAGAGAGAGCTTATCCAAGCCATGTGCTAAACTGTTAGTTATAACAACCTTTCCCACTTGCTGGACCAGAAAATAGAAGTTACAACCGTAATCTCCACAAAATCACAAATAAACCACCTTTCTGTTAAAGCTAAACGACAACACCGGATAGACAACAGTTATTTTCCTCATAGACAACGGTTTTGACGGTTAAGTTAGTTAAAACCGTTGTCTTATTGCTGAAAACAGATTTTCCAGATTCTTGAGCTGAATTCCTTGTGCTTCTGATCTTGATTAGCTTCTAAACTCCTTCCAGGTTATCTTCATGATTGTTGAAGACACATCTACACACTTCACATTCTCCACCTTGTCTGAAACAATCTATCTCTCACCACTTCTGTAATCTCAATCAATCCTTCTTCCCTCCTCAATCAATCACAGCCTTATCAGGCTGCTATTTGCTCAAACCTGCTCCACCTGAACCAACTGCTGACAATATTGAAACTTACCAGCAGTTAAAGCTTTTGTTAGCATGTCAGAAGCATTCTCTTCTGTTTTTACCTTCACCAGCTTAATCAAACCTTTATCAGTGATATCCCTTACAAAATGTAATCTGACATCAATATGTTTGCTTCTTTCATGAAATACCTGATGCTTTGCTAAGTGTAAAGCACTCTGGGAATCACACAAGATCTCTACATACTTCTGTCCAAGACCAAATTCAGCAAGAATTCCTTTAAGCCACATTGCTTCCTTTACTGACTCAGTTAAAGCCAAATACTCTGCCTCTTTTCAATTCTCCACCTTAATGAATCAAAGTACTTAGTCATATCCTCAACAACTCACTCATCTATTGAACTTAAACATATTGTACAAGCTGAATCAAGCCTGTACAATGCTGAAACTTGTTTCCAGGAAGAGGTTTGGTAAATATATATGCTGGATTTTCTTCAGTTGATATCTTCTTTACAGAAATTACCCCTTTTTCCACCTCATCCCTAACAAAGTGCATTCTCACATCTATATGATTTGATCTCTCATGAAATACCTGATGCTTTACTAAGTGAACTGTGCTTTGATTATCACAATACACTGATACTAATCTCTGCTGCACTCCAAAATCCTTAGTAATTCCCTTAAGCCACATAGCTTCTTTTACAGCCTCTGTACTGCTAAGTATTCTGCTTCTGTAGTAGAAAGAGCCACAACTGATTGATGAATTGCTCTCCAACACACAGCTGTACCACAAAAGGTGAAAACATATCCTGTAATAGATTTCTTGTTGTCTAACTTTCCAGCAAAGTCAGAATCCACAAAACCTTGAATTGGTTCTTCAGTGTGATCTTTCTTTTCAAACATTAGTCACAGTTTTGTTGAACCTCTTAAGTATCTCACTATGTATTTCAATGCCTCCCAGTGTGGCTTTCCAGGGTTTGACTTAAATCTACTTACCATTGCCACACCATAAGCCAGATCTGGTCTATTACAGATCATGGCATACATTAAGCTCCCAACCCCACTTGCATAAGGAATTTTGTTCATATCAATTAGCTCTTGTTCTGTCTTTGGACATTGAATCTTGGATAGTTTGAACTGTTGCCCAAATGGAGTTACTACTGCTCCGGATTCATGCATGTTATCTTCTAAGTACCTTTCTTAAGTATTCAGACTGAGACAACCATAGCTTTCCACTGTTTCTATCTCTTAGAATATCCATACCCGGAATTTTCTTTGCACTGCCCATATCCTTCATTTCAAATTCTGAACTGAGTTCTGTTATAATTGTTCAATTCTGAGTTTGCTCTTACTGGCAATTAACATGTCATCTACATACAACAGTAGATAAGTAAGTATGTTCTTCCCTTGCCTCTCAAGATAAACACAACTGTCATATTTGCATCTGTCAAAACCTGCTCCTAACATGAACTCATTCAACTTCCTCTTCAACTGTCTGGGATTTTGTTTAAGGCCATACAGAGACTTCTTCAAGTGACATACCTTGTGTTCATTTCCAAGAAGTACAAAACCTTCTGGTTGTTGCATATAAATGCTCTCCACCAAATCACCATGCAGAAAGGCCGTTTTGACATCCAACTGTTGTAGCTCTATATCTTCTTGAACCACCTTTGCTAGAAGTAATCGGATGGAACAATGTTTGACAACATGTGAGAATACTTCATTGGAGTCAATTCCTTCTCTTTGAGTGAAGCCTCTGGCCACTAGCCTTGCTTTATACCTCACTTTTTCAGGTCCAATTATCTCAGATTTCCTTTTGAAAATCCATTTGAACTGACTAGTTTCTGGTTCCTTGGCTTCTCCACCAGAATCCATGTATGGTTCTTCTCAAGTGACAAAAACTCTGCTATCATGGCATTTATCCAATGCTCACTCTCCTGACTTAACATTGCCTCTTTAAAACTCTAGGGTTCCTGGTATTCAACAGATTCAGCAACTGCTAAAGCATATGACACCATGTCAGCTTGACCAAACCTGTTTGGTGGATGAATTACTCTTCTTACCCTGTCTCTGGCTAAGTGGAAGTCTCTTAACCCTTCGTTATCTTCATCCTGTTCTGATTCTGAATCTTCCTGTCCCTCTTCTCCAGGTTGTTCATTTATGTTTTTAGTGTTCTGACCTTCAAGCTCCACCTCAACTGGAATAGTTTCTGTTGAAATATTTCCATCTACCTCTGAGCTTGAACCAGTATGTTTGTATCCCATTTCCAGCTCTTTGAATGTAACATCTCTACTGACAATTACTTTCTGATGACCACTCTCCAAACACCAAAGCTTGTATCCTTTCACACCCTTTGGGTATCCAATAAAGATGCATTTTAGAGCCCTTGGCTTCAGTTTATCTTGTCTGATATGTGCAAAAGTTGTACATCCAAATACCTTTAACTCATCATAGTTTAACAGTCTCCCATACCAAATTTCATCAGGGGTTTTGAAGTTTATTGCAAATGAAGGTGTCTTATTTATCAAAAAACATGTTGTGTTTACTGCTTTTCCCCAGAATGACTTTGGTAACTTAGCATCTGCCAGCATACATCTTACCCTCTCCAGAATTGTTCTGTTTATTCTTTCAGCTAGGCCATTTTGTTGAGGGTTTAATGGTAAAGTTTTGTGCCTTGCTATTCCTTTATCTCTACAAAATTTGTTAAATTCTTCAGATAGATAAGTCCATTATCTATTCTGAGATGTTTGAGTGTCTTTCCTCTTTCATTTTCCGTCTGAGTTAGCCAATTTCTGAAGTTCTAAAAAACATCACTCTTGTGTTTCAAAACAAACACCCAGACTTTTCTACTATGATCATCTATAATTGTCATGAAATACCAAACACTTTCTTCTTTGCTAACTCAGTCATTCCTTGCTGTCCAATTGGCCTAATCTTTTGTGCCACAACAGAGCATCAGAAGTACTCATAACACTATTAGCAGACCCAATAGCTGAGTTTCCAATGAGGATATACAGGCCATTAATTTTTCTAGCTTTTATAACAGTTTTTCCAGTTTTAGTAACATGTATATATCCTTCTTTAGTATTGAATACACACCCAGCAGCATTCAATGATCCAAGGGAAATGAGATTTCTCTTAAGAGCAGGGACATACCTCACATTTCTGAGAAGTCTTTCAATACCATCATACATCATGATTTTTAGAGATCCACTCCCTTGTACTTTGCAGACATGGTCATTTCCTAACAGAACAGACCCTCCATCAAATTCTTTTAACTCCTGAAACCATGATTTGTGGGGACACATGTGGAAGGAGCAGCCAGAGTCAAGTACCCACTCTTCATTGAATTTTTCATCTGAAACAGTAAAGACCTCTGCTGTATCATATCCTTCCTCAGCAATTGCAGCATCTGCCTCTTTGGCCTCATTTTTCTGTTTCTTGATTGGACAGTTCTTTTTTAGATGCCCAACCTGTTCGCATGAGAAACATCTTCTTTTCTCAACCCAGTCATTGCCCTTCTTTCCCCCTTCCTGGTTCTGTTTCTGATTTTTGTTCAGATTTCCTTGGAGCTCTTTCTGGAACTTATTCTTGTTGAATTTGACATTCAATCCTTCAACAATTGCTTGTGGCTTCTTGTCTCCAGATATTTGGAGAAACTTTATTTTTAGGGACGTTTGAATCAGATCAAGATTCAACTTATCCTGTCTTCCAAACAGCAGGGTATCTTTGAAGTGTTCAAATGACTTAGGCAATGCATTCAACAGCATCAATGCCTTGTCATCCTCCTCCATTTTGACCTCAAGATCCTCCAAATCATCTACAAGTCGATTGAATTCATCTCATTGCTCCAGTACCCTTTATCTTCTGTCATTTTGAACCCAAGAAGTTTCTGTTTAAGAAACAGCTTGTTGTGACAAATTTTGCCTAATACAATTTTTCCAATTTCTTCCAGGCTTGAAGTGTTGTGTAATCTTTGAAAAAATTATATCAATTTCAAAAACTAATAAGAATAGAAATTCAGAAAAAAGCCAAATGGTTTCATATGGTGTGTGAAGAGATTTAAACATGTATTTACATATATCCATGTCAAGAGGGAATTTTCTATGTACAAAATTTAGTTATGGAATATGATAGATCAATAAACTCACAACTCACCACAACAAACAAGAATGAAAATGAAAATGCAAAGAAAATGAAGAACACACACTCACACAACACTGATCAAACAATCAAGCAACAAACACCCTTTAACGTGGTTCAGCCAATGGAGTCAATTTACAAGAAATACAAGGAATTCTTAAAAAAAAAAACCCCAAAATAGAACTCAATCTTGGAATAAGAACTCTAACTCTCAAATTCACTCTCCAAGTTGTTAATTGAACGGGAAAACTGTTACAAGGTAATTATATCAACAAGGCGAGATCATGAGATCAAGAATTGGGCTTAGAAACTTCCAGAAAACGGATCAGAAATTAGCTGAAAACAAAACTGATGAAACCGTTGTAAAAGACCTGATAAAACCGTTGCAGAAGACCAGTTAGTTAAAACAGATTCTTAACTGCCGGTCCACTTCTGTTACACTTCCGGTTCTTCTGCCTGACCCGGTTTTCTCCATTCTAATCCGGTTCTAAGATCCTTGACCCAAACTACCCTTGACAACATATCACTTTGATGATATTAACCTCTTTTCAGAATATGATTTTGAACTTTCATTGATTTAATATGATTAGTAAGTACTTCAAATTACTTGAATCATTTCATACAAAACGATATTACATTTAGATAATAATATACTAAATGCATATAACAATAGTATCATGAGCAAACAAGAATAACGTAAACATCTATATTAACACGTAAATAGTAGATTAAAAAACCTCCTTTTGCAAGGTCTAAATAATATGAGAATCCAAGCCATCAAAAGAGACAACATGATCCCGTTTATATTGGCAGCCATCAAGTTCCACAGTGATATCCGTATCGCCCAACATTATTCAAAAGAATAAAATAAATTGAACTCAAAGCATATCAGCTTGAATCATTCCAAAGAAACAAAAAACAACACTACTATCACGATGCGGAGAAATTGTAAAAGAAGTCGGTCGATTGATTTATTATAATAAGAAGTGTGAGCATGCGGTATTCTATAAATCTTATACACCAGAAGGAAAAATGAGTGGGTCTCACGTGTACTTGTTGCACATAAGATTTATTGTGCACCTCCCTAAAGTTAATCTACTTTGTGAAAATGGGAAACACTCAAAATTCACACGCTCCCTCCTCCTTCAAAATTCATGCCAGTCAAAAGATTTTTTTCGACAGTTTACCATATTATTTAGCAGATACAGTATAGTTTGTTCAGCCTAATAGTGTAGTTTACTACGCCTAACAATATAATATTATAACCAGAGTTTATTTCGACAATTTACAGTATCGTTTAGAAGATACAATACAATTTATTGCGCCTAACAATGTAATATTATAACCAGAGTTACAATATTTTTTTTTAATAAATAGTTTTACTATAAATTGTAAACTACTGTACATTTATTTTTCCAGCTTATAATATAATTATTGTTCCCTTATAGTATATATTAGCTTGCTCAAAAGTATGACTTCATGCTCTTTATATATATTTTGCTATTGTATTATGCTTTACTATGTCCAGTTAAGCCTCCTAAATAAGGAAATTATGATTAAGAAGATACAATCTACTGTAGAGTTTTAAAGCTGAGGAATTGATCTAATGAGTCATGGGCGTTTCAAGAACATGAACTATCCATTATTGTACCACTTCAATTGAGTTTACATAAATTTCCTTTATTTTAATAAGATTTTGGACTCTGGAAGAAGTTATTTTAGTTCACTCTCGAGTAATTTGAGATGAAGCTTTTCCGTGATCTTTAATTATTTCATGTGTTCAAAGTATGTGGACGCCGTTCTTTTATTGTTGCTCATTAATACAAACGTGTTTCTTATTTTCCATTTTATGTTCTTTTTTTCTCATGGCAGAGGGTGAATGTTTTGGCTAAAATCGATATTTCCTGTAGTGGATAATGGTGTATAATGCACTTAATTAATCCAAATTAATTTAATAAAATATAACATTTTGTTATGGACGGGGTGACAGAGAAATGAATAGGAAGGGCTCGACTTTACTATTTTTAATCTTTTCCTTATGAAATAATTTACTAGTAATGAAAAATAATTAAGAATTTTTTAAAAAGTATAATTAATATTTTTTTTAAAAAAAAGATTATAACAGAATATGCAAATAGACAACGATACTAAAATTGTTGTTAATACTGTTGTGTTTCAACTTCTTCTTATGAACAGAGATAACGGTTCCTAAATCCGTTGTCTGAAGTGTTGTCTTCAGCGTAATAACTTGCATAAAGACAACACGTTCTAAGCGTTGTAAATAGTGTTATCTTTTAGCGAGAAAACGCGGCAACAGACACAATTAAGTCAGAACTGTTGTTGTTGTTGACGTAACTGTTGTCTTTCTGCGCATTTTTCTGCAAAAAGACAATACTTTCATAATCGTTGTAAAGATTGTTGTCTTCTAGCGAAAAAATGCGCTAATAGACAACAATAGAGTAAAACTGATGTCTATCTTCACATGACCGTTGTCTATCAACGCATTATTGCGCTAATAGACAATGTTTTTTACGAAAATTGTTGTTAAAGACTAAAGAACAACGAGCTATTACCAAAAGCGTTGTCTTTGCAGTGTTAGTAATCAACATATTTGTTGTAGTGTTCGCGCACCCTTACCTAAGATGCGTATCGAAGTTAGAAGGAGACTATGTATCGAGGGAAGTACACGAAGGTTGTGTCGGGGCAAACGCTGGATATAAAAACATAGCGTGGGCACTGCGAGCAGGCTATTATTGGCCAACTATGTTACACGACGACCAAGACCTGGTCCGAAGATGTGAAAAGTGTTAGAAGCACACTCCCTTGATCCACCTCCCAGTAGAAGAGTTGACAAACATGCAGTCACCTTGCCCGTTTGATAAATGGGGAATTGATATAGTTGGAAAGTTCACGGCAGCTCCAGGAAATAAGACATTCCTGATTGTGGCAATTGATTATTTCACCAAGTGGGTGGAACCGGAGACAGTCGCAAAGATAAATGAGGATGTTGAGATCAAATTCCTCTAGAAAAACATCTACTGCAGGTACGGAGTGCCTCGCATACTGGTCTCGGATAATAGAACGCAGTTCGTGGGATCTAAAACAACAAAGTGGTGCAAGATGATGAAAATCACACAGAGAAGAGCGTCTTTCGTGCACCCTCAAGCAAATAGCCAAGTCGAGATTACAAACAGGACCATTGTGGACATAATCAGAACTCGGTTGGAGAAGCCCGGAGGAAAATGGGTGGAGGAATTGGATTCGGTCCTATGGGCGCACAGGACCAGTCCGCGAACCGCGACGGGTGAAGCTCATTACAACCTTGTGTATGGATTGATAGTTGTGATACCAACGGAGGTGGCCTTGGAATCTCACTGAGTCCTCCACTATAACAAAAACCAGAACCAGGCTCTAATGCGAGAGAACCTGGACATGGTTGAAGAAGAAAGGGAAGTGGCCCGCTGCCGTGAAAAAAAATATAAAGGCTTTCTCAAGGCTGCCTATGATATGAAGGTAAAGAAGCGCGAACTACGCAAAGGAGATTTAGTGCTAAGGAGGGTTAGTGCTCTGAAACCCACAGGGAAATTGGACGCGAACTGGGAAGGCCTGTACATCGTGTCAAAGGTTCTGGGTGGAGGAGGATACGAGTTAAAGACAACAAAAGGAAAGAAGTTTACGAGATCGTGGAACATCGCGAACTTGAAGAAGTACTATGCTTAAGAATGTAATGCGCGGTGCGCATTTCCTATATACATAAAGAAGGGGGAAAAGGGCTACTCCTAGCCCAGCCCATTTTGATGAAATTATCAACACAAGGAGTTCGTGCAAGATGAAGGAAACCCAAGTATCAAACTTGGCGCGGGTAAACCATGAGAAAGTCCAGAGTCGATCTGGCATGAAGCCTTGGTCTTAACCAAGTATTAAGCCCTGGTCTTAATCAGGCATGACGGCTTGGTCTTAACCACGTATTAAGCTTTGGTCTTAACCAGGCATTAACCAAGCATTAAGCCATGGTCTTAACCAGGCACGAAGCCTTGGTCTCGACCAAGCACGAAGCCTTGGTCTCAACCAGGCACGAAGTCCTGGTTTTTACCAAGCATGAAGCTTGGTCCCAATCAGGCACGAAGCCTTGGTCCCAGCTAAGCACGAAATTACAAACTTAAAGAAAATAAAACACCATACTGACCACTACTTGCTATGGCCAATAGCGGTCAAAGTTTTGGGAGGATAGGAGGATATAACCATCTAATCTAGGCATGAAGCTTATCTTTCAGCATCTTGAAAGAAATAAGGATAAAAAACATCGAGAAATATGAAATGAAGTACTCAAAAGAAAAAAAAAGCAGGAAAATACAATGGAGCTCAAAATATGATCTGAAACACTTGGAAAAATAATATTTCATTAACAAATCCCTGGAGGGATATTTTGGATATTACAAGACGGGAGCATACTGGGCGACACTTACATCAGAACAATGCCCCCTACATCATTCACAAAATGAAAAAAGAAAAACAACTAACCCTAAGAAATCTAGGGTTCTATTTCTCCTCCTCTTCCTCCTCATCACCTACTTTAGCTTTAGGGTGGCCGTCGGCTGCTTCATCCCCCTCACGATCAGTATCCTCCACCTCAGGTGTGGGGGTGTCTTGAATCTTCTCTAAATTGGGAGGATACTCTGTCAAAGCTCCAATGGCAGGCGACAAGCTTCCTACTTCGTGCTCCAACTTTTCAGCAAGAGTTAACCCCGAAGTGGAGGCTTCGCACATAAGTTTTCCGGTGGCCTCACAAACCACCGTTTGCCACCAGGGGAAGGAAGCAGGAACGGACTTGTCCTCTTTGAAGGAATGAGGCTCCTCCACTACTTCCAGGGCCTTTGCAAGACTGAGCTTCGGGATAAGTTCTTGAGCCTTGGCTTGATCTTTAGCAGAAAGGAGGCCGACCTTCACGAAGTATGACATATGAGGCCATATGTCCCTCAAGTACTGCGTTCTGAGTTGATAATTCTCAATTAGCCCTTTGTGGAGGTCACTAAGGAAGCTTTGCCCCTGGAGCGAAGAGAATAGCTTTTCGCAGGTCTCCTTAACCCCCCTGCATGAAGCCGGCCTAGCGCGCTTCCGCCTCCCGCCTATCATAATGGCTGATCAAATCACCCTGGGTCTTCTCGGAGGCAGCAAGCTTAGACTTTAACTCTGCCATTTCCTTTTGGAGGGCTTCCTTCTCCAGCACAGCCAAGTTGAGCTTGGGAGATAGCCGTGAGAACCTCACTCTCCTTCTTCTGAAGAGCTTCTTCAGCTCATGGGCATGGGAGGCTTGCTCCTCCATCTTCATCAAGTAACCGAACCCGTTCACTGCCTGAACAAAGTAAATCAGAAATGATAAGAAAAAATGAAGTCATAAGCATAAGTATTGAGGCTCATCCAGGAGGCCGAGGGATGTTTACCTGAACTAAGTTTCACGCAATGGTCTCGTGAATCATGCAACTATCACCTCTTCATGAGGACTTTACTGTCCTCAAGAGTAGGCAGCAGCTTTAGGAAGTTGCCTGCCTCCTCCTTGTTGAGCTCCAATAAATACTTCGGGATCTCCACAGTGAAGGCATCATTGGCAGATCTACGAATCGCCTTGCATTTTCCCTTGTCGGAAGTTTTTTGCCTCATGAAAGAGGCTTTGCGCGAGACCTCGGACCCGTAAGTCCTTTTGTTGTGCTCTACTGCGTAGGCGTGAACCTCCGTGGCAGTCATAGAATGACCTCCACTGACAGCCTTAGCAAGAGGACTCTTGGCGGTGGCAGTGGAGGAAGCTGGAGCCTTGCCCTTGTCTCCAGCTGGAGGCACTTCAGATATCGATAGGGGGTTCTCCCCAGAATTGCCAGATCATCGTCTTACTCCACTACGAGCCCCGCCTTCCGGTCCATGTCTGGAAATGTAAGAGAAGAGAAAAATGAGTCACTTAAAGAATAAAACACGTTATAATGGTAAAAGATCAAGAGAAAAAGTGCAAGATAAATACCAGCCCCAGGAGGAAGGGCTATCTGGGCCTGGAAAAACCCGAAGTGGGATAGAGTGGCTTACTTCCTATAGAGAGGGGAAATCTTAAAGGTTAGGTTATGTCGCATCCAGGCATTAAGCTTCCTAAACAACGAACAGTTTAGGGAGGAGACACAAACATCAGAATACCTGAGGAGGCTATACAACCAACGATCATGGGGAAAGGGCCAAATACCCGAAGTAGGGGTGACTAAAAAATATCTATCTTTCCATTTTTTCTCTATGCTGGGGAGTTTCTTCACAAAGCAGTATAATCCATTCTTCTCAACAGAAAAGTAGAAAAAGTGGATTTTCTGTTTCATTTCGTAGCAGGCCAGGAACAATTCAGCATTAGGTTCACCCCCTCCCCCTCAATTCCCTTTCACTAGTATGTAGAAGGCTATAACAATCTAGATAGATGAGGGATTGACTTAGTTCAGGGGCACGTTGAAGGCAATGGCAACGGCTCCCAGATATTTACAAATGGGGAGACGGATGCATACCTCCACATGGGCCTTCCAAAAGGCCATAGAGGGGGGAGTTAAGTGGTTAGGTCTCTCATCCTCATCAGGGATTTCTATCACGAACTCCGAGGTGGAGAAAAGCTTTTGCTCCAAAACGAACATATGGTTTAAGATGAAGGGTCCCGTTATCTCATCCCACCTAAATCGGGCACTAAGAAGGATGGTGTTTTTAACCCTACCAGTAAGGGGTTAAGAAGAGGAGGCTTCTAGATCTTGATGCACTACCATGGTTCCTCCTAAAGTTGTCAAAGTAGGAGCACGAGTCATGCTCTCTACAGCTATAGTCATAGAAGAAGTCCGGGGAACTCCGAAAGACCGGACCAAGGCGAGAGGATCCCTCTCTAGAGCAGGTGGAGTTCCCACCGTTGTATCACTATCCGTGGAAGAGGATTCCTGCACGGGGGATTCACTACGACCAGAGGAGGAGGCTTCGTTCTCCTCCCCCTTTGACCAACCACTCGAAAAGGAAAGGAAATATGATCTAGGCATGGTCAGAAAGAATGAAGAGTTCTGAAAAGCATGTACCTTAGGTTGAAATTTTGATCTAGGATGCAATGAAAACAAACGGTAGTCGAGAAGTCACCGTTGTCAGAGTTCGATCGAAAATATCGGAGGAAAAGTTGGAGGATTTCTTCTCTCTAAGGTTGAAGATAACAGGGAAAATGGAAAGTTTAAATGATTAAAACTCTACGCATTTATAGGGAAAAAATGAGGGGGGAAATCGAAACGCCAACCAACAGGATCGCGACACTTGTACCCATCTCGTCCCTTGAAAGTAATCGAGTTGCCACCTGTACAGCCAGAGATGGGTTGGGGATTCGAAAGAGTAAGTGAGCGGAAAACGAGGAGATTGATGGGACATTTGAGGAATGGCAGATTGCAGAGACCGTACCCACTATGAGCGAGAAGCGCACTAATAGTGTTTTTTCGGGGGGACATGCGGTGTCATAATGGATTTCACTCACATCGAAGCGCGTGATTAGGTTAAAGGGGCCTAATTACTAGCCTTTGCCATTAAGGAAAGGACAGGATCATGAAGCAGGAAGATGGTTATACGCCTTTTCGACTCCCGAGCACAGGAGTCAGTAGCGCGAAGCACGATCCATGTCTCATCCTCAACCACGAACTATCCCACTATCCCTTCGTAGAGGGTTCCAACCAAAAAGTAGCCGACCTGACATCAAACCCTTCTTCTGCAAAAAGGCTGGGGACCACTGACACTAACTCCAGTGGCCGTTAGTCTGGGGCAAGCTGACTAGGATTATGGTTGACATGGCATGCGCGAAATGACACTATTGCCCCTAAGCCTCAATCTGATAAGTATAAAATGTTTAACATGTCTTCTATGACAAGATATGACTCATAATATTTCACTATTCATACAACAATACAGATTTCTTCCATTCAAATTCTCTGATCGCTGACTTGAGCGTCGGAGGCTCTTCATCGGAGATCCCCTCCAGTGGTGATTTTTGCAGGGTCAAAATCGGATAGCAAACATACTCGAAGAACACAATATCACTCCCGCCGAGTACAATTTTTGGTAGACTTTGTGAACCCTAAATTGAACTAAACTAAAGTTCAAAACCCAAAACCCAAAACCCAAAACCTAACCTAAATCCATAGAATCACCCTAAAATTAAACAAAAATAACATAGAAAAATTCTGACAAAAATATTACTAACACAAAATATCATATCCACCATACTTATCATCGTTAAACTTCAAAATATATGTTTTCATCAAATGTTTTAACGCCGACGTGGAAAAGTATCTTTTGAAGAAAGACCCTTTACACAAAAACACTTGAGGAGCATATTATATTGGAAGCCGTGGAACATTCAACAAATTGTGGGCGTGTATTTTGGATCTTATGCAAAAGGGGCCACAAACTACGTTTTGCAGTATCAGCGCCACAAAATGCGGGAACTCTTAACTGCATATTATTTCAATTTTCTAATTCTCTACTTAATCCATCATTACCCTTCCTTTTCATTACTTTATTTAATTGCTATCCAACTTACCTCCCAAAATCTTCTATGACGTGTTGGGTACTCGTATTTAATTTTCTTTTGTTATTTTGTTTATAAGCCCCACTAATATCATATGAGGTTATATGTTACATTTTCTTGTTTCATCTTGTGTCTCATTATACTTATCAATCGAAACGTGTATTAAATAATATCATGAATTAATATGTATCGTATATTAAATTAAATATAATAAAAAATAAAATACCTACTATAAGAGAAGATCCGGATTGTAGTAATACATCATATGTCAATATCAAGGATTTGAAGCCTCTGCAATTGCACAATATGTGTTGTACATAAATTATAGCAGTTTTTAGTGAATCAACATAACATGATTTGCTAATACTTCTCTTCATAAAGAGGAGGTCTCTTGTGCACTAATTAGATTCGTGCGGAAAGGTATTAATGTTTACATATTTTGGATAATTATATCATGTTGAAAAAGGACTAATATTTATGCTAAAATTAAGTATTACTTATTCTGGGTAAAAATATTATAAATCATAATATTCATCCTGAATTGAATCGTACAACTGGTGCATATGAGATTTTACCCTTTATAAATTATATTCATTCACTTCTTGTGCAATTGCAAAGGATTCCAGATGAAATCCTCTATTCCAATCCGTGTTCCATCTTGTATTCCATAATAATAACTACACGTCATGTGTATATGATGACATCACTTATTAACACATGACATGTGGTCATTGACGGACTTACAGTGCCCCCCTGGCCCCAATCGAAATGTGATACTATATAAGTGTATTTCAGTCGATTTTAATACAATGTAATTAAATAAAGTAAATAATTTTATTGTTTGTCTTAAATATGATTTGATAATAATCAATCCATGTATGCTTAAGTGTACACAATAGAGATAAAAATTTCAAAAAATAGAATGAAATGTATAGAAACACTAAATTTTGATTATCTTATCAATTTATTAATCTTATCAATATCATTAGTACTTTTTAGTTTTATATATATAGTTGAATATTATTGAAATTTATGGACAGATATAGAGACACCCCGTCCCTTTTTTATTTTCTAAAATTTTAGTTTTAAATGTAACTTAACTAAATATTAAATTTAGAGTATAATATATGAGAGTTTGTTTTATAATTTTCTCAAAATGAGCCACCTACTTGGTATAAAATTTGCCTTCAAATCTTTGAGTTTAATTAGAAAAAATTATCTCTAAAAAAAAATTGAAAATTTTAGCCCGATAAAACGAGTATCTAGATTTGTCTATAAATGGGCCCCCCTCGACAAAATTTCTGGGTCCGTCACTGCGTGTGGTAGATATAATGAAATACTAGACGGAACACAAATTGGAATAGAGGATCCAATCCAAAAGGATTCAGGCTTAACATCCCACTTCAAAAGAACAAAAAAAAAAGCCCCAACATCAATAGAAAATAATAATTACAATAAATAATTTTGACTTCCAATCCAACTGAGGGGATTTTTGGGATGGTTTGTGGAGGATAGTACATTTTCCAAAAATCTTTGATTTGAATTGTAAATGGGGGATTAGATATCCACTCCATCCAAATTAATCATTACTTTTGTCATAATTAACCTACTAATTTAATATCTACAGTATTCTGCCTACTCACAAATAATTTATTGAATATCATACTATAATATCATAATATAAAAATCACTTTTAAGTATGTAAATGGTCGTACTTTTTTTGGATGTGTCCAACTAGATGTTAAGAACATGTTAAATTAAATAAAGGAAATACAATATATGATGAGTGGATATACGTGGTACCTTATCCAAAATTTACTATGGGTGATTATGCTCAAGTAATTAAAAACATAGCTCCCAATATTTATTCTCCAATGTTATGCGAGAAAAATAAATTCAAGTTACTTAAAAACCCATTCTATTTGAACAAAAAAAATTGGAAAAAGAATATTGAATATTGAAAAAAGAAAATATTATTTCGTCAGGCATACTTTGTTCTAAAATCTAAAAAGATAAAAAATAATACTAAATAAACCCCAAAAAATCATGAGACGTGCTTTGTTCTAAAACTCAGAACTGAAAAAAAAAAAAAAAAAAAAAAAAAAAAAAAAAAAAACTGAAAAGAAAATTCCAAAGTTGGAAAAAAAATTACCTGCTTCGTCCCAAAAACCCAAAAATAGAACTTACAAGGATTCAGGAGTGCTTTTTTTTCTAAAACCCACAGACCGGAGGAAAAGAAAACTAAAAGAACAAAAACCAGAAAACTGAAAAAGTATATAAATTCTCATGTGATTGAGCTTCTTACAACCCAGATCTGTAATCATGATCACTGATCAAGATCAATTCTCACTATCCTCATCCCACAAAAAATTGTACTAAAAACTATCATACTTCATAGATGTGGTTTGTCTTATCCCCAAAAAAAAGAGTAGTTGTAACATATCCCATGGACAAGTGTGGGATGGCTTATTCAGCTTTTTTCTTGAGTTTGGACCTGACCACTTCTCCAGTGAGATCAAGTAGATGGAAGATTAATCCTCATAGTTAATCCTTATTCAGAGTTATCACCTAAAATAAACGGGACCTAATAGTATAGAGCATATATTACTCCATCACAAAAAAAAAAAATTATTTTAAACTATTTAAATAGTCATCTATATTATGAATGTGTTCAGGTGATTGTGTTCCGGGCATAAGCGGATACACACACCCCACTATGAAGCACGTGCCAACATAATTTTATTTTATTTTATTATTATTTAATTTTAAATTGACGCATTAATTAGGTTAAAAATAGTATTACGTCGTTGGATTCAATCAAATTTTATATATTATATATATTGTATTAATTGTACTCTTAATATTAATGGTGCCTATCTTAAAAAAATTATGGATTCCTCACTGATTTCGGAGTCCGAACACCTACCATGCAAATCCAAATATGTTACGTGGGATGCTTGAAAAGTCGTGATTGGGCACTAAGAGTGTATAAAAATTTCTTGATGTTCTATCTAATATATTCTTGTTCTTGATTATTAAAAATAGTATTATTATGTATCTTTATCTTCTTGAGGTGTGCTGGTAGTTGTACTTTGACATCCCTAAATACTTAGACTTCTTTATATTTTCCAAATATAGTTTGATTTATTAATAAAATAATGTTACATTTATCTTTACTCACCCAATAATATTAAATTATACTCCAAAGAAATTGGAAATTTGGTTGGGGTGAAGTTGATTCAAGAATTCCAACTACATACATCTCTGCCAATTATTTCATAATATTTAAACATCTCGCAGCTGGGTCCAACCCCATATTATCCCTGCTCCAAAATTCAAATAATAAAAAATATTTACGGGAAAAAATAAAATTTAATTTCATAATTTGTGACTGGTTGAGCAGTAAACATAGGAAACACCTACAACATTATTATTTATATTTTTATTATTTTTAAATCAAGGGACGCCATTGTTATGTACTCCCTCCATCCCGACTTAACCTGCCTAGGTTGACCGGGCACGGAAATTAAGAAAAAACAGTTGACTGAGAGAAAATGCTGACTTTTTTATTTTTTGGATTTTTTTAAGTAGAGGGATTAGTGTGTTAACACTTCCCTCCACTTTTTTTAATCCAAAAATAATTTCCTGTTCAAAAAATGCAGAAAATGAACTGAACCAAAAAAAAAAAAAACAGAAAAAAAAAAACTGAACACAAATTAAAGGCCAAAAAACTGAAATTTTTTGTGGGAAACCAAAATCAAAATATTTACATATTCCCACCAAAATAGAACATCAGAATTACACTAAAATTTCAAACTTAAATTCAGGCAACTCCACACACTTTCAGCTATAAATACATCCATTTAATGCTGCTAACAGGTTAGGTTACAGCATTTACAGCAATTTTACAGAAAAAATGGGGGGAAACAAAAAGGGAAAAAATACATCTCCGTCAAATCGACTTCATATTGCACAGCGGCTTCTCGGCCACAACATTAATGGCAAGTTAAACGACGACATCACTCTAGAAGTCGCTACATCATTCGGAGTTTCCGTCCGGACGGTCCGTTCCATTTGGCAAACTGCGAGGCAACAAATTTCAGAGGGGCTGCCGATTTCATTTCCACAGGTTAGGCCAAGACCACCTTCATCACAACTCTTAAAGCTGGATGAAGAACTAGAGGTCAGTAAATCACAAGTTGGAAGATGGATAAAGGCTGGCAGCTTAAAAGCACACACAAATGCAATCAAACCAGCTTTGACTAATGCAAATAAACTTCATAGGATCAAATACAGCCTCATTTTTTTAGCTAAAGATAGTATCAGCAACAACATCAGTTTTGGAAGCATGCATAATATCATCCATATAGACGAAAAATGGTTTTACATGCAACGATCAAGTGAAAGGGTTTACAAACTGCCAACAGAAGATGATCACTACCGTGCTTGCAAGAGTAAGCGATTTATTCCAAAGGTTATGTTTATGGCAGCCGTTGCAAGACCGCACTATACCCCCGAAGGGGAGCTGCTGTTTGATGGAAAAATTGGTATTTTTCCATTCACACAGCAGGTTCCAGCCATCAGAAATTCAGCAAACAGGCCAAGAGGCTCTATGGTTACAAAACAAATAGAGTCTATAAACAAAGAAGTCATCAAAAACTACATGTTACAGCAGGTATTTGCACTCAAAATCAGAAAAATATTCATCATTTATTAAGTGTGTGAAGTAAGTCTCCTAAAACAGCCTTTTTGTTTATGTTTAACATGTGGGCTAATTTGGTGACATTACTAACACATTTGATGGTGAATTGTTTGCTGTTTTATTTCATCACATGGTTAAACTAGATACTACCAGCTATAAAGGCAAAATGGCCAAGATACGCAAGCAAGCAAATCATCATTCAACAAGATAATGCGAGGCCGCATTTACTAAACTTAGATTCAGATTTCAGGAGAGCTGCCACTGAAGATGGGGTTGACATAAATCTTGTATGTCAACCACCAAACTCCCCCGACACCAATGTGTTGGATTTAGGATATTTTCGGGCAATTCAATCTTTGCAGATTGAAACCCGCAGCTACAATGTTGATGACTTGGTTGCAAACGTTCTTCAATCTTTTGAAGAACTTAAGCATTCAAAGTTAAACAACATATTCCTTACACTTCAGACTTGCATGACAGAAATACTCAAAGTGAAAGGAGGAAACAACTACAAAGTGCCACACATTGAGAAAGATGCTTTAGCAAGAACGGGTTCATTACCACAAACAATTCAAGTTGATGAGCAATTAGTGAGAGATGCCATTGAGTTTCTAATTGCAAATGAAGATGTCATAGAAGATGAAGAAATTGGGACCATTCTTGATGACTTGGGGTATATGTAAAGTTTTTTTTCCTGTCTAAAAGCCATTTTGTGAAATTGTTTACAGTGTAAACACACTTGATGTGGTCATTTTGCTTAAACTGTAAACAGTTGATAATATTAAAAGCATTTGTTTTACCAAATTCAGTTTTGGAATATTTTTTTTAAGTTATCCCTCAGAAAAATATTCATCATAGGGAAACTATCTAAGGGCCCATAAAAAATTGAATGGCAGCTTAAAATGAAACATAACTGATCATTTTAAGCCACCACATCCATTTTTTTCCTCATAGCATCAATAACACTCAATGTATTCATATAAATGCTTCATCAAAAAACTGTTGAACAGCATCATTTTAACACAACAGCCACTGTTTTTTCATTTTTAACTTGACTTATGGTCTATTAGAAAAATATTCATCATATGGAAACTGTTTAAGGACCCAAACACACTTGAATGACAGCTTAAAATGAAACATAACTGATCATTTTAAGCCACAACAGCCTCTTTTTTTTCATTTTTTACTTGACTTAAGGTCCCTCGAAAAATATTCATCATAGGGAAACTATCTAAGGGCCCAGAAAAAATTGAATGGCAGCTTAAATGAAACATAACTGATCATTTTAAGCCACCACATCCAATTTTTTCAAGTAAGAATCATTAACACTCAATGTAATCACATAAATGCTTCATAAAAAAACTATTGGACAGCATCATTTTAAGCCACAACAGCCTCTGTGTTTTCATTTTTTACTTGACTTAAGGTCCCTCAGAAAAATATTCATCATAGGGAAACTATCTAAGGGCCCCATAAAAAATTGAATGGCAGCTTAAAATGAAACATAACTGATCATTTTAAGCCACCACATCCAATTTTTTCAAGTAAGAATCATTAACACTCAATGTAATCACATAAATGCTTCATCAAAAAACTATTGGACAACATCATTTTAAGCCACAACAGCCTCTGTCTTTTCATTTTTTACTTGACTTAAGGTCCCTCAGAAAAATATTCATCATAGGGAAACTATCTAAGGGCCCATAAAAAATTGAATGGCAGCTTAAAATGAAACATAACTGATCATTTTAAGCCACCACATCCAATTTTTTCAAGTAAGAATCATTAACACTCAATGTAATCACATAAATGCTTCATCAAAAAACTATTGGACAGCATCATTTTAAGCCACAACAGCCTCTGTCTTTTCATTTTTTACTTGACTTAAGGTCCCTCAGAAAAATATTCATCATAGGGAAACTATCCAAGGGCCCATAAAAAATTGAATGGCAGCTTAAAATGAAACATAACTGATCATTTTAAGCCACCACATCCAATTTTTTCCTCATAGAATCATTAACACTCAATGTAATCACATAAATGCTTCATCAAAAAACTATTGGACAGCATCATTTTAAGCCACAACAGCCTCTGTCTTTTCATTTTTTACTTGACTTAAGGTCCCTCAGAAAAATATTCATCATAGGGAAACTATCCAAGGGCCCATAAAAAATTGAATGGCAGCTTAAAATGAAACATAACTGATCATTTTAAGCCACCACATCCAATTTTTTCCTCATAGAATCATTAACACTCAATGTAATCACATAAATGCTTCATCAAAAAACTATTGGACAACATCATTTTAAGCCACAACAACCTCTGTTTTTTCATTTTTTACTTGACTTAAGGTCCCTCAGAAAAATATTCATCATAGGGAAACTATCTAAGGGCCTAGAAAAAATTGAATGGCAGCTTAAAATGAAACATAACTGATCATTTTAAGCCACCACATCCAATTTTTTCCTCATAGAATCTTTAACACTCAATGTAATCACATAAATGCTTCATCAAAAAACTGTTGGACAGCATCATTTATGGGCTCACAGGCCCAAAACACAGCGATAACATGTTCAATTTTTCCAGTAACAGTACGCAACTAGGCCCACACGCCCGAAATATCAATTTCATTTCAATAATTGCAGCATAAACTGTATAATCGGCACACAGGGCCAGAAATCAGCAAGCATACATTCAAATCAACCATTCGCAGAAAGCAACTAGGCCCACACGCCCGAAATATCAATTTCATTTCAATAATTGCAGAATAAACTGTATAATCGGCGCACAGGCCCAGAAATCAGCAAGCATACATTCAAATCAACCATTCGCAGAAAGCAACTAAGCCCACACGCCCATCAGAGATATCAAGCAAATGAAAGACGGAACAAACAAGATAAAAGGCATCACAGGCCCTAATACTCAAATCTAACACCAAAAAATCAAACATGCAAGAAGATTTGGGCTCAGAAACATTAACCTTCGCACCAAGGGCACCCACATAGCCAAAATTCGGTAGAAGAACCGGAGCAGCTCTGGATCGTCCAAGATTGGAGATCTGGGCAGGGATCCCTCAATCACAGAAGGGAGAGCATTCCCGTTTGAATCTAGCTGACTTTCTGGAACGAAAGACTCCTCTGAATCCCAAACGAACCCCCCCTGACTCCGAAGATTCTGGATCCACAAGATCCCCCTCCTCCATCGCATAAAAAAAACCTTCGCAACCCAGTACAAAGCCAGATCCAAAAAGTGAAAGACGGAACAGAAAATGGAATCAGCTTTGTAGATCGAGCATCGATCTACAACGATTCATACGGATTTAGGGTTTAGATCACAGTTAGTTACTAGAAGAGGGGGATTTAGGCTAGCAAGATTTTAGGATTTCTTGAGAGAGAGGGGGAGGTGGGGAACGAAGAGGCATAGAGAGAGAGAGGGGGCAGTGAATGTGAGAATCCCAGAAATAATTTAGGTTAGATTGTGGGGTGGGGGGTATATGGTGGGTCATTACTAATTAACAGTAATTGAATTTTTGGTTAAACTAAAGTAATCTCATTAGTTACTTAAAAGGTGATAAGTGAATGGCAATCCTGTAATAAAATGAAAAAGTAGGAATAATAAACATTGACTTTTTTTGCCATTTATAGGCTGACAGGTTAAGGTGGGACGGACCAAAATGACAAGTAGGCAGGTTAAGTTGGGACGGAGGGAGTATGTCTTAGTGGGCCTTTAGTAATTGTTACTTTAATTAAAGGCCTTTGGGCCGGAAATTTTCTCTATGTGGGAACTAGACGCATTATCCAACAAAATTTGTTATTCTCAAAGAAGTACTGCAGGATGTCTTCCTTTACTTAATTTTTTAAGATGTGATTAACGATAAAAATTATGGTAAAATTACTTAAAATATAAAAGTTGAAGTGTTTGATACTTAAGTAACTTTTAGCTTATGAATAAAAGAAAAGTACCAAATAGTTAGAAAAATTAGGGGAGGCAATGGGCAGGTTCGGGGGTAGTATTGAGCATCATATCTTCATCCAGATTTCATATCCCAAATATCATCCTCGCAAAATTCCCTACTTAGGAAATCTGGATAAAGGATGGGGATTCCCTGTTCGGGGAATCGTTCCCCAGCAAGCCGGGGCAGACCCACCCTTATGGGTGGGGTGGCCCTACCCCCCCAACTCTGACCTACACCCCACTATTTTTATGTCTAAAACGTGTATAATATGTATATTGTGTATTTGTTTTGAAGAAAATGAGTGTCCGCCCCCTCCCTCCCTAAAATTATAAAATATTAGAGTATACTTAGTTAATTTTCATTATATACAACAAAATATACTCTAAGTTTTAATATATAGATAATTAGTGATATATTTCAACATATACAATGATAAATATTGTTGATATTCTATTTAAATAATAAATACAATATATTTAATATTTATTATCACGTATATATGAATGTTGGTTGGAGATTTTTTTTGGTCGGCCCCTCTTAACCATGAGTTATGGGTCCGCCCCTGCCGGCAAGGTGTTGGGTGCCCCATCTATTTTTTTCTTTAACTTAAAATTCTTATTTTTTTACAATTATATAATAAAATATTAATTTCTACTAACTTCAGAAATCTTTGAATCAAGTACTACTTATAATAAATAAATAACATGCACCTTATACGTTATTTTAATTTATTTAAATATTATAAATATGGTGAGGTTTTATACAAAAGTAATGAAGAATATAGGATTAATCCTTAAATAGTATATATATTATACATATTACAAAATGACAAATGCTAAAATCAATAATTAAGAATTAGGGTATGGAAAGTTCCATTTTTAATTAAGTTGGGAGGAGGTGGGGAACATTGATCTCATCCCCATACCATTCCCCTTTTTTTCTACAGCGGGGATCCCCCATCCCCGCTCCCACTCCCGCTATCATCGGAGAATCCTCTACCCAATAACATCAGGTCTCAACGGTGATGGATTTCCACGGGAATTTTACCACCCTAAATCAACTATTTTCTATTTTTAATTAACTTTTGGTCTAAAATCTCTTTTATTGAAGTTGAAGTTATTTTCTCAAACACTTCAAAACTATTTTTTTCGAATTATAAACTAAAATATACTTGAAAAAAATAATTGCAAACATCCCCGATATATACTAATGAAATGGGGATTTAATTTTTATAATTTCAAATGATTTGCAACTGCTTAAGTTCATAAGGGTAGTAAATTAATTAAAATAGAATATGCGTCTTTTAGTTCTAATATTTTTTTGTTAATTTAGTTTTGTGGGTATTTTTTGATTGATTATACATTGTTGCTACTCAAAATAAATTTAAAGTCTTGATGAATAAATTATTCTGAAAAATATAATCATATCATGTTTTATATTTATAAAAATTGATGTGGTTGAGCATTAGGTTGAGACTAAGTATTAATTGAATAACGATATTGTCATAAGGTTGTAGTACCCTCGCGAATTATACACTATTGGATCGATATATTGATCAAAATTAAAAGAGAAACAAAATAAAAAAGAAAAGGACCACTTATGTCATCATACGATGACTCCATATTGTACGAAATAGAGAGAGGACTTAGCACTTGAACTAACCCATTTCGTCTATAAATATCACTATAAAATACTTTGTCAATTGATTAGTTTAATTACCGCCTCTTGAGATGATAATCAACAGCAATGCTACCAATAAACACTCTTAATAATGTTAAGACTTATATGACTATTTGGTACATTCCTCTACATAAAGTTTGAGATTGATGAAAATGCTTTTAACTTTCAAGTTACCTAAGTGCCTATTTTAGTGGATATTATTATATTGTGAGGCTTAGTTGTGTTAAAAAAAATACAAACATCTGTGAGATTTTTCTATTTCTTTAAAATTGTTATTTTGGCCATATTTTATCAATTTGGTCAATAAATGAGATAAAAGAAAAAAAAAATCTCCAATAATAAGACAATTTTTAAGGGTTCTAACTACCCATCATCTTATCTTAAAGTAATAAAAAAGACAAAAATTCACGTGCACCAGTTGAGCGGATTAATGTAGAGTAGGTATACAATTTATACTCAAGTGTATCATTTGTTCTGAATAAAGGTATTATAATACATTTATTCAGAGCATGTAATATTTTTAAACATAACATATCAATATTTTTTCATCATAATACTTTTACACGAAACATGTAATACCTTTAAATATAAATATTAATATTTTATGTCCATTCGGTGCACAAAGAGACCTCCTCAATCCAAAATTAGTTAAAAGTCCAATCTGTGTATAGTTCGCATTAATGCACATAGCACATATATAATTCTTATAAATAGATTAGAGAAGAATTGGGCAAAATGATGAGTTCCATTAATTATTGAAATTGGTGGAACACGACGAGAGACAAAATGCAGAAACAAGTAATTCGAGATTAAGATCCTTAATCATGTCGTGTAGTACCGACACTTGGTATGAAATTTTGAAGCTATTAATTTATGGATGGATGTCATAATTCAATTAGCAGCAATAATTGGCACCCACCTGGGACCACCCACATGGCTGTTTATTGTTACTTAAAAACAAAAACGGAACTGTTTTCTATATTGCTCAATTTACTACTTTCAAAATTCTCAAACAAATCTTGAATAGTAATCAAGCCTCAAGAAGACATTGAAATTTAGAAAGCAATAAAATATGCAATTTGGACTACTAGAACACATAAAGTGATACGTATCGTCACCTTATTGCTCTAAATTGAGGTGACCTCAAAGAACGAGAGCAATTAAAAAAATAAAAAATTTAGAGTCCATTCATTTGGCATCCATTTTCCAGCGATAAATATTCTTTTGTAAGAAATTGATACTTTTTCGAGAAAAACAAATATATTTTTGAGAAAATGTATTATTCTTGAAATTTTTATTATTCAAAAATAGATAATGAGATATTGAAGTCATAAATGGTATATTTGTATATAAGAATCATGGTGAAAACTTATATAAAATTTGATAAAACCACATAAAATAAACAAAACAAAAAGCACAATTAATATTGAATTTCATAAAAAAAAAATACGTTTAACAAAAAAGATATTACAATTTCTAGAAAAAGTACTACTATTGGAAGTAAAAATAACAAATACTCCCTCCGTCCCTGTTAACTTGTCACAGTTGACCGGGCACGGAAGTTAAGAAAAAACAAGTTTTGTGGAATCTTTGATTTTTTTAAAGGTGTAGATTGAATGTGGATATTTTGAAGGTGGAGATTGTTGCCTTTAATTGTCATTTATGGGTGTGACAAGTTAAGTGGGACGGACCGAAATGGAAAGTAAGACAAGTTAACTGAGACGGAGGGAGTATCTTTTCCCAGAAACATAATATTTTTCTTTCTAAAAAACATATTACTTTTATCGAAAGTATTACTTTTAAAGTAATCCAACTAAAAAGTACTCCCTCCGTCCCGACTTATTTTGCACAGTTGACCGGGCACGGATGTTAAGAAAAAATAGATTTTGTTTTTTCTTTGATTTTTTAAAGGTAAAGATTGAGGGTTGAGATTTTGAGGGTGAATATTGTGGGAATTAGTTTCTATTTTACGGGTGTGCAAAATAAGTTGGGACGGCTGAAAACGCAAAATGTGCAAAATAAGCTGGGACGAAGGGAGTAGTTGAATATTATTTGTGAGTTATAAATAGATAATTACATAACTCTTTGATGTTGAAACTTATATAAATTTGATGAGAACATACAAATTATTAAATTTTCTAAAAATGCATTACACGTTTTTTTTAAACTATTACATTTTCTGGAAAAAGTATTACTCCCTCCGTCCCGCTCAGTTTTGCACACTTTCCATTTCGGTCCGTCCCGCTCAGTTTTGCACACTCCAAAAATGGCAAATTATTTTTAGAGTTATTTACAGATTTGTCATTAATGAATTCAGTTTTTTGTTTAAGATTAGGTGTTAATTATCTTAAAAAGTTGGGCTAACTTATAATTAGCAGCCAATTAATTAGCCCATATACCCAACCCAATTTGAATTACCTAGCCCATTTCCCTTAGCCCGTTTTTTAACTCAGAATTTTGGAACCCTAGTTCACTCCCACTTCAGTTCTTTCCTGTTCTTTTCTGCGCAGCCAGAGTTCATCTCTTCCACTCAAACCCTAAATGATTCACGCTGTAAATCAAGTAATCTCACTTCCGATTTTAGTCCATCTTTGATCCGTCCCTACCAAAAATGTTTCCTCTTCCTAGTTTCGAGGTTCAGTTGGACGATTCTTCGGAGATTGAAGGTTATGTCCCGGATTCTGAAGAATCGTTCGTCTGCGAAACAGAGTTCAGTGAAGCCGATCCATGTCCACTTTCAATGTCTGGCCTCGCATCCAGCCCAGATCTTGATTTCACGCCTGTTTCGGAAACGGATCTCGCGTCGATTTCTGATGTGGCTCCGGCATGCGAGTGGTTTACGGCTGAGGAGCTCAATAGTCACTACATGCAATGTCTCGGATTGTGGGTTCCGGCTATATTCAGGTCTAAGTATCTAACCTTAACCATTTTAAGGGTTTTTTTGTTGTATAAGCATGACTGTGCTGGTAGTTTAGTGCAAAATGATGAAATTTTGATTAGGCTCTAAATTGCTCACTGTCTGTGCTTATAATTGAGGTTAGTTCAGGATAAGAACTGTTGTTGCTTGCTTGCTCTGTTGTTGAGGGTACTCACGGATGTGGTTTGTTTGTGATGCATGAACTGATTATTTGGGAGTTGTTTAAGTTGCCTTCTTCGTGTCAATTTGCTGGATTTAGGCCGAATTCGTGCAAAATTGAAATTCTGATGTTGACTGTATTCTGGCCGGATTTCAAAACTGTTAGTTTCTGTCGGCTGGATTATTTTGGGGAAAATGCTTGTATTTTGGCCGAAATGGATAAATTGTTTTCACCTAAACTCCAGTTTTAGCTGCTAACAGTATACGAAGGGAATGTGTTGGTAGCTTAGTTCAAGTGATGATTTCTTTCTGATTTACTTAAGCTGCCCATTTCTTTGCTGGAATAAATGCTGGTGGCTAACCTAAATGATGATTTTATCTGATTGTTCTCTGCCACCCGTTTATTTGCTGTAAATTGTGATGATTGGTTAATTAAAATGATGATGATGGGAGTTGGTTACTTAGAAGCTGCCCCTTTCTTTTATTGGAATGGTTTTGGTAGCCTAAATCGAGCCCGATGATGACATCTTTCTGAGGGTATAGGTTAAAAAAAAGATAACAATAAAATAAATTTTGTCTCAAAATGTTCTTCATTTACTATAGTCTAAACGTTTACAGCCTAAGCAAAACGAACACATGTATCTTGTGTTTATGCTGTAAACACAAGACTAGTACAAAATGATTTTCTGATTTGGCTAACCTAGTAATAACCCAATTCGTTTAACAAACCATCAATTTCATAAACCCCCCCAAGTTGTTCTTTCTCAATCAACCACTCAATAGCTTCTCTCACAGTTGATTCCTCTACCTCTAAAGCATGTGGCAGTGTCCCTTCCCGTGTTAACGCTGCCTTTCCCATATGAGGGAGGTTGTAATTGTTGTTCCCCTTTAATTTCATGACTTCAATCATGCACTGTTGTAGGCTTAAGAAAATGCTGTTCAGCTTTGTGATTTCTAAATCTTCATATGACTTTAGAACATTCTTGACCAAATCTTCAACATTTTTTTAGGGTGTCTCCACTTGTATGGACTGTATGGCTCTAAAATAGCCCAAATCAAGCACGTTGGTATCGGGGGAATTAGGGGGCTGACATATAAGCTGAATATTAAAACCGTCTGATGAGGCAGCAGCCCTAAAATCTGGATCATGGTTGTTGATATGTGGTTTAGCATTATCTTGCTGAATCAATATTTGTTTGCTTGCATTTTCAGGCCATTTGGCTTTAATTGCTGGAATAATCTGAAATTTCGTAGTCGGAATGCAAAAATATCAAGCAAAATATGGTAAAACATGTTGCATATGTGTACGCTTTGGGAATAAAAACATAGTAAAGTCACCAATGTAGCCGTGTATGTTGCATTTAGGAGACTTACTGATTTAAAGCTAGATGATGAAGAATTTCTGATAGCAAATTAAAAAACCTGATTTATCAAGCAATCCTTTATCACTTGCTTTGTAATTGACTCGATTGGTTTAGTAACCAATGTACCCCGTTGTCTATTTATGTTGTTTCTGAGTGCTGGTGCTTTTGTTGTGAAAGGAAAAATTCCAACCTTTCCATCAAACAAAAGTGCCCCCTCGGGGCTGTATTGGGGTCGGGAAACTGCACACATGAACATGACTTTGGGAATGTACCTCTTTGACTTGCATGTCCTATAGGGGTCTTCCTCCTCAGCTAATTTGTAACCCCTCTCCGATGTTCGCTGCATGTAGAACCATTTTTCATCGATGTGTATTATGTTATGCATCGTATCATACCTGATTTTATTGTTTGATGTATCCATATGCAAGCAACTGAGGTTGTATTTCAGCCTTTTTACCATATTCGGCTCGGTAAGAGCGGGCTTTATGGCATTTGTGTGTGCTTTAATCAAGCCTGATTTTACCCATCTTCCGACTTTGCTTTTGCTGACTTTCAGCTCCACAGCTAACCTTCTTATGGTGCCTCGTTTTGAGAACGGAATTGACTTCATTAATTCAGTATCGAGTTCGACTTTTTGCTTACCGCCATTTACCTTTTTGTCGATGAAAGATACCGTTGTCCTTTCTAATATTTGCTTCTTTGCAGATTCCCAAGTGTATTGAATAGTCCGCGGGGAAACTCCAAATGATGCTGCCGCAGCCTTGATTTGGCCTTTATGTACGACTCCGTCGGTGCTATGCCCCATCAAAAACTGCGAGATCAAGGTGCGGTCTGATGGAGACAATTTAGGGCCTTTCCTGTTGTTAGTCATTTATGTAATTTTTTGTTGCTGTTGTAAACTCAAATCTGTTGGCAGCATTGAATGTGATTCAATGCTGTTTTTGGTGTATTTATTGAGTAGGTTTGATGTGATTAAAATTTTGGAGGGACAATTCAAATGTAATATCAGTTTTAGTTGTAATTTTGGTTCAAGTTCAGTTTTGGATTGGAGGGAAAAAAAACTCCAGTTATTTTAAAGTGTAATTTGAATTTGTTGCTGGAATTTTTAGTCTCACTATTTTCGCTGCAGTATATGGGATACAGTTTTATTTTATTATTTCATTCAGATTTTAACATTTAATTTGGAGCTAAAACAGGTTAAAAGAGGGGGAAAGATTAGTGTATTAATCTCCTCCCTGATTTTTCACTTAAACAGCCTTGAACAGTAAAAGCAAAAGTAAAAAGCAGACTTTTCTTAACCTCCGTGCCCAGCTCAGTATGCAAAACTGAGCGGGACGAAGGGAGTACTTAACTTGTGTCGCAAGCCGCGGTCAAAGACTTTTCTATCCAGATAGCGAGGCGTGAGTGTAACAACAAATTTTGTGTATTAAATAAATAAGGGTTAATTACAGAATGCAGTATGTACTTTCAACGATTTTTCACTTTGCAACCTAAAGTAATTATTTTTTCCGCACAACCTGTATAATGCGGGATTTTACTTCTGCAAACTCCGGCTATATATTCCGCCATGTATAGGCCATGTGCTCAGTACATACCAAAAAGGCCCAATAAGCATGCGACACGTGGCGATCTTAATTAAAATAATTAAAATAATTTATTAAATAATATAAAAAAGATTTAAATTCTAAATAATTTATATAAAATATAAGAAATATTAAAAATTTCATAAAATAAATATAAAATTCAGAAAATTAAAAAAAATTATTTCTAAAAGTTATTTTGTAAATTTTAAAATTCATTTAAAAATCAGAAAATTATTTTAAAAATTCAAAAAAAAACTTCAGAAAATTAAAATTTTTTTTTCTGAAAATTATTGAAAAAATTAAAAAAATTAAAATATTATTTTGAAAATTCTAATATTCATTTAAAATTAAAAAAGCGAAAAATATAGTTTTTTTGAAATTATATTAAAAAATTCTAGATTTCATTAAAATTTAGAAAATTAAAAAGTTTATTTTATAAATTTATTTTCGAAGCGAAATATATTTCTATAAAATATAATTATAAAATACAACTGTGGATGAAACACTAGCTGGCCCAAACCAGACTACGATCACAGAAAACTCCGAAATACAACTCTCTCTCTTCAAGGTCCGTCGTTGTGCCGCTGCCAAACCTAGTCCCTCTATCGTACAACGACACCGCCCTCCTCCCAATCTCTCTAAAAATCAGCTGCAACACTCACCATAATATATTTTTTTAGTTTAAAATTAATATTTTTAGAAATATATTTCGCTTCGAAAATAAATTTAAAAAATAAACTTTTTTATTTTCTGAATTTAAAATGAGATTTAAATTTTTTTAAATAATTTTCAAAAATTATTTTTTTAGTTTTTTATTTTATTTTAAATGAATATTAGAATTTTCAAAACATTTTTTTAATTTTCTGAAGTTTTTAAATAAATTTGAATAATTTTCAGAAATAAAATTTGAATTTTTTGAATTTATATTTATTTTCTGAAGTTTTTTTCAATTTTTAAAATATTTTTTTGTTTTTTTTTAAATTTCTGAATTATAAATGAATTTAAAAGTTTTCAAAATAATTTTTAGAAATAATTTTTTAAATTTAAATGATTTTTTTTTTAAATTTACGAAAAAAATCTGAATTTTATTTTTTTTTTCATATTTCTTATATTTTATATAAACTTATTTAGAGTTTAATATTTTTATATTACTTAATGAATTATTTTAATTAAGATGGCCACGTGTCGCATTCTTATTGGCTCTTTTTGGCATGTGCTGAGCACATGGCCTATACATGCCGGAATACATAGCCGGAGGTTGCAAAAGTAAAATCCTGCATTATACAGGTTGGGATCGGAAAAAATAATTACTTTAGGTTGCAAAGTGAAAAATCGTTAAAAGTACATGCTGCATTTTGTAATTAACCCAATAAATAAACGCGAAAAAGATGTACAAAAGTGAATTTCTTGGATCAATTGGATAGTGTTTACAACTTTGTGAGTTTTTATCTCTAATTGTCCTCTAATTCTTCTCTTCGATTGTATTTTGCCTTCAAACTCGGAGTTGACTTCGATCTCCCCCGATTTTGGACTTTGACTTGAGTAACTGTTAGGAATCGAACCGTGGTCGGGTTCGAGTTTGGCTCAGGAAAACCTTGAGCCCGTTTCCAATCGAAATAGTGACAGTAGCAAATATGACACCAATGGGAGAAATCCACACTAAGTAGATGTCCCAACCCAAACCCCAGTAACACCCACACTCTTCTCTCACACTCAACCCACCCAATCCCACAAAGGAAACAAGAAAGACGTAGACGAAGAAAGGATCGTTAATGGTGGCAGAAACCCTCACACACACAAAGTGTATCACTCTATATTTTCTGCTACCCTCCTCACAAAGAGAAGGGGCTCCATTCTTATAGAGAAGAATGGAGCAGAAAACCATGGCTGCTAATACGTAAATCAAAGAGACACCAAAGTGGGGGAATGTATCTGGTGGGGAATATAAAAGGTTGGGGCTGCCATTGGGTTTGGGCTGGGGTAAATTGGGCAGCCCAAAATTGAGCCTATAATAATCCAACAATCTCCACCTTGGGCCCAATTCACATATGTTGTCGATCGATCACGGAAACGGAGGAATCATCATTGCCAAACTCCCGTATACAAAGTACAGGAGATAACAAGCACAAAGCAAGTTATTTTTCACCAAGGGAAAGACACACAATCAATCGACACAAAGTCGAATATGACACAAAGTCATGTATAAAGCACAAAGCAAGAAGTGGACACAAAGTCAAATGCACAAAGCATATAACAGACACAAAGTCTAGCCTAAGAACAGCGTAAACAAAAGATCTAATTATTAGGATCCAAGTTCAAAGTTCTCATGCATGAATGAAATTTCTCAACAGATAAGCACTTAGTTCCCATATCAGCAGGATTAAATTGAGATGGAATTTTCTCAAGGCACACAATTCCCTTCTCAACAATGTCACGAATAAAGTGAAATCTAACATCAATATGCTTAGTTCTTCATGAAACACAGGATTTTTACACAACTGAATCCCAGACTGACTGTCAGAATATACTACTACTTTATCATCTAGAAAACCAATTTCAGACAATAGACCTTTCAGCCAGACGGCCTCTTTCAAGGCTTCAGTAATAGCAATATACTCTGATTCAGTAGTCGACAATGCAGCAACATGCTGTAACTAAGATTTCCAACTTATGCAAGACCCACACAAAGTGAACATAGGAGGTGGTGGATTTCCTATTATCTCTATCATTCGCATAATTGGAATCAACATAGCCAATCAAATTTACACCATTAGCAGATCTAGCAAATTTTAGTCTAACATTAGAAGACCCTCTAAGGTACCTGAGTAACCCTTTCACAGCATCCCAATGAGGCATACCAGGGTTAGACATGTACCTACTCAAGCAACTAACAGTGTATGCAATGTCTGGTCTAGTGCTAATCATCAAATACATCATAGAACCAATTGCATTAGAATACGGCACCTTAGCCATTTCAGCAATTTCAGAATCAGTCTTTGGGGACTGATCCTTACTTAACACACAATGGGCAACAAGAGGCACAGAAGCAGGCTTAGCACTAGACATAGCAAATTTACTCAAAATCTTTTCCACATAGGAAATCTGATTTAAAAGTAAAGTTCGATTCTTCCTATCTCTTTATATGTTCATCCCTAGGATTCTTTTAGCATCACCAAGATACTTCATTTCAAACTTCTCACTAAGACATTTTTGAACATGTTCCATCGATTTCAGACAAGGACTCACCAAGAGCATATCATCGACATAAATAAGCAAGAAGATAGGCATGGATGCATTATCTTTAAAGTAAAAGCAATGATCATAAAGGCTTTTCTTAAACATCAAAGATATCATGCATTCACCAAATTTCTTATTCCACTGTCTTGGTGATTGTTTCAAACCATACAAAGATTTACTCAACAAGCATACATGATCAGATTTTTTAGGATCAACAAAACTATCAGGTTGTCTCATGTATATCTTTTTGTCAAGGTCACCATGCAAGAAAGCAGTTTTAACATCTAAATGATTCAATTCCCAATCAAAATGAGCAACTAATGCAAGCATAATGCGCACAGTGACAAATTTAACAACAGAAGCAAAGATTTTTGTATAATCTATCCCCACTTTTTGAGTAAAACCCTTAGCCACAAGCCTAGCTTTAAATCTAACTCTCTCACCCTCATCCTTGATTTTATAAAGCCATTTACAGTCAACAACATAATAATGTTCCGGTTTAGGCACAAGGGTCCAGGTTTGGTTAACATGCAAAGAGTTCATTTCTTCTTTCATGGTATTTAACCAATATTTAGAGTTTTCAGATTTCAAAGCTTTCTTATATGTCTTAGGTTCACAATCATCAACATATTCAAACACACTGAAAGCATGAGTATCAATATGGAAGTCATCAAATCTAGCAGGTGGCCTAATGTTTCTTCTAGGTCTGTCCCTAGCAAGTTGGTAATCAACATTATCAGGCATATCTTCCACATTCTCATTTTCATCAGGTAAGTCAACATTTGATTCATACACATCAGAAACAGATAAGTCTGATTGCTCCACCTCAGAAGGAGCAGTGTCAGAAGCAGGCAAAAACACAGAGGCAGATAAACATGGAAAGTCAGATTCGTTAAACACGACATCTCTACCTATTATCACCTTAAAACCAGGTTCATCTTTTAGCCACAACCTATAACCCTTCACTCCATCAGGGTATCCTAGAAAAACACATTTCCTAGACCTAGGTTCAAGTTTATCACCTTTTTGGTGAGCAAAAGCAGCACATCCAAATGTTCGCAAATTAGAAAAGTCAATTGATTTTCCAGACCAAACAGATTCAGGACATTTACCATCTAAAGGCACAGACGGGGACCTATTGATTAGATAGGCAGCAGTACAGACTGCTTCACCCCATAACTCTTTTGAAAGTCCAGAGGAAGCCAACATGCTCCTCACCCTTTCAAGTAGAGTTCGGTTCATCCTTTTAGCCACACCATTTTGCTGAGGTGTGTAGGGAACCGTTTTATGCCTCCGAATTCCAGATCTTACACATAACTCATTCAATGAATTACTGTAAAACTCTAGACCATTATTAGTCCTAAGATTTCTAATCTTTCTTCCTGTTTGATTTTCAATTAAAACTTTCCAATTTTTAAAGTTCTCAAAGACATCAGATTTTTGTTTTAACAGCAAAACCCATACTTTTCTTGAGAAATCATCCACAATCGAAAGAAAATACATCTTTCCGCCATGTGTGGGAACACTGGCAGATCCCCACACATCAGCATGCAAATAATCAAGTATGCCAGTACATTTAGACCTATTGGGAGCGGGGGAAACAGGGAAGCTTACTCTATGTTGTTTTCCTTTCACACAAGATTCACAGAAGGGCATGCAAGAAAGCTTATCATTTCCAAATGATCCAGCTTTATGCAGAATTTACAACCCTTTACTACTCATATGACCAAGTCTACGGTGCCACAGTTCAGTTTTGTCCTCCTTGACAAAATTCACAGAACCAGGCATAGACTTGGCAATGCAAACATACAAATTGTTTCGCTTTTCAGCTTTTAGGACCACTAAAGATTCCCTCATGATTTTCATCATGCCCCTTCCCCATTTTCCTTCTAACCCATCGTCTTCTAATGCAGCACAAGAAATCAGATTATTGCACAATTCAGGCACATATCTAACATTTTTAAGTGTTAGACCAAAACCAGATTCACATGCTAATGTAATGTCCCCAGTCCCAAAGATTTTACATTTTTTCTCATTAGCCAAAGACACAAACCCATTACTAACTTCTCTATATGAGCAAAACAAGTCTTTAAATGGTGACATGTGGAAAGTACATCCAGAATCTATAAGCCATTCATTTTCACACAAAGTGTCAGAATGCACAGAATTCACATAAGACACATCACGTGACCCAGTTACCATAAAGACATCACCAGTTTTCTCATCTCCAGAAGATTTATTAGCTTGTTCTTTTTGTTTCTTAGGACATTCTTTAATAAAGTGACCAACTTCTCCACAATTATAGAATTTTTTAAGTCTGGGCCTAGATTTAGACCTACTGCGGTTATCTTTCTTCTTCTTATCATGGTTGTTCTGGTTATTGTTTGGTTGACTATTCCTGCTTTTAGCCCTCCCTCTCACAAACATAACCTCACCATGATTTTTCTTACTCGGATTGGTTCTTAAATCCATCTCCTTGTTTTTTAAACCACTTATTACAGTTTCAAGGCTCACCTGATCTCTACCATATTTAATAGCAGATTTTACATCATTATATGTATCAGGGATGGCATTTAAGAGCACAATCGGGGTGTAGTCATCAATGTTTTTATCACCCGTTTTCTTAATGTCTTGAACCAGTTTTGTAAAAACATCAAGATTTTCTTCTATGTCTTTATTCAAATTAAGTTTTAACCGGAAAAAAAATTTCAAGCAAAAACATCTTACTAGGCAATGAAGTCTCAGTATATAATTCTTGCAATTTTTCCCACAACCCTTTGGCAGTATTCTGATCACCCACCTTTCTTAACACCGAGTCAGAAAGATTAAGGATAATGGATGAGTACGCAAGCTCATCCATTTCAGCCTTTTTCTCATCAGAATCAGACTCAGAAAATTGTAAACTGATACACTTGTACACACGCTGTTGTACAAGAATACCCTTCATTTTCTGTTGTCAAATGCCAAAGTCCGAACGTCCGTCAAATGGAGCCAGACTATACCCAGACATAGAACCCATCATAAAAAATCACACAGATTTTAAGGAGAATATAACAATCAAGGATTTCCCAGTTCTCAGCACTGATTTATCAGTGGTGCAGGGGGTCACTTGAAAATCTCCAAGTAGAAAACAAGTAAGCAAACACAGCGAATGCAAAGACAAAACACAAAGATCAGAACGAAAGCGGAAGCAACAAATAGACAATCACACGGATTATCTTAAACTACCAGCACATACAGCCAAACCTATCTGTTCCCAAACGGTAGCTACAAAAGCAATAAAGGATTAAGCCAATTTACCCGAGCGGGTCCTCACCTGGAGGAGAACCCGACTTACCAAAACTTGGAAGGAAATCGGCTCACGTCGGGCAAAGGCGCGACAGGAGGACAGCCAAGGGGGCTGAGATAGCTGGATTCTGGTTACTGCACTCGGACCACTGATCTCGGCCGAGAAGAAGGATGAGTCTCGGCCAAGAATTGTTTACAGCAGTCTGTATAGCTGAACTCGGTAGACTCATCTCGGCCGAGAAGAAGAAGGGGTCTCGGTCGAGAATGGAGTGAGTCTCGGCCGAGATTCTGAACACGTTACAAAAAATGAAAATTGCTGGACACACGTCTCGGCCGAGAAGAGTGTGAGTCTCGGCCGAGATGGATTCTGCGACAGAATTTCAGGGAAGACGAGTAGGCCCTGTTTCGCCGGAAAATGCCTCCAATCCCACACAGGGATTTACGTATCACAAAGAGACCACGGTTTTGATAACCGTGGCTCTGATACCACTGTTAGGAATCGAACCGTGGTCGGGTTCGAGTTTGGCTCAGGAAAACCTTGAGCCCGTTTCCAATCGAAATAGTGACAACAGTAAATATGGCAAATGGGAGAAATCCACACTAAGTAGATGTCCCAACCTAAACCCCGGTAACACCCACACTCTTCTCTCACACTCAACCCACCTAATCCCACAAAGGGAACAAGGAAGACGTAGATGAAGAAAGGCTCGTTAATGGTGGTAGAAACCCTCACACACACAAAGTGTATCACTCTATATTTTCTGCTACCCTCCTCACAAAGAGAAGGGGCTCCATTCTTATAGAGAAGAATGGAGCAGAAAACCATGGTTGATAATACGTAAATAAAAAAGACACCAAAGTGGGGGAATGTATCTGGTGGGGAATATAAAAGGTTGGGGCTGCCATTGGGTTTGGGCTGGGGTAAATTGGGCTGCCCGAAATTGGGCCTATAATAATCCAACTGTAACATTAATCAAAAAGCTTGTACACTTATTTTGGATTAAACGATGTGCTTGGACGAATACTTGAAGAACAACTTCGAAAGATCTTGACGAACAACGAAGAACACTTTCGAAGTTTTAACTTGAAAATGCCGATCTGAGGGACTCAACTCCTTAATTTCAGGTCAAACGTAGAAAATCTCAAGATTGGCGCCGTAACGCTTGAAAATCTCAAGATCGATTTTGTAACGCCTTCCACTTGCTTCTTGAACTTTTATTGTTGATGATTTTTGGTGGAATAAAGAGTCATATTTATAGTTGTAGGATGAAGAATCCTAATGGGTGTAGGTCAGAATGGAGCGACATGATTGGTCGTCCACAATATCATCATCCTTAAGAAAATTATTAAATTAATTATATTTAACTTAATAATTACTGCCACAACTTGACACATGGAGCATTCTGATTGGTCCACCATGACTTAATGTATATTGTCATCTCTTTAGATAATTACTAAATTAATTTAATTTAATTTAGTAATATATGCATCATTTTGACACGTGACGGCCTCTAATTGATCGATAAAATATAAATATCAATTAAATTGATTATTTAACTTAGAAATTTTAATTAATTAATTCCTAATATTAAAACAATCAATAATAAATTAATTTTTAGTCCATATTTTATTACATGACGCATTTTAATTGGATACAAATTTTGTGTAACAGTGAGTATCAAGTGGTAAATAAATTAACATTCATATGTATCTTCTTTATACAACGTAATCGGGCTCATTGGGAAGAGTTATAAAACATAAGGAATTTGATTTCTAGATCAAGAACAATTCTATGTTAGTTCCTTGTTAATTAGAGACTATAAAGGGTTTGAAGTATTTTATCTATCATGTATAAAACAAATCAAATCATGCAACTATCAGTGTTGTATATAAGTTAAATCAAAATTTGTTATTGATTGAAGTATGTTTGTAGACTATCTATTAACTTATCATTAGTTCTAAGGAACAAGCCGTTGTGGCCATTCAGAAACTCTGTAAAACTTTTATGACATTTTAATTTTTTAATTACAAATGTACTAAAAATGATCAATATGTTCTTCATAACCTCTTTTACTAAAATTGTTCATTGTTTACTTTTGGTTTAAAAGTTTTGAGCGAGCAAATTTCTATCGCTATTAATTCAGCCCACAAAATTTATCTTTCGAAGTTTTGTCCAATTTAAAATTTCGTCCCATATTTTCTTAATTATAAATTGTCCCCAAATTAAACTCATCTTGCAAAATTGATCTCCAACATAAATTTGGAAATAGTTCATTGGACCATATCAGGCCCATCATGCTTCCGTCAATTAAATTCTTGAAACATAAATCAAGTTTTATACCTTTCACCGAATTGCCATCGAGTCATATCCATGGGGTTTTACGAACTGCTCCTCACAGTCCAACCACTCGGTCGCAACCGATGGTTCCAATTGTAGATTCCTTCAACAGCAACTAGCACAACCTCGTTTCGTCTCCTATCTCGAGGCGTATAGTATTCTACTTGGTTGATGAACAGAAATAAAACTTTTGGAAGATGATGACCAAAAGCCCAACTTTTATTAAGAAATCAAGTTATTTATTACATCAATACATCTCCTTTTGGGAGGAAACGGTTTTTTTAGCTACCCATGGTAGCTATGCTCTCAACACACCTACACTCAAATGAACACTAGAATGGAAGAAAACTGCAAACTTAAACTAAATATTACAATGCTTATTTTGTAAGAATACGGAGGGGAATGGTCGATGCCTTCTGCTTCCTTCTTCCCTGATTTTAAAGAGGTTTGAAACTCAGTATCCTTGAATGGTTGTATCCAGTTGTCAACCTCTCATTTGTGGTTGCATATTTTTGGATTCTCCCTTATCCCTTGTCGTGGTCCCGACCTCATATGGTTTTCATAGGTGTGGACCTTGCATCACATGCAGATTTTAATTATTCCTGCTTTGGATGCCTCTTTTATCTTTCCACCTTTTATCTTCTTTGGTGGAAACAACTCTCGTGATTCATCCCATTGCTGCTTATCGGGAAACCCTTTATTAATTTTTTTTGGGTAGTCCCCTTGACATCTTTTGCTTTCTCGATGGTTCTTTCTCGTTTCTCTTTCCCTTTTCATTTATGATCTGGAATGATAGCCCGAATAGTGCATTTTCTTGTTCCAGGCACTTAGGACAAATCTGACTCGTCCACTGTCCATTGTGGGCCATAGTGCAATATTTTCTGGCGATTTCTAAATTTGTCGACAACTCGTTCTTCTATAACATCTCTCTCTTATGTCCAAAGATCGACTCTGCGTATGGAGAGGTTTTGGATGTCATGGTGTTGATCAACAGTGGTCTATTCACCGTCTTGTGAAACACTTTGAAGCTTCCCTACTTTCTCATTTTTACGAGGTAAACCCATAGGCCCCAAGCTCTCCTTGTAGTAATATCATACTCCGTAAAGGTTGATACTAAGGGGATCTTGTAATCTGGGGCAGACATATTCTTGTTTGTCTATCTGGGGTCGAGTCTTTGTAGCTTTATAAAATGAAAAGTTGGGTAAGAATCGATCTTGTATGATTCCGGTGCCACCAATATAAACTTCAGCTCCAGAACATCTCCACGTTTGAGATGGTCATTTTTTTCCCATGTCTCGATCACGGCTTTGTAAATCCATCCCGAAAATTATGAATTTCTGGGGAACTTGGTGCCACGGTATGAACCAAAGCTAGAGCTCCCAAATCATTCCATTACTTCTTGTCGATTGGCTCCTATGAAAATCCACATTCTTGGATATTTACCGGATCGATCAATCCAGTATTGTGCTGGGTTAACACCAGCCCCTGTAAGAATTTTCTCCCATGTTCATTGATAATCCTGAAATGGAGAAACTTTAAGCTTGTTAGTATCAATCTTAGAGGTGCCAGTCATTGGCCTAAGATTAATCTCTCCCTCTTTTACCCCAGAGGTGATGGGTTGGCTTGAAACAGTAGGAGGAGTATCCTCCGTTTGCTCAACTCTTTCTTCAGCTAGATCCTTGTAAGGATCTAGCCTAGAACTCGTGCTCACAGTACTTGAATCTGTGGCGACCGGGTTAGAGGTCCGTTCTCAAAACTCGACCTTTTTTTTTTATGAAAAAGCTTCCCATCGGATAGGAATAGTTAGGCTGCCCCAAAGGCAATTACTTGCAAGTTTGGTAGCCTTCAGGGCACTTCGAATTTTTGACAAGTCCTCCTATTGTACTCGACTTGCGACCTTGGTTTGAATACCCAAGTCATTGATCCTATTGTCAAGCTCCTCTAAACGGTCCTGTGGCGACCGGGTTAGAGGTCCGTTCTCAAAACTCAACCTTTTGCTTTGATGAAAAAGCTTCCCGTTGGATAGGAATAGTTAGGCTGCCCCAAAGGCAATTACATGCAAGTTTGGTAGCCTTCAGCGCACTTCGGATTTTTGACGAGTCCTCTTATGGTACTTGACCTGCGACCTTGGCTTGAATATCCAAGTCATTGATCCTCTTGTCAAGCTCCTCTAAACGGTCCTGGAGATGCCTGTATCCTGTTAGGATAGAGTCGGCTTCACTAGACTCCATCTCTCATTAGAAAGTCTCCAAGAACATTTTCGTTAGACTTTACAATGACAACTTCAGAATCAAAATATTGACAATCAGCTTGCCATCTAAGTAATCTAGCTTTCTCAGGTTTAAATTCAATCTTTTTGTTAAGAAACCTTTGACACTCGTGTTATCAATTTTAGGAATGAATTTCTTAGGCAGTAGTAATAAAAACTATTTTCTGAAAATCTTTCGCACTGCAAAGAATTTTTTCTCATTGATATACAATCTTGCTGCTTCGTTTTCTGCAGAGAGACCGCTGCAGTATCGACATGACACTTCTCCATTAGGGGTTGCTTTGGTTAGCACTGCCACCCACCAATGATTACTGGCATCAGTGTAGAGTACCAATTCATATTCATCATTCAGTATTGCAAGCTTTGGTAGGTCTTTACAGATCTCTTTAAGTTGTAGCATCGATTCTTTGTGTTCTTTTTCCCATTTGAAATCAGCATATTTCTTTAACAATGGGTTGAACATCTTCCTGTACTTGGCCATATTTTTTATAAACATCCCGGAAAAATTGACAACTCCAAGAAAACTTTAAAGGTTTTTCTTATCTTTGAGGTCCGGAAATCCCTGCACCTTCTCCACTATATATTTTTTAAGGATGATTCCGGACTCATCGATCTCTATCCCAAGGAACTCGATCTACCTTGTGGTGACTACTGCTTTCTTCTCTAATAGATCCAATCCTTCCTTTTGACAAACTTCTGAAAAGACTTTCAGATGTTTGATATGTTCCGTCATATTCCTTGAGGCAATGAGTATATCATCGGCATACACGAACATGAATTTAAAATAATCATTAAAAAGATTATCCATCTTTCTTTGGTATATCTGAGGCGCATTTGCTAATTCCATTGGCATCACGTTCTAGATATAGTGTCCTTATGGTGTAAAAAATGTCGTATACTTCTTGCAGGCATCTTCTATCTTAATCTGATAGAAACCAGATTTATAGTCAAATTTAGAGAATACCTTTGCATCTTTGATGCAGTTCACTGGGTGTTCTCTGCTCGAAATATAGTATCCGTCGAATTCCAAGATGTTGTTGATTCATGTGTAATTAATCACCAATCTTGGCTTTTCTCTCTTCATTTTTCCATGATTTCTTACTAGAAATCATGGGCTGCTATATGGAGAGACTCCTGCTGATATTAACTTAAGGTCCAAATGTTCCTTAAGTATCATCTTTGTATCCTCACGATCTGCTTGATTCATAAGGATTGGCTTGTAATGAACAATCTTGTTTCTTTTCTGGTTTTCACCTTCAAAGATGCTTTGAGTTTATTCTTGTTCCATAATTCCAGAGGATCTTCATTGAAATTCCTCTGTATTTTCTTCTTGACATCTTCTAGAGATATTTATTCTTCAATGGTGATATCAAGTTGTGGGTTTTCCTCCATAGACACCTTGAGGAATGGGACTGTCTCATTTGACATTCGCTCATCCCTGTCTCCTCCTAGTATTTCGGCTCGATATTGAAGGAGTGAATCTCCATATATTCGATGATCCTTCATCTTTGGGTTACTCAATTTTCCTTCATCACCACGCTTGTGGCGAAAATTAATGGGCATTTTTCGATGAAATGCCTCCCTTAATCTAAACAATAATCTTATGATCACAAAGGGTTGTGAAAATAAGCCTTAGTGTTTCATTCTCTTGAGTGAACCGCTTGAATGTATGTAGGAAATTTTTTCCTAATAGAATACCTGCACCTGTATCATGGAAATAAATTGATAGAGTCTTGAATTTGTACCATGAGGTATCTCCTACTCCTTCGATCATTATTTCTGCTTGTTTAATTCCTCTTTTGAGAATAAGAATCCTCTTCGAGAAATCTCTTCCTGCAATAGCCTGTAGATCTTCTCCCCATTCCTGTAGGAAAGATTTCTGGCTTGGTTGTGCATATTCCTGCGCCTGAATCAATGTAGGCCGCGAAATATTCCGCTTGATATTTTTCATACAACATCCCTACAGAGATGTCTATAGAGAATGGACTAGTAGCCATCAGAGCTGGCCAAGTTCCCCGAGAATATCATAGAACCTGATATTTTCTATCTGTAAACACCACTTTATCTAGTTGCCTTTCCCAAGGTTTGTGCTCCTCGAGAAACTCTAATCCAAGAACAAGAAGCCCTTTTTCTCTCCCATAATGCTTTTCAAATCCTCCTAGCCATTATCCTACTGCAATAATTCTTGCTAAGAAGAACGCCCATGTTGTGGCAATTCCACCCAGAAGGTAATGGGTTACTCCTACAGCACGTCCTTGTACAATACTCAAGGCTCTCGGCTGAGTAGCAGGAGCAACTTTTAATTTATTATGAGCCCAAACGATGGATTCAATAAGTTCTTGCCAATAACCACGTCCACTGAGGATCCCTAACTAAAAAAGTATCTGCTATTCTTTGGATCATCAACTCGTTTTCTCCTAGCTGAAGAAGTCCTTCATATCTCCCCAATGAAGGTTGTTGTAAATAATACAAGACATCACAAGGAAATATGTTATCCTTTTGAGCGATATCGAATACTATCTCCACTTATTTCCAACCTTGTGGACACTTTAATTCACCTTTGGTTGTGAATTTTTCTGGTTCCAGATTCTCTTTCGAGATAAGTCTTTTCCCAGCTTCGACTCATGGTTCTACTACCATGAAAGGAGACTCTTCTTGCCTCGAACCTCTGACTTGTAGATCTAGTCATAATAGGTTGATCCGCGATTCGCATATCAATTTCATGGATTAGTGACAACTCCATAATCTCTGGACGAACTGCATGTGCACCTGTTCGAAGATATCTGGTATTTCGATGAACTCCTTTCCCACAAATAGATATGAAGGGTGGGTGTTGAAAAGTGCATACGAAATACTGTAGGTAATGGAATATGGTCTATTCCCTTCTTTCATCAACTCTTTGTTCTTGAAATCTTGATGAAGGGTTAGAACTCTATTAAAATCTCAATTTGCCAAGTTATAGGCAACCCTTGGATAAATGTAGGACACCAATTTTCCGGCATAAAGATTGCCTGAGATTCCACCCAGACTTGCATCTCGCAAATTCTTGATTCTTTTGTCGAAGATAGCAATATCAATCGGAGAATCAATTCCTTCCTTGAATGTTGATTTGATCAAAATTCTAATGGCTTCAATATGGATCCACTGCATGTTATGAGAAATCTCCCTATTCATTCTGCTAAGTTCCTCTCTGATTTCTTTCATCGGAACTAGCTACATCTCCATCACATTACTTGTTAGCTCCATGGGAATTGCAATTTCCCCTGCTGTGACTTTATAAATGACATGATGCTTTCTCTTCTTTAGGAAATGTCTCAAAGTCTTCTCCATTCTCCGAACGGAAAACCCATCATAGATTTGGATTTTGGGGTCTTCTTTCTTAATTTTCATAAAAGTCTTATGCGAAATTGACATCTATGAGAAGAATCCAGAGAGATCTTCTCTTGCCTCATGGCAAAAGACGTCTTTTTCTTCAAACTGATTCTGATTCTGAAGACTCAACTTCACTCTAATCTTCTTCTTCGTATATGCTTTCATCCGAAGGGATACCTTCGAACTTATACACTTAAATTAGATCCTAAAAGTAAATAGCTTTCTCTATTTCCAGAGTTGCATCAAACTTTCTGATTCCTCGTCTTTGATTGTCTGGACTATCAGTTGATATGTGGCCTTTGGCACCACATGTCCAGCAGTTGCAGTCTTTGAAACTCTCATTAGCTCTGATATTAGCTCTTTTGAAAATTTTCCTTGTTGGTGATGATCTTCCCATGCTCATTTAATCTAAGCCTGAGGAAGAAGATCTGCTCCAGCTTGGTCCTGGCCTCAGCCCCGTTTTGTAACTTCGGGCCTTCTGTTTGGACCAAAACTTTCGAGGTCTCCACGAAGCAGATTTCTTGCTACCATGTCTTTTAGCGTAAGGATAACTTATTCTTTTTATACTTTTTCGCCTAAATGGCTGGCTTCCCACAATAGTAGGGATATCGTTTTCATCACAACATAGAGGAACACTTTTGTTTATTCCTCTTAGCCTCTTGTAATTCTTATGGAGCGCCGCTTGATAGCACCACTCTGCAAGCTTAATTTTAAGGAACGACATTCTCCTTGCCACGGTATCCATTCTATCCTCTAGAGGTAGCTGGTATTCTTTGATCAGTATTTCTCTTCATGGACTTGGGATCTTGGCAAAGGATAATGGAATGGCGTCTCATTCCTGCATTTTTTACTTCCATCGATACGCTATGAAGAGTTTGATGAAATCATCTACGTGACAAATATCACATAACTCCAGGCTATGAAGTGTATGTTTGTATCGTCTGACCTTGTCGTCTCCGGCTCCTTCAAAGTAGCCAACTCCAATAAAACCTACTTTAATTACTTGAGCCATTTTGTTGACGATATATGCTAAGACTTTGCCTGGCCAGACACTTTCTACTATCTCAGGATTAGTAGCTTCCCAAGAAATTTTCAATGATCCTTCCAAACTTATCTTTAGAAGTGAAATAAAATTTTCTTCGTCCAGATCTAGCGTTCCAGCTGCAATCTACATTGCTGCTGCCCACTCATCTATGAGTAGTTCTCTGCTTTTGAAGTCCAATGTATCCAGAGATGAATTGGCTCCATCTAAGATTTCTCATAAGGCGATTGCATATAGTTTGGCCTTTGGGTTCTCTTCATGGTTCCTGCGGGATAAATATAAGCACCAGTAGTGAAATCTCCCGTTGGTGGTATATTTACGCCTGCTGGAGGATCATGGGATTCCTCGCTTTCTGCAACATTTGTTGGATTCTGTGGTGTATTTCGGGGAATCTGTTGTTGCCCCATCGATATATTTTCTTGCATTTTTAGATCTACAAGACTCAATACTGCAAAGGATTGTGCAAGATCGTGTAAATTCTCAAAATTTATTCTATCCATTAGGATATATTCTTCTGATTTAAAAGAGCAATAATCTTTTCACTATCAGTCATTTTTCTCTTCACTTTGGTAGTTTTCCCTTTTTTATGTAAAAGGGGTTCTGTACCGAAAGATGGCGATCTCTCTCTCCTCCTTGACATACTCGGCTTGGTTTCCAAGATGGTCAATCTCCCTTGAACGTCCTTGAGTATTTCAAGGATCTCCTTCTGATGGTCGAGGATGGTTTCTCCATAACTCTGCACCGTCTTCTGGATTTCTCTAAGATTAGTAATCTTAGATTTTTTCTCCACTCACTTCTTCCCAATTAGGTCTCATCATGATTTCTTCCAAAAATGCAAATGAGGTTTCTGGATATCCAGTGGGAATTGATTGGGATGCTTTCTCCAAATCTCCTTGGTAGGAAATCTTCCCTGGATGTTTGTGAAGTGGATGAAATCAGTTGCATTCCCTTCTACAGGTATCTCATGTTCAAGGGTCTTTTGTCTGATCCTTTCTCTGAGCTTGGCATCTTGAAAGGCTACTTTAGCTCATCATGAGCTTTGTATGGCTTTCAAGAGTATTGTCACACCTTCGAAGAAATTCTCTGAAGAAATCTTATTTTTGTCTTTCCAATATGAAAATATTCCTGGTTTCTCGAGTTCTCACTCAACTTTTCCTATAGAGTGTTTCCTCTTGAACTTTCGTTCGAAGTCATATTTTTACTCGTATATCTCCTTCGTTAGGATAGTACATAACATAAGAAATAAAATTCAGATTTCTAAAATAAACCTAGGGTTCTAATACCATTTTTGTGCATTGGACTGGATCTTGCATGAGTGTTCATTTAGAGGACCAATTTTGAGAATAATGAAAAATTAATAGGACTGAAATTTGATATTTTTGAAAATTGTAGGACTCGATTGAAAATCTAAATTATATATCATGAATTAACATAAGAAAATAAAGATTGTTTTCATATATAGGGGTATTATGGGGCAAACACCCCAAAGGTGGGTATTTTCAGCCATTTATAAGTAAAAGTGATAAAATAGTTTTTTCATCATTCTGCATGGGTACAGTTGCATATTCCTCTAGTTGTAATAACCCAATGTATATTATCATTTAATAATAATAATTGTTTTGAAGCATTGTTTATCTTTATTTCATAACTTAGGAAGGCACTTTATTCCAGAAAAAGAACAAAAAAAGAAACTTAGAAGAGGTACTTATTAGATTCATTACATAGACGGAGATATTTTGGATGTTTAATTGTAATATTATAATATTTTTTACTTCATATGTTGTACAAAGTTTTTGTCCACCATATGTCCTGTGGAATACCATAAAAAAAATTCACGGTTTTTTTAATATCATATTTGTAATGTCAGAGTTTATGGGTGTGTCTTGAGTTCTCAAAAAAACGACTTGTAAAGAAACAAGTAACAATTGTGTAAGTGTATGTTCTTGTAAAGTAAGAACTTTAGTGAGAACAAAAGTAACACATTCTATGTTTAAAAATTTCAAGGAAGAATCTCTTCTTCCTCTCAAGCTTATTATTAGAGAAGTATTACAATTTGAACTTACAAAGCTTTTAGGACTCTCTCCTAAACAGCCTATATTGCACTTACTCCACCTAACAATGTGCCCAGCCTTCTGGTCCCCCAGTAGGACTTAATGGTGCAGGGGATCCCTTCTTACTACATAACAAGTGTTCTCCCGAACCTTACAAGTTCTCCCGAACTTATCTAGTCACAGATCTCGCGAAATATGTCCTATCAACTACTTGTTGTTCCCTCACAGTATGAACATCAATAGCTCAATTACAAGTATTTACCTTAATATACAAAGTATAGACTCAAAACTCGATGCATGCTTCATGTTGCTCATCTATGCTTATATTGTACTCTGCCTGCTCCTCTTTGATTATTCCACCAACATTTTTGGATGATTGAAATTAATGTGGGAAACCTTGACCTTCCTTTATTGTCTTGATTTTTGATTGATGACTTGATTGAAGGGATAAATCAGCTTCCTCAATCTGTTTGAGGATTCTTCTTCTCTTCTTTCCTTTAGCTTCTTCAATCTTCAATATCCTATCATCAATCATGGATTTGAAAAAAGTATTTTTAAATAAATGTCATATAAATAAAAAGTGAGTTTTACAATCCCTCCCCCCCCCCCCTCCAGCATTCTAGATCGAAAAATATTGCGGACAATCCTGCAAGACAAAGTGAGTTTCTAGCATAAACAACCAACAATCAATCATTCAACAGATAAGAGCAGCGACATGTATCAGACAGAGCTAGTTCATTCGTAGAACTAACATTCAAGCATTTGTAACATTGGAAGATATGAGCAAAATAGATAAACTAACTTAAACAGGAAAGCATAATGTCTAGGGTCACAACCCAAAACCAACAAAAGTCATAAACAAAAGAAAGTAGTTAAAAGTTCATTGTTTCATAAACTTTGGCCTTCATCAACCTCCTCTTCATTATATGTTGAGATATGATCATCTCCCTCTCACTCCGCATCTGCATTATCTCCTTCATCTGTGTCTCATTCTTCAGCCATCCCTCCAACAGTCTTTTTCTCCCCCTTTTTCGACCTGGAATGCAAGAGCTTAGTGAGATTTCGCAGAATCTTCTAGTAGTAAGCTTTCTGGGACAGGGCTACTTTGGCCATGCCATCAAAAGTGGTAATTTGTTGTTGCAAGAATTGTTCCATCTGGCCAGGAACAGTCTATGGTTCGATCCACGGAGGAACTTGAGACGAAGTACGAATATTGGTTTTGAGAAAAGAAACTGTGAATGGAAGCTCTGAGAGCTCAAGGAAATCCCCACGTCTGTCATCTATGAAGACTTTATGCTTAGCAATGATAGCTCAGATTAAGCTCGAAAAAATGAACCTTCTTCCGGGATTCAGGTTGACCAGCAAACTCAACAAATAGTCTGAAATGCATGCTCACCAAAATTAAGGGGTTTTTTTGGTTAGGACACGAAAGATTAAAACCCCTTGGCTAGGATTAAGGGAAGATCTGTGAGCAGTAGGAGTCCAATTACGCATCCCAGTCTTGTGAAGCATATTGCACTCAAGTGTAACATCAGCCGGTGATAGCCCTGAACTTGGCCATTGAGTCACTTTGTTGCCAGTAATAGTGGAGACAACCAAGTCCATATCTTCAACCAGTTTGTACTCAGATGGACCAGTCAGACCATAAAATGAGTTTATGATGTCAGGAGAAAAGTTGTAAATGACATTCCTGCAAAACACTTTATGAAATCTGGGAGATGAGGGGTCAGTGATTGAGTTGGTCAACTTTGCATAGAATTCTTTCTCGGTGATGCCACATAACCGATATTTAAAACAGTTTGAGCAAGTCCTACAGAAGTAATAAGAGCGAGGATATTTTAGCGCGTAAAGGAACGAACAACCAAGTTTTTCTCCCCCCAAAGTCCCATCATGGAAAAAGGTTAAACCTGGTTTCAGCAAGAGGAGAGTAGAACTCTTTGGAAAATGCTCAGATTTTGTCAAATGGGTCAGTTTTTGGGTCAGGATGCATTTTTGTTTCCCTATCCCTTTTGCTAGTGCTGACTATTTTTCCTTTTCCTTCGCCAAACATGAAGACTTGCAAACTCCAATGGTTTGTTCAGTAGGAGGCACAAATTCTGGGCCAGGTGATTTCATTCTAGTAGATCGCTTGGTGGAACTAGATATGACCACCCCATATTTGGTCGTTCGGGGTATTATGGGTGTGAGGTGATGTTCAATTTCATCAAGTGAGCCTATACTTTGTAATATGGTGTCCTGGGAATGTGGAACCGGAGTTAGGAAGTGGAGATCCGGAGGTTTAAATCGGGTTTTAGCGTCAAGAAGACAAACTGGTCCGAACAAACCGGGTTCGAGTTAGTTTGGGATAACCGTCGTTTGTGACGAAGCAGTTGCAGTTTGCGACGAAGAAAACCGTCACATTTGTCCGGTAGCTCAGCGTAGCTTCTTGCAGTTATAACTTCCTGTTCAGTTGCATTCGAGCTTCAATTCATATATCACTGTAAAGCTCTCATTGAGGAGAAGATCACTACGTCGCATTATTTCCTTGTTCTTTAGATTAGAGAGAGTATTTAGAGATTGCGTGTTCGTGCCCTAATTTGTTCCAGAATTGGGCATTTCATTTCTTGAGCTTATTCTCTGTAATTGATTAAAATTCTTAGTGGATTGAGGTGTGCCTTGCCTCCGTGGATGTAGTTCATCTTGAACGAACCACGTTAAAACTGTGTTTGATTCATTTCTAGTTCCTGTTCTGCGCAAGCTCAATTCGGCCACAACTCTGGCCGAACTGCATGTGTGATTTCGAATTGTTTTCTTTGTACAATTTCCAGATTCTTTGGTGTTGTGTGTTCAAGAGTTGTTTTCACTAACAAGTGGCGCCGTCTGTGGGAAGCAACTCTCACAGCTTGAAGAAGGGAAGGAATGGCTGGTATGAAGATGGACTTTGAGAAGTTTACAGGGAGAAATGATTTCACACTGTGGAAGATCAAGATGAATGCAGTTTTGGTTCACAATGGCCTTGATCTTGCTTTGATACCTCTTGATTCGTGGGAAGAAAGTGAGAAACCCAAGTTTGTATCAGTGGATAAGAAAGCCCTCAGTCTTATCTTTCTGTGTTTGGGTGATAAACCGCTAAGAGAGGTCTCAAGATGCAAGAGTTCCTCAGAAGCATGGAAGAGATTGGAAGATCTGTATCAATCTAAGTCAGTTTCCAACAAGCTGTTCTTAAAGCAGAAGATGTTGGCCTTCAGGATCACTGAAGATAAGGTAATTTCTGATCAACTTGATGAGTTTATTAAGATGGTTGAGGAATTGGAAGACCTGGATGTGAAATTGGAGGAGGATGATAAAGCATTGATGGTGTTAAACATTCTTCCAAAATCCATGGAAAGCTTTAAGGATGCCTTGATGTATGGGAGAGATGAGCAGCTATCTTATGATGGGATAGTGAAGGCTCTGAGGTCTAAATGCTTCCAGACTCAAGGTGATAAAGGCATGGTGCAGTCTGGAGAAGGTTTGAATGTGAAATTCAAGAAACCTTGGCAAGGGAAGAAGGGACAGAATTCTAAGGACTTCAAAGCAGGAGATTCTAATCCAAAGAAGGGAAGTGAATGGGTTGAGAAGAGGAAATGCTTCAAGTGCAAGCAGCCTGGTCACTTGAAGAAGGATTGTCCTAAAAGGAACAAGAAAGGAGGAAAACAAGGGGCAGAAGCTGCTGCCATTGACCTTCAAGAAGATCCTCCAGAGGTATTGAATGTTACTGAATCAAGAATGGTGAAGGAATGGGTCTTGGACACAGGCTGCTCCTTTCATATGTGTCCACACCAGTCATGGTTTGATGAACTGAAGAGAGAAGATGGTGGAAATGTTCTCCTGGGTAATGACCAATCATGCAAGGTCAAAGGAACTGGATCAGTGAGCATAAGAATGTTTGATGGGGTGGTCAGAATCATCTCTAATGTAAGATATGTTCCTGGCCTCAAAAGAAATCTTCTATCTCTTGGTTCTTTGGTAACTAGTGGTTGTCAGTTTAGCTCAGTGGATGGTTTCTTGCATATCACTAAACATGATAAAGTGGTGATTAAAGGTAGACAGCATAATGGGTTGTTTATCTTGATTGGTTCACCTGTTGTTGGGAGTGTTGATATGGTCTTGAGCAGTTCTGAGCTAGTTAAATGGCACAAGAGGCTTTGACACATAGGAGAGAAAGGGTTGAAGGAATTGTCAAGAAGTGGTGTAATTGGAAATATGGGAAATCAAAACCTGGAGTTCTGTGATCAGTGTGCTTTGGGCAAGTCCAAGAAGCTGCCCTATGGAAAGGGTGTTCACACAACTCAAGAGCCATTAGATTATGTCCACTTTGACATATGGGGTCCTGCAAGAACAGAGACTCATGGTGGAGCAAGGTATTTCATGTCTTTGATTGATGATTACAGTAGAAAGGTGTGGATCATGTTGATGAAGAATAAGAGTGATGCCTTTCATAAGTTCAAAACATGGTTGATTCAACTGGAAAATGTCAAAGGGAAGAAGCTGAAGCACCTTAGGACTGATAATCGATTGGAATACCTCTCTACTGAGTTCACAAACTTCTGTGAAGAAAGAGGAATCAAGAGACATAGGACTGTCCCAATGAATCCTCAACAGAATGGGGTTGCTGAGAGGCTTAATAGGACTCTTCTTGAAAGAGTAAGGTGTATGCTGTTGGATGCTGGGTTGCCAAAGGTATTTTGGGGTGAAACCATTGCTACAGCATGTTATCTCATTAACAGGTCACCCTCATCAGTGATTGGTTTCAAAACACCTGAAGAGGTGTGGAGTGGACAGAAACCAAGTTATGAAGGTTTAAGGGTGTTTGGTTGCCTTGCTTTTGTCCATGTCAAGCAAGACAAGTTAGATGCAAGAGCTCTAAGATGTGTATTTCTTGGATATCCAGATGGAATAAAGGGCTACAGATTGTGGTGTCTAGAGAAGGGAAATCAGAAGATAATCACAAGTAGAGATGTAAAGTTTAATGAGAATGTGATAGCTTATACTTCTACAGGCTCTAAGGAAGAATTTGATGGTGCTAAAGAGACAGAAGAGATATCAATTCAGGTGGAGCATCCTGCTGAAGATGATCACACATCTCAACCACAAGAGAATCTACAAGATAGTGATTCATCGTCTGAAGAAGAAGAAGAACAAGCTGGACCTTCACAAAATGTTAGAGAATATAGCATTGGAAGGGACAGTCCTAGAAGAACAATCAATAGACCTGACTTCTACGGTCAAGCAGGGAGTGTTTATTATGCCTTGAGTGTTGCTGAAGACCTGGAATCACAAGAGCCTGGTAGCTTTAAAGAAGCACTAGACTGTGAAGAAAGAGAACACTGGATTCAGGCAATGATTGAAGAGATGGAATCCCTGGAAAAGAATGAGACCTGGATATTGGTGGATAAACTAAAAGGTCAGAAACTTGTGAGTTCTAAATGGATATACAAGAAGAAGCTAGAGACTGCAGGATCCAAACAAGTGAGGTTTAAAGCAAGATTGGTGGCTAGGGGCTTTACACAAAGGGAAGGAATTGATTTTAATGAAGTTTTCTCTCCAGTAGTAAAGCACTGCTCAATCAGGTTACTTTTATCAAAGGTTGCTCAAGAGGACATGGAACTACAACAACTGGATGTAAAGACAGCATTCTTACATGGAGAACTCATTGAGAAAATATATATGAAACAGCCAGAAGGCTTTGTTGTTCCTGAACAAGAAGACAAAGTTTGTTTGCTGAAGAAGTCACTGTATGGACTCAAACAAAGTCCAAGACAGTGGAATAAGAGGTTCAATGACTTCATGATCAGTGTTGGCTTTGTAAGAAGTCTGTATGATAGTTGTGTTTACTTCAACAAGTGTTCAAAGCAAGATAAAGTCTTCCTGCTTTTGTATGTGGATGATATGCTGATTGCCAGCAAGAACAAGAAGAGTGTACAATGGTTGAAGGACAGACTTAACACTGAATTTGACATGAAAGATCTGGGAGATGCCAAGAAGATTTTGGGCATGGATATTCTGAGGAACAGAGAAGCTGGAGTTCTTTGGTTATCTCAAAGGCAATATCTACAGAAGGTTCTGGAGAGGTTCCACATGAATGAATCCAAACCTCTATCCACTCCAGTTAATCTGCAGATGAAATTAACCAAAGAACAATGCCCAAAGACTGAAGAGGAGATCATACATATGAGCAATATTCCTTATGCAAGTGGAGTTGGAAGTCTCATGTATGGAATGATTTGTAGTAGGCCTGACTTGGCCTATGCTGTTTCTTTAGTAAGCAGGTTCATGTCAAACCCAGGTGTTGAACATTGGGAAGCTTTGAAGCATGTGATGAGGTATTTGAAGGGTTCAGTGAACTTGTCACTAAAGTTTGAGAAGAAAGTGAATGGAAGCACTGTTGCATTGGAGGGGTTTGCTGATTCTGATTTTGCAGCAAACATAGACACTAGGAAATCTATTTCTGGATTTGTGTTCACCTTATTTGGGACAGCCATCAGCTGGAGAAGTGTACAACAATCAGTTGTAGCACTTTCAACAACAGAAGCAGAATATATCTCTCTCACTGAAGCTATCAAAGAAGCAACCTGGCTTAAAGGGATTTTGAGAGATTTGGACATCAAGCAAAAGTGTGTGGCAATTTACTGTGATAATCAGAGTGCTCTACACCTTGTGAAACACCAAGCATTTCATGAAAGGTCAAAGCACATTGATGTTAGGTTGCATTTTGCTAGGGATATCATTGATTCTGGTTCTGTGGAAGTGAAGAAGGTACACACATTGCATAACCCTGCTGATTTTCTTACTAAGGGTGTACCTGGGAACAAAGTGGAGCATTGCTCGAGCCTGCTGCAGCTTGAGCAATGTCATGAAGAGCATTAACAGACAAGGCAGTGGTGAGGCAGGAAGAGGCACACATGATTCATTGAGGTGGAGATTTGTGAGGTGATGTTCAATTTCATCAAGTGAGCCTATACTTTGTAATATGGTGTGCTGGGAATGTGGAACCGGAGTTAGGAAGTGGAGAACCGGAGGTTTAAACCGGGTTTTAGCGTCAAGAAGACAAACTGGTCAGAACAAACCGGGTTCGAGTTAGTTTGGGATAACCGTCGTTTGTGACGAAGCAGTTGCAGTTTGCGACGAAGAAAACCGTCACATTTGTCCGGTAGCTCAGCGTAGCTTCTTGCAGTTATAACTTCCTGTTCAGTTGCATTCGAGCTTCAATTCATATATCACTGTAAAGCTCTCATTGAGGAGAAGATCACTACGTCGCATTATTTCCTTGTTCTTTAGATTAGAGAGAGTATTTAGAGATTGAGTGTTCGTGCCCTAATTTGTTCCAGAATTGGGCATTTCATTTCTTGAGCTTATTCTCTGTAATTGATTGAAATTCTTAGTGGATTGAGGTGTGCCTTGCCTCCGTGGATGTAGTTCATCTTGAACGAACCACGTTAAAACTGTGTTTGATTCATTTCTAGTTCCTGTTCTGCGCAAGCTCAATTCGGCCACAACTCTGGCCGAACTGCATGTGTGATTTCGAATTGTTTTCTTTGTACAATTTCCAGATTCTTTGGTGTTGTGTGTTCAAGAGTTGTTTTCACTAAAAATGGGAGAGTAGGATTTTGACGGAGCTTCGGTACTGGCCGAACTTGGGAAATAGTCAGAATCAAAGTAGGTGGAGCAAAGGGACGGTGTTGGAGAATCCGCCCTTTTCTTTGACAATGAGGCAGGAGGCAGCTTCAAGGATGTCTCCTCGATCGGCGAAGGAGGCGTCGGAGACCCATCCTAGGACAAACTGGACGTATCTTTGAGTATGGAGATCAAATGGGATCTAATTGGAGGAATGGTGTGTAGTGGAATGGTATCAGTGATGGTGGTGGTGGTGGTGGTGTTTCCGACTGATGGTCCAGTCGGAGCCGCCGGAGCAGGGCGGTCCATTTGCACTTGGCAACTTCTTTTATACACCCATTATTCCAAACCTATAAAACCCTAGCTTCAACTGTAGAGGCAAAGAATTAAATTGAGAGATGAAAATAGATGAAGATAAATGCCGCACTAATAGCGGTGACGAGAGATAATAAAGACAGAAAATAATTGATAGGAGGCAGTCAAATATCTTGATAGATGTGAGAATCTAGATAATTAAGGAACATATATCTGGCCTTCATTAGATTTGGAACGCTCAAATCCTTTCCAAAAAAAATAAGGAAGATATGAAGATACCTAATTATGCAAATACACAGCAAAGTAAGATGCTCAAGATATGCCCTTGTTACATCACATAGTTAACAAAGATCCGTTTCTTTAGAGTAACATATCGAATTTTTATGAAGATCAGGTAACCAGTTCCAAATATCAAGGATCTGAGAAGGAACAACACCTTATACCACCCTTTTTATATTTTTTTCTTTTTCTCCTTTTTTTTATCTTTTTTTTTCTTTTTCTTTTTTTGCAAAAAATAAGTTGTATGGGAAGCCATTTTTTACTTAGAGACGACATAATTTTTTTTTGTCCGAAAGCTACCCCACTACTTCATAATTGCCAACATCACTTTTCACTTAGAGCTATCGGAATTTTCGCCCGAAACCTACCCCATTACTTTGTGATGTATAAAGTATCAATTTTCACTTAGAACTTCGTCCGAAAGCTACCCCCTAATCTTGATACTTCATGTACAACTCGACTAAGAATAAGAGTCCAAACCAAAAAATAACACTGCACTGGGTACAATGCCCGTTAGTAGCTTTCACACACCCGGTAATTTTCTGTACATGAGACCCTATTTCCGTACACGGACTGTAACTCACTGCATCACTTCCCGAAGGTAGCTCTTTTTTACAGTAGGCTGGTTACATAAAATGTGACACCTTCAAGGAAAATCTTTATCGAATACTTTTGGACTGCAAACCAAAAGGTAGTAAGAAACATGATCAAGAGATGTTGATGCATGTATTCAGTAGATGCCTAATGCAGAGAGTCCTAGATGAAATGCAAGATTTTTTTTTCCTCCTTATATATATATATTAATATATATATATATACATATATATATATATATAAACACAAGGGAATAAACTATATAGTGCAAATGCCTAGAGACTTCCTTAAAAGTTAAAAATTTGTTGGAATCAAGTGCTTGGTAAAATGTCAGCCAGTTGTTCCTACGTAGGAACATGTTCCAAAATTATTGTTCCCTCTTCAAAAAATTCTCAAATGAAGTGATATCGAATGTCAACATGCTTCGTTTGAGAATGTTGAACTAGATTTTTAGATATATTTATTGCGCTGGTGTTATCACAAAATATTACAGAATTAAGATCAAACCCATAATCCAGAAGCATTTGTTTCATCCAGATGAGTTGAGCACTGCAACTTCCGGCAGCGATGTATTCGACCTCAACTGTCGAGGGGGATATGTTGTTTTGTTTCTTACTCAGCCAAGACACGAGATTGTTACCTACAAAAAAACAACCTCCTAGGGTACTTTTTGCGGTCATCAATATCGTCAGCCCAATTTTCATCACAGTATCCTGCTAAACTCGCGTTAGTCTCATGAGAGTAATGAATGCCAAAGTCCGAGGTTCCCCCAACGTATTTAATAATACGTTTGAATTATTTTAAATGAGACTCCTTTACATTGGCTTGATACCTGGCACACATACTGGCAGTTAGGTACAATAAACTCCCTATCATGCTTCTATAGAGAGTGGGATCAACCTAAATTCCAAATTGATCTCTGGATAGCTTAATGTTTGTTCCCATTGGAGTGACTGGATGTTTTGCTCCTTCAAGACCGAATTTTTTCACCAGATTATTTTCATATTTTGTTTGATGAACAAATATTCTGGTCTTACTTTGTTTGGCCTGCTGTCCCAAAAAATAAGAGAGTTCTCCCACCATACTCATTTCGAACTCTCTAAAAATATTGCGAACAAACTCATTGACCTTTGCTTTAGATGTAGATCCAAAGACAATATCATCTACATAGATTTGTGCTATGATAATGTCTTTGTTCGTACTTTGTATGAATAGAGTTTTGTCCACTCCGCCATGTTTATAGCCTTGATCGAGGAGGAATTGTACTAGTCTCTCATACCAAGCTCTAGGAGCTTGTTTAAGTCCGTACAGAGCCTTTTTGAGTTTGTAGACATGACCAAGCTAAAAAGGATCTTTAAACCCTTTGGGTTGTTCAACAAAGGCAATTTTTTTCAAAAAAAAAATGTTTAAGAAGGCACTCTTGACATCCATTTGGTAAAGAATGAAGTTTTTAATGAAAGCAATGGAAAGTAGCATCCTAATAGACTCTAATCGTGCAATAGGAGCAAATGTTTCCTCGAAATCAATGCCCTCCACTTGTGTGTATCCTTGGGCAACTAGTCTAGCCTTGTTCCTAGTGATGTTACCAAATTCATCAGATTTGTTGTGAAAAATCCATTTGGTTCTAATCCCGTTGGAGTTTTTTGGTCTAGGAAAAAGTTCCCAGACATCATTTCTCTCAAATTACTCCAATTTCTCCGGCATTGCATTAATATAGCATTCATCAGTTAGTGTTTCCTTAACGTTTTTAGGTTCAATGATAGAAGTATAGCGAGCAAAGTAAGAGTACCCCATCATCTTTTTGTAATCAAGTTTAGGGTTACCTCTCGTTTTCATACCTTCATTCAGTTGACTTTTGAGCAGATCACTTGGATGGTCCTTTTGAATCTTGGCCGGTGGATCCCTTTTTGGATCAGATTCACCCTTCAAATGTTCATTTTCATCAGCATTTCCTGCATCCAGTTCCTTTCAAGAAGGAACCACGGGCGTGCTTAAGTCAATCTGAATAGATTCAAAGCTTCATGATCACCAACAGTTTTGGAGTGATCGTCAAAAACAATGTTGACACTTTCCATGATTGTCTGAGTTCAAAGATTATAGACCCTGAAAGCTCGACTATTGTTAGAATAACCAAGAAAGAAGTCGAGATCACTTTTAGAATTGAACTTACCGAGAGGTTCTCTATCTTTATAGATGTAGCACTTGCATCCGAATACGTGAAGATGACACAAGCCAGGTGTTTTACCTTTCCAAATTTGGTACGGAGTGATGCCCACACCTTTTCTTAAGTACACCACCTTTGAGATATCCCCTTAGAGATGCTAGCATGACTCTAGCCATTTCCTGAAGAGTTATGCTCTTCCTCTCAACGACCCCATTCTGCTGAGGGGTCTTTGGTGCAAAGAATTTTTGAGCTATGCCTTTGGAGGCACAAAAATCCTTAAATGAAGAATTTTCACGTATTGAGAAAAGTCATCAACACACACAAAGATAAACTTCTTACCGCTGATACTTTCAATCTTTACAAGACCCATTAGGTCCATGTGCAGCAATTCAAGTACCTGTTTGGTAAGAACATCATGTATAGGCTTGTGAGATGTATCTGTTTTCCATATTAGCATGATCTACATGTGCCAGGGACTTTCTTTTTCAGTTTGGATAAGCCACGAACAACCTGTGAGTTAGATAATTTTACCAATAATCATAGTTAATATGTCCAAGTTTTTCGTGCCACATTTTAGTTTCACTTAAATACTAAAGTGACAAGATTTATCATGGTCTAATATGTAACAATGATCTATCGTCCTAGTACCAGTAAGAATACAACTACTATTTTCATCAAGTACCTGACATTTATCTTGAGTGAACCTAACATTCAACCCTTGATCACAGAGCTGGTTGATGCTTATTAGATTAGTTGTTAGATTCTCAACACGCATGACTTCCTCCAGATTAGGCATTTCACTTACATTTAATGTCCCTATTCCAATTACCTTGTTTCCCACACCATCTCCAAAAGTAACAAATTTATCGTTCACATGAGACACATATTAAATTTGTTCGTACACTATGTATCTCGTACAGCCACCGTCAAAATACCAAATTCCTTCAAAGCTCGACTTTAGAGCAAGAAGGGAGGTGAAGCATTTATTTTCCTTTTGAACCCAAAGTTTGGTTTGTTTATGGTTTCAGATGTCGACTTTTGTTTTAGGATTTGGTTTTCGACTATATCTTGACCGAACTTTATATATGTCACTAAAGGTGGCTTTGCAAGTATAAGTCATCTCGCATTCTATTACAATTAGGACGACTATGACCTTGAATTCTACAGTAGTGGCACGTAGAAATAAATTTAAAGTTTTTTTGTCTAGAGTGCATGTTCGAGTCAGAGTGTTCTTAGTCAGAATGAACAACATGATATATTTGCTTGTGTCCCAACACTGTCCGTTCATGACTAGAACCTTTCCCAGAAAATTCACTATATTTTCTTACCTCTTTACCTTTACCTGTCTTACCGGAGGATTTAACCATGGAACATCTTCTCATGTTGTTAACAGGTGGTTCCTTGATCCCCCTCATTACTCTTGAGAGCTCACTTTTGAGTATTTGTAATTCTTTCTTTGTCCTCAATGACCTGTTTCACATTAAAAAGCTCTTGTTCTAAAGAACTTATTGAGATGTCTTTTGAACCGTTTACTTGTTTGGAAATTTTTAGTTCATTCTTCGGTAGAGTTGTCTTCACTGAGAACATGTCTTGAGCTTGTTTGGATGTGCTCAGATCTCCTCCTTTTTCATAGAGTTTAATTCTTGCTTTCAAGGGTTTTATAATCATAGCAGCCTTGTTGGCCCTTGAGGAAATTTCTTCATACATGGCCTGCAATTGTTCTGTCGTGGGCATGACTCATCCGAGGAGTCATCAGGTTCCGAGATTTCTCCTTTATTTTTCCCAGCATGTTTCATGGAGGATCGAATATGAGCCACTAGACATGTGAAGTCTTTTGTGGAGTTATAGAGAGCCGGATTGGTCATGGTTTGAGCAGCTTCTTCAGGTTGTGTTTCCTGATCAGATTCAGAGTCACTCCAGGTGGCTTTGTATGCTTTGTTTTTCCTCAGGAAATTTGGGCATTCATTTTGATAATGACCAAAGCCTTTACATTCCCTACATTGATCATTTTCCTTTTTGTTGCCCACTAATTTTGAAGGCATATTCGCCTCCAGTCTTATTCCTGCTGGTATTTCCTGGAAAGTTCTTTCCAGGTCCTTTGGGGGTGTTGAACCGCTTCAACATTTTGCCATAGTTTTTTGCCAGAAGAGCCATTTTATATGCAAAACCAACTCTATCTAGAGCTCCAGGTTCTTCTTCCGGCTTTCTGGGATACTTCAGCTTTCAGGGTAATTCCTTTGCCTTTGATTGTATCATAGTCATTGTTGATTTTAAATTTCGAAGTTCTCCCATAAGGTTGTAAAGCGTCATTTCCTTGACCTTCATGAAGGATTCTAGCACCGTGATTTTTTCTTGAAACCATGCTGGTAGAGTTCTCATGATTTTTGAGATCTGCCTCTTTCCAGTGATAGTTTTGCCAAGAATGTAACACTCGTTCACGACATCACAAAAACGAGTGCAGAAAACATCAATATTTCCATCTTCATTCATGTGAATGTTATCAAATTGTAGGGACAGTCTTTGAAATTTTGAGGTATTGACTAATGCATTTCCTTCGAACTGGCTCTGTAATATCTTCCAAACTTCTTTTGCAGTGGTACATTTCACGATTATTTTGTGACGCATTTGATCTACTGAGGCAAGTAGTGCATATAAGGCAGTGTAGTTTGCCTCTTCTTCGTGTCTTTCCTTGTCACTGAAGGATTCCTCTGGTTTTGGATCCATTTTCTTCTTTTCATCTTCTATTTGTAGCCATTCTCATCCTTTCACAACCACATGCCAACATTTTTTTAATCGAAGATACACCATCATCATGGATTTCTAGTATGAGTAGTTTGCCCCGTCTAAATATGAGGACATAGCGATGTTTGATCAACGGAAGCCATTACAAGTCCCTTGATCTACCTGTTTATAAAAAATAAAAATAAAAATAAATAAATAAATAAATCTGGAACCTGCTCTGGTGCCAATTGAAATATCAAAGTTTGTGTGCGTGTGTTGTGTTATTGAACAAAACGACGTGTAAAGGAAAATGTAACAAATGTGTAAGTGTGTGTTCTTGTAAAATAAGAACTTTAGTGAGAACAAAAGTAACACTTTCTATGTTTAAAAATTTCGAAGCAGAATCTCTTCTTCCTCTCAGGCTTATTATTAGAGAAGTATTACAATTTGAACTTACAGAGCTTTTAGGGCTCTCTCCTAAACAACCTATATTGCATTTACTCCCCCTAACAACGTGTTCAGCCTCCTGGTCCCCCAGTAAGACTTAATGGTGCAGGGAATCCCTTCTTACTACACAGCAAGAGTTCTCCCGAACTTATCTAAACACAGATCACCCGAAATATGTCATATCAACTACTTGTTGTTCCTTCACAATATGAATAACAATAGCTCAGTTACAAGTATTTGTCTAAATATACAAAGTATAGACTCAAAACTCGATACATGCTTCATGGCTGCTCATCTCTACATAAACAGTACTCTGTCTGCTCCTCTTTGATTATTCCACCAACAATTTCGGATGATTGAAAGTAATGTGGGAAACCTTGACCTTATTTTCTTGTCTTGATTTTTGATTGATGACTTGATTGAAGGGATAAATCAGCTTCCTCAATCTGTTTGAGGATTCTTCTTGTCTTCTTTCCTTTAGCTTCTTCAATCTTCAATACGCTATCATCAATCATGGATTTGCAAGAAGTATTTTTCAATAAATATCATATAAATAAAAGGTGAGTTTTACAATATTATTTATTCATTTTACTGTAACAATTTATTTAATTTTTTAACTATCAAATAAAATATTTTTTCAGATGCATGGGCGGACATCTAATAAATATTATGAACTACCGTAATTAACAAATTACATTGAGAATAAAAAATTATGCAACATTAACAATATTAGTAAGAAAATGGGCGCCATAGACTCATAAAAATATTACGGATGGTACAAGAATTTTAGCAACCAAAAACATGATGCTTAATCCAATATGAAACACGGGCAAGGACACCATTCTCTAGTAAATACAAACCTGATGTGTGATTAAATCGGCGACAATATAACACAAAATATTCGGCAGTAAAAGCAATTTCGCGATGATAATACTCTTTGACGGCAATGTTGATCACGAACGGATGGCCAAAATACAAATATGAGGGTTCTTACATAAAAATAAGCACAACTAATTAACTATACTCTATGCTAATAATGTGTATCCAACAAACAATAAAAATGGTGAGAAATAATATTACTTTAACTTGTAATAACTTGATAACTCCACTCTTGTGATCTTGAAAAGATTTAAATAAAGAGAAGCTTATGGTAGATGCATGGAGAAAATTTTAACAGAAGAGAGTTTTATAAAATAAAAAACAAGTGAGCTCTCGGTATTTCTATAGAAGAAGTGAGACCATTTTTTAAGATAAAATGAGACTAAATTTCAAACATCTGATATTTAAAGATAGAATTCTTTTCTTTTCAGACACTCACTTCCACCCTACTACATATCTGCAACACTAGTAAAAGGACCACGAATATATACAAAGATGATTTGAATACATAATTGAGCATCATCTATCAAATCTATTGTTCTTTTGTAACAAATAGAGTCTTGAATTCACAATTGAAGCCTGCGGCAAATTGACAAAATAATAAAGCTTGCAAGGCTGCATTGAAAATCACATGGGTCACTAAGTAAAACAACCCTATAGGCGATAACTACAAAGGAGAGGAAGAAAGTAAAACGTTCCCTTTTAAAAGCGTCCTTGGTATGGACGACATCAAATATATAATAAAATATGAGTCAAAGTCGCCTTTAAGATAGGTGACACTCAATTTTAGGTCAAAAAAAATTAATTTAAGTCGCCCTCCCTAAGGCGACACTATAATTATTAAAAAAATTATTTATATATTGGTGTCTCCTATTCTACAGGCGACTTAATGCCTATAAATTTAACAGACCACGGCAATATTATAATTTGTCGAAAATTTATGAACAGTACAATATTTGGTCAAAATTACCGAATTAATTTCTTAATGAGATGTTGCACTTTCAATCAGCTGACCAATAAATAAATATTACTATTCTATTTTTTCTGATTTCATTGCACGTTGTCGGGTCCATTTCTCATTAGTAACTTTCATGCCTAGTAAAATGACAAGGAACTTATAGACTAAAAATATATCTAAAACTGCAACAAAATTCTCATATCATTTATTGAATTAAAATAATCTTTTAGTAGAATATATTAGCTAAAAAAAACTTATTAGTCTTGAACAAGATATTTTTAAATAAAAATTAAAATTATACCTCTCTCTTTGATGCTAGTATTTAATTCTTCAAAAAATTGAACAAACGCAAAGACGAAATCTACACTTCATAGATCTATGGTATTGGACCCACACATGGATCGTTTTTAGTAAAGGAAAAGCCCACAATTATGCACATAACAAACCGCATTCACGCAGAGTATCACATCACACCAACTGTCTAACTAGCGACACCCACCAGCAGCAAACCCGATCTTCGAACCGGCTATGTCATACATAATCTCAAATGCCTGCTGCTGCTGATTCCCGATGATGGCGATGTTACCAAGATTCGAGTTAGCCGCAAAGGACAAGCACGTCGTTCCCTTCTCCAGCTCTATCATCACATTTTTTGGTTCCAGATTGAGCTCAGCCCCACCTTGGAAGATCATATTAACTGAAGGAACAACCGTGGATATCTCACTGAAAGTCCCCATGAAACAAGCATCGAGTATGGAGAAACCTTCAGTCATTTTGTACTTGGATGATATAATCTTAACGAGCGCCTCCCTAAGGGCGGAATAGACCGGCGTTGCCAGCCGTGAAATAGTGGTGCCAGAGTCTATGATCGTCGGAACACTGTAGTCGGCAGTGGCCACACCCAGCGGCTTGCCAGAAACTGATATGGCTGACAATTTTAAAAAGTACAACGTGGGGTCCCGTGGATCAGACAACATGGGAGTGAACTTGTATGCGGAGTTTGAACTTGCGCCGATGGATAGGAAACCTCCAGTGCCAGTTTGTCCCAAGGGTGTAGCTGTGGGGAGACAGTAAGAGAAGGCTTTGCCATACTTGGTGGACAACTGGGATAGCATAGAGATAGGGTTCTTGGCCAGACCCACAATCCCCGCTGATTTCCCGAACAGGCCATCGTTGTCTTGTCCGCATCCAAACACAAAGCCTGGAAGCGACTCTCCACCGAAGGTTAGTGAGTCTGTGCTCAAGAACCCGGCGGAGTAAGATTGATCACCATATGTTGCTGTGTATATGCATGTATTTGAAGATGAGCACGTAGGACTGTTGAGAGTGGCTTCTTTCAAGGAAGAGCACTGGTTTGTGTCACATGACAGTTTCTTGTACGTATCTGAAGCAGAGGGGTTGAAGCGGGCCCCGACTTGTGGGTGGCAGTAGCCTTGACAGGGCTCGCACTGGATCCAAGAGAGGGAGCTGCCAGTGTCCACGACCACTAGGTGGTAAGTTGGCGGGTTTCCCAGGCCTATTTTGGTGTAGTAATTTGCAACATCAAGTGGCTCACCTGGATTCAGGGGAGCAGTAATGGACTTCCCGTCAATCAATCGGCCCGAATTGATTAGAGGGGAGGTGGCAGCAGGGTGGACTGCTGTCTGGTTTTTGTTGTTAAGTCTGGAATTAAGAAACTCAACATGGGCTTCGTCCAAAGCAAGTGCCTCCGAAAAGGATAGCTTGGTATCAGAAGACTGGAGAGAGTTGGGCCCGCGTCCTCGGACATGGTATAGGGGCAGGTGAAGAGCAGGATGCTTAAACTGGTTGACTTCTGCAAGAGAATCAGATTAGCAAAATCACTGGGTTAAGCACATGTTTATAAGCAAAAATTGTTTTTGGTGTGTGTGCGTGTGTTTTGTGTGCTGGTATGTGATTTATGGAACAAGGAAACATACGTTGATTTACTCTAATTGAAGATGTTCCTGCAAGCATTAGAGAGAAAAGCAGAGAGAGAAGCAGGCCCATTTCAGTTAATTCCTCAGAGAGTATCTGACTGCGATTCTTATGCACACAACACTGCAGGATTTAAAGGAAAATATTATGATTGTTAACAATTAATGAGCTACGGTTTGAAAGGACGTTTTAAAACAACTTGTGAGGTTCTTATTACATGCACAAGTTAAGACGATAACACATGTGGTTGAGGTATCCATTATGTCGTAATTTAGGGACCCATTTCTTCCTTTTGCTGAAACGGACCCCTTGACTGAAGGAGTGTAGAATCAAGAATCCCCACTAGTAAGAATAACAAACTCACAGTATATTCTTCCACAGTACACATTGTTTTTCTATACCTGATAATCTTACAAGTTCAATTAAATACGCAACTTTAGAAAACGAAAGGTGGTGACAGATACCTCACATACAAAGGGTCTCCAAAAGTCTTACCTTCACATCAATTGCACTAAAGCTTCTCCCTGAATTTCAATGACACTCTTCCTTTTCCCGAGCTCCTTTTTTGTCGAACTGACACGTAAAAGTTGCCAAACTGGAATTCCTGTTCTTGGAAAAGAAGATGCGACCAGAAAAAAACAAGAACAACAAATTCATAATAAATTGAATCTGAAACAATATAGTCTACACTTGTTTCGCGACTTTCTGTCTATTTCACATTCTTTCTGTGAAAGCAACTCAAATGTAAATCCCACAAACTGTGTAATGCAAATTATTTTACAGAAAATATTCAAGCAAGCACAAACTGAACTAAGAAAACACGTACATAGGAATCTTAACATATTGTTACATATTGTGCCAGAACAAATTCTAGGTTCTATATGCAGACTATGACCGCCTGAAAGCATTGCCATCACTAGCCAATCCTCGCTGTGAATAATATGCTCGACGTCTCACACTCTCCTCAATGGTTGAGCTTCCGCCCTTTTCAGCCCCATAGATGCTTTTCTGAGTAGCATCGAGGAAGTTTCTTCCGCCAGCAGCACGATCACTAATAGCTTCTTGAGCTTCACTTTCTGCTGCCTTCTTCAGCCGTTTCCATCTTTGTTCCTCATGAATTTCAGCATCCATTTGCATCTCCCTCAGCCTTGCAGCTCTTTCTTCTTCAGATAGTTTAACAGGATTTCTGCCCTTGTTGTTTGAATCGTGCCTTGGTGGCTTACCAGAAGTATCAGAATATCTTCTCTTGTCATGACTGGGTTCACCCTGCCGTTCTGAAGAATATTCTCTACGCTGAGACTCAAAATCACTCTTCCTAGATTTATGTTGATCATCGCTTTTTTCATACTTAGGATTAGGGGCACCACTTGGCCTTCGGTCTTTGTACTCCTTGTCATAATATTTCTTTCTTCGTGTATCCTCTTCACTTAATTCTTCATCTGAAGTATGGGCTCGCTTACCTGAAAGCTTGTCAGATCTGGATTCGCCCGGCCGTTCAGAAAAATTTTCTTTACGCTGAGCGTCATAATCACTCTTCCAAGTTTTTCGTTCATCACTTTTGTCATATTTTGGATTAGAAGCGCCACTTGGCCTTCGATCTTTGAACTCTTTGTCATAATATTTCTTTCTTCTTGTATCCTCTTCACTTGTTTCTTCATCTGAAGTATGGACTCTCTTACTTGAAGGCTTGTCAGACTTGGAGCTTTTGTGACGACTCTCTCTTTGTTTTTCCACAGACACGGTGGCATCCTCATGGTCAGAGTCGGTTTCTGAAGATGAACGTGTTCGATGTTTAGACTTCTTCTTCAGATGCTTTTTTCTATGTTTCTTCTCATCTTTGTCCTTGTTCTTCATTGTTTCAACCTGGATTTGACAATTGGTCAAAGTAAGTCACGGTTCGTAAAACATTAAGGTTCTCTAAGACAGCACAACATCCACATGCTCTCAAGTGGATTATGCAATAACTAATGAATACGTCATTGTAGTAGTTTCAACCACAGAAAAAGTAAAACAAAAGGGGGAAATTCATACAAAGCTTTGTGCGAACAGACAAATAAATAATCAAAAGCCTCAACATAATAAGTCGATTGAAAAAAGAAAAACATATTTTGCAGGGTTGTCTCGGACCCAACGATGAGGATATATTCCTAGTAACAACAATCGTTTTAAAGGGAGAGGATTGTGGATCTGCGGGTAACAATTGCCTTGATGATTGGGCTGGAAATGAAATACAGTACCAGAGATTTTAATTGCAATACGAAGATTCTGATTTTGTCAAGTACTACTTTTATCCAAGAGGCAGGCACAGTTTTGAACAACCTACACCTAAGACCCTGGGCTAAAATGAAAATTTAAGGACTTCGCGTCTACCCGATGATTGAAAAAGAAAAGAAATGTATCCTCTCCAGGTTCTTCAAGTACTGGATAAATAAATATATTATTCAGTGCTCTTAGTCAAATCCAATGTAACTACACAAAAATGTGACCTCGCTCAGAAACCCCAAATACTTACCCCGCAAAGAGAATCCAAAATAGCCATCACGAGGGATGTTCATCGGTTGAAAACCGAACCGATTTGCCAAAACCGATAACCGGTAATCGTTCAAAGTTGGAAACCGAAACCGACCAAATAGTATTGAAAACCGACCTCAACCGAAATTTTCGATTCGGTTTCAGTTAAAACCGATAACGTTCAAATTTTTCAGTTTATAAGAAAATTTAGTAGTTACCTGTTATCAGATCGGTTCGGTTTCAGTTGGATATCGGATTTTCAGTATGAAAAGCGATCCAAAACCAATAACCGAATTCTTTAAAATTTCAAAAAACCAAAACCGAACCAAAAAATATATAACCGAACTGAAATGCTGATATCATTCGGTTTGGTTGGTTTTTCGGTTTTGGCCGAAAATTGAACACCCTAGCCGTCACGTCAGCATTAAGGATAAATTACCCATAATAGTGTTTAGAATGGATATTTAACTAAAATATCAAGAAAGACAATTAGCATAAAATACACAAGTTGTTCTTACGAGATATGATACACCATATGGACATAGAAACAATTTTATTTGCTAAAAACAGTATGGTTTCAATGTGTGTCTCCATTGCTGCAAAAGGCTTTTCTGGCAGAACCCAAACCCCACCCCCCCCAAAACAGACAATATCCAACTATGTCCTTACGACAAATTCTGAACATAAGAACGGAGTAAAACAAGTTTGGGACACATGCATGTGTGCGTGTAAGCTAGACAGAGGGCGAGTCCAATATACATCAACTATACTGACAAGAATACTATTGAAGGAGTTTATCAAGCTCCTGGAAAGCTGACGAGAATCAGACCAGCTTGCCCAATTGCTATAATAATATCACATAATATGCCTCAGTTCAGTAGCTAGAATCATGCTATCAGATCAGAGCCCAGATCAATGGGTGATTCCCTTCAGCTTTCCTTCTATGCAAGTAAACCCAAAAATGATTCCATTACTCATTCTATCAGAGCAACACCGCCATGTGGTACTCTGCAATCTCAGCGCTATCAACTATTGAAGGTCGCACTCTATCGCCAGCTTTTGAAACCTTTCGAGGTAAATTTCCTCCAGAATACTACAGCAGCACCCTCTTAGCTAAATGTGTAATTTTGTAATCTATTTTTAAAGTAAAAATCTTGCATTTCGACAATTATTCAAATGCGTATGAACTTCAGATTTGAAGAAGGACAAGAAAAGCAATACAAGCTAGTGGACTTACAGATTTTCGAATCATGGACATCTTGACGGGGTTGTTCTTGATGCGAGCAAGGGCCTCCTGTTCTCTCTGGCGGATCAAAAGCAACGGATCCGAATGAAGTTTCCTCCATGCATCATTCGCAGACTGTGGCTTATCCTCAAACAAAGCTCCAGGTGCTAATGACTCCGGCTGCAATAGCAAAAACCATCCACCATGACTATTAACATTACAACAAACTAATTTTTCACTTTCTCAGGACCAAAATAATACTCGTTCCAGTAAATAAAAAAAATAAAGAAATCGATATGCAATCAAAATCAGTACCTGTGCAGAAGTAGACGATGATGCAGTGGCCTCGGGTTCAGTCTTGGGTAAAGATTCAAGAGCCTTAAAACTAGAACCCCCTTTCCCAACAGCTAACCCCGAATCGTACAAAAATTCCAAACGCTCTTGGCTCCTGTAAAAAAGGCATTTAAAAGTTGATACAGAAACCCTAAGCCCTAATTCGTATCTCAAAAAACAGAAATGAATAGAAGGGAAAGGAAAAGGAAAAGGAAAAGGAAGGATAATTACGAAATAAGGCCGGCTTGCTCTTGAAGCTGGCGAAACTCCGCGCGCTCGCGTTCCTCATGGATCTGCTTCCGAAGCTCCTCGAGCTTTTTGTCCTCGGCGTCGCGCTTCTGCTCGGCTTTCCACACATTCTCGATGTTGCGGAGGCTGCCCGTGTGCCATCCCTTCTTATTCAGAAACTTGAGCGCCATGGAATTCCGAGTAGAGACCAGCGATCGGCGACTGAAATCTGAATTCTCGCGGGATAGCACAGAAATTAGCAGTGGGATTTGGTTTCCAGCCCAACGGTCTAGATCGCACTGCACTTTTATATGCTCCTTGTGGATGAGTTTGGGCTTGAGCGATGTTAGAATCACAAAACACTGTCTTGGTCAATTATTAAAGGATACTTGGTTTGGGATGTAGTGGCATGCACGGATGGGTCATTCAAAAATGTATTTTAGTTTAAGGATATACTAGGGTAGGATGTATATTGGAACTTGTAAAAGATGTATTGTAAATTATAAAAGATCTGTAGAAAATTATAAAAGGAGATATAGGTAATAGGGTGTGGATGTGGAGGGATGGGTCATCCGGTGTAAAGTGAAATACAATGCGGATGAGTCATGCCCAATTCGAGTGGCACCATACCAATCCAAATATCCCTAAGAGTGTGTTTGGTTGCTCATCTCAATATATGGGTTATTAGAATACAATGGGTTTTTGAGGAGATAAGTACACAATATAGGTTGATGAATATTGGCCCTGTTTGTTTATGGTTGTGGGTGACTAGAGTATTATAGGTTGTGGTGAATATAGTGGAATATAGAGGTTGGAGTAAATAAGTGAGTGTTTGTTTATGTTGGTTGGAGATTGAGTTGTGGGGTGATTATAATATAAAAGGTGTTAAAGTTGATTTGATGTGTGTAAGAGTTAGTGAATAATTGATTATGATTAAAGTGTGTATTGGGATTGATATTTGATTGGTGATGTGTGTAAGAGTTAGTTAATGATTTGATGAAGTGAACAGACACATAGTGGGTTGGGCTCAATCCACAACCGATTGACCCAACCCTAAACAAACAGGGCATGTGTTTGTTTGGAATAATTTGATAAGTTAACTTTAATATAACTTTGGTTTTGTGGTTGGTTTAAGGAACCCAACCTTCCATGAATTCCATTCAACCGAGTTGGTGGATTTACAGAGACGGGCTTCTAACAAAAATAGAGCTCCCAACCTGTCAATCAAACATGTCAAATATGTTAATAGGTGAATTAAAACTTGTAATAAGGTCTTAACTCACCAACCAAACAGGTCCTAAGTTCTCAAATTTCTTTCACAAACGAAAAAACTATGTGCTTCACCTACAAGTGAATTGTTTAGATAAAATAAAGATTTTTTAAAAAACTATTTGCTTCACTTACAAGTCAGTTGTTTAGAGCTAATAAAGATTTTTTAAGGTATAAAGACTTAGACAAAAATTTGTATGAGACTATTATACGACCGTCATGTGATGGGAAAAAGTATTACTTTTTTTTTAACAAAAAAAAGTATCATTTTTTGTAGCAAAAGTATCACTGTAGCAAAAGTATTACTTTTATCAGTAAAAGTATCACTTTTTCAATAAAAGTATTACGTTTTTCAAAAGTATATTCCGTCACACGTAAAACCGTTACACACAAGACTCACTCTAAAGACTTTCTTTAGTTTATGAGCCCATGCATCTTCTAAGCTTTTAGACTTTTTTTTTTATTTTATCAATTTTACATCTTCTAAGGATCGTTTGCAATAGCTTTCTTTAGTCACCTTTTAGCTTTTAACTAAATTTAAGTTAAGTTTTGTGTTTGTATTTTATAACCCTTAAATAAATCAGTTTTTAGCCACAAATTGTAATCAGCTACAGCCTTCTGCTCATTTCTTATTTTCTAAACAATAAAATTAAGAATTTAGAAGTACTTATTTATAAACAAAAATAAAAAATCATTCTAAATTTTTTTGTCACAATCACTTAATTCTTAAATACTACACACTTTTAATCATAAATATTTTTTGCACAAATACTAATTTTAATCTCTTCTTTAAAAACAAAAGCAATAGAAAATACTCCATAAACTTCCAAAGAGTTTAAGGTTGAAAAATGAAAAAAAAAAAAAAAAAAGTGTATTTAAATTACTTTAAAGTTAAATTATTAAAATTTATCTATATTTAAATTTTACTTTAATCTCTTTTTTTAATTATTTTCATTATATAAATATAAATATCGTCCAAAATAGTAAGTAATATTTTTCAGCTAACCCTGACTTTGTATTGTTGGAATTGACTAGCATCATCCCCGTACGATGCACGGTTTGTATATTTAACATAAATATATAAGAAGATTTGATATATTTATATTGTTATAATATAATGAACGTTATAATCAACATATAAAAGTAATGAAAAAAATTATATGTTTATTACATATAGACGCTTTCATTATTATATTAAGTAAGATAATAATAATTTATATGAGATAATTTTATCGATGAACGACGACACTTGGGTGTCACACAAGTGATGTCTTATATAATAAAACATAATGGACGCCGAGTTGGTAAGCATGACCGTAATTATACTTTTCTAATTTTATAGAAGATATTGGGACTACAAATTTTATGGGGGATGGGACTACAAAATTATACACGATATGTTTACCAGTGATTGTAAATATGATTTCCCTATATTGCTATTGCAGGTACAAAATAACACGAAGTTAAATTTCACATTCTGCAAGAATTCATGGAATCAGCGTCCTAATTATTCTCAATTTCAATCAAGAAAGCATTTGATTGCACGAAAAATATTACGTAGGATATGGATTCGGACTAATTCTGGAAGTTTGTGAGAACATCTCATTTTATAAACATCATCAGTAATTACTGAATGTGGGGGAATTTGCATTGTATTGAGATAATATTATTTTAGGCTAACATATGGTTATTTAACAGGAATTGCATTGTTGTCAAATGATAATGTCCAAAAATAATATTTTTCAGAATCGGCAAAGGAGTTTGGGCAGAAAAAATTTAGAGTTTTCAATTTTGGACGATTTTGTTTTTATATATAAGAAGATTTAAAATAACTAATTGGTGTAAAAATTGAATTGGAGATATAATTTGTCCAGGCATTGCATAGGAACTTTTCACTAGTGCTTAGACAAAAAAAAAAAAAATTAGTAGGTGCAATTATGTAATGGGTGATGATATTGTCAAGAATTAGGATATCCAAAAATAAATAAAAAAATCTGAATTCGAAAATAATTAGTTTTGGACAGATTAGTATTTAATTAGTTTTGGCTCCAACTAATGGCAATTTGGCGCCTAAACACTCCAACATACAGTGATTAATGATCTCCATCTCCTCTATTAAATCATTTATTCAACTAAGTAAATACTTAAGAGATCACTACCACTAAAACTAATCTTGCTGCCAAAAATTGCTCTATATCAACATGGAAAATTCTGATGAATTTAGGGCAGCCATGATGCATGAATTGTTTGGCTCCGACTCCGGAGATAGTGATTCCGACAACAATATATTAGAAGGATTAAACGGTGAATCTGATCCACTTAATCCAGCAAATGGAGAAGAAGGTCCATCCAATCCAGTCGAAGATGGGAATACAAGTGGTGAGGTCCAAGATACGTTAGCAACCGACACGATTTACCCTTTTGCTGAAAGAATTTTTGAAGGGTCTCGAGCTATTGGAAAAAGCAAAGGATTTGAAGTTGTAAAAGAACAACGAAGCCGGACTATGTTTTATATGTGTGTAGTAGGTCTAGAAAATCAACTGCCCAAAAACTTCCAAGCGAGTAGGCTGTCGTGAAAGGCTAAATGGATAAAAATAGCAGATATCACATGGGAGGTATCCACAGTTGTATCTTAGCACAATCACGTGATTGTTCCAAGTTTTTCTTTTTTAATGATAGGAGTTTATCCATACACATGAGGAGACAATTGGAAGCTAACGACATTGCGGGGATAAGGATGTCTAAAAACATTCGTCTGTGTGAAGTACAATGTGGTGATCCAATGAATTTAGGGTGTTTTCAAAAAGATTGTAAAAATTACATCGATGAAAGAAGGAGATTGGGGTTAGGAGAAGGAGATGTTGAGGCAATGTGTAAGTTGTTTAGTAGACTACAAAATAAAGATAGGAACTCTTACCACCTTATGGATATTGATGATGAGGAATGCTATGTAACGTGTTTTGGGTACATCCCAGAAGTAGGACAGTCTATAAGGAATTCTATGATGTGATCAACTTCGATACAACATATCTTGTCAATAGCTATCTGTGGGCTTTTTTATTTTTTTTATCATATGCTCATTAGAAGACTTACAATTATGTTTTGGAATCATACCAATCTTTTTGTTTCCTACTAAGCTTATGTTCTTCTGTTGTAATTTGGTTAAATGGATAGCTTTAAATTATTTGGTGGTCAATCATTTATTGTATGTGAGGTACAAAATGGCTTTTGCATCGATCATAGGCATCAACCACCACGGACATTCGATATTGCTAGGTTGTGCCCTGGTGACCCATGAAGACACTAAATCGTTTAAGTGGCTTTTCTCCAACTGAATTGAGGCAATGAGGGGCATCCAACCCAATGCTATAATTACTTATCAGTGTGAAAGTCAGAAGAGTACTCGGAAGGAGATCATGCTGAATGATATTCACCGATACTGCATATGGCATATCATGTGCAAGCTACAACAGAAGTTTCATGGCTTGGTTGACTTTAATGGAGCCATCGTTGAATTCAAGACTCTTGTGTACGAAATTCTGGCAATAAGTAAACTAGGCCGAATTTATAGTTAAGCATCGTGTGGAAAGTAACGAATGACCCCGACGCCTGTATGCCAAAAGGGGTAAATATGACCCTGTGTAGCTCAATCACACATTTTGGGATGGCATGTTATCTACTCAGCGAAGCGAGGGGATGCACACTTATGTTGATGGGTACGTGCACTCGAGAAGCACTTTGAAACAACTCATGGAGCAGTACGAGATGGCACTCGCCAACAAGGTTTAGAAGGAACTCCAGGCTGACTATGATGATGAGCACAAGGTAATTTGTTGTAAGACCGACCTTGGGAGAGGCCATGTCAAAGGGCATACACCAATGCAATGTTCAAGAAGGTTCATAAATAGATGTCGCTTATGTGGTACTACCACGTTGTTTCAAGGACAAAATAGGAAGTTGATGTCGATCCCGATGTTCCCGGTGTAGAGAAATATAATGTGATGGAGAGGAGCAACCAAAATAATTTTTATCATAAGGAGTTTACATATAATTTGTTGCCTAAAATACAGATGAAAAAAAAAAAAAAAAAAACTGATTACCAGAGCATTTCATTTATTGATGGGCTTAAGAAGTGAGCAAAGGATAAGAAAACAAATTGGGCATGAATGTCCAGGCCCAAATAACAATTTCATTAAAAGTCCATATTAATACATATTAAATAAAAAATGGCAACTAGTCTAAGCCCATGTACATCATTACCAGCCCACACACACAGTTTGCAAAATAGTACCTCAACCCCACCGTCGTCGCTGCCTTGCTTCCACCGCTGCTGTCTCGCCCGGCACTGCTATCCTCATGCCCATCTGTATGCTTAACCATATTATCCTTCTCCCTAAAGGATCTACCAGAATCATCCTCAGCCAAATTAAACAGTCAAAAGAATTAGTTGTATGCTTTACTTGCATCCTTCTCTATTGGATAAGCCTTGTAGAGGCTTCCTTTGAACCCCAAAACATGTGGTGCGCATCCGTGCCAGATACTGTAAATTCTGGCCCTCACCCCTTTGAAGACGACGTAAAAATTCCTCGGCGGATTTCTGACCTCCATTAGGATCCTTCAACTGATCGGAGAAAAAAATATTATTAAGATCCAAAACTTAAATCTGGGATAGGGAAGAATGCAAAGATGTAAGATAAGGAATAGATTCATATTTCCTTTGAGTTAAAAATGAGTGATGTTTCTCTTGGAACACTAAACACAAGTCTCAAGGAAGAAGTATTAATTTTTGAGAGAGAAGCAACCCAATTTCGAATTCAAATTTGATTTTAGAGAGAGAGTGAATTCGACTTCAGAGAGAGAAAATGACCTAAAATAATTTAGGGGTACCATGACATTTTAAAAACATAATGTTGCAAAATTACCAAAAATACCATTCTCTAGATGTCCAGATTCTGGACACATACATAACTTAATGTGTGGCAACTTATTAAAGTTAGAATCAAAAGCAAGACCGGTTCTCACTTTTTTTTATAAAACAGCTTATAAGGTTTTATCATCATATTTTAAGAATTTATAAGACCTTGAAAAGATATGGATAAAATTTTAAATAGACTTTTTTGTAACTTTTATGAGTTTTTAATATGGTGTATGTTGTAAGTTATACTAGTTTTTAGCATGTTTGAACATTTTTGTCCTTAATTAGTGTGTCATTCGTCCCAATCAACACTTCCTTTTTACTTTCACTAAATTCTCGTCTGTATTTCTCTGTCTCTCCCTCTCTCACCTCCCACACACACATTCTTGTTCCCTCTGTGACACTCCTAATGGAATTGCGCCTAAGGTCTCTCTCTTACATTTCAGCCGCCACTCATTTGATGCCGCTCGCAATAAATAAAAGAAAATCCTAAAAATTACGCATAGATCTATCTCTCTTGCCTCTCAATCGATTGTGTTTGGGATTTCACAACTAAGAGCTTTCTCACTTGTTGCGTTTGCTATTTGGACGGAGGTAATAATTTTGCATGGTTGTGCGTCATGTGTTGCATCTTGAATGCATTCATGATTGCACGAAAGATTAATTTCTTGATTTTCATGCTAGCGAATGGAATGAATTTTGGTTGTCTTGAAATTTAATTATGTGAATAGAACTTTTCGTGTCAACAATATAGTGAAAATTATATTCTGTATCAGCCAGATGACCTGGATGTTGGTTGGCACGAAATTCAATTGTGTTGACATAATTCTTCGTGCCAACACATGTTAACTCAAGTGTATGGATGAATATCTTATCTCCAATAAATTTGAATGAATTGGGTCCCCTGGGCCACTACCTCCGTTTGAGTTGGGACCGCTGCCGCCACCTCTGTGTGACTTCAGCCCTCTCCTACCATTGTGATCAAAGTCACTATCACTTCCAATGTCGTCTCTGTACGTGTCTGTGTAATCACTACTCCTGGAAATGTTAGAAAAAAATTAATACTAGAGCATTTGAAATGACTCTAAAAAATGAGGGGACAGGTAAAGTCGAGAAACGAGTTTAACTCGTTGTCAGTAAGACGATATTGCGTCGCTTACAGGTGCACAGGGTCTACGAAAATCGTCCTCAAGATACAACGACTTTTAACTTTAGAATCGCAGCACAAACGAAACTAAAGTTTCGGCGAACTGCTCGATACTCAAGACTTTCTTAAAGACTCAAAGACTCAAAAACCACAATTACACAGATGATATATGCAGATTGTAGTGGAGTTGTTATTGTATTTGGGCGAGTGATTGGAGATGCAGATGTTAAGGGCTATTTATAGACTTTTAGGCGTCATTTCGTGAATATGTACCCTTTAGATTTGATCAATAGAGCCGTTAGATTGTACTTTTGATTAAAGGTCACAATCTTATGGTTAGATTGTATTATTTTTCGAACATTCATGTCCTTTCGTTCGTACCTATTTCACTTGAATAGAAGCAATGTTTCAAGACACCTTTCGTCTAATATACATTTTTCCATTCACACTTCAAAATTCCAACAGTAAGAATTTCATCACCCACCATCACACCCCTGAGGTCCTATTTGTATCCTCTTTTGCTTTATTCAACTCCTCCATTACTCAATTGACCATTCTAGGAAACTTATCTATTAAAGCATGAGGTGAAAGGGGCACGCGAGTGAATACAAAGGTTTTTCCACTTCACCTCCAACTTTAAACCAAATAAGAGTAGAGAGATCGTACGTATATTTTTACCGATGGAGTGGAGAAAGAAAGAATGAAAGATCAATGATGGGGATACTGGAGGTGGGAGGGGGTTGAATAACATGGTATATGGAGAGAAAAAGTTTTCGCCCATTTTTACAAAAGATAAATAGAGACTTTCTTTGGAAAAATCTAGAGAAATTTACATAATTAGGTTCTATTATTTCAATTCAAGGTTGTCCTTAACATTTTTAAAGTCTTAAAAATTTATTGACTAAAACACTACAATAACTTGTTTAAAAATAGTGTTGATTACAATTTTCGACCTATACTAGGCGGATTTTTGTGCTTTACAGCCAAAACCTTTTTTTTCCAGTGCAACCTGAACTATGTGTTTGTTTTTTCTTACTGTTGCAACCTCTGGTAGGAATATTTGGCTAGAAAATAAAATATATATATATATATATATATATATATATATATATATAAATCTAAAAATCATAAATTATTTTAGAAATTCAGAAACTATTAGGAAAATGTTGGAATTATTTTATTTAAATTATTTTTTCTTAAAAAAGTTTAAAAAGTTATTTAAAAGTCACAAAATATTTTTTTTTAATTCTAACTTTATGAAATAATTTTTTTTTCTTAAATTAAAAAAAAATAGAATCCTTTTAAATAATTAAAAACATTAAATATTATTTTAAAGCCAGAAAATGATTTTTAATTTGTTTTCAAAAATCCTTTAAATAATTTATAAGAGTATAAAAAATATTTAGAAGTCACGGAATATTCTTTTCAGAATCATAATTTGGAAAATCCTCAAACTATATGTATATTTTTTAAGGAAAAACACGTTAATGTGCCTTCATCAGAAGTAATTGATGAGGGGCAATTGAGGTGTTTCATTATATTCTGTAAACATAAAACCCTACAGTGCATACCTATTTAAGTGACATCTCTTGTGCAATAATATACCACGTTTTTCGCCTATTTTTACTTTTCTTTCTCTTCTATTTATTCTTCCAATTTTACGTTTACACGTTATTAGCACGATCCTCTTCTATGGTGAAGAAGGGAAAGAAAACTATCTAGAAAAGTGAACGATGTTAGTTGTAATTTTCGCGGGTGTTTTTTTTCTCCGGGTATGTCTCCTTACGGCGCTGGCCAATGTGTATGTTTATTTTTCAGCAATTGTGTTTATTGCTTATTTGCCCTAATTTTCATGTCCATAATGTGTTTTGCGAAATCCTATATGGTCAGACTAAATTGTACAGAATTATTAAGTATTATAATAGTAGTATACAAAGCATGATTAATATATGTGAGTCGTAATGGCTACTAGAGTTCTTTTTCAATATGTGAGACATGTCCAATTCATTGGGGTTTTTTTTCTAATACTTTAATATTATTCATTTATGTATTGAATCAATCGTTAGGACTGGATATTGTCTATTCTGTCTGGTACAATTGCTAAAGTAAATACAGTAATTATTAAATTCTTTGTGTGAATGATTTGAATATTTTAGATATTGAGATTCATTTGATCAATACCCAAGAAATATTAATTCACAAAGTCAAAACTAGAATACATTATAAATATCGAATACAAATCTTATTTATTTCTATTACGTTCAGTTCTGATTTATGGATTTTGATCGAACCCATTATATATGTTTAGAATATACATAAGTAATTTGTTTTTGTAATTTATGGATTTGTGAGTATGATCTTAAGATTTACTTTATCAAACCCATCCAAATATGAAAATTCACGAGGTTGTTATTATTTTTGGATTGCATTTTGATTGTGATTATTGGTGATTATGATTTTTTGCTTATTGATATTATTGTTTGACAGCAAGATGTTTTATTCGATTTATAATTTTGTGATCAAATCATAATTAATGTGTGGATTGAATGATTCGACTACAAATAAATTACCACTATATGATTTTGATATTAATTATTTTGTTCACCCTCAATACGCACGTCCATCTTTATTTGTTCTATAAATTGATAATTGATGGTAGAATTGATATTTGTAATCATGATATGAAAGATGCTATGTTATGATGAGGTCTCAATGTTATGAACTGATTATGTGTATATTCTCATGATATGACATGCAATTTATTCGGTTTAAATCGTTTGAAATTTCAGAATTTTTCATATTATGTTTGCATTTATATATTTGTTATTGAATACCTCCATGATAAATGAAATTCATGGATGATAAATATGAGTTCAAATTAATACAATAAAGTATTTTCACAAAGCATCGAAAACATATATGTGACCAATTTGTCTCAAAATCTAACTCAACTTACATCCTTGAAAAAATTTGTATATTGCTATGCTTGCATAATTGATATATATGTTCCTTTTTATTTATAACAAATGGCTGAATCAACTCGACCTGAATTTGATATTTTAGACTTAGAAGGAATTGAGTATCATCGTTGGGTTTCTGATGTGGAAACTGCCTTCTTAGGGAAGGATTATACTTCCACAATCAAACCATCCACTGACAAAAGGACGAAGAACCGTCCGACAAGGTGAAAGCCAAGGCCCTAATGTTTGTTAAGCGACATATTGATCCTAATTTATGTTGGGAGTGCCTTTAATGGAAAAACCCCAAAGAACTGTGGGATGCCCTAAAAGAACGTTTTGGAAACATATATGACATTCTGCATCCAGAACTAACAGTCTAGTGGAATGAAATTCGCTTACTTGACTACAAAAGGGTCAATGATTTCAATAAGCATATGTTACACCTTAAAGCACGTCTTACCTTCTGTGGAAAGAAAATCACAGAAGATGACATGATACACTAAAAATTTTCCACCTTTTGCTACCTCATCACTTATACTGCAAACTAGTATAGGCTTGAATATGATAACATAAGAATCACCACATTTAATAAGCTAATGAACATGCTACAAGTAGCTGAGAGGCATGACCAAGTTCTTCTAAACAACAATGTCAGGCCTGTTGGGACAAAGAAAATTCTCAAGGTAAACTTTAGTCAAGGGAACAATGGAAAGAATATTATCGATAATATAGACTAGGTTTATATTTGGTGTTTATCTTTGTATATCTCCTTGTATATCTCTTCATATCTTTTCCTTGTTCATCAAATGTACATACTTATAAATAGTGATATCCATAATCACCAGATTCAAGGGTGATAATATTCCTCACTTACATGGTATCAGCCATTCACCGTAAACCCTAGCCTATTTCTCTCCCACCGCCTCTTTTCTCTTTCAATGGCATCAACTGATCCCTTTCCCGTCACTTCTCTTCATCATCTCATTTCTCTGCAACTAACGTCCAGTAATTACTTGTTGTGGAGCCAGCAAGTCAACGTTGCCCTCTCTCGTTTCGATCTACTGGGCTTCAATGATGGCACATCTATCCCACCCCCTCCGACTGTTATGGTTGATAACGTTGAATCACCTAACCCTGCTTACGCCACTTGGCGTGCGAAGGACAACAGAATCCTTTCTGTCATTTTCTCGATCCTCACTGAAGAATCAATGGCCGAGGTGCTGGGTTGCAAGACTTCTCGTTCGGCATGGGTGGCACTTGAAGATGCTTTCGCCCATTCCTCCGTATCCCGTGTAAATCAGTTACGCGAGGAGTTGTTGTTTCTCCGACGAGGCGACTCGTCTGTTACTGAATATGGCCGCAAGTTTAAACTGTTGTGTGATCAACTCTCGGCTATTGGTCGACCGGTGGAGGATCATGATAAATCACATTGGTTCTTAAGAGTTTTGGGGCCACAATTTTCTGGTTTCGTTGATACTCGCATGGCTCTAACGCCCATGCCTTGCTTTCGTGATCTGTTGCATCAGGCGCAACAATTTAATATTTTTACGCGGGCTATCGAGGTTACCCAACCTTCTCCAGCTGCTTTTCTTGCCTCTGATCGGTCCAATTCTTCTTCCGATCGACCATCCCGTGGCAACAACCACTCCTCTCAGCAAAATCGTGGCAACAATGGTCAAAATCGTCAGCAAAATTATGGGGCTGGTACAACATCAAATCGGGCCAGTCGCAGTGGTCAATTTTCTGGTGGTCGCGGTAGCTCGTCTAACAGTGGTGGGGCTCGTAAGCCTTACGTCCCACGCTGTCAGCTGTATCGTGGCGAACATTATGCTTATAAATGCCCTCAATATTTGCAACTTCTGGCATCTGCTTCTTCTCCCGCACAGCTTGCTCAAGCTTTTAATGCCTCCTGCAATGTTTCTGAGCCATCGTCGGATTGGTACGTCGACTCGGGTGCCTCCGCTCACATGACAGGTCACTCTTCCTCATTGGGATCTCCTGCCCCTTATTCTGGTACAGGCCATGTCGTTGTCGGCAACGGCCAATCTCTCTCTATTTCTCATATTGGAAATCTTTCGTTATCTAATGATGTTAATTTACTTGACATTCTGGTGGTGCCACATTTGACTAAAAATCTGCTTTCCATAAGTAAACTTACGGCCGATTATCCTGTCAATGTTATTTTTTTTTATAAACACTTTGAAATTAAGAATCGGGTAACAAAACGAACTTTGGCTCAAGGACGCTGTGAGCAGGGGCTTTATATTTTGGAGTGTGGACATCCGGCGCTTGTGGCCGCCCTTCATTCTACTCATTTAAAAGCTAGTTATGATTTATGGCACTTGCGATTAGGGCATGCCCCTTTCGCTATTATTTCTTATTTGAATAAGTTGGGATATTTATCTGTTACGTCTCTCTTACCGAATTCCGGTTTATGCACTTCTTGCCAATTGGCTAAAAGTAAACGTTTAACTTTTGCTTTAAATGATAAACGTGCCAATGCAATTCTTGATTTAATTCATTGTGACCTCTGGGGTCCGTCTCCTATTACCTCTCCTGAGGGGTACCGTTACTATGTGGTGTTTATCGATGATTTTTCCCGTTTCTCTTGGAACTACGTGCCAAATCCGAACTGTTTGATGTATTTGTCCGCTTTCACAAATTTGTATGCAATCAGTTTTCTAGTTCACTCAAGGCTTTTCAAAGTGATGGTGGGACGGAGTTTGTGAATACTCGTATGCGTTCTTTTTTTTACTTACATGGCATTCATCATCGTATTTCTTGTCCCTACACGCCTCAGCAAAATGGTCGAAGCGTAAGCATCGTCACATTTCTGAGTGTGGCCTTTCTATGATGTTTCAAGCCAATATTGCTGCTTCTTATTGGTTTGATGTTTTTGCCACTGCTGTATACATTATTAATCGGCTTCCAACTCCCGTTTTATCTCAAAAGTCACCTTTTGAAGTTTTATTTGGCACTGTTCCTAATTATGCAAACTTCAAACCATTTGGATGTCATGTTTTCCCTTATCTTCGTGATTATGCAGCTAACAAATTAATGCCTCGCAGTCACCCGTGCGTGTTTTTAGGATATTGCAGTTCCTACAAAGGGTTTCGGTGTCTCGATCCAACTTCCACTCGGATCTTTGTCACTAGGCATGCTTGCTTTGATGAGATGTGCTTTCCGTTCTCCCGTTCACCCAATCTTCAGACTGTTCCCTCGGTTGAGATCTCTAGTTTTCTGGAAACTGAGATCTCTTTGCCTCGTCCCGCTGCTCATTTGCCACCATCCTCGGCGCCTCCTTCTTCGGAGCTTCCTGTCCCTTGCCGGGCCTGTTCTCACTCGGACCAGTCCCTTGATCCTAATCCTGGACCAGCCGCTCCTACTGCTCCGCCCATTGTACTTCCGGCTGCACCCGAGCCTGCCTCTCCGGTTGCACTGCCTCCTACTGGACCACCTCCGGCCCCTTTATCTACGGTTACATCTCATCCAATGCAGACGCGAGCCAAGTCAGGTATCTTTAAACCAAAATATCCCATTAATATTGCCATCACATCTTTATTGTCTGCTTTATATGTTGCCTCTGAGCCCCGGGGTTTCAAGTCTGCTATGAAGTCTCCCGCTTGGCTCTCCGCTATGCAAGAGGAGATCGATGTTCTTCGTTCTAATAACACTTGGGATTTGGTTCCGCCTCCACCTGACACGAACATTGTCGGATCCAAATGGGTGTTTCGTAAGAAGTATCACTCGAATGGTTCAATCGAGCGCCACAAGGCTCCGTTAGTTGCTCAGGGTTTTACCCAGATTCCAGGCTTGGATTTCAGTCACACATTCAGTCCGGTTGTTAAGTCTGCCACTGTTCGGGTCATCTTAGCTCTCTCCGTTCATCAAGGTTGGTCTCTCCATCAGTTAGACGTCAAGAACGCCTTTCTCAATGGCGTTCTTTCGAAGTCGGTTTTCATGGCTCAGCCACCCGGTTTCGTGGATCCTCACTTTCCGGATCATGTGTGTCGTCTCAAGAAAACACTCTATGGTCTTCGACAGGCCCCCTTAGCTTGGTTTCAGCGCTTCAGCTCCTATCTTCTGGGTCTTGGTTTCTTTGCCAGTCGCTCTGATTCCTCTTTGTTTTACCTCCATCGAGGTACCTCCGTTATTTATCTTCTGCTTTATGTAGATGACATTATTGTTACTGGCAATGATTTTGTGTTGGTTCGTCGGTTTATTGATCGCATTCACACTAAATTTGCGATTAAGGATCTTGGTAAGCTTAACTACTTTCTTGGGCTCGAAGTTTCTCATACTCCTACAGGTCTCTTTGTTGGTCAAGCCAAGTACGCCCGAGACATCTTAGAGCGTGCTCATCTCTTGGATTCTAAGCCCGTTGCTACCCCTATGGCTACTGGCGAGTCTCTTGTAAGCTCCGGCTCCCCATTCCATGATCCGACTTTATATAGATCTCTAGTGGGTGCTCTTCAGTATCTCACTATCACTCGCCCAGATTTGTCTCATGCTGTGAATATGGTCAATCAGTTTCTTCATTCCCCGACAGAGGATCACTTCCTGGCTGTTAAGCGCATTCTCCGCTATGTGAAAGGCACCATTCACTTTGGCTTATCTTATACATCCCGCTCTGATGCCACCATTGTCGGCCACTCTGATGCTGATTGGGCGCGTTGTGTTGAGACACGACGGTCCACATATGGTTACTCCATTTTTTTGGGAGGAAATCTTGTTTCTTGGAGTGCCAAAAAGCAACCCACTGTTGCTCGTTCCAGTTGTGAGTCGAAATACAAGGCTCTTGCGAATGCTGCTTCAGAAATTATCTGGCTCACAAATTTATTGGGTGAGCTTCGCGCTTTGCCTCCTTCACGCCCCCTTCTTCTGTGTGATAACAAGAGTGCTATCTTCTTAAGTCAGAACCCTATTGCCCACAAACGGGACAAGCACATTGATATTGATTGTCACTTTGTACGTGAGCTCGTCTCCGCTGGAAAGATCTCCACCAAGTTTGTTCCGTCCTATCTCCAGCTTGCGGATATCTTCACCAAAAGTCTTCTCTGTCCTGCCTTCGAGTTTTTACGGTCCAAGCTTTGCGTTGATTGTCATCCCTCGCACCGCTTGAGGGGGGTATTATGGATAATATAGACTAGGTTTATATTTGGTGTATATCTTTGTATATCTCCTTGTATATCTCTTCATATTTTTTCCTTGTTCATCAAATGTACATACTTATAAATAGTGATATCCATAATCACCAGATTCAAGGGTGATAATATTCCTCACTTACAAAGAACCCCAAAGAAAAGGGGACAAAACGTGCTCATCCTTACCAACATGGAGATATTGCACCACGGGGTAGGGGCCGTGGGGCCATGGTAGAGGCCATGGTAAAGGCCGTGATGGCCTTCCCATTAGAGGACGTCAAGTAGGTATTGGCACTCCTAGTGGTCATGGTTGTCGTGGAGCCAAGGTGCAAAAGGCACCTAAGAACCCCTCGAACAAAAAGGAGCAAGTTGGCAATGAACCTTGCTATAGGTATGGAGACACCGACCATTGGTATAGCAATTGTCGTGAAAGCAACAATGTAGCAGCCGACTATAAGAGGTATAGGGAATCTAAAGAACAAGAGACCCACTACGTGGACAGCGAGGACCAACCCACAGATGTCAACCTCACGATTGCATATTTCAATGGCAACAAGGACATTGTTCAGTTAATGGATACTCCCGATTTTGATTCATCTGCTTTATTATTTTTTCAAGAATGTTGTTAAGGCATTATGCCACATTTTATTTGGACAATTATTTTTAGTCTTCAAGTTACTTAGACTGATTGTCTTTTAGTTAGATTTTTTGTATGAGACTTTATTTTTATTGACGTTGATTTACCAATAAATTTGAATGTTATTCTAAAGTATTAAATTTATTTGAATTTATTGTACATCAAGATACATGATTCAAAAATAGCACTATCCCGATGTAAAGTAATACATCTGAGGAATAAAAGAAAATATTGAATTAAAAGTAAATCATTCTATTAAAATTGAAATATTCAAAAGAAAAATGAGATTATATTTCCAACTAAATTAATAATACAAACCACATTTACTTGTAGGAATGTCTCACGGAGAAATAGAGTGCTTAGCTGATTGTGGGACCACCCACAAAATTTTAAGGAATAGATAGTTATTCATTGAACTGATTCCTTACACTTCATCTGTAACTACAATGATTGGATCATCCCAATTAATAAAAGGGCGAGGTACTGCCAAATTCTTGATGCCTAATGGCACATTATTAAAATCAAAGAAGCTCTCTATGCACCAGGAGCTAATCGAACCTTGTTAAGTTTAAAGATATTTGTGCCAATGACTATCATTTGGAAACTCATAGTGAGAATAGAATTTTATATATATATATATATATATATATATATATATATATATATATATAACCTCTAATGAATGTGGAAGAAAACGCATCTTAGAGAAACTAATCAGTCAATCTAGTGGCTTGTATATCACTACCATTCGGATTCTCGAATCCTATGTTGTCACCAATGATGAACTATGTGAAACTAATTTATACAGGCTTCGGCATGACCGTCTTGGACATTCCGATCGTGATATAATGATCCGTATTTTAAAAAACTCGCACGGACATCTCTTTTTTCAAGTGAAGCATAAAAAGAGACCAAAAACCGACATAATGGATGATATTGGTCATGCTATTGCTCCATCGCAACCTGTATCTTCTGAAGCACCAGATGCACTATCTACATCCCACCCTGCCTCATTACAAATCTTCAAGAGGAAATTGTGCAGATTTCGCAACTACACCGGCAAATAATAGGGCACATCACTCATTTTGCAAAGCCTGTTCTTTAGCAAAAAAGTAACATCGAGATCTTCTTATGCCAAAGATACCAAACAAAATATTCCATTCTTACATAGGATACAAGGTGATATTTGTGGACCTATTCATCCAGAATGCGGACCATTTAAGTATTTTATGGTTCTAGTTGATGTTTCAACCTGCTGGTCACATATCGTTTTACTGTCCACAAGAAATTCTACATTTGCAAAGCTCTTAGCACAAATCATCTGTTTAAGGGTTCACCACCCTGATCATCCTATTAAGTCTATAAGACTTGATAACGCTGGAGAGTTTACATCAAAAGCATTTGATGATTATTGCATGTCTATCGGGATTGATGTAGAGCATCCCATACCTCATGTGCATACACAAAATGGTCTCGCAGAGGCCACCATTAAAAGACGACAAATGGTGGCTAGGGCACTGGTTATGCGCACCAACATGCCTATCTCTGCATGGGGTTATGCAATATTGCATGCAGCTTTACTTATTCGTTTCAGACCCCACTGTTGACCAATCATTTTCTTCGTACCAGTTGGTAACTGGATATGAGCCTAACATTTCACACCTATGCATATTTGGTTGTGCAGTATATGTGCTTATTGCACCCCACAATGCACAAAAATGGGTCCCCAAAGACGATTAGGTATATACGTTGGATATGAATCTCCAACAATTTAGAACCTTTGACAGGCGACCTCTTTACCACCAGATTTACATGTTATCACTTTAATGAGACAGTCTTCCCGTCATTAGGGAGAAATAAGAAAAAAGATTTTATGAGGGAACGACGGGAATTATCGTGGTCTGTCCCACTCTGTCTCATTTTCATTCTCGAACTTCACAATGTGAAAGTGAAGTAAAAAGAATAATTGAGATTCAAAACATAGCAGATTCAATGCCTGATGCGTTTACTGATATTGCTAAAGTGACTAGGTCTCATATACCAACTGCAAATGTGCCTGCAAGGTTAGAAGTCCCCAGTAAGGGGCACAACACCGCAGATAAAGGTGTTGCAACCACACATGGTGGAGGTGTGGTTGAGGCAGTGGCTCCCAAAAGGAAAAGGAAGGCCACTTAGTTTGTTTGACACCCACCCAAGGAAGAAAAGAGTAGGTGGGGCACAACTAGGGTTGTAAGCAAATCAAATATTTTTTATTCGATTCGTGATTCGAATTCGATTAAGATGATTCGAATTCGAAAAAATCAAATTCGAATTCGAATACGAATTAATTATAAGATTCGAATAATATTCGAATTCGAATTCGAATATAGTTGTATTCGATTCGAATAATTCGAATATTCGATTCGTTTATAATATAATATATTCTAAAAATTAAATAATACATATAATACTAAATATATGTATATAATATATTTCTATAGCTATATATTTAAATAAATTTTATATATAATATATATTATTTAAATTTATAATTGAAAAAATTTAAAAATAATAATATTTAAATATTTAATAAATAAATAATATATATAATATAAAAATAGAAAAGAATTTTTCGAATCTCGAATCGAATCGAATAGTTCGAATATTTCTCACGAATCGAATTCGAATCAGCTATTTAAATTCGATTAATATTCGATTCGAAATCGAATTCGAGTTTATATTTACGAATTCGAATCGAATTTCTTAATATTCGGTTCGATTCGATTACCCAGTCCATTAATCATCAATGTTGAGAATCTATCTCATGAGATTATCTCTGACTATAGTTATGTCCTAGAATCATTACTGGAGGCCGCTCCAATATTTGATATGATTCCAGAGAACAAAGAAATATCTATGGATTATGAGAGTGCATATGAGTTGATGGACGGACATTGCACACAGATTGATGATGTATTTGCTTATATTGTTGCTCAAGAAATTATAGAGCATGATGATATCAAACCACGCTCTGTTACAGAATGTCAATGAAGAGCAGATTGGCCTAAATGGAAAGAAGCAATCCAGGCAGAATTTATTTCTTTGACAAAGAGACAGGCATTCAGTCTGGTAGTGCTAACCCCACCGAGCATAAAGCCTGTAGGACATAAATGTGTCTTTGTAAAAAAGTGTAATGAGGAAAATGAGGTACTGAGATATAAAGCTCGCCTTGTAGCACAAGGCTTCTCACAACGCCCTTGAATTGACTATAAGCAGACGTACTCTCCCGTAGTGGACGTCATAATGTTCCGCTACTTAGTTTGCTTAGTAGTTTTCGAAGGACTGGAAATGCAGCTAATGGATGTGGTTACTGCATATCTCTATGGGAATCTTGATTCATATATATATATATATATATATATATATATATATATATATATATATATATATATGTGAAAGTGTCGAGTGGCCTTCTAATACCCAAGTCAAGTGACTCTAAACCACGGAGTGCATTTGCAATCAGATTGAAATGCTCACTTTATGGATTGTAACAATATGGACGGATGCGGTATTCCTGTCTAAGTGACTACTTGATTGGAAAAGGTGACAAGAAAGATCAAGAACGATGAACAGTGTCCCTGTCTCTTTATAAAGAAAACTAGTTCCGGATTTGCGATTGTAGCAGTTTATGTTGATGACATGGACATAATAGGTACTCTTAGTGAAACAAGAGAAACCACGAGCTACTTGAAATCCGAGTTTGAGATGAAGGATCTTGGGAAAACTCGATTTTGTCTTGGCATTGAACTAGAGGACCGAGCTTGTGGAATATTTATCCACCAGTTTGCATATGTCCATAAAATGCTCGGGCGATTTAACATGGACAAAATGCATCCTATTAGTGCTCCCATGATCGGTCGAAGTTTGGATTTAAAGAAATATCCATTTCGTCCAAAGGAAGATCACGAAGTACTATTGGGAGCTAAATTCCCTATTTAAGTGCAATAGGTGCATTATTGTACTTAGCTCAATATACTCGACCAGATATTGCTTTCTTAGTGAACTTGTTAGCTAGATTTAGTTCAGGACCAACGCAACGTCATTGGAATGGTGTCAAGAATATATTATGATACCTAAAAGGAACCATTGACATGGGTTTGTTCTTTCCTTACAAAGAGAGAAAAGGGATCACAAATGAAATTGTAATCCGTAAAGGAAATGTTGAAGCTACCCCCTACACCAATACCCCAACTAATGTACTAGTTGGTTTTGCCGATGCTGGTTATCTTTCCGATCCACATAAAGGGATATCTTGGAGAAACTAAGTAAACTCTTGTAGCTACCTCATCAAACCATTCGGAGATCATTTCCTTACATGAAGCAGTTTGTGAGTGTATTTGGTTAAGGTCTATCATCACACACATACGAAGAACTAGTGGCTTGAGTTCTACCACTGAAGAGCCTACCTGTGTATATGAGGACAATGCTGCTTGCAACGAACAAATGAAACTAGGATACATCAAAGGTGACAATATGAAGCATATTTCATCAAAGAAGACAACCAGTAACAACAAGTTTTGCTCAAGATTCAAGTAACTTAAGTTAGCTTTGAAGAAAGTGCGGCTGATTTGTTTACAAAATCACTGTGTAAGACAATTTTTTTGAAACGTGTGAAAAGTATTGGGATGCGTAGACTTTCTGAGCTCACTTGATAAAATGTATGTATCATGTGAGATGTGTAGACTTCAAGAGAAGCCTCAACATAGGTGTATTACTCTCTTTTTTCCTTCAACCAAGGTTTATTTTTTCCACCGGGTTTTGTTATTTGGCAAGATTTTTAACAAGGCAACATTCATGCACCATTCACCCTTTTGATTTGGCACGGGGGGAGGGGAGGTGTTGAAGGAAAAACACATTAATGTGCCTTCATCAAAAGCAATTGATTAGGGGCAATTTAGGCTTTTCATTATACTCTGTATATATAAAACCCTACAGTATATACATATTTAAGAGACATCTCTTGTTGAATAATATACGTCGTTTGACGCCTATTTCTATCTTTCTCTTCTCTTGTTGAATAATATACACCGTTTTTCGCCTATTTTTACTTTTATATATATATATACGTGTGTGTGTGTGTGTAATTCCAGCTTTTTCTAAGCAGATAAAAAACTAGATTTTTGCATTAATAGTTTCAGACAGTGTTTGTGGAATCAGACCGTGAGCGAACCGGTCATGTTATGAGTTCATGATTCAACCAGTCCGATTGGTTCAACCGGTGGTTCAATAGGAAATGATAATTAATTAAATTCTAGAGTTAATATCATTTTGCACTCTGAACTTGGGGCCTTTTTTCCCCTTTTCACCTAAACTATGTTTTGTATCAGATAGCAACCTATATTTCACTCCAGCAAAAAATTCCGGCGAGAAAAATATTAAAAAAATATAAAAATCATAAAATTATGTAAAAATCAGAAAAATATTTTTAAATTCCAAAGTTTATTTAAAATATAAAAAAATTAACTGGAAATATTATTTTTTTAAAATAATTTTCATAAGATTGAAAGTTTTATAAAATTTTAAAATTCTAAAGAATTTTAAAATTTTGAATTTTATGAATTTAAAAAATTACTTATTTTAAAAATAATTTTTTAAAAATTAATTTTAGGAAATGATCAGGATTTTTTAAAAAATTAAAAACTTGAATAAACTGAAAGTGATATATATGATAAATCCTTAAATTATTTTAAAAAGAAATTATAAAAATATATAAATTATTCAAAAAAAATTCAAATTATTTAAGGATTTTTTAAAATGGTGTGTACTAAAAATTATTCCATCTTTCAAATTATTTTAAACATTTTCAGGAAAATCTCAAATTAATTTGATTGTAAAAAAAAAAAAAAAATTATTCAAGATACATAAAAGTGTCTATGAAATGATGGAAGTATTTTTTTTTTAAAAAAAAAAGTCAATTTTCTTAAAAGAGTTTAATATATTTACGAAAAATATAAAAATTATTTAAAATTCAGAAAATATTTTTTAAGAAAATATATTTTTATAAAATAAGTAATTCTCTTAAATTCAAAAAATTAAAAACTTTAAAATCCTTTTAAAGAATTTTATTTTTTTTATAAAAAATTCAAATTTATAAAAATTATTTTAAAAAAAATATTTTCAGTTAATTTTCTTATATTTTAAATGAACTTTAGAATTTAAAAATATTTTTTTGTTTTTACATAATTTTATGATTTTTAGATACTTTTTATATTTTTCTTGCCGGAATTCTTCGCCGGAGTAAAGTATAGGTTGCTATTTGATACAAAACATAGTTTAGGTTAAAAACGGAAAAACCGTCGAATGTTCAGGGTGCAAAATGACATTAACCCTAAATTTTAAAATTATATTATATTTTAGTAAAATATAATATATATTGTATTTGGAAAATGATAAAAAGATTTAAAGGACCAGAACATATATATTTATACTAAATGAAGATGTGAGACTAAGCAAAATATTTAATATTGTATAACTATTATTTTAAAATAAATTTTTAAGTGTTTAAAAGTAGAAAATGGTTGTTTCTGATTCAACTGATCTGGTTTTATCCATTTTTTAACGATTTTGACCGATTTCATATTATTTTCGATGTTATACTCCTATCGAACTGGGTCAGTAACTGATTCATAGTTGAACTGGTTAGACCGACCGATTCGATTAGATTCCACGAACAGTGATTTCAGATTCTTCCCGTATGTTCAAGCCCTTCGCAATGGACCAACAACTATTCTCAATAAAATTCCATATAAAATGAATATTTTGGTTCAAATTATCTTGTCGTCCACATTAAATATTGAATTAAACTAGAGAACCAGTTCGCCTTTTTGTAACTTTTCTTCAACTTTCATGGGAAACCGACCTATTAATCTAAGCTAGAACACAATGCTTGAGGATTAATCAAGCCATTTTTTTCTAAATTTAATTTTGTAAAAAATCTAATTTTTATAATGTACCTATAATTTTGAAAGATATTTTAAACCTTTTGAAGAATATGATTTTGCAAAGAATACTTTCGAACTTCTAAATAAATTTTATAACTTTATAAACAGCTTTTTCAAATAATTTGATAATTTTATAAAATTATTGTTTGACTTTAAAATAAATTTTGAATCATTTTAAATCATTTCAATTATTAATAAGGATTCCAAAGTTTCATATATTTTTAGTTTAAGAAAATATTACTTATTTCATAAAATAGATTTTTAAAAATTTATTTTCTGACTTCAAAGTGTTTTTATTTTAATTTTTTTAATAAAATTGATTTTGTAAAAAGTTGATTACAATATTTTCCATTTAATTTTTCATAATTTAAATGGATTTTGAGTTTAGAAATAATTTCCTGACTTTTATTTTTTAAAAATTTTCTCATCGAAAATTATCGTCAGAGGTTAGTAAAAGTGATTAAACCCATAGTTCAAATTGTCATAAAAAAATTATAACTTAGAAAAGTACAAAAAGTCATATAGCACAGATCGAACACTACAATTAACCCTTAGAAAAGATATAATAATATTTTAAGAGACACAAGGTAATTTATAAGACCTCCCAAAAATAAAAGGAAAGAACAAGTAATTTTATAACATGTAAGAGGATTGAAGATTTTTTCGTCATAACAAATTCAGATGTTATACCATAAACCATGCATATTTAGAAACCGTTACTATTTCTATTTCTGAACGAGGAAAAGAAAAAAATCTGAAAATAATTCAGGAATATAATAGACAAATACACATGGGCCGGGGCGGTTTGCCGTGTTGGGTTTATCAAGTGTATTATTATAGGGCAATATACAATCCAAGGAGCTCAGACAATCAATAATTATGCAGGGATGCAATTATATTCACTCTTCTTATACTTATGTTGAACATTCGAGTACATTTACACAACTTTATGTAAGAACAACAAAAAGAATTTAAGAATTTCTATCATATTTCTACGAGGAAACTAGCTCACTCGTATGAGGTTGATGTTTTTTGCATTTATTCCATTGCATTACAGCTCCCCTTAGGCTGCACTCCTTTACCTATTAAAATTAAAACTTCAATTAACATGATAATCATCATATAATTTAGAGACAATTGTATTTAAACTCTCCTGAAACCAGAAAACCAAACGAAGCTTCAGAAGACCGTGGCTATACCTGTGACGAGTAAGTCTTGGATAGCAGATCACCACACTCCTCAACAAGAGCTTTTTCTCCACCAACCATCCTAACTAGTTCAGAGATTGAGAAATCCATTTCTTCAGACTGCATCCAAGAACAAGGTGTCAAATTTGCAAGTTTAGTACACTCTGCATCTAGGTGTCCTTTAAAACTTAAGGTTGTATATGGACTGAAGGATTTGGGATGGATTTCTAATCCATATGCATTTGATTTAATCAACGTAAATTTGGATCACTTTCTTTTTACACTAATTAAGTGGGATCTGAATCCTACTCTAATCTGATGGAAGTAAGGTACAATGATTCACTTTTTCACAGAGAGAAACATGAGTTACTTTTCTCCATATGATAGCATAATTACTTCTCCAGGGCACAAATCTTTTGCCTTCTTCATTTCTATTTTAAACTCAATAAGAACATTCTCACGGTTAGGAAAATCCCAACCATTAATCTTCCCATCAAATTGGTAAGAGATGGTTTTTAACTAGTCATCATAGATCCACTTTAAGCAAATAGGAAAAGGGGAGTAGTCGAGATATAGTACTAGATCCTCTTATTTCTATAACTAATTTAATAACTGGTGTGTGTCTTACTTGCTGGAAAAATCTCCCAATATGAGAATCTATCAAATCAACGACCTTGAGAGCGGAGTTTAAAGCCTCTCCTATCTGTCCAGCATCAGCCTGGAAAAAGTTCATATAATATTTCAGTTAATCACAGAACGACACTAAATAGTGAAAAATCCATCCATTTTGATACTACTGGATGCAATATCTACAGGAGAGAATATGCACAAGAAATCTTACCCGCACATCCCCACTGACAGGAACTCTGAGTGAGGAACTAAGCAATGCATTTGATGTGCCTGACAGACAATTTGAGTAATCCTCTTCCAGAGAAGACCATTGGTCAAGATATGGCATCTAACAGACAATACAAAATATTTGAATATTTTGAAGGAGTTGTTTTAGCAATGCAAACAAAATTAAATCAGGGAAATAGAAAGAATATACTTGTAGAATCCGCCTTTTGCATTTGTTGAGCAGAAGAGATTCAATTGGATAACAGATGATAAAAGACAAAGTAGGTATCACTGACGGCAGGGGAAAACATTAATGTGGAGATGATAAAGTGAACACAATTATGAGATTAGGCATCATCAACTAACTTTATGCTCTGGGTTTTTTTTCCCTTCCTTTTTCATTCTTTCAACAAGGTTTCAAATTTCCGTCTGTTTAATGAATCTAAAAGAGAAAAGATTAAGAAGTTAAATTAAACTAATTTGATGACTAATTGGAATTACCCAAAAAGAGAATCAGCATTGATTGGAGTAAAATAGCCATCATATTTGGCATCATAAATATTAAATATCCAATGTAACTCTACTCTTTCAAAATGTAAAGAATATGTAGAGACTGTGAAGGAAGATCTTTCACATCATGAAACAAAGGCTTATTTTGTAACATGGTGACTTGATAATTCCATCCATAGTTACAGGTCTTGCAAAGTCTATATGTATATAATATGTATATGCATTATAAAAAAGGAACAATCCCAGTTGTAACAAATTACGAAGAAAGAAGCTAAAAGCAATAAAGATTCAGCAGAACATCAAAGCACAATGAAGACAGAATGTTTACTTGAGCTTCAACAATTGTAGTCAAAGTTTTTATTCCCCGCAATACAACAAGCTCAAAGCGTTTCTTTTTCACATCATCACGCAACTCCGATATTGTGCCTCCAAGAGAGATGAGTTTTCTCTGAAACAAAAAGAAAAAGGACATAAACCAATTTGCCTAGAAATTAAAAAACTAGCTAATTAGATATTTTAATAACGTTAAGGGAATTCAAACGACACTTCTGAAAAGAGAGTTGATATGATGGAATAAACAAAATTGAACAGGGAAGTTTGATTTAATACCCCAAGCATAAAAAACTATTACAGTTTAGCATATCAATATATAATTGAATAAGCATTGTCAATTTAGATGTGAATTCAGTCAGCAACCCTTATCAATCGAACCATACTTCAAAGTAGCAATATTTTAGAAAATATAACATTCAACAATAAAGATCCAAACTCAAAAGTGAAAACATTCAGGATTCCTAAATAAATTGTTTATTAAAAACACACTCAACATGAAATTGAACCAGTTTATTTATAAAATGGTAGCTAACCTCAGCTTCCTGTTTCTGAACCTTCATGGAGGCCTGTGCTTTTGCATTCGCGAATCGCCACTGCAGATAATGGTTACTCAACATCTTGAGAGAATGTACATCTTCTTGATGATTAGGCGCCTTCCTTCCTTTCCTCAACTCTATCCCGGCTCTTACACACGACGAAGGATGTGGAGGCCGGGAAACACCTCCTCCCATCTTGAAAGAAGCTGAAAAATTCAGTGAACGCGCACAATCAACCTTGCCAGAATTTTCAAAATTCCTATCTGCAAGCCATTTTTCCACATCCGGCATAGATGACCGCACGTCAGTGGCGGCACTCCGCGGCTTCGGAACTGCAACACAATGCGGCGAGTTTGGACAAGACGAGCTTCCCTGATTCGAAGTGGTGCTACACACATCCGAATCATCGACACTGGATGTTGAAATTCTGGAAAGCTTTTTCTCCACATCGGAGGTCGCCTCTTGCAGTAGCCGCGCCGCCGCAGTAACAGCGGAGCAACCATTACTGCTACTGCTCAGTGAATTCGAACGATAAATGCTATTTGTGGCTTGCCTATACCTCGAGGGAACGACCCTATCAGTACCGATAGCGATAGGCGTGTCAGGTCTCGACGAAACCCTAACTTCGGAATGTTGATGTTCTTTGGAATCGCCGTTCTCTTTATTATGTGGTTTTACTCGTTGGTGGTGCTGTTTTCTCTGTACAGTTGACACAACTGCAGCGGATGATTTATCTATGCTACCACGATTTGACTCAGGGATAAGGTTCTCGTCAGTTTTAGAGGGTTGGCGTCGGTGAACGGATTTGGGGCGCGGAAAATCGGACGGGTAGGGGGTAGGGGCAGGAGTTGAATTGGACTGCACTAAAGGGGACATGAATCGAGAACTCACTTCTCTTACTCTAGGCCGACGGTGGGGGATGGGCGGCGCCGCCGCCGTTGAATCCAATGCCGCTCCACCTGTTTGATCGGACATTCTCCACCCGGCGTTCTGAAAAAAAGATATATCTAAAATCCACAAATCTGCTGCAATGATTGAGCAGTGATTGAAATAGAACAAACAGAAATCCCACGGTAAGAATATGGCAGAAAAAGAGAGAAATTTTGTAAATTGTAAAGGGAGAGGAAGAAGAAAGAAACGAGGAAAGAACTAGCCGTTGCAAAATATAAACTATGACCAGGGATAACGGTTCTATTTCTTATTAGTATTCTAATTTCCCATCATTGTTTGAAATTTGTTGTGTACACCCGACCCGGCACTCAATTGGATAGGAACCAAACCCCCACCTCAAATACTGCCAGATTCCTATGTACAATTATAAAAAAAAGTAGCCCTCCAATTCTCCAAATTAAAATTTTCATAATATATTATGAAAATTCAAAACATAATTCAAAAACAAAATAAATTGTTAAAGCATACAACATAAAGATAATACGATATTTTGAATTTAAAAATACACATATTGTGGTTTCAAACAGAAAAATGCATATACAGAACTTCTTTTTCTTTTTTTGAGGAAAAATACAAAACTATTTTTCTAAACTTATTAAAAATTTAGTTATTTTTACATATTCATTTTAGGGTAATTCTTTTCATAGTCCCCAAATTTCTTTATACTTTCGTCATCTAGATTTATAATTGTATCCCTAAAATTCATGTTAATTTTACAATTACAAATCTCTAACTTTCTTCTTTTTTCTATTTTGGAAACAAACATGGCATAACCAGTTCTCCGTAAACACCAGCATCCTCGATATCCAATGTGTTGGTTCAAATTTTTTCGTGGAGTTAAGATTTTGATTTTATAATTATATTGATTTTGCTTCTTCAAATAAAAAAAAAAAGAAAAAAAATAGGTTTTAAAGAACATACCACATCACAATTCAATGCAAACCTAATTGATTGAGAGAAAAAAAATCAAACCTAATTTTAATAATAGTACGATTGTGTCATGTTGCTATACAGAATAACTGCTACAACTCAAGTTAACAAAATCAGGTAATAATTTTTTAAGTTAAAATTGTCGTTATTTCGGTCACACCCAATAATAAAATTTTCAACTGGTTCCATTATGATGTAGGAATAAACTTAGAGGTATTTGGCTAAACTTATTTTAAACATCTTATAAGTTGTTTCAACAGCTTATAAGATGTCATTTTTAAGGAGCTTATAAGTTAACAAAGTGTTTGGATAAAAGAGCTTATAAGCATACAATTGAATATAGTGATTTAGCTATAAATTTGGGTCTAATTTAAAAATTAATATTAAATGCACATTTTGATTAGTGTGTGAAATGTGTGTAGTGTGTGTAGTGTGTGAAATGTGTGTAGTGTGTGAAGTGTGTGTAATGTGGGTAGTGTGTGAAATGTGTGTAGAGCGTGTAGTGTGTGTAAGTGTGTGAATTGTGTGTGAAATTTGAGTGTAATAATTAAGATCTTAAAAAATAAGATGGAAATAAGTTGGGGTATAACAACTTATTTTTTTTAGATCTTATAAGCTCTTAGAGCTTATTTTTTTATCCTATAAGCTCCTAAACATCTTATTTTGCCAACACTTTGCAAGAGCTTATAAGATGTTTTTAGGAGTTTATAAGCTCAGTCAAACACCCTCTTAGCCATTGCTAATAGACTACCCCCATTTGAACACGTAGTCTACCATGTTGATTCGGTATAAAGTTTACTCTTCAAATAAATATTATATATTTGTCACTAATTTACTTTTTTTAGCTCTATTAATAAGTATAATATGTACACGTGGGTACATATATATATACACACATATATAACTCCATATACATTATTGTATCAACCAATTACATTTATAAAAGTATAATATCCAAAATATCAGTGTGGTCAATTCCTTAAAAACTTATGATTTAATTACTCATTTAATTTAAAAAAAGAATCGTGTTTTATGAAGTTACAATTTTTTATTTTTAGTTCATTAGATAAAGGCACGACCATTTAAAAATTAAGCCCATGTTTATACGACTCTTTTTATTTTTTTAATGAATATTCAATTATATTAACTTATTTGCAAGATTTAAGTATTGAATTTATAATTTGACAAATAAATAAGACATTAGTAAAACTCTTTCTTTAAGACAAAAAGTATTTTAAAACACAGACTTTTTTTATAAATCTTGGGGTTAAAGCTTTGTCAATTGATATAAGAGTGACGCTTATGTGCATAAGATGCACATTAGTGTTATTGTACATTTTGTGAGCTTCATTTATAATTTTTTACCCATCAGGTAAAAATAAATAAGTAAATTCCTGATTTAAGTCAAAGGCAAAACCCTCATCTTCTTCATCAAACAGCGCGATTATCAGCGCTATCTTCATCAACCAGTTCCTCAGGCCGATTTCGTCGATCTTCATCTAACATACTGTCATTGATCCTCTGTCAATTTTCGCAGAAAGAGATTTCAGCCAAAATCTGCAAAAAATCAATCATAGTAATTATCAATTGGCTTGGAAAAAATCATGAACATGAGCTATTAATGATTTTGATTTCATTATTTGAACATTACAATTTTGTTTTCATTACAAATTCGAAAATGTTTGGAAGAGGTTTGTTTTATGATTTTTCGTAGATATGGTTACTGAAGTTTATAATGATAGAACAGTGCAAGAACATAAAAAAGGTAAAAACCCGATAGTACATGTTATTCTATATGACAGTACACATTTATTTACCTAACAGTATATTTCAATTGTTGTATAAAAAACATATCCTGCATCAAACAACTATGTATACTGTACCATTTATTAACATATACTGTGTCGTTTATTAACATGTACTGTGTATATTAAATCATATCAACAGAGCATGTTCGAAAATAACAAATTATCAACACATACTACATCACATACATACATATATATATATATATATATATATATTGTATTGTTTACAAATATATACTATAACTGTAAAACAGATTGATGTATAAAAAACATATACTGCATCAAACAACTATGTATATTGTACCGTTTATTAACATATATTGTACCGTTTATTAACATGTACTGTGTACATTAAATCATTTCAACAGAGCATGTTCGAAAATAACAAATTATCAACACAGAAGAAGAGAGAAGAAGAATCCAGAAAAAAAAAAAAAAAAAAAAAAAAAAAACCGAAAAACCACCATAAAAATACCTTACGAACTCGAGTAGCAGCAAAACGCAGAAGATTACTGATAGAAATTCCACAGACGAAATTTCACAGCCAAACTCGCGAAATCACAAGAGGTTAGAGAGATAAAACGAAGATAGAGAGAGAGAACCGTCATATATATGACGGTAAAATTTTTAAAAACAAACTTAAAAAAATTTAAAAAAAAACGAAGGTAAAATTAGTGGGTAAAAAATACAGGTGGGGCCCACAAGGTGTACAATAACACTATGGTGCATCTTATGCACCCAAGTTTTTGCCTTGGCTAATGTATACGTCTTTTTATGTCATTACAAGTATTGGTTTTGTATTTCGATCTCATATTGGGTAAAAATGCACTCAATTTATAACGTCATAGCTAAATAGAAAAATATACATAATAAAATAGCAACTTTTACAACATATTCTGGGCTTGCTTGGACAAAGTAGTATGTTTCCTTGTGAGTATTACATTATCATGTTAGCTGTCACAGTGGCTGTTCTTCATGAGTTTATTTTAGTCATAGAAATGACTTATGGTCCAGAATTTCAAGTATCTACTTGTTTTGGTCTCCGTAGCATTGTCTGTCATTCTCAAACTTGTATATTTCATTATTCAATAAATTTATCGAAATGATTAATATCTGCATAAAAACGACCTAATATAATAATGAGATCAAAATAGAGAAACAAAAGTATGTCACCTTTAAGAGTAAGTGGTAATGGGCTGCATTGGCTTATCAGAGCCATTGAAATTGCTTTTTTTATAGTTTAACTTTTTAATTAATAAGTTTCAGACTACAGTGTCAACTCTCCCTAAGAGTAATATCATCAAAATAACACTATTCCTAGTACGACACCTTGGACTTTGTAGTCTACGTCCAAATCATACCCACACAACGCAACTATTAGATTGGACTTACTTGAGTATAATAAACATACAACCATATATCATTTATTGAAAAATACTACCTCCGTCCCAACTTAACCTGCCTACTTGCCATTTTGGTTTGTCCCACCTTAACCTGTCAACCCCATAAATGGCAAATTTCTCTCACAATCTCCACCCTCAAAATCTCCACCTTTAAAAAAATCAAAGATTCCACAAATTCTGTTTTTTCTTAAGCTCCATGCCCGATCAACCTATGCAGGTTAAGCCGGGACGGAGGAAGTAATAGTTCATCATATGCTTACATATTAATATTAGAAACGATGATAAAGAAGAAAAGAAAGTATCTATTGGTATACTTTCCAATCTCTAAATTACATTAACAGTTTTTTGCTCCATTCTCAGACTACTTATATGACCTAAAGAAACATTACTTCAAAAAGCATTTTATGTGAAATTACACCGTCCGCACAAGAAACATCAAGCAGAGTCGAATTCACATGACAACAGCATCAAAATAATCTCTAAGATCCAAAGTCTAAACAAATCAATATCATATATCCCTTCAAAGAAAACACGCGAATAAATCCAACATGTAAAAGTAAAAACAATAACATACTTTTACATGTCCTGTTCTCAAGAGTCATTTCGTATAACCATTTACAGAAGCTAGCCGACACTGATTAGAAACATCAAATGATGCCCTAATTTTCTACCAGAATACGTCTCTAATCTACAATTGTATGGCAGTATACTTCCAGAAGATACAAAAGTTCAGGATTTGTGCTGAGCGATCCTACCTCCTCCAACTTGATGACCCAATTAACCATATACCACTGTGAAATCAATTATATCTTGCATAATAAGCAAGGAAATCGTCAACTATAGGAAAGAAGTTTGTTAATGTCAATGATAATCCCCTCTCCTGGAATCGCTGAAGAGCTCATCTGTACAACATGAACAAAAGAATGTAGTAAATATATGGGTGGATGGACCTCCAACTAGTGTAACAGCCAAACCAAATCATGCTTCTCTATACAAGTCCCCAGTTATTCACTATTATCAAATAGGACCACAATGTAATACATGCTGATGAAATACACCATGGAGAAAATATGTCTTAAAACAGTTAAATTATCAATGTGCATTTAGTAACACAACAAATGTCACCCAGAAAAAAGGTCCAGCAAAACGACCATATTGCAATATACTTGAAAAGGAAAAGAAGCAATTTCAGTGGCCAATCACCAAAAGAAGCTTGCTGAAAAGGTAGGTAAATCAATGGTGCTATTCACACAACTTATTAATAATTCTAGAACTATATCAAGAATAATAATTGACCCAGGCAGTGAACTTACCATGCTCATCTTCATCACCATTTTGAGTTGTAAAAAATGGGGTGAGGTAGTGCTTATCAAATTCAGTAAAAGAAGCCGTGCTGCAAGAAAGAATCAAGAAAGTCACATTAACAGACAATTGAATAACAAAAGATATAGAATTGAAAATGGCATCACTTTCCACTACCTATTGCGCAACTCTTTAAGTTTCATTTTAAACCGGTTTCCAGACGATGATTCCCCCTCATAAATAGGTGCTCTGTAGCCACTGTTTTCATCAAAGCTCTGAAATCGCAATGAAAAAGATGTAAAATCCCAGAGGCTCATAGAATGTAACGCAAGGGATTCTGAGCTTTAGTTGAAATTTTCCAGCAAATGAAGCTATTTAGATTTAAAATAAAATAATTATAACTTGACAGTCACTTATGACAGGGAACAATAGTGTGACAACTCATCCCAGGGATCAATATATCTACAGGCTCTGCTTTCCTAGAGTGCCGCATTTTTCGGTTATGCCAAATTGGAAGAGAAAAGAGCAAGCAGAGGACAAACTGCAAATGACGTTTCAAAACTAAAGATTTGAGGCAAAAAATTCAGATCCTCAGAACTCAAACTCGCATCTGGATCATCACTATGCAAAAAGTTAAAATAATTACACCAACATATACTGCTAACAACAATTCCTTGAATCTAACTTTTCTGCTAAAAAAAATATTAGCTGAAAGCTCATGGTATAGTAGCAACAAATTAGAAACATCAACTACCAACAGTTCTTCATAAAAAATGTGCAGGAGATGACCAATTTTGAGTTTTGACTTACTTCACCCAATGGGACTTCATGAACATCACCTACAACTTGTAAAGATTCCAGCATGGTTCCCGTTGATCCTCCTATCAGTAAGACCTTTAAAATGCAAATGATTATAGAAAAGTTAAAATTTAAAAGTATATCACCCAAATTACAAGAAAAAAAACATACACACCCACATGAAGAAGAAAACAAATCACTCAAATTACACAAAGGAAAAATAAACGTAACAGTCAAATTACACAAAGGAAAAAGAAACACTTGAAAAAAGAAAAAGGAGAAGGTTCACAAAGTAACTTTTATATCAAGTGCATCCGATATTATGAATGAGAAAGGCTACAATAAAAAAATGTATGAAAACGTGCTGTTTTACGTTTCGTTTTTTCCTTTTAGACTAAATGTATGATAATGTGTTAAGGTAATATCTCCACTAAATAAGGAAGACAGAAATCCCACTGTACACTAAAGTCAATGAAAAAGAATGCATAAAATTTCACATTTTTAAGACTTCATTTATAACTAGGGTAATTGTTAAGTACTAACTCAAGATATTCTATTAACAACGATTCAGAGCACATGGACAGCACTAAGATACTCTCAACTTAATCAACAAATAATTAGCACTGCACGTGTGGCCCAATATTCTAGCAGGATTGCACCATGATTTTAGTTTAATTTTAGATGAATTGGATGCTTACTGTCAGCACAACTATTGCAGTTGTCGCGGTGAATATTGTTTGACCGTGTCCTTCTGGAAGATCATGAACAGATTGCAAAGCAAGTGCAAAAGCCATGGCCCCTCGGAGACCTGAGATGGATATCTTATGTCAGTGTGAGATGTCTAAGAGTGCGTGCATGCAAGAAATTGTTAAGGGCAAAAGGTTGAATGGTGAGAAACAAGCAGAGCTGCTCAAACAACTTAAAAATTTCTTATCTACTTACCGCTATACCAAAGTGCTTTCTGATGCTTCATTGGTATTTTTCTATGGGCAGGTCTAGCCAAGTTGACCAAGTAAGCACACGAGAATACATTTGCAGCTCTACAGAGAACAAGCAGAAGAAAGTTTAATGACAGTCCTCAATAATTTAAAATATCACCAGAACACCATCTGGCAAAAATACAACACGGAAGATCATTGATGTGGGGAACAGGGGAGTTACCTTGCAATTCCGATGAATAACTGGTTTGAGATCAAGCAAGTTAAGGAAAAGGTGCCAGTTAATCTCCTCAAATTAAATTATAAGTCACTTATTCAAATTTCAGACAACTCAAGGATACAATTGAAAAGAAGATAAATCCAATGTGAGACCAGCTGTGCTGTTCCATGGCAATGTCAAAACCCATGTAAATAAATCTGCAAAATAGACAAACTTAGGGAATTTGTCTGAAGATACAATTGAAACATCATAGAAAGTAAAAGGCTGAATGATTGCTCACACGAAAGTCTCGGCCAATGATGATAAGAGATGGAAAAATGCAGATACAAACTTCTGAGAATTTTCTGACAAGTTTGAGAAACTGTAGTGCTTCATAACCTAACACATAAATAACCAAAATGTTTTCTTGGCAATCTAATATCAAATCATATATATATATGTAAAAACTCAATTAGCTTCACTTACTATTCCAGTGAACAATATAGATACAATACCCGATAGACCAAGCCCTTCAGCTAGCATATATCTAGATAAATTGAAATTGATGTCAAAAAAAGGTCTGTGATGAAACCCACAGAATTAATGATAGGATGCAAAAAACAAAAGGGAAGATCTCAAGAGTATCTCACGAGAAATATGGGAAAAGAACAAATAGACAGCACTCCAAGTTCTGAAGACTGTACCAATTAAAAAAAAAAAAGAAGAAGAAGAGAAGTGATGAGCAATTCTAACACAGAAAACGTTAATCCAGAATGCTAAAACATTTAAAATATATGCTTACTTGTCAATATCCAGACCAGCATACTTGAAAAGGTACTGGAAGTTAAGGCTTCAAAGAGCATGTTAGGAGCTTGATTATTGAAAGAAAGTGTTGGCAAGAATGATAAATAAAAGTAAAAAAGGATATTAAAGCGGAAACGAATCCGGCTCCAACCCCTGCAGATATACAAATTAATGATATTATTAACTTCCAAAAATGTGTTGTCAAAGACTAAATAAGTGTGTAAGTTTCCTATGGGAAGGGACACTATACTAAACTAAAAAATTCATGCAAGAAGCAAGAGATATTTTTTAAGTTGTTGCATGTCAGTTCTTTGATGTAAATTTTCAAAACTACAACACTGTTTGAGTCACTTAGGGCAAGGCAAGTATTCAACAAATAAAGTATCAAACTATAGGGACATCTTAACAATCACAAAAAGCTGCAGTCCAGATATTCTACTAATGTCTTTTGGGATCCACTGATAATATTATTTAACACTACAGGGGCAACCAAAGAGAAAAAGCTATGTAACTAGTCCTTAACAACAATGATAGTTTCAAATTGCTTAAGCAAATCATGCAAAGCTTTTTTCAGCTGAAAACTAGCTTCCAAGGAAGTATGACCTGTTAGTCCCTAAGCTAAAGCCTGTAAATAGAAGTTATGAATGCAAGGTTCAAAATCTAGATCAAGGGCATGCAACAAAATGATGAGAAATAATGTATCCTGGAGATCTATCCGTCACAACCCTGACCTACCTATGAACCACGTCTTCATCTCACATTAGGTTTTCACATTACAAGCATTATAGCACCCCGAAGGGGGGATTAACTTCAATTCTTATATTTATTTACTTACTATTATTGTTTTTTTTTTTGGTTGGGGGGATTCTATTTTAGACGCTATCATGATCCCTAGTGACAGAAATATGTAAGACACATGATGACAAAGGATTAACTATAAGATGATGCTATCTGGAATATTTCATCAACAATCTTGAACGGCTCCTGTCCTTAGAAACAAATAGAATCTCCATCATAACGATGAACAAGGATATAAGACTTTTGAATTACTACAGCATACTAGCAACAAACCTGCTGACATCGAGCCAACGAACGTCTCAAGAAATCTGAGCACGATCATGAAGAAATTTTCACCTTTTGACATATGACTCCTCACCAATGACATAGTTCTGCAAAAGTATAAAACAGGTTGTTAAGACTGATTGACAACAAAATACTCATTCTGGATTGCTATAATTTGACTGACCTGTACAGAGAAATTGCCATCTTCAAATAGAGGAGGACCCAAGTGAACAAACAAAACAGTAAATTAGTAAAGCACTAAATGAAGATTATCCAGATTCGCCAAAATGGTTTCTCCAGCTTAGATGAATAAACAGATAAAACCAGCAGAGCTTACGGCATCATTTAGCACAGATTCGCCAAAGACCAAAGCATAAAGATTCACATCTGTGCCAAGCTCCTACAAATGTCATTCAAAGGAATTTAACTTACAATTAGTTATGTTGTGTAGTATTTGACTCAAACATGAAGGAAACCGTAATAAAACTTGCTCTCCCACACAAGATGACATGTAAAAGAAAATGAAGAGCTGATGTCACCATTTTAATTTTGATACCTATAGGTATAATCAACCAATTCCAATATTAACAAAGAACAAGAACAGTATGCCATGTATTTCATTTCATATGGGAGCCTGAAGGAGAACACAACTCCATCTTTGAAGTAAACAGAAAAGGTTTACAACACATATAACAATAGTTAAAGCTTTGTCTCCGCAGACAGGAATATGCATGTTATTTGTATCAGAATGCACTATTATCCATCACTTAAAATTAAAAATCGTTGACCATTTTATGAACCATGCAGGTTACATACTAAACTAGTCTGCAGTATATACCTAAAAGTTAGTTTCGTCATTGCACAGAAACATTTTCGACAATTCCACAAGTGATCCGAGACTTTGAACTAGAAAAGAAGCATGGAGGAAACTGAGTATCGAAGTTTGTCACCTGAAAAATAGACAACACAGTGACAGGATCGGTAGCTGAAATGAGAGCACCAAACATCAGGCATTCAACAAAAGGAAGTCTGTAGATGAGAAATGTTACTCCAGCCAGATATCTGCATCAGAATTCAGAACATAAGGGATAATAAAGTGTACACAACAGTGACGACAAAAATATTGATCCAAATACTAGCATCCAACAAAAAAAAAACAAAGTTTTTACTAGAAATACACTCACACCAAAATGCCTGTGACAATTGAAGCAACAAAAGTCCCAAAAATTGCAAATGTGACGATCGCACCAAAGTTAGAAAAAAATGGTTTCTGCAAAATCAAATTCAAAATGAAGGTCATCTTATAATAGCTATAAAAATGAGAGATGAAATTCATTTCAGCTCGTAGTAAGTTTTATTTGGATCTGGGGAAAACTGATGGCTAGGCAGGAGATAGAAAGCAGGTTCTTATTCTTAGTCTTAAGTTATTGACATATTGCTGAAAGGAGTTGCGCATCTTCTCTGTTCACCCCTGGACTCCAGACTTTCCACTCTCTCCCTTCTCCCCCCTATCAAGTTCACTAAACCCATCAGGTCCAGCCGATCTCTAATCCTACAAACTTGTTGAATTAAATAAATTAGATTTGTGGACCAATCTACATCGCACCAGTCTTGCGCAATTTACCAGACAGATCAAATTTTCCATATCAACTTCATATAGTCTAGAAGATGACAAAGTAATTGCCTTATCTGCAAGAAAAAATAATACCAAGGAAAAAGTATATACATGAAGAAAGACACATTAATGTAATAGCAAAATTCATCCTTTATGATGGGTGGATATTGCTTCTGCCACTTTTTTCTCTATTCCAACTCTGACAGACATCATAAGGAAACCTTGTAGGAAAAATTAAATAAAATCAACTTACAGGTTGCAGGCTGAATCCAGACTGAGTAAGCACAAATACCAAGTTAAGGAAACACTTCGCCAGAAACAAAATAAAAGCAGAGAGGGATTAACTAAGTAATAAGACAGATTCAGACTAAAGTCCACCCATAAGGATATAATATAATCGGGGGCAGAAGGAACAAGAAGAAGAACTCCTCGTGGAAGTTGAACCATGACCTACCAAATAAAAATTTCCATTAAGACAAACAGGATAACAAAAAAATGGAAGAATAATAGGGTTTAAAGAAGAATAATAGCACTGAATGTAAGGCTTAGACCTGATGCTATTCTCCGTATTGGAAACATTAGCCAGCCCACCCACAATTAAACCTGTATCCCACATTCACATTCACATTATCGCACGCATACTTAACAAACGTAATCAGATTAATGAAAACTTCAGTGGCGCAGAATCCAGGGGAAAAAAGGAGAAGTATATTACCGATCAAAAGGGAAGCACTAGCTTCAGGAAGGTAATAGAAGCGATGACGACGAAGAACGTGGCCGAGAACAAACGACAGAACAAGCATCATAATCTGAAGAAGAATACCGACACCAGCGGCCTGTTGCTCTTGCGCCGGACTTCCCCTCGGATCATCGGCCGGAGATATCCGCAACTCTTCCATGCCGATTCCTCGGGATTTCTCTTCTACTTCACAAATTTAGTCGACCAAATATAATTAGGTTATGAATCGAATGGAGAATCACGAAATAGTTTCTTCACTGTTGAGTTGTAAATATTTTGGGGCTCTCCGTTGGACTTTTGACCCTTGAGAATCTGACTAATGTTAAAGAATAGGAGTTTGATTATTTTTCACTTCTCTGTCCTGCACTGTCACGCCTTCTCTTTTGCCTTTTGCTTCTTCTGGATTTAAAATATCATTACTTATTCGCACTAGACGTCTGGTCACCATGTTTTAACAAACCCTCCATCGAATCCCTGTATTATGTTTTCTTCTTCAAATCTGTGATGTCATCGTATACACGTATCGTGTGTAAATTAAAATATAATAAAAGATGTTGTAGGAGATCCAAAATCCTCCAAATGTCCCTACTTTATTTTGAGTTAAGATACACAAAATAAATTTAAATTATTTCTAAAAAAATCATTTGTTTATTTGAAGAGAATAGCCCATTTTTTTTTAAGGCTTGGCAATTGGCATTCATTCCAGGTTTTTCTTTTATATTAATGTTGACTCGAATATAAAAAGCATTTATCGAATTTGTGAGAGTCAGAAGTCACAAAAGAAAAGAAAGAAGACAGAGTAGAGAGAGTTTTCTTCTTTCTTTTAGAACTAAATAGAGGGTTTAAAGTTGAAAACGTGAAGAAGAAAATAACACATGAGGTGAATTATTTTGTATATTGGAGAAATGGAAAGAGGTGTTATGGACAAAAATCATTGTTTGGGTATTCCTAACATTATTAATCTTAAAATATATTGGTTTTCCAAACATACCATTCAATCTACCACTTCAATCCTTTTGAATAGGCCCCTGGTCCTCCCCACTTCTTTTAGTACCATGCTCGCATACTTTCATTATTTTTCAGTCATCTCCATACTTAAATAAATCGAAGTCTGCAGGTTTAGAAACATAATAAACGAAATTATCCAATTGATAAATGAATTGCTATAATTAAAACCTAAAATATAATATGTTATATGGTTAATTACATAAATCAGCATGTATTATACGTATTTTGACACTTTGAAACCTAAACTTTTTTTTCTTGTCTATTTCCACGTAATTCACAAATTGCAACCTCTGGCGACAATATCTAGCGAGAAAACTAAAAAAAAAAAATTAAAAATTATAAGTTATTTTAAATTCTGTTTTTTTTTCTAAAACTTCAAAATTTATTTAAAATATCTAAAAATGTTGAAACTAAATTTAAAGTTTTCAATTTTAGTATAGAAAATTATAAAACAATTAAAATTATTTCAAAGTCAAAAAATAATTCTTTTTAAAAAAATGTAATCTGAACAAATTTACTTGAACAAGTCCAGAAAAATTATTTAAAATTATTTACAAGCTAAAGGATATGAGCGCAGAAAAATCATAAATCCCACCAACAAAAAACATTCTCCATTGCCATGCCTTCATCATCACCACCAGTTCATGCAACAAATAAGTGACACCTCACCAAATATATAGAACTAAGTTATGGTCCGAATTCCTTTCTTACCCTATAATGATTAATAAAAGCAAATTGAACTTGTCGCGACAGTCGCTCCAAATCAATAGGATTAGAACGACCTTCTCAAACCGCAAGCATACAATTTTTGACAGAGATAGTATAAAGAATGTTGAATCCACACTGTTGGTCCCAAGTGGTAGAGGTTTAGAGGGGGTGAATAAACCCCTAACTCGATTTTCTCATTTTCAAATACTTTGAGCACAAGATTGTTGTTTACTGCAAGAAACAAGTTCGTGTAGCAAAGCTAGTACAGTAAGCTTACTTAGGCAGTAGGCACAAAGTAGACTGGCTGGAAGTAGCTTACAGTAAGCAAAGTTAAAGGGAGTTTTACGTGTAGCAGAATATGCTTAAACGTTTTCTTACTAATCTATGCAGTATATAAGTAGTATGCCAACAACAATAGTAAATTCAATATAAAAGTAGACACAATATTATAGTGGTTCGAAGGTGGAGGTAGTCCTTCTATGTCTACTCTTCTCTCACGCAATGGAAAAATTCACTAAGTAGTTTACATACAGTCCAACTTAGCTACTCTGAAGTCTGAGTCCAACTTAGCTCCTTATAATAGTTTTTGCCTATCCTCGGAAGGATACTCCTCTATTGTACACACGTTCCTTGGAATACAAGCCAGCTTTGAATCCCTGATTCAAACGAAAACTCTCCGTTTCGAAAATCTTTCGTGAGATTGGTTCAATGAAAGTTATTCTTTAATTGCTGGTAGCTGCCTCTAAACTTGAATACAGTTAAGATATGGGCAAGTTTCCTGGTTTGAGAAGGATTAGAACCGAAGTAAAGCTTGAGAGCTTGCTTGATTTGAGAGTTATTTCAGTTTTTTTATTTCCACTAGGTTGCTTGCTGCTTGCTATCTTGCTCTTGTATACTTTGCATAAACAGTGGTATGAATATCAGAGTGTATGCTTTAGAGCTTTAGATAAGAATGTTGAGTACTTGATGCTAAGTAATTTTGAATGCTTAAGTTTAGGCAGCCTCTCCGTCATCCTCTATCTCCTTGTCTATATAGCAATTGGGATTTCTTCTCATTGGAGAGAGACAAATACTCCCGTTGATATTTAATGTTCTTTGTACGACAAAGAGTTGTTTGTCCTTTCTCGAAGAAAGTAGGTCAAAGTGGTTGTAGTTTGGTGTTAGCGTTCACTGTTGCTTTTACTTTTTGTCAGGTGACATGTCCCCAAGCTATTGGATAGTTCCTACAAGGTTTTAAACTTGTCTCCCCTGGCTATATATTTGAATTCGAACATCCTGACTTTTCACCTTGACTTTGACACTGTTGGCATGACTCCTGCTTGCTTGCTGGTTGTCCCATCCTTGCTGCAAGCAATATTGTATGTTGGATGGGCATATGCAACCTTACTACGTGCTCACTGCAGTCTCTTTCCTGACTGCAATAGCGAACTTGTTGCTTTAAGTAACCTTGATTATCTTGTTGCTTGTTTGCTGCAACTTCTGCCTAAGTAGAACATAATTTTCGGGGCACTAGTTCCTACTTTAAATCCACACCCCAAGTGAATATTTCCAGCGATGCCTTAGGACATCCATCGAGATCGACATATGTGATTCGGGTTCTCCCCGTCGTCCCCATGGTTCCTCGGAGAGAACCAATATACCCTAGGTTTGCAACACCTACGATATAAGCATACAATCCCATAATGACAATTATAAACCTCAAACAAACTCACATTAACACATATTATATTAAAATTCACAATCCTAGGGTTGGCTTCTCCCTAACCCTGGTGAATAAATAAATTACTCACAAAGCATAAACAAGAATCAACAACATCAATCAAGAAATCAAGAAAAAATAAAAAATTAAAGAGAAGGGAGAAGAAATGCATAATAGGTTGAGGAATCCTTACAAAACTCCGACAATCTTGACGGGTGTCACAAGCCTGTAAATAATCTTTGAGTTCTCCTCCAAAGATGATTTTCTCCTTGAAGAGGAGGAAGAAACCCGTAGTTTTTTCTTAAGAAATCTGAAAGTTTAGAGAAAAAGAGAAAGAAGAGTAGCGGAGAAGATTCTAGTAAACGAAAATGAGGCAAACATTACAAATGAGGAGGGGGGGGAGGGGTATTATAATGCCCCAACCCTACAAATTGCAAAAGACCTAAAAATCTATAGAAATATCCCATTAGTAAGGGTAAAAATACAAAAGGGAGTGTTTGACCCTTTAAGATGTTGAGCCGAACCACTTCAATTGCACATGATTCATCCTTCTCCGCAATTCTGGGAATTTTCCATTTGGAATCAGCCTTCGCCTTCAACTAAAAAGTTGCAGATCTTCATTTCGGCTATGTGTGGTATTTTAAATTTCGGCTACGTCTGGTATTTTGAATCCTTGAATTTGCATCCATATGAGAAAGTTATGGCCAAAATATGGAGGAGATGCACCGAATAGAAAATCGGCCAGCTGCCGGACCGGCTGTCGGCCGACATGGGCTGGTGCCGGAGGAGTCTGGCAGCTACTGTATTGGCTATCGGCCGGCTGCTATCGGCTCCGGCGGTGCTGTTCTTCACCCGTTGCACGCTCGTCAGATGTGCAACATGTTCCCATGGCACTCCGTTTTCTTCCATCGCCATTTTCTTTCGTTGTCATTTTGGACTTTTTCCTCTCGTCTTCTCAACCCGACCTATTTCACGACTTTTGTTTGTGACTCGAGGATCTTCAAGTTAGGATTAGGTGGAGTCCAATTCATGCTCATTTGGGCCTCATTTTTCGGGCTGGGATGGGAAAGTGCGTGTACTTGATCTCCTCTTTCGTTCTGCACCATTTTGAGGCATTTCCACCCATTTTCTCGGTTCAACTCCTTCGCGACTTTTGTTCGTGACTTGATAAAATTCACATCGAACCTATCTAGGCCTAGGACGTGCCTGTTTGGGCCTTAGTATGTGGGTTGGGACGAGGAAATGGGTGCAATCAACCTTCTTGATCTCTCGAATTTTCCTAACCTTCAAAATATAATTCAAAAACACCCGAAAGTGCATTAAATCATGCCAAAAAGGAAAAATAACCTGAGAATGCAATGAAACACGAAATCGAATGTAAACATGATAAACATTCACAATTCAAACAAAATATGAACGTTAAATGTATGAGAAAAGCGAATATTTTCACATTCATCACTAATCCGACATAAGGTTTCAATCTTTAACCCTAAGGTTCATGTTCTAATGTTCATTATGTACAAGTAATGTCAATCAATTCTCTCAACAGATCAAAAGCAAAGGGAAGATCACGAAATTTGCAAATTTATTTGATTTAGTACACGAATCGATCATTTTCTATGACATAAACGAGAAGAGAACTGAAATTTAAAGCATGAATAAAAAAATTAAGAGGAGCGTATACCTGTGATTAATAGAACGGAAAAAAGAGAGAAAAACAATAAGATAAGCCAGGAAGATGTGAGATTAGTGATTTGCTTTAACATTTTGCTTCTTCTTTGTTAGGCGGAGTTTATTCACAAAACTCGCGAGATTCGTGATTTTATTTTGTTGCCCCAATGGGTGAGGCTCCGGATGAATTCTCCACAGCGAACCGACGGGTTCAGAGGCAGAGGGGCGCATCGTAGCAGCAGAGCGTGTCCGAGAATTCCGAGTGGTGAAACCGTTGAAGGCATTTGAGGATTTGGAAGAGCTTCTAGCTTGTTATATGTCGTTGAATACATATGAATATCATGCTTTCATTTTAGGATATGAATATCATGATTTTTTCATTTGTGTGTTCAACCAAATTTGTTCCGATTACATTATTTTTAAAACTTATATTTTTACTTTTAAATATTTTTTATATTTTTAATTAAAATTGAGACTTATAAAAAATAATTTTGACATTTTCAGATATATTAAATAATTGTTCAGAGTTTTAGAAATATTTTTAAGAATTTTCAAATAATTTTATAATTTTTAAATATTTTTTAATTTTTCTCGTCGGAAATTATTGGCGGAGGTTGCAATTTGTGAAAAACATGGTGTACCGGTTGCAACTAGCACCCATCCACCATTATTGTCCAATTTATTCTTAGAAAATCAAAGAAGACAGAAATTCTTAAGAACTGCAAACTAGAATCAATATTTTGACGATTAAAGAAAAAGAGAGTGAAATTCAATTTCAACAAGAACACTCAAACTAACTTACTGGAAATTTGTTGCCTTCACTGATGGACTCGCTTTCAAACTCATAAATTTGCGACTGAGACTCAATGGCGAACCGCTCCAATCTCATAAAACCGCAACCCCAAAGCTCACCAAAACACGCCTGAAGAACGGTAACCAAGTCGAGATTAAATCGGGCTCATAAGCTCGACTGTAAATCACGAAATCTCAAATAAAACTGAAGAAAAATCAAAGATCAAAATTGCCTGAAGAAAACTGGAAGAAACTGCGCGAAAAAATGGAAGAAACCTAATTTTTATCTAAGAGTAAAAAAATTTGAAAATATAAGTAAAAAGTATTTTTTTGGATGAGGGTTAAAAAAACCGGTTTGAATAAAAAAAACCCGGTCTGAACCAATTGGGGGTACAATACCACTATGGTGCATCACATGCATCCAAGTTTTTGCCAATCTAGAATGGGGGGAGGGGGCGAAAATATGGGGAAGGGAGTGAGATGGGAGTAACTTTGTCGGCAAAAGCAAAATTACTATTTCTTTTGTTTCTAAAATCCTATGTATGTTGTACCTATTCTTCTTCTATTTAATTTTATGTTCACTTAATGTGTCCTTTAATTTGTGTAGTATCAATTATGCGTATACAAAATTATGGTCAAGTATATTCACACCTAGAAAGGGAAAACAAATAAATAAAGAAAAAAAAAAAAAAACTAAAAAATATATTTAGTACGATTTTGTCAAATAAATCCCTAATGATCTTTTTTATATTTAATGCTAATTTGAATTTTGTTTCATTTTTTATTAATTATTTTTCTTATTAATTTTTTTTAATCATATAAAAATATAAAAATTGAATTATTTAATAAATATTTTTATAATTTCAGTTTATTTCAACATTTTATTTTTTTCAAAATAATTATCTAATTTTTTGAAATAAAAAATATTTTATTTTTATTTCTAATGTAATTTTCCTATATAATAAATTAAATTAATCATCTATTATTGATCTATAGTTTGACACCATATTGTATAAATAAATAAATAAATAAAATTAAAGACATAATTTTTTTGTTGGTTGGTTATGTGGGTTGATTAGTAGTATGTTGTGCTACAAATAAAAATTAATAAAATTAGAATGTAGTGTTATTGATACCCATTAAAAACTTTTGAAAATATCTTGAACATTATATTTGAAAAAATAAAAAAAATATAGATACTTTTGATAAATATAAACGTTTATCATAAAATTATAAATATACATATATACATATATACACTCATCCTTTGTACAAGATGGTCAACATTACCACCTCCATACAAGGAGGCTAGAGATATTCATACATTCAGAAAAACAAAAATGAATATTCTATAACTCACTCAAATTATATATTTTTATTTTTTAATACTTTTCATTGACTATTCTTTCATTAACATATACATTTTCATCTCTTATTATATATTGATCGTAATATTTTATTAAATTAAAATTATATAAATATATTTATTTTTATTATTTATTCATTTACATTTACAAACCGTTCATCGCACGTGAATACTACTAGTATATTCATTATAAGGAATATGTTCCATCATATTTGCAATCAATTCATAAAGGCAAAAACTTATATGAGACCGTCACACGGTGTGACGGGAAAAAAATATAACTTTTTTTGTGGTAAAAGTATCACGTTTTTCTGTAAAAGTAACACTTTTTTTTACCAAAAAAAAAAAGGATAACTTTTTGTATCAAAAGTATCACCTTTATCCATAAAAGTATCAATGTAGTAAAAGTATCACTTTTATCTGTAATATATAAAAATAAATATGACCTAGAAGTAACTCATGTATTTATATAAAGTCTATGCAAAAAAAGAAATTAGGTAATGTATCAAGTAACTCATATGTATATATGATTCATATAATGCATAAATTGACAAATGTTTAATCTCACAAAAAACATAACTATGTCTAATTCGTGTCAGATATGTCAAAGAGATATAGGTAAAATTGTAAACTTACCATAATTTCAATTTATTTTTGGCATGTAAGTAGACAAAAACTCAAAATGTCTGTGTTTTATAGTATCTGATATAAATATATTGATAAGTATAATCAAAATAAAATTTGAAATAAAATTTGATGTAATTAAGAGGTACAATAAAGCATGTAGTAGGTAACAGTACCCTATTTAATTGTGTATCATAAATATTATCCAACTAAGTATATATATCACATACACTGTCGTGCAAATATGTAAATGTCACATGTAAGCATATAATCGCATATAATCATTTATATGACACTTGTCATTCCACATGTAAACACATACATAGAGAATGTTTAGCAAATAAAATTTTGACATGATAAACATATATATTTTGATTTTTCCATTCAGCGGAGTGTGAAATTGAATTGACCACATATTAACAGTGAAGTTTACCAAACTAAAAATAGAAGACAGAGTCGTTCCAACATTTTGAAAACAATTTAAGGGTGTGTTTAGGGATAATTACCACACAATTGATGTGGTTTGTATATTCCAATATATATAATTACCACACAATTGATGAAGGTAGACATCGCAATTCTCGAAGAAGATTAACATAACCACATGACCTCAGAAGCTACATTCGCTAAAGCACGGTACTCAGATTCGCAGCTAGAGCGAGAGACAGTAGGTTGCTTCTTGGCACTCCAAGAAACGAGATTTCCACCAAGAAAAATAGCATAGCCATAAGTAGAACGCCAAGTCTCGATGTAGCAAGCCCAATCTGCATCGGAGTAGGCGACTATGGCAGGGTCGGACGGATGAGAGAAGGATAGTCCAAAATGTAAGGTGCCTTTGACGTACCGAAGAATACGTTTGACGGCGGAGAAATGCTCGGTAGTGGGATTTTGAAAGTACTGACTCATCACATTGACGGAGTAAGATAAATCTGGTTGAGTAATGGTGAGGTATTGCAGAGCACCGACAATAGAACGATACATATTAGGGTCCTGCAGCGGCATGCCCGAACTAGTGAGAGAAATCCCGATGGGTAATGGTGTAGCAACCGGCTTAGGATCGAGAAGGTTCGCTCGTTCTAGGAAGTCATGAGCGTACTTATCTTGGCCAACAAATAAACCATCAATGGTATGTGATATCTCCAAACCAAGAAAATAAGAAAGGTGACCAAGGTCTAAACTGCCGAAGTAAGCTAGGGTCGGATCCTGTAAGGATAATATCGTCAACATAAAGATGAAGAAAATGATAGAGGTACCGTGATGAAAGAAGAACAGAGAGGAATCCGATTGGCTTGCACGAAACCCAAGACCGTGAATATAAGAACTAAATCGTTGAAACCAAGTGAGCGGGGCTTGACGGAGACCATACAGTGCCTTTTTGAGCCGACAGACGTGTGTTGGATACCGAGGATCCACAAAACCAGGAGGCTGAGACATATAGACAGGCTTCGTAAGAACACCGTTAAGGAAGGCGTTTTTAACATCAAGTTGATGCAGAGGCCATTGAAACTGGATAGACAATGCCAGAATAACACGAACTGTGGATGATTTGACGGCCGGACTGAAAGTTTGATGGAAGTCAGAACCGGGAACTTGACTGAAACCTTGAGCCACAAGACGTGCCTTGTAACGGTCGATAGTTCCATTAGAACGATATTTAGTTCGAAAAACCTATTTAGAACCAACGACATTAGCGCCAGAGGGAAGAGGAACAAGCTCCCATGTTTTGTTAGACCGTAACGCATCAATATCCTCGTGCATGGCAGAGACCCAATTAGGTGACTTAGCTGCAGACTTAAAACCACGGGGCTCGGACGAAGTTGTTAGAGCATGAAGTAAAGGAGAACATGCAATATTAACAGGGTAACGAGGCTTAAAAATACCCAATTTTGCACGAGTCACCATATGATGTGTCGAGACTGGTGCGGCTGAAACCGGTGCAGCAGGCGGTTCAGTGATGGAAACTGGTGCAGCTGGCGGGTCAGTGGGCTGATCCATAGGGGTCTGTTGGACGGGGAATTGAGTTGGGCCATCATGGGCGTCGTCATATTGAGCCGGTGGGAGAGAGACCGAAGCTGGTGGAGTAGAGGACTCCTGCAAAAGACATGGACCAGGAAGCCCATTAGGCGTGCAGCAGGATGGGCCTAGAGAAGCTGGGCCTGTGGAGTGGGATGCTGGGCCTGGAGAAACTGGGCCGGATGAGAGCTTGGGCTAGGGTTGTTGTAATAGATCGAGCGCATATTCCATAAAAGAAGTAAGGGGCAGAGAAGGACCAGGAGCTCCATGCAATTCTTCATGTGCAAATGGGAAAAAGCTCTCATCAAATTGTGCATGCCGTGTTATAAAAAACACGGGAGGTCTGAGGATCGAAGCAACGGAACCCTTTATGGAAACTACTGAAACCCAAAAATATGCACGGACGACTGCGGGGAGATAATTTATTAGTAGCATAATCACGCAAGTATGGAAATACACGGCATCTGAACGGGCGAAAATTACCATAATTAGGACAAACATCAAACAGCAGTTCAAAAGGCAATTTCTCATTCAAAACTATGGAGGGCAGACGGTTAATTATATAAACTACAGTTGCAAAAGCATCAAACCACAACGAAGCTGGAGCACGAGCATGAAATAACATAGACAATCCAGATTCGATAATGTGACAATGTTTGCATTCGGCCCGTCCATTTTGTTGAGGTGTATAGGGGCAGGAGAATCAGTGAAAAATGCCATGTCCCACCATCACTTTGAAACACTTTTAAGGTAGTAGAGAATTGATTGCTGACAAAGGTGTGAAACCATACAAAAGTATCATAAAAATTCGATTTAGCACGCAAATGATAAATCCACGTGAACCGAGAAAAATCATCGACGAAAGCAACATAATACCTATAACCCTCGACAGTAGTAATCGGCGCAGGGCCCCATAAATCACAGTGAACAAGATCAAGCACCTTAGTGGCACGTTTTTCATTTATATTAAACGACAACCATTTGCTTTTAGCCATTTGACATGAAGAACAAAGGCGAGGAGTAGGTAATAAAGAGGTAACGGATAATTTCCCTTGTTTATTTAAAAGACTAATAACGGAAAACGGGACATGCCCCAAACGAATGTGCCACAAGTCATAATGAGCCTTAGAAGTTGAACTAGAAATAGAAGCAGCTAAAGTAGAATGTCCACTCTCAAAGACATAGAGACCACGTTCACATCGGCCCTGTGCCAGCACTATCCTTGTTGCCCAATTCTGAATGGTAAAATTTTTGTCAGAGAAAACCACATCAACAGGATAATCAGTCGTCAGTTTGCTGATAGATAAAAGATTCTTAGATAAATGGGGAGCAACCAAAACATCCAATAAACGAACATCACGAGTGATAGAACAATGGCCAGTATGAGATGTTGATAAAGAAGCACCATTTCCAACAATAACAAAATGATTACCGGTGTAAGGTGTAGAAGAGTCTAAATTTGAATTTTGAGGCGCATGTGGGCCGAAGCGCCGGAATCAACGAACCAATCGGGAGTGGAGTCCGATACATTGTAGCTAGTATGAAAAGCATGAGCGAGATTGGCTTCGGAGTTATGTGATAGAGAGTTGAGAAACTGGGGACATTTATCGGCGTAATGTTCGCCACAGCAAATCTGACACCGAGGAGTGTATGGTTTGTGGCGATTGGAAGAGTTGCCATTAGATGTACGATTAGCCTTATAATTGCCATGTGTTTAGGGATAATTACCACACAATTGATGTGGTTTGTATATTCCAATATATATAATTCAAGTTTACAACAAATAGAGAGAAATTACAGGAATATTATACAACAAAATATATGAACGAAGTTGGATAGCTCAAATGGCAGAGCATCTACTACTTAAGCCTTTGGTCCTGGGTTTGAGTCACCGTGGGGGGAGGGGAGGGTTTTTTCTTTGTTCTTAGATTAGGAGAAAAAAAAAATTACAACAAAATATAAACAGAATATTGACTAAATCTTATCCTTTATTTACTTCTCTAATAAAGGGTATGCATTTTAACATAGCAGAAAACAAATTAACATTGAACCAAAGAGAACTAAATGGATTTTTGTGGCAGTTTCAAATTGTGAAAAAACTAATGCCACGGTTACAAATCTAACTACCAACAAAAATAAACTAAATTATGTAAATTTCAACTATTTTTCAAATTCTTATTAAGGCTACACATATCACTTATAATTAGGGAACACGTTTTAAATTCTTATTAAGGCTACACATATCACTTATAAAAATGCGTACAAATGCACCAAACAAACAAATATTTTTTTTAATAAGATGATATGATTACTCAAAAGTCTTGATGTACAAGATTCTCAATCCAAACGGGATATGTGGCCCAACCTAAATAGACGGATAAAAGAAAGATAGGAAAATACGCCAAACAATGCACAACACCATTACAATCTCCAAACATATGAGAAATTGTGTAAAAAAAGTACGCTCATACACGAGCCTCTAAATCTCATCCACAATAAGTACTCCATAATAATTCAAAGAATCCACTTGCTATGTGGTTGCATGCACAACAAGTGAGGAATTCATAAAGTCGCTCACCTTCATAGCCGAAAAATTCATAGGAAATCAGAGAAGACCAACAAGAAGACTTATCTGAAAATAGAAATCGGATGTCGCACAAGGCTTGAAAAAATGCACAAAGGCAAAGAAAAATCTCACAAAGGCAAGCCCGGGGAGAGGAAAAAAAAAGACAAAAAACAAAACAAAATCAAAATAACTAATTAATAACATGTTAGAAGTATTCTCACATCCTCTTATGATTGGACGATGAGGAAAGAAGGGGAAAAATATATAAACTTTTAGGAGATGGAGAGAATGAAGGAAAAAGGAGAAATAAAACAAATACTTCTACTACATACTATATAAATGCACAAGGTTTGGGAAAAATGGGTGAAAGGTGAGAGCCTATTTCATATGGTTTTTATGAAATATAATATTACACATGTCAATTATATTCAATGTTGACTATCCGTCATTTAACATGGAAGTTAGCCTTGAGCATGTCTTAAGGGGCATATTGATAAAAAAAAAATTGCATGTTCATTGTTAATATATAAATGTGTGTATATATATATATATAATGCAAAAAAGAAACTGCGCACATTGTGTGTATTTACTGTCTTGCAGATGATACTTGAGGTGTACCACTATAACTTCATCAAGTAGAGTCATATTGTTGATGGCAGAGAATTTTGCACTTTTGGTCCCACAGGACACGTTAAAATTGCAATTTGGTCCCAACTATTGTACTTTTGACCTCATTAGACTCAACTGTTGCACAACTGGTCCCAAACGAGTTATATGTAGCATAATACGTCCCAAATAATTGCAAAAGTGGCCCCAAAAGACTTAAAGTTAACGTTGCAGCCCACGTGCAAATCACGTGCCTATTTGCTGACGCAGTATTTCATTTTAAATTATTAAATATGACGCAAAAAATGTTATTTTTTTAAATCAAATCACATTAATGGCATTAGCAACGGCTAATGTTGCAGAATACGCCCAAATTCACCCCCAATTTTCGAAACCCTAATTTCTTCCCTTAATTCTTGCCAATTTCACGATTTCTGCTTGATTCTTGCACGCATTTTCGTCGAGGCAGGTTGACCTTCGATCATATCTGCAATGGTGATGCGATGGAAATGAATGGTGAACTATCGCGCACCTGATTATGAAGAACTTAAGTGAAAATACAATCTCACCCTTCTTGCATTTTGTCGTTGGTTTATGATTTATATGTATTTGGATGCCTATTCAAAGGTAGCTTTTAATAACATGAAAAGCACCAACAAGATTCTGATTCAGAAGATATTTTAATTTTCATGAAGTTATGTGATTTTTATGTAGTTAAATATTGTGTAAATATTTGAATATATTGTTGTGTGGTCCATATCCATGTGACCTAGCTCTTTTATGGACAAGTTAACCCCCAGTGCTTTGTTGTTTTGCAATTGTTTTTCTGTTTTCTAATTTTATTTTATTTTATGTATGGTTATTGGACTATGTGGGTGGGGGTTGAAAAGTGTATTTATTGTTATGGAAGGTGGTAGACCTTATTGGTATACCCTGAAGTTAAAACATGGGGGTCTTATGGTAAAGGATGTTGATGGTTTAAGGTGGATGAAGGCACTTGTTCAGCATTTGACTGTGTAGATTCAAGGAAGGTTGGCATAAAGTATCTTGAGGGTTTGGCTGAGTAGCTGGGGTACATGGATAGCAAGAAGTTCTTTGGATGATGGAGGGGTTCGGGCTGAAAGTTGTTGAGAGTGAGTATGATCTGTGGATGGTCATACAAAGTGGTCAAGGTAGGGAGTTTACATTGTTTATGGAAGGTTCCAAATCTGTAGTTCCTGAACAAGATGAAGAGGCTGAGGGTGAGATTGTGCTGCTTGAAGATGATGATACAGTTGACGGTTTGGTGCAGAATCTGCAAGATACCATGTTGTTAAAAGCTTCCAGAAAAGTGAAACACCATCCCAAGGTGAGATTACAAGCCATTAATGAAGCTGATTTAAGTGACCAGGTTGACAATGTTGGTAAATCTGTACAAGAAGAAGCATTGATGCTTAGTAATCAAAATGTTGGGTATGCTGATGAATCAATAAAAGTTGTGATGCTTGAGTCATCAGATGCGTATGATGACAATAGTGATGAAGATTTTGAGGAGAAAGAAGACAGTTGTGATGAGCTTTTGGATGATATATTTTTTTATGAAAATGTTGATTTGGATGTAGAGTGGATAGGACCAAGAGTGAATAGAATGGTTAATGGCCAGGATAGCTCAGAGAGTGTAGGTGATGAGGATGATATTCACAGCAATGAAAGTGACTTTGAGTCCGTAGCTTCTGAAGAAAGACAGTACATGATTATGTTTAGGGCATCCACTGCCCTGGACCCAGAGTTCAAGTTGCAACAAATTTTTAGCAACAAATAGTTATTCAAGCAGGCTATCAACAGTAATTCTGTGAAGGTAGGTCATGCTTCTAAGTTTAAAACTTAAGGGATGTTTGCAATTGCTTCTGCTTCTAGAGAAGTTCTTTAATTAGTGATTCTGAAAACAACAACTCTAGCTTCTAGCTTTTAGGCTTAATCAACTTTAATTTAAGCAGAAGTTGTCATTTGCAAACACACTTTTCATTTTATTTTAAGCTAAAAGCCATAAAGAACTTAAGTTAAGCATTTGCAAACACACCCTTAATAAATACATAAATTTAATTCTAAAAAAATAGTCTAATCATAAAATTTGGGATTAATTTTAGTTTTATCTTTAGGAACATCAAAAGTTAAGGGAAAATGAAGAAATGCATTTCGACTAAGTATTCTTAGGTGAAAGATTGTTAGTCACCCGAATTAAAACCCCCCAAAAAGTTCTATAACAGTTTTTCCTACATTCTGGGTTTCATTTTTCCCTAAAATTTGGTTCCGTTGTAATTCGTCCAATTTTAATGTTAACTATCATTTCAAATTTCTCTACATGTGCAAAGAAACAAACAATCCACTTTTAATTTTTAATAATTGTCTGTAATATTCGAACAAATTATAAATTATAGTTTTCAACCATTGCTTGGCTGTAAACGCTGATTTAGTTCGGAACATAGTGAAACTGCAGATCTATAGCTAAAAATACACATGCATCCACTTTCTCAGTTTTGATAAATACACCTCACATTTTTTTTTATATAAATGAATTTAACAAAGATTAAAATGTTATAAGTTTTTTTAATCGTAATCCACAACCATTGTTTAGCTGAAAATGATGATTAAACGTGGATTTAATGTGCCTACGTAAGGGTCTCAACTGATTCCTTCACTGAAACACATATCTGGGATGTGAAACTAAAGTTTAAAAATGATTAAAATGTTCCAAGCCTTTTAAAATCATAATTTGTAGTCATTGTTTGAATAAAAATGATGATTGACCTTGGATTTGACTCAATATACATAAACACTTATTTTGTGCGAATGAAAAAGAAACTGTAGATCTATAGCTAAAAAACACATGCATCCACTTTCTCAGTTTTGGTAAATACACTTCACAATTTTTTTATATAAATTAACTGAACAAATATTTAAATGCTCAAAGCTTTTTTAATCATAATCTGCAGTCATTGTTGGGCTGAAAACGATGATTAAACTTGGATTTTAATATGCCATACAATACGTAAGGGTCTCAATTGATTCCCTTTACAGTGGACCACAGAAAAATACATCAAATTTCAGATCTACAACGAAACAAACACATATATTAGATCTGAAACTAAAGTTGCAAAAGTATATGTGGATCGACATAATTGTAGCTATTCGGGTCTGTGGGCATAGCAGCAGGTCGAGATAGAGATAGATGGGGATATGGCAGTGAAATATTTTAGAGAGAGAAAAAATCCTTCTAAGCCATTGTAGAGAGAGGCGGCCACAATGATTATAAGGTTACATAGAGTGACGTCTCCATTTATTAGAGAAACAAAGGGCCGAATTTCTAAGGTTGTAATAGAATGGCCTAGCATATTCTAGAAGGGCCTATACTTACTATACTAATTTAAGAGGACATGCCCATATTTAGTAACCAATTTCAGAAAGCAGACCCATTTATTATTGCTACATGATACAACGATTGAGCCTATTTCTTTATACTTAATTGAAGAGTGAAGGCTGTTAATTTTGAAGTATGTTGCATATAATTTGTTTATTTCAAATTACTAAATTGTCCATACTATGAGGAAATTTCTACTTTTGATCTTATAAAAGAAAAGCAGTCAGACTTTTTAGTTGTAACTTGCAAGTTTCCTCTTTTAGGCCCCAAATTCCACTCTGGAACATTTTATTATTTGGTGGGACAAAAGGGGTGTTTTTAAACAATAGTGCTTTTAGAGAAGTGATTTAAATTGATTTTAAGATGAAATAGAATTTGGGAAAAAAGTAATTATAAACAAATAAAATAAAATAAATAAAATAAACAATAGTTCCATTTAATTGAAAAAGCTAAAATCTACTAAAATATAGGGTTTTGAGGATTCACAAAAGCACTTCTAGGAAGATATTTGAGACCCCAAATATAAGATTGCAAACACCTTTTAAATTAAAAATTATTTTTCAAAAGTGATTTTGGTCAATTAGATGAAGAAAACACAAAATTTATTACGGCTATCCTAATAAATCTTTAGTTAAACTCTTGAATTATAAAAAATATATTTGTGAGCCTATGATCAATGATATAATTGAATGTCGATACCCGAGTCGGGTAATATTTGATTTGTTTTTATAATTTAATTATTCCATTTGAGTGATTTAGGTAATCAATTTAGCATAGGTAGACAACCCACTCAATCTAAACCCCCTGTTTGTTTATGGTTTCGCTCAAAATAAATTAATCCCCGTTTCCTGTGGATTCGACCCTATCGTCATTATGCTCATTATTCTGAGAGTAGGTAATTTAATTGGGTTATTTGACACCCATCACTCATGTCATTTGTATATTGTCAATGACAAATCTCATCTTTCAAACCTTGATAAGACAAATTAAATAAGCCTAATTCATTGAAAAAATAAATCAGACACTGGTTAAACCATAAACACACGAATGAAGAAAAAAAACATCAACTATAAAGTCAAATATTCATCACATGATCCTTAGGTAATCTATTCTCATCAATCTAATAAATAGACTACTCACTCGTAGTATGCAGAACAAAGCAATAATGATAATTCATGAACATGTTCATAGTAAAACAAGTGAAAGATATGACTAATAAGTTGTATCCTTTATACTTGAGTCCTTCGCGCTTGATAGTTTCCGTTAAACTGCCGCCATCACGATGCTTGGTCGACTGACAATGGACATGGCGCTCAGTCGAGCATCGTCTTTTTCTTCATCAAGCTCGATTGAGGGCCACATTTTTTTGTCGAGTGCTTCGTCTAGCATTGATTTTTCTTCATTCAACCCCTTTTCTTGCTCATTTCACCTCCTTGCTTCGACAATTGTTTTGTCTAAAAAACATGTAAAATAATACAAAACCAGCAAACACATGACATCTTCAGAAAAAATAAAGAAATTGAAACAATAGATGTCTACAACATATGCTTTATAATGATTTCCATCATCTATATGAACCCAAGAAATGCGTAAAAGTTATGTTTACCACAACTAGTATAATACACACATGTTTGTTAATTTTTTTTCCAGGAATGAGTTTCTTTTCCGTAAGAACATGAGTGTTTTTTAAAGTATATTATAAAGATATATAAGAGTTATACACATATGTTAATATTAGGCTTTGAGAATGTAATATGAGAAAATGTAGTGATATTAATGATGTTTGGCTGACACATTAGCAGCAGTGATAATAAAATAAAGAACAATTATGTATTAATGTAAGGAAAAAGAGTTATAACGATCAATGTGTACGTTGATATGCAAACAATTATTTTAAACCAGTGAAAGGCATCGCACTTGAACCTTGTGTGTCATAATTGCAAAACATGTTGACATCACTAACATTAAAAATTGTCTTCTCTCAAATTTAATGAGTAATATGCTATATGAATTACTCATAGACAATCTAAGGATACAATTTTCAATCCATATCAATCTACTTAAATCATTATACTTTCCATAATTCATAAATAATTTGGCAATTACCTTGCCGATGTATCATTTTCAGTACTTTAAATAACATTAAATATCAAAATTTTAGTGGCCTGATATAAATGTGTATTAATTACGATACACAAATTTAAACATCAAAATAAAAGATAAGCAATTGTGTCATTCGTATCTTAAGAAACAATGTTAGGAGAGAAAAACTTTTAACAATCATAATATGTAATGTGATTATTTAGGATGTTAATATCTAAGTTATTAAAAAACTCAGCTGCCATTACCTTATGAGCCGAAACAATTAGGATGTAGATAGATTAACTAAATTAAATTAGAAAATAACCATTTATTTTGAGAATTTCTACCAATTTAAATTAAGAATAACAAATTTATATTATTAATATATGCGAATGGGACAAACATTCCATAACTATCAAATCTATAAAAAAGGGAGATTAAAATTACCCATCTATAAATCACCAATTTTGGTAAATGTTTTATTGAATAATGAAATAATTTAAACATGACTTTATTCTCAAATTTTAGAAAATTAGGTTAATTGTGAAAATGCAAGATGTCCTATGTGACTTCTCTTTTAATATATAAAGGATAAAGAATTCCGTGCATAAAAAATGTGTTTTTGAGGTTGTGTCCTTATGTTTTAGTTGAACAAGTTAGGTGGTGTTCATGTGATTCAGTCGAATGAGTTTTTCTGTGTTCGAGGGTTTTGTCGAATAGGCTTGCAAGTCTAGTACATTGCGACTGTAGTAAACGTCATTTGACTATCTCAATGTAAAGTAGTAAAATAATAAATAAATGTAAATACATGTATTTATATGTAATTGAATATTAAAAAATGATTGAAATCAAGTACATATTTTCATATTTATAATGACAAAACTTACTAAATATAGAATTATCACTTTTTCTGGCAAAATGTACCACTTACTTGACTAAAAATATTAAACTTGTTGATTGAATATCAATAAAGCGATACTTTTGTTGATAATTCTATAGGAAAAGTAATACTTTTGTCCAATTAAGCGATACTTTTCGCCACCTTATTTGTGCGCACTGAGCATCTAAAAAAAAGAGGTATAAAATAAATAAAAGAAGATGGATGTCAATTTGGAGACAAATCCATTTGACACCCATCTTCTAGTGGTTTAATTTTTTTCATTTTTATTTGCGATTTTTTTTTTTACATTTTCGAGAAAAAGCTGACATTTTTATAGTTTTTTTTTTCATTTCATAAAATATATTATTAAAAAGTAGCTGATGAGATATCAATGCGGAAGTTATAAATGTTATACTTGTACATAAATTTGACGGTGACAACTTATATAAAACTTGATGAGAACACATAAAGTAAAAATTACACAATAATTATAAAATTTTGTAAAAAATATTACTCCCTCCGTCCTGGCCTAATTGTCCAACCTTGGCCGGACACGGAGATTAAAAAAAAATAAATTTTGTGGAATCTTTGATTTTTTCAAAGGTGGAGATTAAAAATAGAGATTTTGAGGTTGGGGATTGTGAGAAAATTTGTCATTTATGGGCTTGGACAATTAGCTTGATACAACAAAATATGACAAGTTGGATAATTATGCCGGGACGAAGAGAATACGTTTTATTGAAAAAGTATTACAATTTATTGAAAGGAATACCTATTGGAAGTACAAGTAACAAATAATTTTTTCGAAAGTAATACTTTGCGAGCCATAAGTTATTACAAAACATATGAATTATCAAGTTTTCTGAAAAAAGTATCATATAATCTTTTTTTTAATGTTATTTTTTATTAAATTGATAATTAAATTTCAATCAACCTTCATATTTGTAAGCATGGTTCATTTTTTCAAAATTGTAAATTATAATTATAATATTCCAACACCTATCTGGAATCGATATTTTTTGGTCTGTACGACCTCTAACCTAACCGGCCAGGAGAAAAGGGGTCGGGCTAATTATTTCCCCTGCAAGTTGACAAAAATTGAGAGAGTTCGACACACACACAGCCTATTTCTCGTACTATATTAATTTTTTGTAGCCCAGACCTACTTAGGGCTTCATCATTCCTTTCTCGTGATGGCCAACCAGCTCTACGGCTACAACTCCAGCGCTTATGGCGGGGGAGGCGCCGCCGCTAGTCTCTACGGCGGTCGATCTGCCGCCGAAGCCTACATCCCAGCCGACTCTTCATTGCTCGGTACTACTTCTCGGTACTTGGGCGGTGACCTATTATCATCCTCATCCGCACACTCCTCTTCATTGCTCTACAACCCTGAAAACTATTCAACTAGGATTGCTGGCATATCTGCCGCCACTCCCACTCGCTCCTATGGCCCCCCGGGCGTCGATGCGTCTTCTACAACGCTCCCAACCGACTCAATTTATGCTGGCTTGAAGCGGTTTTCCTCTGAATGTAAGGATTCTTTAGCAGCTATTATCTTTTTCTCTCATTTTGTTTTCAGTTTGGTCGTAATGCCCTATTCTTGATTACCTTGTGAAGTTTTGTTTTGATTTCTTTTGTGTTTCGATGAGCCACATGTGAGTAACATAGATAATTCACCATTAAATATGAGGGGTCCCCTAAAGTAATTGAGATTCTTTTTTTTGTTTTTTTTGTTTTTTCATTTTCTGTTTCTGGACTATTGTATTTTCTCCTGAATTTCTTCAAACCGGAGGAGCTGGAGAGTTCTGAAGTGAGGGAGGAGCTGGTGATCTTGTCAGCTTTTATCACTATGACCGCTGCTGTAGGTTACAACTTAAAGTATTAGCTATCACCACAGATTTTTTAAACTATCCTGAGAATTGAGATGTTGCCTTCCTTTTCTGATATCGTAAGTGAATCTTGGCTAATTATGTGATATACTAAATACGTCTACTGAGTGATCTTATAGATGATTTTTTTTTATTGCATAAACTGGTACATCTCAATGTTTATTAGAAGTTGAAATGTCCATTGTCAGATGAGCCTCACAAGTGTTGTTCCTTATCTTGTATGAGGCATACAATTTTAAAAGTATGTTGCCATCATCTATAGTGGGGTGACATAATTGACTAATTGATTGCCATCATCAATAGTAGGGTTACCATATGTGCGTCATGCAGCGCGTCGCAAAAAACGAACAAAAAAATTAGTAGGGTGACATGATTGACCAATTTATTTTCCTTATGAGGTATAATTTGAATATATTTGGACTAGATATATAACGGCCATTTGAAGCTTCTATATGTTTTTGGTTTGCACAAGCCTACTTAGGACTTTTAAGCAGTTATTACAGTTTGCCTTGATTTCTTTCAAGATATATAAGTAAATATGCTATTTATCTTATAATATATGATGGGTTTTCTTGTCGCGTGTGTCTACTATCTATCTAGCACTCTATCACCAGACTCTTTTGGGTGCCCATAACAAGATTGGGCAAACTGAAGCTTGGTATTCGACAAACCTATTAGCCAAGCGCCCTAGATATGAGACTACAAGCCATTTGCCCATTTACCCCCAGAGGCCTGGAGAGAAGGACTGTGCCTTTTATATGCAAACAAGAACCTGTAAATTTGGAGATAGCTGCAAGTTTGATCATCCTATCTGGGTCCCGGAAGGGGGAATCCCTGATTGGAAAGAGGTGATCTTTTTTCGCTACTTTATTATTTATTAATATTTCATTACTTCCGTTACTAATATACTTTCTACTTATATCATATCCTCACATTCTGGTTAGTTTTACGTGGATATCATACAATTACTTTATCCTATTCGGAGAAGCATCTACTATTATACATTCCTATGTATAATAATACATCTCTTGATGTGGAATATGTTATCAATGACTATATCTTTATATTATATTATGGAATATAGTGATTTAATCTAATTTGATATATTGTATTTTTAATCATTCATTACGTACTTTTATGATAAAAAATAGTTAATTATATTACTTATAACTTATGTAATGAGAAGCAACACGAAGTATATGACTTACTCTGACAGTGTGCTAGCAACTGCATCGTTTACATCTTCTCATATATTGTTGTAATCAGAATTTATTTCAGCTCTTCTGCATTTTAGAGAATATGAAGGTCAAAAGCAGATTTAACTAGGTGTTGGGGTTATGCCATATAGTTGTGTATTGTAGATGAATGCGCTGTAATGTAATTGTGGAGGGATCTCTCACCCCTCCTATTTTATTTGAAATTTGTTTCTTATCAAAAAAATATGAAGGTCAACAGTTATACCATTTGATGCATGAAAATGTCTATCTTGCTTAATTATTTAAAATTTAGTTTAGTCTTAAAATTTATTTCCTTATATCGGGTATCAAGAGCTGTCATAGATCTGTATCTCTGTTGAATTTGTAGTATCTTCTATGGCTGGTGTTATAGTATTGCAATGTTTTAAATTATTTCGTTTATGGGGTGAAAGCTTACACATTCTTTTACATGGGGCATGATTGATGGAAAACTTAGTTCTGATTCAGTGGAAGGCTTTCAATGGATATTATGAAACTTTTGCCATCACTTAGTTCTATATTTTGCCTTCACTAATTTTAATAGGCTGTAACATAGATGATCACGTTACTTGGTTTCCAAAATGTGAATCTAACTTGCTCTTTCCTTAATCATTATAAGCCATGTACAGACCTTGTGCTGGTCTATATGGCTTGAGAGAAACAAGACAATCTTTGAAAACAGTGAGGAATCTTAATTAAAAGAGGAAGTCTGGGCAAAATTCAAATTTGGAGTAGCTGGTGGATTTCTACCCATAAGGACTATAGGGGCTTTTTTATTGTTGTAATATAGATGTATGAAGGTAGTAGGATAGTTTAGTAGGGATCCCTATGTACTTCTGAGTTTATTATTAATAAAAATGATCAATTTGCTATAAAACAATCTTAAGGAGGCTTAATATATATATATATATTATGCTGTATTTTCTTTTTTGTATAGAAGTTTTTCTCATCTCACTTGAATATATTTGTAATGGTTACTTGTGTAATTAAGAAAACTGTGGTGGCGTTTGAGAAATTCTTTTCAATTTTATACAAGATATAGTTTCTGAAGAGAAATCATATCAATAAGTGCAGTCACCTACCATCTATTGCTGAATCATGTTATTTTGATTGCCATTATAGATGTATTTTATAAGTACCTTAACAGATTATGGTCATCATCACGTGGCTTATATTCTAGACTTAGCTCAGACAAGCTAAGATTTTGGATTTTTGGAAGTGAAGTCAACATATTCATATTGTTGATAGTCACATGTAAAGCAAATCCTTGTTTTATCCCTCAAACTCTGGTGCTGAAAATCTCTGCAATTGGGACTCACAGAGTAAGGGAATTCATCCCTTTGTTGGTTTACTTTTGGACTTTCTACATCTTCTGTAAAAGCCATCATATTTTGTTTCATTGCTGTTATTTCATTGAAGTTTCAATTTATAGCAGTACAGCTGCACATGTATTTTGATGCAAGGTACTGATCTGTTATATGGAACACATACATGCAATCTTTTTGGTGAATAAGAATTCCAACGTCTGTTAAGATTTTTAAAATTCTAAGATATGTTCCGTTCTGTTGGAAGCTATTATATAGGTATATGATGAGTTTGATAGAATTACAAAAAACTTGATGGTTCACTTGAACAGAATGTATAGGATAATATGCAGTTTGATTATTAGTGAATGTCTTTATCTGGTAAAAGTAATTATGATTGCGTTTATCTACTTATATATAAACAAGATTCTTCTGCAGTGGGTTAATTGCATGTCGTTTCTCTATGCTTTCTCATCATCAAATGTTTTATATGATTTCTTAATTGTGATTCAGGTTCCTGTTGTGGTGAACGAACCCCCGCCTGAGAGACCTGGCGAGCCTGATTGTCCCGTAAGATGCATTTCTATGTAACTGTGCCCTACTCAGGGCAATTGCTTTTCTGGGCTTGAATTTATATTTATCTATTAAAAATGTCTCAGTACTTCTTGAAGACTCAAAGATGTAAGTTCGGTATCAGGTGCAAGTTCAACCACCCTAAAGACAGGATCGTGACTTCAGTAAGTCTTTTGGTGTAGTTTGTTTATTCCTTAAATGGGACAATTTATGCTGTCAAAACTTGAGTTATTCCTTGTCTACTCAACTTCAGGGTGCTCTTGTGGAAGGTGATGCTTCAGCCTTACCCGAGAGGCCCTCAGAGCCTCCATGTGCCGTAAGTTTTTTTGCTGTTTCTAACACTATTTCTTGTGCTGGCAATTTAGTAATTTAACTTGCTGTAATTTAAGCAGTTCTATATGAAGACTGGAAATTGTAAATTTGGCCCCACCTGCAAATTCAACCACCCCAAGGGCGTGCAGATACAATCTGCTGGAGATGAAAATGGCAACATGCTGCTGAATAATATACTTGGAGAGACAAAGACAACACAGACATCGTTTGCCCCGGCATTGGTGCACAACTCTAAGGGCCTTCCTGTCAGACCGGTATGTTTATTTAAGGAGATTTCATATTTATAACATTTCATGGCTGTAAAAAACATTGGGGTACTGAAACATAATATTTCTGTATAGCCTCCCAAATCCTTTGCTTGTTGCACCCAAATCTCAAAATAAAAGAAAAGGAAGGGGAATACTGTATGACATCCTTTTGCTGACACCTTTAATTTCCTTTTCTATTTGTTTGTGGTGCAAGATATACTTTTTTTGTATTGTGTTGTATTCCCACCTCCCCAGGGGGTGGGATTGAGGGGATTCGATGGGAAGTTTGTGTCTATTCACTTGATCAATAAAAAGATTGCCATCAAAAAGATATTGTTTTAAAATTAAATCTTCACTAGGCTATTAATAGCTCAAAGCTTGGAGGCTGATGAACACTCTTAAGTTGCGTACTGGTTGTTTATAATACCCTTGTGTCATGTTTTAAGGGATTGTGGGTGTAGAAATCTGAATAAATTAAGAAATTCTGTCTCATAAGTTGTATTTATATTGATTGAGTCAATTGTTACAGCTTATACCTTCTTGTTAACATTTATTTTCGGTGTTCTTTCCCTCATGACTTGGTGTCTATACTTGACAGGGGGAAGAAGATTGCCCATTCTATCTAAAAACTGGCAGGTCAGTGAATTCTCTGTTCTGAATTGCTATGCACTACCTAATTATTGGGTCACCCGTGGACCCTAAAAATAAGGAATGAATGACAGCAGTCTAATATGGTATTCCATTCAATCAGCTGTAAGTATGGAGCCACTTGCCGCTATAACCACCCAGACAGATATGGTAGGTAGTGTATTTACATTACACCGTTTTATCTTTGCTCATAAAGATTTTACTCATAAGCTTAAATTTAATTGTAGTGATCAATCCGCCAGCTGCTGCTATTGCTCCTACTCTTCTGACCTCTCCCTCAGCACATTATAATCTTGGTGTTGTTGCTCCAACAACCTCTCTCTTGCCAACTTTTGATCCAAGGCTCACTCAGCCAACGGTATGCTTGAAATTTTGTACGTTTCTCATTTTTTGTGCATGAACAAACAGAAATTGAGTTTCCATTTTTTAGTGCATAGAAAAGAAGTATTAAGATATATACCAGACTTCTGACTCTCAAATGTTGCTTAAAAACCTCTAGTTTATCTGTGCTCTTCTTAGTTTATGGAACTTGGAAAAAACAGAGAGCATCTGAGAGCGGAAGCTATGTTACTAATGTCCATTTTTCTTGTGCCAGTTCTGGTTTATATTAATTTTGTTACCGGTAGAAGCTTAATATTTGCATATCTGAAGATTCTTATATTGTTCCTTAATTTTGCTGATTGTAGCTTGGTTTGGCCCCAAGTGTTTATCCTCAACGACCCGGGCAACAGGAATGTGATGTGAGTGTCACTTTATCTCCATTATTTATTTTAATACATTTTAAGAGATTCTGTAATATCATTTTCTTTAGCATGAATGTCTGTAGTTTGGCCTGGTACTTATTAATGGTGTACTTGGATATCAATTAGATCATAATCAATCAATCAATTGCAGTCTGTTAAGATATTCTTTCTAGGCAGCTTTTCTCGATGGTTTTGCATATCAGCTGTTCAAATTGTAACAGTTTGTCCGCGCATTCATCATGACTATGCATATAGTTTGGCCTGGCATATTTCATTTCTGTAAAGCTACACTGTTCTCTCTCACTGCCTATTTTCCCCCTCTTTCTCTGCTATATTATATTTATTTCGTTTCTTCATCTTTGGCTCAAGTATTACATGAAAACTGGGATATGCAAATTTGGGAATAACTGCAAGTTCCACCATCCTATTGACCGTTCAGCACCCAATGCATCAGCTACAGAATCACCGCAGCAAAATGTGAAACTAACTCTTGCAGGCCTTCCAAGAAGAGAGGTACATTTTGACATCTCGTTACTTTTATTGCACAATCTTTTTGAGTTCCAGACCATATCATGAGCAAATTATAAATCTTGACAAAAAATCTATGCTGTATTTTCCTTACAAATACCCCACCAACAGCTGTAATCTATGAAACTGAAAATATCAGTGGTATTTGTGATTTGAAAGAGCTGAGTTTGCTTAGTTAGGACTAAAACTCAGGGCAGTTTTTGCAATTATCCCTTGTATCAATTATTTCGCTTCAAAGTTGTTAAAAGTCATGGATATACAATGCCCTCGGTAGGCAAACAATTGATGGTTGACCTCTAACATGCGTAAGATCTGAGTGAGGTGGTCATATACTGATGTCATAAAGTTGTCTGAAATGGTTTGAAGATGATTTTTAATTGTTCAACCATCAGTTTCTTTTCTGTTTGCCATTTATTCTGGTTGCATGCTTGTGCTGCTACACTATACGAGCAAGGCCAGTAATGAGTGTGTCTCTTTGGGTATCTGAAGGGTAACTACGCTTTAACTTAAGTTGCTAATAAACTGTGAAACACTATCAGCTTTTACGATAGCTTAAAAAAGAGAAAAAAAGAACAAAACAAAAGTGTATCTATACAGTAATACCAAAATTGATCGATACCTTGTGTTGAGTTTTTGTTTCAGCTCCGAGAGAAGTCGAAATAGTGCCATGCTTGAGTTGGAATTTGACCAAACTTGGAGCTCAAACTTGACCCAAACTCGATTGAGCCTGAACTTTTGAGCTCGAGTCCATGACACTTATATACAAATAATATGTAAATAAATAAATGCAAATAAGAGTGAAATTAAAGAACACCATGGGAAGGCTTGCAAGCCTATTGAGTTCGTTACGCGTAGCTCAAAGTATGCTGAATCGACCGTGAGTTGTGTATGTGCTTTTCAGGAGTCGATCTGAAGTAGGTTGCGAACAAGTCCACTCGATTGCACCCATAGCTGTAGATTGTGCAACTTATAACATCTTTAAGAATTTATTTTTTAGTTCTCTACATTTCCATTTTCACCGCCTACTGATTTGTAAACACCAATTATTGTGGTGATTAGGGTGCCATACATTGCCCGTATTACATGAAGACCGGAACATGCAAATACGGGGCCACGTGCAAGTTTGACCACCCGCCTCCAGGAGAGGTGATGGCCATTGCGACGTCGCAGGGAGGTGAAGTGAAAGAGAGTGCAGATGCGCACAGTGGTTTAGGACAGCAGCAGCAGAGCTAGTCGCAGTAAAACTCATCCTCTTCTACGCAGTGCATTTGGCATCAACCTAATGCTCATGAAAATATTTGTTTGATGAGTCCCACCAGGGTTTGAATCATGTTGAGACTAGTATGTTTCTGTTTGTTTCCCAATTAATTTCTTCTGTTGATTAGTGAACGAGTTTAAGCTTTAAAGGGGTTAGTGATTCTTTGCAGTCTGATCTGTGCCTTGTTCTTGTGACGTATTATCAATTGACCTGTAAAGTTTTATTTTTGTTTGTGTTTGTGAATTTCACCCTTATATAATCCCATTAAGAATATTTTGGAAAAATTCCACTAACAATGTACTGTATGAGAGGTATATGGAGGGATATAGTAGAAAAGTTTATCGCACGAGGTACTGTGTAGTGTTTCTCTACGTATATCACAATTACTTTCGCAGTCTGAGCTATAGTTAAAAAAGAAATGCTCAGTCAAAATAGCGATTAGAATGTTCTGGCACAAATGTTAAATAATTTCATTCAAATATTACTGGAGGGTATAATATTGACAATTATTCCCTCAGTCTCATAATGATGTGCTTATAGTATCAAGATACATTAATTATGGGCAATGAAAATGGGAAATTAAGATGTGCTAAATATCGTAACAAAGAAATAAATGAAAATGAAAAGTAAGCCTATCTTTGTTGGACGAATACTAATTTATACTGATTAATATAAGGACTTCTCTTAAAAAAATGATTAATATATGGACAATGTGATTTTATAATCTAGCGGGCACCCACAAATTTTCTCCTAAGGGCCTGATCAAATAGTATTGGGCCAGCGTAAAGTGGAAAGGGTGATTTTAATAGTATTGGACCGGCGTAAAGTGGGGTGGATATATTCTGAAACAGTTTCGATTTGGTGAAGTCCTGGTCCAAAAAGCACTAAAAAAAATTAAAAGGTCTGCTGTACAGCAGCGGACGTGGCGTATCGTGAGCTGCGAATTTTCGGATAATTTCCGTTTCGCCGAAAATAGAACGATGTAATTAGCCGCAGAAAATATAGGCCACCAATAATTTTGAATGGAAAAGGAAACAGCGCCATTGCGTTAACGTTCGCGTTCACCATTTCTTCTAAAATTTCTCGGTCCATTGGTTCGGCCTTTCCAAGGACTTGATGCGGTGGAAATTATCGCTGTATAGGGAAAATGATCGGAGTGGACTTCCCAGCCCACCTGCCAGTACGAAAATTCCACAGTATAAGTAGCTCTGTTGTTAGCAGCTCCCACGGCTACAAGTTAAAGTACAACAAATTGTACTTCTTCAATTTTGTGCCTAAAACTTCGTTATTCGTTCCTAAGAGTAGGGGAAGCATCGAGGTTACTTCATTTTCAGTTTCCGTCAGTAATTCCTCCCTGGCTTCGCCGGAGCCGTCCTCGCAACCTAATCAGGTTGATTTTTGGGTACTTCAGCTTTGTATTGTTTCAGTTTTTCATAATATGGTGAATTATGTTGCGAATTTAGGAGGAACCGCAAAGAAAAGTTCCAGATGTTCAAACTCTAGTTCGGAGGTTTTGGGAAGTGGCGGCTCCGTACTGGTCCTCGGATGATAAAGTTGAGGCGAGGTGGCGGCTTGCTGCTGTTTTTGCTCTCACTTTGGGGACAACTGGAATTAGTGTTGGCTTCAATTTTCTTGGCCGTGACTTCTTCAATGCGCTTGCCAGTATGATCACTTGATATTCCACTCTAGCGATTTGCTTTTGATTGCATTATTGTAGTTTACTTTGCTGATGACAGTGACGCTTCTGCCTGTTTTGATTCTTGGAAGACAAGGACGAAGAACAGTTCACCAAGCAATTATTGTATTACCTGGCTGCTTTTGCTGGTGGAGTTCCGGTGAGCACATTGCTCCTCTTTTTAGGTCTTGATCATTTTGAGTCACTTTTACATTCTTTATTGGCGTCACATGGCTTGTTGCTTCTACCATGATGACTGATACTTGCCATAAGTTCTGTTCTGCATGTGGCCTTCCCATTAGCAGTGCTAACTCAAGGATTATAGGCAATTCAGCCCTTGAGAGACTTATTTAGTTCGATTGACTATACAGTAGATCATTGTGTAAATCAAAAGGTTTCCCTCATCTCATTTGGAAGTACGGACACCACACATATTTGACATTGCATATGTCTTTTAAATTCTTAGAGACCAAAGCTTCCCCCCAACCCACCAATATCAGGCTCATTTGGTTATATGATGGTAGTGAGAAACTAGTATTGAGGAACAGATGCGTGCAGCCTTCCAATTATTATAATGCCTAACCTTATACACTTTCCTCACCACTGCTAAATGCCACGGAAATGGAATTGAATAGAAACAATTTACACATTTAAGGAAATGGAAATTTTAATGTTTAAACAGTAGAATTCTACATCATTACAGTAAAACATATGCATGTTTTTCAACAATTCAAATGTGCTGCTCTGGTATCTGCTTTCTTTTCCTTCATCAACATACAGTAAAACTTGAAGTGTTTATTGGGTGAAGGAATGCTTCTCTGAAACTATTCTTGGACTCTTGCTAAAATTCCTGCTGAATTGTTGTTTTTTAGGTTTTTGTTTTGAGAGATTATGCCAAAGATACTCTTTCTTTAAGATGGAGATCTTGGATGACAAGCTATTACATGGATCGGTATCTGAGGAATCAGACCTTTTATAAAATACAATCTCAATCAATAATTGATAATCCCGATCAGCGGATTGTTGACGATTTAAGTTCTTTTACCGGAACAGCTCTTGCATTCTCCCTGACAATCTTCAATGCTGCTGTGGACTTGATATCATTCAGTAATATTTTGTATGGTATTTATCCACCACTTTTTGTTGTACTTCTTGCGTACTCACTTGGTGGAACAGCTCTCAGTATCTTCCTTGGAAGGGTAATTATTCATCTTTACCTAATATTTATTGTTGTCGATCTATTGAATTGCATCTTTATAGCTTCACAACAATTTATTCTCTATGCATCTGGCATCCTTTTACCAATAAGAAATGGTATTCTATAGGGACTAGTGACTCTCAACTTCTTGCAAGAGAAAAAAGAAGCAGATTTCCGATATGGACTTGTCCGTGTTAGAGAAAATGCTGAATCCATTGCATTCTACGGTGGTGAAGAAAATGAGATGCAACTACTTCTGCAGCGGTTCAGCAGCGCATTTGATAATCTTAGCGTATGTGGAATTTAAGATTTATTGTTCTATTTTAAAACCTTTTCTTTGCAATCCCATGTCCTATTTAGCTGTTATGCTTGTCTCTTCTGCTTCCTTCATACATGTTGGAAACAGAATATATTATTTATGGTAGTATCAGAATTCTGCTCGACCAAAATTTCGTGATTTACATTCTAAAATAATGTTCAGCCTAGAAAAGAAAGTAAATATATAATTTTGACAATGTTGATGCAATGTGCATCTGATCAAAGTTACCCGCTAATTATTTCCTAAGTTTACCTTGAGCAACATTCATTTCAATACAAATTTAGTGCTGAATTGGAATAGGTTTAACATACTATTGCGAAGTACAAGAGATAAGTTGATCTTTAGATATTTTCTAGCAGATTGATATTAAGATGTTCTCAGTCAAGTATTTATTTTTCTAGCCTGAGTTGGTTTGAGACAAAGAAGTGTTTGAGGTGCTGCAAATTTGGTCTGGTTTTTCAGAGTTGAGGAATGAAGCATGTAATATTGCTGCAGAAGGCAGAAACTAAAACCAGAATGACAATATGTACAGCTAATGCATAGCTTAGCTGAACCTTGACACATTATTTGTTTTATTTTTATTTCCCATCTTTAATTTTTTGTAATACTCAGTTACCATCCCTGTGAGTTATATGTTTGTTATCATTATTTTACTTATTATTTTAAATTTTAAATTTGTGCCTTTTTTTAACTTTACAGAAATTGTTGATATCTTCCAGAAATCTGGAGTTCTTCACCAATGGCTACCGATACCTGATCCAGGTTCTTCCAGCTGCAGTTGTTGCACCTATGTATTTCTCAGGGAAAATTGAGTTTGGAGTCATAAATCAATCAGTGTCTGCTTTTAATCACATACTTGGAGATGTTTCTCTCATTGTGTACCAATTTCAGGCTATTAGTGCGTTTTCTGCCATCATAGATCGACTAGGTAATTTCTTTCCCATTTCGGCATGTTATCGTTTCACTAATCTTATTGAGCAATATTGAAACCACTTATCGGTTAAATTATGAGAATCTCCTCTGTGTGGAGTGAAAACTTCATAAGAAATTGGACTACACAGTTCATCAACCCATACGGGTTTGAAATTTGTAAGTTGCCAAAATCACAACCACCTTTCATTTTACAACCTGTCAAATTAGTCCATTATTTTCCTGCATATTGTTGTAAATTACTGCTTGCGGGGATGCTTGTGAGCATAAAATTAAAATGTTGACATATTTTATGTTCAGGTGAATTTGATGATCTTTTAAGTACTGCTGAAACTAAAAGCGACAGCCAGCCAACTGAAGAAATTTGTCGTGAATTTTGCAATATGAACAATCCTAGCACATATAATGGATCTGTCCCCCTTGGAAGAGGTGTGAAGTTATTAACTATTGAACATTTGACCCTATTGACTCCAAGTAAAGCAACTCTTATTAGGGACTTGACTTTGGAGATTCGTGAGAAAGACAATCTTCTGGTTAGTATTTGATATTTCATCTTTAAGATTTTGGAATAGTTAGAGGATGTATTGACTGCTGGAGCATAGCGGCATTAACAGGTTACAGGGCCTAGTGGTAGTGGTAAAACTTCCTTACTGAGAGCTATAGCTGGTTTGTGGAGCTTCGGGAAGGGAACAATCACATTCTTTGACAGAACTATGAAGGATTCTTTGCCATGCATTTCTGAAGATGTTGCTGCTCCTGAATTAACTCTAGTGGATAAGACCGAGCCTGGTCAAAATAGACAAGAAAAGAGAAATTCAAGAGGTGTATTCTTCCTTCCTCAGAAGCCATATATGGTTTTGGGAACACTTCGGCAACAATTGCTTTATCCTACTTGGAGTGATGATACAGCACCCATGTCAGAAAATGCTAAACTAAATGGTATGACATCTTCTTTACTGTTATGCCAACGTGTCACTGATGATTGCTCTTATGAAATATACTAATACTTTAAGGTGTTGTTTTCTTTGTACCATAAGAGAGATATTTTTGTAATCTAACATGTTCTCTTAAAAGTGAGATATAAGTAGGTCGCTATGTAATATGGTTTTATGTGTTCGTCAGTAGCACCTACGCAAAGGGGTTTAATTAATGAACAAAAAAAAGGGAAAAAAGAAAAAAAAAGAAGAAAAGAAGAAAAGAAAAGAAAAAGAACAAAAAGAGGTCCAACCCGTATTAGTTCTCACTTTATTGAAAGACAAAATTGGCCTTTAAATTTAAATTAATTTTAACACCTTAATCCAAACAATATATGTATGTTATCTTATACTATGTATTAGGATTCACAATATGGACAAATAATATACCTTTTTTGACATATGTATAGTATTAGTAGTGACATGATTATCTGAAAATATTAATTACATAAAATATTAAAAATCTACTTAGATTTTTTAGCATTACAATATTATATATGTATTTATATTCATCTAAAAAACTATTTATATATATAATATATAATAATATAAGCAAAATAATAATTTATTGTTATTTGTTATACTCCCTTCGTCCCGCTCTAATTTGCCTACTTTCCTTTTTGGTTTGTCCCAATCTAATTTGCCAGCCCATAAATGACAACTTTATCTCACAATCTCCACCCTCAAAATCTCCACATTCAATCTCCACCTTTAAAAAAGTCAAAGATTCCACAAAATCTATTTTTTCTCAACCTCCGTGCCCGGCCAAGGTAGGTAAATTGGGCCGGGACGGGGGGAGTATTTACTAATAGCAAATATGACTTATACAAACTAATGTTTTATTATATGATAATACCACTTATAACATGTTCCACAAGATAATCAATATTATATATATCATATTATTCATGATGATTTCAAATTCTTAACACAAATATATGTATACATATATATACAGAAGTATGTGTTTTTATATACACTATTAGTAAATGTTCTGCCTATTCTACATGTGTGTTTATAGATATGATTATTGAAACATTAATTAATAATATAAATGAAGTTAACATATCACAATAACATTATTAGGTTGATAAATACTTATAATATACGAGTCCAACTTCTGCGCAACCGTTGCATTCATGCAATCCTCATTTTTTCACTGTTCGATTTATTCCATTTCGATCTGAATGTTCATTTAATTCGAATAATTTAAAAAATGAAAAAGGGCTGAAATGTCAAATTATTCTCTTCTCTTCCCCATAAGTTATTACAAGTCCCAAAAAAATCTTTATAAAAACTAAGTTCAACCCTCTATCTCCGTCTGTTTCGAAAATAATGCTCCATTAGCCAAGTTTTTGAGACAATTTTTTCTATTTGCTTATGCGCAACATATTGCGGTTTACACCACTCCATCTTCACCCCCTCACATAGGACGTACCATGTCGAACGAGAGCAGGGCCTCCTCTAATAGCCTTCCCGCCGTCGACCCCAACAGGCATGTCCACCTCCGTCGGGACATCCTCTTTTTCAGAGGTCCTCGATTCAAATGATTAAAAAATAATAATGGGGTGGATTCAAATTATTAGAAAACAATAATAGGTCCCAGTACAACACTTAAAATGACAAAAATACCCTAAGTTGCATAGGTGCAACGATTGCACCGAAGAATTACCCATAATATACATATCTTTTTATATCTTTGTGAGCGTTTCCAGAAATCATATGTATTATATTAATATTTGGTTTGACTATATAATTAAATACGATATATTATACTTGTGGTGACATTTCAAATATTATATATTGTTGCTATGAATAATTTTTCACTTTTATTAGTTTGTTAATGTATGTATATATATGATTATACATCTAAAATATAAAAAAACGCAATTGTATTTTCTTATCCTTTTGTAACTTATATCAATAATATGATATAATTATATGAATTTTATCATCTAATTAGTTATATAGTTTTATGTAGTTTCACATTTACCTTTGAATAATATATATTTATGCATAAAATATGTATTATATAATTAAATTATTTATATTATATGTAAATATTAATATGTAGAGAACTTTATGTAAACATAGTACAATAGTATCTAATGAAATATCCTTTCGTACATAGTATTATAATATATTTAAAAATTTAATATTGATACACATGAATAATGATGCATGTTATTAGTTCTAAAAATTTTTTGTGTATCACCTTTCTAAGCATAAATTAAGATGATGCTGAATATATGTTGCTAAAATTTGCATCAATAAATACGTAAAATAAAATAAATAAATACAAATCCAGGGGTGAAGTCAGACAATTAGTCTTGGGGGATCTAAATCAATAAAGCTTTTAAATAATCAAAATATACAAGATGATTATTTTTAAGAGGTGGGTGGGCTAAAGCCCCCTATTGTAAGATGGAAACAGCCTTGTCCAATCCCATGTCTGAAGTAAACGAGCCCCAAGGGGAAAAATAGTGGCATCTGAAGCACCTTTACATTTTCCTGTGACTTGAGAATCTGAATCTAATAGTCCTGTGGCTCCTGTATACTATTTTGGACCACAGATTCTTTAGTGCATGATTGAAACTACGATTGTGTACAAGATTTGGAGAGAAAATACAGTAACAGTTGCTTCAAAAGCTGAATCATGTATTTTTCTGACAAGTCAAGCTTTTTATGAATGAAAAAAGTATCGAGAAAATTGCTATGGCACACTTCATGATAGTTGGTCACTAAGAATTTGATTACTGATTGATTCTTATATCTATGGCTGTTGAGCATTTGGTTTTACTTTTTTTGATGGGTAGTCATGTCCAAATTGTTCTTGTTATCGTCAGTGCAAGTTTGATGTCTATAATATATTTATTTCACCTTCTTCATGATCATTACCGTAAATTGGCATGAACTTGTACAAGAAAGAAATCTTGTAACGAGAAACTTAAAATTGAACTTAAGCTGGTTATTACAAGCTTATGTAGTTAAAGGCTCTCATAGTTTGAATTGTAGTCTTTAATATTCTTTCTCCCTCATTCTTAGTTCCATCCTTGGACATGTTATGTTTGGAAAATATGAGAGGTGTCACTTTTTACAGACCGTGAACTCAGAAGTATCTATAGATTTGCAAGAACAAAGTAAACTCATTGAAAAATGAGTTAAAAGTTGCATCTTTTAGCCATACAAATTTTGGGGTGGATAGGCTCAGTATCCGTGGCCAGAATGGTGAATCGGATCATTCATTCCCGTAGTACATGAATCACAATATTTTGCTAATCCCGTGAGCTAGTAATCACCATGATATTTATACTATACTCTACCAATTAATATTCTTAGAGTGGATTAATTTTTGGATCATTCATTCCTGTAGTGACATGAATCACAATATTTTGCCTATCTAGTGAGCTAAGAATCAGAATGAAGCTTAACTATACTCTACCAATTAAATTATTAGAGTTAGAATGGATTAATCTTTTGGGGTTTATGTTATCTGTTATGTTTGGATTAAAAGAATTGATGTACACTTGAACTTTAAAAATTTGATTATCAAAGTAGTATGTCCAGAAAAAATGATTACGGATGACACGCACATGCTCTGTAGTGCTAAAATTTCTGGGACATAATTTCAGGTTCGTTGCCTTTTTTGATGCATAACCATGACATGGATGCAAGGGCAAAAAAGCCATCAACTGATGATTTGATCCAAGTTCTTGAGGATGTTCGGCTTGGCTATATATTATCACGATTTGATCTGGACAGTACGCATGAGTGGTCCAGTGTTCTCTCCATTGGTGAACAACAACGCCTGGCATTTGCACGTCTGTTGCTTTCAAAACCAAATTTGGCTTTGTTGGATGAATCTACTAGTGCTTTAGATGAAGCCAACGAGGTAATCAAAATGATAATTTCAGGTTCTTAAAATAAGTAAATATATTCCATCTAAAAAGCTCAAATGCTGGATTATGTTTTAGACCCCCTTTTGAATTGTTTGGAGGATTATGTCCCTTTCTTCCATGCATATATTCAGCTTTATGTTTGAGCTATTTTATTTGCAATGGCTTCCCTGTGTGATATTTATCACCTTGAGTTGCCATTACAGCTTTTTCTCTCAATATAAACATAACAAGGAGATATCTCTACTTGAATTCCTTTCACGTTCATTCACGTTGCTTATATAATTTATGTTTTAGCGTCTAGGTTACTCATTCTATGCATTGATTAGTGTGCATTCTCATGTTCCCCTACCTTATCGGTGCAGTTATTTTCTGTTCAAGAGTGCTGTTTTTTAGCTGGAATCTGTATAATTTTTAACATAACTATCACTATAACGTAACTTGATACATGCTTTACCTCTCACACTTGACCTAGATTTAGGCTTTGTTTGGGACCACTGTCACCTCATAGTTAACTTTTACAAGCGACTTGTGTTTGCAGGCACATTTGTACCAGCTAATTGAAGCTTCAGGGATCACTTATGTAAGCATTGGTCACAGAAGGACACTGTACGAGTACCATAAGTTTGTGTTGCATATATCCCCATCCGAAGCAACTAGCACGGGCCCCAACTGGCATTTTGAGCCCCTAAATAAGGACTCAATGTACAATCTGTCTAAGCAGTAAAACCTACAGTTGCTACTTTGGGTTGAATGTGTATATTAGGGCTAAAGTTGTGAAATGGGGGGGGACCTTAGTGACCCTTATTGCTCACATTGATGATGTGTGGTAAGGTTGTTTATAGGCATAGCATGGGAGGCGGCATAATTCATGGATATCCATGTTCGTGCCCCCATTGGAATCATATATATCCCAAATTTGAATATAAAACAATTAATGGTTGTGGTGTTGTTACATAGACAAACATTAAAAGGTGCATGTATATTCTTCGTATTTGTATATTGGTATGTTGAAGAATAGAAGTTTCTGATTACCTGGATGTTCACTTATCCCGTGAAACTTAATTGTGGGATCTCCCTCAAAATTTCAACCCCTGCACTGATTCTCATGCAAATGGAATTCATTATAAGTGTTCGTGAAGGCGACGGCACCTTTTTATGCTATCAGATCATAATACTAATTAATTATATTATAATGTAATAATGCCACCGGATTTAGTGTGCTTAATTTAGTCTCCGTGTTTGACCAGCTACTATTCTGTATTTGTATTTGTATTTTATGTGGGATTTTGTGGTGGGTGGGCCTCTATTGGGGAAGAGCTCATAAATTCTACTCAAAACATATAATATTCATTATTCCTTCATATGCATAAATAATGGATAATACACTCGTTATGAAATATATTGGATATAGTAAAGTCTGGTATCCATTTTTAACAGACCAATAAGTTAAGCTGTTAAATTTTAAATATATTGGATATAAGTTTTGTAGGTGCTACACCTGTATATCTGGATGTGCACCTATTGTGCTTGTGATGTTTTGCAATGTTTATATCCATGTGTATGTTAATATATTCCACTTTGCTACTATCAATCTATTCGATTTTTAGATTCTTTTGAATCGTTTTTTTTGTGTTTATATAAGTTTGCGAATTTATTTAGTTCTTTAGGTGAATATTTATTTATTTATTCAATGTTGTGTATTATATATGTTGCAATTCTGAAACCATTATATTAAGAATAGTGGTAACAACATTGAACATATTGGGTGAAAAATTCAGAACAGAGTGGACTGGGTAAATCCACCGAGTTGCTCAAGTAGGATAGGGTCCAGGTCGTTTGGGAAAAACGAGGTAAAGTGGGCAAAAAAATATATGTGGACAAATTCTAGAAAAAGTTAAATCCATCCCGTATTACAATTTCCAATAGATAGGACATCTATAATTCTAAAAAAAAATAGCAATAGGATATATATATATATATATATATATATATATATAATTCTATACATGCTATTATGTATAGATACGTTGGGTAAGAAGGTGGATATAAGTATCCACGGAGTTTGAGGAATTTGGTTTGTGATTTGCATGCAGGTCTCACGTGCCTCCCAATAAAATAGGGGCGACATGAAGGCATGATTAATTGGAACCGGGTTGGAGCCGTGTAACCGTAGCCAAACGCATGATTTTATCCATGTTCTCCTGCATCACTACATTTACATAAATATAATGTATACTTGTAAATCCGACGTACTACACACACCCGTTCGTAATATTTACTAGATTGCAAATCGTGAAAATCCTTGCAAATACATCAATAATACTCTTATTTCCCCGCTTGCAATTGCAAATGTATTCAGATTTATACACACTCATTCATACATGTGGATTTGTTTTTAGCAGCACCCGATCACAGAAACACTGAATTGCAGGTGCTTTTTGAAATCCAGAGGAAAATCACGCCACTAATTAGATCTCATAGAAATTTTCTCCAAGATAATACATTCCTATTTATAAGATTCATTTCTCACACTTCAAAGATTTCAAAATTTTCATATTTACCAATATTTTCAATTTTAGCACGTTTGATATTTATAGAAGCCCCTGTCTACCAAGTGCGTATAAGAATACTTGATTGTTTTTGTAGATACCATCGTCGGTAAGGTAAACCATGGGGCATAAGCAACAAGACCATAATGATGATTCGAGCAGCAAATCTAATTGCGCGCAACTCGTGAGTGAACCCAAAAGGCTGAGCAGGGACGGAAGTGCGTGTGACAGGGCGCTCGCGTGGAAATAATGCCTAAGTTGCAAGGGAACTTAAATGGCAACGCCCAGTCAAAACACAACATAAGAGATGGACCCCTAAGAAGGCCGTCGCAAACCATGTGAAAATCGGGAAGACTGAAGCAAACATCCTTGAAAAAATAGGATTTAAATATAAATCCATAGAAAAATTATCTGAAAAGCCATAGGGTTCGAATAATAAATGATAAGCATATGAAATCATTCAACCCTAGGTTGCTAATCCATATCCCCAGATCCGAAGGAGATAACCTAGTGGAAATCATGACTCAGATCCTTTATTGTAAAACAACCAACGAAAAGCACAAACCTAAGCGCAGCCATGGAAATTACAATAAATAACTCGAAAACTATAAACCCTAAATAAGGAGAAAATAGCTAACGAGTGAAAGATAAGAACGGCGGAGAATCAAACAACCCTTGCCGTGTAACAGTGAAATTCGCTTATGATCGAAGAGAAAAAAATGAAATCGAATGATTCCGAAGAAATCAAACGACATCGAATGAAATAAAAGAGACAAAATGACAACAATTTCTGCGGAAATGAAAACACGAGTGTAACGGAAAAAGAGAGGTACGACCCGCGACTCTTAGCATCCGGCCATTGGCTGCGGGAGTCTAAGAGAGGTCACGTGAGAGAGGAGAGAATCAAGTTCCTCCATGGTAGTAATGATGAACCACCAACTTCTTGATGATGAGAAGGGCTAGGAATTTTTTGAGGATCAACATACTTTTTCGGTGGCTATGGATAGTCCTTATGGTAATCTGCCATTTTTCAATGTTAAATATGCCGATCGATTTTGAATGTGTTTGTCTTCAAGGTTGGAATACCTTCGTTCCACTCTAATTGCTCACAAATTTCCACTCCATGGTTGTCCACAAATTTATGAATGTTATTATTGCTCCTTAGATGCACAAATATAATGATGTCCCGGTCCGTCTTTCTACATCTGTTCTTTGCGGTTAGATTGAGCCCAACTCGAGGACGAATCATATGCAGAGAGAGGAGAATGGTGTAGAAAAGAATATGATTTGATTGTGTATATATTCTAATAGTTATATAAACCAATATATTAGGACATATCTTTTGATTTGTCACATTTTATTTATATTAACTAGAATTCCCTGTCGTGTGATGCATGATTTAAAATATATTTATTTATAAAAAGATTCAAAGTCAACTAATCGAATAATATAATTAAATAACTTATATTTTGTTAAATAAGCAAAAAATAAATATCTAATAACTTTTAATTACATTAATAAAAATTATTTAATTTATTTTTATTTGCAACTCATATCTAATGTAAATAGATCAACTTACAATAAATATTCAAATCTAAGCACAATAATCAACCAACAAATAATTGTTTATTTTTTTCTATTGCCAAAAAAAAAAAAAAAAAAGAAGTGGATTAAGAAAAGTTATTAGTGCCTTTAGGATATTGGAAAAATCAAAACATTTGAGAGAGAGAGAGAGAGAGAGAGAGAGCTAAAAAAAATAAATAGTGCAAGTCTCTAAATTCTTCCCATTCCTAACTTGCGCACATGTGTTCCCATGCTATTTTTTCTATTTGTTCTTTATAAAAAAGAAATATATTTTCTGTGAATCTATAAACTGAAAGTAGTTTATTTTTATTATTTCTGAACACTTGTAATATTGTAGCAAAGATACATATATGAAATTATTCATAAAATAACATTTTAACAAAAAAAAAAAAAAGAAAATATTAGTAATAAGTATTCATAAAAAAAATTATTCTTAATAGTTATTTAATTTTTATTTGTATCTCAGATCAATCAAATAATTTTACATTAAAACGAAAAAAGAACCATATCTTATTTGCTTTTAAATTTAATTTATTTTATTACTTGCTTTTTAGTTTATTATATATTTTTTTATAAAACGAATCAATCAAAAGTTATCACCTATTAAATTTTTATATAGTAAACTTGCCAATAAAATTTAAAGTTGGATCTAATTTTGGAATTTGTTTACCATATATATACAAATACTTACCATATATATGTGTATATATATATGTGTGTGTAAATTTCTTATTATGTTAGTTATGATTTAAACCTACTAATTTTAGAAGGTGAAATAAATGGGAAAATATGTTTAATTTCTTTATAGAGGGTTCTCTTTTATCATATAGTAAGAATTATTAATTAACATAGTAATTTTATTGCTTTATGATTCAAGATTTACCCTACTAGTATAAATACAGGGAGCGGCTATTTACGACCCACAAAATTTCTCAATGTAACCCACTTCTCAAAACAGCTTAATATAAAATTCTTAATACAATCCATCGAATGCAAGTTATACCTTTCTTTCTTAAATTAAACTATTTAAATTAAGATATTATAAATAAATTATAAAACATAAAAAACAAAATTAAAAAGATTGAAAGAGAAACGACGGCACTGTTGGTTTTCATATTTTGGTTTGTTGGTTGAAAACACGAGATCCGAGTTCATTTTCATATATTGAATTGTTTGTCTCCATTATTAATGATTTCAAGCCATCTGAGGATCTAGTGTTACTTAACAATAAAAGTCTAAATATATATTTCCATTATGGTATTACATAATTAATTTTTCATATTTTAACAATAAAAGTCTGTGCGTGTATTACTATTGTTCTGATGCCTTTACTCGCATAAAAATCTATTTCTGATTACGTTGTGGATTGGATACATCAAATTAGTATCTGTAAATATTGAGATGAGTTTTACATATTAATTAAGTTGATCCCAATACCTGTCTAATTGCTCACAAACTGATGTGATATTCAAGAAAAAATTGATAAATATGGGGACATATTGAAAGAAATTGACAATTTTGAATTTTATTACTATTTGATAAGCAAGAATCTATGATTGGGCAAGATTTTGGTGCGATTTGATCCATGATTTTTAATTTGAGTTACAAAATGTTCTATCAACTGAGTTAAAATCAATTTTCGTTGTTTTTAATTTTTTTGTTTATATGGTTCATTATATGCTTCTCTCTCTATATGTCATATTTATAATGTTTTCTGGAAGATGATATCAAATTTTCAAAATTTTAGAAGTCCTCTTGTAATTTTCAGTATTTTGTGAATATTGATATTGATACATTTACCAATATTTAGATAAAACTCGTACAGTTGAATAACATAATCAATAAATTAGGAGGCGAAACACCGGCATTGGAGCAACAAAATTAAAATTAAAGGAGGTACGCGGTGGACTAAAATATTTGCAAACCGTGTAACTAAACAAAAACAAACATCATCAAACTCAACTACAGATTAAGAGATAACCTCAACCCACCGTCATTGCAATATATATGTATATTAATTGCAATTTGCAACTTTATTTCTTGTTCGAAGATCATCAAAGATAATTTGAAAAAAACAAATCTTTCTCCAAAATCTTCAATCATCGACGATTGTTTGCCCGTCGCCCATATTTCATCTTTTTTTAGTTTTTTTTATACGACAATCATATTCGATTGTTGTTTTATTTTGTTGATTTTCAAGTTTGTAGATTCTCCTCTACACTAGGATTTTTTCCGACGTACAACTTTTACCGGTTCATCGGTCTTTTCGCTAGCCTTCCTGATCATGTCTTTAGTTTTTATTTTGTTTTCTATTTGTTCTAGATGACATTTGTTCTATTGTTCTTTTTTCTCCTAATCTAAGAACAAAGAAAAAACCCTCCCCTCCCCTCCCTCCACGGTGACTTGAACGCAGGACCAAAGGCCTAGGTAGTAGATGCTCTGCTACTTGAGTTATCCAACTTCGTCAAGCATTTGTTCTATTGTTGGGTATGATAGTGGTAGTTTTCTCATTCTTGGCTTGCTGTTCATGCAGTCACGAAGCAAGATTTTCTTCGATTGCTTTTCCATATTACTTAGATGCGTTGTTTTTTCTGTTTTTCTTTAGTCTATCCACCTATTCAACATGATTTTAGTGATTGAGTGGAGAGTTTTGTAGTTTGGAACATTATTTAAGTAGTAATATTGTGTACCTTGATTATAAAATAATTGCAATTTGCGAACTAAGCAGTTTTAGTCAATTTCAACGTTCCTAGGCTACACCATCGCTTGTAAAGAGGAAGCTAATTATTTTGGCCAAACGGCTAATATTCAGTGCCTATTGCCAAACAGCTGGTCACCTTCGGATTCTACTGTATCACACTGCATGCGATATGTAGGTTTTTTTTTTTTTCCTTAGAACTTAGAAATAACATTTACACACGATTTAATGAATCAACATTTCAATACCACAAAATTATAATTTATAATTTTGGGATCAGTTACAAATCACACAATAACTCCCTTTTCTTCTTCAAACAATTACACACAACATAAAAAAAGTCTTTTGACACAACAAAAAAATGATATAAAATAATGGATATTTATCATAACTTAATAATCATTTAGATGTCTATGCATATATGTTCAAATATACTATCAGAACCATTATAATGTAATTCTATTTAATAATTCATTTATTATGTACGATTTGACTAAATAAATCATTTTTTATTTATTTATAATCTTACCAATACTATTAGTAATTTGTAGAATAAAGTATTGTTAATTAAGAGGGCATATGAATTGATTTAGGGGACGTATAAGGTGGCGAGATTAACATGATGTCCTCTCCTCTCCTAGCCTCCTCAAAATTTGGTCTCGTCTTTAATATAAAAATATGTCTCCATGCCTTATCGTATAATTAACAAAAAATTGTCCCCACTCCTACATCCCTTTTTTAATACCTTTCTTCACTAAATTTCTCAATCCATCAATCACCATGCGTACATATTAATACAAAAAAATATCTATTGAAACAATAAAAAGTTGTCTCAAGTAATGAGTAACTTTATTATCAGAGACAACATGTCGTCACTAATTAATCGTCTCAATAACTTGAACACAATTAATATGTTTGTGACGATAAAAGTGGTCTCAAATATTATTTGCAACAATTAGTTGTTTCTAAAAGTTGTACAACAGTGTAATTTGTAGAAACTTTTGACAATAAGTGGTCACAAATAACTTTATAATTAGTGACTACAAATATAATAAAAAAAATTATTATAATAAAAGACCTCATTTATTACAGCGTATATATAAATATTGTTTGATGTCTCCGTGTGTGTGGTTCTAAAATGGGTTGTGGGCAACTGGTTTGAAATTGTGAACATAGATTGAGATCTTGACCTAGGAAAAAACAAAACAAATGCCTCTTTATCGGATGTAAGTAATGCAATAATAAATTTTTTTGAGGAATAATGGGAATGAAAGAATTCCTTCATTCTTGTTTTGACTTGGATCCCTCCTCACATATATAATAATTAAATAATAATAATAATGTGGAGATAGATACATACAAATGATTTAGTAATAAAAATGAAAGGTGACAAATGATAGTTTTGACTGAGTGAGAAATAAATGGCAGTGAGGCAGATATTCATGAATTATATGCGGATGGGGTCTCCCGTTCAACGACAATTTCCTAATTTTACCCCTCCCCCCTTTATACTCGTCACCTTACAAAATATTTTTAATCGTCTTTACGTGCACATATAAATATATATATTCAATATTATTTTGATTTTATTCCACTATTCCTGCTCCTCCTAATATAGGTTACCTAAGGAGTACAATAAAATGGCAAATTTGAAGACCATTTAATGAGCCCAAGATTGTCATGTGACGCACACGTGACAATTTAATTTGGGACTTTTCGGTGGAGCACTGCTTACGTGGAATACAATGCCTAGCTGCCACGCCACTTCAAAATCATTTTTGTCCCAAAATGATTTTTTTTTTTTACATTAATTATGACTGAATTCAATCTGAGAATATCTGAAATTGCGTCCACTAGAACGATCGTAAGTCGCTGCCTTCCAGCATATCGCTAGAATAAAAAACACAATTGTTTTCTCAAATTTGTTGTAGCAGATTTGTCCCCCAAATAGAAGGAATACAACTGAAGAAATATAATGAATTACGGTTTTTTTTTTTTTTTTTTTCTGCCAACAGGAATAAAAAGAAATTAGAGTTATGTCGCATGAGATTTCTCCCCCAAATTCAGAGATCATGTTGATTTTTCGATTTTTTTTTTTTCTTTCTCAATTCCTTTTGACAGAAAATTGGTTAAATTGAAGTGGCGTGGACAACTTGACATTATTAGTAGCTCCGCCAAAAAGTCCCAAATTAAATTGTCACATGCATGTCAGATGACGATTTCCACCTAATTAAATGGTCGTTGACGGAATTTTTCACAAATCACATGACTAATTTTGAACAAACTCTAACATACAAGTCTAATTTTGATTTTTTTCCTGAGAAAATACTGATTAACATATAACATGTTTTGGTAAAATCATGAAAGTAGGGGATTAAGAGGGTGTTTGAGCTTATAAGCTCCTAAGATGACTAGGAGTTTATAAGTTCTAAAAAAGTGTTTGATAAAATAAGACTCTAAACAATATATAAGATCTACATATAAGCTTCAAGAGATTATTAAGCTAAAAAATCCATCTACCCCATCTTATTTCTTTGGAATCTTATAAGCAACATCTTCAAAATACCCCTACTATACAATCTTTTCCACTACAATTTGGTTTACGGGGAGGTGGGGGGCCAAGGGGTTGGGACACTGGAGGTGGGAAAATCATTGAAAATAATAATATCATGTTTGTCACGACGTAATGAAAATAACTTATAGTACCAACCGTTTCATCATCTTATAAGCTTTTAAAAGAATTTATAAATTCAATTATCCAAACACTCTGACAACTAATAAGCTCTTGAAGAACTTAATCTTATAAGTTCTTAAGACATCTTACAGAAATTTGGTGCTTATGAAATATTTAAAATAAGCTCAGTCAAACACCCTCTAAATATTACTCCCGAAGTCTAAAAAATATAGTCTTTTTCCAAGTTCCACATATTAATAAATATATTTAGTACACATGAGGATCTTGTTAAACCCTTATTTAATATAATATAGTGAATTAAAAGTTGTTAAGTGTAAAATTTAATTTCAACCAGTTATTTATGAATATATATATTTGAGACATCGAGGAAAGAAAAAGAAATGTAGAGAGAGGAAATAGTTAGAAGGGATATTGTAATTATTAAAAGATGTATGATTTTGTTTATCATCTTATCTGAAGATTACATTTGTTAATTCTGTTAATGTAGTTGTGCCGCTCTTTTTAACGACGGGGACTCGATTTGTGTGCTCTGTCTCTCTCTCACAATCCGCAGAACCCTCACCTGCTTCTTTCCTTGCCTCCATCTGCTTGTCTTCTTCTCCCTTCACCAACACTCAACACTAACCCTAAACCAGGTTACTTTTCAACTTCTTCTTCTTCTTCTTCTTCTCCTCCTTTTACTGTTACATGCATGTCATAGATAGATTAAGGTTGTCTGTTTCTTCTTCTTCGAATTAAATTTATTCTTTACCATGATTTCTTAGCTTAAGAATTTTAGGGTTTGTCTGTTCCTGTATCATGCATGCTTCTAGAATATATGAGCTGCATCAGCTAGGTTTGTGGTAAGATTCCTTCCTTACATGATACATATATACTGTTAATCGTATTAGGGAAGAAAATGAAGTAAAAAATGGCAGATCTTGGTTGTCTGTTGCAAAAGTCGATCTATTGAATTCTGAACAAACTGATTAAACTCATGTTTCTTCACCAATTAATCTCTTACATTCTCTCTATGAAATGTGTTGATTTGGGCGGTTGCATGCAGAGAGGCAGGCAGTTTAAATAAAAATGATAGGATCAGGTGGAAATGGGGGTGTGTCGGTTCCACCAGGGTTCAGATTCCATCCAACAGACGAGGAACTACTCTATTATTACCTGAAGAAGAAGGTCTCTTATGAACCCATCGATTTTGATGTTATTAGAGAAGTTGATCTCAACAAACTTGAGCCATGGGATCTCAAAGGTATTCAATTACCCTACTCTACCTTCTGCTGCTCTGCACAACGAATATATGTTTTCACTTGTCTTTTTTTTCTAGTATCTGTCTTAATACATATACAAATAACTAAATTAAAGTCCATTCGTCTGCATTTTAGTACTAAAACGATAAAAGAACTAATTTAGAAGGACAATATTTCAAATAATATAGCTTAGAATCATGTTGTATCATAATAATAATAATAATAAATGATGAGTGTGGGGATGGGGATTTGCCAAAGAAAATCTTAGTTAATTCCTAGAGATCATAAAATGGAAACTGAATTTATGCAAAATCCACTTCTGACTCTCATGGTAATGTGGAAATGTATGTCACTGGATCCCATAAACTCACACAATTACTAATTATTTTAAGTCCCCATCAGAGTTAGTACTACTTTTAATTTATGACTCAAATTAATGTAGTAATCGAGATAAGATTTGTTGACTCTATACAGAAATGAAATAACAATCCTATAATTACTTATAAGTCCTATCATTTCAAGATTAGATACAAAACACTACAAAACTGAGAATTAGTTAACAGTACAAATTTGTTTCTTTTTTTTTCGGATGACGAGTTTAAATATCATTAGATACATTAATTTTATAAATTTAAAATTTATTACTGTAGTGAATAATTTTAGTATGTTTGTTGATAAAGGTGTTCCAATTCTTCACCATATTTCAAAGTATTTTATTTGGAAATGAGGGGAAAAAGGTAGAATCCGAGAATACATAAGATATTAAGATTTTTTAATACGACTTTTCTGAAAAAAGTAGGGAACCTATTTTACCAAAATTTGAAGAAGCTGAGATGCAAATTAAATCCAAGATTTATAATGGACGTTGATGACAGAGAAATGCAGAATCGGGTCGGGCCCCCAAAATGAGTTCTACTTTTTCAGCCACAAAGACAAAAAGTACCCGACGGGAACCCGAACGAACCGTGCGACGGCAGCTGGTTTCTGGAAGGCGACGGGAAGAGACAAGGCAATCCACATGAGCAGTAACTCAAAGCGAATTGGAATGAGGAAAACCCTTGTTTTCTACACGGGGAGGGCACCTCACGGCCAAAAGACTGATTGGATCATGCATGAATATCGTCTCGACGATCACAACGTTCCTCATGAATATCAGGTACCTGTCACTAATTTCGCTTGGTTGGAGGGTTTACGGGTAGGGAATGAGAATGAATGAGGACTCACTCCGATTCATGGAGCTTGGTACATCATGAATAAGTTAATCAATACCCTATTTATGATTGACTTCTCATTCATACCTATTGCCATTATCATCGATAATTTGCAACCAAACAGCCCTTAAAATAGATTTAAATGGATTAATCGAGCTCAAAGTTGTAGTTTGGGATACCCTTTTACCTGTCTCTTATTATTATACATGTATTTTGATAGCATCACTCTTGATCTTGTAATCAAGAGATTAATAGGGGTAACTGTGAATTAGTTAAACTTTGGGGGGTGAATTTCAATGTTGAGAACTAACAATTTTTTCCCTTCTTAATTTGTAATTTTTTCAATTACAATATTGATTACATCATTTAATAATCTACTTCACCACCATCATTAATATACAAATATACGCCTTGGTAAAAGTGTCTTATTACGGTTATAGCTATCTCACCATCCATTGCCACAATTGAAATGAATCAAGAATTAAAGTTATAGTTCACAACTTTCACTCTGAATGCAGGAAGGTGGTGAAGATAGCTTGTAAATTATATAATGAATCTACAACAATTTTGTTAGAGTAAATCTACTGCCAGTGGTAACGACACAATTGAATATAGAAAGAGATACTGTCGATGTTGTAATCAAGTTTCTTTTGAAAAATAATTTGTGTTTATACTTTTACTTTTTTTAAAGTTCAAAACCAGAATTTGTGGTTTTTTGCATTTAATCTGAAAATAAAATAGAAGTCCGAGTTAAATTGGGTTGAATTGATCGAGCTCAACTCATTAGTTATAGTTCAATCCATTTCCCTCTGAAATCCTCCAATATCTTTGTTATTAAAACATAGCAATTTAAAGATGAGGATTGATTGAGATAGCCCAAGCCCATGACCAGATCAACCTCTTAAATCGAAGTCCAAAGTATCCTCCGACCCTGCATCAGTTCATTGGGCTGAGCTATGTTATATTAGCCCAAGCCCCAGTGTTTTTTAGATTGAATTAACAATTTTCAAACAGTGTTGTGATTAATATTTAATTTATAAAATGTGAAAACAGGAAGATGGATGGGTAATCTGCAGAGTTTTTAAGAAAAAGAACCACACGAGAGGCTTCCATCACGACGTGGATCAAGAAGAGCCTGTTGTACCTTTCCATGCAGCTGCTGCTTGTACATTGGAGCCCAAACAATACTCCAGCGAACCCCATTCTCACAATTTCACGTATGATCATCACAACAATTCGATGCATCTTCCCCAATTATTAAGCCCCGAATCCGCTGTTCCATCTTCCTTCTTGCAATCACTCCCAATGGAGTTACAGTGTCCGCAGAACCTGTTGACGCTAACGCCAGGCGGCGCTGGGCCTTCCGCCGGCTTCATCCAACCCGAGAAGTTCTCCGGCGACTGGTCGTTTCTCGACAAGCTGTTGGCTACGCAGCAGACAATGGATCAAATCGGCAAATGCCAACACTTCTCACATGTCGCTGATTTGGTCCCACCGCCTCACAGATTTCCTTTCTCTCATCACCATGGGTTTGAATCTGATTTTTCCAAGTTTCCTAAGTAGCTGCTCTGTTTGTTACCACTGTTGAATCTACTTTTTGAGGGGATTCTTTTTTAGAATATTTCAACAATTCATATATATTATGTTGAACTTCTTATGTTTCATCATCTGATCGATGCATCCAAGTACTGCATCAAATTTAGCTTGGAATTGTCGTGGGAACCTTTCTCTCTCCTAATCACCTTATTGCCGGACTATCTTTTAGATTCATGATAAAAATATGCTTAATTAATTAATGGAGATACATTTACATACACACATATATGTTCGTATATGATTACAAGTTTACAACAGTACAAACGAACATCTTAATCCCAACATCACAATATTAAAGAAAAAGCTACAGAAAATTGAAAACATGAAAAAGTATATAAGTAGGTGGGAGGCTATCTATGCGGTGCCGGTAACGCCCAAATCATCCTTGTTGTCGTCCTTGCCGGCACCGAAAACGGGGCCACCAGTACCGGCGGCGTCCTTCACCTTATCTTGAATTTTATCAATTTGAATTCCGCCTTCGTCCTCCTTGGAGTGGACATCGAGCTTCGTCTTGTTCTCGCCACCTTTCACCGACTCGTACGTCGTCGCCGTGAATGATAACGGCGGCTGTGCACCCTGCGCCCCCGACATCGTCGATTCTTAGATTCCTTGATTGATCAACCTCGTTTCACGATCACTATGCTAAATCTGCTTCGAATATTTATGTAGAGATAGAGAGATTTTGCATGGGCCGGGATTATCTGGTGCGATGCACGTGGCGGCGAAAGAAGTAGGGTGTGCCTCTACGTGTTGCGTTTTTGCAGCCCTTAAGTTTTCCACTGTACAAATAACAGCTATCCATTGTTGCTACAGATCTATAAATGGGCCTATTACCTCCGAACCAGGCCACCCCACTCCACCTCGTCCGAAGGATGAATTGGGCTGTTCATTTATCAGCCTGCGAGTCACCGCGTTCATGCAGATATACATCTATGTTTAGGGTGTGTTTGCTTAAAATTGGAGAGTGTTGGATCAAGTCTAACTGAGAAAGTTAATGAATTTACTTTATTAAAATTCGATTCTTTAAATTTACTGAGTTCAACTTTAAGCAAACACACCATTATATTATGGAAACCAATAACCGGGAAAATTAGTAAAATTGCCAAGTATGTTTACACAATTTTAAAATTTGATCATTACATTTGCCACTTCTATAAAATGTCATCAACCGATGATAGGTGACATGGATTATTAAGAGCGACGTGGAATGCTTGTCATCAGGTTTTTTCCTACATAAAATGGTTTTGATACACATCATTTATATATGCATTTTAGGTCGATTTATGAATATATTTGGTATCATTTACATGTGTATCTAGTCGAAATGTGCGTAAATTCGCTATATTGAGCTAGATAATGTGTTTGTGCTTGTTTTAGTGTTAATCAAGTATAAAAAGGCTAAAAAGCTCGTTTGGACGAAGTTCGGATAACAAACGAGTGAGAAGATGAGAAGAAACGAAGAAAAATACAAAGTTGGACAAAATAGGCCAATTCGGTCAAGGTCAAAATGTGACTCGATCGATGTCGAGTTAGGTAGCAAAGAATTCTTGGGCTGAACACCCTAACTCGGACGAGGCCAAATGTGACTAGGTCAACTCAGCCTGTCTCGGTCGAGGCGAAATGTACCTCGTTCTGGCAGCCCAATTTTATTACATGCGTTTTGGTTTATTTCGAGCCCGTCTCAATCCTAATCTTTCCTAACTGATAAATACATGCTTCTCAGTCCGAATTTATCATACAATCATCATCGAAGAAGTACTTGGAAGCGAGATCCAAGAGGGAGGAAGTGACGAGACAACGATCAAAGAGCAAGATTCGGGTTTTACTATTTCTTTTCTTTAGTTAATTATTCCAACATGTTTGTCTATGAAAATATTTGATTTTTACTTTAGTTATGAGTAGCTAGTATTCTAGGCTTAGAAAGTAGATTGTGAATGACTATGTTTTGATTTTCTCTTTAATTCTAGACTTCAATTTATGTTTGTTTATCTATATGATTTGTTCTTATTTTATGAATTGCTTAATTTGGCCAACTTAATAATTCTACTTGCTTAACAATTTGGATTCGAGAGAAGGAGGTTGTTAATAGGCATATGAGCATATAGTGTAGATACCAATAAGCGTCCAAGAGGAGTGATGACTTGCGTAGGCATCGACTTAGGGGACACTTGCGAGTCTTTTATGTGATATTTGGCTCGAGAGGGTGATTATCCTTAATTGATCTACACGTTAGCCACTTCGAGAGGAGGGCTAATTTAGAGTGGCGCCGCCTAATAAACAACATAATTGGTTTAAAAGTCTAGAATTTTTGGTTAATTTTACATAGGAGTTCATAATTGAAATCTGTGCCTACTATACATCTTTATCCATCTGAGTTTATCTTGATATTTGATTACTTATTTTCTAAGCAATTCTTCATTAATTAGTTATTTATATGCAATTAGGTATAGAAAATACAAAACCCATCATTTTATTCAAACGATAGAGTAGAAGTATTATAATTAGGGTACATAATACATCCCATGTGGATCGACCTTGTCTGCCACTAGCTACTTTAGCACCGTACACTTGCGGTATACTAGGGTATAAAATAGTGCATTAAGTTTTTGGCGCCGTTGCCGGGGACTAAAAATTGTGTTAAACTTTTATTTTGATAAATATCTTGATACTAGACTAGACATTACTTTTTTGTATATTTATTTATATATTTCTATTTTCTTTTCAGTTACGCTGGTTTTCATGTTTCTGATCTCAGGTAGCGCATGCACATCCGCTCTAAAGGGAAGGATACACTCATCCCTTTTGACCCGAAAATCGAAGCGACTACTCGTAGACACAGAAGAACGAAAGACCAGGACAAAGACATGGTTGCACCAACGAAAAACGCGACACTGGAAGACTTGGTCAGACAAATTTTCCGAGCGGTTAACACTATTCAGGCTGATATGAACACTATGAGACAACATAATTAGCCACCAGCGATAGTACTACCCGAGTAAGAAGCTGATAATCAAGCAACTATTAGGGACTATTCTACATCCCGTGCCAAATCAGCGATATGGAGGAGCCAAAGCACCACCAATTCATGCTAACAGTGTTGAGCTAAAACCCGCACTAATCTCTATAATGCAACAAAATCAGTTTAGTGGAGGTTTACAAGAAGACCCAAATGTTCATCTAGGCATGTTCAAAAGAATATTTGAGACACTAGAGGTTAACCAAGTGCCACATGAATAGGTAAAACTGCGGTTATTCCCATTCTCATCAAAAGACAAGGCTCTGAAGTGGTTTAATGCACTAGAAGATGTTTCTACATGGGATGAGCAGATCACTCGTTTTCTCTTCAAATGCTTCCCACCAGGCAAGATGCTCGCACTACAGTCCGAGATAACTCAATTCAGACAGTTGGATGGAAAGCCTTTCGGGGAGGGGGGCGGTTTCGGGATCTTCTCCGAAATTGCACTCAACATGATTCTCGCAAGATCAGCAGGTATGCAAGTTCTATAAGGGCTATTTAGGCCCGTGAGAGTAATAGTAGATGTAGCAGCAGGTGGATCCCTTCTTGAAGCATGAGAGCAACATTCACCATATTAGATGAGACGACTGGCCAGACGAGCGAGATCAGCTTAGAAAAGTGAACATCATTTCAGAGATAGACCCACCAGAGCCAGCTATAAATAAGATAGAATCCTAAATAGCCGCCTTAGTTAATCTGCTAAATCTGCTAACAAGTGTGATACTAGCTCAGCACACCGACCCGAACTTACAACAGCAACTTGCACATGAAATAGTTGAAGATGCAAATTTTATCAACCAAAGAAACTTCAATAGCTTCCAAGGCAATCAACAAAGGTAAAATCAGTACCAACAGGGTGCAAGAAATAATCTGTCTTACGGTAACCCTAATAATTCCCTCCACCCACCACCGAAATTCACAGTCACAAATAAAATGATCCACGAAGGACGTCAACCGGCTCAAGAAGAGATGGTACATCCGCAATTGGCCAAATATGATGAACGGTTAAGCCATTTAGAGAAGAATGTGGATAACAATAATGTGGAGTTGAATAACAATATGGTAAGTTTGGGAGCAGAGTTGAAGGCAATGCAAATACACATGGGAGCTGATATAAAAGCAATACAAATGCACATTGGCTAGATAGTACAAGCCTTGGGGAATTAGCATAAAAAATGGCAGTTTCCTAGTGATATCATAGTAAGTCCGTAGGAGCAAATGCAAGGTTGTGTACTCGACGGAAAAAGTTAGCTTTGAAAGCCCAAAATCACTACAAGCCGAAACTTGGGTGGAAGAATGAGATAAAGAGGAGGAAGATGAAGATATCTAAGATGAAGATTTCAAGCTGATAGAACAGTGGTTTGTGAAGCCAAGATCAATCACAATCGAGGAAGGTCCAGATATATTCCTCCTCTCCCATTTCCTCAAGCACTCTATAGAAGGAAGATAGTGCCAAATTGCACCAATAGTGCTAAACTTATGGAAGAGCCTAAAGCAAAGAAGGAGCGAGAGAAACTTGGGGTTGCGAAGCAGAACAAAGATGGCGAAACCGACTTAGATAAGGGACTTTTATCTTCTCTTAATGATAATCCTTTTGAATTTTGTTTATTTAATACATTCTTCCCTGACCTAAATCCTATAGTGTGTACAAGTACATTATCCGTGATGCAGGAAAAATCTAAGAATAGAAATGATGATAAGAGGGTAATGAAGAAGGCGCTGAAACCACCTGATGAACAAGTGAGGAGTATACAAAAGGAGCGAATGAAGATACACAATGGAAAAGGGTTAAAGAAACCAAAAATAGCAACCCCCAATAAGAGTACCAACACCAGCACACAACTAAGAAGAAATATAAAAGTGAAAGATCTAGGGAGTTTTTCTATCCCTTGCTCTATTGGTAATCATAAATTTCGATATGTGTTGTGTAACTTAGGATCTAGCATTGATTTGATGTCACTTAAAACGTATAAACTATTAGGACTAGGGGCAGTAAAATAATCTACTACTATTCAATTGGTGGATAGGTTTGTACTAACGCCATATTGAGTAGTAGAGGACGTGTTAGTTAGATAAATATAGGGTTTTATTTAATGTGACTCTTCAGTTTTCACGTTATGATACACTCTTCAGCAGCTTCTCAGTTCTCACTTCTCAGTCACGTTCTTTTACTCCTCCCCATGTCCCCAGTTGAGTAAAACAATCAAGATATTCTCCAGCCATCAAGTTTTGCAGTTTCTACTCTTTTCAAAAGTAAGTTTGCTATCTCTTTTATTAAATATGTTGTAGTTCTTTAATATGTTGTGTTCAGTATGTTGATTCTCCAAAAGATACACATATATATATAAAAAAAAATAGAGAAAGATCATAGGGATGTTAGATTTTATGTTTAAATATTGTTTGTAATCTTTTGGTGTTGATACCCAAATATATGTATATAAAAAGAATGGGATCATCCAAAAACACCCACACTCATGTAATATTATATATAAACTTCAGACTGAGAGGAATTGTTGGGGGCTGGGGGACGTCGGGGTGCGGGAGGGGCTGGTGCCTGGTGGACATAATTTGAAGGTGTGCGAGTAGCTAATGCTTTTGTTTATAGAAAAACGTATGAGTTGTTGGTAATCAAGTAAATAAAATCTCAGATAGTGGGTTGTGTTGTGATTATATACATATACATATATTGTATTGTCCTCTGATACTATTATGATCATATATTCATATTCTATTGAAGAAGCATTAAATATGTTAGGGATTTTCTTATTCGATTTCCACAAAAGGTAACAAATATTCTGGAAAGAGTAGTTTAATATAATCCATCTGTTTATTTAACCGTCTGTCTGATTAGTGATAGCTTGTTCGAAACTTATTTTCTGGAAATTTGGCAGGTGCTTCCATCATCTATATAACATATTTGTGATAAAGTCTCCTCTTCCCCCTTCTGTTTCATAAGTGTGATGTTTCGTTCATATAAAAAGAAGTTGAAGAAAACAACAAATTGTTTATAGAAAATTTAAAATGCATATAATAATTTGAAGGGGTATTACAATTCTTCAAGGTTCTGGGACGTGGGATGGTGTTTTAATTTTCTCATACACGCCTTGTGTCCTTCAGTGGTAGTATTATAGTTTTTTTATAATATCTTGTGTTCTTATTATTTGTTTATGGTTTTGTATTTTTTTTTATCTAGGATATGGGTGATAATGTTGATAGGGAAGAAATGAATACTGATCAAGCCAATTTACTAGCTAAGTGCACCTGAAGTTGATGAGAACAATGTTTCTCATGAGGGAAATGGTAAACTGCCTAATAAAAAAGGTAAAAGACTAACTTCTGAAGTTTGGGATGTTTTTGGAAAAAAAAAAAAAAAAGGACCCAGAATCAGATGGGATATGGAAGTGTGTGTATTAAATGTAAGCATGTACACAAATGTGAAGAAACCTATGGAACTTCACACTTGAAGCGTCATATGAAAAACTCATGTACTAATGTTTGTTATTTAAATGTTAATTGATCAAGAAGGCAAAAGAAGGCTTAGGGAAGTTAGTACGGTAATTCTTCATGAAATGCTTCTAGAAGCTATAATTGAGCATGATTTACCATTTGCTTTTGTTGAATATGAGAAGATTCAGGTTGTTATGAATTATGCTAATCCAGATGTGACAATGCCTTGTAGAAATTCAATTGTAGCTACTGTTGTGAAAAAAATATGAGATGAAGAAAGAGAAGCTTAAAGTATCAATATGTAAACTTCCAAATAGAGTGTGTTTGACTTCTGATGTTTGGACAACATGCAAAATTGAAGGCTATATATGTTTGACAACCCACTTTGTTGATGAGAATTGGAAATTAAATAGCAAAATCTTGAACTTTTGTCGTATGCTGCCTCCACACTAGGGGGTTGAATTGGCTAAAATGGTGTGTGATTGTTTAAAAGAATAGGGATTGGAAAGAAAGTTTTTTTCTCTTACATTGGACAATGCATCAACTAGTGACACTATGCAAGAAAATCTGAAAGTCAAATTTTGTCTTCATAATTGTTTATTGGTTGATTGTAAATATTTTCATGTTCGCACATATTCTGAATATTATTGTCCAAGAAGGGTTAAAAATTGCAAATGTAGCACTACATAAAATCATAGAAAGTGTGAAGTATGTAAGAGAATCTGATGGAAAGATGCAAAAGTTTAATGAATGCATTCAAGATGTAGGAGGGTTGATACAAGTATTGGATTGCGGTTGGATGTTAGCACATGATGGAGCTCTACTTATTTGATGCTAACGAGTGCACTAAAATATAAGAAGGTGTTTGCAAGCCTCCAATTTCTGGACATGGCTTTTAAGACTTGACCAACAATTGAGGAATGAAAGAGGGCTGAAAATATTTCTGAATTTTTACATCCTTTTTATGATACCGCTAATCGTATTTCTGGGTCTTCTTACCCAACTACCAACTTGTATTTTATGCAAGTTTGGAAGATTGAGTGTGTGTTAAAGGGAAACTTGGAGAATGAAGATAAGCTGATTAGGGACATGTCTAAGAGAATGTTGGTGAAGTTTGAGAAATATTGGCATGAGTATAGTGAAATACTTGGATTTGGTTGCATTCTTGATCCACGAATGAAGATGTCTTTCTTAAAGTTTTGTTACTCGAAGGCTGATGTAACTATTGCTAATGATAAATTGAAAGATATGAATCAGAAGTTGAAGAGACTATTTGAGGAATATGTAAAAAAAAATTGGTGCTTCAAGTTCCTCTCACTCTAATATTTATGATCTTGTTGCAACTAAGAGTGGTGGAGGGACAAGTACATCATCCAATCACAAGATATTTGATGTAACTTTTTGAAGTTTTCACCTAGTTGATCCTTATGTTACATTGGAATATAATTTTATCTATTATTTTTGCTTTATTTGTCTTATGTGTGTAGGAATTCTTGATATTTCAAACTCAATCAGCCCATACTACGGGCAAAACAGAGATGGAACTCTATTTAAAGGATCCACAATTTCCTCTTAGTCAATTTGGTAGTTTGGATATATTACAATTTTGGAAGGATAATAGAAACGGGTATCCAATTTTATCCGCCTTTGCTCGTGATGTGTTGAGCATTCCCATGACCACTGTGGCATCAGAATCTGCGTTTAGCATTGGTTCTCATGTCTTGAACAAGTACCAGAGTAGAATCCTCCATGAAAAGGTTCAAATGCTCATTTGCACTAGGAATTGGCTACGTGGCTTTGTTTCTGAAGCTAATGGTGCAAAATAATTTTTATTTTTTTATTTGATTATTATGTACCTAGTTATAATTCGATAAGATAATTGTTCTTCTTTATTTATGCATTGTAGATGAAGAAGAAGAAAACAAGTTGATAACTATGGCCTTTTGAGGAGAATCAAATGTTGCAACCGAAGATGAAGCAACGAGGAACGTATATATCTGTTAGACGGTATTATCAATGATAGGCTTTATCATTTTTGCTAATGTTTTGAAGAAATCAAACTTTACTACTTAGTTCTTTTTTTTTTTTTGTTTTTCTTTTCATATTAATATTTAGGAATTGGGATGCTTATGCGAGTTTTTAGGTCTGAATTCCAAGCCACTTTTTAGGATCTTCCGATCATTTTTGTGTTTTGTCTCTTTCAGCAAAGTTTTAGCACTTTGAATCAGGTTTTAACGCCATCAATTATACCTCAATTGGAGGTGTAGATCTTAAGATAAGACCAAAATACTAGAGGTGTGTCAAGCTGACATAAAACTTCACTTTCGGGAGGCTTTTGTCGCGACCGAGACCTATATCGTCACGACCACGATGGTTGGGCAACGTGTTTTGCACTTTCTAAGTCACTTTTGATGCAGCCTCGACCTTGGATGCGGCCGTGCTCGACCCTTTTCCTCTTTTGACTCGTTTTCGTCCCCGAACTTCGTCCAATTGGACTTTTTTTTTTGTACATAAAATCACCCAAATAACTTCAAAACAAGTTGAAACACATCAAATGACCCAATATGATAAATATAAATGAATCCCGGCCAAATATGCATGTAAATGATATAAAATATGATCCTAAATCGACCTATTCATAATTAACGTGTATCACTGGCCCTTAATTGACATCTCTACCGATTGGTCTGCACTTTTCTGCTCTACCGGTTTGATAGCTTCGCTCGGTCAATATACAATTTGCACCCGGCCTGTTTCATTATCTGGCGAAATTTCACTTTCTAAGCCCTTTTTTGGCCTGGCAAGGACTATCTTTTTTTCAACCGGTTCAACTCTTTTTCAATCTGTAGGTGGGTTGATCCACTTTGGTTCGTTCGATCCATCTTTAACTTCATACTCTTGCCGTTTTCACCCTTGATTGGCTTATTCTTTTTTCCGGACCTTATTGCTCTGGATTTTAGTCCTAAAACATAAGAATTTCACTACAAAATAAGAAAATACGTCATTCGACTCAACATAGTTACGTAAAACATACATAGGCAGAATCTATATGAAAACATTACCAAAATGAATCTATAAATCGGTCTAAATACATGCATACATTACGTGTATCATTAGGGAATTAAATTGACATAGTGATACAGTCTCTGCGGGATCAATCTTGCTCACCGATGTCTATAGCCATGTCGGACACTTGCGATCATACTAGAGTTAAGTTTTAGTATGTCATTAGACACTGGATGAAAAATCCCTACGCATAAGCATAGTAACAAATGTCGGAAACCAGTATTATTCGAAATCACTAATAATTCGTGATTTGGGTTTTATTCGGGAATAAACGGAGTAAATCGAAAAAAATTTGCCACATCAACCTAGATACGTGTTTCATTCAGGAATAAATCGGGTTCAATAAGCTAAATATTTTTTTTTTTAAATTACTTGTTTTTACTAATTAACTTCAGCTTAACTTTAATTTCTCAATTCTAAACATATCAGTTTGATATTTAACTCTATTTATCAACTTAATTTTACTTTTATTTCATAATTCATTTTAAGTTCTTTTTATAAAAAATCTATAGCATAATACTCCCTCCGTCCCACCTTATCTTGCACACTTTCCTTAAACGATCGTCCCACCTTATCTTGCACACCCAAAAAAGAATTTTTTTTACCCGCTTATACCCTCTATACTTACGAAAATAACAAAAATGCCATTACTAAAATCATTAACAGAAATTAATTAAGTATCCTAATTTTAACTAAATCATCCCTTTTTAAATTAACCCAACCCATTTACAATTAATCCAAACCCACCTTCCTAATACCCAAAACCAGCCCAACCCAATTCACTTCTAAACCTGACGAATCCATTCTGCCTCTCTCTCTCTTACTAATTTGATTCTCTCTCTATCCCTTGGCGTTCTTCCTCTACACCAGAAAACCCTAGCCGCTTCTTGTCCACATTAACGCATTTGTCTCCCACACCCCCTCAGATCACCACCCTTTAGCCGGTGCTCCGGTCTTCTCTTACATCGGAGAATTCTCCAGAATTTCCCCTTCATTTTAATGGAGGATTCTCCAGAATTTCCTCAGATTTGCTACAATTCCGACGATACCGTCGTGGAGGAGACCTAGATTCTGACTGAAGGTGTCCGTGATGTGGGCTCGAAGAATCCAGATCTGGTCGCAGATCTGAGATACTAGTCCGAAATTACAGACGAATCTGTTGAGGTTGGCTCCGATATCCCTATGCCGGCTGTTTGCACGAGTCCGTGGCTAGATTCGAGGGAAAAATGCCAATTTTTCAAGGATTTGCTGACCTTATGGTTCCCCATTCTCGGACAGGTTATGCATTTCTGTCCTATTTGGATTCGTTTATGTACCTGATTCCCCGACTTGGGGTTTTTGGGTGATTTTGACTTTCTTGGCTTGGTGAATCTGTTAATGGAGCTTGATGATTGCATGTTGATGTTAGACTGATTTGGCTAGGGTTTTGTGCCTAAATGATGTTTGTTTTGTGATTTGCTGATAGGCCCTACAAACTATCCTAATTATGCAATTAATTTATGCTTGTTGGTTGCATGTTGATGTTAGACTAATTTTGGTGATGTTAGATTGTTGTAGTTCTTGCTGTCTTCTTGTGCCTAAATGATGCTTGTTTTGTGTTGCTGATAGGCCCTGCAAGCTGTCCTAATTATGCAATTAATTTGGTTATGACCAAGTTAATGGGGCTAATTAGGCCTTATGCTTGTGTTTTTGCTGCTGTTTTGTGTTGCTGCTGACTTCTTCTGCCTCAGTGATGCTTGTTTTGTTTTGCTGATAGGCCCTGCAAACTGTCCTAATTATGTAATTAATTTGGTTATGATCAAGTTAATGGGGCTAATTAGGCCTTATGCTTGTGTTTCTGCTACTATTTTGTGTTGCTGCTGACTTCTTCTGCCTAAGTGATGCTTGTTTTGTGTTTCTGATAGGCCCTGCAAACTGTCCTATTTATGCAATTAATTTGGTTATGACCAAGTTAATGTGGCTAATTAGGCCTTATGCTTGTATTTCTGCTGCTGTTTTGTGTTGCTGCTGACTGCTGCTGTCTTCTTGTGCCTATATGATTTTTGACTTCTTGTGTTGCTGAAGGCCCTGCAAACTGTTCTAATTTGTTGTTGTTCTTAAATTGAGTGAATTTGTGTTTCTTTTGCTCTTTAAGAAGGTGGCAGATTACCATAAAATGATTTGATACCCCTATGATGACTTGTTTTCTGAGGGGATTAATTTGAAAATATCAAATCATATCACAAAAATTGCTCCTATTACAGTGTTTATGACTTAAGCAAAACGTACACACAATAGTGTTTATACCATAAACACTATACCAAAAGCAGCTTTCCAAAATATTTCCTAGACATACCCCTATATGTAACCTAATGCAACCTTGAGCCCACCAATTTGGTCTGTCACAACAGTTTCTTCAATCTCCATTAGGCTTTCAATCCCTTCCCTAACTGTAGCCTCATCAACCTCCAAACTCTGTGGCAAATTACCAGCCCTTTCTAGTGCAGCCTTACCCAAATGAGGTAATCTGTAGCTATTGTGCCCCTTACACTTTATTATCTCATTCATGCAGCCCTGCAAACTTAAGAATACATGGTCTAGTTTCCTTACCTCTAGATCGTGATATGATTGAATCACATTCTGCACAAGTTGCTCAACTGTTTTCGAAGGTCTTTCTTGTTGTAGGGACTGAATAGCTCTGAAATACCCGAGATCCAGCACTTAGTGTCTGGTGAATTGGGTGGTTGACAAACAATCTTAATCTCTGCATGGCAGCCTCTCTGAATTCAATATCAGTGTCTTTAATGTGTGGTTTGGCATTGTCTTGTTGTATGATGATATGCTTGCTTGCATTTTCTGGCTACTTGGATTTAATTGCTGGTATAATCTGCATGTTTGCTGTTATTTAGTTGCTGTAATGTCATCAAATGATTCTTAACAGCTTATCACAAGCTGTTATGAATCATTTTTGGAGGCTTATTTAGTGGGATGGCTAGATGATGAAAATATAATCTGATAGCAACCACGTACCTGCTGCAATATGCACGTCTTGATGACTTCCTTTATGATTGAGTCTATTGGTTTTGTCACAATTGTGCCTCTTTGTCTGTTAATACTGTTTCTCTTAGCCGGTTCTTGAATTGTAAATGGGAAACACCCAATTTCCCATCAAATTCAAGAAAGCTTTGGCTTGAGTACCTAGGCCTTGCAACAACACACATAAACATCACTTTCGTGATGTAGCGTTTGCTTTTGCAACACCTATATGGGTGTTGTTCCTCTTGCAGCTTGTATGTTCTTTCACTGTCCCTTTGCATATAAAACAATTTCTCGTCGATGTGGACCACATTGTGCATCATTTCATACTTAATCTTGTTTGTTAGACTATCAAAATGTAGAGAAGAGAGACTGAATTTGAGCCTTTGTACCTGATTCGCTTGTGTGAGTGTTGGTTTAATCGCATTTGTATGTGGGTTTATTTTCCCAGCTTTTACCCATCTCCCCACTACACTTTTGCTCACTTCCATTTCTACTGCAAGTCATCTTATTGTGCCCCTATTGTTGAACGGAATAGCCTTCAGACGGCTTATGTCGAGCTCTTTACTAACGGCTACTTTATTCTGTCTTTTGGTATTGAAACTGATAAGAATATTTTTCTGCCATTTGTTGCCTTGTAGCCGCCCATATGTCATGAATGGTTCGACGACTAACCCCGAATGATGTTGCCGCCTCTCTAATTTTGCCATGATGAACCACCCGATTCGTGTTGTTATCGATAAGAAATTGAGCGATCAAGGAGCGGTCTGACGGGGACAAATTCTTCCAACCTTGCTTGTTGCAAACCATACTACTGCTATAAAATTTTTATGTTGCTGTAACTGCTGTAATTTGAGCATTGAATGTGGCTGTTTCACATTCAATGCTCAATAAATAAGTTGTTGGGTCAGATTTAAATTTATGAGGGAATTTGAATTTTTTGTAATTTTGGACATATTTAGTGTAATCCCAAAAACTGCGTATGTAATTGGAGGGAAAATTTACAAGTTATCTGAAATTTCTGATTGCGTACAACTTTTACCCATTTTCTGATGTTGTGTAATTTTTCAGTTTTACATTAATTTAGGTGGTTTTGTAACAATAGCAGGTTTGGATTTGGGTTGTTTGTTGAAAATGGAGATGAAATTAGCAGAATTAATCATCTTCTTAATTTTCAGCAAATAGCTCATAAAGTAACTTTGAAAAGTCAACACACACCCAAAAAATAACTTTTCTTAATATCCGCGCAGCGTCCCCAACTCCCTCCCCCCCTGGTGCAAGATCAGTCGGGACGGAGGGAGTATGTCTAAAGTATTTTTATTGATTAATTTTAGGAATATAATATTTCACTTATCTTTAGATGTGTTATTTGTACATGTATGTTCATACTTCATACTGTCTACATAGCTTTCTTTTGAGTTTTTTTTCAATGGTGTTGTAAATTGTGGGACTTCATAATATTTAGTTCTAAAAATAAAATATATGTTAAAATAATAAGATGCGAGTCTGTATAAATTATGAGAAAATCATAGACTTTAATATTTAGTTTCTTTGTTATGGAAAATTTTCTATTTTTTTCAATTAATTTATTATATTTTTTTGTATGATTGTCTTTTGAAGAATATACCATTATGCCTAAAAAAAAGAAAAAAAAGAAAAAGAAAAAGAGAAACAATTTTGTGTGTGAGGCAAAGTCCAGTTTTGCATTATTAGTTTGTCTTAAGAATAAAAACTATTTCGGAAACAAAAGAGACTAAAATACCACAGGTCCCTCGATGGTTAGGGTTGTGTATCTCAGACTTGGAGATTCTTGGGTCCCTCGATGGTTAGGGTTCACCGGCAATCATGGAGCTTTCGAGCAAGTTGTTCACGCGATTATCTCAAACTCGTAAACAAGTATCTCTCCACCTACCGGTAACTTCACCTATACTGTAAAACCCACTTCAATGGTCTGAGACTGAACCTCTCTTTTCACGTTCCTCGTCTATTTCATTTTCACGTTTCCTCATCTATTTCATTTCCTTCCTGCTAATCTGTTGGGAGTATTACTATTGACTGCATTTTCTTAGTGTCTCTGTTCTTGCTGCGACTGAGCTTCACCGTTTAGGGCTTTTGCAGGGGTCTGTTTGATTGCTTTCTTCATCTCTGGTCCTGTAGCGGATTGTGTATTACAGCTTAAGTCAGGTACTCGCTTGGATCACTTATTATATTGTGCATATTACTATGACCGATAGTGGATACACCTCAGAAAAGGGGCGAACAGGGGAGGATGAGAACCCGATTCGGATTACTGAAGACGAAAATTGGGGAAAAAGAAGTTCGACACTGTGTTTAATGGGGCAGGTTCTAACCAACAAAACTTTCAACAAATTTGGGTTACTCGAAGCTATGAAGAACGCATGGAAGCCCAAACGCGGAATGATCGCCCGCGAAGTGACACCAAACTTATTCTCATTCCAATTCCGACAGATAGAAGATATGGAACATGTGCTCTCACTTGAACCGTGGCATTTTGAAAAGGATCTTCTGCTATTAAAGGAACTTTCTTTCGACGAACAACCATCACAGGTGATAATTCAGAGAACACCATTTTGGGTCCGACTTTATGACTTGCCCATGGCAGCAAGGACAGAAACACATTTGCAAAGGATTGCTACTCGAATCAGAAAATTTGTGGAAGTAGACCCAAAGTCGATAGATGGAGTCAGCAGGAGCATTCGACTCAAAGTACTTCTCGATGAGTCTAAACCACTAAAGACGGGCACGAGCATTGTGATGAGTAACGACAAACAAATCTGGATACCCTTCAAGTATGAACGTTTGGCATCTTTCTGTTATGTTTGCGGGATGATGGGTCATATGAGACGTGAATGTGACGTGGTGGAAGGGGTGAAAAACGCAAGAACAATTCCGGATACTAAGCTGCCGTTCGGAGAATGGATAAAAGCATCACCAATGAAACATGTTGCAGTTACTGCTGAACAAGCCATCAATGAAAGGGAGAATCTTCGAAGCCGCCGAAAGCTGTTTGTGGAACACTTACAGAAGGAGGAAGAAGAGGCAATGGAAAGCACACATAAAGAAGTCATTGCGGAAATGAAAGGTATAGTGGAGAAGATAAGTCAGGTGAATGTAAATGAAGAGACTGAGCAAAGGACACTACATATAGCCAAAGCCATGCAGACCCAAGCACAAACCTCCAATGATACACCCATGCAAAAAACCTTATCCCTTAGCCATAAAAATCCAAATAGTGGAAATCCTAGTCATACCCCACTCTTATCAAACCCCACAATTAACACCAGCCAGACTGAAACCGACTCTAACTCCCATAACCAAAATCATAAATTCCCCTACCCACCACATTTAAAACAGAGCCCACTGCACAGTACTAACCAAAATAAAAATATCCCACCTATTAACAATCCGCTTCATGCAACAACCAGTGCCAATATTGACCAAACTGATACACATACCACACCTCTGCTAACCGAATACAACCTTATCCCAACCCATGAGCTTGCCCAAATGATAGTTAAGACCAACACCACCCAGATCACACCACCTATACATACCACTCCTACATTCAACAAACCACCCCTCCACCCTTACTTAACAACTATCCCCAAGATAGAACCAACAACACCAAACCCAAACAAGACCAACTCACACCAAGGGACTGAGGCTAACATACCCACCTCAGCCGTGATACGCAGGAGGCTGGTAATTGTGAATCGGGAAAGGAGAAACTGTGAGAACATACATCATACAGCGGCAGATAAGATAGGGTCGAAGAGAGCCTTAGTGATAGATGAGGACACTAAGAATGATAACAAGAGAAGCAAAGTCACGAAGACGGATATGAACCAAACGGCGGCGGCTGCAATGCAGTCCCGCCGACAATCATGAATCTCGTAAGCTGGAATTGTCGCGGGCTTGGGAACCCAGCGACAATTCGGATTCTGAAAAAGCTCCTACATGAGAAGGATCCGAGTTTCGTCTTCCTCATGGAAACCAAAATGCTAGAAACTCAAATGCAGAACATTAATGCACGCCATCTCCACTTTACGGGATGCATAACGGTGGCGTGTATTGGAGAAGGAAGATCAAGAGGTGGGGGATTATGCTTTCTATGGAGAAGGACTGGACTTGTGGAACTCATCAATTTTTCAGCACACCACATCATGGTCAGAATCAGAGAGACCGTGGATTCAAAAGAATGGGTATTCACCGGAATCTATGGATGGCCCGAGCAAAACCAAAGACACCGAACATGGCAACTTTTAAGGCAGCTTGGTCCAATTCAGGGTACTCCTTGGCTTTGTGGAGGGGACTACAATGAAATTATGTGGTCATACGAGAAACGTGGGGGAAATTACAGATCGGAGAATGCAATGGCTGCCTTTAGAGACACTATGCTTGAAATGGGACTGATCGACTTGGGCTATCACGGTTTCAAATACACGTGGACGAACAGGCAAGAGGAGCCACACAATGTACAATGTCGGTTAGACAGATATGGAGCTAACGAGGAATGGTGAGAGCATTTTCCACACCACTGAGTGACCCACCTAACCCGAATAAAATCAGACCACTGCCCAATTTTAATGGAAGTGAGAGCGCATGAATGGACCCAAGAGCAATATCGGAACCGAACAAGGGTATTCAGATTCGAAAAAATATGGGCGACTCACTCACAATGTGAGGAAGTCATTAGAAAGGGTTGGGGAGAGAACGATGATGCGAATGAATATGAGAGGCGTGTCCAAAGATGTGCATCTACACTACACCAATGGAATTCTAAGGAATTTGGAAACATTAGGGGAAGACTCACCATCTTAGACAAGCGACTGCAACGCTTACAGAGTCAAATTCCTACATGCAATGTTATTAAGGAGATCAGAATGTGTGAAAAAGAAATGGAGGAGAAACACCACTTGGAAGAAATTATGTGGTATCAACGCTCTCGGGCCTTGTGGTTAAAAGACGGAGATCGTAATACCACATTTTTTCACACCAAAGCGTCCCAACGAAAGAAAAGAAACAGAATCGACCGTTTAAGAAGCAAGTCCGGGAATTGGGTGACAAGTGAGGTGGATATTACGGCGGAACTTCGAGAGTACTACACTGAATTATTCTCCACAGGAGGGTCTGGTAATATGCACAATGTACTGAATTGCATTACTACAAGTGTAAAACCAGACATGAATGCAATGCTAACAAGCCCCTACACCGCACAAGAGATCCAGAAAGCTCTCAAACAGATGCACCCAGCGAAGGCGCCTGGACCCGATGGTATGCCTCCACTCTTCTTTCAAAATTATTGGCATATTGTTGGTAGTTCAGTAATTTCGACATGTCTAGGTATCCTTAACGATAGTGTCGACCCCACCTCTCTAAATCATACCTTCATTGTCTTAATTCCTAAAACTAAGAACCCAGAAAATCCAAAAGAGTTTCGGCCCATTAGCTTGTGCAACGTGATCGTTCGTATTATTACAAAAGCTATAGCTAATAGACTAAAAGTGATACTCCCACAAGTTATATCCCCCTCCCAGAGTGCTTTTATACCAGGGCGACTAATCACCGACAACGCCATGATTGCCTTTGAATCCTTTCATTATATGAAAAAAAAGAAAACAGGGAAGAAGGGTAGATTAGCTCTGAAACTGGATATGACCAAAGCACGATAGAGTAGAGTGGCACTTTCTAAAAAGTGTTTTAGAAAAAATGGGATTTTCACAAGTGTGGATTGAGTTAGTGATGCGATGTGTTTGCACTGTTTCCTATTCCATATTGCTTAATGGGTCTCCTACGGCTCCTTTCTCACCCCAGAGAGGACTCCGTCAGGGGGATCCGTTATCACCATATCTTTTTCTGTGTTGCGCAGAAGGACTCTCAGCCCTATTACAACAAGCAGAAGATCGTGGCAAAATTAGGGGACTGCGAGTGGCAAGAACGGCACCCACTGTATCGCATCTATTCTTTGCTGATGACAGTGTGCTTTTCTTTGGAGCGACAGCCCAAGAGTGTGCTACAATTAAAGATATCCTAGCTGATTATGAGGCGGCCTCGGGACAAAAAATTAACTTGGAAAAATCGGAGTTGCTCGCAAGTGCCAATGTACCCACACACAAGCGAATTGAATTCGGTCAAGCCATGGGAGTAGCCACGGTGGAACAGTACTCAAAGTACTTGGGACTTCCCTCAATGATTGGAAGATCGAAAAAGAGAGTTTTTCAAGTATTGACTGAAAAAGTGATATGTCGGCTAAAATCATGGAAGGAGAAGTCTTTGAACAAGGCAGGGAGGGAGATTCTGTTAAAGACGATCATCCAAGCTATACCAACATACACAATGAGCTGCTTCCTTTTACCGACCACCATGTGTACACAAATCGAAAGATCGATAGCCCGATTCTATTGGGGGTCATCCACTGACGCAAGAAAAACCCACTGGAGCGGCTGGGACAGACTGACTCAACCAAAGATTAACGGAGGACTTGGATTTCGGGAATTGCACTTCTTTAATTTGTCAATGCTTGGTAAGCAGTATTGGCGATTACTAAATCAACCGAACTCATTGGTCGCGAGGATATTGAAGGCGAGGTACTTTCCAAGAGGGCAGCTAGACGAAGCCACCATTGGATATCAACCAAGCTACGTATGCGTAGCGTCCTATCTTCAAGAAATCTGGTACAAGAGGTGCTTGGCGTGTAGGGAATGGAGAGAATATCAATGTTGCAACCGATCGATGGATACCAAACGGAGGTTTCGGTAAGCCAACGAATGTGGGGAATCAACATATTGACCAACAACTTGTCTCATCATTAATTGATCAGGAAAGAAAGGAATGGAAAGCTGATCTGGTGGAACTATTGTTCAATGATGATGATGCAAACAATATACTAAGTATCCCACTTAGTGTACGAAATGTGGTCGATAAAAGAATATGGCGGTTTACGAAATCGGGCGAATACACGGTAAGAACAGCCTACCATACGGCTGTTGCAACAATGTCAACAATGAGAGCAAATCTTCCTTGTACAAGCGTGGGAATGAAAGAATGGCGAAACTTATGGCTAATCGACGTGTACCCCAAAGTCAAATACTTCTTATGGCAAGCATGCTCGAATGCACTACCGACTCGAATCAAACTTCGACAGAGGAGGGTCATCACCGAATCAGTTTGTCACCTTTGTGGGATGGAAGGGGAGAGTGTTGAACATGTTCTAATGAATTGCTGGATAACAAAGGAGATTTGGAAAAAAGCACCCGTCCGGGTACAGCTACATATCACCGAAGGACTATTTCGGCAATGGCTATGGAAGGAAATGGAGTCGATGCAGCAGGACAGAATAAGTCTCATTGCCTTGATTCTGTGGCACATCTGGGTTCACAGAAATAAATTCTATTTGGAGGGAATCCCGTTTGATCCAAACCGAGTGATCGAGAAAGCACAAAGGGCATGGGAAGAATGGAGTGAAGCTAAAGAAACACCATCACCGACGGTCCCTCGAACGACACCAATGACAAAATGGACCAAACCAGAACTGGGCTTATTGAAGCTGAACATCGATGGGGCTATCTTCAACGATGGAACAATTGGATTTGGAGGTGTGATCCGTGACGAAGAGGGCGAAGTATTGATGGCATGTACGAAACGAGTTCGAGGAATAGGCTCCTCATCAATTGTTGAAGCTAGGGCCATGAGATTTGGGCTTAGAATTGCATGGGAATGTGGCTTCCGCCAGCTGCTAGTGGAAAGTGATAGCTTGACTGTGGTGAATGCTCTAACAAGGGGTGAGTGGGATGATATTTATGGAAGCATGTTAGTAGATGACATCCAGGAGCTGATCCACCGTTTTTGTAACCTTAAAGTCTCACATATTTTTAGAGAAGCTAACATGGTAGCTCACACATTAGCACACTACCCTTCACAAATTGACAATGAATTGGTTTGGTTGGAGGAGTATCCTCCACAAACGCACTTATTTGTATTGAAAGACTGTGGGCGTTTGCCTACGTGATCGAGTAATGAAACATCACTTTCGACCTCAAAAAAAAAAAAAAAAAAAGAATAAAAACTATTTCCGATGGTCAACAAATGTCATGGTGGTGTGGTGGCATGGGGTACGGTATATTTCGTAGTTGCCCAGGTTTGAATCTCGCTCACTCCAGTTGCAATATATATTTTGAACAGGTTATACCAATTTCGCGAGAGAAAATATATACTTCTCGCGAAATAAATGGATATCTCGTGACATTAAAAAATTCGCGATTTGAACTGGTTTAATACTTTCAGTATAAAAGACATGATATATTCAATCTTCAACATTCAACTAACAATAACCCAACAAAAAGAAAAACCTCATTCATTTCAATACAAATTGCATAATAAACATAAAAACACAAACAAGAAAAAGTGGGCATACTGTAATCTGGACAAAATTTTCCTTCAAGTATGCTCGTGTCTCCTTTCCATAGACAACCCAACTCAACCCATGTCCTTAAATTTTCCGTAAACCCTACTTTCACTAAGTTTTGGGGATTCTATTTTGATTAAAAACCTCCATAAAATATTACTCATGAATTAACGACAAATTTAAAAGCCCACTAGAAGAAATGAAAGTGACGAAATTGTCGCGGTTAAACGAGAATGCCCTATTCATAGTTGAATTCCGTACTCCCTTTCCTATTCTATTTTATTAGCGATAGATTTCGTTCATTATTTATCAATAATAATTGAATTTCAAAATTTCTTTTTCTATTAAAGTTGTACTTTTTTATATTTATTATTTAATATTTTTGGGTTTAATTAGTTAAAGATAAAATTATCTTGGGGTGACAAACAGTTCGGGTTGCAAGTTCACGAGTCGGGATGAGACCTGCTTATTACAAATTTTTGGCCAACCCGAACCCGACCCGTTTTCATATTCGAGTCGAGACCCACAACCCGAACCCCGCAACCCGGCAACCTGTTTTTCAACCCGTTTTTTTTTTTTTTTTAAATAATATTCATTTCTAATTTTCTACTTCTCCCGCAACAACAATATTCTAAAATAATAATATTCTCACACAATAACAATTCAACACAAAATTATCATACTAAAACTCTAAAAGTTAAAATTACCCTGTTCCTAAAATATTCTAAAAACTCCCACTATCTCACTTTCCCACTGTCTCACTCTCATTTCTTAAGATTATGTTGAACATATCTAATTTCTTGTTAATTAGATAATTCATCTTTATAAGCTCATCCAGTGAGTTTCCTTTACTAGTACAATTTACCATAATGTTACAAATACCAAATGTAATTGTCACATGCTCTTTTCTAAGCACATTTTCATCAAAGGTTGTTGTTTGTTTAATGATCAATGTTTTATACTCGCCTCTTATAAATAACATTAGCTGTAGAAGAATATATAGACCATTATGCTTAGATTTGTAAGGATTGTTATCAAAGAGCTATAAGAAAAACAGAATGAAGAATACTTTAAGACAAAACAATATTGGTTTCTATAGGTTCTAGACAATACATTCACATTATTATTAGTTACCACAACAAATATTCAACGAAGTGATTATTAGGTTCTATAGGGTGTATGCATTTATAATGATTATTTATTAAATATGTTCTTTAATTTCTTTTTTAATTTGCCATTTTTTAAAACGGGTTGCGGGTCAACCCGACCCACATTTTTTCGGGTCAGACGGGTTCGACTTGTTTTTTAATCGTTCAGGTTCGGATTGACCATAATCCTCAAAATTCAGGTTCGATCATGTCGGATTGTTCGGATCGTGTCGAAAATTATCACCCCTAAAATTATCCCCAAAATACTGTGTGCGATTCATGTACAATATATTTGGCCAAGGATTGGTCCAACAACTTTGAATGCGTAGTATTTATATATGTTAGAGGCGATTTAGTAAAAAATAATAGCTTATATTTCAAATTCGAAAAGGTTGAATGAAAAACTACAATTTTTTCGTTTTAATATGTTAGCAGTCTCCAGAAAATAGATTTTGTCTTCCATTATTTTCAACAAAAAAACAGAAAAAAGTTTTTAATGTCATATGATGGTGAGACGTATATTTGAGGGTAATTAAATGGATGATTTAAAGAAAAATTCACGCAGGCCTCGTATATTAACACATGTGTTGTAGAGGATGTTGTACCTATTGTGTAGAAGATCCAATATACATTTCGGTTTCGGTTGGGAATTTGTGCTATGAATTTATAAATTTATTATCAAATTCACTTCATGTGTTTGGATAAAATACTAAATGAGTGGATTTGTAAATTCAGATTTTTAAATCCACCCAATTAGAAATCCAAGATTTGAGATTCATCATTTTACATTATATTTTGGTGGATTTCAAATCTCCTCCCCCCCTCTCTCTCTCTCTCTCTCTCTTTCTCTGTCTCTTCTTCTCTTCTCCCTATCGCTATCTCTCTCTCGTTCTCCAATGAAATGCTCCCAGTATATTTTTAATTCTTTTATTTTTTTCCTTTTATCTTCAATGAAATGCTCCCAATAATATTTTGAGATAGTGTGTATATGTAATTGAAAAAAATTTTGTTTGGTTAATTTAGATGTAGATAAATATTATTTTATTTAATAAAAAATATAAATTGTTAGTTTAAACTTTAAAGAAAAAAAATTGAATTTCACAAATATTGTATCCTTTTTTTGCCAACAATGGATTTAAAAATTTTGAATTTAAAAATCTTTTCACAAATCCACCATAAATGCAAACAAGAGATTTTAAGTCCAGGGATTTCAAATCTAAGGATTTTGAAATCTATTCATTTTAAATTACTTGACAAATCAAATTCCTCCATCCAAATGAGACCTCAACTGATTATTACGTTACCTCGTGGAATTGCACATATATCAACGTTCTTTTTATAATCATATCCTACTATATAATAGAGGAGAACCGTTTTAAAATAAAATAATTATTTTTTCCACCCAAAAGTCTTTCTAAAAAGATGCAGTGATTGTGTTTGGCTGGATAATTTTTTAGATATCGGAAATCCCACCAATTTAGTCACTAATTATAAATTAAATTGGGATGAAGTACGTATACTAAATAACATAAATAATTTTTTTGAGTAGTGGTAAGTGATGTCCATGCATATGTTCCCCCCCTCTTTTTTTTTTTTTTCAGCATAAATGTCCTTCATTTTTGTATCAGTTATTAAATTGACAACGAATAACATGTTATTGGAAGCATTATCAATACACTATTATATTAAATACATATGTATTTTGCCTGAATTCTAATTATTTACAGATCAATTTTTACAAACTTAAATTATTAATTGAATAGGATCTCTACATAATTAATTAAATAATTAATAAATATGATTTATGTGTTATTTCCAACCATGATTGTTAGAGTTATTTAGAAGTGCAACAAGATTATGGAGCATGCAAAACATGTGCTTGGTAATTGTGAAACATACTAAAGGTCAAAATTCTATATATACGATATACGGAGACAATCTTACCGCTCATAATCCCTCTAAATTAAGTTGTGTCAATTTCATGTATTCTCTGTATTATAATATCCGTAAACTTTTCAGAGGATATTGTGTTTTATAATCTCATATATACATGAATTTTTTGATATATCGTCTCCCTAATTATCAGTCTTCTATTTAAGTTTAACAAGAAGATTTATTCAAATTACTTCATATTAAACATGATATCCTGCGGTCTTTATTAGCAGAAATTTCTCTACTTTATATCGTTCTTGCACAAATAAATATTAAATTCAAAATTAAAAAAATATAAATTAATTACAATGTCCTTTATTGAAGAAGCCCTAGATTATTCTCATTTCATTTCATAGTATAGTCTCCACCGCAATATTTTACTTATTGGAATATAACATGCACTACAAGAAAATAATTAATTGGCTACGGAATTTACCTACGAAAATTTTTCTGTCCTTAAACAATCCGAATTACCTACAAATTACCTACATATTTTTATGAATTATTTCACCTACAGAATTAGCGATGAAAAAATGAATGGTAATTTAGCTTCGAAATAATCCGTAGGCAAAACAGTCGCACCTACGGATTCTCCTACAAAGTAGTGGTTGGTGAAAAGAAAATTATTTACCTACCAATTTTTTCCTAGGCATACATATACCCACGGATTTGCCTACAGAGTAGTGGTAGGTAAAAATGAAATTATTTGCCTACCAAAATTTTCCTAGGCATATATATAATATTTTTTTCTTTTAATAGATTTCCTATGAAATTACCTAGGGATTTAAGAAGTACTTTTTTTTTTTTTTTTTTTTTTATATATTTCATTATATGATAACAAATGATTGAATTGTGTGGATATTTTCTTTCGTTTTTCTAATCAAAGTTGGTGGTGGAACTCTAGTTGACTATGTAAATAAAATGTTTATAACAAGTATTAAAAATCATTGAGAAAAATAATTTTGTTGTGTGCTGTAGTAGGTAGAATTAAGTTACAAAGGGCATATGTAATTAAATTTTATTAATCTTGATTTTTAGCATGTTTTTTTACATTCGTTTGAGGAATATTTATTTATTGGATTCTATAATTTTTTTTTTATTAAACTCATCTCCAACCCCACCCTCACCCCTACAGTTGCCCCCACGCACACTCATCTTATCATATAGACACGGATTTCATAAATAAATACCATGATTTTATATAGTAAGATAGTGAGATTATATAAAATACTACATGTTAAAAAGTATTAAATTTTTATTGATAATGTAAAATTTTATATGCTGGAGTTATAGAGCATTTTATTTAATTTATTTTTATTTTTTTTGTAAAAAATAATGAATTCTTTTTTTTTTTTTTTTTTTTTTAAGGATTGGGGGAGGGGGTAGGGGTGTATAGTTGAAAATAAAGGTCTGCCGCCTGTACATACAACAATTGCCCATGTATGTGGCGGACGGATTCTCAGCATAACACATGTTCATTTTCTTTATCTTTTAGCATATAAAGAATAGAGGATCATGTGAATTTTGATAAATTCATTATGATCAAATTTGAGTTGTTCAATATATAAATTTATTGTATATTTGAAGCCATATATTTTCAGTTGATTGCGATAGTAGACATAAGTTAAGTAGAAAATTTGCAATAATTACAATTTTTCATATATGTATTTTAATTGTGGTTATCTCTAAAAGAATTGAGGTTATCATTTCTCGAGAATTATCTAAAAATCAAGTCAATAGAAGACTAATCAAATATATTCACTAATCATAGTTATATAATTCAAAATTATATATAATGGAGTAATTAATAATCTTGAGTTGCTTTCATATATTTTTATTTTGAGCAAGACATTCAGTAGGTATTGCATTATTAATAATGCCAAATTCATTACTATGTGGTCACTAATTTGAATAAATATTCCTTCAAGATTTTTTAAATTATTTTATTGCTATATTATATTTTAGAATATTTTTTTAATTGTTAAATTAACCCCTGACATAAGTTTTATAATTTAGGTATATAGTTTTTTAATCATGCGTGCAATGATGTCGATCTTTAATCATGCACTTTTTGATAAAATAATTTATCTTATAAAATTGTGATATATTAAAAATAAAAGTTGAATTAGTAAATCATTAAAAAAATCCTAACTAAAAATTGTATCAAATTTATGATATACTATGTAAATCATGACAAAATTGAATTTAAACATTTGAATGTTTAAATAATTAAAATAGAAATTTTGAAGATATAAATATTAAATATTAGTTTTTATTCTCAAAATTCTAAGAAATTGACACTTGTCCAAAAATTCTAAGAGAATGACACTTATCCAAGTGGTTTCTCTTTTAGTATATAAGGAATATATATTGGATACATATTAAAATATGTAAATGTTTAAAAATAAAATGAAAAGGTTGTTTGAGGTCTGGGTTAGATTTAAGTATTGATAATAGGTTGAACTACTTATATTGTGTTTGGGTTGCACATAAAATGAATGGCAGAATTCGTATAATTTTGTATCATTTTGTACAGATTGTCATTCATGATACACTTACGCCAAGAAAAATTATACTTAGGCCTAGCTAAGCCACAAATCAAATTATATCTCAACTCACAATTAGAGGGAACATCTAATTAGACCCAATGTGTAATTAAAATAATCTAACCATTAAAGATTAGCATATAATAAACTTGTTGTTAGTATTATTTTTCGATAATTTTTATCAAAAAATATATTTAGGTTCTTTAAAAAAATCAGATTTTCGCATAATTATAAGATTGTTTGATAATTTTGGAATTCCAATGTACATATGTGTGCGTGTTTGTGATTTGTTTCGATGTTATTTGATATTTTTAATAAAAAATTCATTTATTTATATGATTATATATCTGGTTTATATGATAATATTTGAATATGTAGAAAAAATATAAAATCTAATAAATACTTCTCGTTATTGTATAGATTCACATCAATGGTCAAGTTAACAAAATAAGATTGGTAGCTCAAATTAATATCTTCGTGTGCAATTCATATGTCAATTGAACTCATGTATTGGATTTACACTTGAATTATCCTAAATTTGTACAATTTATTCAATTACGGTCCAAATATTCGCCCCAAATGTGGTATGAATAAACTATAGCGAAAAGTACATTTTTTATAAAATATTTTTATTTAATTAAGTTTTATAATTTACCATCATTTTATTAAAATTTATAAATTTCATAAGTTGAATTTATTTCATCTTTCAGATGTAGTTCAAACCGCGTATCGCACGGGTACTATCACTGGCATATCCAAGAATTTAAAACTGGGGGTACGATATACACTTTATAGAAACGTCATTTAAAATTTAGAATTTTAGAACATCAAACATAATGTAAAAAAATACATAAAATTAAAAGAAACAGTACCTGCTACCTATGATTCTGTAGTGGTATATTCTTTTTAAATTTTTTTGCTTCTTTCTAAGTTTTTTTTTTTTTTTTTTTTTTTAAGAAAAGAGGGCATTTGCACAAAAAAATTATCCCAAAAAAAAGAAAAAAGACCTAGTAAGGAAAACATGGGACAAAGGAAAAATATACCTATATAATAATACATAAATTGAAAATTCTAAAACTATATTATTCAACCGAACTGGTAATTGCAGGATAAAGTTAACATTAAGACCGAGTTGATCCAATACTGATCGTGTCAAGATATAAGTTTTATTTTGAAAATAAATTAAAATCTGCCACAACGAAACACAAAAACGAAAACAACTACTAGCAGGATTCAAACTCCGATTAATGGAAAAATGGTTCACACTCTCTACCGTTGTGCTAACATGACAATAATGTCCAAAAATACTAGCTCTAAATAAAAAAAAAAAAAAACTAAATATTTTGGGAGTACAACTAGACGCTACTACTGCACCAACATGATAATAATCCAAAAAAATGCTACCTATAAATAAAAAAAACTAACACATTGTTCTATGCGGGATGCGCTAGTGCCGTACTATATTAGTATATAGTAAGGATAATTATTTTCATTTAGAAGAAAACAATAATCTCTTGTTTGTTGGTCCTGACATAAAACTCATTATTTTCCATAAAATAAGAATAGAAGCAGATTATATGTGTACCAACAAACCAAGCCTATTTCATAATACACCAAAATCATTTCAAATTTGCATGTTTCTACCACTAAATTTAGAAGAGCATAGTATAAAACAAAATAAGATGCATTACAATATAATAGCTCGGTTGTTTAGGGTAGAGGTGCCCGGTGCACCGTTTCGGGGTCGGTTTCGGAGCCGTCGATTCGGGCACTAGGGAAGGGTGGAAGGGGAACCGAATCGTTTATATAGGCGGTTCCGATTTGGAACAACTATATATGATAAAATCGTCGGTTTTGATTCATTATCGCCAATTCTCGACGGTTCTCTCCTTTTCTTTTTCTATTTTTTTCCGCTTTTCTTTTATCTTAATTTTTAGATTTTTAAGTTTAAAAAATGTGATTGTATATTTATAAGTTATACATTGAGAATTTAGAGTTGTAAATTAAGAATTTAACTGAAATATGAGGATGTAAAAGATGAATCTTCATTTATTGAGAAATTTAAACATTACATGTACAATTATTTCATCTAAAAAGACAAATTACACTACTAAAAAATTAAAATAAAAACTAAAAATATGAATTACACATTGTTACTAAAATTTAAACTAAAAATACAAATTACACTACTAAAAATTCAAAATATATAAAAAAAAAATTAAATAACCGCGAATCACCGGTTAAATCGCCGATTCCCCTAATATGTAAACCGTAACCGTACCGACCCATTTTTGGAGCCGGTGCAATTTGAAACCGGGAACCAGGGTCAATGGTTCCGGTACCATTGACCGCCGGTGTGGTGCGGTCCGGTTCGTCGGTTCCCGGTTCAAATGGGCAGGGTGTGCCTTCTTTCTAACGTGGCTTATATTATCGTCAGTTTTGTTATTAAATGAAATTAAAAATCTAATAATTGTTTTGATAGCTGTAATCAAAAGCTGGAATAGCTCAGTTGGTTAGAGCGTGTGGCTGTTAACCACAAGGTCGGAGGTTCAACCCCTCCTTCTAGCGAATTTTCTTTTTCTAAACTTTCAAACTTTTAAGCTATGCCTATAATATTATATAAATAAGTTTTCATTCGCTTCAAGATTTTAGTTTAGCATTTCTTTTTATAAGTAAAAACTCTAGTAAAACATAATTAATTGCTCCTTTTGTATTCCTTGCTTCTGAGTGTTAACGATTTGTGTTTTGGTCGGTCCTACTCCCTCCGTCCCAACTAAATTTGCACGGCTGACCGGACACGAATATTAAAAAAAAAACAGATTTTAGGGAATTTTTGGTTTTTTCAGAAATGGAAATTGAGGGTGGAGATTTTGAGAAAAATTTCCTTTTTAAGGATGTACAAAGTTAAGTGGAACGAACCGAAAATGAAAGTATGCAAATTTAAGTGAGACGGAGGGAGTATAAGATTAGCTGAAAGCTTCATCTCATTCTGTGTCAGATTTTTTTTAACTAATTAGATAATCTTGTTACTTCATTTGCTCCAAAATAGAATAAAAAATAATATAAATAATATAATGATAGTGTCACAATTTGTTTCTAAGGCATCCTTTCATATTAAAAAAAGATAAATGATAAATCATGATTACCCTTCATCATATCTTCCTAGTCCTAAACACATTGGGTCCGTTTGCTTAAGGCTGGGGAATGCTGGACCAAATCTGACTGAGGAAGTTAATGAATGTGCTTTATTGGGATTCGATCCTCTAAATCCACTGAGCCAAATCTTAAGCAAACGGACCCATTATCATATTACCTGTACCATCAATTTACAATCACCCCAAGCAATAAATAGAAAAAAAAAAAAGGAGGAAAAAACACTCGATCAGAAGAAATAAAACATAGAATTCTTGTTTTTGACAAACAAAATTCATTAGAAAACATTTGTTACTTCTTCCGTCCTAAAAAATTAGCTATCAGACAAAGTAGATTGTATGATATGTATAGACGTTATGTAATTCATGATGTTAGACAAAGTAGATTATTTGATATATAAAACTCTGCTATATATGCATTTACTTATTAGTTATATGTAAAAGTCTGTTAGAGGCGATGCTAAGCGAGACATATTATGAGTGGTTAGATGGGAAAAAATTGAAAAAAAAGAACGTAGATGTTTAGCACCTAGATAGTGAGTAGTCGAAATTTTTACATCATTAGTAACTTAAAAAAAGTATAGAATCTTTCTTCCCCAGCAATTTTAGAGAACAGAAGAACCGAAGGAATAATGTACATATATATGTGTGTATATTTTTAATTTTTATCCATAATTACCAAATGTACAGTAATCGCTTTATTACCATCCATCATCACTAATCTGAGGGCAAGATTGACATAAGCAAATAAGCACATCATTTTCACTCGACCATTTTAAGATAGTACAAATATGCTACCAGCAAATACATCCTTCATTCCCCTGACAAAATTTTAGTGTTATCTCCTATTTCCTTCCCATAATGTTATTATCTAGTTATTTCAGAGCAAACTCCAAATGCCAATCTCTTTGTACAAATATACGAGTATACCAAGAATCTGGAATCCTAAAAGTACTCAAATTCAACATATGAAGATTCCGTAGAGCTGCTCTTGTTCTTGTCTTGTGCAATATCTGCCATCTTCTTATCTGTATGACCAGAATCTTTACTCGCAAACTGCGTAAAGTCCACAGGCTCAGGGACGTAAGGAGGCACTATACTTCTAACCAGAGCCCAGTTCACACCCTCGAAAAAAGGATGCTGTTTAATCTCCGTTGCGCCCCTCTTATACGCGATTCGCTTTTGTGGTTCCTTCACCAACAGCCCTTTGATAAGGTCCCGGGCTGTAGCACTCACCTGTGGAGTTTCCGGAAACTTCAATGGTTGGCCGACCACATTGAAGAGCGTTGCGCGATTCCCGTTACCTTTGAACGGTGTTATCCCGTGTAAGAGTTCGTACAAGAAGATACCGAACGTCCACCAATCCACTGCACTGCCATGCCCCTCTCCACGGATAATTTCCGGTGCCAGGTATTCATGTGTCCCAACGAAAGACATGGACCGTACGTTTGTTGGCTCGGCCATGAGCTCTGGAAGTGAATTGACAGAATTGGCCAGACCAAAATCTGATTTGGATTTCCGGTTCTTTTTGGGGAGGAGGCGTGGGAAGAAAGACGCCGGCTGCATGCACCCACGGACCATATTTTCGTCGTTCAGTAGGCCACTAGAGGTGTCGCTTGTGTTTGTATCGTGACAAGATGAAGACTTTACCAGTGTTGGACAGACGGAGCAACGGAGTGAGAGGTCAAAATCGGAAAGCATGATATGCCCCTCTTCTCTCACTAACACGTTTTCGGGCTTTAGATCCCTGTAAACGATTCCTAGCATGTGGAGATACTCGAGAGCCAGTAAGACCTCTGATGCATAAAATCTGCTCAAAAGTTTGAGGTGGAAAACAAAATGTCATACCTGGTTTTCAATTTGATAGCCCAAATCACATTATGTTAGCCTATAGGTTTCACTACATCAGAAACCTCTATCATTATCTTGACACGTAATACAGGAAAAAGCAGTTGATGCTAATTACTAGTCCATTTTAAGAAAAGGTCACTCAGGTGGATAAACAGTTGGAGAATACTAATCCGAATCTGTAGCATTAATAAATCAACATCATGACAAAATGGAATACTGATCGCTTCTGATGTATGAGGAACGGAAAATCCAAATGCTTCCGTTTTTAATAGAGAAGCATTACTGTTTCAATGTCCCACTTCTTTTCTTTTCTAATTCTGTGAATCAGGTTATGCTAATTGCAAGGAATATTGTAATTCAGCTCTTTCAATTTCTCATGTAATCTCCGTAACTTACAAGCACAGAGACATTACAGAGACGAGAATACTGAAACGAAGTTATTCTTATCACCCAATAACCCAAGTTCGATCCAAATCCGTAACCAACAAAATTACCAAATTTAGTGCAATGGGCAGAAAACAAGAGACATATTATAAATATAAAAATAAAGTAAGAAAATGAAGATACCTAGCAGCTTCCTCTGTAAAATATTTGTTGGGCTGCTTTTGCCGAAGAGTATGAAGATTTCCTCCACTGCAGAACTCCATCACCAAGCAATAGAACTTATCAGTCTCAAAGTAAGTATATAGGGTCGGCAAAAAAGGGTGGTCAAGAAGGCCAAGAATCTCTCTCTCCGTTTGGGCTCGTAGTAGTTTATTTCTGCTTGCTAAAGAACCTTTATCCATAACTTTCATTGCAAAGAAAGCATTAGTTCCCCTAAGTTGAACAAGGTACACACTTCCAATGTCACCATAACCAAGCCTCTTCAATAACCGAAAATTGGTGAGATTAAGAGGTGATTCTTTTGAAGACGAAGTAATGGCGTCCCACCGAACATCACCGCCAGTGTGGGGCCTGAGAGGCGCACCACTACTATCTATACTATCACTACGGTTGCTGGAGCGAGTGGACCAGCCCTGTGAAAAACTACTCGTTGAAGAGCTCGTCTTTGAGCTTGGTGACATTTGAGATGATTGATTTGAAGCCATATTGAATGGATTATCGGTATTTGTATGTCTTTTAGGGCTTGGCAGAGGGCATGGATTCATACCACCCTCGGTTTTTCTGTATTCACTAGGAGGTTTACACGTTGAAGAAGGATTTACTTGGGAATTTGGATGAACAGTTGTAGTTTCACATGGTGAAGCACGGCTAGGATGAGCACTTGTCTTTTCCGTTTGCTTTGAATTCTTCAAGTCATGAGACGTGTTAGGAACTGAAACTTTGTCATCATTATTAATCTTCCCATGCTCATGAGTGTACTCTTCTGATGGAGTGTGAGTCATCTGCATTTTAACCAAAGACATACAAACAATGCAGTTTTTCCCAACAATCATTAATTATTCAAGAACTGGAAAAAGAATACAGGCAATGCAGTTCTGTTTCACACAAAATCAACATCTGTGCCACAGGATTCTGGGGTAACTTCAGTTATTGGAAGATGAAATTCAAATGTGTTTCACATAGTATAAGAATCCAGCATGATTCTGATTAATTCCAATTATTTGCATTCTACCAGCAATTGTAATCGGATCAAAGGGGCTAAAAATACTGACCTCCATCTTTCCACCCTTGGGATCAATTGACATTGCCAGGCTCCACAGACAAGAATTCTTAGCTAAAAATTTCTGGCAAAGGAAATTGCAAAAATATACAACATTATTCAGCTATCAATGTTCAATCCTAAGTGTAAAATCATAGACAGAATACGCATTTACGATCCTTTGCATGCAGATGCATAAAATTTTGTTGTCATAGATGTACATACATCTTAAGATACATTAATTTTATACCTCAACAAATTGCGGCAATGGGTATCGCTGGATTAACAATTCCACGTAGGATCAACCGACAAGCTTCCGCCTTCCGGATTAGCAAACATGAAAAACAGAATAGGAACATCGGGACAGGATTGGGCGGTCTTGGCAAAAATCCATGGTTCCTAATTGTAATGGATTCTGGATTTTCGCAATTGCGGTTGTTGTTACCGCAGGTTTGGTAGATGGGTGGCGAGAGAAAAATATGGAGGAAAATAAATAAAAATAGAAATGGAAAATCCATTTATACGTGGATTGAAGGAAGACTGAAAATTTCGAGAGAGAGAAGAAGACGTGAACAGCGGTCAGGGAAGGCGCCAGCCAAGATTGAGGGGATACGCGAGAATCGCCGTTTGAAACTCTAAATCATGGTCCGAATTATTTTTCAAAAATTTCTTTTCTGCCCCATTTCTTTTTCTGAATTTATTTTTGCCACAAGCCAACTAAGGGATTATTGTATGTAACTAGGGTGAGCAAAATCGAACCCGACCCAAACTGAAAAATCGATTCGAATCGAGTGATTCGGTTCTGATTGATTCGATTTTTTATATACAATCGGTTCGGTTCCAAATATTATAATTCGGTTCGGTTCGGTTCGGTTTTTAATAAAAAAGAAGTCGGTTGACCAAACCAAACCGAAATACTCATATTTAATTATATATTTTTAATTATTTATTTATTGTGTATTCTTTTTCTTCATTGAATTGAGTAATTTTCACATTCTTCCATGCATGAATAGGCCTATATTTTGGTCTCTTATTTAATTTGTCTATTTTAGAGAAAAATTATCATGAAAATTGAAATTTTTTGCTATAAAAATAAATAAATAAAGAAGCTAAAAATTTAAAACCTAAGCCGACAATCGAACCGAACCGAACCAAACCAAGATTTTTTCGTTCGTTAAGAATATGTGTTTGGTTCGGTTTTAAAAAAAATAAAAATAATAATTTTGGTTCTTGTCGTTCGGTTCGGTTGAAAACCGAACCGACCGAATGTTCACCCCTATATGTAACTAATAAATGCACCCGTGCGATGCACGGACTATTTTATTCTTTTAAAAATAAATCAACATTAATATTAACGGTGTTTTTATTTGAAATTATTATTTTGATGGACAATTATGAAAAAAATAAGGTAATGATAAACAATAAAATGTTGGTTTCTCAAGTAACGATTTCTTAAAGTATTATAAGGATAAAATAAACATTTCACAAATTCTGGAATATCTCCTTATACACAACATTAGTAGTTTTACCACTACATTTATCATCTCCGCCACAACTCAAAATTTTCAATCCTCCGAGATTTGTCACTCTAGACGCCGCAACATATAGCTGACCATGGCTGAATACCGATTTCCTCAGAAAGAGTCCAACGTGAGAGAGTGACTGACCTTGGCTCTTGTTTATTATCATTTCATAAGAAACAACAGAGGAAAATTATCTTCGTTGGAACTTGAATGGCAATCTTTTATCAGAAGGTGTTAGAGTCATTATGGGAATTAGAACAATATCACCCACATTACTTCCCGAAAGCAGACGTGTCTGCAAAACGTGATCAACCATCTTAATAATAACCATGCATGTCCCATTACACAATCCAAGCGAGTGGTCAATGATCCTTAACAACATCACAGGAGTGCGCACTTTCAAATTCAATTGATTATTGAGTACTCCGAAACACTTGATTGTATTAAAAAACTCCGGTGCGTGTACATCTTGCAATAAATTAACCTCCGAATTTCACTTATAGAGAACTCAAATACATCTTGCCCTCATGCTTATTTTTGGATGTCATATACTCATTTATAAAGTTTACTTCATCAAGTGTTGGTGCCTAGATTGATCTACCCTCTAAGTATGATATATGAGTCATCAACCGTCTGTCCGAAATCAGGATAAGTGATTTCTACTATTGCGGCGATAGGATCACCTTCAACACTATGTCATCTGGTATTTCAATATCCACAACACCTTTGGGACTCCCTAGAGTACCATCTCCTACACTCGCAATCCACTCAGAAAAATTTCCAACTCCTCACATTCAGCATCTGAAGCAAGATTTTGTTGTCTCATATTTTACAAACCTTTAACTGATTGCGCTGATGCCCAATAACTCGCCTCCATAATTCCGTCGATGTACTCTTTATCGTCTTCCAACAAACCCAATGCATAGTAAGCATCATGGTATGTTTCGTACTGTACATTGTGGATCTTTTTAGTATCATTGTGATATTTGCATCCAGTTACCACATTTAGAAGACATCATACATAGTATGCATCCCCTGTTCCAGGAGGTACGTAGTAAAGCCTCACAAGCGAAAATCCTCTCTCCCTAGGAACCCACTTCTTGTCCTTTGGCTTCTAGACAAACTTTTGAGAGAATTCTACAAACGTGAGATCTTTTGCAAGACTTCCATACTCTATGTTAGCTTTGAACCACCCCAAAAATATGCTTTCATGAACAGTCGATCGAGCAATAATAGAATTCAACATACCAGATTTTGAAAAAAATTACGGGTCGTTGATTCAGTAGATGGAACAACGGTCCCTCAATTGGAGGCTCTTTGTGTTGGATCTCATATCCAAAAATCCTCCACGCAACTTCACATGGAGACATGTACCAAAAATCGTAATACATATTCATTGAGAGTGTTTTAACCACTATCAGCATTTCCACTCTTGTAAAAACCAGTAGTTGTATGATCACTACCTTTGTTCACATATTTAAATAGGTACTTTATCCATCGAGACTGATTACACCATTCAACATTCAAGTGTCCTCCGTATCTTAGTAGGAGATACCGATTATTTGAAACGACATATCTGTTGTCCAGATGAATACCACACTTCTTATTCGTTCTTCCTGGAATATTTAGATCTTCCGGTTGAAGAATCCTTGAGTTCAAGAAAACGTTCTACAAATTATGTCCGGATATTTAGATCCTGGAATATCTCAATTATAATTTTCAGTTTAATTTTAAAAATATATAGCTCTTTTTTTTTTCTTTTTTTTTTTTTTGTCAAATAAATTTGAAAAAAAGACTTTCATTCTAACTTTTAAAAAATTCGATTCATTCATTCTGCGATATTATCTAATGGAAAAAATAATTTTACCTACATTTATGCTATCTACATGGAGATATATACAAATCTTTTGATTTTTAGATTACTTTTTATTTTTATTATATTCTTCACCATATCTACATATTTTTTTTATATCATAAGTTTTTTAAATATGGAATATGTAGACTTTATGATGACTGAAAAAATTCTTAATATGTTAAAAATTTAATTTTTATAAAATATGAAATCATTCAAATTACTATATTTTTTTTTTTTATATCGAATATGTGGATTTTATGGTGACCGAAAATTTCTTAATCTGTTAAAAAGTTGTAAAAATATTAAAAATTAATTTGTCAAATATATCACAATGGAATGTTACGTTCCATATCAATTTTTTATTGACTGATACATCCCGAAATCAACAAACATTAGAGGAATAAAATACTTTAAAATCCTACCTATTATTGAATATTTTTTAAAATACTACCTCCTATTATAATATCCATTCTATTTATCTACATCAAAAGTCAATTCTTTAGTGTCTTGTAGACGAAAAATCCATTTTGTATCCGAACATCTATAGTAATCCACTACAAATGCATGCGTTTCATCTCCTATCATGCATATTTGTTACTTATTCCCCTTCAAGGGGACGTTCCAAGTCTTACCATTTGCTTTTAAATGAACCTTAGTTGATCTCTTATGTTCCTTTGCCAGTTCGTCTCTCCAGAACTTCATAGGGATGGACTGCAAATATATATTCAAAATAATTTGTATAATACAATTTGAAAATTCATTATTGAAAATTCTGTAACAAAATTAGTAAAGTATCAAACATAACCAATTTATTCCCAGCAATGTAGGTCTCACATATCTCCAAAGTGAAGGAATGAGGATTTTGACTACATTCTCCTTGTTCAGGATGATTCTAGCTAGATTCTCCTGTGTTACGTAATCGAGCTTCAGAATCCAGTAGTATGTAATCAGGAACAATAGCCCAGTCGAAGTTTTTGTGTAAATTTGTATGAAATTGGAATAATTAAAATTGTTAGTAATAAAAATTATTTAAAAATAGTAACTTTAGTTTTCTGCAAAAAAATGGCAACAACATCACACGCAAATTTTGTATTGTTATCTAAGAGTTACAAGACTAAATTGAAAAAGTAGTTAAATACGGGACAAAATCAGAAAAGTTAAAAGTTTAAAGGACCAAATCAACTTTTCCCCCCCGCCACGTGGCATAAGTCACCAGAATTCCCTGATCAACGCCAACATGTGGCCTTTTCCGGCGAGTTGGTCAAAATTGATCCAAAATTGAGTAATTGATATTAAATAGGAGACCAAATCAGAAAAGTTAAAAAGTTATGTGACCAAATCAACTTCCCCCCTCCCCCACTCCTTAAGGTGAGTTTTTTTGGTGTCCTCCAAGTAATTTTTTTTTTTTTTTTTTTCATTTTATCTCTAATTTTCCATAATGGTGTTCCTTTACCCCCACCTCCCCCGACCTCCATACCAGGTATAGTTACAAACTAACAAAATTATAGTAAAAATTATGAAAAAAAAGTTAAGTGGTGTTCTGTACCTATTAAATTAATATCGGGATTGACAATCATATTTAGCAAAAATACATAGAAGAGTTTCATAAGACAAACTTGGACCATTTCAAGATATCCACAAGCAATAGTATATGGCGAAACATACTGGCGTGGCTGTAAAGTCGATATACAGTCGAGAGGCAATTGAGAGGTACATACTGATTGGCGAAGCAATAGTATGTTGCGACGAAATTCAATTAGCTAAGTAGATGCAATTACGAAAGGTGAAAATTGAAATGAATTCTCGGCTGCTTTGTTCAAATTTGAAGAAGAAGAAAGTTGATTTGTCTTATGTCGGTTTCATTGTTGAAGACATTTTAATCTTTTGTGATTCGTTTTGATACCTTTACTTTTTATTGGGTGAAACGATCTGCGAATCAGTTGGCCCATAATCTTTCCCGTTATTGGTATAGAGACAATCAATTAGGGATTTTCGTTGGTGACGTCCCTCTATATTTTTTGAACATTGTACATAGGGAAGTCGATTTGGCAAGTTAATATAGTGATCTGTGTTGACCCCTAAAAAAAATAGTATATGGTGAAACAAAAAGAAAATGTCCATAATAAATATAAATAAGTTCAAACACATCTTTTAGACATCAAATAGATCAATTTGAATAATAAATATATCAACAATATAAAACAGAAGCGTTACAAAAAATAAAAAATACCCCATTTCAAAATAAGTATCGTTTTAGATAAAATTTTAAAATTCAAGATAAGTGTTGTTTTACCAAAAAGAACTACAATTCTTCCAATCTTACCATAAACAACCTACTTAATTTAGTTGATTATTCCTTATCCCATAAACATACCCAATTAAATAAATTTTATATGGATATATTTGTCACTTTTACCACTTAATTTTTCAGAAAAGTTTATTATATATCTAGTGAAAAAAAGGAAAATAGAAAAGTTTCCTCAAGACTGTATGGAAGTTCATTACAAAAACATTGAAAGTGAAATATAAAAAGACCTACCTATAAGTCTTTTGCAACTGCACATTTTCAAACGTATCTATTTAAGATAAATAATAATAACTCTTAAATAATACTACCTCCGTCCCACTCTAACGTGCCTACTTTTCTTTTCGGTTTGTCCCAACTTAACTTGCCAACACATAAATGGCAAAATTTTCTCACAATCTTCATCCTCAAAATCTCCACCCTCGATCTCCACCTTTAAAAAAGTCAAAGATTCCACAACATCTAATTTTTCTTAAAAATCGTGCCTGGTCAAAGTAGGTAAGTTAAGCCGGGACGGAAAGAGTAATAACAATATCAATAATAACAGTCATAAAATTGACACAGAAATATTATGTAGCTACCGGTTCATTCAGCAACAAATGAGATCCGTCAGCAATAGCCCCATACACATTGTTAGCCTCATTGCACCCTAAATACACTAAGAAGGGGGTGTTTGCATTTACTTCTTCTAAGTGATTTTCAGCTTATAACTTGAGAAAAAATATTTTGTAGTATTTGTAAACCCAATTTCTGCTTTAAAAGAAGTGCTTCCAATGTAAAAGTTAAAAGTAGAAATTTAATGTTTTTCTCTACTCAATGATAATTCTGTAAATAATATGATATTTTTTAAAAGACATAAGTGATTTTATAGCAAACACTCAAACTTCTACTTTTATTGGAAATCACTTTTTTTTTCAAACACTACATACTTTTTACATAAATGATTTTTATAGAATCTCTAATTTTAATCACTTTTTCAAAAGTAAAAGCAATCGCAAACACCCCTAAGAAATCACAATGAACCTTTCATATTCTCACTAAAGAAAAGAAAAGAAAACTTAGGTTGTGTTTGGATATAGGGATTTGAAATGTATGAATTTAAAGGGAATTGAAATCCACTCAAATCCTTTAAAAAATAGCTCCAAATGAAATCATTGATTTCCAAATCCATCTTTAATACTAAAGTAGAGTCGCAAAAAATAGGGAGAAATACGTGTCTCTCTAATAAATTTTCGCATATTTTTTTATTTTTATTTATTTTTTCCTAACCTCATATACACGTCTCCTCCCAATTGAGAAAAAAAATCTATCTCGGACGTGGTTAAGGTTGTTTCTTCTTCCCCGATTTTTATGTTGAAAAACTGTTTCTCAAAACACATTTTCGAGTCTTATTACTTTGAAATTGTTACAATTTCCATCAATCCTCCCTCACTCTCTCACCTTCAGATGTCGAATCCCTAAACTATTTCAATCGCTTGTCCGCTTATGCCCCACTCAACAAATTCTCTGAAGCCCTCACTGATGCGCAGAAGATCGTCGAGCTCAAGCCTGATTGGGGTAAAGCCCTCACCCGGTGGTCTCAATCGACAACTACCCGAAGACCGTAAAAATAACGGCGATAAGAAGGAAAAAGAAATTCGAACCGGCGGCACCACCGGCGGGCGTCAGACGCAAGCAGAAGGGGCCAGAGGCGGCATCGTGGATTCCAACAGTGATGCCTCTGACGAAGTGCAAGCCGCGTCTCTTAAAACCTGGAGAGAATCAAGGACTATTTATTGATGGAAGAGGAGTTCGTCGTGAATCAAGAGAGATTGAAGCCGCATGAGAAGAAGATGAAGGAGGATCGATCAAAGGTCGATGATTTGAGAGAGTCGCCAATGAGTGTTGTTAACTTAAAGGAGTTGATTGATGAGAATCATGCGATGTTTCTTCATCGGTCAGCCCGGAGTATTATGTTGGGATACTATCCTTTGTCGATAAGGGTCAGTTGGACCCTAGATGTGCTATTCTTATGCATAATAAGGTAGTTTCCTCTTTGATTTGTGATTTTTAATTTATGTATTGGTATTGATATTGGTACTTTGCATCTGGAAGTAGAGTGTGATGATTTTGTATAACCTGAACAAATTGGAGTTTTAATTCATCTTTTATTGTTTAATTTGGCAATGCAACAAAATGCTTGGGGGTATGTTCTATGCTAGCCATAAACAATTTGCTGAGGGCCTCTGAATCGAAAAGGAGAATATCCACACATGCACATATATTCATGTTTAAATTGAAGAAAGTTCAGTAAATTTGCACAGGAAATACTGTTGGGGATGGGTTTCAGCCTCCATAACTACAACGACGTTGTTTCTATCTACAAAAAGGGTCTCGAAGAGAAGGATGCTAAGTGAGCCAGACGGAACTCACCAGATGCTAAATTGATGATTTATGAGAAATGTATTCTTTTCACTCTTAGGAGGTATGCGACTAATATGAATGATTTTATTGATCCCCTGATCTAAAATTGTTTGAATAAAATTGATGCAAGAATCTATTAAAGCACAAATCTGATAAAATCGTAGATTGCAATTTGATAAAATCTGATACAATCTCTGATAAGAAAATGATTAAATTACAATGCTACACCAACGTTTCTACTATTCCGATGCATTAAACTTTTGTTTGGTAATTTGTCAAGTTCAATAATCATTTTGTTAGTTTTTTTACTATATAAATGAATTCTCTTCTATGTTTCAATTTTCTTCATATTTTTGCTCTTTCATGATATACATATGTTGGGTTTGCATTTACATTTGCTTTACGGTATCGAAATGATGCTAGGTGGTTAGGTTGGTTTTCTAGGCATGGCGAGGCCACTGTTTTTGGATTTGAACCGGATTGCTGAAACTGCAAAGTGCAAACACATCCACCTCCGAGGGTCTACTATATGTATTGATGGGTAACATGCCCAAAGAGAATATTTTTCCTCTCATTTCTTAACCTTACTTTTTAGTTTTATGAGGAGGAGATGAAGTGTTGATTCTTTCTCCATCAGAAGATGATGATAGTACTAAGAAATTAAATTTCACGTTGCACCGATACATCGGCTATTAAGGCGCTTAAAGTATGTTGACTTGCTAAAATGTATGTGATAGATTGATCTAGAGCAAAATCTCTATAAGTTGGAAGATAATGCAAGAGGGCAGTGTTTGGTTGCTAAGGTACGTAACATAGTTGTCATTAAATTCATGTCCAAGTTAGATATTGTTGTATTGAAGTCTGTAAGGTACATTATCTCTGGTGCACTGTAGTCTGAATGAGTTATATATGAAGGATAAAATATGTGAATAGTCAAACATCTCATATTCCTGTTTTATAATTGAGTTGTAAATATTGTATGTGTTCTTTAATTTTAGCTTCTGACTTCTTTTATCTTCACTTTAGATTTCTTTCTACCACTTTACAGAGACACATTTCTGCTCCATTTTTTTATAGCATGTGTTGGCAGGAGCTAGAAAAATGATAGTTGCTGAGGCTTCTAAATGCTACAAGTCTTGCAAACTAAACAGGTAAATATTTGAATGGGTATGAAGATTTGGTTTATGAGAATTTATATCTATTTTATATATAATTGGTGAATCTGTTTATTGGTTATAAAATATGTGCGTCAAATTGTTATGTTTGGTGCTCATAAAGCCGCCACCTGTCTCAATTAATTGGTCACATATTCAGAAACGAGTTATACTAAAAATTTATGTTCATGGCCACATTCTGTATTTTTATTGTCAATTAATTTATCTTTCAATCCTCGCACTTGACTTTCAATTCTCGATTTTATGCGTGTTATTCTGGCACATGGTTATGCTGATCTTCTCAAGGGTGGCGAATTGGAATTGTTTGAAGATTCTTCTATGACAGATATAAATAGTATAATAGTCCAACTATATGTAGTTTGTAATTTATAATATTTGTTAGTGCATTTTATTCTGTAACTACTTAGTTTGCACCATGACCGCTTGCTTTACTTTAAGTTTTAAGTTGTTTTGTTCCCAATACATTTTATAATCATTTATAACAATAATATAGTTTTATCAATTGATAAAAATATAATATTTTTATCGCATATTATTAGCACTTATAAGATATAATATATCCTGTGCATCGCATGGGTTGACATCTAGTCCATGTTAATCCAAACAACAAAAATATTTGAGACTGAATTTCAAATTCCTCATCAAATAATTTCATTCAAATGCAACCTTAAAGTTTTCTCAAGCGATAGGGATTGACAAATATAAGAAACCAATATTATTATGGACGGAAAAGAAATCAATAATTATTTTGAATAAAAGAATGAAGACTTTAGGAATTACCTTCTACGGGATAATAGTCCTTTTATTTTTTTCCAAGATGAATCATGAAGCCTTCTAGCACATACTTTCAGAAACCCTTACAAATTTAAATAACGATCGCCAAAAAAAAAAAAAAAAAAACAGTAAAATTAAAATCAATTTAGGGGTAGTTTGGTTGAAAATCAGGAATGATAATGATAATGAGTATGAAAGAGAGTCAATAATATTATGGAATGATGTAGGGGGAGTTATTAATAAAATGGGGGATAATGAGAAACTTATTCACGTGTACCAAGCATAAGAAATATTAGTGGACCCTCTTTTACTCTCATTACTCACCCTCACTCTCCCATACCAAGTGGCGTCTTAAGCTAAAGCAATCAAAAATTATATGTTGAAGGCAACAACTGTGTTGTGATTTAGAGGTGTTGATTCAACTAGATTTACTTGTGAATTATCTAATATATCACACATATATAGAGATTAAGAAAAGAAAACAAAGGCAACGGGAGTTGGGATTACCAAATTACCCGATTAATCAATGAAATCTCATACATCGTCAGTCATCCAATCTACAATTATTAATGTAAAATGCCATTGTTAACTCGATGGAATTGCAGAGGACACATCAGAGAGTGACCATCGATGATTTAGATAGAAATTGCAGAATACTTTTGAATCCAATTCTCACACATCAACCAATTGGAAAGAATGCAGAATCTACTTTTGTTACATTGCCAGGTATTTTTATGCAAATAAGTATTATTGAATTACAATATATTTAAAAAAATTAAATATCAAATAAGTATTAAAAAAAAATAAAAGCATATATTATGCCCTGAAGATCGATACAAACGAAAATGTATATAATGCGTACCCGTGTTTGTATTTTCATCATCTATGGAAAATTTAGCCTAGACTACAGAGTCATTAGCCCTGAATGCACATAACATAGAAATATTGACAAGTCTAATAATCAACAATCTGCAAATAGAGTTGAACAATAACAATATTAGTCTAACAACTGTCTCAAGAAATTCAAGTAAAAACAATGTCTTAAAAGAAGTAACTTGGATAAAAGAACTTTTTCAAATTGATAACTGAAAGGAGGCAAAAAAAAAAAAAAAAAAAAAAGAGACAAAAGATCAACATCAGCTACATCGTGAAAATAAATTGATGCACTTATTGGAATGCTCAGAGATCTTTCTATTCCCACTTCCCAACCAAAATATAGCAATCACTAATCAAAGTATTGACATGCCTCGTTTACATTTTTTTAAGAAACCAAGATAAACAAACATGATAATTGTGGCTCAATTATATTGAACACCATACCTTTCATTCCTAGCGTTACTGACACGGCTGATTGCAGTGAAAAGAATGGATATGAATTTTTATAAATGTTGATGAGCATTCAAATATTTAAATGTTGCTAATTTCCAGAGATTAGTTACTCATATCTAAAGGGCCCATTTCGTAGGTAAGATAAAGGGAGATAAGGCCAAGATTGGTTACACATCTAGTCTTATTTTGTTGTTTGGTAGAGTAGATGGAATAACATGAAGGCCCTAGATTAAGCAAGGCCCGTGCAGAATTTTACTGTTCAACTTCACAATACATATCACGCCAATGTGCCGTAATTTGCAATCTGGCCAGCAACAGTACTCTCGATTATGAAAAGTGAAAAGACAAAATCATCCCTAACCTACACCCCTTTTGAATCGCGTCAAATATTTCCAGATATAAGCCCTAATCCATTCCCCTCCAAATTTCACTCTCTTCTTTTCCGCCTTGATTTCAACCTCTCACAGCCCCAGATCGACAAACCATTGGACCCAACATCTTGAATTCACGAGTGATAGCAACCTTCGCCAAAATCATAGGTAAACATGAATGAATGTATGAAGACGTATAACTTGCATATTCATTATTCTTTCCTGCTAGAACTTTGTTGTTCGATAGTTTTTACTTGGTTGTTACATTTTCGAGCACAAGCCTGCCTGGAGCGGTAGAAGTTGTTGTTGAACTGGTCGGAGCTGTTCGAAAGAAGACATTGCTTTGTTTGGTTATCTTTGTGTTGCTTAGATTAATGATTTTTTGGGTATAATTTGGTGGCCCCTTTTTTCGTGTTTTCTGTCAGTCTAGTGTCGATTTATGGCAATTTATTTAAGTTATTTCGGAGTTCGGGTGTGAGTTTCTTTAATTTCAACTGGATGTTTCGGCTTGGAGGAATTTCATAGCGTTTTGGTGAATATGGGGAAAATAATGCAATTCTTCGTTTTATATAATGCCTACTTCTGAGCAGTTATTAAATGAGATTACTGAGAAAACAAAAAAGGAATTTCAGCTCATCTAAGCCTTATGGCAGATTTGCTAGATTTCTTCCTCCCCTCATTGCATTTTGTTTAACTTAACTGCTTTCCAGTAGCTTTTTATCCACAACAATCTCTAGTATAAGGATGGTCAACTATTTCAAGTAAGCGGTTCATTCAATTACATGGATTCCAACTGCTGCACTTTATGGTATTTCCAATTGATTTTATTGCGAAGGGGTGCCTTTACTCTGTTTTAGGTGAATGATTAGCTAATTAAACCATTAGAGTATTGGTACACGTGTTCGTGCACACACTTTAGGACGCTTTAAGTGTCATTTTAGTGTTGTTTTTGTGCAATTTCACGTGTACTTCGTGCATATTATTCTCCTTGGGCAAAATAATACGTTTGGTTCATTTTTGTGTTTAAAACAGGTGCAAAGGGATAAAAAAAGAGCATCAAATGATCGCGGAGTCGGTTGATCGATCGAGGCAACAAAGGACAGGGCTAAAGGATGATCTTGGCCGAGATAGGATGCAAATCTCGGCCGAGATGACTCCCTAAGGAAATCCTGAAGTTTTTGAGAAGCTGAAGATCTCGGCCGAGACAGGCAATGCATCTCGGCCGAGATGGCCCTGCAGGGAAAGTCCAGAAATTCAAGAGATCAAGGTCTCGGTCGAGATGAAACCCAATCTCGGCCGAGATAAGCCAAATCCTAAAAAGCCCTAAAATCCTCTTTCTCGCATCTCGGCCGAGATGCAAATGATCAACCCTTGATTCACCAGGAGAAAAACCCCTTTTTCATGTCTCGGCCGAGACACACTTGCATCTCGGCCGAGATCCTCTACTCTGTTTTTAAATTGTGAATGCAATTTTGCCTAAAACTGAAGTGACAACTCTTCCCCTATATATATAAGCTCCATTTCGAATTTAACCTATCTTTGGACATCTAATAACACATTTTTCCAGCCTCCATCATCCTCAAGGGCTACATTGGGAAGAAGATTGAAGGCCTTTCGTTCCTCAACCCAAGTTCTTGGTTTATTCTATAATTTTATTATGTCTTATTGTATTTATTCCTATTTGCTGATTGTATTAGGTGTAATGGGTGGCTAGCCCCTTATTTCAGCCCTTGATCATTAGTTAAACCTTGGATTGAAAATCTTTATGTAATTTCTACGGTTGTTAACCGATTGAATTATGTTTTTGGAATGTTCTATGTTATTTGGGATTGTTGATTCACACTTATGAATTGAATTGTGGTTTGATCGCCCATTTGGATATTTGTTAGTGTGTTGCTGGAATTGGGTTTATAATCCGTAATTTATGAATCCGATTCCCGTGTAGCAAACAATAGGTTTATTTTATTGGGGATAACACAGAGTTTGACCACTAGAACCGAACATACAAGTTTTATGTCGAATCTACTCTATTGTCTTAATTCTTAATGCACTTAACTATTGATTCTTAAAGAGCTTGTTTTAGGATTTGATAAGTTGAGTAGGATTAATTGAAGAGCTTATTTTGATTAATCATACTTAAGAGACAACAAGATTGATAGAGCTTGCTATCAATCTTGGAATAGGAGTTCTAAGGCTAACCTATTGGGTAATGACATTAATTACATAGATTGTTCGAAACAAGGGGATCCTTGATCAAGGGTTGAATACTTTAATCATACTTTAAAAACCCAAAAAGCAATATGCTTATCTTGTCATCTTTTGTTGTTTGAATCTTAAGTTTATTTAATCATAGTTTAAATAGTTTTTCTTGGTAATTATTAGTAGTTTATAGTTTGGCAATCAAAACCCCCCACCTTTATTGCTTTCGTTATTTGTTCCTGTTCTTATTTGAATTTTACAATTGCTTGATCTTTCGAAATAACACTAGACTATCGTTCCTCGTGGGATCGACCCTTACTTTTCGCTCTACTGGTTAGAGTTGTAGGCTAAGGTTTAGTATATATTCATCTATATATACAATTTAATTTGGTGCGATACTTCGACCGACACCAAATTTTGGCGCCGTTGCTGGGGAATGGTGATAAGAATAATGTTGTTTTATTGTTCAAAGTATTACTTTTAGTTTATTAGTTGTTTATCTATTTTCTTGTTTATCTAGTAATTTGATATTCTCTAGTTTTCTTGTTTTTGGATAGGTAGTTAATGTTCTTGCGTTCACAAGGGGAGAAAGGACTTCTATTTGAGCCGGAGATAGTTGAACGGGAAAGGTTATTGAGGAGAAGGGCAAGGTTGCTTGAGGAGATCCGAGGATCATTTGAAACTTTGAATATAGAGAGTGAGGAAATTGAATTGGAAGAGATGGCTGGTGAACAGAATCAGGAAAGAACCATGAAGGAGCTTGCTAACATAAGGGTTGCACATGAACCCTTGTGTATTATATTCCCGGATATAGGGAATAATACCACCTTTGAGCTCAAGTCGGGGCTCATTCACTTCTTGCCATCATTTCATGGGCTATCCGGGGAAGACCCGCACAAGCACTTGAAAGATTTCATGTGGTCTGCTCGAGCATGAAACGGACAAGGGTGACTGATGAACAGATTAAGCTGAGAGCATTCCCTTTCTCACTAAAAGACCTTGCAAGAGGCTGGTTGTACTATTTGCCACCCGGTTCCATTACCACTTGGGATCAAATGAAAACACAGTTTCTTGAAAAGTACTTTCCTACATCTCGGGATACCAACATCCGAAAATAAATTAGTGGAGTGAGGCAAATGAAGGGGGAAACATTATACGAGTACTGGGAAAGGTTCAAGAAGCTGGTAGGAAGCTGCCCACCACATCAAATCACCCCGTAGTTGTTGATCCAATATTGGTATGAGGGGCTTTGTCTAACCGATCGAAACATGATTGATTCAGCCAGTGGAGGGGCTCTGGTCGACAAGATCCCTCCTGAGGCCCGAGCATTGATCTCCAAAATGGCCGCCAACACTCAACAGTTCGGTTGTAGAGAGCATGTGAGATGAGTCAAGGATGTTCTCGATTCAAGTGTTGAAGGAAGGTTGGATCAGCTAACCGACCTAGTGAAGAAAGTGATTTCGGGTAGCACTCCTACCCCAAGACCCTGCATAATCTGTCAAACAACCGAACACTCCACTGATACTTGTCCTCTTCTTGGAGAAGAGATGGAGGCTCATGCTAATGCAGTTCATGAAGTATGATCCCTATTCGCATACGTAGAATCCGGGATGGAGAGACCACCCCAACTTCAAGTATGGGCATCAGAATCCGAATATGCAGCAGCAGGGTGATCAAAGTGGGCACAATCGACCCCCTACCCTAGGGGGATGTTCCAGCAGAGACAACCCACCTAGCCAATACCCTCTGATCCATCACTGTCCGACATAGTGAAAAGCCTGGCAACCAGTACGCTTCATCTTCAGAAGGAATCAAGTTCGAGGTTCCAGAGTATTGAGAATCAAGTCAGTCAAATAGCATCAGCGGTATCCCATCTGGAAGTGCTCAAAGTGGAAAGCTGCCTGCACAACCCGAGATAAACACTCGGAATGTCAGTGCAATCACCCTAAGGAGTGGGGTGATTCTTGGAGAGCCTAAAAAGCCCGGGCATCACTCTAACGGGGAGAGGAGAATCGAAAGTGAAGAAGAGACTGCTGAGAATGAAATCTCAGCCGAGAAACATCAAGATCTCAGCCGAGATGGCTCACTTCGTCCAGAAAAGGAAATTCCCTGTCCACCCATCTCGGCCGAGATCAAGCAACCCTGACTGAAGATGAAAAACGATGTAAACTTATCTCGGCCGAGATTCTCAGGGGCCACAGGTCAATTCTTCAACTCCACCACTGACATTTTCCAGCCAGATCAAGAAGGTCTCGAATAAAAACAGAGATAAGAAAATGCTGGAAATGTTCAGGAAAGTTGAGATAAACATTCCGCTGATAGATGCAGTGAAGCAAATTCCCCGATATGCGAAATTCTTGAAGGACCTCTGCACCAACAAGAGGAAGCTCAAGGGAAATGAAAAAGTGATCATGGGAGAGAATGTATCCACAATCTTCCAAAAGAGACACCCACCGAACTGTAAAGACCCCGGAATGTTCGTGATCCCGTGCAAATAGGTAACTGTAAAATTGAACGTGCAATGCTCGACTTAGGATCTTCAATTAATGTTATGCCACGTTCAATTTTTCATTCTTTAAATTTGGGTCCACTCAAGGAAACAAGAGTCTTCATTCAACTAGCCGACCGAAGCACTTCGATCGGCTAGTTGAATATCTTTGATGGAATGCAGTTTCCGGAGGATGTTCATTCTATATTTCCCATTGATGTTATTGATCCACTCGTGGAAGAGTTGTTTGAGTTGTCATGTAGGGACCCAATGGAAGTTGCACTTACCACTCAGTTAGATAAGGGAAAAGAAGAGGTTTGGGAGACTAATGAGGCATTGGTGGAAACAGTGGCACAAATGGATGCATCGAAGTCATTCCTACCAAGATATGCACAAAAGTTCATTCCCCTTCTAGAATCACAAGAAAAATCTCTACCTTCTACAATCAAGGCACCTGTTCTTGAGCTTAAGGCCCTTCCTTCTCACCTCAAGTATCCGTACCTTGGGGAGGACGAGACATTACCCATGATCATTTCTTCGAAGTTAACTCACAGTTAAGAGCAGGCATTGATTGAGGTTCTGAAGCAGAACAAGGAGGTAATAGGATGGACTATTGCCGACATCAAGGGAATAAGTCCATCCTTATGCATGCAACACATACTTCTCAAAGATGATGCAAAACCGAGTAGAGAACCACAGCGAAGGCTCAATCCTCCCATGATGGAGGTAGTTAAGAAAGAAGTTATCAAACTATTGGACGTGGGAATCATCTATCCCATATCCGATAGCAAATTTGTGAGCCTGACTCAGGTGGTCCCAAAGAAATCCGGCGTAACAGTCATAGAGGGAAAATATGGGGAGATGACGGCTACACGATTATAGACCGGCTGGCGAGTCTATATCGACTATAGAAAGCTGAATGCTATGATAAGTAAAGACCATTTCCCACTACCCTTCATCGACCAAATGCTAGAGAGAGTGGCTGGCCACCCCTTCTACTGCTTCTTGGATGGTTTTTCCGGCTACTTCCAAGTCCCTATTGCTCCAGAGGATTAGGAGAAAACAACCTTCACGTTCCCCTTTGGCACATTCGCTTGGAGGCACATGCCATTCGGGCTTTGCAACACACCAGCCACCTTCCAAAGGTGTATGGTAAGTATCTTCTCCGAATTTATTGGCATTTCATTGAAGTTTTCATGGATGACTTTATCGTTTATGGAAAATCATTTGAATATTTCCTTGAGAATCTCGTGAAAATCCTAAAAAGATGCATTGATAAAAATCTCTTGTTGAACTGGGAAAAATGCCAATTCATGGTAGAGCAAAGGAATTGTACTAGGACATTTGATTTTTGAGAAAGGCATGAAGTAGATAAAGCTAAAGTTGAAATAATCGCCTCTTTGCCTTACCCCGCAAATGTGCGGGAAGTTCATTCGAATCTTGGCCATGCAGGTTTTTATTGCAGGTTCATAAAGGATTTTTCCAAGATTGCCTCTCCTTTGTGTCGTTTATTGCAAAAAGACGTTGATTTTGAAATGAATGAAGAATGCAAGATTGCGTTCGATGTCCTTAAGGAAAGGCTTGTCACTCCTCCCATCATCCAACCACCTGACTGGGAGCTTCCTTTCGAACTAATGTGTGATGCCAATGATCAAGCAGTGGGTTCAGTCCTAGGGCAAAGAAGAGGAAAGGTGGCACATGTAATTTACTATGCTTCACGAACACTGAATCCGGCCTAGACCAACTATACCACCACTGAGAAGGAGCTCCTCACTATTGTTTTTGCACTCGAGAAATTCAGGTCCTATCTAGTTGGGACCAAAATCATCGTGTTCACTGATCATGCTGCCCCTCAAGTTCCTTATGGCAAAGAAGGAAGCAAAACCCAGACTGATACGTTGGATCTTGCTATTACAGGAGTTCGATTTGGAAATTAGGGATAAAAAGGGTGTTGACAATTCTGTAGCAGATCACTTGAGCAGAATAAACCAAGAGGGGACAGAATTGCCTCTTCGAGAGAGTTTCCCAGACGAGCAGTTATTCATGGCATCAGATTCAGGTGTCCCGTGGTATGCCAACTTGGCAAATTTCTTGGTGAGAGGAGTATACCCCGATAGCATGAAAAAGGCCCAAAGAGAGAGATTGAAAAGTGAAGTGAAACACTGCTTTTGGGATGATCCGTATTTATGGAAACATGATTCGGACCAAGTAATACGAAGGTGCATTCCCGTAACAGAAGTCCCATCGATACTTGCTTTTTGTCACTCCTATGCATGTGGGGGACACTTTGGTCCCAAGAGGATAGCGCATAAAGTTCTCGAGAGTGGGTTCTTCTGGCCAACCTTGTTTAAGGATGCTTACACTTTCTGTAAATTATGTGACAACTGTCAAAGGATGGGGAACATCTCATAAAGGAATCAAATGCCCCAACAACCAATAATGGTGTGTGAAATTTTCGACGTCTGGGGCATGGATTTCAAGGGCCCGTTCCCATCTTCTTATGGGAATCTTTATATCTTGTTGGTTGTGGACTATGTGTCCAAATAGGTGGAAGCAAAGGCTACTCGCACGAACGATTCAAAGGTTGTTGCGGACTTCGTCAAGTCTAACATATTTGCAAGATTTGGGATCCCGAGAGCTATCATACGTGATAGGGGTACACACTTTTGCAACCGGACCATTGAAGCACTCTTCAGGAAATATTTAGTTTTGCATAAAGTGTCTACTCCATATCATCCACAAACAAATGGGCTAGCCGAGACTTCAAATCGAGTGATCAAATCGGTGCTAGAGAAAACTGTCCTACCACACCGGAAAGATTGGAGTTTGAGGCTTGATGATATCTTATGGGCATACAGGACCTCTTACAAAACGCCTACAGGAATGTCCCCATATCGCCTTGTTTCTGACACATCGTGCCATCTTCCGGTTGAACTCGAACACAAAGCCTATTGGGCCATCCGGAGATGTAACATGAGTTTAGATAAGGCGGGTGTGCACCGTAAACTTCAACTCCAAGAGCTAGAAGAGATTCGGAATGAGGCCTTCGAAAACACGTTGATATATAAGGAGAAGACCAAGGCCTTCCATGATGCAAGAATATCCCGAAAAAACTTTGTGGTTGGAGAGAAGGTACTTATGTACCACTCGAGGTTGAAATTGTGTCTCGGAAAGCTTCGATCAAGGTGGATTGGACCATTCATTTTCAAGAAGGTATATCCACATGGGGCCATTGAGATAGAAAGCGGTAAAACGGGTAATATTTTCAAAGTGAACGGACAATTGCTCAAGCCGTATTTCAAAGGCTGTCAAGATATCCCGTTTGAAGAGGAACAAGTAGAAGACCCACCATCGAGCTAAGTGAACATCCTTCGAGCCAACGATGTTAAACAAAGGCGCTTGTCGGGAGGCACCCCGACGGTATCTTTAAATTTTTGCATTTTTAAATTCATAAGTTTAGTGGCTAGATCAGAATAATCGAGAGATAGCATGAAATGGGGATGAAGAGGACCAAAATGAAGGCAAAGTGCAGGGGAAGCCATCTCGGGCGAGACACACAAGGAATCTCGGCCGAGACGTCATGCAGGCAAAACAGGGCTATTCCCTGGAAGGCCATCTCAGCCAAGAAACATAAAGCATCTTGGCTGTGATTCAGAAGAGCCTAAACTGGCCAAAAACTGCTAGAAGCCCGTCTCAGCCGAGACACCAAGCCATCTCGGCCGAGATCAATTTGTCCAGAATAGGGGCAAAATCTCTGGAAATATATCTCGGCCGAGACACACACGCATCTCGACCGAGATCCACTGCTGAGCCAAACAAGCATGAGATAAAGAACAGATCTCGGCCAAGACACCAAGCTCGAAATTATATCTCCGCCGAGATTCTGCGCAGGTATAAATACCCCTGTGCGAAAAGGATTAGGGCATTCTCCCCCCCCTCCCCCCCCCAAATTCGCGATTTGGCGCACACACACGCACCCTACTCTCAAATTTCACCATTTTCACTCAATTAAATTCACTCAAACTCACACACACCCTTACCCACATCCTATAACGCACTTTCATCCATTTTTTATTTTTTTTTTTTTTTTGGGGTATTTGGAGAGCTTTTGAGCTCGGGTTGAAAAAGGCGCAAAAGGAAAATTTCAAATCTTCTTCGTCTAAACTCGTCCGGTAAGTGTTACTATCAGCTCCTATACTTTTGTGCTATTTTTTACTGAATTTGATGCATGATAGGACATCGATTTCATATTTTTAGTTGGTTTTGTTGAATTTGGTTGAAAAATTTCAATATTGTTTAATTTGATAGCCGAATTGAATTGTTTGCCGATTAGAAATATGAATTTGATGATGATAAGCGATATTTGTTGACTAGGAGATGGATTGGGTGAGACATTTGTGAAATAGGATTGTGAATACTCTTCAAACATGTATATGGATTGTATAGCCCGTTTTGCTTGATCAATATGACCGTCATTTCAATTTTTGAGCTAGAATGGTTTTATGTGTTATTGTTCGAGATAACTTGATATATGATAGAACACATTAAATCGATTTATTTATTTATTTATTTTTTTGTGATTTGATTGTCTATTTGAGCTATTTGGGCTAGCTAATTGATTCATGATTGAAGAATAATGAGTGTGAAATTGATTCTCCCATGGATAGATGATGGTGGACATATAAGTTGGAAGTTTTGTTTCTTAACTTAAGTTTGATATGTGTGTTTCTGACTAGTTACAGGTAAACAATGGCACCTCCTAAAAACTCGAAGAACACCAGTCAAGAGGGCACTTCAGGTAGGCGGGTAGCACAGAAAATCCGCAAAAGTCAAGCCAAGGGCAAAGAAAAAGCAGTTAAGCCCACTCCAGAGGCTCCTATACCGGACACTCCAACAACCACCACTGATAAACCCACAAAGCCAATCGACTTTGATATAATTATGAGCACAGAAGAACATAAGAAGAGGTTCGACAAACTGATTAGGAGAGGGATGTCGGAAACCCGTTATGGCGATCCAAAGATTCTGGATGCCATGGGCATAAGGCAGAACGTCAATGATCTTTTAGACAAAGCAGGCCTTGCCCAATGCCTAACACCCCGACCTACATTCCTCAAGTTCGTGTTAGAGTCTACAACACTCTCGAAATCGAGGAGGAGTCACTTTCCTGCTCGACAAAGATCTACAACATCAAGTTCCAACTTCTGAATGAGACAAAGACCCTGAGTCACGACAATCTGAGAGATATACACGGCTTCAAAAGGCCAACTGTTGGCGATGACGGTACTTTGAGAGAGTTTGACGTACAACAATTCTGGGGGCAAATCACTGCTGCCCCTGGAATAGTTTCACCCCAGGCTTACGACCCAAGGAGCTCCAGGTTGACTTCAATAAGAAGCCCGGTTGTAAAATATTTACAAAAGTTGTTGAGCTCGACAATCTGTGGCAGGAAGGAGATCAATTCTCCTCGATTATATGAGATGGAGATTTTGTGGGCCATTGTGGACAGAAGGTTGAGGGATTTTCAAGAAGACATGGTATCGAGCTTTCAGAAGATAGTAAAGGAATTGAGGATAGAACAGAAGAGGGAGACGAAGGTTCCAGACCTAATTTACTGTGCGGCTCTGATTACCGCCATCCTCGAGCATTACAATGTACCCCTCCCAGAGTACACACCCATCAGCACTGAATATTATTTAGACTGGGAGGAGATGGAGAATATGAGAATCGCCATGCTCGGGTATAAAGAGGGAACCTCGGGACTGTCTGTCCCTTATGTCCTCCAAAATGAGGGACCTTACCTCCGCTTACCTAACCCTGGGCTGACATACCTCACCAATTTGGGAAGCAAATTGAACTTGGAACTGAGCTCTGAGGCGCACATCAATGCCTCCAAAGAGCCAACCAGTGATGAATTGACCAAGTTCAAGAGCCAAGAAGTCACGTCCGGTGGCAAGGGTTCGGAGCACGGGAGGCGAGGGAGAAGGCAGCAGCCAGCCAGCCAGCCAGACCATCAAGGAAGAGATCAGCAGCAGCTGTGCTGTCTCAATCTGAGTTCCAGGAATGACAAGAGGGACTGGTGGCTGCAATGGGGGGATGAAATCAAGGGAATCAGAGCCGAACTGGTGGAAATGAGGACGTCAATTGGAGCTGAATTGAAAGGCATCAAAGAGACCATTAAAGAAAATCAGACAAAGCCCCTCGACCTCTTCAACACCATCAAGGGGTGTTTCACCGGCTCGAGCCCCTGACCTTCTCGATCTTTGAGAGTAGAGTACCGAAAAGCCTTACCCCTTCTTCCCAAACTTAGTTGAAAAACTAAGTTTGGGGGGAGAACAAGGGGGTAAGACATTTTCGGCTGCTCGAACTTTTCGAACCCCCTCCTACCCCTCCTTATCTTCCTTTACTATTAATGCTACCGGCCTGTGAGCCCTCACATTTGTCACTTTATACTGTTTTAGTTGGTTTTGGCCTGTGAGCCGTTTGGTATTGTGTTCCTGTTGATTTGATTTAATGGCTTGTGTGCCAATTATGATTTGTATTCGACTTGACTATTGATGATTGACTCTGCATTACTTATTGATGATGTTACCTGGCTCGTGAGCCAATTGCTATTTTCTGTTTGTTTTGGTTATGTTGATACTATCTATATTAAATTTTGATACCTTGCATATTTTTAGGAGTAGGATTATTTTTGTTAGTTTAGTTAGTTAGTTATTGGCTTTGGTTAAAATGTTTAATAATTGGTTAAATTTGACGAGCACCAACTCGTACTCCTCTTTTCCACAAACTCGGTTTCAAACCAAGTTTGGGGAGGGGGTGGTAGGCGTACAAGTTAGCCTTTCGAGGGAAAAATGATTGAACCGTGTAGGAATGAGAAACGAAAATTTTTGGACAAAATTTTTAAAAATGGCACATGATAGATCATGGTAGTCTTTTGAAACAAAATCGAGCTTGCATTCAAGATTTGTGATCAAAATTTTGCCATAGTGAGTTTGTGAGCCTAAATAGATACTCTCATTTTTGGAGTACTCCAAATTCTTCTTTCGGTGTGAAATTCATTGAATGCATGCATTTTCCTAGAACTTGTCATAATTCTCTACTTTTGAATAAGTCGATACATGTTGTGGCATTGAAAGTGATATTAGGCAATTCTTGATCAAAACCTATTTCAAAAGCTAAAAAATATTCCCTTTTTACCAAATTTGACATTGTCTCTAGTTAAAGCCCGTGAGCTTAAAGCTTTTTCGTTTGATAGCCAGCTTCACAAGCCAATCCCCTTTCATTTAGCCTTTGAAACCAAATGGACTATAAGAGTACGAGAGAGGCGATTGGAAGGTAATTGGGTTGGGAGATTTGGATCAAATTGGGTAGATAGTAGAAATTGTCGAAAGGTGAAAGGGAAACACATAAAATAGGTAAGAATTAAGAACACGAGCCTCTCCATTGTAGTAATAAAAAAAAAAAAGAGAAAAGATCGGAAGCCGAAAAAAAATTGGAGAGGTTGGTGAAAATCACAACATCTTGTGATTATCATTCGCAAGGTTGAAAAAGTTATAAGGAACACATCTCATGTGAGAATTAATAAACATGGGAGATGTAGGTTGAAATAAGGTGAAAAAGTCGAGTCTTAGAGCCGATTTGAATTGGAAGTGAATAAGTGAGACGGGTAGGGCCAACTCGTTTAGTCCATTTTCATAGTCATTCTTACCTAAAATCATCCCACCTTACCCCCAAGCCAACATTACAGCCCATTAAAGACCTATTTGATTCTTTGCCACACATGTAAAGTACATTTTCGAGTTTAGATGATTGGCAAGCCTATGGTAGGCGTTTCATGAACTTCGATGCGAGCTTATACACATCCCATTTAATATACTCGAGAGTTGAGAAATACACTCACCCGGTGAGGATCTCAAGTCGAGAATGTCAAAGTGTAGAAAGTAGTGGATTTTGCCTATCACACATGCTCATTACTTTCATGTTTGCCTTGTTTTTAAGAAAATAATCTGAAACCGATTGCCACTTAAATCTGTCCTAAACACGTGTTCTTTCTTCTTTTTCTTTATTTGTTCGGGACGAACAAAAGTTCAAGTTTGGGGAGATTTGGTACACGTGTTCGTGCACACACTTTCGGACGCTTTAAGTGTCATTTTAGTGTTGTTTTTGTGCAATTTCACGTGTACTTCATGCATATTATTCTCCTAGGGAAAAATAATGCGTTTGGTTCATTTTTGTGTTAAAACAGGTGCAAAGGGATCGAAAAAGAGAATCAAACGATCACGGAGTCGGTAGATCGATCGAGGCAACAAAGGACAGGGCTAAAGGATGATCTTGTCCGAGACACGATGCAAATCTCGGCCGAGATGACTCCCCAGGGAAATCCTGAAGTTTTTGAGAAGCTGAAGATCTCAGCCGAGACAGGCAATGCATCTCGGCCGAGATGACCCTCCAGGGGAAGTCCAGAAATTCAAGAGATCAAGATTTCAGCCGAGATGAAACCCAATCTCGGCCGAGATAAGCCAAACCCTAAAAAGCCCTGAAATCCTCTTTCTCACGTCTCGGCCAAGACACATTTTCATCTCGGCTGAGATCAGCCCTTGATTCTCCAGGAGAAAAATCCCCTTTTCACGTCTCGGCCGAGACACACTTGCATCTTGGCCGAGATCCTCTACTCTGTTTTAAAATTATGAATGCGATTTTGCCTAAAACTGAAGCGACAACTCTTCCCCTATATATATAAGTTCCATTCAAATTTAACCTGAGAATTGAGTACACAACGAATTGATGATTGACTCCAACTTTGATCTTCTAGGCTGTATCCTTGCTCAATTCCCAATGCCGGATGGACGACAAACTTTGAGAAATCCCAAGCTTAGGAATTTTTCTACAGGTGCCGCCCCCCTCTCTATTTCTCTCTTTTCTGTGATTTTACGGTAGGTTAATTAAATTACAGATCAAGAGTTATGTATTTAAACTTAATACATTGAGTCTTGGCCTGACCTGATAGATTAAATCCCTCTTGGGCTAGGAGCCAGATGGGTCAACCCAGGGATCAAATACAAGGAATAAAGATGGACATAACTATGAATGAATTTTTCTATGTTCAGCCCAGAACATAATTAATTCATTCCACTAGAGAATTAATATTGACTTATCTCTTTATTTTCGAATTGAGTCGGGGCTTGAATGTAGACTTAATTAATCCCCGTATTTAAGATATCGAATATCCATTAATTAATTAAAGCTGCTGATAGCTTAAATTAATTAATTGTTTATTAATTCCTTAAGTAGTACCACTCAACTTCATTATTGTACCTGAACTTAATCAATCTGTAGGGTCTAGTACAATAAACCTTTTGAGCTCCTTAAGGAGATTTCATCATCCTAAACGGATACGGTTACCTTAATATAAATTACCAATTATCATATGCAAACTGTTGTTACTCGAGATACGAAGTATATTGAGTTATCACTTAACTCTCACTCATGGTAAGTCAAAATGACACACATACACGCATACACAACTGTAATCTTATTAGGGTTTACATTACGAAAAGATCTCTTGTTCTTCACTAAAGGTCAGGTAGAAGAACTAATCTCACTGTGATCCTATCAATACGTAAAGACATACCAGTATAAGTAAATAGTCAAGATAAACTATTTCTACTTAATACTGCTGCTTATACCAACAACTCGTCCTCAAGTCGTCTTGGCTGTGATTTATATTTTATATCTTATTAAAATTAACCAATCATATGATCCTCTATGATCTACAACACACCATATGATCTACTTATAGTAAAAGATATAAGGACATAAATAGTGATTAGTGTAAACAGAGTCAGATAGGAGATTAACAGTGAAAAACTGGAAACAATGTATACAACATAAAAGTCTTGCTTTCAGTATACAAACCCAACAATCTCCCACTTATACTAAAGCAAACTTTTAGTATACTATGTCTCTATATCTAGCTATTATATTCTCCCACTTATACTGAAAGTTTTCTAAGTGGGTGGCATCAATCGCATCCCTAGTCCTTGAACATGCTTGTCGTAGACTTTCTGCGGTAAGCTCTTCATGGATGGATCAGCCAAAACTTTTGTCGTACAAATCTTCTCTATCTTTACATCTCCTTGTCTTACGATTTCTCGTAATACGTGGTACTTTCTCTTTATGTGTTTAGTCGCCTTGTGGGTCCTGGGTTCCTTTGAGATTGCTACTGCACCTGAGTTATCACAATAGATTGTGATAATCTTAGGCAAACTAGGTACCATGTTTAGATCCAAGAGGTAGTTCCGGAGCCATACTGGCTCCTTAGTAGCCTCTGAGCCGGCTACGTATTCGACTTCCATATTTGGAGTGCGCAATGCATCTATGCTTTGCCTCCTCCATGAAATAGCTCCTCCTCCCAAGGTAAACACATAACCCGTGGTAGATCTCTTCTCATCCCGGTCAGCCTGGAAATCCGAATTCGTATAACCCAAGGGATATAGACTGTCTGACTGGTAAACTAGCCTGTAATCTCTAGTCCTCTTGAGGTACTTGAGTATATGATTTACCGCAGTCCAATGAGCCTATCCAAGGTTGGATTGATATCTTGCCACTATGCCAACTGCATAGTAGATATCGGGTCTCGTGCATAGCATTGCATACATAAGACTACCTACTGCGGAAGCATAGGGTATCTGTCTCATTTCCTCTTTCTCCTTAGGTGTCTTACATCTCCTTAGAAAGTGGAACGCCATGTCTGAAAGGTAGCAATCCTTTCTTGGCAGTTTGCATGGTAAAACGAGTGATCACAGAATCAACATAGGCCGCTTGAGATAAGCTCAATATCTTTTTCTTGCGATCTCGTATAACTTTGATCCCAAGAATGTAGGCTGCCTCTCTCAAGTCCTTCATTTGAAACTGTTCGGATAACCATATCTTTACATCTGATAATAGCTCCACGTTGTTGCCAACTAGGAGAATATCATCTACATAAAGTGCAAAAAATACTTTATCTCCGTTGACATCTAGACGGTACACGCAACTCTCGTTTTCACATTGAGTAAATCCATAGGATTTAATCACCTTGTCAAAACGTAAGTTACATGACCTAGAAGCTTGCTTAAGTCCATAAATGGACTTCTTGAGCTTCCATGCTAGATGCTCTTCGCCTTTCTTCACATAACCCTTTAGTTGCTGCATAAAGATGTCCCTACCTTCTTCAAAATAATCGTTTAAGAAAGTGGTTTTGACATCCATCTACCAAACCTCAAGGTTTAAGTGAGCTGTTATGGCGAGAAGGATCCAAATGGACTTGAGCATGGCCGCAGTCGAAAAGGTTTCATCGTAATCTTTACCCTCAATCTGGGTATACCCTGTCGCCACTAGCCTAGCCTTATAGGACGTGACCTCTCCATCCCCTGCTCTCTTTCTCTTGTATACCCACTTGCTGCCTATAGCTATATAGCCATCTGGTAGTACAGTATTCTCGTACACATCCATAGCATTTATGGATTCATATTTAGAATCCATAGCGAGATATCATTCTTTCGCATTCTCGTCACTCACTACCTCGGTATATGTCCAGGGATCTAGATCAACATGCCCGTCTCCTGGGATCAAATTGGAAGATTCTCCCACAAACATGTACCGATCAGGTTGATAAACAACCCTCCTACTACGTCGAAGCTGTGTAGGCATTATATCAACAAGTTGTGCAGTAATTGGTAGTATAGCCTCTTGCATACTTGGCCGTGCAAATGGAATCGCCGTGACATTCCCTTTGAGTTCTTGAAGGGCAATATTTGTCCTGGACTTGTGATTAATCATATAGTCCTCTTCTAAGAATCGGGCGTTAGTGCTAATAACGACCTTCTGATCCTTAGGACTATAGAAATAACCACCATTCGTTCCTTTTGGATACCCTATACACATCATCACCTCTGACCTAGATTCCAACTTGTCAGCATCCTTGTTTAGCACGTGTGCTGGACTACCCCAAATCCTTATATGTTTCAAGATAGTCTTGCGCCCAGACCACAACTTGACAGGGGTCTTGGGTACTGACTTGGATGGTACCATGTTTAACAGATAAGATGCCGTTTCTAAGGCATATCCCCAGAACGAAATGGGCAAAGGTGCATAACTCATCATGGATCGTACCATCCCAAGAAGAGTTCGATTTCTTCTCTCTACTACACCATGCTGTTGAGGAGTACCCGGCGTAGTCAATTTGGATGTAATCCCAACCTCTGACAAGTATTGTGTGAACTCGTTGCTGAGGTATTCGCCATCGCAATCAGACCGCAATGACTTGATACTTTTTCCTAACTTCTTCTCCACTTCTGCCTGAAATTCTTTGAATTTCTCAAAACATTCAGATTTGCAGCGAAGTAGGTAAATGTATCCGTATCTCGAGTAATCGTCAATAAAAGTGACGAAGTACTCATACCCTCCACGAGCTTGAGTGGACATCAGTCCACACAAGTCAGAATGGATCAGCTCTAACACCTCATTGACCCTATTCCCTTTTGCCTTAAAATGTCTTGTCGACATCTTTCCTTCTATACAGGAATCACAGACTCGATTTTGAACTGGTTGGAATGAATCCAACACCCCATCAGACACGAGTCTTTGGATCCTGTTTAGATTGATGTGACCTAATCTTAGGTGCTAAAGATGTGTTTGATCCTCTTGAGAAGATAACTTTCTTTTCTTTAGGTTTGATGATGTAGATGCAATGAAGTTTTGGGTATTATGTAGACAAGTTATAGTATATAGAGAGTTACTCAAAACACTAGTGTAGATAACTGCGTCATTTCTTATGATAGAAACATTACTACAAAAAACAACTGAATATCCATCACAATAAAGTTTCGAAACTGAAATCAAGTTCCGTCGAAAATCCAGCACAAACAAAACATCTCTCAAAACTAAAACAGTGTCATCAAAACATAAAGATAAATCTCCAACTCCAACTGCCGCGACCCTTGCCACATTGCCCATGGAGATAGTGATCTCGCCATCTCTAATCTGCCTTGTCGGCTGGAAGCCCTACAAGGTGTAACAAACATGATTAGTCGCACCTGTATCCACTACCCACCAATGAGTAGAAACAAAAGCCAAACATGTTTCAGTTACTAAAGCTAATGGTGTACCTTGATCCTTCGCCTTTAGCTTTGGACAATCTTTCTTCCAATGCCCAGCGTTACCGAACTTGAAGCACTTGCCCTTGGGCTTTATCACGCCACCACTACGGCCCGTTCCTCTACTCCCACTGCTTGCCTTAACCTTCTTGCTCTTTCACCACTTTTCCTTGTTTTCACCTTTCGATGGAACAGTTGGCCGATTGGCAGTGATCAGAGCCTATGCACCCCTTCCCATAAACCCTTCTGCTGTAACTAGATCATTAAGTAACTCACTAAGAGTATACTCTTTCTTGTCCATAACAACATTGAGATGGAAGTTCTCAAAGGATTTGGGAAGTGTGTTAAGAATGATATCGACCTTGGTCTCGCCGTAGTTACCTCCTCCTATTAAGTCAAGCTTGTCCATTTGCATGACATGAGTGTGCACAGAGCTGCCCTCGGTTATCTGACTATCTATGATTTTCCTCATTAAATCAAACCGAGCAGCTCAGTCCGACTCCCCATAGACCTCTTGAAGGTTTAACATGAAGCCGGCGGCATCGTCCATGGCTTGATGCTGGAGCTGCAAAGTTGATGACATAGTGTTCATAATATAACATTTAGCCACATTATTAGACTTGTGCCACTTCTTTTGCGGTTCCCGCTCCTCATCAGTGGACAAATCAGTAAGGGGAGCCGAACGAGGAGTAACTAGTATAAATTAGTGTTCCTCAGCGATAAGAATATATTCCAGATTACGTTTTCATTCTTTATAATTAGGACCAGTTAAAGGATGTTGTGCAAGAATGTTGATAACAGATGACAAAGACATATATGAAATGTTTGAACAATAAAACATGTAAGAACACAATCACATATAATTTGAAACAACAATATTGTAACCTTTGGATAAAAAAAATATTGATTGAAACCTCCAATAGCCCAAGAGATTCTACACATAAGCCACGCGGATGGACGTTTATATGTAAAACCCCTTGACCAGACTAAAAACACCTAGTCTTTTAATTTCAATCCATGTCAACTTAACTTTTTGACAAATGAAATTAATGATCGGACTTTAAAAAAGACCATATCATTATTAAGAAGGGGCTCCGCAGGGAGTTGGAATTAAAATAATATCTAAGCATTGACCACAACCTAACTCTGGTAAATAAATTCTTGGATTTGACATACTCACTCGGACCATGTCGCTTCTAACTTATTTTGCCTTTGTTATCTCATTTATTTCTACTTCTAGAAAACTCGTGAAAATTGCACGTGTAAGCCACACGTGTTGACGTTTACCTATGTAACTCCTACTTCTCTTATGGAATTAAAACATTTTATTTAGAAGTCTCAACTGGCAAACTTATGAAATAATAAATATTAGTAAGCCACGCGTGTGGACGTTTATTAACATTATTACTCACTTTGCCTTGAGGCTCGTTGTGGAGGTCTTTGATAATTTTTAAAAATACCATTAAAAATTTCAGGTTATGCTTAGTATTTTACTTCAAAAGGTTTGTCCATGTAAAACACGTAACCCTAAGCATAAAAACTAAACTCAACATGTAAAACATACTCGCAGAATTTAATTATGCTTATAAACGTGATAAACCTAGCATGCTTATCTAAGTGCAATTAATAAAACACATAGACATGTTGAACAAAAATTAAACATTAAACATCCAAAAAGCGAGAAAAACGATAAAAATAAACCAAACTCGTTCTTCGTGGCTCATCATGGATAAAACTTCCTAAATTATTACATAATTTGGAAAAAAATACAAGTCTTTTGGGCCGTCACGTTGGGCCTCGCGTACTCGGGTACAGACTGGGCTAAAAACAAAACATCGGGCAGAAGACTGCTGCCGGGCGCTGGTTGCTGCTGTTGCCGGGAGCCAGGCGCCTGCTGCCGCCGGGCGCTGGCTGCTGCCTGCTGCCGGGCGCTAGCTGCCTGCTGCCGAGCGCCGGGGCTGCTACTGCCAGGCTCTTCGCGTTTTTCGTGTTCTTCGTCTTCGTTCTTCGACTTTTACAGATTTTTATAAAAAAAAAATACAATACAATTGTAAAGCTAATCTAACCACAGATTTTCTCGTGGTGAAAAAATAATTACAATGTCAACAAACATGACGTATCCAACGAAAATTAAACGAGCCACGAAGAACGTCAATTCATTAAATTTAAAAAAAGCACATATAATCAAATATGAATATCAGACAGAGCCAAGAAATTCGAACCAGGCTCTGATACCAATTGTAGGAATTTTGAATTTTCCTAAGTTCTTCTTGGATTATCATAATTCATCATACATGGATTAATCCTAAAATGCATCTATTTAATTTAATTGCAACACTTTGATGTTTAGAATTAGCCTGAGAATAGAGTAGACAACGAACTGATGATTGACTCCAACTTCGATCTTTTAGGCTGTATCCATGCTCAATTCCCAATGCTGGATGGACGATAAACTTTGAGAAATCCCAAGCTTGGGAATTTTTCTACAGGCGCCCCCCCCTCTCTATTTCTCTCTTTTATGTGATTTTACGGTAGGTTAATTAAATCACAGATTAAGAGTTATGTATTTAAACTTAATACATTGAGTCTGGGCCTGACCTGATAGATTAATTCCCTCTTGGGCTAGGAGCCAGATGGGTCAACCCAGGGATCAAATACAAGGAATAAAGATGGATATAACTATGAATTAATTTTTCTATGTTCAGCCCAGAACATAATTAATTCATTCCACTAGAGAATTAATATTGACTTACCTCTTTATTTTCGGATCGAGTCGGGGCTTGAATTTAAACTTTATTAATCCCCGTATTTAAGATATCGAATATCCATTAATTAATTAAAGCCTGACAGCTTAAATTAATTAATTTCTTATTAATTCCTTAAGTAGTACCACTGAACTTCATTATTGTACCTGAACTTAATCACCCCGCAGGGTTTAGTACAATAAATTTTTTGAGCTCCTATGGGGGATATCATTATCCTAAATGGATACAGTTACCTTAATATAAATTACTAGTTATCATATGCAAACTGTTGTTACCCGAGATACGGAGTATATTGAGTTATCACTTAACTCTCACTCATGGTATGTCAAAATGACACACAAACACGCATACACAATTGTAATCTTATTAGGGTTTAGATTACAAAGAGATCTCTTGTTCTTCACTAAGGTCAGGTAGAATAACTTATCTCATCGCTATCCTATCAATACGTAAAGACGTACCAGTATAAGTAAATAGTCAAGATAAACCATTTCTACTTAATAGTGCAACTTATACCAACAACTCATCCTCAAGTCGTCTAGGCTGTGATTTATTTTTTATATCTCATTAGGGTGAACCAATCATATGATCCTCTATGATCTACAACACACCACATAATCTACTTATAGTAAAAGATATAAGGACATAAACAGTGATTAGTGTAAACAGAGTCAGATAGGAGATTAACAGTGAATAACTGTAAACATTGTATACAACATAAAAGTCTTGCTTTCAGTATACAAACCCAAAACCAGGATCATGTTGCTCTGTCATGAGTGCCACGCTTCTAAAGTGCAGCGCATCTTTACTGTTGGTTATCGTGGGACAAGCTGACTTCTAATCGCCCTGTATAGAATTTGATTCCTCTTGGCTATCCTACTTCTGTATCTGCACCGTTAAATTATCTCCTCATTATTCGGGTGGCCCGCTCTGTGTTCTCGCCCACCAAACCACTAGGATTCCGCTCTGACATCTACGTGCCTACTATTCGTGAAACTCCGCGCTATTCTCAAGCCTGCTTTGCTGCCAGGTGCCGCCTTTCATTCCTCTTGGACAGAACTACACCTTTCTCCCACATCAAACTATTTTTTGTATTCTTTCTTACATTGAAACCGTTTTTTTTAAAAAAAAGAAAAGAAACGTAACCCTTTTTTTTACATTGAAACCTCACTGTTTATCTTAGTATAATTCTAATCATCCATTACCTCAATAGACTTTATGCTTCCTTTCACTATGTATAAAAGGTGCTCCATCCATCCAGAATGAGGGAATTTTATTTTAGAATGTACTAGTATTTTGTGCACGGCTTGTTATATTCCATTTATTAATTCCGTACTATATTTGTTATTCATTACTATATGATGAAAGTAAGTATTTCCATCTTTCATGTAAAAAATGAAATCTCGCCTTTCTATAAATTTTACAAAGAAAAAAAATTACATTTAATCTAAAGTTTTACGATAACAAAATTTAATTATATTGCGAATTAAAAAAAAAAACCTAAAAGAACATGTGAGTGAAAATTAATAGGCGAGTTCAAAAGTTAATATAATTAATAAGATAAAATGAAACAATATTAGTTTGACGCCACATTATAAATTATGAAATACCTCCTTGTACACAACATTTTGAGTAGAATTATTCTCCTCCTTATCTTTGTCACAAATCAAAACCTTTAATCCATTACGGTTGGTCACCCTCGAAACTACCACGTGTAGTTGGCCATGGCTAAAGATCGATTTCTTCAACAAAAGTCCTACATGAGAGAGCGAATGGCCTTGAATTTTGTTTATTGTCATTGCATACGATAGAATTAGAAGGAATTGTCTTCTCTGGAACTTAAAAGGAAACATTGGATTAGATGGAGTTAATGACATTCTCGAAATTAACACTTTCTGACCTAAATTGCTTCCAGCTAGTATCTTTGCCTCCAAAACATGGCTTCCAAGCCTTGTTATAACCATCCGAGTACCATTACACAAACCAAGTGAGTGGTCGATATTTCTTAGTAAAATTACAGGAGTTTCACTTTTCAATTACAATGCATGATTGGCACACCTGAGCATCTAATATCATTTAAAAATTCTGTAATGTGTACATCAGCCAAAACATCAACATTTGCATCAGACTTGCATTCACTGTCCGAACTCAAATATGTTTTTGCATCCCCGGAATTCAATGAAGTCATGTATTCATTTATGTTGTCAACAACATCAAGTGTCGGTGCCAGTATAGCACGATCTTTCAAAAAACTTAGATCATCATCAATATTTGAAAGTGAAGGATAGGTACTTTGCACAATACCCACAATTGGATCACTTGAACACTTGAGAAGAATGTCATTAGGAATCTCGACCTCTGAATACCCATCACGCTCAACACCAACTGTCCCATCTCCAGTACTTGCAATCCACTCCGAGAAGTCCCTCAATTTTGTCAATTCACTATCCGAACATGAGGGATTTTGAAGCCTCATATATTTTTGTCAACCTCATGACTCTACAATGTTGCCAAATGTTGGACGAATTAATTGTCGCATGAACAATGTCTTGTCTTGTTCCTTTCGGTACTACCTGTAATATTTGACGGAAGTCTCCACCAAACACAACCGTTTTACCACTAAATGGCCTTTTTTTGTTCCTTGGGTCTTTTAGTTGCATGATATCTTTAAGGCTGTTGTCCAATACCTCAAAGCAATGTGTGTGCATCATTGGAGCTTCATCCCATATAATAAGCTTGGCATTAATAATAAGCTCTGCTAATTGGCTTTCCTGAGTGATTGAACAACTTGAGTTTTCTAGAGGATTAAGTGGAATGATAAATCTTGAATGAGTCATTCTTCCCCCAGGTAAAAGAAGTGAGGCAATGCCACTTGAAGCTACTTTGAGCACAATATCTCCCCTTGACCTCAGGGTTGCAGACAAAGTCTTCCAGACATACATTTTTCCAGTGCCCCCATACCCCTATAAAAAGAAAACGCCCCCATCTGCCCGTCTTAGCTGTATCTATAACTACGTCATACACATGACGTTGTTCATCTATCAAATTTGTAAGTAATAGCTGGTGGTCTTCGGCCAAAGTAGTACAATTATATCGGAGCTCGGTATGCACTAATTTATTCTGCATGCTTGAAAGATTTCTCATGTCTGAATATGGCATAGAGTCATAATCTCTTAAGCTCTTACCAAACTTTTGCATCAACTTGTCTACCTCTATCAATGCAAGATTCTTTATCTCTTCTTCCCTCAAATTCAAGTCTGAATATAGGGAGCAAATAAAAAGCAAAATTAACCACCACATACTAAATATACAATGAAGTACTTTACAAAGAAAGAAAAATACTACGATTAGTACTACAGAGTGTACCTAGATGGTTGAATATGCGACGTTGTCGGTGTAGAGTGTCATCAGACAAATGCGTCCAACACTTCTCCCACACATCTTCAGGTCGGGTCAAGCTATTAGATGAAAGAAAAGTTGCAAACAAATATCTCAAAGAATGTTCTGATGCCCACTGACTTGCCTCGTGAATCCCATCAATGTATTCCTTGTCATCATCCATTAGCCCATGAGCATAAAATGATTCACGGAATGTATCATATGTTACAGTGCCTACATTTCTTATATCGTCAAAACTCTTCGGCCATCGAACGATGTTTAGCAGACATCTTAAAGTACATTTCTCCAGTGCCAGGAGGCACATAAAAATTACGTCCTAATGAGAATCCACATTTTCTTGGGGCCCATTCCCTTTTATCCTTCTTCCAAACAAATTTCTGAGGGAATTCAGCATATGTCAAGTTCATTGCCTTCTCATATTTTTTGTTCGCTTCAAACCAAGCTAAAAACATGCTGTTACTTATTGTTGGACGATCTAGAACAACATCAATTGGATCCGAATCTGTGAAAATAACAGGTTGTTGATCTGGCAAATCGAAGCTCAAGCATTCTACTGGACGATTCTTATACTGAATCTCGAACCCAAATATCCTCCACATGGATTCACATGGTGAAACATATCTACAGTCATAGTACATGCTAACTTCATCGACTTTTTCTTTAGCTTCCGCATCACTCTTGCTCTTATAAAAAGAAATGGTCACTCGATCATGCCCTTTATTAACATATTTGAACAAACATTTGATAGATCGAGATTGATTGCACCACTCCACATTCAGATGCGCTGCATACTTAAGCAATAAATATCTATTGTGAGGCACAACATATCTATTATCAAGTTCGACTCCACTTTTTAATACAGTTCGACCATTATCTCGACGATGGTAAACAAGGTATCCATCCTCGTCTACAGAGGTGGCATCAACGAATCTTTTTAGAAAATATTTTGTGCATCATCATCTGACATACATGGAGAGTTTGGCCTTGCAACTCCGCATGGACCGTGAATCATGAACTCACGAACTGCACTGTAATATGCAGGTTCAACTTTTGGATCAGGATTCTCTGCTGATATAATTCGATCAATGTCATTAGGTGTTGGATATTTATCTTGTTGCTCGAGGAACAATAGGATTTGAGCATGCGACAATCCATGTTTTTGGAATTCAACAGTGCAGATAACTGAAAGATAAAACAAATAATACATAAGAGCTAAACAAATTACGAAAAAAAAAAACCAATATGCAATAAGAATAACTACAACCACACTTTATTCTAAAATTAAATAATTATCTGATCTAACGGCCCCAAATATTTTGTTCTGCCTTAGATCCTTTATCAAGCCATCCAATTTCATCTTGAAAATACGACATACAACATCTGGACGATCTTCAGATTTTAATCCTTTTTTTTCTTCCAAAAATCGAATTATTTCAGGCCACTTTGGATTACATGTAAAAGTCAATAAAATATCCGGGTACCCTGTCCACCTGCATATGGCCATGGCATCTTGATAATTTTGAATCATATACTGAGCTCCACCAGTAAAAGAAGATGCTAGTATGATCCGTCTTCCAAGAGTACATGGATTCGTTTCACCATGAAGCTATCCTTCAGTAAGACTTTGTACATTTCACATCGCAACTGCTTTTGGTGAGTACGGATATAGGTTAGCCTAGCTGACTCAATCATCGTATACGCATCTATTATAAATTGTTGCGTAAGCCGCCTCCCGCATAAAATAGATGGAGGTTTTCTTCTCTCTCATGTAGTCGATAAGAAAACCATTCTCTAATACTAACCCTTTTTCTACCCCCACCTTCAGAACTCGTGGACTCTGAGAAAGGTATATCCTCTCTATACCCGTCTTCACCATAAGGAAATAGCAAAGGATATTGCAAAGCAATATAGGCAACATTCAATTCGTTTATCCTTTGCAATTGTTCTGTTTGTGTTTCAATTATTATATACCTGTCATCCAAACATTCATCTAAGTTACCTACTAATAGAGCGGAAACTTCAGACACCGAAGGCTTTCTTGCATCCCGTCCTCTTCTACCAATAAGCCTAAACTTTCCTATTCGTGAAACTCCGTGCTATTCTCAAGCCTATATTTCTGCCAGGTGCCGCCCTTCACTCCTCTTGGACAGAACTACACCTTTCTCCCACATCAAACTATTTTTTGTATTTTTCCTTACATTAAAACCATTTTTGAAAAAAGAGAAAAGAAACGTAACCCCTTTTTTTTTACATTGAAACCTCACTGTTTATCTTAGTATAGTTCTAATTATCCATTGCCTCAATAGACTTTATGCTTCCTTTCACCATGTATAAAAGGTGCTCTATCCGTCCAAAATGAGGGAATTGTGTGTTAAAATGTATAATCTTTTTATTTTTGGTTAATTTGATGAATATACAACTCTCCGAATTCTATCAACGTGTTCTTATACGACTCATTTTATTTTTTGATTTGACTTATTTAAGCATCATAACTAATTCATGAAATTAATACTTTTGACTTTTGCTACAAGATATTGAATTTTGAAACAAGTTTCTCATTTTAAGTCAAGAATTTTTTTGTAACATAACCCTCATAATAAAATAGAGAAATTACAACTTTTTGAAATTCTTTTTTACACTATTTTCTACCTTACATTTTACACTGTATCATTTGAGATATGAGTGAAACTTAGAGGGTGTTTGGCTAAGCTTATAAGCTCCTCAAAATTTCTTATAAGATGTTTGAGAGCTTATAAGCTCTTGAAATATGTTTGGTAAAATAAGGTGCAGACAACTTATAAGGTGCAGACAACTTATAATATGTAAAAATAAGCTCCTAGAGCTTATAAGATCCAAAATAAGTAAGTCCCTCTAATCCATCTTATAAGTTATATCACATTTCGAGGGTGTTTGGCTAAGCTTATTTAAAACATCTTATAGGCTGTTTTTAGAGTTTATAAGTTGTATGATCTTATTTTAAAATAAGTTGCAGAAGTGTTTGGATAAAAAAACTTATAAGATCTCTTCAAAATCTTATAAGATATTGATGTGTTTGGTAAATACGATCTTTTTTAATTATAATGACAAAAAAGATGTATTTAATAAGAGCTTATGAAAAAAAGGTGCAAATATGTACTTTTTTTAAAAGAGCTTATAAGCTCCTTTTAAAAAAACTTACCAAACAAATGTTGAGAACTTATAAGCTCTTGAACATTTTATTAGATGATCTTATTAGCGCTGTCAAATACTCATTATACAAATACACGCACTTCACACACACTACACACAGTTCAAACGCTATACACACTACACATATTTCACACACTACACACACTTCACCATTTTTTTTCACACATTTCACACACTACACATTTCATACACACCATAAACACTTCACACACTAATCAAAATGTGTGTTTATTATTAACTTTCAAATTACACCCCAAAATCATAGCTAAATCACTCAATTCAATTACAAGCTAATAAGTTGTTTTATCAAAACACTTTATTAACTTATAAGCTCTTAAGATATTACATCTTATAAGCTCTTTAAACAAGTTATAACACTACAACATACTTTAGGTAACACTTCGTTTATAATACTTTTAAAATTTTGACTTTTATGTAACATTTTGTAACACTTATGAATATGTAGCACTTTCATGTAATACTTTTGTAACATCCGCGAATATGTAACACTTTTAGGTAATACCTTTAAATAAGTAATATTTTTTATGTAACACTTTTGAATAAGCAACACTTTTATGTAACACTTGTAATTTATAATATTATATATTTATTTTATTTTAAACAAATTTAATATCTGTGAATTTATTTTTCTCATGTGCTACATCTTAATTATCACAATAAAACATTCGTAATATAAGTGGTGAAAACGAGCAACTCAGACCTACAAAAGTAATAATTTGTTAGAGCACCAAAAGATTTACTTATTCGTTATTAAGAATAAAATTTATAAGTGACACATCATATTTTTACTAAACAACAACAAAAGAAACTTGTAGCTTTAAGAATTTGAATACACTCCTTAAGTGTGAGAACCTAGACTTGGGACATTTGATCATGTCTCTTCATGTTTGTAAGTTTATTTTCTTATTTAAAATCTATAAAAACAACAAAAGTAGTTAAACACGTAATTACTTTTAAAGGTGACTTTAAGGTGTCTCAAAATTATCTACACAAGTAAATACATAATTTATTGTAGTTAAAGTTAATGAAATAATGTCTTAAAATTTATATACAATAATTACATGTATAAAATTAGTGTGATATAAAATAATTATATATAAATATAGGTATATACACAAAAAGATTTTGTTGTAACATCAATTAAATACTGTCAAAATTAAATTCCCATCAAACTACAATCTAACTTAATTTTATTTATTTAGGCTATCCATATCTAATTTGACACAAAGTTTCCATTAATTTTTTTTCTTTCTATTTTCATGCATTCATATATGTGTGTGTGTGTGTGTGTGTGTATCACTAGGCTACAATAATTTTTTTAGTTTATTTCTAAAATTCTTATACAATAATTACATGTATAAAATTAGTGTGATATAAAATAATATATATATATATATATATATTTATATATATATACAAAAAAAAAAGATTTTGTTGTAACATAAATTAAATACTGTCACATTTAAATTCCCATCAAATTACAATCTAACTTAATTTTATTTTTTATTAGGCTATCCATATCTAATTTGACACAAAGTTTCCATAATTTTTGTGTAATATATATATATATATATATATATATATATATATATGAATGAATGAGTTTTCAATGGTTACCTACTTTTTGTTACCATGGATGGTTACTACGAAAATGTGTGCTATATTAAATGATATTAAATGATACTTTACCTACTATAGTGGGTTAAAGATAATTTTGCATTTTTCTATTTTTTATATTCATGTAATAATATTCCTTAAGAATCTTTAGATTCAAAAGGTCATTTTGTATTCTAAAGTTAAGTAATTAATGCTAGTTTATTGAAATTGCAACTCCAATGAATAGCATACATTTAATATCTAGTTTTTCTTTTAGTATATTGAGAAAAATGCTGACTTTTTTAATTAATTCATATAATGAAAAAACAGAAGATAAAATAAAATAAAATAAAATAATTATAATAATAATAAATTAGAATTATAAGTAATTTTAGGTAAACTACAAAGTTTCGCTTGTGATAAAAGTGATTGTAGGTAAAATTACACTATAAAGTTTCGCTTGTGATAAAAGTGATTATAGGTGATTGTAGGTAAAATTACACTATTTATCACTTAAAAAATTAGTAGTTTCACGCAGTGTTTATGGAATTAGATCGGAAGTCATTGATCTCTTAAAAAAATGAAATAAAAACTAGAAATAGAGTTTAGCGGGTTGCCGATCTGGCGGGAAAATCATTTTTGGACGATTTTCAACTGTATATCTGGGTTAATGGTATATCCAGTTAATTAGCCCTACTAGATCTGACTAGGGGTCGATTCGGGGCTGGACCGGTCGGTCCGGTTCCACAAACTTTGGTTTCACTATTTTCGTTTGTCCCCGTTACTAGAGTCAGCAAGTATTCACTATTTGACTCGATTCAACTTCTCGAATTAACAAGTACCTACTATTTGACCCGATTCAATTTATTAGATCAAGACGTACCAACTATTTGACTCGTTGGTATATTGGCTCAATAGATACTCACTATTTGACTGATTCGACTTATCAGATAAACAAGTACACACTATTTGACCTGATTTGACTTATCGGCTAAACAGACACTCACTATTTGCCACAATTCGACTTATTGGATCAACAAGGTACCACTATTTGACTCGTTCGACTTCTCAGATCAACATGTGTCAACTATTTGACCCATTAGACTTATTAGATCAAGATGTATCAATTATTTGGTCGATTCAATTTATTGGATCAACAAGGTACCGCTATTTGACCCGATTCGACTTAATTAAATTAAGACGTACCAACTATTTGACCCATTTAACTTATCGGCTCAACAGGTACCCACTATTGACCAATTCGGTTTATCGGATAAACAAGTACACACTATTTTACCCGATTCGACTAATTGGCTCAACAGATACCAACTATTTGACCCATTCGACTTACTAGATCAAGACATACTAACTATTTGGCCGATTCGATTTATCGGGTCAACAAGGTACTACTATTTGACCCGATTCGACTTATTAGATCAAGATGTACCAACTATTTGAGCCGTTTGGCTTATCGGCTCAACAGGTACCCATTATTTGACTGATTTGACTTATCGGATAAACAAGTACACATGATTTGATCCGATTCGACTTATAGGCTCAAATGATACCCAACTACTGAACCAATCTCATCCTTTAATTTTTTAATCAAGGGCTAATATTAGTTCACCATCCATGGTGATAAAGTGAAAGTAACCATTAAAACCTTACCCACACACACACACATATTTATATATATAAATAAATAAAATTAATTCATTGTATATATTAATTACATAGGCTATCCATATCTAATTTGACATAAAGTTTTCATTAATTTTTTATATCACACTAATCTTATATATGTAATTATTGTATATAATTCTTAAGAAATAAACTAAAAAGGTTATTGTAGCCTAATGGTTTAGACTTTGCGCTTATACTCCTGCAATCTAACAACCTGGGTTCGAAACTCAACAATGACAAATATTGAACTTCTATTTCAATTAAAAGTGTTACATAAGACGGTTATATGTAACATTTTCTTTGTGTTACCATAAAATGTTACAATTTAAAATCTAGTGTTACACTTATTAAATGTTTTACTAAAGATCATCAAAAGTATTACGTTAGACTTTAGGTAACACCGGTGATAGGTATGGCCCAATCTCTCCGGATCGGACTAGCCCGCCAGTCGGGTCAATTGGGCCCAAAAGCGCAAGTCCAATGCAGCCAAGCCCATTCGCAGCATCTTTGGAAGTTGGGGAAAGATCCCCATGATCTTTCCCAACAGCCATGCAGATTTGATTGGTGGATTTATAGGGATTTAGTTAGGGTTTCTATTGTATAATATAAATAGGAGAATTATTGCAAGGTTTAGGTTTTCGATTTTCGTATTCCAGAATTATTACTTGTGAAGTTATACTCCGGTACTAAAAGGAGAATAGAAAAACACCTCGGAAGGTTATTGCCTTCTCCCGTGGACGTAGATCTCCGGATCGAACCATGTAAATCTTTGTGTCATTTAAGTTCTTGCATGCTTTGATTGTTTTGGACTATTGCAACGATCGTGATCCGTTTGATATCCGGTTTTCCGCATTATCAATTGGCGCCGTCTGTAAAAATCGTTGAAAGGCAAACCCTAGCATCATTCAAAGTTGATCTACGTCAATCATGGTGAACACTCGCCAGTCGGCTAATCCAACCCCATCTCGTCGGAATCTTCCCGTTGATCAAAACCCTCCATTACCGCGTCAGCAGATCTAGGACCCGCCCGCGGGACAAGCAGATGCGCAGCACCCCACACCCGTCGATGCGCCAGCGCAGGTTGACCCTCAACTAACCCCCGAACTACTGCAGGCACAACAAGCCTTTCTTCGGGAACACGCCGCTCTATTCCGAGAATGGAATCATCGGTACGCTGACTCCGGTGTGCACGCCGATAATGGCATTAACCAGGTGGCAGGACATCCCCCCGTGATCGATCTCGCGCACTCGATGAAGATCCGCCTCACATAGCCAGGCATGATCGCCGCCGTCAGCGGTCAGTATCGCCTAGGGAGAACCGGAGTTCTGATGGTTCAAGGCCCCGCTATGCTGATCACGATGACGCAGACCGACGCCGACCTGTAGATGTGGCGAAACGGGCTCGCTTGGAAAGGTCCCGTTTACTCGACCCTTTAGAACAAGAGCAGGCGCAATTTGATGCGGAGCTTGACAAGGTATTGGGCCTTGATGCTGATGGGGAGAAAATTACTCCGTTCTCCGAGGAGATTCTTTCCACTCCACTCCTCGAAGGGTTTAAACTTCCACCAGTCCCTGTATACAACGGCACCGGGGATCCAGGTAACTTCTTGAGCGCGTTCAAGTATGCCATGTTTAATCGGAGCTGCACGCCGCATCACTTGTGCAAAGTGTTCCCCGAGTATCTCCAAGATGAGGCCAGAATTTGGTTTGATTCTTTGCCATGCGGCAGTATTACTTCTTTTCGGGATCTTGCCGAACAGTTCTGGGCTCGTTTCCATACACGAGCCAAGCCTATGGCCACTTTGGCCGATCTCATGAACCTGGAGCAACGAGATGGGGAGACCATCTCTCAGTTTCTTGAACGCTTCACTGCAGAAAGCCTAAAAGTAGGTAGCCGATCCGATGATGTTATCATCACGGCCTTCATGAATGGCCTCCGAACCGGACCGCTTTACACCGATCTTGCACGGCATCCTCCAACCACTACCCGAGCTCTATTATCGTGAGCAGGTTTGCCAAAGGTGAAGAGCAAACTCGGCGCAAGCGGGAGAAACATACTACCATGAATCAGCTAGACAAAAACGTAGGTCGGGACTAGCACCCGGCCCAGTGCCTTCAGCCGTTTTAGCAGAGGCAGGTTGGAACCTCGCAGTGATGTCCCTCAACTCACACCCCTTACGCGATCAAGGACAAAAATACTATATGTTCACAAAAATGATTTACGACCGTGTCCACGGATAACTGCTCCTGCAGAGAAGCGTAACCGTGAAAACTGGTGTGCGTATCATCACGATCATGGACACGACACCGAAGAATGTCGTGAGCTTTGTAAAGAAATCGAGGACTATTTGAAGCGAGGCTTCCTCCGACAATACATAGTTCGGACCGAGGATAGATCTCGGCCGAACCAAAATGGAGGTTTACAGCAAGGTCAGGGAGGTTACGACGATCGAGGTCCAAGATAAAACAGACCCCAATGGAAAAACAACAGGTCGGGGTATACCAACTACCAAAGACAAGATCAGGGAAATCGTCAACAAAATCAACCGCAACAACCCCAATTGTTGCCACCGCCACCACCACATGGCGGTCCCGAGGACAACCCACCGAATCATGTCTTCCACGGGATTATAAATGTAATCTATGGCGCCACGCCAACAGGGACTTCCCGAACTGCCCTTAAACAGTGAGCTTTACCGAAGATGACCCTATTCCCGAGCTCACCCCTCACACTGATGCCATCGTCATTGATATGGCCGTGGCCAATGTCACCGTAAAGCGAGTCTTTGTCGACAATGGCACCGCCATCAGTGTCATATTCACTGACTGTTTCCAGAAGATGGGCATACCTCGCGAGCACTCCGACCTGTCCCCAGGCTATTGCAGACCTTCACTCAGGGAGAGGTCCAACCTGAGGGAATTATCAACCTCCCTGCGTTGCTTGGTACGTATCCACCGATATAAACTATCTTTGTAGATTTCTATGTGGTCACCTCTTCATCTCCGTACAACATGATTCTTGGCCGGGATTGGCTAACTCCGGCAAAGGCCATCTGTTCCACATATCATTTAGCATTGAAGTTTCCTACACCCCACAGAGAGGTCGCCATCTGTGGAAATCAAAGGATTTCCAAGGAGTGCATGTATGTTGCACTCAAGAAGACAACCAAGGCTCCTCCTAAGCCTTAATTTCAAATAGCCACTCCGGCACCTGCTCCGGGTTCTTCTGAGTCACTCGGAAACGATACTGCCGAAGTGCCACTCGATCCTGCTAAGCCGGAGCATACTGTTACAGTAGGCGCCATGAACATACCGTTGTTGCACAATGCCATCATTCAGACGCTATGGGAATATTCCGAAGTCTTTGCTTGGTCTCCCCTAGATATGCCAGGCGTCTCTCCCGACCTTATCACTCATAAGCTGAACATTGACCCTAATGTGAAGCCAATACAGCAGAAGCGACGGCATTTTGCCCCAGAAAGAAATGCAGCTATCCGAACTGAGGTTCAACAGCTCGTGGATGCCGATATCCTATTTGAAGTTCATTATCCTTCCCGGCTTTCTAATCCGGTGATGGTGACGAAGTCCAGTGGGGCTTGGAGGATATGTGTTGATTTTTCTGACCTTAACAAACACTGCCCGAAGGATTGCTATCCTTTACCGTCTATTGACCAAAAAGCTGAGGCCATTACAGGGTATAAGGCGCTTTGCTTTTTGGATTTGTACGAGGGATATCACCAAATCCATATGGACCGCCGAGATGCCATCAAAACAACTTTCATCACTGATTTTGGATGCTTTGCTTTCAAGAAAATGCCCTTCGGACTAAAAAATGCCGGAGCCACCTATCAGCGTCTCATGGACCACGTCTTCTGAGACCAAATCGGCCGCAATGTTGAGGTATATGTCGATGACCTCGTTATTAAGAGTCCTTCTCCTACATCATGTGTGCACGACATTGCCGAGACATTAAACACATTGCGACGCTATAATCTTCGACTCAATCCAGCTAAGTGTACCTTCAGCGTTGGGTCAGGAAAATTTCTGGGGTACATTGTCTCGCAGCACGGTCTCTAGGCCAACCCAACCAAGATCAGGGATGTGTTGGATCTTCAGCCGCCTAAAACCGTGAAAGACATCCAACGTCTGACCGGCGGCCTCGCCGCTCTAAACCGTTTTTTGTCCAAGGCAGCGGAGCGCCAGCTTCCTTTCTTCAAAATTTTGCGCCAAACGAAGAAATTTGAATGGACTCCGCAGTGCGATGAAGCCTTTGAGGCTCTGAAACAACACATCAACCAGTTGCCCACTATGTCCCCGAAGAGCCACTCTATGTATATTTGGCCTCCGCCGATGAAGCCACTAACGCGGCCCTCGTTTGCGAGGACCATGGAAGTCAACAACCCGTGTACTTTGTTAGCCAAGCACTCCAAGGGGCAAAGACCCGATACTCTATAGCGGAAAAAACAGTATTTGCCTTAATTGGTCAGATTCTATTAGGGTCCTCACAAATCAACCTATTCGTCAGATTCTTATCAAGCCCGATGTATCAGGGCGATTGGCCAAGTGGGCGATTGAGCTCGGGGAACATGATATACAATTTCTACCTCGCCGAGCCATCAAGGGTCAAGCTCTCGCATATTTTCTGGTCAAAGTCCCATTCAATGACCCCGAGGCAGTCACATGTGCTAAGGCTATACCCCACATCGACTCCGAGGCTGAAGCCAACAAGTGGCGTGTATACGTGGACGGCGCCTCTGCAACCCGAGGCAGTGGTGCCGGGGTCCTCCTCATTGGTCCCAATGGCGTTGAAGTCAGATATGTCCTGTGTTTTAAGTTTAAAGTGACCAACAACGAGGCTAAGTACGAGGTCGTCCTTGCTGGGCTCCAGCTCGCTCAAACCTTCGGAGCTTCGCATATCCAGATATTCACCGACTCCGAAGTGGTATCTAGCCAGATCAAGGGCACATACGCGCGAAAGATGATACATTGAAAAGGTATCTGGCTTTAACTCATAAGCTTTTGTTAACTTTTACTTCGACTGATGTCCAGCAGATACCCCGTGAAGAAAATATTAAAGCTGATATTCTTAGTAAAATGGCCTCCGCGGTCCCGTCAAATATGTCTCCGGACATAATCATTGAAGAAGCTACCCACCCTTCGATTGGTGAGCAAGTGGTCTCTATATTGACTGATGCCGATCCCAACTGGGTGACCCCGATCATCCAGTATCTTCGGAATGGCACCTTGCCAGAAGATAAATTACTCGCTCGGTAGATACTACTGAAAGCACCAAAGTACACACTTCATGGCGGGGTCCTATACCGTCAGTCATACTTACAACCAAGCCTCCGATGCCTTGGCCCGGTCCAAGCCAACTATGTTCTTCGGGAATTTCACGAGGGAGCGTGCGCAAGTCATATTGGGTCACAGACGTTGGCCAAGAAAGTGCTTCGGTGGGGATACTACTGGCCTACCTTATTTAATGATGCCCACAATTTGGTATTGAAGTGTGACAAATGTCAGAGGCACTCCCGAGTGAAGCACTTGCCGCAAACCGAACTCATCGGCATACAAAGTGCCCATTCATACAGTGGGGAATCGACATCGTGGGACCGTTTCCAGTTGCTCCAAGGGGATTGAAGTTTCTCGTGGTTGCTGTGGACTATTTTACTAAATGGGTTGAAGCCGCGCCCCTCACTGCCATTACTGGACAAAATATCCTATCTTTGTCTGGCGTAACATCATATGCCGTTTTGGCATCCCAAGTACGAATATATCTGACAATGGCAAACAATTTGCAAATGATCCCTTTCGGTCCTGGTGCGAGGAGTTTCACATCAAGCAAGTTTTCACCTCGGTAGCTCACCCCCAAGCTAATGGCTAGGTCGAAGTCACGAACCGCACTCTAGTCAACGGCCTAAAGAAGCCTTGGATCAAGCCAAGGGTCTTTGGGCCGAGAATCTTCCGCAAGTTCTCTGGGCTTATCGCAACGCCACATTCTTCCACCGGGGAGACTCCATATAGCCTCACCTATGGCTCCGAGGCTATCATTCCTGCCGAGCTGGGAGTGCCCAGCCCTAGACTCTTACATCTCGATCCCGAGGCTAACGAGGAAGCACTCCGTACCAATTTGGACGAGCTTGAACATCGCCGCGAGCAATCTTTCATCCGACAAGCTAAATGCAAGCAACAAGCGGCTCAGTATTACAACCTCCGGGTTTGGGGTACACAGTTCCACGTCGGAGACCTCGTACTCCGGCTAAATTCTACCAGCAAAGCTGCCCCCGAAGGTAAACTGCATGCCACCTGGGAAGGGCCTTATCGCGTCACTGCCGCTCACGCCTCCGGGAGTTATCAGTTAGAACATTTGGATGGCACACCGATGCCTCGCACTTGGTACGTTAGCAATCTGCGGCGTTTCTATCTGTAGTTTCCCTTTTCAAGTACTTGTTCTTCCTTTACATTTTATGTACGTATTTTCATTTTCGGACCGCGGTACTATATGTTTCATGCTTATTTTTGTATTCTCCAATTGCTCTGACAATCGCTATGAATAAAAATTTTAACTTCCAATACATATACTGCTTCTCTTCTACGCCGCGGGGACGCCCCGGCCTAGAATACTCGCATATTAATTGCGACAAATTGTTACTTGTCTCCGGACACATTGGTCTCTCGCCTGATCCGTCCGGAGAGACCACAAACATGGTCCCCGGATATGAATTCCCTCTCGCCTGATTTATCCGGAGAGCTCAACAACTTTGTCAGTGTGCAAACGTTAACTCCGCCTGATCCGTCCGGGGAGATTCTATGCCTTGTTTCCGGATAAGGGCTTGTCTACATCCAGTACTCCCGAGTACTAACTACTACATTATTTGCATCACATTGTATCAACACATTTGAAAGAAAATTGCATCATGCTCAAATGCATAGCTACTCTATTTATTTGCAAAAAGAACTTGTTATATATGTCATTGATTTTCACTGCAGTTTTATTTACATAAATACTTTACAACGCAACCTCTCAATCTACCTATTACTACTTAACCAATAGTCAGCACTTCGGCGCTGAGATCCGCCCCGGGAGCTTCTCCGCGTCCTCCGGGATCTGGAAGTACCCCGGGACTGGGCTCCGATCCTCCCCCTACTCTGGCCTCCTCGAGGACGAGGACTTGATTGCCGGCCTCCTCGAGGGCGAAGACTTGATTACCGGCCTCCTTGAGGGTGGGGACTTGGTTGCCGAGCTGGCCTTGAAGTATTAGCCCATCCAACAAGATTCCACTCTGCGGGGGCCATCACTTCGATCTCTTTGGCCAGTTTTTGAACTTCCTCCTCGGCGACCACTACCGGGCTCGGTTCTCGGATTACCACTCCGGTTGGTTTTTTCACCGAGCCCTTTTTTCCTCTCCAAGGAGCCTTCAAGGAGTTCTTCCGGCTGGAGCTGGCGATATTCTCCTCCGCAGCACAACGCCACCTTCTGAGGCCTTTTAAGTCCTCTTACATGCTAAGGAGTATCTCTAACACTTCCCGTTTCCTAACCAGCTCGGCGGAGTCAGTGTGTCCGACCTCCATTAGTACTGCTATTTCCTTCTGAATTTAAGCCGTTCGCTCTTCGACCTCCTCGAAAGTTAGCAGGCCGAACTCCGAAAATATTCGCTCGTACTTGCTTTGGTGGACGAAGAGTCGTTCCACCTCGGCGCATTCAGACATGTACTTAAGCTGGTGATCCAAGGCTTTTTCTGCAGCCGCGGTTCTTGCCTTTTCGGCCTCGGATACCTTCTTCTCTGCAACCACGAGTCTTTTTTCCAGCTTAGGAACCACCGACATCTTCAGGTCATCTCTCTCCCTTTGCAGCCAGTTCATTGACTGCATCAGTTTTTGAATAACCTCGTGAAGGTCCTCGGTATCCTCCTGCTGCACATGTGATATACAGAGCAATTACAACACCACCAGTACACAACACATATTAATGTTCGAACTACAGACATACATTCAAGATTCAATAGCACAGACATCGGCAGAGCCATCATTTATACATTCACAAAAAAAAAACGATTACAGATCAAGTGTTCTTTACAATACAAGTTCAAAAAATTGGCCTCCTACTCTACGTCTCCGCCTAAGTTAGGAGGGGAACTGACCTCCGTAGCGGCCAAGGAGGTGGCAGCCGGGTCCACGGTAGGACTCGCTGCCAGCTGAAGAGCTCCGCCCTCCTGGGAGCTAGTTCCAGAGCCTCGAGCTCAATTCTTGGTGGAGGGGCCCTCTGCCGTGGTTCTGGCACATGCATACCCATTCGATATCCCAGGAACTCCTCGTCCTAGTCTACCGAACAACTCGCCATGTCTTGAGCCAAAAGAACGGTCCCTTTCTGGGCCAGTGGCTCCACCAATGGCCACTCCGGGAGCCGCGACAGCGTGTTGTAGTAGGCGGTGTCAACATTACCCACGGAGGCGGAGTCATACCCGAACTCTTTTCTATAGACGTCCACCTCCGAGTACACTTCCTTTACCACCTCCAACACTTCGGAGCACGTAGCTACGTCCCCTACTGCCACAAAGTTCATCAAGAAGTTCACAAACGTCTCCATTTGTGACAGCTTCTCGATGAAGGCCCTCCGCATCGCCCCCTGGCCCTCCGCTTTCTTCTTCAGCTCTTCCCGAGCTGCGGTCAGTTCTCCCCGGAGGAGGGCCATCTCTGAAACCTTGTCCTTAAGGCGGGCAACTTCCTTCTCGGCCTCGAGCACTTTGCCTCGCGCCGTCACCTGACCACTCTTGGCCTCCGCCGCCTCTGCGCGGAACTTATTGCACTCCCCGCGCAGAATCCTCAACTCCTCGCCCAGCTCCTCGGTCTCCTCTTTTTGAAGGCGACGCCCGAACCCAATGAGCCCTTGGCTCAGGGTCCACACCTCCTCCATCTCGAACACCTCATGGCCCGCCACTCTTGTCTGGCTCTGCAGAAAACTTTATCAGAAATTGCACATTAACGGGAAATTTAACGCATGATTACCATACCTCCGAGGTGGGATCCGTCCACAACCTCTTGGAGACAGAGGGCGGCGTCAGCATAGGCCTCGGTCTCTTCTTCGCCCTTGGAGTGGTTTCCACCTGGGCGGCATCCTCCTCGGCCCCCTCGCCGCAGCTCCTCCCCGGGGCCTTCTCTACCTCGGGGGTCGTGCTTTTTGGGGTGGCGGCTCTCTCGGGGTCAGGAGTCTGTTGCGAACTCCCCGCGGTTTTCTTTTGGAGACTGGCTTTAAAGCATCCCACTACAAGAAATGGTCAACAGATTAGCAAGCAATATTAATCAGCAGCTACAAACAGTTGTAATAAAGAATTCCTACCCTTCATTTCCGCCCCGGCTAAAGAACCCTCACTCGGGGGTGGCGACGTCCTCGCCTCTGGTCCCTTCGTATAATATAGGGACAGCCCGGCCTCCTCCAACTCTTCCTCGGTGAACACTTGTTTCAGCGTCCCCGCCTGTTCGAACACCTCAACCGACTCCGGTATACCCTTTGGTACCCCATCCTTGACCTCTTCCCTCCTCCACCCCGGGATCGGTTTCGACTCTTTTATATACAGGAACTTTACCTTCCAGTTTTCTACTTTGCTCGGGTTCTGCACCCTGAACCCTCTTTGCAGCCTTGGGTTCAGCGAGCACCAACCCTTCCCCTTCCCAATCGATTTCAACTGGAAGAAGTACCTGAATAAGTCTACGGAGGGCTCTACCCCCGAGGACTTACACACTAACATAAACCCTACTATCTGCCTTACGACATTCGGCACTAACTGCCCTAATGCAATGCCATAATATCCTAGCAGCTCCACCACAAAATCCCATAATGGGAATCTCAACCCTACCCTAAGCTGATCTATATATACGGATATAAACCCTTTCGGTGGACAACAAGCCCTATCACTGGGTCCGAGTATTATATACTCTAAATCTATTGGAAAATAAAAACTTGGCACCATTGCCTTGATTTGGGCTTCAGTAACCCGAGGCATCCTTGAGGCCACCTCCAGATTCGCCTCCTCCTCTAAACAGGTGGGAAATCCCATCTCTCGGGTCCAATTTTCCCTCAGGTCAGCCCTATAAACTTTCCTACTCTCCCTCCTCTCTGGGAAAATGACTCGCATAGGTCTAGCATCGCAGGGGCTCTTATCAGTTCCCACTACCCTCACATTAGAAGATTTTGAGGATGAAGACATACTTACTTGCTTTTTCAAGGATGAAGGCACACAGTTAGAGCGATTTCCAGAAATTTGTAGGTTTCTTTCTCGTCTTCCCGCTGGTTTTTTTTATCGCAGTTGCAAATGAGAGTAAAGTGAAACTGTCACTTCCTTTTCCCTCTAATACAAAGATTCAACGGCCTAGATTGCGCCTGTTCAAATTCAATGGCTCACAATAGCGCGTGCATTATACGCGCCCTTGGGTTGCGCACCTGCGTGTCTCACACGCGCCACGCGTGCAATGATCACATGACCAATCACATCAAGTCAATTCCTTCCCCAAGAAGCTTTGTGCTTCAACTCGGCTGACTCCTTCACCCCGGGGGTAATTCAGTTCGACTCCGGTTGACTCCTTCACCTTCGACTTCGGTTGACTCCTTCACCCCGGGGGTAAGACAGGTCGATTCCGGTTGATTACTTCACCCCGGGGGTACTTAAGTTCGACTCCGGTTGACTCTTTCATCTCGGGGATACTTCAGTTCGACTCTGATTGATTCTTTTACCCCGGGTGTAGTTCAGTTCGGCACAGGATTGACTCTTCCACAAAAGGACTCCGATACTACTCCAACTCAACTTCGGCTAAAACCATACACATTGGACCACGAATAGATCTTTTTAACCGAAGCTCCTACCTCGCTCCGGCTGGTGGAGGACATCTGATAGGTATGGCCCAATCTCTCCGGGTCGGACTAGCCCGCCAGTTGGGTCAATTGGGCCCAAAAGTGCAAGCCCAATGCAGCCAAGCCCACTCACAGCATCTTTCGAAGTTGGGGGAAGATCCCCATGATCTTTCCCAACAGCCATGCAGATTTGATTGGCGGATTTATAGGGATTTAGTTAGGGTTTCTATTATATAGTATAAATAGGAGAATTGTTGCTAGGTTTAGGGTTCCAATTTTCGTATTCCAGAATTATTACTTGTAAAGTTATACTCTGGTACTAAAATGAGAATAGAAAAACACCTTGGAAGGTTATTGCCTTCTCCCGTGGACGTAGATCTCCGGATCGAACCACGTAAATCTTTGTGTCATTTAAGTTCTTGCATGCTTTGATTGTTTCGGATTATTGCAACGATCGTGATCCGTTTGATATCCGGTTTTCGGCATTATCAACCGGCAAATGTAACACCAATAATTACCTAAAGTCTATAATCACATATTTTAGTATATATGTAACACTTTTTGGGTGTTAAATAAGCTCATTTATGTTGTAGTGATATTGGAGCTTAATTATAAGATGTTGAAATAAGCTTAATCAAATACCCTCTTAGTAGAACTTAAATCTAAAATATGCATGAGAAGAATATGATAGTAATTGTGCATTATACACAGGGGCAGCCTTAGGGTGGTCGATGTGCGGTGCCGTGACACCGGGCCCTCAAATATTTTTCATTTTCTGTATATATATACATAATATATGATTAATTTACAGATGATTAAGATGTAACCGTTGGTATTATAGTTGAGTTGGTTAGACTTAGTTGAGAAAATTTATGCGCTTTGATGAGGTCGTGCTTTTGATTTTTCTCTAACGTATAGCGCCTCCATGCATTTAAAGTAGGGCCTCCAAGCAGTCAGGCTGAATTCAGCAGTTTTGAAGGCCTTCATTTTCATTTTTGCACGGATTCTCTGAAATATTGGATGAGGAGTGAGGGAATTGTTTTGGAGAGGAAGACTTAACACTTGATTGAATTATAGCCTTTATAACGCGTCTGGTTCATTGTCGATATGTTATTGTTCAACACGATTCATTCAATCCTTCTCTGTATCCAACAAGTAATAGGAAAATAAAGCTATAATATAATTGTGACAGCAATGGGGAAATGATGATGAAGAAATGGGGTAATTATTAAGAAACCGCTTTAACAGAAAATGATTGAATAATCAGTGGTACTATCGATGTCCTTTCACACAGGAGGTGCAATAATTTACAGTATATTTTTATTTATGAAGAGTTGTCAGCAAGAGAAATTAGGCAATGCAAACCAAAGTTATTGAAAAGCCAAATTAATGGCATTCTTCAAATGGAATCTCACTCATAACATGCCGCAAAATATGGGGTCAAACTCTCTCTGCCAATTATATCACCTACTCTCAACCTTGCATTTATATATATCAAGTTACTTTCACCAAAAATGGAGGTACACACACTCAACCATTGTAATTAGAGAACTATATGCATTTTATATTTTTAATTTTTAAAACGTTAAGGTTTTCGTTTTTTCCGATGATAATATGTACGTACTAATCATTTTTTCGTTTATTCAACCTCTAATTTTATTTTCGGCTGTATAGGTCATGCGATTTGTACATGTTTCCTTTTGAGCCAATAACATGATGACACTTGACGACTAATAAAAATGTAAACAAAATAATAATAACATATAAGAAAATTAATTTAAAATTTAGAAAATTATAAAATTCTTTCGGAAATTCATTTAAAATCCAAAAAAATTATCTATAATACAGAGAAAAAAAAATACTTACGAAATTAATTTAAAAATTCTAAAATTTTATCTAAATTAGAACGGTATTTAAAATTTTTGAAAATTTATTTATAATCCAAAACATAAAAAATATTTCTGAAATTAATTTAAAATTTTTAGAAATTCATTTAAAATTCACTATACAGGTTAAATTTTAAATTAATTTTTTAAATTTTTTGGATTATAAATATTTTTTTCTGAAATTTTAAATGAATTTTAAAAGAATTTTTAGAATTTTCTAATTAATTTCAGAAATAATTTTTTAATTTTCTAATTAAATAAATATTCTGGAATCTTAAATGAAATTTCTGAAATTCCTAAATTTTTAAGAATATGTTTAATATGTTATTTTCTTAAACTTTTTCATTAACCGCCACGTGTTGCGATTTTATTGGTTCAAAAGAAACATGTGCAAATCACATAACTTATATCGCCAGAAATATAGTCAGATGTTGAAAAATGAAAAGAAAATAGTATAAGTTGTCGTCGAAAAAAAACGCATTATACAAATTGTCATAGAAAAATAAAAAAGATTTAAGGTTGTACAAGTAAACAATGGACATAGTACATGTTGCTTTCTATAATCGACTTTTTTATTATTAACGCTGAGGATATATCTAGATATATGCATGTTTGAATGTGTGTCATGGCCTAAGCATATTATAGTCCACTAGGTGCTTGGCAGGCTGACATGTGTGGGTCACAAGCTTCTGGTAATTTGAAAATTTTCGTAAATTCTTCATTTTTTTTTATTTTTTATTTTTGTTTTTAAGAATACCAATATTTGTTTTTTCTAATTCGTTTTCTATACACAATAGTCATCTTTTCACAACCTTCAATTTGACATCTTTATCACATATTTTAATGAAATATTTGAACTGAAGTACTAAATTGTTTATTGGTTAATTGCAAATCGGACTACAGTAATTAGGTCTAGGCTACAACTAAAAATTAATAAAATAATTACCTTATAAAAATATTAGTTTAGTTTTTTTTATGAAGGTACACCAAATCATTTTATTTTATTTGACTTTAATTTTAAATGGTTTTTACTTAAGTTACGCCCAGAAGAAAATTCATTGTTTAAATAATGAAACTCATATTTTATTCAAATTAATAGCAAAACGTTAATATTTAATTTTATAAGCAATTTAATTAACCATTAGATCTGCATATATTTATAGAAATAATATTTGTTTGATTAGTCACGTAGTATGAGAGTTTTGAGCATATGTATATTTATCTATCATAGTTATTGTTTAAATTATGTTTTTGTTGCTTATTCATAATTTTATATAAATGATATTTTGTTAAAGTTACTTGATTAAGTAAGTTTACACTCGCAACCTAAATCATGACATTTTTTAAACTCTTCAATCTTTTTTTCTAAATGAACTAATCTCAACTATATAATCTTACACTTTGCAACATAAAATAATTTTGCCGCACTAACTAATTTCATCTATGTCTTTTTTACTCTTTGTAACCTAAATTTTTTTTTAGCATTAATCAATTTCTATTTTAAATAAAAATAATATTTATAACAAAAGTACAAAAAATATTTGAATAAATTACAATACTAAATAAAATATAAAAATATTCAAGTATTTTCAAGAACTTACATACGTTAAATTGTCATTCAAAATTTCAAACAAAAAACAAAATTGAATTTTATTTTGTTAATGTTAGTATTTATTAAAAATGAGAAGTATTTAAATACTAACACGTTTTTCATTTCTATTTTATTTTTTATGAAAGATATATCATTTGAATGATATTTATACTATCTCTAATTTGTTCCATATCGCATTTATTATAATAACATATTCGATTTGAAATCCATGTTATAGTTTGCCTGATTATTTGCATTAAATATGAATGTTTATTGGTCTGGAAGCTAAAAGTAGTTAAAAAGTTTTTTATTAAAAAATCTTAATTGATTTAGTTATAAAAATACGATTAATCAGTTTATTTTATTTTACATAATATTAATATTTGATGACATACTGCATCTATATATAGATGTATATAAGCCACTTTGAGGTTAATAACGTAAATAATTCTTTTTTGTCTAAAATCTTGGGCCATAATTGACAGGTTTTTATCACATTTGATAAGAATCAAACTTTATTTTATTTTTGATAAATTGCAAATAACTATTTCATTTCTAATTTTTTTATTTGTTATATATAAAACTAATCATCTTATGAAGATCTTTAATTTAACATTCATATCGCATATATTATAATGAAATATTCAATTTGAATATTATATTATTTGTTTGTTGATTATTTGAGTTAGATCTGAACGCTTACATGGATTCCACTATAGCATGTGGAATGCAACTAAAAATTAATTTAAAAATTAGTTTCTTAAATATTTTATTAAAAACATAATTAATCAGTTTATTTTATTTGATATGAATTTTTCAAATTTTTCTTCATTTATTATGTCAAGAGAAAAATCATTTTAAATAATTGAACATATACTTTATCAAATTCGGAGTTCATTAAAGAAAGAAATGAGCTTTTGTTTAATTTTCAATTGCAATATGGCCTTTAAAACTATCAATGTTGGCTACCATCTATTATTGTTTTTCAATTACAGCATCGACTATATTCTTTGATGTATGACGGTAACGTCACTATCATCGTTATGGATCTTGACGAGACCTTCTTTTATCCTTCACCAATTTTACAAACTATTTTCACTACCATTAATTGGAAGTAAAAGACGTGACACAATAACTTCAATCATTGATTTCGCTACAATTGTCCCAATAGATGATAAAATATGTTGTAGATGTTAGATAAACCAATCATGACATGTCCAATAGTAGTAGTGGTAACGCAATTATCAAAATACGGTCATGTTGAAATTGAAAAAAATTCATAATTGGTGACTAATAATCAACAATTATTAGATTTACTAATATTAATTTGTATGATAATGTTTTACGTTTGATTAATCATGTGATTTTGACTTTCGTACATATTTATATAAATATGGTAATTAATCTTGAAATTATCTTTTATCACTTGTTCATATTTTATATCTGTTGATGTTAATTTTCATAAAAAAATACACTTTGCAACATAAACTATGAGATTTCATATGCTTTGTAATTTAAACTACTTTAAAAAAAGGAAAACAACCTGAACTATGTATTTTTTAAAGTTTTGCAACCTAAACAATACTTTATCACAGTAATCAACCTCAACAATATCCGTTTTTCACATTTTGAATCCTAATCAATTTTTTTTTTTTTTTTACATTAATAAATTTGTATCTTTAAATAAATCTAATATTACAATAAAAAGGTGTAATTTATTTGAATAAATTTTAACATTGAAGAACTCATATGTTTTATATGTTATTCCAACTATTGAGTAATTTTTGGATTTTAAACCTCTCCGCTCGGATTAGGGTTCCACTGCTCAAGTGTGAGATTTTTGCCACACCAATCGTGCATTTTATTTCCGCTGCTTCTGGTCATCTCCTCTACCAGTGAGACTCTGGTATTCGCTTTTCTTAGTTCGTGTTCAAGGTTGTGTGGTGTAGTGGAAGCTGTTGTTTTTCTCATTCAGAGCTATGGTTTCTAGCAATGAAACAGTTTTTGTTTCTCATTTTGGGGATGGGTTTATCTTTCAAGCAAACTCCTCATGGAAGATGAAGTTTTTATCTCTTTGACTGGCCTTGGGAATCACTACGGCTCTCGGAGGTTGAGGAGACCGATGGGGTGGTGAAGTTAGGAGACAAACTTGTTGCTACGAAGTGTTTGTATGAGAGGTTCATTCTAAACTGTCCAATAGGTCAGCAGGATTTATCTGTGGCCCTTAGAAGAATATGGCGACTCGAGTGTCACTTGAAGTTGTGAATGTGGGTCGTGATATGACGGCCTCCAATTTCGGTTACCCAGTGGAATGTACATGGGTTCTCTGTAATTAGTCGTGGAACTTCAATGGTGCCCTTTTGGGCTTAACTCGTTTAATTGGAGAACTAAAGCTGGAGTAGTTAGAAATTGCACAAGTCCCTTTGTGGGACCAGTTCCATGGCCTCTAATTTTGGCATATGCTTGAGGAGGTGGGATGGGCGATCGGGCAACGAATTGGGAGAGTACTAGAGGTTGATCCTCCACGGAGTGTCGTTGGTAAGTACCTTCGGGTTAGAGTGATGATCGACTTGATGAAACTGCTATGTCGTGGTACTATGATTTCAATAAGTGGGGGTCGTGATGTGGTGTTATGTCGGCACAAAATGTCTCGGATTTCTACTACGTCTGTGGGCTTCCAACTGCAATTGCTGCTAAAGATGAGGATAGGAGATGGTACGATAATTTTACCTATGACTGCGGGCTGATGGTCAAAGGTATCGATGGTCGGACAGTGGAGGGGTTGGTGGGTGAGTGGCAGTGTACTTCAGCTGCAGGCCGGATCAAATTGGTTGAGGGTGGTGGTCGTGAGGACAGTGAGAGAGTTCCAGCTCCAGAATATCAATCAACTTCTGAAGCTGAAACCGGACAAAATTCAATTGCTATTGACAGCGTGAGAAGAAGACTGGGGGGGAGGAGAGGAGAGGTCGGGGAGGGTTTGGGCAGGCTACATGAGAGTGGTTCACATGGGATAATGTTGAGCCATCCATCTCTTTTTTAGGCTGATGATCATGGTAATGGGGATACTGGTACAGTCGTTCATGCTGTTATTGTTATGGAGTGTTTTACGAGGGTGGTTGGTGATGGTGGTGCTAGGAAGAAGCATGCAAAAATACAGGGTAGGCCGAAGGGGAGTGGGGGTCAGCGAATAGAGCGTAGGGACGAATCTTCTCCAGTTAAAGTGTTGACTGGGAAGAAGAGGATGTATGAGCCTGATGATCTTGAGCTGGGTGATAATAAACAGTTGCATATTGTTTCTTTGGAGATCGCTGACATTTCGGATTCGGTGGTGGTTGGTGATTCCTAGCACCGGCAGTCGCCATGAATTTTTCAGTTTGCAATGCACATGGGCTTGGGAACCAGCATACATTCCAAAATCTTTAGCAACTCATTGTCTATAAGGACCAAACTTTATTATTTATTTGTGAGTTGAGGTTGTCATCAGTGTCTTGTGCTCGTTCGCGTATGTTATTTCATTGATCTAGCTGTGTTGATCTGGTGGGTCGTGGTTGTGGTTTAGTACTTTTTTGGAACAATTCTATAAATGAAACTATTTTGTCTTATTTGAAAAGGCACATTGATTGTATTGTTTCTGATTTGGAATGCAAGCGATAATTTACAAGTTTCTTTGGGAATCCAGTTGTGCAGTAGAGGGCTTGGACCTGGATTTTATTGAGACGTTTGCTTGAACTTCCTGAGTGTAATGATTTGCCATGGTTAATTGGGGGAGATTTTAATGAAATATTATACGATTCAGAGAAAGTAGGGGACCAAATTTGCCCGCTTGCCTAAATGAATATTTTTCGAGATGTTTTAGATGATATTCATGTACATGATTTAGGGTGCATAGGGGAGTATTAGACATAGTTTAACAAGGGTGATGGCGATGTGCTGCTAGAGAGCCTTGATAGATTTGTAGCCAATCTGAGATGAAATCTTTTATTTCCACCAGCGCGTTGGTCTCGAACTTGGACTCCTATGGCTCGAACCACAGGCCGGTCTATCTTAATCTTTGGTGGTTTGAGTCGGTTGCTTTGTGTAGACATCCCCCACGGTTCCTTTTCAATGCTTGGTTGTGTGAACCTGATTTCATGGAGATGTTAGAGGTGTTTCGGTGTACGCTCGCACCATTAGAGGTTATCTCTCAGAAGGTTCGAGCTCTTCAGACTGAGCTTGAATTGTTGGTGATGAAGGAAGGAGACTCGTTGGTATCAGCGGTCGAGAGTGAAATGGCTTCAGCATGGGGACTATAACACCCATTATTTCCATACTTTTGCGTCTGACAGAAGGAGACGTAATAAGCATGGAGATTGGTGTACTTTTACACCAGTTATGATGGAGATCATTGTCAACTATTATAAGGAGGTTTTCACTTCGTCCAGCCTGGCTCGAGTATTATTCAGGAGATTCTCGATGTTGTTGATCCATGTGTTACGGATGACATGAATAATTTTCTGGTGCCCCTATATTCAACATAAGAGGTTCGTAGTGCTTTATTTTAAATACACCCTCTAAGGCCTCGGAGTTGGATGGGTTCATGCCTTGTTCTTCCAGAAGACCTAGAACTTTATTGGGGATTTGGTCGTGCAGGAGGTGTTATGAGTTTTGAACAGTGGGAGAGATTTAGGGGATTGGAATCATACTCTGATTACTCTGTACTAAAAGTATCCCAGCCACGTACCTTTAGGGATTTTCTCCCTATTAGTCTGTGTAACACGGTTGTTAAGGTTATTTTTAGGGTGATTTCAAATCGTCTGGGGGTGGTACTGATAAAGTGATTAATTAGCAACAGAGTAATTTTATCCTAATCGATATGTTACAAATAATTTGTTGATTGGCTTTGAGTGCACGCACTGGATTAGGAGCAATAAGCAGACGCGCACGAGATACTGTGCACTGAAGCTGGATATGAGCAAAGCTTATGATAAGGTGGAGTTGGATTTCTTTTGTTCTCTCATGACACGAATGGGTTTCCATGCAACACTTGTGAATCTCATATAGAGGTGTATGTCTTATGTCTCTTATATGTTTAATCTAAATGTAGATGTGAGGCTGGCTCAGGGACTTTGGCAGGGAGACCCTTTCGACCTTGTTACGTTCTTCGCAAGACCAAGGTTTGTTTCGGGGGTTCAGATACCTTCTACTTGTCCTACTATTTCCCACTTATTTTTTTGTTGATGCTAGTTTGTTGTTTTTTGGGTGACTTCTAATGGTGTGACACAGGTGAAGGCTTGTGTAAACTCTATGAATTGGCATCTGGCCAGCGTATTAATTATGATAAGTCAGCTATCACTTTTAGTCCTGCAATGGCTCTGTCGGCTATTATGAGTATCAAGAAGATTATGTCAATCTCTGTGGTACAGGGGCAAGAGCTCTATTTGGGTTTGCCGACGTTCTCGTTAAGAAGTTGCAGTTTCGGTTTTTCCGGGAAATACTGATGAGAAGAAGGGATCGATGGTCGAGTAAGATGTTCTCTAGAGGAGAAAAGGATGTAATGATCAAGGCAGTGTTACAGGCGATCCCCAACCTATGTTATGTCCTACTTAGGGTGCCAAGATCTTTATACAAGCAAATGGAATAGTGTTGCTCCAAGTTTTGGTGGGAGTCACAATCAAATGGCAAGGGGTTGGGCATCATGGACCTGATTGTGTCGGCCAAAGGTGAAGGGTGGACTAGGGTTTTGGGATTTCATGGCTTTTAATAAAGCACTACTGGCGAAGCAAGTTGGTGGATCATTTAGAATCGACATCTTTAGTTTCACAATTATTTATAGGTGGTACTTCAAGTATGGGGATATTATGGATGTAGATATCGGCTCGAATCCGTCTTTCATCTGGTGGTCATTGTGTTGGAGTCATGACTCGCTTGCACAGGGGCTTATGTGGAGGGTGCAAGATGGTTTAACTATTAGGCCGTTTTGGGATTCATGGGTCCCTGGTTTGGCGTTGGGGAGAATCTCTTCCCGTCTAGCTGCCGAGGTGCTAATTTTATTCGGCGAGTCATTCTTGGGATGAGAATCGGCTGCATGCTATATTTTTTACCTTTTGAGGTGGATGCTATATTGGGAATCCATTATGGAGTACGGTGGTGCCGAATATGCGATACTGGAGGTTTGATGGGAAAGGGAGATATTCGGTGAAGAGTGGACATCGTTTGGCTATGGGGGGATTTGATCCCCCATCTTCGTCTATCTCAAGGAATGAGAGATGGTCGAAGTTCTTATGGGCTATCTCTTTGCCGCCGAAGGTAAAAGTTTTCCTTTGGCAAGTTTCATTTGATTTTATTGCTCTTCCTTATAATTTAAGTGTTCATCATGTGCTAATTTCCACTTTGTGTGTGTATTGTCCTGTTTCAATAGCTGCTACAATGTATGATCTATTTTTCTGTGGGTTGGTTAGGGATTTTTGGAAGGGAAGTTATTTTTGGGTATCGTTGATAGCGATGAGATTGGCTTCGTTCTAAGAGTGCTAAGCATATTTATAGTTTGTTTAATATAGATCTATTTTACTTATTTTTGTTTCTTTGTGGTCGATTTGGTGAGCAATATGTGTATTGGCTCATGATGCAAGCAACGAATGGAAGAATTCGGCTTGGGGTGAAATAGAGGCTCTTGTCTTGAAATTTGACTGGGCTTCAAAGCTATGAGTTCCGGGGGAGGGGGGGGGGGGGGGAAGGGGCGAGCAATATGGATGAAGTGCGGGATGGGAAAATTCACCGCAACACATGTTTCGGTTGGATGTTGATGGTGCGGTGGATGATAACATGGGTTTGTATGGTGTTGGTTTTCTTTTTCAGGATGATACCAGAAGGTTATAGCGGCAGCATCACACAATATAAACAAACCTTTATCCGATTTGGTGGCTGATTTGGAGGCTTTTGGATTAGGTTTTGTGTAGAGTGTGGATTTGATAATATGAAGGTGTATTCGGATTCCTTACTTGTTGTGTATGCAGTCATGGAGGAGGAGAATTCTTTGGACTATGTTGGTTCTTTGGTTGAGGAGGTTCGTATGTTGTCCCAAGGGAGACATGTCTTGAGTGTGATTCATATGAGCCATCGGTGTAATTCTGGTGCTCATAGTTTAACTCATTTTTCTCTTTCAAAAACTAATTCGGATGTTTTGATGGGTGATGATGTTCCTAGTTGGTTAATTATCTTATATTTAGTGTTGTGATTAAAGTAATAGGATTCTTACTTTTCTAAAACAAGAATAGTAATTTTTGGATTTTATTATGTTTAAATCACAACATTTTAATTGGTTCTATTATAACCTGAAACAAAACAAGAAAAAATATGTGGAGACCACAATCCCACCTCTCATAAAATTGAAAAAAGCAAGAATAAAATCTCCTTCCATGCCACAGGCTGACAGGTAAGGGAAAGCAAATAGAAAATTAACATATCACTATACAAAATTAAAATTGTCATGCGAAATCAGTGTAGTCAATATGTGGTTTAGCAGTAGCCAAAGAAAGAGGACAGTATTGCTGTCAAATGAGAAGCCATATGAGATTGCCTTGGTGAAATGAGGGTGGTACTATCATCAAATGAGAAGCCGGATATGATTGCCATCGCAAAACGAGGACAGTACTACGTTAATTGAGAAGCCAAATGGATCGCCATCTGTGAAGCGATGACGATGCTGCCGTCATATGAGAAGTTGGATGGGATTGCCATAAGCGAAACGAGGACGGTAATACATGTTGGGTAATCGAAGATTGTTTCAAGGATCTATTCGGGATGTAGTTTGAATTTCTATTTTCAATAATCAAACAACAATGATATGAACGATCAAATCATATAATTTATGTAATGAAGTAAGGTAATCATACAATAGGCCCTAAACATGCGAAACAAAGAGATTATAGTATTTTCCCTTCGAATCGGAGAGATACCATTGAGAAAAATTAATCTTTGAACCCAAAGATCTTCTTGAGTATTCCCTAAGTCCAAGCTCGCATGGGAAATCAAATGAACTTTTTAACTCTCAAGGAAAGATTAATTTTCTAGAAAAAACATCCACTCACTTATGCATATGGGGACCAAAACTAGTCCCCTATTTATAAGAGGGATAGGGGCCAAAAATTTCAGCCTTTTAGGATTAGAAAATCCTCTCCCACTTGGGAGAGGAGAATATGGATAAATCCTAATGTTCTTAGGAATTAGATTCTTCCATATGTTTTCTTTCTTTATCTCCTACTTCTAATTAATCATTATCCTTTTAGTTAATTGCCTTCTATTGGGCTACTTAAGGGGCATTTAGAAGGAATATGATTGGGACTTCCAATGGGCCTAGATATCCATATTGAACCATCAATATTATTCTATCCCATTAATATTAATCCATTCCACTATAGAATTAATATTGAACTACCCATCTTAATCCATATTACGAAATATGGCTCCCGGTTATTTTTCCCATGTTTAAGATCCCATGTCCATTAATTAATTTAAGCTACTGAATGCTTTAATTAATTAATATCTTTTATTCCTTGAGAACAAACATCTCAACATTATTATCATACCGGAAGTTAATCCACTATACAAGTTTGATATGATAAACATTCTGAGCCCATCAAGAGGTCATAATCAACTTGTTTTACTAATATACGATTTTCTGTATTAATTTAGCAACCTGTCATATAATTAATAATATTGCCCAAAGTATAGAGTATTGAGTACCAATGACTCTTTAACCATAATAAATCAAAGCAACATTAATTAATTATATACAATCTCAATTAAGTGATAGAAATTAAGAAAACAATAACCACTGAGATCTAATTTTTCCTTCGAGTCAGTCTTGGAAAATTATCTCACTGTTGGTCCAATTCAGTGCAATAAATGCACTAGTATAATCTCTTGGTCAAGACAAACCAATCTGAGCCTTAGACATCAACTTCTATCACTGGATTGTTCAACTCCATCTAAGTTGTGAATCCTTATACTTATTACAAGGAACCAACAATGTTATCTTCTGTGATCTACTACACACCACATTGTCTACAATGTAAAGTATTCAAACATTATGCATTAAATATATATAACATTCATAATATTTAAAGCAAACAATGATAATTTATTCTCATTCAATAAAGTGCAAGAAACAGTTTATATACAAAGCAACACTTAAAAAGCATGCTTTACAGTGTAACCCCAACACTACCATCAAATGAGAAGCCACACTACAAGAATAATGGGATGTTACTACATTAATTTAGTGACATTTCAAAGAAAATGCCTTTATAAAGCTACTTATTAGACATTAAATTGTTAAATAACTATGGCTACATTTATTCGAATAGTATTGAGGCACTAAACTTTATGTGCCTTAATAGAATTCAATTGAGGCATAAACTAAGTGAACTAATAACTCTAATGAAATAATTATGAATGTATATTTTTTCCTTTAATTTCTCAAACGTAAGTTTTGGTTTCCCCATCTATTTATTGTAGTTTCGCCACTATAAACGATATTTTTTGTCTCTGAAAATAGTCTTCAAATAGGCTCATACTTTGTAGAGTGATTTGTGATAAAAAGTGGTCTCAGATATTTTTTACCACAACTAGTTGTTGCTAAAAGCAGTCTTAAAATAGACTCAAATAATTTGTAGGGAGATTTGTAACAACAAGTGGTTCGAAATAAATTATTATTAGTGATCACAATTGTGGTCTTAAAAAATTGATACCCGTATCATTGATTGTATTCACTACTCTTAGAGGTTGGCTTGGAGAAATTAAATTTTATAATAAACAAATAAAAGCATTAAATCTTTCACGGAAACAAAAAGAAATGAAAAAAATGATAAGATCCCACCATTAAATGACTTGGAGCAGCAATGCAAATTCATTTGTAACACACTCAAGAATATAACCAAAATATCATTTTTATGCTAGACTCGAGCGCAAATTACTTTTCCTCAATGAATTGAAATTCAAGTAAGGCTTTTATTTTCTTAATTTTATGTGGCTTTTCTTAGGCATTAGATAGGTATAAAAATTGCTTGTATATACTGAGAGAAATAGACCTATATATTCTTAGTTGAAATTAATTATATACTCTTATTGTATTTTCTTGTGTTAAATTAAGTAGTGGAAACTAAGTAATTCTTCCTAAAAGAATTTCAATAGAAATACAACATTGCAAAAGAAAATGGCAGGAAGCAAATATATGACCCTGCTAATTCACGGGAAACTGGGAGGAATGGAGGGTTTGGCCATGATGTGCAGCTTCCTCTCCCGGTAGATTATGCAGATAATTCCAGTTTTCATTTTGTTTCACCCCAAGGAGTTGGTAAGAATTGGTGAGTGAGACCATAGCCGAGCGGTTCTTGTAACCCCATCTCTCTCTAGGTTTATTTTTCTTCATTAATTGATTGATTTGTACTAATTGATACCTGATTATTTCAAGGCATGCTTCAATTCAGGGTTTACAAAATCTCCATTCGCTGCTGAGCTACTAAAATTTTCCTCCCGTTCTTTGTTTGGTGTATTTTATTTAGATTGTTAATTGTGGCTCCTGTATTTTGCGGAGCCTAGGTACTTTCTCATTCCTACTGGTTATATATAGTGATATAGGGTTGCTTATGTAATTTAATTCTCATATTGTTATATTTGATTTGAGAGACTTTATGTGAGGGCCTTAAAATTCATTTTGTACCATCTCATAGTAATATGATCTATATTGATACTCAAGGTGGCACCTTTTTTTACTAGAAGAATAATTCGGAAGTCTACCAATTCTCATCATATAGAAATAAAGATGTCGGATTTAAATATCCCATATAGGTCAAGTCCTAAATAAAATCAAAATTTATAGTGATGTTATAATGACTAAGTGGTTACAGTAGTCTGCTTATGAAAAGAGGTTGTAATTTGCTAAAAACTGCTCCCTCATGAATATATATTTAGAGCGGATGTCAAATCTCAAGATGCACAAGAACAAAAGTTGTTGACTATAGTAAAATCCACATGTATGATCATTGTCTCCTTATCTTGGCTTATAATGACTAAAAACCTATATATTTCTTTCTTTTAAATGTAATTCGATTCCATGTCCTTACATATCGTTTTCCACGAAATTACATATTGTGATCACTGTTGTACAATGATTAGATCACATTTCTAGAGATAAAGTTAATCCTTTAAATGATAAACTTTTTGAAATCATAGGGTTTATAGTTATATGTGGCAAATCGTTAATTTTCACCGGTTAGTTACCTAGTCAGCCATATTATTTGCAGCAAATCTTAGCCATGGAACGATTACATGGGATTGAATTGTCTGCTCTATTAATCTTAAGAAAAAAAAAAACTATATGACTTCTCTTGCTAATAATATTTTAATGTTAATTATTTGTTTGAGATCAACTACATATTGGTTGGAAGGAGAGTAATTGAGTGCCTAAAATACAATTCCTAGTTCTAGTTGGTTTGTTTATGTTTGGAATATGTTCTAGCCATATTTAATTTTAAATAATATTCTTTTGTTTGGACAGATTATCAAACAATCGGACCAGGATAATTATTATTAAGGTGAGATCCCAATTTTCTGGCTTCTAGAATTCGTCAAGTTTGAAAGATCAGATTGTTATCCTTTCCCAGTAGGTTGCTCTTTTAGGATTTTTTTATGTATAATATTGAATAATAAAACTGGGTATCCTTATCAATATCTTTTTCTTTCAAGGGTATATGCGTGTGCGTGCGTTACGTGTAAATGTTAAGGTAATTTTAAGTTCATGGTTCATATATTGTTTGGTCAGGTAAAACATGAAAGTATATATCCAAGCATCGTAACTTATTAGCTTGTTCTGTAGTGATTATTGGATGACGTAATTGTTATCGCCGTGCCCGCAAATACCCACTATTTTAATAGGCAAATTCCACAATGAAATGAAACCAAGGTTACTTCTTTTATATCAAATTAACTATTATAAATGTAGGATCATGAGTTTTTAGTACGTTAATTCATTTTCCTCGATGAATTATCAATTGTTACAACTGTAATTAGAAATATTACGAGGCTAGCTAGTTAACATAGGTCTTTCTTATAACTTTATATTAGAGAGACAGAGGAGCACTTTTGTCTGGTGGGTAAAAGCAGTAGAGTACAGTAACTACAACCATCATAAGAAATCTTGGATTCATCCTTCAACAAGTGGACTCGACTTTGCATCATAAAAAGTTGTTCAAAATGAACTAAATCAAGGCTCTATGGTCAAAACAACACTGGTATGGATCATAATACCTCTTATATAAATATACATGTGTGTACATATGTGAGTTTATTTTTGTGTGTATGTATAGGATTTCATAAATTACATAATCTTCTCTTTCTTTGTTCAATATTAACATGTTGTAGCTTTCTGTGAAAGAGCTTGATTGGATGGATTCATCCCCAACTATATACTCAATTAGACTACTATCAAAGGTATTTCTTTATGGTATAAGATTGGTCTTTTCATAAGAGGATACGATCCTTGTAGTTAGCAACACTAAATTCTACTTCAATTTCCTGAGGTTCAATATGCTCTTCATGTCCAACTCAAAAATTTCGAATGGAAATGTGGCACTTGCAGGTAAATCATACTTGAAACTAAGATGGAGTCTCTCTTTTTTTTTTTTTTTTTTTTTTTTTTTTTTTTTTTTTTAATTGGGTTTGGAACGGATAGTATCTATGAATCTTTGTGATTATGTTCATATTTTTCCAAAGCTTTATTTATTTTAGAATGAGAATAGAAACCAAACTGAATAGGTACATCAATGTATTCATACAATAATACTATTTTAAGAGATTTATGTAGGAAAATGATTAACTGGGAATCAAAATCAGTTAGTGATCATTAAACTAAACTGTAGTTAACATTATTTGTACATTGCATACTTTGAATAAACAAATTATAGCTTATCACTTGTTTTTATGAGTAATGGTTCCTTTAAGCAAAGAAATCTTCAAGGTAAAATTCAGTTGTACATTCGTGCTAGTTTGTTGGTTGTGATTCCACAAGATTGTTTTCGGAGTTGTGAATTTTTAATCACCTGAAGTGAGATTTTTTTTCTTATAGATATGATTACTCTTTTTTCCTTATATTTATATATATATATATATATTATATATATATACATATAAATCTTTCTCTCCTTTTTTAGTGTCCCTAAGTGTGTATCTCCTAACTGACATGATCTCTCTTATTTTGCAATTATAAATAGGTTTTGGCTAAGCCTTAATGATCCGAAATACGAAATGATTGCAGGTCTGTATGGTGGGAGTTAGCATAGTATGGTTGAGGCTGGAAGCCTCGTGAACTCATCGACAAGACTAGTCACTATTAAGACTCAACATAACTGCGGAGACAATTTAGTGTCTTAATAGATCATGGCAAAGCACTGAAGACTGCATCTCGAATCTTCGGTAACAAGAAGCAGTGCATGAATAGAAAGTACAACAAGATCTATAGCAGCCATAACAACTTAGTGCTTTCTTAAACTCCCTGAGTTGATACAAGGCTTTATATGCAACCTATCAGTTATTTTTTGGTGTAGTCTAGGTTATCTATGACTTGACAAAAAACATTGCCACCAGCATCTGTAAGTCGTTCACTCTTGTGAGATGAATGCGTAACATCATAAGTATAGATTGTTGGGTGTTATCGTGTAAGAACCAATTTTAAGATCTTTGGAATTGAATTTCTGCTAGTGTACAGTGATTGTAGATGTAATAAATGTGTGTTAAATTAATTTGCGTTAGAATCAATCTTCTATTCGTGTAAATATCCATTTTTCGTCGATGCAATTACTCTGATATTATTATTATTATTATTATTATTATTATTATTATTATTATTATTATTATTATTATTATTATTATTATTATTATTATTATTATTATTATTATTATTATTATTATTATTATTATTATTATTATTATTATTATTATTATTATTATTATTATTATTATTATTATTATTATTATTATTATTATTATATATCTATCACGACATTTGTTATTGTCACCATAATAAATTGAAACGGTCAGTGAGACATATATCATGACACTTCATATTGTATTCATAAAAAATATCCCGAAAATGGTTTTTAATTCTATGTAGAAAAAAGTACCTTACCATGACACTTCAAAATGTTTCAATAGGTGATGACCTATAGTTACATTAGGATAGATCGCACATTTTGAAAATTCCATGATAGATCAAATGTATTAACAAATAAGCTGTAAGGGCATTTTTCTAATGTCCAGAAAACTATTTTATATTGTTGGGCCATATGGGATTGCCATCGGCGAAACGAGGACGATACTGCCGTCAAATGATAAGCCAGATGGGTTCCCCATCAGTGAAGCGAGGATCAAACGATCCTACCATTATATGACAAGTCGGGGATGGTATCACCATTGGTGAAAAAATGGCTAGCTACATAATGAGAGAGGATATGGCTGGCGACAAAGAGCCGCCGGCTATTGGCAGCTGATCTAAGGAGAAACCCTAGTATATTTTAAATCACGGCTTGTTAGAAACCTTAAAAGTATTTGGTTATATATGAAAACACCAAGTACAATATTAAAACTTGCAAATGAGAATCTTTTCAGAAAAAAAAAAAAGGAAAGAAGAAAGTAAAATAGTTATAGATGGAAGTTGGAAAATTATTTAGATATATTAAAATATTTAAAATAAAATAAAAAATGAAAGAAAAACAAACTTATAACATTATTCAATTTATTTTATTTAATATATTTTTATGAGTTGTACGTGCGATATTTAGATATTTGTGTTTGTCTGTTTGCTGGTGTTCACATAGTCCAAGAGGGATATGAACACACTAAATGTGTATTTGAGATTCAATAAAAAGAGATTGTCATTTTCAAAAATAGATATATTTTTTTTTTGCATTTAATATTTAATATTTATGTTTATCCATAATATGATATATTTTATAAAAAGTAAGTTAGATTAAATCCATATATCACATAGATGACACAACGTTGAACTGATATCTACACTACTTATAATTATTATATGTTTAACCCAAAATTTTCAAACATTACTTAGCATACAATGTTCACATTTTTAATATTAAATTTATATAGTATTTAATTTAATTTAATTATTAATTTTTTAAATATAATTTTGTGCATGGCATGAAATTGATACTAGTAAATAATAAATGACCACAACACCTCAACAAGGAAAATACAATATAAGTATTTCTAACGCATAATGAAAAAAATAATCGTATATATTTCTTTTCTTTTTTTATGCCTGCTACAAATTCAAAAAACATTGATTATTTACTAAATTAACGGTTTTATGACATATTTTTACTAACCAATTATTTATTCCTGATCAAATTGGATACCCCCCTATAAATTTGAAAATACTTTCTTACATACAACTTCTTACGTCTTGTTACTTTTTTTTTATTTTATTTATCTGATTGAAATGAATCTTTATCCCGTAAATATGCTCCAATATCGAAATCAATACATATTTCTTTTGATACACATCCCAACTCTTTGTTGCTAGAAATATGGCGTAGGTGCTTAACAAATTTACGTGGGATTTACTGCATATTGTAAATATGAAATATCTTTATTATATATCTTCATTTAATTTTTAAAAGAGTGTGAGTGACATAATGAATGTGGGATTTAGATTCGAGTAGTAAAGGAAACATAAATAACCTAAAACTCAACATACTAAAATAACTAAACATTTGAATTGAAACTCAGTGCTACTTACTAAAACCATTCCCTAAAACTAAATGAAATATAGATAAAACATATAGAATTCTTATAAAGAGTTGATTGATACGTAACAATTCAAAATTTACAAAGAACAGTAATATAAAAATCTAAAAACAATGAAAATCAAGTGTTCTATGTCGGTCAAGGAGAACATGCAAGTATCTCTTTCTTTTAATTCATCATCCAAAAATAAAATACTCATATCCATTCTTGAACACAATAATGATGCCTTCATTCTTCATAACTACTTTCCATTCTTCATTTTCATTCTTTAAAGTGATTGTATGATCATTTGGTCCTAGTTGACTTCTTCATAACTAATTGTTGATCTTTACATTAAACATGTTGATTGCTTCATAGTAACTGAAGAATAACATATGGTCCTCCTTGATCTTGTTCCACTGCATAAAACTCTTTTAACCATCTTCGCAATACTTTTTATTTTTAACTCCGTTACAATCTCAACCGTTCACATGTTTGCATTTTCTTCGTTATGTATTCTACACTTATCATTTGAACCTTCTCCAAATCTTCGCACAAAAGCATAGCGTGTTTCTTTAAGACATTTATAAAATTAAATAAATAAATATAAGTTGTGTAAAATGTACTTATGAAATATAAATAATTATGAGAGTAAAAGTATACGTGTTTCATAGCATTCATCTTGCTTGTACTCAATGAACAAATCGATATCCAAAATATTCTCTAGCTATTAAGAATGTAACAAATACATGTTAGAGAAAAAAACTAAAAAGTATAATTCAGACATATTTTATAATCAGAATGATATCAACACAACTATTACTCCTAATCTTTAATATGTTCGAAACATTATTTTTTATTAGCTAACAATATATTTAAAAATCTCAACAATTAGAGTTTATGACATGGTCCAAAGATTAAATAACATAATATTTTAAAATAACTGATTTTTTTTAGTAAAAGAATAACAAATTATTTTTTACAAAACACATATTTTATTTTAAGAAACATAATCGAATTTTTTTTAAAAATACATTTATTTTATAAATAACCAACAAATTGATAATCATGAATATGTATCCATAAATCAAAATGGAATTTCGTTTGATTTAATTACTATTTCATCAAAGAATTTTGAATTATGGATACAAATAATTAGATCGAAACACAACGTAAGACATTTAATTTTTAAATGAAGCATGATCCAAACATAATTGAAACAAAAATTTAAAACTTGTACATAATGAAAATATCGAAACAATCAGAGTTAAATAACTGATTATTTGAAATAACAGAATATTTAAAAATAAAAAAATGATCGAAATGATAAACTTCTACAAAATTACATAATTCTTTTAGTAATGAGATTAAATTTTGAACGATCCTACATGATTCCAATTATTCATAAAATATTCCTTCTAAAACAATATGTAAATGGAGACATATTTGTGACACGTAAAAAATCGTCCTCAAGTGCTTCTTGGCATAGACATTATACTTTTTGAATGGCCAATTTTAAGTGTTTAACAAAAATATGAATCCAAGCCTATATATGTATATACTCTCAATAATTATTTAATTATTATGTTAATGACATGAATAAAGATTTTTATTTTTATTTTTTATGTCTAAGATTTATCTGGTCCATTATATTCGAGTAATTATTTGATTTCAATATATATTAGATTTATTTCAATTATAAAAATTTAATGAGATCCAATTTATAGGCTTACTAAATTTAAAGCCCACATGTTTTATTAAACGTGTTTATCATAATTGACTTTATTAGATTTCATTAAGTATTTAGAGAAGAGTTAAGGATATAATATAAATTCAGTAATTTGATATTTATATCACACATTTAATGCGCTCGTCATTTACTGCACCAACACAGTTACTTTTGGTAGATGTAATTACAACGTTTGTATTTAACCAATTTGCTTATTAAATCACATGCACAAGTTCAAATTTACTTTCTCAACCATGAATCTAAACTGTCCAGATCATGCAAATTTCTTACTAAGATTACCAAAGGTCTCTCCTAAACCCTCAATATAAAGATTATATAATCTTTCACTATGTTAGTAAGGAAAACATTTCGTTTTCATTTCTCTATGATAGAAACTCTAAAGATCCAAAGTCTTCAGATCTTCACATAAATGTCACCTAACTCTACTGAAAAGGACTCCTGAATACATTGATGGACACTTAGTATCTCTTGATTATCCGAGGTTGAAGATGGCAGAGAAAAAACGAAGTACCCAACTAATTGATACACTCTTCAGATTACTAGAGACCAATCATTTGACCTTCTTCCTCGATATTCATATACCAAGATACCAAGAAGGGGTGGTGGCACAATTTTATGAAATTGCCCTAGTTGTCGTGACTGAAGATAATGGACCTACAACAGTAAAGTGTGACGCGGAGGCTACAAAAGTGTAGATAACCCCCACCCAACTTGCTAAAGTTCACAAGATGCCGAAGGAAGGGCTTTCTCGGAAGGAGGTAAAGATATACAACAAAGCATTTTGGATGGAATATTGGAGGATTTTCCTGGGCAACCACCATACTGAAAATGTGCATGAATCTTTATAGCAAGACCACTTTCATCCCGGCGTTTGAATTATTACATGATATATATATATATATATATATATATATATATATATATATGTATATATATATATTCATAGCATAAGTATGGGATGCAAACGGGAAGTTATGATAAGTGTACCATTCCTAGGTTCATGTTGACGATAGTCGTCTCGAGGGAAGAGATGGTGAACTAACCATTATATCTTCACTTGGCTGGCAGAGAAGATCACAAAGCCGAAGAGATGTATATCATACAGGAGTAGTCAATTATGTCCTATACAGTCTAGGAGTTGGGATTGCAAACGAACATAAAGTGGGCAATGGGAAATGGATAGCGACAGGCTGTGAAGAAGTCACAACAAGGAGAATTTGCTAATGATGCTGAGAGGGAAGAGCTTCTTCAAATGAAGTAGAGGATCCTAAGCCACTTGAAGGCAATGATGGAGAAACCACCGTCCAAGAAAAGGACTCAATGGTTGAGACTTATAAAAGAATTAATTATTTCCTTCTCATCGGTAGAAGAAGAGAAAGTGGAAGAGACCAGTGCAGATGTGCATCCCCTATAGCAAAAGAAAAGCAGGCTCGTAAAATCCCACGTCAAGGAAAATAATGTAAGCCTATTAGGAAATTTTTGATGAGGCTAGAGCAGCACCCTCAGATCATATGCCACCATTGACCGCTCTTCTTTTTTTTTTTTTATTATTATTATTATTATTAGCTATCCCTCAAATGCACAATGTAGTTAATAACTTACTGGCAAGTAAGGTCATATTGCAAGAAGACTAGTGAATATGACCTACCTAAAGTGCTACAATGTTTCTAGGCCTAGCATATCTAGGTGGATCAAATTTTTAAAGTTTGGGATTGCTTAGTTACTCTAACAATGAGCCTCTATTTAAAAAAAACTAGACAACTATTATCTAAATAAAGACTAAATTCAACAATTAATAGATTATTTTAGGATTGTCGATTTGAGAATTAATTCTGACTCAATAGTAATTTCTAATTCCCTAATTCATATTATCTCTATTACTTTGAGGTTTTTAGTGTGTGTATCTCAACCCTCATTTCGAAGCAATTGAGTTGAAGATTATATACATCAGACCAGCCTCTTGGTTTCCGCCTGTGTATATAACTCCTAAAAGAGCCTAGGAAATACCCCCATAACCCTTTTCAACCTCTCTGTTTATTGACTAGTTACATTGCATTCTTATTGGCCATCCATGTCCTTACCTCTCGAATCTTGAACATGGATTTTGGTGTGCTAGAACTTGGTGATCAGACTATTCTAACAACAATCATATTATCGATACATAAAATAATAACGTACATGAAAGAATATAAATTAAGAACATAAAACATCCATTGTCTACATCATTAATAAAACCTACATTCTAAACCCTAAAACAAATAATGGCTACTCCATGTTCGAATTGATACAAATAATAAAAGTGTTGTATGAAACACTAAACTAAAAATACTAATTTTCACCAAAAAATGTTGTCGACTTAGCGCCGTGCTCCATTAGAACACCTCGCTGCTACTCCTTCTTCACTCCCGAACTATAAAATTGCATAAAATCAAGAATCTCCAGAATTATCAATATCTTTGAAATGTATTAGAGCCCAGGGTATATATAGGAGTACATCAAGTAGGTCAAGAACAAGGGGACAATGGATATGGGCCCAGTAAAATAACTAAAATGTGTAAACATGCGTAAAATGCCACCACAATGACTTAACCGAGTCTCTTCGACTCAAGTTGAGTCGTGGCTTTAGAGGCTCTGCCTTTGGCATAAGGACTCAATCGAGTCACTATGAATCAGATTGAGTTATTGTCCCCTTGCTTGACACATTATCGCTCGAGCCATTTTGAGCCTGATTGAGCCGTTTCACGTTCCTTCCCTATTTTGGCCTATTCAAAAGTTCTCTTCAAGCGCAATCTCTTGCTTCTTCTTGTTGGACCTTTCCCTCACTAAGCTCCTCGAGCAAACTTCGTACTTTATCCAAATAGCCTAATTTTGTAACAAAATGCTACAAAATTAATAAAGTCATGAAATCCATTAAATACATAAAATATAAAGCCAACAAGTATAATTCTATATAATTTCATGTATAAAAAACACGTAAAATTACCAGTGACCAACTCATCTCTTGACCTCTAGATGTATCCTAGAGGAATGCAACAAGAGAACATATCCAATTGTCCTGGATCCGGTGTTGATGTCTCAATCACTTTCGAAGACCAGAATTTACCTTCTTCTACTTTGTCACCTCAGGCTTTAGGAGATGAAACATTGGCATTGTGCCAAGCACCACTCTTAGTAACTTTTCTCCATCATATGTTGAAGAAGATTTCCATACTTCTGCATGAGTAGAAGATGAAGCCTGCACAATATCTGGACCATAAACTTGGATGAAGCATGTACACCTCCTCAAGATGGGAATGAATATAATATTGAACAGATACTTGAAGTCAATATGCAAAGGTACTACAAATGTCGTGCAAATACGGTGAGACTATATCCTACCACTTTGCAGTGGGAGGACTGGGGCGAAGAAGAGAAATGAGTCACTAACTGGGTAGCGTTAACTGATATCGCTGAACTAACATAAAGAGATTTCGGTGAACACATTCGGGTGGTAAGAAAGATTTTCTTGCAAGAGAGACAATCCCTAAAGCGCCCATCCAAAGATGATTATGTAATTTCTCCTGTAGATATGGAGAAACTTGCTTGTCAAATAGCTAAAGAAGGTAGGATTGAGGCACTCCAGAAACAAGCAAAAGCTTCCATAGAAGGAGAAAAAAGTAACTCGCTGAAACCTGAAAGTGTAGTAGGATAGCCAACTGCTGCAAGGAGTCCCGAGGAAGACAACAATCCTTTTCCTGTTGTGCTCAGGACTCAACAACAGGGATTAGCCGATTAATCTACTGCAGGAGAGATTGTAGTAGACAATGCAGTCACTACCTCTCAAACACCTGTTATACAGGTGCTATAAAGTACAAAAAATGGGGTCACTAAAGATGTGATAGCAGAAGCAGGAGAAGCTGTTGCATACGAGTCACAAGTAGCTATAACAAGATGCGAGAATGAGCAAGCACCAATCACACCTACTGCATCTGAGCCAGTTGTTGCTAAGCCTGTTCAAACTGAGTAAGGGAGTACTATACGTGAAGAAAACTCAGACCCCTAATCAATTGAAATAAAAGAAGTTAATGAAGAACATCTCCTAGACTATGAAGAAAGTCCAAAACAAACTCCTTCTAAGAGAAATAATGATGAGGATAAAGAATATCTCCTGAAAGGAGTACATTGAACTGGAGCAGGATATTGACTCTATCATTAAAAGCATGAGCTAAAAGACTAAGCCTGAATACATAAGAGACATGAAGACTGTTGTATTTAAATTAGAGTAGGAAGAAGGAAGAGAGAGAATTATCTTGGAGCAGGCTGATGTTGTAATTGCAGCGACAACAAATGAGGGAGCGGCTCAAGGCAATACTATTGCTGAACCAGGTACCGAACAAACACATCAGTCTGTTGATCAGCCCTCTAGATTAGTTGAGGGGAAAGAAATAACTCTAATGAATTTGTAGGACATGATGTTGCAGGAGATGGAGTACAATAAGATCAGTCTACATCAACCCCAACTGAGGCACCAATCAGTAGATGCTCGATGGTTACTTGAGGGAAGAGAATCTAATGATCTAGAGAACGTAATAGAAATTCCCAGGCGAAAACAGACAAACTTACCTGCGGAAGAATACCCAGCATAAAAGTAGTTGAAGCTTAGTGGTAATTGCAAAAATGGCAGGCTGAAGACAAGAAGGACAGAAGATGCAGTCTCAACAACGGGAAAATGATACTGTTGCAGAAATGAGACAATCTCACGTCGACTTGAACCTTGAGTCTGTACAAGCAATTAAGGAACTAATGGAAAGACTACAATACTCTGTGTCAACTACTCAGTATTCAATGCAAAATACACGTTAAGCCATCAACAACAAATCTACGGGAGTTCTTACTGCATTTGGAGCAATATGTGAAACTATATCTACCATCCCATTCAGTATCAACAAACTCACAACGAGATTTTTCAGAGTAGCTGAAGCAGACAGCGAGGCAATAAAGAGGAAATGAATGAGCAAAATGCCTTTCTTGGAAGGAAGATAGATTCCTGTATCTCTATCTTTGGAGATACGATTAAGAGGCACACTAATGGACTTGCATCTATTCAAATAGAAATCTCCCAGTTGCGAATTGAAGGAGAAGCTGACAGCGCCAAGCTAGATAAGATTCAGACCCCATTGGAAATAAGTGCTGGTACAAGTATTGAAGATGTTAAAAAGAAGGAAGAAGAAGCAACAAAAAAGTTAGCTGAGCATCAGCAAAAAGAGGGAGAAGAACCCTTCCTAGCTAAGCAGCAAAGGCAAGAAGAGGAGGCTAAGAGAAGGCATGAGAAATGGAAAGCTCCGAAGCTGAAGAAGCTTGACGAATCTTTTACATAATCTAATCAAAGACAGAAGAGCATAATTGCTCAATCTAATGTGAATCTGCATGAGATATTCCTTGCCTTAGCAAGAACATCACTGATCTTGAATTACAAACATTGTTGGTTGCAGCGGTTCCTACTTACATGAATCTAACTAAGAGAGAGAATAACAACTAGAGATTGACTGAGATCATCAGATACTTCAACGAACTACAAATTGACAGATACTTTAAAAGAGTTCAAGGTGGACCAAGCATGCAGTTGGAAACCTACAGAAAGGACCTGCATGCAGGAGTGCTTCTAATTCAAATCACGCTCAAATGGAAGAGGATGATTGAAAAGAAAATCTCTTTTTTTAAAGAGTGGTGGTTAATGGAGGAAATTACACATGAAGCACAACATGAGTACAGACACCTTGAACAATCCTTATATAGTCACAAGTGGAGGTATATTGGTGAAGACCCTGACCGAACAACAAGATGAAGGGATCAGAATGAAGAAGACAAGATAAGAAACATATCTCAAATACCGAGGCTAAGCAACATCATCAATCTCTACAAAGGTGGAGAAAGGCTAGTAGCCTACAACAAGGGTATATCATTCATTGTTTTTGTTTCCTTAGAATTGATGTAAGATGTATTTCCTTTTGGCATGTGCTTAACTGATGTAACTATAATAGATAGAATCATCTAATGAAAACAATAGCTGTCTTACTCCCACATGATTACAACTTGTAATCTTACATTGATTTGTTGACCTTTTGATGATTAACTATTTTATCTTATAATTAGTTGCAATGTGACTTTAAGTTTTCTTTTGCTTAGAGTTCTGACATCATAAAAAATGGAAAATTTATGCCTAGTTTACTCTATAAGGTAGGAACTAGTGCCCTATAATCATTTGCAATAGATATGACAAGTTCTACTTAGGCAAAAGTCACAACATGAAGCTACAACAAACTCATTGCCAATATACAATAAGGAAGTTGGTTGTAAGATGATAGGATGAGATGATGTAAGATGCCACAACAAAAAACTTGCACAGAGATTGCATACTAGAAAGTCTGCTAGTAGCACGATCCACTCCAAGCAGCAATTAGGATTATACAACAAATGATGCAGCAAGCAGTTAGTAGGAAAGGACTAAGAGTCAAAGTCAGTGATTTAAAGATTTAAAAATATAGCCAGTGGAGACAAGAGGCAATCTTGAACTGACTACACAATAACGTGAAGAAACGTATCTTGAAAACCAAAAAAAGCAGAAGTAAATCTACAGACTGGCACTTTCCATATCTACATGGACCTAATCACTCAGCTAAAGGACAAAAATGACTGAGCCATACGAAGAGCATTACATGTCAATGGGGATCTCCTTACCCCTTCAACAAGGAGAAATCCTACTGCTATAAATAGAGAGTGATTAAAGACCGATTAAGTACTGGAATACCAGAAATTTTGAGCAACTGAACAAGAGAGAAATCAAGAAGAACTAGAGTTGAAATCTTATATACATGCATACTTCTCAAAAAGTTGGAAAGGTTTTCAAACGTCTACAAAGCAAGCTCACATGAGCTCACTCTCAATCTCAATCTTTCTCATCAAAGTTCCCCCATCTCTAAATCTGTTCAAGAATGTTTAGAGGTAGTGTTAAGTTGAAGCTAATTCTTATATCCAACTCTTGAGTGTTATAAAGGGGAGCCTTTTGTTGAATGAGAGATTCAGACCAGACTAGACTAGACTAGAGTACTTCCAAGGAACTGCTACAGTTAGATGTGTAGCCTTCCGAATATAGATAAAAATTGTTGTAGGTGCCGAGTTGATACTCGAGCATCATGTAACTAAGATTGTATTATGTAAACAACTTAGTGATTTTTTTCCCGTGTGAGGAAAGAGTGGGCGTAAAAGGATACCCGCACCTTCGAGCCACTATAATCTTTATGTGTTTATTTCTTTTCTTTATTTGTTTTTTACTGTTGTTGTAACCTACTACTCATAACTTACATTGTCTTGAAAATTGTTTTACCTATTCCACTATCTGCAAATCTCATACTGCATTGCTAGCCATAAGCCTCGAAAAGAATAGTGTGTTGTACGCAAACTGCTCCGTTGGAACGTACACTGTAAGAACCAGTTTCTTACAACCGACATCAATTTACTGCATACTGTTTGAAAAGAAAAAAGGCTAAATTCTAGAAGTTTATTCGCCCCTTTCCCTCCTAAACATCTACCACTTATGACCAACATGAATTGTTTAACTATTAGCCGTTTTCTGGTATTTCATCAAAAAAATAATCAGAAAAATTAAAGAAACTTATATGTGTGTATATATGGAAGTGTCTCAATTTGGATTTCATTTGGAATAAAAGAGGAATATTGGTTATTATTATTAAATTAATGAAGAAAAAAGTGGAATTACTTTTGTTCACAGAAAAGAGGAATATTGGTTTCTTTAGTTGATTAATACATGAATTTGATTAGGTGAGAATATTGTGAAAAATGAAGAGACAGCTACGTGATGACTGAGATTTGCCATGTGATATCCGACCCCTCTTATTCTTTGCCAGCTTCATTTTAACCAAATGTCTTTGACTTTTTACTTTATTTTTTTATTCCCTGCTTCCAACTTGTAACGTATCACAATTATATTTTTATCATAGTCATATTACGTTTGACGTTTAATATAACGATTATGTCAGCTATGCAACTTTTTCTGTAACATCAACAAAATAATTCAAACTCTCCCACACGGCCACGCGTATTTTACTAATTAAATATTTATTTCTTTTTTCCTTTTAATTTAGGACTAGGGACATTAATTTCAATGATTATAACTTGATTATACTGTAAATTAAAGATCCGTGGTATTGACAAGTTATGAGGAAAAGCAACTGAACTTCAATCTCAGCCAACCAGTTGGTTTGTTCTACAAAGTCAAGCCTTGTACGAAACGTTATTAAAATATATTCCTCTATTTTTAATCCTAACAACATATTAAAAAAAATCCTTTTTTATTAAAATCTCCTCTAAATAAATAATTCTTCTCTAAATTAATATGCCTTCTGAATAATGGATAAACATGACAAACTTAAAAGATCAATTACCTCGGTCCAATTATAAAGATAGGGTTATGTCAGTATTACCACATGTAATGATATTAGAAATGAATAAGACTCGTTTAGATAAAAAACCAATCCAATTTTGACATTTTTCGGCTTGTAACTTCACCATGAGGTAGATAAATATTAAATAAGTTGCTTGACATTTTGATTTTCAATAGTTCTTACAGTTCTTTTGGCATTCATAATTACCTAGAAAAATTAATTAGATACAAAATATATTTGAGTAAAAATATATATTACACTTTTAAAAAATATGTAATATTTTCAATAATAATGAATAACAAATCATTTATATTTATTATGTTACGTTTTGCTTTTCGGCTGACGTTGTCGGAGTAATCCACTCTAGCTATTGAGGATCCAACAAGTAGCGCAAATAATCCGATTTGGATGAAACTCTGCAAATAATTCGGGTGTTTTTATGGAGAATGATACACGACTCATTACCGACGCAATACATCCTGATCAAACGGGGGTGGGATGGTGACCTCGTGTGTGTAATTTTTGGCGACGAGTATGAGACTTTGGATCATTTGTTGTTGCGGTGGTAAATTTTGCACGTTGTGGAAGATCAGTGATATTCGATTGGAACAGGAACCGTGCTTTTTCCAAACTGTACGAAATTTTGTTTGGAGCTACCTAGTTGTTATGGATGAGGAAAGAATGGTGAGGGTGACGTGTTTTGCATGGCAAATATGGAAAAGCCGAAACACTTTCTATTTCGAGAATGAGGTTGTTGCGTGGGAGGACATTTTACGAAAGACTCAAGCATGGACAGAAGAATTACTGGTGGATTCTTTGGTGCGAGAATCTGAATCGGATGGAACAACCGTCAGTACTGCAAATGACAGACATTGGTGTGGACCTTCATATACAAGTCTGTATAAAATGAATAGTGATTTAGCAATTCTGGGAGATGGAAAGGTTGGTGGGGTTTGTTGTAAGAGACGGTGCAGGGGATGTGTTGTTGGCAAGAGTGGGTCGACGAAATTGGAGGGGAAGTGTCACGTCTCTTGAAGGTTTAGTGATGGTTTTTGCACTTAGAAGCACTATTGAGAGTGACATTACTTCTATGGAGATCGAGAGTGACTTTCGGTCACTAGTGGAGCTGATCCAATTTCGGAGATGGTGGTTGAAGATATACGGAAAATTTGCGAGCTCATAGGGTGCTCAAATTTCCGACATGCCCCTAGAACTGCAAATATGGTGGCACATCACTTGGCGTGATTTGATATAGGAATGGAAATCGATAGATTTTGGATTGAGGAGGTGCCACTTTCTGTTTATTCTTATATTGAAAACGATGTACGGCTTTGCCATTTGCTCAATGAATGATTTACGATCGACCTTTCAAAAAAGGGGTTGAGTGCGGTCAGAAGCCATTAATACATTTAGTAAATTAACTCGAATTAGATTTGATATAAATGAACGTCCTTAGCTTAAATTACATGAGATTCGAGTTTAGTCTATTTGATTATGTCCCTAATTGATTTATAACTACGTGTCATTGCAATGTAACCCCTGTGAAAAATCTTTTTTACAAATATATTTTCCAATTTCTGTGAAGTATGTAAGAGCATTATAAACAGTTAAATGTCTAAAAAAATTATTAACTTTAGAAAAGGTTTAGTTTTACAAAATTTGAAAGGGTGTTTTTAATCCACAATAATCTCTCTCTACAAAAAAATTATTTTAGACAAAAGTAAACTTATATTAAATGACCATCTTACCACTCTCTAAGCCCCATCTTCTCATCAATTGTCTTCTTCATTTGCTAGATTTAATTTGAACAACAATACAAATAATGGTAAATTCCAAAGGGAGCAAAATTTCTCATATTTCTCAGTCCAGTTCCAAGTGTACTTCATCAATCTAATTTGAACAAATGACAAGAGGAATTTAGCTTTAAACTATCAAGATGCATGATAATGCAGAGCCAGAAAAGTTGCCACATGCAACAACCTACGTGTCATCCTACCACATTGCTCAACCACCTGAGCTCCTACACGGAAAGACTTAGCTCACACATGGCAATATGGCTCAACAATCTTTGGCTTCAAGCAATCCAATACAACAGCTGGTCAAGCCACTTGATGTAACATTAAATGAAGATGAAGTATAGCCTTTGAAGTTTCTCCAAACATCTAGGAAGAAGAAAAATGCTATGCAACTTTTAGTTATAAACTGCAGAAATAAGACTACCCCAAGACTAATCCAACGACAGGCATTGTGACCTGTGTTTTGATCAAGATCACTAGTTGTTGTCTTCATGTAGTTAGCTGCCATTAATTTAACCTATTTGTTAGAAAGTTCTTGTGTGTGTGTATATATACATACATATATATATATATATATATATATATATATATATATATATGCTTTAGCACTATTGTATCATAATCAAGCAATATATACAAAAATAGTTGAGTTGCTATACACCTTATTCATAATGCCTTTTCTAGCTAGGTTGTTCATTTTTTTTTATATGATATCAGAGCAAGTCTTAGGATCTGTTTTTGAATACCTCTCCCTTTTATACTTCTTGTTCTTATTCTTGATCCTTTGTCATGGCAACTCAAAATATTGAAGCCACCACCACTGTTTTTGTTGTTCCCAAGCTCACTCCTCCAAGCAGTCCAGCAAATCCCATCATTCAACTTCAGAGTCTCCTTAGTTCTCTCAAGCTTGATGAATCCAACTATCTTATATGGAAGCAGCAAGTCTTAACTACCATTCATAGTTATGGCCTTGAAGGTTAAATAAGTGGAGATGAAGAGAAGCCTCAGAAGTTCAACACAACTGCCTTTAGTCAAGAGCCTAATCCTAACTTTTCTCTTTGGACCAAACATGACCAGCTTCTTGCCTCATGGATCCTGTCATCTCTTTCTGATAGTTTATGTACACTTATGGTTGGGCTTATTTCATCTAAGGATATATGGAACATACTCCAAGTTAAATTTTGTAGTTAAAGTAAGTTAAAGGTAATCCAACATAAGCTGCAACTACATAATCTCAAGAAGGCAAGCATTCCCATGAGGGAGTTCTTATACAAAATCACGAGTTGCTTTGGCATCCTTGCCTCAACAAGGCAAGCAATATCTGAGCCAGACCCAATTCTCCATATTCTCGGAGGACTAGGCTCGAAGTATGATTTTGTCATGGTGAATATTGCATCGAGAGGTTATCCCATAACTCCCTGAGCTGTAAGCTCTCTTATTGAGCTTTGATTGAAGGCTTGAGACCAACCAACCTTCACTTGTTAACACTGAATGTTCTCAAATCAGTGTTAATTAACTCGGTGACTCAATTCGCTGATGGTAAATTTCCAGCAAACATCTATCAAGGAGGAGGTAGAGGCAACAATTACACTCCCAACAACAACAATACTAGAGGGAGGAATGGAGGAAGAAACAACAACAGAGGAGGTTATAAAGGAGGCCGTGGTGGAAGATTCATCCAAGGAAATGTGACATGTCAGATCTGGTATGTTCAAGGACATACAGTAGACAAGTCCTAGTACAAGGCTGATACTTCTTATCAGGGACAAAGGAACAATCAACAAGTTCAAAACTACACCAATCCTAGTAATCCATCTCTCAATTTGGTTCAAATCCCAAGTTATGGTGTTGATAATGGAGGAGATACCGGCTAGTGTCCTGATACTGGAGCTCCAAACCACGTTGCAAATGATTTCAACAATCTCAGGCTTAGAAACATCAATAAGTACCAAGGCAGTTCTAACGTGTAAATGGGTAATGGAGCTGGTGAGTCAATTGCTCATATTGGTAACACATTTGTTACTTCTCCTAACTAGTCTAGAGCTTTTATTTTAAAGAATCTCTTACCTGTCCCAAATATTACCAAAAGGTTGTTAAGTGTTTATCATGTTTCCCATGATAATAATGTGTTCTTTGAGTTTCACCCCTCTTTTCGTCTTGTTAAGGACCAACTAACTCAGGATGTGTTACTCTAAGGGAATCTTAAGGATGGGCTCTACCATTTCAATCTCCAGCCTTACAAGTCCAAGCTTTACAACACCTCATCAAATCATGTTCATGTTTCAAGTTTCAAATCCCCTAGTTCTATTTTAAATTCCAACGTATTTTCTATTTCTCGGTGCAAATACCCTGATCTAGACATGTGGCATCAAAGAAGGGGACACAATAGTTACGGCATTGTAAAAACGGCTTTGGAAGATTGTAATGTTTCATTTTCAATGAAAGAATCTACTGATTCCTTTTGTTAATGTTTCCTCTTAGGTAAGAGCTATAGATCTTTCTTTCCTAATTGTGCTATTGTATATACCTCACATTTCCAACTTGTCCATGGTGATCTATGGGGTCTTTCACCCTCTAAATCCACAAATGGTTTCAATTATTACATCAGTTTCATTTATCACTATTCCAAGTTTGTATGAATATATATGTTGAAACATAAGAGTGAGGTCAATTTTGCATTTCTTAGCTTCAAGAATATGATTGAAAACCAATTTGGTACAACACTCAAATATCTTCAAAGTGACGGGAGAGGTGAATTTCAGGGCTTAAAATATTTTCTCCAAGTTGGTGGGTTCGAACATAGGATTTCTTGTCCCTATACCCCGTAGCAAAATGGGATTGTTGAGAGGAAAAATAGGCATATGGTACAAATAGGGTTATCTTTTCTTGCTCACTCGCATTTGCCTATTCATTTTTAGGATGATACCTTTATCTATTTTGTTTACACTATTAACAGATTACCTACTAAATGCTTAAGCTACAAAATCCCAATGGAACTCCTTTACAAACACATGCCTGTTTACCTTAGGCTTAGAGTGTTTAGACGTCCGTGTTATCCATATGTCAGACCTTAACAAAAATAAGCTCCAGGTTAGATACCTTCCACTTTTATTGGTTATAAGAACCAGTATAAAGGCTACAAAGTGCTTCTCCCAGATAAAAGAGCCATCATCAATAGGGATGTTGTTTTCATTGAAAGAGTCTTTCCCTATGATAATTCCAAATTAAATCCTCTTCCTAAGGCCACTGACTTCTGAGGTATTCTTCCTACACCACCTACTATTAGAAAAAACCCTAGTTCTTCACATGATATTATACACACCGCTGAACCAATGCCTTCAGAAAACTCAGAATTTGAACAAGCTGATGATCATAACCTTAACCAAGATAGCTCACCTCAGAGAGATGAAAGCCCTTCTCAATCATCCTCATCTCATCATACTAGATAGTCTAATGTTGTTACAAGAGGCTCCCATGCATCACATGGTTACCAAGTCCAAATTAGGAATATACAAACCCAAAGTATATTCTGCAGCTCTTCTTGATAAAAAGGAACCAAGATCTTATAAAGAGACTATTCTTGATCCAGATTGGAAAAGGGTAATGAAAGATGAGTTTGATGCTCTTATGAAGAACATAACATGGACTCGTACTACTATTCCCATAGGAAAATTCTTGTTGGCAGTAAATGGATCTTCAAACTCAACATATCATGGACTCTTTATTAGATACAAAGCAAGATTGGTAGCTCAAGGATATTCTCAAGCAGCTGGTTAAGATTTCTATGAGACATTTAGCCTTGTAGTTAAACCAACTACAATAAGGGTTGTCTTTTCTGTTGTTTTTTCTAAAGGGTGGTGCATCAGACATTTAGATATTGACAGAGCATTTCTCCATGGTGAGTTAAGGAAGAGATTTACATGAAGCAGCCACCTAGCTTTTAAAATCAATCTCTTGATCAAACTAAATTGGTTTAGAAGTTGTCTAAAGCCCTATATAGTCTCAAACAGGCTTCAAGGAGTTGGTATCTCAAGGTTAAAGGCATGTTACCATTCTGTGGCTTCACTGCTTCAAAAGCTGGAAATTCTCTATTTTGTTCATGGAGCTTACATCATCTATATACTCATCTATCTTGATCAAGATATCTCTGTCGTTATTGCTCAATTAAGCACTCATTTCTCCCTAAAAATATAGGGGAGGTACAACATTTCCTGGGCATTGTAGCGACCAAAACCAGTCGAGGATTACATCTAAATCAGAGATAGTACATCAGAGAACTCCTAAAAAGAGCAGAGATGATAGAAGCAAAGTGAATATCAACTCCCATAGTGATTTCTCCTCTATTTTCCAAGCATGATGGCAGTCATTGTCCCAATGACTTTCTTTATAGAAGTATTGTTGGAGAACTCTAATATGCCACTATAACAAGACCAGAGATCTCTTATGATGTCAATAAGGTGAGTTAATACATGACAACACCACTTGACACTCATTGGAGGGCTATTAAGGGGATTCTAACATATTTGGCAGGAATAAATGATTATGGTCAGCATAGTCGGAAGTCTCGACATCAAAATCTCATTAGGTTCAACGACTCTGATTGGGCCACTAATGTTGATGATAGGAAATTAATTAAAGGTTTCCGTGTGTTTCTTTGTTGCAATTTAGTTTCTTGGAAGTCCAAGAAACAACGAAGTGTTCTAGATCTAGCACTAAATCTGAATATAGAAGTCGTGTTGCCCACCTTATTGCTGAGCTTATATGGTTACAATATCTTCTGGATGAGTTAAGAGTTCCTACAACTAAAACTCCTACTTCTTGGGTGGATAATTAAGCACCATCTCTCTTGCTTGCAACCCAGTTTTACATGCTAGAACTAAGCATATAGTACATGGTTTACATTTTGTCAAGGATGAAGGTTCTTCAAGCTGATTGTAGGTTTTCCATGTCCCTTCTCACAACCAAATTGCAGATATACTCACCAAGCCACTCAGTAAACTATTCTTTACCAATTAAAAAGTAAACTCCATGTTGTTTCCTTAGCCTAACTAGAATTGAGGGGGGCAGTCAAGATACATGAGCATGCAGAGGAAGAAGCGTTGCTGCATGCAACAACCTATGTGGCATCCTACCACATTGCCCAACCACCTCAGCTCCTATGCAGCAAGCCTCTAATAACACATAGCAAGATAGCTCAGCAATTTTGGGCTTCAAGCAATCCAATACAACAACTGGCCAAGCCCCCTTATATAACATTAAATAAAGATGAAGTACAACCTTTGGAGTGTCTCCAAACATCCAAGAAGATGACAAATACTATGCAGCTTTCAGTCATAGACTGCAGAAAGAAGATTAGCCCAAGACTGATCTAACAGCTAGCATTGTGACATGTGTTTTGCTCGAGGTCACTAATTGTTGTCTTCATGTAGTTGGTCGCCAATAGTTTAACCTAGTTGTTAGAAAGTTCTTATATATATATGTGTGTGTGTGTGTGTGTGTATATATACACACAAAAATATATATATACACTGTTGTAATCATCACTCGGGAAATATACATAAAAATAGTTGAGCTACTATACACCTTATTCATAATGCCTTTTCTAGCTAGGTTGGTCATATTTTTATATGAACAACATCATTATCACAAACAAGTAGCGGGAACAAAGCTAAGTTTTCTTCATTCAGACTTTTCATTTCTCTTTCTAATTCAACTTGAAAAAGCTCCCATATCACCAAACGAAGCTCATTATTTTTGTTTAGATTCTTTGTGTCTTTTTTTGCTTTTCTATTTTTTATTCATAGTTCATTCTATAAATCTCATACTATATATGATGTCTAGCTTTTTATTTTAACTCATTTATTAATTGGACAATTTTGATTTTACTAATCTAAGGTTTTCTTTCTTACTTTTAAATGTGTAGACTTTATTTTGAGTTTGGAGAAGATAGAAGACGAAAGAGAAGAAAGAGAGTGGTGGGCATGGTGGTGAGGGAAGGACGGAGGATTAGGGTTTCTATTTCAAAGGAGGAAATTTCACTTTTTTTTCTCATAAGAATATAGCCGAAAATTTTTTGGTCCCATTTTTTTCATTTATAGTCCCAAGTTTTCTTTTTCATCACTGTAGTCCAAAAATTAAAAAACTTGTGGCTAACAGTGATGAAAAGAGTAGGACTAAAAGTGTTGAGAATTAAAAATGTATGGGGTCAAAATTGAAATCTTAGGAATAAAAGTGATGAACAAGAAAACTTGGATCTATAAATGAAAAAGTAGGACTAAAAATGTTTCAACCCTATTCCTATGGGACCAAAAATGAAAATTTTCCTCTTTTAAAGATAAATTGGTAGATTGAGTGGTGTGTTTAGAATAAATATATACTACTATATACTTAGAGCTCATTTTGTAGTCCATATAAGAGGAGTGTATATGTGTAATAAGACTTTAATATCCGTTTGGTAGCCCTTACAGAGGCCTTCACTAAATTGAGGCCCGATAGAAAGCACAGTACAAACCACTTTAAGTAATCCGATCAATTTGGTCATATAGCTTATACATGTTGCTACAATAACCATGATAAGTATAATTCTTGCTAAAATGTATAACATTGTCTTAAAATACATTTCTGATGTTGTTTTATTATGTGGAGGGTACAAATATACATTCATTTTCTTATAAGTGTACATTCCGCCTTAACTAGTTTGTTGCATGGGCTATCAAACAGATGAGAGTAAATACTATTGACATACAATACACCCTACCAAATAAATGACATATTATACTATCTGCCCTAAATCTGCTAAATTATCTAATGATATTAATTAATCCCTTATCTTATATGGACTACCAAAGAAGCCCTCAGAATATTATATGATAAACAAAGTATATATGGTGTGGTATGAAAGTATTATGGTGTAAAACGAAACTTCCATTTTGAAATTATGCCATAAAAATCACACACACTCAACCTAATCCAGTGACTTCATGAAATGATGAAAGGGACAAGGCATTTTGTCCAAACTAAAAATGTTGTGGCATTTTATGGTTTATATTTTGATTATTGTCCACTAATCTAGCATTTGATTTGCAATATATATTCTTTTACGAGGTTAGGACTTATTCTAGATTTGTTGCTTTTGTTTTTTAGACGAGCTTTAACTATTTTTTCTGTCTAGATAGGCAACATGTGCTAATATATTACAATGTTTCACTTTTTTAGAAAAAAAATAGCACAACATTCTAATAATTGTTGATTAAATCACAACTATTGAAATTTTAACAATTATTGTCGTCGTCTAAATTAGCATATCTACAATGGAATGCGGACTCAGAAAACCACAAATATGAAATACACCATTATATCTCAATGTTTCACATATTTAACAAATCTAACACAAATATTAGTAATTATGAATTGATTCATAATAACTCAAGCTTCTATCTAATTTATTTCTTTCCTTTGGAAAAAAAATCACTTTTTATCAATTTTATCATCCATGGAGTTCTTAAATTACTAACAGGAAATTCTTCGTCATTTACATTAGAGTTTTACATAAGAGCAAGACGGTGATGGTGCGGCAGCATATCTATTTTGATTTCGAACTTAATTGATCAATAAAAACAAACTAAATAGTCACCACCACTAAACCTCTGCCAACGACGAACTAATGTTGCCATATATTCCAAGTGTCGGCCGATTACTCTCGTCTCCAAATTCTCTCATCAATGTCATCGCTTACCCCAAAACTCGAAGAACTTATTCTCACCACGGATTTGCACAAGACACCAAGAGATCTGCCTTCATGATGGTCTGCACACTTCTCTTTCTTGTTCTTCTGTAAAATGTTTGACGGCAAGCTAAGTGAGACATCAAAATTATTCGCCCCAAATTTATTTTAAAGAATTATACGCACTACAAGAAGAAGAAAAAAGTCTCTTGAGGAAATAAAATATTGTCTTGAATAATTAGAAGTTATAACAAATACATTACTAGACACACTGTATCGTTACTAATTAGCTATTTTAACTATCTCGTCTCAAATAATATATTTGAGATAAAAAAGTGTCTCAAGTATTTTCTGCAACTAGTTTTCTATAAAAGTAGTCAAGAAAGTTTCTTAACTAATTTGTACATAGTATTTTCCATGAACGTATTTTTAGAAACGATAATTGTTGTCTAAAAGAATTTATCGCTAAAGATTTTTTTATTTTTTTTTTGTTATAGTGACATATGATAGAATTGATACAAAAATTGATAGGTTGTGAATTACGTAGCAATTACTGAATATTTGTGCTAGATTTGTTAAAAATGTGAAACGTTCGAACATGAGATATATTTGTAAATTTCGGATGAGTGATTTTCTAAGTTAGCATTGCCTCCGTGGACTTTCGTCTGTCACTGTTCGCTTATTATTTTAGTGTTAAACTACAAGTGTACAGAGTAGTATGTAGTAGCAGTGAATAAGAATATCGTATCCATATGGATCAGTAGTGGTAAATACTATGATATTTAATAACCTACATGTATTTAGATGACCATCAATTGATTCAAGGTGATTAACTACTAAAGAAAAATAAAGAAAAAAAAATAAACAAGCAATTAAACAAGAACAAGATTTAATTAAGGCGATTCCAGTATATCATGACAAATCCTAGGGTAATAGATCTCATCTAGCATATGAAAGAATTCATTTAATCAAACAAGTTTTCCTTAATATTCCTCTTATAAGAGAAATCGCAAATTTAGATTAACAATCTCTTGCGCTAGTTAATCCATAGATTAATTATCAAAGTCTGTATCGCTACCTCGCTTCGTTAGTAACTCCATGAAATCCTAAAATTATATTCCCTTCACGTCTATTACCAATCTCTCGATCTAGCAATTAAATATGTCATGCATTCCTATGTTCACAAATTGAATATCATCTCTCGATTTCAATCCAATTAAAAAATAAGTATAATCACATGCCCAGTATGATTGAACTAACAAATAAGTCAAGGAAGCATGAATAAGAAAAATAATAAGAAAATACTTGTAGAAAGAACTACATCAATGCATCTACTAGACTACTGTGAAGCCCTAAAATTATAAAATAACTACTCCATAGACAAAACAATCAAATCAATACAATTGAAAATCATTGTTTTAAAGAAAAAGAAAAGAAATAAATGAATTGATATAATTGTAGAAGTGTGGCAAGAGGCGTGCTCCTTCCAGATTCTTCGTGCTCTAACTTGGATTCTCATGGCTCTCTATCCTTCGTGTATAATGTATATAATTATAAAACTCTGAGTTCCTTGATATGTTATAGCCTTGGTGTATTTATATGTATGTATAAATGTATAAACTAGGTTAAATTGGTAAAACTGAATCTGGACAATAAAAAGTATATTTGCGCATGACTAACGATGGCGTTCGCTCAGCAGGGCGAAATCTTGCCTATGGTGTAAATGCCCCTCAAAAATTTAAATTTTCACTCTGTGACACTTGCTTGGGTAGGAAAATTGTTGCCTAGCCCGCCCGAGCTAATGCTCCTCCAGCTTCTTCGATTTCGTCCTTTGCGACAAAGTACGTAAACTATTATTCAAAGCTATTTTTGAAAATCTTCCGATTGGAATTTCATATTGACTATTTCTGATAAAGTTTTATATATTTGAATTGCTTTTTCAATGCCACTAGTTTCATGTCCATTGGATGTGTATAACTCAATATATGAGTGAAATACTAGAGGTATATCGTCCCACCAACTATAATATTTTTTAATATCTCCGACCTTCTTTGGAATATCTTATGAGTTGTAGTGAATTGGAAAATATATTGTCAACATAAAACTTTTAGCACTCTCCCTTAGTTCTCCAAAAAAATTAAAAATCTTATAATTTTGACTTCTACATCAACTATTGTGTACATTCCCAACATTTGTGTTGTTTAACTCCAATTTTGTCACTTTCTCGCTCGTTTCTTCTCAGGATTCCATATTTACACATTTTAGCCTAAAAATACATAAAAGCAATAAAAACACACAAATAGATGAAATCCACACAAAATACAAAAATAAAGGTAAACGAGCCTATTTTCGACATGCTTTTATGTAATTTTTACTACTATATGAATGAACCTTAAAAATATGGATAAACCACTATATAAATCTCCAAACTTTACCCAATGTTCGTCCCAAAGAACAAAAGAAAGAGATTAAAGAACAGACTTTAGGATGACTTGACAATGAATCTCACTTCAAGCCATAAACTTTTCAAAAAATACAACATAGTAATATGAGCATATAGTGAATCAACATGCATCAACTACTCTTGAGACTTAACACCCCAAAAAAGAGATTCTCACAGGATATTGTATCACTCTTCATTCAAGTGTATAAAATGGGAAGCGTTTACTCTAAAGTTGGTTCACATGCAAGGACTACCATATGTTGCCTATCGTCTTGCCTCTCCATTGCGTTTGGTATTGTGTGAGAAAATAATAAAATATGACTATTTCTTTTGGTTGTAATGTAGTCTCTTTGGATAAGATGGGATAAAATATGGATATAGTGACTCAACTTAGACAAATTGAGTAACTTAACGTCAACTACCCCTCATTGATGTCTCACAATCCTCTCACTCAAATTTCAGCAAAGCTACGCGATAGATTTCTTCACCTTATTTCTCCAACTTTCACGTATAATCACTCTTAAGCTCTTTTGATATAAGGCAATCATCTTTGCTAATTTTTTTGTGTCATACAGCTCATACTAATACTAGAGTCTCTTGACTGCTTTAGTTTCTTTTTTTTTTTTTTTTTTCAAAATCAACAATGTAGGGGGTGTAATTTTGATTGGTGATACCCTTTCTTATACGGTAACCTCAATTTTTTTTCTTTTCATTTATTTCTTCAAAGGTAGACAAACTAATCTAGTATTTTCCAATAATGATTATTTTTTCTCGAATCCTACTTCCATTTTTTCTCTCTTCAACCATTCTTCGTTTTTTGTCACTGTCATCTTTTTTAACCATCTCGCTCACTCAAGCAGCCCAACTAATAGGAAAAAGGCTAAAATAGATAAAAGCTTGTAATGTGGCTATCAAAGATTAGGCTAAGGCTCAAATTGGATGACTCGTGATGATAATGTCATTTGGTAAGAGAACTTTTAAGGCTTGTGTAAGCTTAAATAACAAAGATGACCTAAAATCATTTTCAATGCTCACACACACAATGTATTTTTCAGAAGATCCAATGCAAGTTCTAGAGACTCTATACTATGATCAACAAAGCACAATGAATAATGACTTTAACTTCCAAAGATGGGAGTTTTATTGTTGGGCTCAAAATCTCACCGGCTTCGTGATCACTACTCAAGGTACAAGTTCAATACGGTCGCTTGAGATAAGGGCATGAATCACAATTTAATCGGTCATTAACATAGTTGCATCAATCGTCTAAGACCAAGCGGAAGCATGATCAAGGGTGGAATCTTTTATTACTTGAAAACCAAAACCGAAAAAGATCTCTTCTATTGTCTTTGATTATTTGTTTCTTTGAATTTGAACGTTAAAAGCTTTTAATTTCGTTTAATTGTTTCTATTTGCTACTAGTAGATTGTTAGTTTTTAATCAATTCCCCCCATCTTTATTGCTTTCTTAAGTATTTATTTCTTGCATACTTAATTATAAATTGCTTGACATCAGAATCAAAACTGTTCGGCCGTTCCCTGTGGGATCGACCCTTATTTACCATTCTACTAGTAGGATAATTGATAAGGTTTAGTGTATTCTTATACACAATTAATTTGGTAACGCGACGCACGACAATCCCGCTTACCAGTTCCCGTCGGTATATGAAAATATATACATAGAAGAAAATTTACGATACCTATTAGTTAGTACTAAATGAGTTGATTCAATCATCCATATAAAAAGATTATCAAATAGAAATTAGTCATTCATCTTGGAGAATGATTGAATGATTCAATCAAGCGATGCTAAATGAACTACACAACTAAATAGCATAGAATTAACGCATATATGACTAAGTAGAGAAAATGATTAAACTGAAAACCAAAATGCTTCAATATTAGATCCCAGCAATCATGTGAAGAGAGAGAATAGTTGAAATAATAGGGATAAAATTAGAGAGAGAGATTGGCAGCGAAGACAAGGACGTCGTACTATGGCGATGATAAATCAACCATGCTTGAAGACAGCCCACAATAAATATATCCATTAATAAAACTGATAAATATGCATGTATGACAGACCGATATCAAATCCGAAAACCAACAAAGATATATATTCTATTATAAATACAGTCCGATACTACTCGCTACATTTAAAAATTGCACCGTAATTTGGACTCTCTCAAATCTAAAACTGCCATGATTGCCTCCTTCTCTCCCCTCTTATATATCTCTGTCGTTTCCCCTCTAAAAATGGCCCCCCTTTCCCCCTCCTTTTCTTCCCAAAAAGATACCCAAATTTTTGCTTCTACTCTTTCCCTACAATCATTGCATTTTAAACTTGTTTATATATAATACACTTTAGCTTTCCAGTTATATCAAAAATGGTAACTTGTAGGCGCCAAAGATTCAGTTTCTTTTTCCTATCCATCGTCTTCCTGTTTACTGTTCTCAGCTCTGTCCATGGAAATCCCGGTGGGCTAAAACTGCAGTTGATCCACAGCCACGATCTGCAGCGGCCCGTTTCCCAAATGGAGCGAATGAAGCAGCTGCTTGGCAGTGACTCGGTTCGCCTAAATTCAATCTCGCAGAAAGTGCGCCTAAAACAGGGCAATGCAATCAGGGGAAGAATGTTGAAGGAAAATGGCGGCTATAATCCGTTGTGCAACAATGGAAGCACCGGGGGGAGGAAGGATTACAATGTCTCCGGCGAACTGCCGATGCATTCCGCCGCCGATTACGGGACCGGGCAGTATTTTGTGAAATTCAGAGTTGGATCTCCGCCGCAGAAAGTGGTGCTGATTGCGGACACTGGGAGTGATTTAACTTGGATGAACTGTAAATTCAGGTGCCGTGGGGCAGGGTGCAGGAGGAATCCGATAAAACGCCGCGTTTTTCGAGCTGATCATTCTTCTTCCTTTAGGGTAGTGCCCTGTTCTTCGAGCACGTGCAAAGTTGATCTTGCCAATCTCTTCTCTCTTGCTCGTTGTCCTTCTCCTATGGATCCATGTGCCTATGATTACAGGTACATATGCCTCTTTCTCTCTCTCTGCACATGTTCTTCATTGATACTGAAGTAAAGTTGCAAATCCCTTTAGACACAGAGTAATGTGCAAGTTTTCCAGCTCCAAAAATCAAGTCCATAATTTTTACTGTGTGGTCCAGAGGTAAATTTGGTTTTGAGTGGAGTTAGTTAAGAGAGGTTGTCTGTATTGGGACAAGATTAATGAATGATGTTGATGCCTTTGTATTTATTGAAAGCAAGTAGCGCCCCATTTTTAGATTGTTCTCTCAGATTCCAGCAACGTTATTGTCCTTCCGAGTTGCGTTGAAATTACTTACCGTAACTTCGTCGTGTCACTTTTCCTTCTGGCAATAAAGAACGCCACATGCTTACTGATAACACTGTAAACCACCAACAATCTCCCCCCACCACAAATTCATCTACTAATATCAAAAGTGAAAAAGCACCCATGTTGTTTTGCAAATTTTGTTATTCTTTAGGCAGGGCATTTATTTTAGCTTAATCTATTATTTAACATTCTAATGTAAGCTGTGGAATACAAATAAGGACGCTTTTAAATAAATATCCCAACGCTATAAATGCTGAGGAGTACAATTCTGTGTTAGCAAGGCTGCGTTCTTACAGTTGAAAGTCATTACAGCTCTTACCTACACCCAAACATGGCAGTAATGACAGTTATGGCGTGTTTGGTTGAGTTGGTTCGATTTTTCACATGACTCTTCTTTTGGTTGCTAATGGTTGTCCATGTTATCTTCATTGATGAAGTGACAAATTAGGTGTATGTATATAACCATATCTAATCCATACGTTTCTTGGTGATAATCAGGTACTCAGACGGTTCAGCCTCACAAGGTCTGTTTGGAAATGAGACAGTTACATTTAGCCTTACAAATGGGAAGAAGAAGAGGCTACACAATGTGTTAGTCGGCTGCAGCGAATCCTCGTTGGGTCAAAGTTTTCGGGCTGCTGATGGGGTAATGGGGTTAGGATACAGCAATTATTCATTTGGTCTAAAAGCAGCAAATAAGTTTGGGGGCAAGTTCTCGTACTGTCTAGTCGATCACTTAAGCCCGAAGAACGTATCAAGTTACCTCATCTTTGGTTCACATGAACAAGTGAATATATCTTTGAACAGAATGCACTATACAGAGCTAGTTCTAGGAGTGATCAACCCATATTATGCTGTAAACATGAAAGGCATCTCCATTGGTGGATCATTGCTGGACATCCCAGCTGGAATATGGGACGTGAGCAGTGCGGGAGGAATGATCTTGGATTCAGGATCAAGCCTGACGGGCCTGACTCAGCTCGCGTACAGGCCTGTTATGGCTGCATTGAAGGGGGCAGTGGCCGGCTTCAAGAAGTTGGATTTGGATATCGGGCCGCTTGAGTATTGTTTTAACTCAAGCGGATTTGAGGAGAGTAGAGTGCCGAGATTGGTGTTCCATTTTGGAGACGGGGCAAGGTTTGAACCGCCGGTGAAGAGCTACGTGATTGATGCGGCGCCGGGGGTGAAGTGCCTGGGATTTGTGGCTCTTGCTTGGCCTGGTGCATCTGTAATTGGAAACATTATGCAGCAGAATTTTTTCTGGGAGTTTGATCTTGCTAATAGTAGGCTGGGTTTTGCTAGTTCTTCCTGCAACTAGACTTGGCTCAATTCATTGTCTTAAGTATGCAACAACACTTGCACTGTAATTTATATCCCTTTATTATTCAAATTTGTATACATAGACAAGATTATAAGTGTTCAGGTTTAGGTTCTGTTTGGATGGGATTTGGCAAATGAATTGATTTAATTTTTTTTTTTTTAATTTTGAAATCCACTCATTTCAATTTTCCTATTTAAATGTATGAACTATAATAAGGGCCCGTTTACTTTGTGTTGTCTATAATATGGTGTATAAAAATATAATGTATTAGAATAAGGGAGGGATTATTTATACAAAACAAGTTCTATCCAATATTGTCCCATGCAGTGTTATTATACCGGACCGGCTGGATCGACGGTCTAACAGGAAAAGTAGTAGTTACCATTTATTAATTTTTCTGATGTAATTATATATATTAACATTCACAAAAAAAAACTTATCAATTAAACTTCAAATTTCAAATAAAAATAATTATAACTTAATAAACGACTAAGAATATGGATGTCTTGAATAAAATTTAATAATTTATAATCCATAAACTTCTTTTAACTCCAAAATCTATTTCCAAACATGTCAAATACGATAAATAATGAGTAACTTGTTAAAATTCTATAAACCCATAAACAAAAGGAAATCTATAAGTGGAATAAACACAACATAATTAAAATAATAATAAAAAAGCTCAAAAATAAAAAATAAAAAATTACAAAAGAATAGGAATAACTAATTTTTTCGGGGTTCTCTGGTTCACCGATTGTCCGATTTTTCTCGGTTGGACCTTAAGACGGTTTTATAGGGTATTCCGGACCGGTCGAAGCGCCGATTCCCGGTTCAACCTCCGGGATTAATGAACCCGCCTATTGAGGTGGAATAGGTTGTAAAATTGCATCGGAATTCATGTTATCTCGGGTATCCGGGGTAAAACACCTTTTAACAACCAATGAAATAAATGGTGGATTAGCCTGAATAATAGTCCTTATCCAACCTAATCATACGAAGTAGACGGACCCTAAGTGGATTGGAATTGTTTGATTCTTTTGATTTTTTTTTTTTATAAATGATGATAATGAAAGTGTAGAGATGTGCGTAGTCTGTGTGCGCGTTTAAAGTGTCTAAGTGTGCACGTTTGTAGTGTATTTAAAGTGTGTGGGTACGTGTGTGTAGTGTGCGAATAATGTGCAATGTATTGTTGGGATTTTAACCCGCCCACAACCACGATACGACTAGACAATTGAATAAAGAAAAGCAAATAAACCAAACACAAAAGAACACAAGTATTTGATTACCCAGTTCGTTACGATGTGTAACTACGTCTGGGGGCGATACCAAGCCAGGATATGCACTAGGATGATGAATTATCAAATTACAATAAGCAATGAAGGAAACCACTATTTATGATAGCTCAATGGGTCCCAAAAAACGACCTCTACTTGAAGCCCACGCAAAACTGCCGCGCCACTGGTCTCGGCCGAGAATGCCCGTCTCGGCCGAGATGATACCCCTATATAAAAGTGTCTCAGTCGAGACTCCCCGTCTTGGCCGAGATTGGTCCTGCGCTATAAAACTGTCTCGGCCGAGAATGCCCGTCTCGGCCACGCCTGCTCTCCAGCAGAAATCCTTTGCGTGGCCTGCCTTCACGTCTCGGCCGAGATACTTCGCCTATCTTGGCCGAGATGACTCCTCAGCGAGAAATTCCCCTGTTTCGTCCATCTCGCCTCGGCCGAGGTGCTTCAGGGCGTGTTTTGGGCTCCACAACTCAACAATCTCCCACTTGGAGACTAAAACACCTTCAAAGCAAATATCCTCCTCTTTTCTCCTTCCCATTTCCACTTGGTATCACCATCTCCTCTTCTTCTTCACGTTCCGAGGCCAATTGAAGTTATGCACAACTTCAATTTTTCTAAGGTTACAACCTTAGTAACTATGTCAGCTGGATTCTCACTTCCGAGAATTTTTACAAGTCGCAAGGCTTTCTTCTCAAGTAGGTGCCGGATGAAATGATACTTCAATTCAACGTGTTTAGTTCTTGAATGAAATGTTGGATTACTCGCCAAGAAAATTGCACTCTGACTATCACTATAGAGTGCACTATTTCCATGCTCCTTCCCAAGTTTACCCAAGAAACTTTGCAACCACACCATCTCCTTACTTGCCTCCGTCACGGCTACGTACTCCGCCTCCGTGGCGGACAGTGCAACCACTTTTTGCAACTTTGATGTCCAAGAAATCGCCGTACCACCATAAGTAAAAACATACCCGGTCGTACTCTTTCTCCCATCAAGATCGTTCGATGCTAGGTCCGCATCAACGAAACCAACTAACTCAGTATTTCTTCCATCAAAACATAAGGCTTTATTTGTGGTACCTCGCAAAAACCTTAGAATCCACTTCACCACCTCCCAATGTTGTTTCCCCCGATCACCCATGAACCGGCTCACTACTCCCACAGCATGCGCAATATCCGAACGAGTACAAACCATGACATACATGATACTCCCAATTGCCGATGCATATGGCACATTCATCATTTGGATACGCTCCTCCTTAGAACTCGGTGACTCCTTCTTCGAGAGCTTAAAGTGTCCTCCCAAGGGAACATTGACCGGCTTCGAATCCTCCATGTTAAACCTTTCCAGGATCTTCTGGACATAATCCGCCTGTGAAAGATACAACAAATTTGCCGCCTTCCTCTCGATTCTCATACCCAAAATCTTCTTCGCTTCTCCAAGGTCCTTCATGGAGAACCTCTCAGACAATTGCTTCTTCAACCTTTCCAACTCCTTTGGATCGGCTTCTACAATCAACATATCATCAACATAAAGTAATAGGATAAGATAGCTTTTGTCAAACCTTTTATAATAACAACAATGATCGGCGTGGCATCTATGGTAACCAATCTCCAACATGAAATTGTCGAACTTCATATACCACTGCTTCAGAGCTTACTTCAACCCATACAAGCTCTTCTTCAATTTGCATACAAGACCTTCCTTTCCATCTACCTCGAATCCCTCGGTTGTACCATGTACAACTCCTCCACTAGATCACCATGAAGGAAAGCCGCCTTCACATCCATCTAATGCAATAATAGGTTCTCCGCAACCACCATACTCAACACCATGCGAATTGTAGTCAACTTCACAACAGGAGTAAACACATCCGTATAGTCAATACCATACCGCTGCTCGAACCCTTTGACAACTAACCTTGCCTTGTAGCGCTTGCTACCATCGGCCTTATTCTTGATTCGGTAGACCCACTTGTTGTGCAATGCTTTCATGCCCTTGGGAAGCTTAGTCAATTCCCAAGTGTCATTCACACGAAGAGACGCCATCTCATCTTCCATGGTAGCCATCCATCTTCGTCTATCACTAACATGTTCTGCCTCTGCAAAGCTCTCAGGTTCACCACCATCAGTTAATAATAAGTAAAAGTTAGAGGGCAAATACTTATCTCGTGGCCTTCGATCTCTAACTGGTCTTTGAGGTTGTGGTGGTGTACTTGGTTCATCATCATGAACCTCCTCATCGACCGGACTCCCTTTACTCCCACTCGAGTTGAAATCATCTAACTCGACAGTGCGGGGCTTTGCAGCATTAGTGCCCAAATCCTTCAACCTGTCCTTGTAAATAACCTGTTCATTGAATATCACATCCCGACTGCGAATCACCTTTCGGCTTTGCTCATCCCATAGCCTGTAGCCGAACTCATCACCTCCATAGCCAATAAATGTACATTTGATGGACTTAGCATCTAACTTATTTCTATCAACAGGATCCACAAGAGCGTAAGCAATACAACAAAAAATACGCAAGTAAGATAAGTTTACCTCCTTTCCAGTCCACTCCTCCTTGGGTATCCGATTATCCAAGGGAACCGATGGACCTCGGTTGATCAGGAATGCAGTTGTGCTCACTGCATCCGCCCAAAATGACTGAGGCAAACCACTCTTCAGTCTTATACACCTTGCCCGCTCATTCAGTGTTCTGTTCATCTTCTCGGCCATACCGTTCTGCTGGGGCGTTCCACGCACAGTCTTCTCTGTACGAATCTCATGCTCAGCGCAATAATTGTTGAACTCCTTGAGTTCACATTCACCACCATTGTCGGAATGTAAGCACTTCACCTTCAACCCCGTCTCAGTCTCAACCAAGGCTTTCCACCATTTGAAAACATCAAACGCATTAGACTTACTTTTCATAAAATAAATCTAAACCTTGCGGGTCGAATCGTCGATGAATGTCATGTAATACATCGATCCTCCAATGGATGCCACCGGATCTGGTCCCCATAGATCGCTATGGACCAACTCTAGCTTCTCCTTCTTCAGGGCCCTGCCACTCCTCGAGAAACTCACGCACCTTTGTTTCCCGAAGACACAGTCTTCACGCAGACCAACCTCCACGGTTTGTAAGCCAGGCAGTCTACCCTTCGAACACATCAGCTTCATCCCTTTCTCGCTCATGTGGCCCAACTGACAGTGCCATAAGTCCACATCACCATTACCATTCGCAAGATCAAGGGATCCTGCGAATTACTAGTCATGTACAGCGTTCATTCCTTCTTACCCCGAGCTACCACCATAGCTCCCTTGGTAATCTTCCAGTTGCTACAACCAAACGTTACCACGTAACCTTCCTTGTCAAGCTGTCCAACTGAAAGCAGGTTTCTCTTCAATCCAAGGATATGTCTCACTCCATTCAGCATCAATTTCGAGCCATTTGATGTCTCAACCTTTACGTTTTCCTTTCCCACGATTTTCAGGGGTTCATCATCTGCCAGATACACCTGTCCAAAATCTCCAGAAACATAATTTTGCATAACATTAAAATTACCGCATGAATGGAATGATGCGCCGCACACTCAAGACCTACGCATCGCCATCATCCTCATCTATGGCTGCGTTCGTTGTCTTCCTATTTTCCTGTTCCTTCTTGTTCTTCTTCGGTGCCTTGCACTGGTATTTATAGTGACCCACCTCGTCACAATTCCAACACTTCACAGAACTCCCGTCCTTCTTCATCTGACTCTTCCCTCTGGATTTCGACCTCCCCCTAAACTGCCTTCCCTTCGGTCTGCCTCTGTTCTCGGTATTCAGCGCTGACCCTGAGGACGATCCTGATCCTGATTCGTTTCTCTGAATCTCTTCCCCGATCATCAAGTCCCTCACCCTGTCAAACTTCAGCTTAGCGTCTGTAGCGCTAACGGCTATCACTGTACCGGCCCAACTGTCTAGTAGAGGAGATAGCATAATTAGGGCCCAAATCTTATCATCAAACTTTATGTCCACCGAGTCCAATTGTGAGGTTAGCATGTTGAAATCATTCAAGTGCTGCTGTACTGGTGTTCCCTCCGTCATCCTCAGATTAAACAGCCGTCTAATCAGATGAACTTTGTTTGCCATCGATGGTTTTTTATACATCGATCTCCTCCAAGGTTTTCAGCATCTCCCGTGTAGGCCTTGCGCCTGGGGTATGGTAAACCACTTCCTTGGACAACGACAGACGCACCGCGCTCATCGCTTTCCTGTCCAATAACTCCCACTCCTCCGCAAACATCTTCTCGGGCTTCTCCTTGAGGGGCTGGTGCAAATCCTTATCGTAGAGGTAATCTTCGATTTGCATCTTCCAAAAGCCATAGTCAGTCCCATCGAATTTTTTCACCGAAATCTTTTTGTCGTTCATCGTGAATACTCCCAGGAAACTACCCTGATGCTCTGATACCAGTTGTTGGGATTTTAACCGGCCCACAACCACGATACGACTAGACAATCGAATAAAGAAAAACAAATAAACCAAACATAAAAGAACACAGGAATTTGATTACCCAGTTCATTACGATGTGTAACTACGTCTGGGGGCGATACCAAGCCAGGATATGCACTAGGATGATGAATTATCAGATTACAATAAGCAATGAAGGAAACCACTATTTAAAATAGCTCAACGGGCCCCAAAAAATGACCTCTACTTGAAGCCCACGCAAAACTGTCCGCACCACAGGTCTCGGCCGAGAATGCCCATCTCGGCCGAGATGATACCCCTATATAAAAGTGTTTCAGCCCAGACTCCCTATCTCGGCTGAGATTGGTCCTGCACTATAAAATTGTCTCCGCCGAGAATGCCCATCTCGGTCGCGCCTGCTCTCTAGAAGAAATACTTTGTGTGGCCTGCCTTCACGTCTCGGTCGAGATCCTTCGCCTGTGTCGGCCGAGATGACTCCTCAGCGAGAAATTCCCCTGTTTCGTCCATCTCGCCTCGGCCGTGGCCTTCCGCCTCGGCCGAGGTGCTTCCCGGCGTGTTTTGGGCTCTACAACTCAACATGTATGTGTCTGGGTATATAAGAGTGACTATGAATTTCAAATGCCTAGTTATGCAAATGATTTCAATCCATAAAAAATAAGTACAATGTTCATGTTCTTCATATTTCTCGCCAGGCCAATTATGTGGCACATTTTCTTGCTCATTAACTCGAAACTAGTTTTGATGGAGATGTACCACCTCAGGCTTTTAGCCTTGTTCAGAATTATGTAAAACTACTATCTTTTTCTGATTAATGAAACTTGTGTTTCCTTCCAAAATAAAGAAATTTTAGCCAAACAAGTTAAATGAATTTATTGTGGATTCCAAATTTACCCTTTTAAACAATAGTCAAATCCCACCATACAATTGCAACATTAATACCTTTGGTTTCTGTTGGAATCAAGAGGGTGCTTGGTTAAGATATAAACTATCAAAAGAACTTATAAAATGTAAGATTTCAAAAGCCTATAAGTTAAAGTGTTTGGATAAATGAGTTTGTAAGGTTACATTAAGCTGTAGCGGTATGTGCTAATCCAACACCATATACACATACACACGAACTGCTGAAAATTGAATCAACTTTGCTTATCACTTCATTCACTGGAAGTGTTATTTATACAAGATACAAATGAGTTGAGCTTAGCAAACTAATTGCTTGTGTAGTTTTACAAGATACAAATAACTAACTAATAACTAACTTTACTTTTAATTAACATAACTAATTTTTCTTCCACATGTATCGGTTCTTGTTTTGAGTTGATCTTTATACTCCAATACACACTACACACTTTACATACACAGACAATATGCTACCTCGTATATAGTATGTCTGAAGTGTGTGCATTTGTGTATAATTTGTGTATTTTGAGGTATGACTTATAAGATTTTAAAAAAATAAGATGGATTGTCAAGATTCTTGTACTTTAATGACATCAATTTTAGTTCAAAACCAAAATCAAGAGGTCTACGACCCATCCACACTTTGACATTGCAGTTCTATTCCCATTAGAGGTACTTATCTTTTTCAGCTACAAGTTTTAAGAGTTTATTTTTAGGTCTTATAAGTTGTTTATCATCTTATTGTACCTAACACTTTAAGTTTTTAAGCATCTTATAAGAGCTTATTTTTAGGTCTTATAAATTGTTTGACATCTTATTTTACTAAACATCTTTTAAGAACTTTTAAACTCTTAAGCATCCTATAAAATATTTCAAGGAACTATAAAGTTAGCCAAAAACTTCTTAAGACGGGAAAAACATGGCGAATCCATATAACTTAAAGCTAAAAAAGAAATCATCTCGAATCTTAATAGGCACTATTTCTATCCCTAAATTACCGCAAGTGTACCGGTGTAGATGTATATAGCGAAAGTCAAGGTCGATCCACAGGAAATGAGGTAACATAGTTTGATACCCTAATTCTCTAGAATTATCCTAACTAGACACTAGAATTGGTGAATGAATTGTTTAACTATTAAATTAGTATTGCATGTAATATAATAAACTGAATTAATTAATAAAACTGATTCCAATCAATGAAAATGTATCTTAGGATTTCGATTTCAGGAATTACGCTAATGATGATTAATCTCTAAATCAGTTTTTATTATCTATTAGGCGGCACTTAATTAACCTAACCTCGAAGCGACTAAGTCGTAGATTGATTAAGATAATTATTCTCTGGAGTCAATAGATCCTAACAACTCCTAACAGCCCCTTAACCTTCTGCCTACACGATCATAGACAATCGTGATATGTGTTATCGTCTATTAACAATTTCCTTCTCTTGAAGCGATATCGTTAAACAAGTAAAATAAACTTAATTGGCCAGATTAAATCTAATTATAAGAATTAAATCAAACACATAGATAGATGATGAAAACTGGAGTCTATAAACTAAATAATTAAATCAACATTGTTGTAAAACCTTACCTTCTAATCCTGGAACACAAGTAGTTTAGCTACTCGTGTCTACTAACAAATCAAAACAAGAATTCAAGGAAAACATTGTCAAGAACTTGAAAATAAACAAATAATAATTAAACCCGATAGTCGGCTCGTTGATCTTCGTCTTCTCGCTCTCACGGTATCTACTCCAATGTATTAAGTATGAGAAAATCTGATGTAATGTGATTCTCCCTGAAAAACGAGCTTCTATTGCCTTTTTATAGATTTTGGGATGAGTCTTGGGGTCTCTAGACTTCAATTTCTATTTGAGATAGGAAATTCTTCAAAACAACGTCTTTTGGCGCAGCCGCTTTGCTTGTGTGATGCGGTCGCGTTACTTTAAGCTTGAAAAAGCTTCAAAATCGTGCTTTTTGGTGCAGCCGCATTGCATGTGTAGCCCGGCCGCTACAAGGATAGCGTCAATCTTCCTTTCTTCGCACTTTCTATTGTGGCCGCGAGCTTGGCTCGTCGCGGCGGCGACGGTTAACTTCCAAACCGGGCCCAGGCCTGTTTGGACTATTTCAGGACAGTTTAAGCCGGATTTCTTTCATCTGATAGTCGTAATCTACGACTTTCAGCCCTGAAATACTCAAAATACCTTAAAAACAAGACAAACACGTTAAATGGTCCAAATATCATAAATCTACACGACTCTAGACCAAATATGCATGTAAAATAAAATACAATCCTAAATCGACCTAAATACATGCATAATTTACATGTATCAAAATCACCCAACCTTAAACTATTGTTAGTCCCGAACAACAAAACAAAAGACAAAGAATACAAGTGATTATGCAATGGTTTAGGGTGATTGGATGATGAGTTTAGTTTCAGACTGATTTTTCTTCAAACAGCTGGGCAACATAATACAAGTGAGCATATTTGCTAGCGCAAAAATCAACTACTTTCGAGACTTTGAACTTTTGAATTATTCGATCCTCACCAGGTAAGTGTTAAACTCATCTCTCAAGTGGAGGTTTCCACTCAAATTGAATTACATGCAAAGTCTACTATACATTTGTCAATCGTCTAAACTAGACCTGGTACTTGACATGTGTGACAAAGGATCGAAAAGGTCTTTCTTTTGGTTGTAATGTGGGCTTAAGGTAAGGTGGGATACATTTGGATAAAAGTGACTACTTTTGGACAAATCAGGTTATTCCTAACCCGACTACCCCTCAATACAATCATTCAACCTCACTCTTCAAATCTCAGCAAATTATCCCAAAAGAAATGACTTCTTCACTTTCCAAAATCCTTACAACTTAAGTGATTTTCAACTATATGTGGGTACCACATCTTGGGACTATCTGACTATTCTATTCAGCTCAAATTATTTAAACACTTTATTTCCTAGCCTCTTCTCAAAAGTACTAAACAACGTATATACAAACTTTTTCTCTTCTTTTTCCACATTTTTTTCCTTCTTTTTTTTTCTTGTTTTGTTTTTATTTTTTCCGATTAGAAGAGGCTATTCTTCCTCATTTTTCACCTATCATTTTTATTGTTCCCTTCATGTTTGGAATATACACTAGTTTTCCCATTTTTTCCCAAAATTTATTTTCACCTAACTACCTTCCAATCCTCCTCCCTCTTACTTGATTAATCCAGTTAAGGCCAAAGGTTTAAATCGAAAGTTTCTCGGCTTACATTATCAGGCTATGAAAGAATAAGGTTGTAAAGCTCAAGTGGGCTAATTAGGGATAAATTATTTGGTACAAAGTGCAACTTTTTATGGCTAAAAAATAGGTTTAAAACAAAAACTGCCTAAGATCATTTCCTAAGTCACAACACATACTTGACACATTCATAGTAAAGACTCAAGGCAAGTTCTAGAGACTAATACACATATTCAATCAAAATCACACCGAAAGAAATAATATTACTCCGAAAATAGGAGTACAATTAGGCTCAACTTCTCAAAAGGTTAGTTTTGATAAAATATTCTAGGTTCAAGTTCAATTTCGTCTCAAATCACCTCTCATGTTCTATGATGTGCCAATTTTGCAACCAAATTCCAAAATCTTTTCATCATTAACCTTTCATCATCCATCTTTCCCTATTTTTTTCTTTTCTTCTTTTTAATTACTTGTTATCAACTACCGATTCGGGTTTCTCTTTTCTTTCTTATAGACTCCACTTAACAATTAAAAACCTAAAACTAAACTATTAAGACACTCAAAACAATTACACTATAGACTCCTACGACCCAACATGGTAACTAAATAACAAAAATGGGCTCACAGACCCAACAGCTCCAAAAAGACACATATTTGCCACGCAGACCCAGTACTCCAATTAAAGCAGCAAGAATAAACAAGTGGGCACACAGACCCAACAATTAACCCAACACAAACTAAACAGCAGGCCATAGCATATCAAACGACTAATCAACAAGAAGCAAAAGGGCAATAACCAAATAAAATAGCAACAAAAATATAAATAGCGGCCAAGACGTCCCACATTACACCCCCTCCCCCAAACTTGGTTGCAGGTCAATGTTTGGAGGAAAAGAGTGGTATGCCTTGGTGCTAACTTACAATCATTGTGGTGGAGGTGGTTGGAAACCATGTTAGCTCCAAAATTGAGCCAATGCCTCCCACTGAGTCTGTTGTTGTTGTCTCCATGCTCGTTCTTTGTTGCTCATTCCAAGGAGCGTGTTTAAAATCGCTCGTTGGTCATGCATCTCGGTGATAATCGTTTGAATGGCCCCTCGGATTTTCATGCGAAGTTTATCCATATTGGTGCGAAGTGATTGCACCGTATCATTGCAAATACGTACATCATCCCAGAGAGATGTGATGAGGCCTTCCACATCCTCAGTCAACTCGGACGCAGAGGCTACTGCTGTTGCTGCTTTCTTCTTCCTAGATGGTCTAGGAACTATGCTGCTTCATTCGGCTGCTGGCCCTAATTGGAAAACATCGAAATCCAGAGCTTGGGAAAGCTCAAGGTGGTCCTCAGTGGATAGGGATAGATTGTCTGTATCAGTGATGCTCATTAATGTTGTCCCTATCTCTAAAAGAACGACGAAGGTAGGGTCCAACCTTTTGATAGATATATGGTACCGTCCCATCTTCTCCCAGGACCACAACTTGCATACTCTCGAGCAAGTCCCATGTGAACTGGACCTCACCCTTAACCTGTACTAAATCATGTAAATTGATGTCAGCAAACGACGCGACTATAGGTGTGATCAAGTCTCCAATCATGATGTTGTCCTTCTGCTTTCGGATGACGTTCTCGAAATGCTCCATCAGTATCTTGGCAATGTCAGCTTTATGCCTATGAAGCATGTTCCAGAGCATCTGCAATTCAGTCTGCCTCATAGCCCCTGTTTCTCTTCGTGTGAACAAAGTGCGGGCTAGCATTTTCTGTAGATACCGAATCATGGGATTGCGAATCTACGAGGCTTTAGCAGCATTCAACACATATCTTTGCGGTGCCACAAGAGGTGGAGCGGCTGTCAGCAAACCCTAAAACTCTTTGCATTGAACAACTCCGCTAGATCTTCTCTGGTAACCTTGGGAAAGCCATATAGCTGATCCAGCTGGCTATATGTCAATGACCGCAGTTTGCCCATCAGCGGGAAAGTAATGCCGTCCGGTCGGCGAGAGTCCAAGGCACTTGCCACTGTGATAGAAAATGTGCTCAGGAACTCGAGTGTGATCCTCCTGTAGATTTGTTGGGCTTGCATGAACCTAAGCAAACCTTCATGGCCAGTAGATCTCGGATATTGTCATGAATGCCCATCGCCCAAGTCAACTCGTCATTGTTGAACCTTGATGGCAAACAATGGCGACGGCAAAGCTCATCAAATTGAGCTTTGTGCTCAGCCCTCGCCAATGAGAACCCATATAGAGTCTGGTTGTTATTCGGGTTCGGTGTTGTTGTCTCTTCCACCATGGGTTGCTTGCCCTTGCTACGGCTGGAGCTGGCCTTTTTGGATGACAATTTAGTGAACCTGTACACACACAACACAATTCTTTTGTCAATAAACAATGATGCAATGTAAATCAAGAACTAACTTAGAACACATTTATAATTAAGCTCAAAGAAAATCGTCGATGGCAAAGTGTAGTTCATTCAAAACACCACTTGAAGCAACATGTACCATTTTAACTCAACTTGTATCCCCTAGAATATGTATATAGTCTAATTTAATCAAACTAAAGTATAACTCGATTCATACGAATATCTAACAAGTAATACACAAGTCAATCATCATCTTATTACACATACTAAGCCTAAGAGGATTATAAAATCAAACATAAGCTAGTTTCAACCTACACACAACATGTTCGATCAAATTCCTCAATGAAGAAAGCATGTTAAATTGCGTACTGTTGCTATTCATTCTAGCCAATCGCCAACAACATCACAAATTTAGCTACGATTAGCACCAATTATAATCCTATTCCATTACCCAATCGATTTTCTCAATAAAACTACACTACAAGTGCCAATGATACTCATCTAGGAACATGCACCTAAACACACTCGAAAATTAACAAACTTCAACAATACTTGAACATAAGCAATAAATTAAAGCAAAGAAAAGCTTGGGTTAGCTTCACGTACCGGAGGAATTAAGTCAAAAAGTTGAATGTAGAAGTGCCTTAGGTTCGTCCAATTGGGCCGAACAATCTGAAAATTGACGGTGCTAGTATTGAATCTTCGTATGTATATGTGTGTGGGAGTATTTGAGAGTGATTCATGGGTGTATTAGCAAGATTTTGTGAGGTGTGTGTAAGTGTGTGTTTTTCACATTCAAAACATGAGAGGGGGAAAAGAATGACTAAACCTGAGTTATCTCGTTTTTAAACTGGATGGGACTTGTCACGACCGCGCTATGTGGCTGAAGCAGCTGCATTGGTTTGAGGTTGAAATTAGGTTTTTTGAGTCGTTCTGGCGCAGCCGCGAGAAAGGTTCTGCATTTGTGTTGTAACATCAGTGTCGAATGATTATCCAGACTGATTTTGATGCAACCGCTTGATTGTCCCACGCGATCGCGTTGAATCATCAGGCTAGTTTCCTCATTTCGAAGCTTTTGTCGCGGCTGCACTGCTTCGCCTCAGCTCAATTTTCTTCGTCTTTCGACTCTCGATTCTTGCTACGTGCGTCCATGTTGGTTCCTAAAATATCAAAAACACTAAAAATATGAGTAACATATAAAATAAATAAACATAAAAATAAAATATAAAAAATTACCAAAAAAAACAGTAAACATTGGATTGTCTCCCAGCAAGCGCTAAATTTTACGTCTTCGGCCCTATGATCCTCTTGGTTTCTTTATTAACCAAAGCCCAACCAACTGCCTTTACTATCGGATTAGTTACAACTCTATTAAGCAAGTTTGGACTCTTCTTAGAAGTAAAAAATGACACAACATTTGTTCGTTTCGTTTAGGTTTGTCCTATTATGAATGGGGAGTATGATTACTTCGTTTTGTATACGAAACGCCAACTTCCCCTTAGGTATGTCTATCACAGCTTGACTTGTTGCCAAGAATGGTCGACCTAAAATGAAAGGGACATATATGTTCCCTTTCATGTCAACAACCAGAAAATCACTAGGAAATTCAAAAATTTTAACTCGAATAAGCACGTCCTCCACTACCCCCAATGGCGTTAGTACTGATCCATCGCCAATTGGATAGTAGTAAAGGATTTCTTTACATCCCCTATTTCTGATTGTGCATACATTTTGAGAGGCATCAAATTAACACTCGACCCTAAATCACACAACACATTCTTGAACACTTGACTACCAACAGAACAAGATATGGAAAAACTCCCTGGATCTTTCTATTTGGTTATTTTTTGTGTGTGAGTGTTTATGTTCTTCGAGGGCCTTGTATCCTCCTTTGTCTTTGCCTCTTTTTCAGCATGTATCATCTTTGAGTCCTTTAGCTTACAATCAGTTTGTCCTGCACCACATAAAACGTACTAGACTATTCTAAAGGAACTTGATTAGCAGACATATTATCATGTAAATCGAACTAAGATGAATCATTAAGAAAGTAGTATCTTCTTATCTTTGTCATCGTTGCTTTCTTTCTTTTGTTATTCTGCTTTCTCTCTTATTATCTCTTCCTCTCTGCCCGTTCTTCCTTTGCAAACTTCTTCTTGGCTTCACGTTCTTCCAAAAACTTAGAATGTTTGATGCGGAGCTGCTCATTCCTCTTTTTAATAGCTACCAGAGGAAATGTAATGGGAGGTATGTATTCCGGGACAACTCTTCTTTTTGGTGGTGCAAACTCAGATTCGACCACCTTTTCTTCTTGAGTTTGTTCAATCCCCTTTTCAGCTTCTTTCGGCTCTTGACTCTCTTGTGCAGGCTCGCAACTTGAGTGGATAGCATTACATTGCTCCCTTGGGTTGATGACAGTATCGCTCGGAAATTTTCCCTGTTTGTGTTGAGCCCCAACAATCTTTATCAATTGACTGGTTGCTGGATACTTCTTTCATATTCTCCCCCAACTAGTTTGATCTCCACTCCTTAACTAGTCACTTGCTTGTTTAGCTCAATAAATCTTCCATCCATTTTTCTCTCAAGTTGAGCAAATTTCTCATCGTACTTTGCAAACTGTGACTGTACTATCTCCTCTTGTGTCGGATTTTGGCCATCATGAATCATATTGTTTGTGATAGCAAACCCTGGTGGTGGATTAAGCGAATTTTTTCGTGTTGCCATAAGAGAAGTTTTGATTATTCCGGTTAGGCGAATACTGATTGTGCCTCGGCTGATTGTTCTGGAAGTTGTTGAAGTTCCTCTAGTTTACAAAGTTAACATCTTCAACCTCCTCCTGGCCCACTAACTGTTGCAGCGAAGTATCATTATGCTGTGCTAACATCAGACTGGTTAGAAAAGTTACTTGATCCATCAAAGCGGTCAACTGAGATGTAAGAGTTTCAACCGGCTCATTCTTGTGGGCTCTGCTTTTTTTACACTAGCCACTCTTCTTGGCGGATTTCTCTCATTACGCCACTGATAGCTGGTTCTGGCCATTGCATCCAAGACTGAGAACGTATCCCTGACACTTTTGTCCATCAGGCTACCTCATGTTGCTACATCTACCTGGTTCCGGGCTGGAGCAAGCAATCCATTGTAGAACTTATACACTTATACACTTGTTGCTTCTTTGAAAAAACATGCTGAGGACAACTGCGGATAAGATCCCGGAATCGCTCCCAAGCTTCGCCGAATGGTTCCTGATCCATCTGTCTAAACTGATTGATCTTATTTTGCAAATCTAACATCTTGCTCGGCGGAGATTACTTCAATAAAAATCTCATGCTTAAGTCCTCCCATTCTGTTACATCATCTAGCAAGTTAAACCACTGAAGTGCTTTGTCTTTCAATGCGAACGGGAACAACCTCATATTTACTACCTCATGCGGTACATGGTTCATCTTGATTGTTTCAGCCAACCTGCGGAACTTATTTAGATGCACGTTCGGGTCTTCTAATGCGCTCCCCCCAAACTGGTTCTGTTGAATAATATTTATGAGAACGGGCTTAAACTCGAAGCTGTTAGTCAGTGGTGGTGGTTGCACTCCTCCAAACTGCTGATTTGGCGTAGGGGAAAGACAATCACTTATGGGTGTGTTGTCCTCATCTAACTCATCTTGCACGACCTGAACACGTCTCTACTGCGGTAGTGGAGGTTGTTGTTGCTTCAGATTCGTTACTCTATCATCCAGATGGGCTAAGGCCCCCAATATGCGATTCAACGCCTCCTCTTAGTTCAGATTCTGCGGAATATTGTCCATCTCAGTTGTGTGATTTCTTCTCGTTCGATATCTGCGGGCAGTCGCTTTAATTTCAGGATCTAAAGGAACAAGTTGTTCCTTCCCTTTTGATCTGGTTTGCATGCGAAACCTGAACACACCACCAAAATGAAATACCATGTAATACGAAAATTAACTAAAAAATAAAAACGAAAAATTTAATAACAAAATTGAAATTGCAGAAAAATAAAATCTAGTCTATTATCCTCCTATTACTCAGATAAAAACTAAGACGCTAAACCTATTCCCAGGAAACAACGCCAAAAACTTGACAGACTCTATTTCTATCCCTAAATTACCGCAAGTGTACAGGTGTAGATGTATATAGCGGAAGTCAAGGTCGATCCACAAGAAATGAGGTAACGTAGTTAGATACCCTAATTATCTAGAATTATCCTAACTAGACACTAGAATTGGTGAATGATTTTTTTAACTAGAAAACTACTATTGCATGTAATCTAATAAAACTGATTCCAATCAACGAGAATGTATCCTAGGATTTCGATTTCAGAATTACGTTTATGATGATTAATCTCTAATTTATAAACTTTTAAACATGTCTATTAGGCGGTACTTAATTAACCTAACCCTTCTCTCGAAGCGACTAAGTCGTAGATTGATTAAGATAATTATTCTCTCGAGTCAATTGATCCTAACAACTCCTAACAGCCCCTTAACCTTCTGCCTAAACGATAATAGACAATCGTGCTATGTGTTATCGTCTATTAATAACTCCCTTCTCTTGAAGCGAAATCGTTAAACAAGTAAATTAAAGGAAAAATTTGACAAGAACTTGAAAATAAACAAAGAATATTTAAACCCGATAGTCGGCTAGTCGATCTTTGTCTTCTCGCTCTCATGGCTTCTACTCCAATGTAAAATTATGAGAAATTCTGATGTAATGTGATTCTCCCCTGAAAAACGAGCTTCTATTGCCTTTTATAGACTTCGAGACGAGTCCTGGGGTCTCTAGACTTCAATTCTACTAGAGATAGGAAATTCTTCAAAACAACGTCTTTTGGCGCGGCCGCTTTGCTTGTGTGATGCAGCCACGTTACTTTAAGCTTTAAAAAGCTTCAAAACCGTGCTTTTTGGCGTGTCCGCGTTACATGTGTGCGGTCCACTTCCAAACTGGGCCTAAACCGATTTGGACCGGTTCAGGCCGGTTTAATCCGGTTTTTCCTCTCTTTTGACTTGTTCTTTCATCTGATAATCGTAGATTACGACTTTTGGCATGAAATACTCAAAAATACCTTAAAAACAAGTCAAACATGTTAAATGGTCTAATTATCATAAATTCACACGACTCTCAGCCAAATATGCATGCAAACGTTATAAAATACAGTCATAAATCGACCTAAATACATGTATAATTAACGTGTATCAAATCTGAACTTGTATGAGGTAGTTGATGATCCATTCAGGGAGAGTATGGTTCCAATGCAAGGATTTTAACCAGTTCAGTCACACTCTAACTATTGATCAAAAATCAAATTCCATCGACCTCACTCCGATCAAGATTTGTATTAAAAAAAGGACAACCGAAATACTTGAATCTATTATTGGCAACAAGTAAACGACATAGTTTCACGACGTGGTTATTATTCATGTTGCATTCCCAATGGAATTGACCATTACATAAGCATATTATGTTATGATTTGTGCCTTGAATCTAGTTGGGTTTGAATCGACGTTCGTATCGAGGTGGAGACTTGGATTTGAATGATGTTGGAATGGATCGCGTCGGAGGATGCGGCCGCGACGGATGGTCGCAGGCCGCGACTCCCAGTCGCGTGTGCCACCAGTTGGTCGAAGTATTGCTCTGGTTTTGGTCGCGGGCACGACACGACGCGATTTAGGCCCAGTTTGATTCCTTTTGTGTATAGGAATAGGTTTTGGGGGCTTATAAATAAGTCCTATTGGAGTCCTTTGAGATAGAGAGAGATTAGAATTGTTTGGCTTTGTCTTTGGCTTGATTGTTCAAGGGTTGGGAAATTATTTGGATTGAGTATCAATTGATTGATACTCGATTTTGGACTTTGTTTGATAGGAATGTTTGAACTCTCTTTTGATATTGAATTTGGGATCCTCCTGTTTGGTCGTAGACATAGTTAACAAGTTGTTAGCGAACCACGTAAATTTTTTTGTGTTTTATCTTTGATTTCCTCACGCTTATCATTCGTTTGTTTATTTGCTTTGATCGCTTATTACCCAACATATTCGTATTCCCTCAAACTCACATTTCACATAAAAAGCTTTTGTTTTCAATGCCTATATCTTATAATTATAGAATATATATGCCTATATCTTATGAATAGTGGCATCGGGTGTTCTGAGCAACACACACATGTATGCTTTGCCGTTGCTGTCATTTCTTTTTTTTTTCTCCGACTTCTATGACTTCAAAACAATTTGCGAAGTACCATGAATCGTATTTCATTAATTGTTGCACTTTCAATGCAAAATCTTTGATGTGCCTTCGAAACGGAGCGCGGTTATATGAACGTGACATCATACATTTATTTCATGGTAAAAATAAGGGTAGCATCTAAATAATCCACGGTATTTTGCATTTGCTTTAATTTTGTAACGATAGTTTTTTACCATGGATGCAACAAGGTGGACCCCTATTCATCATGCTTAACTTAACCTTCGCTGAAAATTATGTAGGAATTCTGGATCTGTAGTTTAGAGACCCAAAGTGTTGATGAGGTCACAACATAATGCCAAAGTAATACTAAATGATTGTAACATGTGGGTAGAGGAATTCAGCAAATCACACTTCTTCTTTCGATATCTAATTCGTGCACGGTACGGTGTGGATCGGATATTTAAAAATATCCAGATCCATACCAAACTTTGGTTATTTAAAAAATGAGTATCCATTATCGATCCAAAAAATCGGGACGGTACGGTGCAGTTATTTATTTTTTCGGGAAAGTTCGGTTCAGAATTTCGGATCTAACGGAACGGTTCAATTATGTTCAGTTTAGTTCGGATAATCGGAGATTTATTTTATCTTTTGAATAATAAATTCAATTGAATATAATATATTAACGTCTAACTAATATAAATAATTTTATTACATCAAATTTGTTTCCAACTAACTAACTTGTGTTATGAAAATTATATGATAATTAAATATAATGTTTTTAAAAATCTATGTTACATAAAACAAACTACAAAATTATGAATAATTTAATTTTTAATTCTTATTTAAATTAATCTGTTAGGATAATATATTTTTAAATTTATAATTTGTTATTCGGTTATTCGGTTCAATACAGTTCGGTATGATTCAATACGGTCTAATACGGGTTTCGGTTCAGAAATGAGAAATATCCAAATCCGTAAAAAAAAAAAAAAAAAATCGGTTCAGTTCGGTTCGGTTCAGAAAAAGTCAAATGGTCAACGGATTTTTTCGGTTCGGAACTTATTCGGTCCGGGTTTCGGTGCGATTTCGGTAATCTCCAAGCTCCGTGCACAGCCCTAATTCTTATGTATTTAGTTCAGTTTAAACCCATGCATGCAATTCTGTAAGGTTTTACACCCAAAAAAAAAAACAACCAAACAATCAATGATTTCAAAAACACACAATCACAAAACATGCAACAATGTATTATCAAACTGAAAAATAAGAAAACTAAAAAGATTAACACTGAATTTACGTGGTTCAGATCACAGTGTGTGGTCCTACATCCACGGGAGAAGAACCACCAATTCACTAGTATTCAGAGTACAAAAATTACAAGAAAAGAACTCTCAACTCAACAATAGCTCTTGATCATCTATTGTCACTACTTTGATATCTCTCACTTGTATATCTCTCTCTAGTTACAAGAAGAAACTCTATGATCTTTCTATCTTGTATTTGTAATTGCTCTCTCCCTCCAATATGTGAGTTATACAGCTTAGTAATCAGTAAACTTGTAACAGAATTGAAAACTAACTTCATACACGTGTTCGGCCCAAGTTGCTTGCTTTCCAACCGAAAACTTAACTGCAATTCGGCCCAAAAACTGAGATTTACAGCTGAACAGAGTTTTCGATTTTCTTTCCAATTCAAACCATTATCAAATTTACTTTCATGCCCTCACACACCTCAAGAATTCCACCTAAGTCCCTTAACTAACTTTTAACTGAATTTTGAACATTTATGAATATGTTTGATTATATTTGAGCTTCATTTTACAAATTCGAATCATGAATGAAAGAAAATTATTATTTATGTCTAAATGTATTACATGTGATGGATAAATGTATCATAGTGAAAATGTATCAACATTTAGGGTAAAGGTATTGTAATACCATTACTCATAACATGTAATACCTTTAAGCATAATTGGTGATATCAAATCCGAATTGCACCGTGCAATCGGTGCACATGAGACTTTACCATTCTCATGTCACCTATTTGAAAACGCTCCTAGCTCAATGGATTTGGTTCGTTGTTTATGTAAAAATATTATATTGTAAAACTTTAGATAACGTAATTAATTTTGTTTATTATATTTCGATACACACTATAAAATAAGCAATTTTATGTAATACTTTGTTTGTAATATTTTTAAATTTTCAACTTCTATATATGTAACACTCATGGATATTTTATTTAACACTAGCAATACGCACGTGCGCTGCACGTGATTAAATTTTTTTCAATTATTTAATAAAAGAATTGTTTGAGCATAGAATAGTTGTTCATTGTGATCATTGTAATATATATACACAAATTCATAGATTATTCAATGCAATAAAAATTTAATTAATTGGACAAACATAATTTTGAATCAACTAAGAACTAAATGAATCACAAAAAAGAAATAGATAAGTTAAATAACATTCGTCTTAACAAAACAAGTCATAATAGTTAACGTTAAAATATTATAAAAACAACATACAGTAAATAATGTAAAATTATTTAGTTTTATAAAATTTTCTATTTACATACATACATACATACATACATATATATATATATATAAAGTTTGAATTATTCTAACTATTGTTTACTTCTTTTTATATACAGAACGACCATCATTAATATATCGTGAATAAAGTTATATAATGATTGAAAAATTATATATGTAATGATGAAGCAAAGATTTTTATATTTGGCACCAAATCACTGGCATTAGAAAAAAAAATAAAAAAAAATTGCCTCATTACATTATCAACTGATATTCTATAAGTTCATTATCTTTTATATACACACAAAATATTAGGCCTAACATACTTTCAATAATTTCTCTAATAAATAATTTCAATTTCCACATACATTTGCACATGAAATCTTTATGTATTTTAATGTGAGGAAAAACTTCCAGCAACTTAGGGAAAAAATTCATTATTAGTCCTGTATATTAGGACTTGTCCAAAAAATAAGCTATAACTTTCATATGTTATATTTTAGTCGTGTATCTTTTGAAATTTGTCCAATTTATGGACACAACTCATCCACGAGACCCAATTTTGGCCGAAATTAGTGCGCTCGCTGCACGTGACTACTAAAATTGGGGCTTTATGGTTATTATGATTATGTGACAAAAATTATATAGCTCACGATGACAATTATATAGGACCAAAATCGAATATATGGATACTCATTCACATTGTACAATTTTTTAATCATTCATATAGTACAACTTAGTTCATTATTTCTTTATAGTTCTTTTTTATTCTTTATTGTACCCTATAATTTTATATAGCATAGTAAATTCATTTATCAAGCTATTACATATGCTTAAAATATATGTATAATATTTTTATTGATTTAATAATTTGTTTAATGTTAGATTTTAAATACTTAAAAGAATATGGTGCAACTATTCATGTCCACTAATTTTTACGTTTGTTATTTTACTATTTCTATTATTATTACAATAAAAGTTCACACCTCAGTCTAAACTTCAATTTTTTTAAACCTTGTGTTTTGATTTCTTTCTCCAATTTTCTAGCATAGCAGTTTTTCTTTGGTCTACTAAAATTACATCACCTATTAAAAGTATTTTATTAGTGAATAGATTTGTGTATGTGTATAAGGTATGTGATTAAAAATCACGTTCAACGCATAGATCTATTTGAATAAAATTGATCCGTTATATAAACCAATAATATTTAAAATTTACACAATATCACTACTGATGCATTTATACTTTTTATTTCTTCATATATATCTTTTACTGATTTTATATGTAAGCTACTTTTACCGGCTTTCTCCATCATTTTCATCTTACAAATAATATATATATGTGTGTGTGTGTGTGTATATATATATATATATTTATATATATAACTTTATCGTATACGTTATGAATTCAATAAAATTCGTAAATCAATTATTATTTTCTCTTGTTGTAATCAATATAAATGTTACTTATAAAGTATATTGATTTTATTCTTCTAAATCATTCAAAATAAATATAATATATAATCTCATTTCATACAAGAAGAATAATTTAATTATATTTACTTATTAATGCTCATACAAAGAAATTTATCGTGTAAACATATATATAGCTAGTTTACAGTAAGACTAAATGTATGTCTAGTTTAATATAAATTTCAAAATACTACATTGTAATAATTTATATGCACATATAACTACAATATAGATATTTAATTTTTGTTTTTCTATTCTTTTCTGATAATATAATATAACTTACTCTATCACATTAGTTTATTCTTTGATTTTTTTTTATTATATTGTCTAGACTCATCTATTATAATTTATTTTTTATAATGAAAATTCACTTAATATTGATAATTTCTGCATTAGTTTTTTTTTTTATAATTTTGTTCATTATGGTAATAAAGTTTTATTTACTAATAATAGAGTTTATTCATAAGTTTGTGTTATCTTTCTTCATAATGTGTTTTCTCACTTCTATTCATTTTATAATCAAATAGTTTATATTCAATTATTTTGACATTATTTTCTATTGTTGAACTAAAATAAAGTGGTATACACAAAATATATATTATTTTCTAACATATCTTTTTACTCACTCAAGAGTTAACTTCAGCGATTCCGCATGCAAGTCATTCCATTCTTTTAGCGTGATTTTAGTATTTTCTTGAAGTTTATATTATAATGAAGTTTAAGTTATTATTCACATTAAGCTCTAACCTTTGATCTATTCTAAGTTTATACTTTAGTCTAAATATCATATATTCATATTTTATTTTACATAATATAACTTATATAAATTCTATTTTGGATCTCAATGTTGTAATATTTATACTTCAGTAATTTAGAAAATTAGGGAGATAATTACAAGTAGCAAATTTATAACATTCAAATTTAGACAAATAAATTATTATTATTATTATTAGATAAGTATTGTTCTAGTTTATATTTATAATAAGAGTTGGTTGTTGTATTTATGACCAAATACTATATAAGAATTCGTCAATAATTTATATATAATATATATCATTGTGAATAATTTATATTGTTCTACCATATAATGTTTACATTGTTTAAATAGACCAAAAGATTTTAATTTAATTTCATCTATATATGTTTCCCAAAAAAATCTTTAGTGGCATTTCTTAATTAAACTTTCAATCATTTTTATATAATAAAAAAATATAAGTATCATCATATGTCAACAACTACACTTAGGATATACTTCCTCCGTCCTAGTTAACTTCTCTTACTTTACATTTCGATCCGTCCCACTTAACTTGTCACATCCATAAATGGCAATTAAAGACAACAATCTCCACGCTCAAAATATCCACATTTAATCTCCACCTTTAAAAAAGTCAAGATTCCACAAAATCTATTTTTTTTTAACATCCGCGCGTGTCCAGTCAACTGTAACAAGTTAACCGGGACGGAGAGAGTATTTTTTAAAATCTAATAAATAATCAAGAGCTAAAAATAATGTACAATTTTTTTAAGGACTTCGAACACCTAAACTTAATAGTATTTCAAATATTCAATACCTAAATAACACTCTTGTACTTCCAGCCCAAAACAAAGATCTTGTACCTATTATTCAACTATGAAGTCAAACTTATAACTATTGAAATCATATTAAACTATTACATTTTGCATAATTTAAATATTTTATCATGTAAGTATCATTATCTTGAGTCATTCATATATTGTGATAATTAAATATTATATAATATGCTATAGTTGTAGTTAATAAACTCTTCTTATTTGGGGTTTGTCTCTAATCCAAACGTCATCGGACGTTGCATTTAGGTTATTTAGTCGAAATGTTAATAAAATTACAACAAAATCAAAAATCCAGTGAAATCCATGCAAAACAATAAAATAACGATAAACAAATTAACTAATTTCACATGCTTCTACTCTGATTTTACTATTATTTTTAAAAATTACGTAACAGTACCAGTGTTTAGTTACCAAGTTTTTCATTAGTTATATTTTTCTTTAACTTCGTCCACGTATTGAGATATATAGATATATATATATATATATATTAAACTTAATGTGTGCCACACTGATTTGTTACATCTAATATATACTAATTTTAGGACTATTATTAATTTCAAATGTAATAATTATTTTTTTTTGGGGGAGGGGGGGGGCAAAAACCATCAAAATGATGGAGGGGTTAAGGTATGGACCCCCCAACCTTTATATAAAAAGTTGAAGAAGGTCTTACAAAGAAAGGAAAACATAGGCTACAATCTCAGCCTATTAAGCAAATCTAAAGCTAGGGTAACACATACCATCTAATTTTACAAAGCCCTTCAAACTATTACAATCTGAAAAATTACAGAATTCAAAGTCTGATTTCCTCTTCACCGCCAGATTAGCTAAGTGGTCTGCAACAGTATTGCCTTCACGATGCACATGAGAAACTTTCACCTCCATCTCCCTTGAAATTTTCTTGATTGCTGCAAGTTTAGCTTGATAGGACCAATGTCCGACTGCATTACTTCTCAAAAGGTGATAGACAGCTAAAGAGTCTATTTCAAGCCAAATTCTGTTATATCCCTTTCTAGTGCAAAGATTTAAAGCGTCAACGATTGCACTTAGTTATGAAGACATAGTATCAACATTGCCCAAAAATTTATGGAATGCACAGAAAAGTTGAGAGTTGGAGTCACGAAAAATACCCCCAGTCCCGACTAAGCCGGGATTGCCTTTTAATGCCCCATCAGTATTAACTTTTAAAAAATCATCATTTGGGGGATAATAATTGTAAGTATCTATATGTTGTAAATAATTAACAATTCCAAGACACCTTAAAACACTTTCAAAGTTAAGAAGCTAATATGTTGTGTTCTATAAAATATAGAATTAAATAAATAAATAACATACAAATATGAAAATACATGATAAAATGTTTCAACTTCAGGTTGCCACTTAAGAAATGTATTTGAATTGTTAAGCTACAAAACACCTTTTATTTTTATTTAGTAAAGATATATATAAACACACACACACACACATAAAAATCACTGAATTTTTTTTTATTTTAGATAGCTGACTAGTAATTCCGTAGGTGCCCTAATAAAATGTAATTTTGTAGGCTTGAGTCAGTTGATTTCACCATCTTATGTTATGAATGTACTATTGTGACAATTGAAATGTAACACATCTATAAAACATTGCCTCAAGTTGTCATTTTTACAAAACACAAGCAATTGAAAGATCTTAAACCTTTAATAGTCAAATGACAAAAAAAAAAAATTCATTATTTAAAAGACAAGAAACATATAATTTTATTGATTAAAAGTGTTACCTGAAAAATGTTATGTATTTATAAGTGTTATATGGAATTTTTACTTATTCAAAAATGTTACATAAAAATGTTACTTATTTAAAATGTTACCTAAAATAAGTAATTTTATTTAAAAGTATTACGTCCAAAATGATGCATATTCACAATTGTTATAAAAATCTACTTTCTATTATAAAAGTGTGAGTTGTTTCTTACAAAATTTGATTTGTCTAATATATTCTTAGGCTCCATTTGGATGGAGGAATTTGTGCTATGGATTTATAAATCCATTATCAAATCCACTCCATGTGTTTGGATAAAATACTAAATGAGTGGATTTGAAAATTCAGATTTTTAAATCAATCCATTTCGAAATTCAGGATTTGAAATTCTCCATTTTACACTATATTTGGGTGTATTTCAAATCCTTTGACAAATCTAGTCATTTACAAATCCCTCCTGACTCACACTTCTCTCTCCTCCCCCCCCCCCCCCCCCCTCTCTCTCTCTCTCTCTCTCTCGCTGTCTTCCTCTCTATCTCTATCTCTCTCCTCCCCCGCTCTCTCTCTTCTTCTTTTCTCTCTATCGCTATCTCTTCCTCTCGTTCTCCAATAAAATGCTCCTAATATTTTTTTAATTCTTTTTTTTTCCTTTTATCTCCAATGAAATGCTCCCAATAAATTTTTGGGATATAAAATACATAATATGTATATATGTGTGTATATATATAATTAGAAAAAAAAATTATTCGATTAATTTTGATGTAGGAAATATTATTTTATTTAATAAAAACTATAAATTGTTAGTTTAAACTTTAAAGAAAAAAATTGAATTTTACAAATATTGTATCAGTTTTTTGCCAAATAATGGATTTGAAAATTTTGGATTTCAAAATCCTTTCACAAATCCACCATAAATCCAAACAAGGGATTTCAAGTCCATGGATTTCAAATCTAAGGATTTTGAAATCTATTGATTTTAAATCCCCTGACAAATCAAATTCCTCCATCCAAATGGGGCCTTAATGAATTTTAATTTTTAAGGTTAGTTTAGTAACTATATCTTTAAAGAGTGAGTTGTTTCTTACGAAATTTGATTTTCCTAATATATCCTTAATGAATTTTAATATTTAAGGTTAGTTTAGTAACTATATCTTTAAATTTTTATTTATATGGTTAGACAAGATTTGATTTCCCTATTATGTCCTTCGTGAATTTTAACTTACAAATATGACAATACATGATAAAATGTTTCAACTTCACGTTTCCATTTAAGAAATGTACTTGAGTTGTTAAGCTACAAAACACCTTTTATCTTTATTTAGTAGAAATACACACACACATATAAATCACTGAAAAAATTCATTTTAGATAGCTAACTAGTAAATTCATAGGTAGAAAATTAGTTCTTCCGTTAGGAGAAAAGAGTTCCCTAGGGTTAGGGAGTGAGTTCCGGATGGAAAGTTCTTCCGAGAGGGAAGCGGCGATAGTGGCATCAATTCTGATACGGACAGGGACAAAATGCGACTGATTACCCAGGTTCCTGTTCCTTTTTCTCTACTCTTCATGTTAGGTTTTAGATTTTGTTATCGTTCTCTTTTCTACGATCTGATTATCTAGGTTTATATTTTCTGCCAATTGGTTTTTTGTGATAATCGTCTGCTACTTCTGTGTTTTTCTTGTTTCTTTAGCTTGGGTTTTACTACTTTTCGGTTTTCTTTTCCTGTGACCTTAATTGTGGTGTATTTATTAGGGTTGCGACTTACTCTTGTGAAATAATCAAATATTGCCTGATCTTGTGTGGAGTTTCTACATCGTGTTATGGACACGTCGGTTTCTAACCTAGTGTTCCGCAAGTGTACGGATGTAGGTGTAGTAACGATTATCAAGGTCGATCCCACAAGGAATAGTTTTAGGTAGTTTGATACCCTAATACTCTAGGAATGTCCTAACTAGATACTAAGTTTTAAAAGTTGATTTTACTAATTAAACTACTCAATTAAATATAACTTCAAACTTAGGAAACACGAAAACTAACAATCAAAGAGAAAAGGTATCCTAGGGCTTCGATTTCAGGATATTATTTCAATGTGGAATATGATTAACCTATTAATTTACCAATTCTAATGTTTATTAGGCGGCACGACAATAATCTAATCTTCTCTCGAAGCGATTAAACCGTTGATTAATTAAGCTAATTACCCTCTCGAGTCAATTAAACCTAATAACTCCCAAACGATCCTAAGCCACGGCCTACACAGTCATAGACAACTGCGCTCTATGTTCTAAGTCTGATAACGATTCCCTCCTCTCGAAGCGGAATTGTTAAACTAAATTACTAAATCTAGGTGATCAAGCTAAATTCAGTTTTAAGCACAAACATAGAGATAAAACACGTAAAGAACGGAATTAATAAATTAAACCATAAATCAAAACATTGTCATAATAATCCCTACTTTCTAACCCTAGGATACGAATAGCTTAGCTACTCATGCCTAGCAATAATCCAATACAAAATCTTAATAAAAACATTGTAAATAATTAAACTAGAAAAGAATAAATAAACCCGGATGACTCCGTCTCGATGATCTTCGTCTTCTTTGTCTTCCAAGATGATGTAATTTATGTTCTTGATGATTCATCCCCTCTACTTTCTAGAGCTTGGGGTCCTTTTTATAGAGTTGAGGACGAATCTTGGGGAAGATAGGCTCAAAATCCTATTAAAAATAGGAAATCTTCGCAGAAAAACACTTCTGACATGGCCGTGTTGCTTAAGTGACACGGCCGTGTTGCATTGCACAATCCACTTTTCCAGCAACAATTTGACACGGCCGTGTTGCAGCTGTAACACGGCCGTGTTCCATTCCAGAACCCACAATGCGTTGCAAGACACTTTTGACACGGCCGTGTTGCTTTGTGACGCGGCCGTGTCGGTTCTTGCCCGGTTTTGCTCCTGGACCGGTTCAGGGCGGTTCGGACCGGTTTGAACTGGTTCTTGGACGGTTTTCACTCCTTTGGGCCGGTTTTCACTCTATTTGACTTGTTTCTCCTTCGTACTTCATCCAAATGGCATAAAAATACCTAATTATCTTCAAAACAAGTCGAAACACGTCAAATGGCCCAAATATTATAAATATCAATAAGTGCTGGTCAAATATACACGTATATGCCATAAAATATGATCCTAAATCGACCTAAATACATGCATAAATAACGTGTTACCAAACTCCCCCAAACTTAAACTGTTGTTCGTCCCGAACATCATACAAAAAGACACAAAGAAGACAAGTGATTATGCATTTTGTTTAGGGCGATTAGATGATGAATTCAGTTTCAGTTTGATTTTCCTTAAAACAACTAGGCAGCATACTTCACTTGAGCATATGTGATAACGCGTAAATCAACTAATCTCGAGACTTTGAACTTTCGAATTATTCAACCCTCACCGGGTAAGTGTTTCACTCATCTCTCAAGTGTTTAAGCTAGAATAATTTCCACTCATATTGAATTACATGCAAAGTCTACCATATGCTTGCCAATCGTCTAAACTAGACCTCGTACTTGATATGTGTGACAAAAGATCAAAAAGGTCTTTATTTTGGTTGTAATGTGGGCTTAAGGTAAGGTGGAATACATTTGGATATAAGTGACTATTCATTGGACTAATCAAGTTACGTCTAACCCGACTACCCCTCAATACAATCACTCAACCTCACTCTTCAAATTTCAGCAAATCACCCCGCAAGTTGACTTCTTCACCTTCCCAAGTCCATACAACTTAAGTGCTTTTCAATTCTGTGGGTACCACATTTTTGGGACTACCCGAATGTTCTAAGCAAATTCACAATTTAAGCACTTTATTTTCTAGCTTCTCCTCTATAATACAACTTTTCTCTTTTTTTTTTTTTTTTTTTTTTTTTTTTTTAGAGAGGCCATTCTTCGTTTTTTTTTTTTTTTTCCAATCTTTTTTTTTTTTTTTTTTTTTTTTAGAGAGGCCATTCTTCGTTTTTCACCTATCACTTTTCTCTTATTTTCTTCATCTTTTGAAAATATCCCTACTTCCCATTCCTTCCCACAATTTGTTCACCCAAAAATTCCTTCCAATTCTTCTCCCTCTTACTTGATTAATCCAATTAAGGCCAAAAGAGTTAAATCAAAAGGTTTTGGCTGATATTGTTAGGTTATGAATAAATAAAGCTATAAGGCTCAATTGGGCTAACTAGGGACATTTTTTTTCATTATGGGTCAAAGGCAATTTTTCATAGTTCGAACGAATAGGCTTAAACAAAAATTTGCCTAAGATCATTTCCTACATCACAACATATACTTGACACATTCTTAGTAAAGACTCAAGGCAAGTTCTAGAGACTAGTACACATATTCAATCAAATTCACACCGAAAGAAAGTATATTACTCCGAAAATTGGAGTATAATTAGGCTCAAATTCTCACAAGGTAAATTTTGATTGAATATTCTCAGTTCAAGCTCAATTTCGTCTCAAAACACCTCTCATGCTCTATTATGTGCCATTTTTTCATCTAAATCATCTCATCATTAACTATTCATCATCCATCTTTCCCTATTATTCTCTTTTTATTTTTTTTTTCACTTGTTACCTATTTCCGGGTTTTATTATTCTTATGACTCTAAACTAAAACACTAATAAGACTCTAAACTCTAAACTCCTAAGACTCAACATGGAAACACTATGCAATCAAACTCGGGCTCACAGACCCAACAGCACTAATACATCAGAAAAATGGGCTCACAGACCCGGTAAACCAATTTAAACAATAAAAAAATCAGCAAAATGGGCTCACGGACCCACAATTAACAGCACGAAATTCGAACGAGGTAAATCAAAACTATAAATATAGCTGCGAAGACGTCCCACGGTCTACCCCCTCCCCCAAACTTGGCTGAAAGCCAATGTTTGGAGGAAAAACGTGGTACGCCTTGGTGCTAACTTACAAATCGTTTCGACGACGGCTTTTTGAAACCCCTACGAGCTCCGAAATCGTGCCATTTTGCTGCTTACTGAATCTTGGTTCGGCCGTCTCCGCATCGCGTTCTGAATTTTTGCATTTTTTTCTACTGAAGTATTGACACGGCCGTGTTGAATGTTGTGACACGGCCGTGTTACTTTTGAGCCAAAATTGATATTTTTGGGCCGATTTTGACACGGCCGTGTCGGTTGTGTGACACGGTCGTGTTGCATTCCAGTGTGAATTCGTGTTTGGAGCTTGGTTTTGACACGGCCGTGTTATAAGGCTGACACGGCCGTGTTGCTGTTGAACCAAAATTTGGGTTCTAGACCTGATTTTGACGCGGCCGTGTCGTTTGTGTGACACGGCCGTGTTGCATTCCAGTGCTGAAAACACTTTCCAAGTGCTTTTTGACGCGGCCGTGTCCATAGTGCGACACGGCCGTGTTGCATCTTCTGCTCCTTTTAACGCGATTTTTTCGTCTTTTCGACCCCCTTTTCTTGCAACACTCGTCCATGTTGATTCCTAAAAACATACAACACTAAAACACACGTAAAACATAAAATTAACGCAATAATAAAAAAAAATAAACATAAAACAATAACCATCGGGTTGCCTCCCAACAAGCGCTTTGTTTTACGTCTTCAGCCGGACGTCCTTTTCCTATCAACCTTCTTCTAGCCACCCCGAGTTGGAAGTTTTCTGAACACTTAAAGAGCTATTTGGGGCACGAGGATTTTCTATAGCAGCTAGGGTAGTGTAAATAATGCTACAATTGTGCCTACCCCTTAGACCCGATTTATGTATTTTGAGTGTGATTGTTTCGTTTTGAACCAGAAAAACCAACTCCCCTTTAAGTACATCTATTAGTGCTTGGCTAGTCGCCAAGAAGGGTCTTCCTAAGATAAAAGGGAATTCATCACTCCCTTTCATGTCAACAACTAAGAAATCACTAGGGAATTCAAAATTTAGCACTTTTACCACTACATCCTCTGCTACTCCCAACGGCGTTAATGAAGATCCATCCGCCAATTTGATAGTAGTAAAGGACCGTTTAATTTCCCTTAATCCTAATTGTCTATACTGCTTAAGAGACATCAAATTTATGCTAGACCCTAAGTCACACATGACATTATGAAATTCATGACTCCCAATTGAGCAAGAAATAGTAAAACTCCCTGGATCTTTTGCTTTTGTTGCTCTTCTTGGTTTCATGCTTGTGTTTGCGTTCTTCTTGGGCCTGCTCGGTCTCTTCTTTGTCGCCTCTTTTCCATCCTCCCACTCCTTTGTTTTCTCTTTAACTTCGATTCTCTCCTTTAGTGGTTCCTGTTTCACAACAACAACTCTAGATTGCTCTAAAGGATCAAGGTTAGCAAAGAACGAATTTTTAAAACAAAAATCAAAAGACTCATCAAGAATAGGAGATGAAGTTTTCTTATCTATGATTGTATTGACCTCCTCCTTCTCAATGTTTTTTACTTCCTCGCTTGATTCCTTCGCTTCTTGGTCCTTCAAGCTCTCTTCATGCTCATCTAGCTCCACAATATTGCAGTGCTCCTTCGGGTTAACCACTGTATCACTCGGGTATTGGCCTTGCTTGTGTTGAGCTCCTACTATCTTTATCAGCTGACTCATGTTTGATGTCAACTCTCCAATGCTAGCTTGAGTCTGTACCAACGTGTTCTCGAGCCTCTTGATGTCTGCCCCTTGCCCAGTGATATGCTTGTTTAGCTCCATGAATTTTCCATCCACTTTCTTCTCTAACTGAGCTAACTTTTCATCATACTTTTCGAATTGTGACATCGCGATCTCTTCTTGTGATGGCTTCTTACCGTCATGGATCATGCCATTTGTAACAGCAAATCCGGGTGGCGGATTAAGTGTATTTTGCGCGTTCCCATATGAAAAGTTCTGATGATTCTGAGGGTACTGATTGTACCGAGGCTGATTGTTCTGGAAGTTGTTGAAGTTTCGTTGATTCACAAATTTTACTTCTTCAACTTCTTCCGGACCCCCTGGCTGTTGTGCTAACGTCAGATTAGTTAGCAAATTCACCTGGCTCGTCAATGCTGTTACTTGTGCTGTGAGCTTTTCAATTGGCTCATTATTGACGGGCTCGCATTTCTGGACACTGGCTACCCTCCTTGGCATGTTTCTCTCGTTCGACCATTGGTAGCTTGTTCTGGCCATCGCGTCCAGGATTGAGAATGCCATCCTTACTGATTTCTCCATCAAACTTCCACCCGCAGCTGCATCCACTTGGTTTCTAGTCGGAGCAAGTAGACCATTGTAGAACTTGCATACTTGCTGCTTCTTGGTGAACCCATGTTGAGGGCAACTCCGGATAAGATCCCGGAATCGCTCCCAAGCCTCTCCGAATGGCTCTTGGTCCAGCTGTTTGAACTGATTAATTTGATTCTGCAAGTCGAGCATCTTGCTCGGTGGAAAGTACTTCAATAGGAACGAAGTGCTCAACTCTTCCCAACTGATGATATCTTCCAAGGAATTGAACCATTGGAGGGCTCTATCCTTTAACGAAAAGGGAAACAATCGCAACTTAACCTGCTCGTGTGGCACATGGTTTATTTTGATTGTGTCCGCCAATCTTCGGAACTTTATTAGGTGAGCATTCGGATCCTCCATTGCACTTCCTCCATACTGGTTCTGCTGCACTATGTTGATCAGTGCAGGCTTCAGCTCGAAACTATTTGCATTCAGAGGCGGGAGTTGTACTCCTCCTAACTGTTGATTAGGATTCGGCCTTAAACAGTCACTAATAGGTGTATTGTCTTCTTCTCCCGCATCTGGCTCTATTGGAATCTGTCCGTGCTGTTGTGGCAACTGTTGCTGCTGTGCAGGTATCTGCTGTTGTATAATAGTGACGCGATCGTCCAATCGTGCTAAGGCTGTTAGCACTCTATTTAATGCTTCATCATTCGGCTGCTGTGGTGGGTTCTCCATCTCAGCTGTGAAGTTTCTTCTCGTTCGGTGTCTGCGAGCTGTCGCTTCAATTTCCAGATCGAAAGGAAGAAGGGTTTCTTTCCCTTTTGATCTGGTGTGCATACGAAGCCTGAAAACACCAAAAACAAGAACTACCGCGTAACACTAAAATTAACCCAAAAAATAAAAACGAAAATTAAAATTAAAATTATGAAAAAAATAAAATCTAGTCTAGTTTCCTCCTATTTTTCAAGATAAAAACTAAGCGCTAAATCCTATTCCCCGGCAACGGCGCCAAAAACTTGACACGTCGGTTTCTAACCTAGTGTTCCGCAAGTGTACGGATGTAGGTGTAGTAACGATTATCAAGGTCGATCCCACAAGGAATAGTTTTAGGTAGTTTGATACCCTAATACTCTAGGAATGTCCTAACTAGATACTAAGTTTTAAAGGTTGATTTTACTAATTAAACTACTCAATTAAATATAACTTCAAACTTAGGAAACACGAAAACTAACAATCAAAGAGAAAAGGTATCCTAGGGCTTCGATTTCAGGATATTATTTCAATGTGGAATATGATTAACCTATTAATTTACCAATTCTAATGTTTATTAGGCGGCACGACAATAATCTAATCCTTCTCTCGAAGCGATTAAACCGTTGATTAATTAAGCTAATTACCCTCTCGAGTCAATTAAACCTAATAACTCCCAAACGATCCTAAGCCACGGCCTACACAGTCATAGACAACTGCGCTCTATGTTCTAAGTCTGATAACGATTCCCTCCTCTCGAAGCGGAATTGTTAAACTAAATTACTAAATCTAGGTGATCAAGCTAAATTCAGTTTTAAGCACAAACATAGAGATAAAACACGTAAAGAACGGAATTAATAAATTAAACCATAAATCAAAACATTGTCATAATAATCCCTACTTTCTAACCCTAGGACACGAATAGCTTAGCTACTCATGCCTAGCAATAATCCAATACAAAATCTTAATAAAAACATTGTAAAGAATTAAACTAGAAAAGAATAAATAAACCCGGATGACTCCGTCTCGATGATCTTCGTCTTCTTTGTCTTCCAAGATGATGTAATTTATGTTCTTGATGATTCATCCCCTCTACTTTCTAGAGCTTGGGGTCCTTTTTATAGAGTTGAGGACGAATCTTGGGGAAGATAGGCTCAAAATCCTATTAAAAATAGGAAATCTTCGCAGAAAAACACTTCTGACACGGCCGTGTTGCTTAAGTGACACGGCCGTGTTGCATTGCACAATCCACTTTTCCAGCAACAATTTGACACGGCCGTGTTGCAGCTGTGACACGGCCGTGTTCCATTCCAGAACCCACAATGCGTTGCAAGACACTTTTGACACGGCCGTGTTGCTTTGTGACGCGGCCGTGTCGGTTCTTGCCCGGTTTTGCTCCTGGACCGGTTCAGGGCGGTTCGGACCGGTTTGAACCGGTTCTTGGACGGTTTTCACTCCTTTGGGCCGGTTTTCACTCTATTTAACTTGTTTCTCCTTCGTACTTCATCCAAATGGCATAAAAATACCTAATTATCTTCAAAACAAGTCGAAACACGTCAAATGGCCCAAATATTATAAATATCAATAAGTGCTGGTCAAATATACACGTATATGCCATAAAATATGATCCTAAATCGACCTAAATACATGCATAAATAACGTGTTATCAGTTATCTTTGCAGGTTTTGTACAGATATAGTCCTACATATTGAGATTGGGATCGATGAATAAGGGCAAAGGTTTAGAGGGTTTTAGTGTTGATCTAGATGAACTAGTGGCTGAAACCCAGGTCGAGGGGTTTCGACAATGTGCTGTCTATGGGGTACGCTGGTGAGAGAGAAATCATGGAATCCGAAATTTGTGGGAGAATTTATGGCCAACTCGTGGAGAACACGACATGGGAGTTGCTGCACGCAAATGGAGCCCCAACTTATTACTATTCATATTTAACGAAAATGAGGACTATGATAAGGTTTTGAACAATCGGTCGTGGAATTTCGAAGGGGCTTTGTTTGCTATAAAGCCTCTCACTGGTCTGGAGCACCCTTCTACAGTTGTCATTGATAAAGAAACTTTTTGGCTGCGGATTTATGATATGCCACTGGCCTGCATGAATGAAAGTATTGCATCCATATTGGTGAAGCAAGTGGGTGAGCTAGAGCGAATGGATAGCGCATCCCAATTGGTAGGCGGGAAGCATATGCAAATGAAGGTCTATTTGGATATCACTAAACCATCTATGCGGGGCATACTGGTGAAATTGCGAGAGGATGTGTTGTGGCTTCCGGTTAAATATGAATCACTTCTGACATACAGTTTCTGTTGTGGATACCTTCGACATATACTCCGAAATTGCCCCGAGTACGATAGAAATGAAAGCCAAGATATCATAGAATTGAAATTTGGTCCTCATCTTATAGCTTCTCCACTGAGGAGGAATCCAATTGGTGGGATGGGGGAACAGACTGGATGCGAGATAGGACGTCCACTTTTCCAAGAAAAATGTTGATAGAAGCAGCCATGAGAAGATGGATACATTAGTAGGTGAGAGCAGCAAAGATGGTGAGCATGGTGATAAGGTGGAGGGTCGATGCCAAAATAAGATAATAGGTAAAACTGGAAAGGGATCTCAGATACTAGTAGATGAGGTTACAACACGGTTACAAAATGTCACACATCTGTCTGAACCTAGAACGCATGTTTTTGTGCATGGCGATAATATATCCAAGCAAGAACCAAATAAGAAATGTGGATCAATTTCATCTCCTCCAAAACCTGAATCGATGCTCCGAACGAAATCACCTCTTTCATTCAAAAAGAAGAAGCACATATCTCCTAGCAAACTTCCCCCATCTTTTCCATTATAAAAAACCCTATACTCTTTCCCATCCCCACACAAAACCTCTACCCCAAAACCCATCCCAGACCTGAACGACTCTACCCGAAATATAACCCAAGCCTTTAATATTACACCTCTTGCTGATCTGCAACAACTTACTAACCGACTTATATCTCCATTATATAATACTTGTTACCCTAAACCTAAACTATCTAATCCATCCATGCCAAATCCGGCTCGGAAAACACCAACTAAAATCCACAATAAAAAGTCTACCTGGACAAGACAAAACCCAAAACATCCGAAATCGACTAAACCACCTACACAAACATCACACACTAACGGAAAACATTTAATATGGTGGATGGACCTGACAATATAGAGGTTGACATTCCCTTGAAGAAGGGGAAGGTGGCTATAGGAAGTGAGTTGGACCTGAATGAATTATAGGTCGAGACTACGGAGAAACAGTCCCGCCAGGTATTATGAGTTGCCTAAGTTGAAACTTTTGGGGGATTGGGAACCCATCGATAGTGAATGCACTTAAAAGCTTACTAAAATAAAAAGATCCTAACCTGGTTTTTTCTGATGGAGACTAGGTTAGTCGAGGTGGAAATTATAGAGTTGGCTAGGAAGGTGGGTTATGCTGGTGTTTGTTCAGTTGACTGTGGTTTGAACGGAGGTGGTCGAAGTGGTGGGTTAGTGCTGGTTAGGAAAAATGGCTTAGATGTGGCACAATGCTGTTAAGACAGATAGAAGAGAATGGAGGTTGAGGGGGGTATATGCATAGCCGGAGGAAATGAACAAGGCTTATACCTGGGATATGATATGTGAGTTGGCGCAGAACTCGGCTTTGCCATGGATAAGTCTGGGAGATTGGAATGAAATATTGTATGCACATGAAAAGATAGGGGGGCGGGTTCGAGAATGTGGAAAGATGGAGGCTTTCCATAAGGCCTTGGAGTATGCAAGATTGGAAGATCTAGGGTATCCTGGTTTTAGTTTTACTTGGACGAATAAACAGAGAGGAAAGGACAATATACAAGTACGATTAGACCGGTGTATGGCCACTGAGAGTTGGAGACATCTCTATCCACGCTTCCGGGTGGATCACCTCTTCAGAAGAAAGTCAAATCACTGCCCTATATTGCTTCAGTGGGAAATTCGGAAGTCCAAAAAGAAGAAGAAGAGGGGTAAAATCTATTAGTATGAGACAATGTGGCTGCAGGATGATACATGCCAAACTACTATTGGAAACACTTGGAATGGGAGCATGCATGCTCCACATCCACCGAGCCTTATGGAAAAGATTAAGAATTGTGGATCCAGCTTATCATTATGGGTATCGGTCCATTTCGGAAATATTAAGATAAAAATTCAGGAGTGTGAGACAAAGCTTGTACGATTACAAAATCTCCCACTAACGGTAGCGACGTTGGATAATATATGCCAGGTTGAGTCCCAATTATCGGATCTTCACTCGAAATAGGAAGCATGTGGTACCAGAGATTGAGGGTAAGTTGGATGAGGGATGGGGATAGAAATACATCTTTTTTCCATCGAACGGCTTCATGGAGGTGGGAACGAAATGAAATAAGACGGATCAGAAATGAGCACAATGCGTGGGTTGAGGAAGATGAGGATATTGCAGGGGTTTTTAAGAATTATTTTGAGGGGCTCTTCAAGGCAGGGAGCAATCTCAATATGGACAGGGTTCTAGCTTCCGTGGAACCAAAAGTTACGTCCAACATGCATGATATGATGGCAAGGCCATTCACAAAACAGGAAGTGATCGCAGCTATATTTCAAATGCATCCAACAAAGGCCCCGAGGCCGGACGGTATGCCCGTAATTTTTTACCAAAAATTATGGTCCACTTTTCATACTGATATCCTCTCTGTTGTGCTAAATATTCTTAACAAGTAATCGAACCCTAGTGCTTTAAATCATACTTTCATTGCTCTTATTCCAAAAAGGAAGAAATCTGAATTAGTTACTGATTTTCGCCCTACCAGTCTTTGTAATGTCATCTTTAAGACTGTCACAAAAATATTGTGAATCGCCTAAAACTCATCCTCTCTGATCTTATCTCTGTTAATTAGTCGGCGTTTCTTAGATGGCTCATTACTGATAATGCTTTAGCTGCTTTCGAAATTTTTCATTATATGCATAACAATAATGCGAAAAAGAGAGGAGTTTTTACTTTTAAGTTAGATATGAGCAAAGCTTATAATATAGTAGAATGGGAGTTCATTGAAAGAGTGATGCTTAGATTAGGCATATATTGGGATCTCGTAAAACTCATTATGCGATGTGTGAAGACTGTATGTGATTGTTAATGGGCAACCGGGTGAAGTTCATGGTGCACATATATGTAGGGAAAGTCGGGCGATATCTCATTTATTTTTTGTTGACGACAGTATTATTTTTGGGCGAGCGACGGAGGATGAAATTGATGAGGTACGAAATATAATTGGTTGCTATGAAACTACGTCTGGTCGGCTTATATCTTTAGATAAATAGAGGTAATGTTTTGGTGGAGGAATTGGGGAGTCAAGGCGGGTGTTATTAGCAAATCGGCTTGGGGTTAAATTGGTGGAGAAACATTCTATATATCTAGGCCTTCCGGCTTCGATGGGCAGGTCGAAGGAGGCTCTATTTAGCAGGGTCGTAGAGCGGGTGGAAAATAAATTAAAGAACTGGAAGAGTGGAATGTTGTCAAACGTAGGCCGATTAATATTGTTGAAATCTGTTGCTCAAGCAATCCTATTTATATAATAAGCTATTTTCTATTGCAATAGTCGGTGTACCGGCGAATTCGATCTCTTTGCTCAAATTTCTAGTGGGACAAAAGAAGCAGAATCATAGAATTCATTGGAGCTCATGGGACATGTTGTGTAGAAGAAAGGAGGAAGGGGGGTACTTGATCTTAGAGATCTAGCCTCATATAATGAGGCCATGCAAGCGAAGCAGGGATGGTGCTTGATTCAAGATGAGACTCTCTTCTATCCAAATTTCTAAATGCGAGGTATTATCCGAACCGATCTTTTCTTGAAGCTAGTATTAGCTATAATCTGAGTTACACATTGAGAAGCATAGCGGGAAGGGAAGTTCTTAGGAAAGGATTACTTTGGCCAATAGGAGCAAACTCGACAGTCCGTGTTTGGGATGATCCGTGGCTACCAAAGTGTATAGATTTCAAGCCATCAAGTGGTCGGCAGGAACAACATGGATTTGTTGAGGTAAGAGACTTATTCACGCCTGGCTATTACTCATGGAACACGACTTTGCTTAGCCAAGTTTTTGACGAGGCAGAAGCACAACAAATCCTCACGATCCCAATGCATGCAAATTTTAGGCCGGGCAAGCTTTATTGGATGCATTTGAAGAGCGAGAAATATGAAGTCAAATTGGGTTATCATGTCGCTAGATAGGGAGGACGATAGACTAGTCGGGGTCTTCGACTGGGGGTGGGGCGGAAAAAATATGGCGATGGGTTGGAGTTTAGATGTTCCGCCGAAAGTGAGGATTTTTGTTTGGAAGGCGGCACGGGGTATTTTGCCGGTTTCCAAGGACTTGATACGAAGAGGAATGATGGTAGATCTGGATTGCAAGCGTTGCGGTCGAGCTTTTGAGACGGAAGAGGTGATTGTAATTGGGTAAATGTCGATTGGAAAGGCTCACCTTTGCGTTTCGATGATGACATGCTGGTAGCGAATGCCTCAGTTGTGGATTGGGTGGAACAAATTTCTTTACTGGTGGATATGGAGGTCCATGCAAGGTTTTTCATGCTTTTATGGATGGTTTGGCGCGTGCACGAAATGAAAAATATTTCGATGATAAAGATATGGAACACAATCGTTGCTACAATATAGCGGAGAAGACTCTGTTGGATTACCGAGTAGCTAGATTACCGCCATTAGTCCTAAGCAATCTTGTAGCGCCGACGAGGCGGACACCGCCAGAATCTGGAATTGTGAAGCTAAATACTGACGCTTCATGTGTACAACAAAGGGGGAATAGTCTTGGGGGAATTCTGTGAGACGAAGATGGTGGTGTTATCAAATGTGTATCAATGTTCAAGGTGGAGAAATTGGACGTCGATATAGCTGAAGCAGCGGTGGTGCTGGAAGGGGTTCAAATGGCGGCAGATTTGGGGATTTTACGACTAGAAATCAAAATGGATAATGCGACGGTGTATCATCGGCTAAAACGGGGTATCGGAGATTTCTCGTATACAGGATCTTTTATTTCTATTATTTTACAATTAGTGCATCGTTTTTATTCGTTTAGTCTTAAATTAGTTAGACGCTCGGCAAATGAGGTGGCTCATTTTCTAGCTCAATTTGCCTTTACTTTTGATATGCCTTTCAAAGTGATCGGTGATGTGCCGAACTACTTGAACGTCTAGTTTTGGCAGAGGCTTTCCGTCCATAGTTATGAATGCATTTCCACTCTAAAATAAATAAATAAATAAAATATCCATAAGTGCTCTAATAAAATGTGATTTGTAGGCTTGAGTCAGTCGATTTCACCATCTTATATTACGAATGTACTATTGTGACAACTGGAATGTATCACATCTATAAAAAGTTGCCTTAATCTGTCATTTTTGCAAAACATACGCGATTGAAAGATCTTAAACCTTTAAAAGTCAAATGAGAAAAAATATTTCATTATTTAAAATACAAGAAACATACAATTTTATTGATTAAAAGTGTTACCGAAAAAATGTTATGTATTTATAAGTGTTACATGGAATTGTTTCTTATTCAAAATTGTTACATAAAAATGTTACTTATACAAAATGTTATCTAAAAGTAAGTAATATTATTTAAAAGTATTACGTCCAAAGTAATGCATATTCACGACTGTTATAATAATCTACTTCTGTTATAAAAGTCTAACCTCTCACAAATGAGCAAAAAACAAGTAAATAAATTCTTTCATGCTATAGGCTAACAGGTAAGGGCAAACACATAAAAAATTGGAACATATCACTAAACAAAGTTAAAATTGCCATGGGATTCCAGTGTAGTAAATATAAGATCCAGCAGCAGCAAAAGAAAGATCCTAAAACCACAAACTAAAGTAGGAACTAGGTGAAGTGTCAACCGAGAATAGTACTTCCGTCAAATGAGAAGTCGGATGGGATTATCATCGGTCTAACGAGAATGATTGTCGTCATATTAGAAGTAAGATGCGATCGTCATCGACGGAAAAATGAGTAGCTAGCCCACAGTTTCCAGGCTAATCTAGTGCAGCCTGGAAGAAGTGGAGATGCGCACAACACCTAGAAGTCATAGACGGATTCGTAGTCAAGAATAAAGAGCTAGCAGCACGGTTGCAGCCTTAATATTTGGGGATTGTTCTTGGATAGAAAGCCACGAATGCTCCAGGGATCTGAAGGCTAATGGGAGCGCCATCAGTTTAATATAGTAGCCCAATTGTTGTTTACCGTGGTTGGGGATCTTGAGTAGTGATTCAACTCGACCAGGTATAACGAGTCTGGTGCCGAGGTTGACGTTCCACTTTGAAGACGATGACGTGTTTAAACCACTGGTGAATAACTATGTGTTTGATGCCCTAGGCGGTGTGAGCTGCTAATGCAATTAATTCTAACCTAGTAATTCGCAAGTATACGGTGCTAGTGTAGATAATGGCAGTCAAGGTCGATCCCACAGAGATTGAAGGTTGTGCCTAGTTTAATACCCTAATCGTAACAAAACTACCCTAACTAGACTCTCGATTAATGAGAATTGGTGTTTTATCTGAAAACTTAATTGCAAGAAATAATAACTAAAACTAAATTGCTTGTAAACAAGGAATGATTAAGAAGGAATAACTCAAATGAGAGTGAAGCGTATTCTAGGGATTCGATTTCAGCTCTTGTTTCCTATGTTTGATTGTCCAAAATTCTAGACTTTTATCTAATTCTAATGTTATTAGTCGGCGCTACTATAGTTAATCCCCCTCTCGGACGATGTTGACATGTAGATTACGTATGAATGATTACCCTCTCGGGCTAACTATCACATAAGTAACTCCCAAGAGCTCCTAAACCAATGCCTACGTAAGACCTCACTCCTCTCGAACGACTATTGATACCTACCTACATTATCTGCTTTCTATGCCCATTAACTACCCTCTCCTCTTGGACGACGAGTTGTTAAGCAAGTAGAACTAATTAATTAGTCAAATCAACTAATTCATGATTCAAGAACAAAGCACATAAATAATGATAAAAACGGAGTCTAGAATAAAACAAATAAATCAAAATATAATTAACATTTACCTACTCTCTAACCCTAGAGCACAAACGGTTTAGCTACTCATGTCTAATAATAAAAACTCACAATATTCATTGATAAACATTGTTCACAAATAAAAACTTAGACAAAAGAAGAAAAAACCCAAAATTCGAATCTCGATCTTCGTCCTTGCGTTCCTTGATCTTCGTTTCAAATCTCCAAGCACTTTTGCAAGTGTAAGGATATGATATCGTCTCCCTTGGGGATGATTTTAGGTGAAGATGGGCCAAAATCTCTATTAGATTTGGACTAAGAAAGGTCAACCGACCTTCTGTCGCAGGCCGCGATGCCTAGGGGTGTAAATGAGCCGAGTCGAGCCGAGTACCGGCAGGCTCGAGCTCGAGCTCGAACTCGACTATAAGGCTTCAGGCTCGAGCTCGACCGAGTTCATTTTTTTCAAACTCGAGCTCGGCTCGGTAGAAACTCGTTGAGCTCGGGATCGACTCGACTCGACTCGATTCCTGCAAAATTAAAATATAAAAATATATATTTAAATTGAAAACATTAATGATACTACAAATCGTTGTTAGTGGGAAACTTATAGAATTAGAATATATCTATAATTATGTCAACTCTAAAGGGTAAACTAGTAATTTAACATGAGCCACTTTTTTGTCGCAGTCGTTACAATGTGTGTCGCAGTCGCTACCGGTTTACTCAGATTCAGCTCTGGTTCTTTCCCTTCTTGACTTGTTTCGTGGTTCAACTTCGTGAAACACAACTTTTTTACCTAAAAATACTCAAATACCTTTAAAACAAATCAAAACACGTGAAATGGCACAAATTAATGAATACAAGAAATTCCCAACCAAATATGTATATAAATAATATAAAGTAAACATTTAAATTAACTTAAATGTATGCATACACTACGTGTATCAGCTGCCTGGGATTTTTGGCCCTTGCTTGACCCACCGTGTCTACGATTGGGACCATTATGCAGCAAAATCATTTCTGGGAATTTGACCTAGTCAACAGTAGGCTGAGTTTGAATCATCTTAACAAGTGTAATTTATCATATCACATTCAAATTTGTACTCGTGGGCAAGAAAATTTATAAATGTTCTGAATTTCATCTATTCCTTGATTGTGTTGTTGGAATTTTTAGTTAGGCCTCACCATGAGTGAGTATTCTTCTATTGATTCCCCCTCACGGTATGGCCTGCAAAACTGGGCCTGTTTGAAATTTGGTAATTAGTCTCGGGTAAGGTATTGCTATCAAGTTCTAAATTTAAATGTCAAATAAGAAGCCCAGAGAGGATGGGCCACAGCTGCTTGTAGTTGGTTTCTCCAAATGAAGTCTAACGTATTGGGCCTAGCCTCTGTCAAAGTTAATGCTCTGTGGCCCATTGTCAAGTGACATGATATTCATCTAGGAACATAATTAATTTGGAAGCAAAGGGTGGGTCTGCACTCTGCAGAAAGATCTCCAACATTCTATCAGCTTCCGTAGCGATTAAAGAAACATCCAGACTTGCTACAAAATTATTCCCTGCTCAATTTCGAAATCTTTGTCCAGAATTTTCAGGAAGCTGTTCATATACACCAAAACCCTTATAAATATCACCATTTCATACCAGACCAAAAACAGAGCAGCTGCCAAAATCCAATATTCCTCCTCAGTCCAAAGAAACTAAACAACGCATGTCACTCCTCTCCGATCCATTATTTTCATATGCATTCGGGTTAACTAGGCCGTGTATGGACTGGAAGGAGACCCCGGAAGCCCACATCTTCAAGTTTGATCTTCCGGGGCTCACCAAAGAAGACGTGAAACTCCAAATACACGACGACAGAGTGCTGCACGTAAGCGCAGACAGAAAAGACGACGGTGAGAAGGAAAATTACAAATGGCACTGTAAAGAGCGTTTTAACGCCGGAAGTTTCTGCCGGGAATTCAGGTTGCCGGAAAATGCTCTGGTGGATCAGATAAAAGCTTCGATGAGCGACGGAGTGCTGGTGGTGACGGTGCATAAAGATCATCACAAGAAAAAGAAGCACGTGAAGAAACATGCGGTCGAGATTGCTGGTGAAGGAGATCATCATTCGGGCTCTGCTAAAGGACTTGGCCGATTTGTTTGCTGCAAAGCTTGATTCATTATTACGATTGTCACCTACGTTCAACAAGTGGTTTCTTTCTTTTTCTTTTTTCCTGGTATTGTAAATATGTAATGGTGTGTAAAGGTGATGACTGATTTTGTGTTGGTTAGATTTCCTAATATGGATAATGGATTTGTTGGTGATTGTACATATTCATTCCGCTAGTAGACTTTGTTGACTTTTTGTTACCTCAGCCAAGTAGTTGCATAGCATTGTTCAATCTAGTTTTTCGTTCTTCAGCTTCGACTATGTGCAATGATGATGATGAGGGAAAATTGTACACTCCGGAAGTGGTTAGCTGAAGCTCGTATTCTGTTATTTATTGTTAGTGGCCCAGAGCCAAACAAAAAAGTTCATCGTTGGCCCAATATTTAGAATGATCATGATGCCCTCAGGTAACACTTTATACATACCTATGCAAACAAGAAAAAGGTAACGCTTCTCTTCTCTCTACATGAGCGTCGGAGTCCCCGCGTTGAGGAGCTCCGGCGTGATTTTTACAGGTCCAACAGGTCGAGTTTAAACTACACAAAATTTTTTGGCCCTATCAACTAGCGCCGTCTATGTGAATCCAAGCTAAGACGTGAGGATTTCCCAATAATTTCGGAGATTCTCGTGAATCTAATCCCGGAAAATTCCATAGGAAGAAATGAAGAGTGTTAAGTGATTTTACTTTGTTGTTTTTTCTCACACTAAGCAATTCACTGTCTATCACTCGAATTGAATTCGCCCCTTCACAAAGGAATATGCTCATTGCAGTGTGAGACTCAATTTTATTTGTGATGAATCACTATCAAGGATTATGATGTGGTTTTACCCCTCTGAGATTATATTATTTCTACAGCCTCAAGTTGTCTTCTTTGACTATGGATGTTAGGGCTTTGTCCTGAGCGGCTCTTCCCTTGTGCTCTCCGGAATCACCCAATATCTCTAGGGCTTGCGAGTGTGTGACCCGACTGCTACATTCTCAGCGAATTCGTGTAGTGTCGCGATTTCTTGAGACAGATTCAGACCTTCGCCTCTCCGTCATTCATTGCTCTCGACTCCGGTGACGTCTTCATTGGATCTACTGCCGAACTCAGTCATCTTCACCGAGACGCTGAGTCAGCCTGAGTTCTTTTTGGCAGCATTGCGTCTGCTAATGTCTCCTACGGTAAGGTTGTTGATGTCCTATCTCTGAACTGCGGTGAAGATGTTGCTTATTCTACTGTGTTTGGTGCCAAGAACACCGAGTTGTCACCTATTTGGTGGTGAAACTAGGTGCCGAGGCCAGCAAGTTCCAATTCATGGCACTGAAATAAGAACTAGGGGCCCGCTTTGTTGTAAATCATCAATGGCAATGATAATGGGTACGAATGATGGGTCAATCATACTATGGAATGAAATGGGGAGAATTGTTAATAAAAGGGGATAATGATTAACTTATTTATTATGCATCAAGCACCATAAATGGAAATGAGTCCTCATTCATTCTCATTCCTAACTCTTAAACACCCCAACCAAGCGGGCCCTAGGTTTTCTTGCGGTTTAGTTGCGAACCAGCTTCCATCGCTTCGATTGACTTGAACCATTCTGGTTTTTAGTCAACGGACGGTCTGATTTTTAGTCAACCGGAACTCGCACAGTTAAATAGGTTTGGTCTGAAATCCTGAACCAGCGGTAATTTTAGCGGCAGAAGCCACCAGTCTTGTTTTTTCCTCAACGAGCAACATTCAACTGATGCAGAGTCATATCTTGTGAACTCATAATAGAGTAAGCAACACTGCGACATGTTCTTCTTTCCCTGGTTCTCTAAATCGGCCCAGATATTTCACTAATTGTCTACTCGTGTGTGAGGTTGATGTTAGTTTCTCTTAAATAGATTTTGGTGAATTGGTGTTGGTGGTGATTGGAGCTGTGTGGTTTGTTTAGATTTTATGGCGCTGACTGCACACATGCCTCCTGCTAGTTGTCGAATTTATTAGATTGTCGATTTGCTGAAATGTTGCTCGGTCTGGGCAGTGTTGAGTGTTGATTGTAAAATCTTTGATGTTGAATCATCGATCTATTTGGGTTGTGTTGTTTATGTTTGAGGTGCTGATTACACAACCTCTATTGTTGATGTGGAATTTCTAAGGTGTCGGTTGCATGTGTTATGTGAATTGCCGATTTATTGATTCAATAGGGAGGTGTTGACTACACCAATTTTATGAAATTATTTGGTATTGAGTGCACATGAATATCATTCATAGCTAGTCTTATAAAATAAGCTCTGCATTATTATACTAATGCTAGCTGCACTACATTTCCCTGTTTGTTGTCTCTTGTAACATGGCACAACAAGAAAACCCACAAAGTCTGGCGGTGTTGAGCAGAATCGGCTCCAGCGCACGAAGTTGGTTGTGCCATAAATTGGCCCTACCCTTTTCGAGCCGGAATGTTGTAATTTGTTGTGGAACAACAGAAGCTGAATCTTTGCAGAAAGGAATTCATCTGAAACTCCCCTCCGATCAATCATCCCAATAGTTGGAAATAAATTTAGGATCTCATTTCTTGATTCTCGAATTTTTCACTCCAGGTATTTTGGCTCAACCATCTCTTGCGTATTGAGTTAGTGCTAACTGCAATTCCGCATGTTATGGGGATTCGTTTGTTAGTGCTGATTGCACATGTTTTGGGAATTGTCTAACTATTTTGGATTGTGCTAATTGCACTGGTTTATTGAACTATTGATTTGTTGAGTTGTTAGGGAGGTGCCGGTTGCACTTGATTTTGGTTTACTAGTTGTACTAGTTTGTATTGCTAGTTTGAAACTATTGAGGAAAGTTTGATGATTTAGAGCAGGATATGCTTGAATTGAACGCATGGACATGAGTGCTTTAATGCTTGTGCTTCTTGTTTGGAGGTTGCTGGGATATGTGAACTTGGGTGGTTAACCCTATGAATGGAACTTGAGATGCAAGTTTAGAAATAATTGGAGGTCATATTGAATCCATATTAAGTAATGTGTTGCTGTCCAACATGGTCTATTATTTGCTTTAATTCTTCGGAATTTTTTATGATCTTGCCTTCTATGACAATTGGATTAAAAATTTGAATCGTCATTTTTGAAAAAACTGAAGGATAAGTGAATCACAAATGTTATGATTGCTATCATAAATATTGAAATTGAATCGGTGAATGATTTTATTGATTATCATTACTTTCGATATACCTAATTGCAATGTCTTTGCATTTTCTTACATAAAATCCTCATGGATTCTGCATTGGAATAGTCCAAAGGGTTGATTTAGCTTCGCTGGCCCCGAGGACACAAGTCAAGGGTTTCAAGGAAACCTTGCCCTTGGCCCCAGAACTGAGTACCGAGGGCATCTCGATGTAGCTCACGAAGAATCGAGCGACAAGCGCATCTTGCCTTAGCTCACGAAGAATCGAGCGTTAAGGGCATCTTGCCTTAGCTCATGATTGACGCACGCTAAGGGTTTAAGGGAAACATTGCCCTTGGCCCTAGAATGGAGGGCCGAGGGCATCTAGCCTTAGCTCACGAAGAATCGAGAGCCGAGGGCATCTTGCCTTAGTTTATGATTGACGCAAGCCAAGGGTTTCAGGAAAACCTTGCCTTTGGTTACAGAAATAAGCGCCGAGAGCATCTCGCCTTAGCTCACGAAGAATCGAGCACCGAGGGCATCTCGCCTTAGCTCACAAAGAACTGAGCATGGAGGGGATCTTGCTTTAGCTCATGATTGACACAAGTCAAGGGTTTCAGGGAAACCTTGGCCCCAGAACTGAGCACGGAGGGCATCTTGTCTTAGCTCACAAAGAATCGAGCGCCGAGGGTATCGCGCCTTAGCTCACGAAGAACTGACCGACTAGGGCATCTCACCCGACCTCAAGATTGATATTAGTTAAACTATTTAGGGTGACGCCGACGGCGGACCCAGCTTTGAGGAGACTCAAGGAGGAGAACGCTATGTATTTCACCACTCAGCAACTCTAGATAACTCTCTTCAGTTACCCTAAATAGAATTCAGGGAGGAGAACGTTGTGCATATCAGTGCCAGCAGCTCTGGATAATTCACTTCGGCTGTCCTGAAGAGAACTCATGAGGGAGAATGCTTCGTGTTTCCATGCTTAGCAGCTCCATAGAATTCCCTTCGGTTCCCCTGAAGAGAACTCAGTGGGAGAAGCAGATAGCAAATGCCATAATAGCATAACTGAGAAAGATTCTTTTAAAATGAGAATTTTAAAAGCAATTAGTATTGCAAAGACAAAACTGAAAAGGCAAAGTCATATCTAGCAACACCAAATCCTTGTGGAGAACGGATGATCAGCTTAAGACCAGGGCTTCATTTCTGTCAGCACATAGTTAGTCCCTAATCCGAAGTAAAAGATTAGAACTGCACCTCCGACAGTCTTGATCCCTAGTAGAGTTTCATATCAGAGTTGCATATCAGAGTTGCACCTCTAGCGCACCTGATTCCTAGCAGAGTTTCAGATCAGAGTTGCACCTCTGGTGGTCCTGATTCCTACTAGAGTTTTAGATCAGGTTGTACCTCTGGAGGTCCTGATTCCTAGTGGAGTTTCAGATCAGAGCTGCACCTCTGGCAGTCTAATTCCTAGCGGAGTTTCAGATCAGAGCTGCACCTCTGGCACTCCTTATTCCTAGCGGAGTTTCAGATCAGAGCTACGCCTCTGGTGGTCCTGATTCCTAGTCCAGTTTTATATCGGAGTTGTACCTCTGGTGGTCCTGATTCCTAGAGGAGTTTCATATCAGAGCTACACCTCTGGCGGTCCTGATTCCTACAGGTTCAGATCAGAGCTAGGAGTTTCAGATCAGAGCTGCACCTCTGGCAGTCCTTATTCCTAGCTTAGTTTCATATCAGAGCTGTACCTCTGGCAATCCTAATTCCTAGAGGAGATTCAGATCAAAGTTGCACCTCTAGCAGTCCTGATTCTACGGAATTAAATTTAGAGTTGAACTTCTAGTGGTATTGAGTCCAAGAGGAACCACCTTTCAAGCTCAGAGTTGTATCTCTGATTAAACCTGGTAAGTGCTATTGCGCTGCATAAGGCCAAGGTCGGGTCATCACTGAGTAGCCCATTTTGTATCTCCACAAAATAAATGTGATAATGGGGAATACTGCATGTGAACCACCCCAAAATCTGGATACCCATTCTAATAGGGTTAAAAAATTCAACACGTTACTTGAAAAGGAAAGATGAGTTCCGGCATAAGAGATCAGTTTCAAATCTTATCTCGGATGTTTCTCAAAAGTCGGATCATCTCCCGCTTGATCTAGGATACTTCCTTAATCGGAGATCGGGGTCAGCCGTGATCTCGGGCACTTCTCAGAAGTCGAATCAGCTCCCCCTTGATCTAGGATACTTCTTCAGTTAGAGATCAGTTTTCAGCTCTGATCTCGGATGCTTCTTGGAAGTCAGATCATCTCTCGCCTGATCTAGGATACTTCCTCAATTGGAGATTGATTTAAGCCTGATCTCGGGCACTTCTCGAAAGTCTGATGATCTAGAATGCTTCTCGGAAATTAGATCAGCTCTCGCCTGATCTAGGATACTTTCTCAATTGGAGATCGATTTTAGCCCTGATCTCGGGCACTTCTCGGAAGTCGGATCAGCTTCCTCTTGATGTAAGATACTGCTTCGGTTAGAGATCAGTTTCATCTCTGATCTAGGATGCTTCTCGGAAGTTAGATCGGCTCTCGCCTAATCTAGGATGCTTCCACGATTGGAGATCGGTTTCAGCCCTGATCTTGGGCACTTCTCGGAAGTCGGATCAGCTCCCGCTTGATCTAGGGTACTTATTCAGTTAGAGATCAGTTTCATCTCAAATCTCGAATGCTTCTTGGAAGTCAGATCAGCTCTCGCCTAATCTAGGATATTTCCTCAGTTGAAGATCAGTTCCAGCTCTGATCTAGGGCATTTCTCGAAAGTCAGATCAGCTCCCACCTGATCTAGGACACTTTCTAGGTTTAGAGATCAGTTTTAGCTCTCATCTCGGATGCTACTCGGAAGTCGAATCAGCTCCTGCCTGATCTGGATACTTTCTCAATTAGAGATGAGTCTCACCTCTGATTTCGAACATTTTGAAGACAAGGTCAGTTTCTCATCTAGTCTTGGGTGTTTCTCTTGAATTGAGCTCGCCTACTGTGTGATCTCAGTTGCTTTTTAAGAGCAAATGGTTTAAACTCATCAACCAACGACGTGAACTGGACAAAAGGATAAAAATCCTTCATTAAATTCTTGATCACAAGATTGGAGTTTTAATTTGATTATAGGAGATCCCCAAAAATCGAATTCGATTGTGCTAAACTATCCAGATTGAGGACTATCGAATGACTTGATTGTCTATCTGGATTCTGACTTAACTATGGTATAGCTTGACTGTCTATGTGGATTTAGACCCAATGATGATGTGATTTTTCTCATGAGATTCTCTAGATCGAAACATGATTTAGTCTTTAGCTTAATAGTTGAGATCTCAGATGTAGATTTCAGAAATACTCATATTTGTGAGTTGTGAGTGTTTTTCGGACCATGGGATTATGGTCTAGATACCTTTTGCACATATTTTTTATCTTGAAATTTTGAGCTGAAAATGATGTGCATATCATCTTGATATTGTTTTTGCGACCAAAGATATGATCTCATAGAGAATTCTCTCGTTTGAATTGGGTGAATTAGCTCACTTTTGAAGTTTGCTTGGCTTGAACTGATGATAGAGTGTTGGTGTAAGCATGTGTTTGACTACTCTGAATGATTACAAAGTCACTCAGAGTAGGAGTAGTTGATGAGGGAAAACCATGCACTTCGGAAGTGGTGGTTTGGAGCCCATACTCTGTTATTTATTTTTAGTGGTCTAGGCCCAAACAAAGAGGCCCATTGTAGGCCCAATCCTCAAAATGAACATAATGCTGGGGATAACACTTTATATATACCTATGCAAACAAGGAAAAGGTAACACTCCTCTTCTCTCTACATGATATTTTGCACATATCATAACTTTCGATAGAATCAGAACTGACTTGAGCGTGGGAGTCCCTGTGCCAGGACCTCCCCGATGTGGTTTTTGCAGGTCCAACGGGTCGAGTTCGGACAACATGGAACAGAGAAGATAGCGTTCAGAGGGCGCATATTTCGGCCTTATCAGATGAAATGAAATGTCTAGTTTGAAAAACACGATTGAATATATCAAATAACTCAAGAAGTAGTCATATATAATTTAGGTGTATTACAGTTTTTAACTTTATCTATCAATCACCGAAAAAATTACTAGAAACACGCTCTTATACTGGAACAAGTGAATTATGAAATAGACAACAACTAAGTTGCCAAGTGTTGAGGAAAATGTCATTTTCTCTTAATTGTTATTTTGTTCAATTTACTAGAATTCCGCACGATTTGAAATGTATTTATTTGGAAGAAAAATCAAAGTCAAATAAAATAATTAAATGACCTAAATTTTACTAAATAAAAGAATATTAAATTATCTAATAACTTTTAATTTCTTTAATAATTATTATTTAATTTATTTTTAATTTTAACTCACATTAAAAAAATCAAATCTAAGCACAATAATTAACCAACAAAAAATTATTTATTTTATCTTTAATATATTATATCAAAATATTCAATACCAGTATCTGATAAGCAGAAAAATGTGATGTTATTTAGATTGTTAGGAATGTGATTTTATTGCATTTTATTTACAATGCACTGATTATTTTTCTAATTATCTGCACATTCAATTCAAATAATCCAAGTTGTATTTTTATGTTAAATTACAGTGGACTTGGAGAACTTTTGGATAACTTGGTCTGGATCAACAAGGACTTGATATGGCCCAAGAATGGAATTAATGAAGAGAGGCCGAAATTCGGCAATAGGCCCACGAATTGGGCGCCAGCTTTTCTGTGAATGAATTAGGCTGTTGAGTGTGATGACTTAACGATGGTGGGTTGATTTCTTAATTTAAGGATGATTAGCCTATGAAATTGGAGGCTTGGGCACTGAATTGCGTATAAAGGACAAGATGGGCCATGTGAGGACTTTAGATGTTGAACAAGCCCAAGTCCCTTGGATTAGCTATAAATAAATCACTAAGGAGGAGGATAGTGATCATCAAGGGATGTGGAAAGAAGATTGGAGGACGGCAGTGAAGTTTTCGGAAGAGCTTCAGACTTTGTTGGTTTTATTTATGTATTTCATTTATCAATTTTTTAAATATTAGTAATTTACTTTATCAGTTCGAAGGTATGTTGAACCTACTCGCGATTTTATATTAATTAATCCGTAGTTGTATTTTGATTTATATCCAATGATTTATTTGTGTTACTTGGTTGTTTGATTTATGAGATTTCAATTACTTGATTTGATAGGGCCTATTAGGTTAGGTTGTTGGTTTGTCTATTATTATGGTATAGAATGTGATCCGTAATTGTTGCAATTTTATATTCCCAAGTAGCAATTAATGATTAATTCATTAGGGGTAATACAAATCTAGGTCATCCAAATCAAGCTTGTGTATTTGGAGTCTAGTCTAACCTATTGTCCTAGTAATTAATGCGTTTATTGAATTAAACCTGGAGAGTTTGCTCTAGGCTGTTCAATTAAATAGGTTTGACTAAAGAGCTCTTTTAGTTAACTAGGATTAAGGGACAATTCAGGCTGACAGAGCTTATTTTCGGTCTATGGTTAGAGAACTGTGAAATAGATCTTCGAGTACAATTAGTTAATTAATTCACAGTACGAGTAGGGGGATACTGAACTAAAAGCTAGTATTGTTTAATATTGATTAATTCATGCTATCCATTTATTTAAGTATATGAATTCTTTATTTTATACTCCCTCCGTCCCACTTGAAGTTGCACACCTAAGTGTGCACACATTTTAAGAAAAATATACTTTTTGCTTTATTGTTGATTTTTCAAATGTGGAGATTGAGGATGGAGATTATGAGATAAGTTTTCTTTTTTAGAGTGTGCAAATTGTTGTGGGACATAAAAAGAAAAGTGTACAACTTCAAGTGGGATGGATGGAGTATTTGATTTTTTTTTTTTTAAAAAAAAAAAAATTCTCTCCTAATCTAAGAACAAAGGAAAATCCTTCTCCTCCCCCCACGGTGACTCGAACCCAGGACCAAAGACCTAGGTAGTAGATGCTCTGTCACTTGAGATATCCAACTTCGTCGGATGGAGTAGTTGATTTGTTAATTAGTTCAATAGTTAGACATAAATTCAACCAAACCTCCCCCCTCCCCCACCCTCCCCTCCATTTACTTTTTCTTTGATTAGTAATTAATACTGGAAACGTAATTAATTCATCCACTCATTGTGGGATCGACCTTTATTTTTCACTACTACTATTTAGTAGAGGTCGAGATAAGGTTATTAATTTTCTGTGCTCGCCCACGGCCACTATCAGACTAAATAATAAGAAAAGATGTTTATTTTTTATATATTGCAAACAAAAGAAATTCATTCAAAAAGAAAAAAAGGTTATAGTGTCTTTAGGATGTTGGAAAACTCAAAACATTTGAGAGAGAGAGCTATAAAAAGTAAAGCATATCTCTAAATTATTTGAAGCCTTAACGTGGGCACATGTGTTCCTCAACTATTTTTTGTTCTTTATAAAAATATTATCTGTAAATCTAGAAATTAGAAATAGTTAGCTTTTATTATCTTTGAAAAATTGTAATATTGTAAGAAAGATACATATACGGATTTGTTAATAAAATAAAAATAAAATATAAAAAAATTAATTAATATTTTAAAAAGATTGGTCAATAATATTCATAAACTTAATATTTATTTATTTTTTATTTGTAACTCAGAAAAAATATTAACTTAATATATTTTACATTAAAAAAGAAAAAAGAACCAAAAATTATTTTGTTTTTATTTTATTTTATTTTATTATTAAATGAATCAATCAAATGTTGTCACCTATAATTCTTTTATATAGCAAATTTCCAATAAAATTTAAATTTGGAATTAATTTTGAGAAAATTTTACCATATATATACAATTCTTTACCATATATACAAATCTCTTATTATGTTAGTTATGATTTACATATGACCATTTTTAGAAAGTGAAATAGGCGGGATGTCTGATTTTCTTTTATAGACGGTTCTCTTTTAGTATATATATAGTAAGACTGTCTTTTATCTTTACACGTTTTAAAAATGTCCTATCACTTTTAATATTTCATATATTGATGGTATTCTAAGAAATGGTTGTAAATTGTTTCCATGACACTCCTTATTTCAGAATCGGGTCCTCTACTTGGCGCAAAAAACCAGCAGAGGTGTTGGTCAACCAAAATGCACCGTTTCACTTTTAGTCTCATTTATTTCTCTTATTTTTCCTTTGCGCCAGACCAACCAAAACCAGCAGCATTCAATCTCATTTCTTTCTCTTTTTTCTTTGCCTTTGGATAAGAAACACATAGTTTAATATATCTTATCTAATTTGTTTTTTTCTTTTTTATTCTTTGCCCTTCCATATTTGCCAAATAACCCCATCTTTCAACAAAATCTATTGGATGACTATCCTTTTCTTTTTTATCAATACATTTTATAATTAACATCTCTACTGGAAATTAAAATATCATAACATCTCCGGTGCCCATTAAATACAAGAAAAAAAAAACTAAAATACTTGAAATTGAGTGCCTATTACATTTAAAAAAAGATATTCAACTAATCAAGAAGCTTAATTCGATGTGTCTTTGTTGAAACTCATGCTTTTAAGAGAATATCGGGGATGATCAAGTGGTGCATGCGGTGAAAAAAAAAATATAATGTTGATTTATAATCATTTAAGTAAATTTATGTTTCTGTTTTAATTAATTTATTGAACATCTCTATTACGATGTACCATCAAGAATTCAGTGAAATTAAATTCACATCCAGTTGTTGGAACACATCCATGATGCCCAGGAGGTACTGAACAAGATGCAGGCAACTTATTTTGTGCTTCAATGCCATACAATTATTGTTGCAAAAGTTAAATATATAGATAAGTGTTCCAAAAGAGTCAATAATAATAAATTCATATACCTTGGCTCTCGAATTTCTTTTTTTTTTTTTTTTTTTTTTGAAGTTCTACCCAACTCTTCAGTCGCCTTGAACTTTTAAAACAGATTTTATTCTTGAATCTCTTTGGTTGTGTCATGGAAAATCCTATCGATATTTGTTTGCCACTGATGTTGTTGTCTTGGCTCTCTTCTGTCAGACACATTTCTATGACTTGTTTGCTTAGATCACCCGCTGCCTTATGAACTAAAGAGAAAGTTGACGAGTGAATGGATGCACTCGCCATTTGTCCAAACATCATGCAAAGTTTCTTATATCATTGTGTACGTTGTAGCTTCGAATCTTCTTCAACTTCATTGGCCATATAATTAGGTACCACCCCCCTCCTAGCTTCTCTTCTCCACCTCCTTGAGATATAATGCTCAAGAAGACATTTCACATCCATCACATCATACACTTTCACAACATGACAACACAATAATCCGACCATCTCAAATTTTTGGCAGCTACATGAAACCATCCTTGTGCTAGGATCAAATTTCATGCACCCTCCATTCCCCTTCCTTATCGATTAGCCCGATAACATATTCAAATAATGACTGTGTTTCATTTCCTTCATATTGGTAGCTGCAAACATTTCTCTGGAATAGGTGAAAGCCAGTCGGAGTATAAATCTCGGAAAGTTGGCGCAACATAGGAGAACTCTCGAGCTTTAATCTTGGCAATTTTCTAGGTGTATCGTATTCACATCGTAGCACATTATACTACATCTCCTCCACGACTCGTTCAAAGTGCTTAAAAAATTGCTCTATGTCTAAGATAGGATTCATGAATCCCTTGACATCAGAATTTATGCTCTTGCTAAGTTTTGTACTCCTCATACCAAGCGTACAAGCATACTTCATGTAAGAGATGCTCATTTACATTGTAAGTATATTGTTGCCACATGTTTTCTTGAACATTAAAATTGTTGTAGTAAGTTGTTGCATGCTTTCTTAGACTTGGTCTCGTCATTAATACCATACATACACCTCTTAAAATTAGATAAGAAGTGTGAACCATCTTTCATCAGGTTTCCCAAGTGTTTGATTTCGTTTTTCAATAAGTGTCATATGCACAAGCCATGAAATTTCTCAGGCATCACCTATGTAAGGCATTTTTCGTTGCTTGATCTTGGTCAGTGAGCATAGTCAGTGGTTTTTTTTGCTTGTGTGCCTCTAAAAAGGTGCCAAACGACCATTTGAAAGATGCGGTAGTTTCATCATATAAAAATGATGCACCAAAAATCACTTCTCATCTATGATGATTCAAACCTGAGAATATAGTTAGGGGTCGGTGTGCACGGTTCGTACATTATGTGGTATCTAGTAACACAACATCACCAAATTCCTCATAATCAATTATCATTCTTGCATCAGTCTAAAAAATATTAGTTATCTGTTCTTCCATATCCATCTGACATGCATGATAAAAAGATGGATTTTAAGATAACTGTTGTTGAAAATATCGTAGTAGGCATCCGACTTCCCCATATGCTTCTTTGTCTCTTAGACCGGAGATAATTTTTAGCATCTAACTTGGTATAACCAAGGATGTCCCTACCCCTCACCCACCCCCCTCCCCCTCCCGGCGCCTTGTTGAGTAATGGAGCCTGAATTCCATCGCATGGACCGCGACAGCAACAGGTGTAGGTCGCGATCGCGAAAAAAGTGTTCGCGATAGTGCTGTTGTACTGGGAAGATATCGCGGCCGCAACAAGGATGCAGCACGACCGCGAAAAAAGTGGCTTAGTTAAGCAGGCGAGCTGTTAACGGAATGCGGCCGCGACAGGGGTAGGTTGCGGCCGCGATAGTCGAAACGGAAGGGTTTATTTGGGCTTCAAGTTTCGCCCATTAGGCTATTATAAATAGTTGTTCTCTTATTATTTTTTAGGTTGTTGGTTTAATCATAAATTAGTGAAATCCCTTGCTTGGTATCGCCCCTAGACGTAGTTACACATCGTTACGATTTGCGTAACCAATATTGTGTGTTTATCTCTTTTGCGTTTCTTTTAATTTCGTGATCGTGTGTGGGTCAATTCCTAACAACCGGTATCAAGAGCTCTATGTTCGAAGGGAGCATCACGATGGAAGGAAAGGTGTCGATTGAGAAGTTTGATGGTTCAGACTACGAATTCTAGAAGATGCAGATGGAGGATTACCTTTATGGTCGAGATCTGCATCTGCCTCTCAAAGCAAAGCCCGAGAAGATGGCTGCAGAGTGGGAGTTATTGGACAGGAAGGCGATGAGTGCGATACATTTATCGATATCCAAGGAAGTAGCTTATCATACGACTGCAGCAAAGTCGACGAAGGAGATGTTGACGACTTTGGAGGAGATGTATCAGAAACCATTGACTGTGATTGTTAAGTATATCTGATTAGGAGATTTTTCAACCTAAGAATGTCGAAGGGTACACCAGTGCAACAACACATGAACAAGTTCAACATGATTACCTCTCAGTTGAACTAGGTGGAAATTAAATTTGACGACGAACTACGTGGCCTGATTATGTTGTCGTCTCTGCCAAACAGTTGGGCCGGTATAGTGACAACATTTAGTGCCGCAGAAGCTAAGCTGAAGTTTGACAAAGTAAGGGATTTGATTATTAGTGAAGAGATTCGCAGGAAAGAATCAGGATCTACTTCGGGGTCAGCACTGAACATCGAGAACAGAGGCAGGCCGAAGGAAAGGCAAAATCAGGGAATGTCTAAATCTAGAGACAAGAGCCAATCCAGGAAGGATACAAGCTCGATCAAGTGTTGGAATTGTGATGAGTTCGGTCACTTTAGAAACTAATGTAAAGCACCGAAGAAAAACAAGAGAGATAAAGCAGACAAGAAGTCAGTGAACGCAACCACAGAAGAAGATGATGGTGATGTGTTGGTCTTTAACGTGTCTAGTCCCATGGAGTCTTGGGTGCTAGATTCTAGAGCGTCGTTTCATTCATGTGGTAATTATGAAATTATGAATAATTATGTTTCTGACGATTTTGGACAGGTGTATCTTGCAGATGAGGAACCCCTTAAAATCGTGGGAAAGGGAAACGTACAAGTTGCAACCTCAAACGGATCCACTTTAGTGCTGAATGAAGTCTGATATATTCCCTAACCGAAGAGGAATCTACTTTCAGTTGGGCAGCTTAATAAGGAGGGTTACGTGGTAACATTCAGCTGCATCAATTGGAAGATTACCAGAGAAGCTATGGTAGTGGCTCAAGGTAAGAAGGAAGGTATGTTGTATATGACAACGAAATCCAAAGATTGTATTGATCTTACAGATGTAGCAAGTGAGGTGAATTTGTGGCACTGTCGGCTGGGCCACATGAGTGAGAAAGGGATGAAGGTGATGTGTTTGAAAGGTAGACTGCCTGACCTGAAAACTGTTAAAAAGTTGGCCTGTGTGAAGACTGTGTGTTTGGGAAAAAGAGGCGAGTGGGTTTCTCAAGAGTCGACAGACCTTGAAGACTGAAAAGTTAGAGTTGGTCCATAGTGATCTATGGGGACCGGCGCCTGTGACGTCCCTTGGAGGATCATCATACTATATTTACATTCATTGATGATTCCACAAGAAAGGCATGGGTTTATTTCCTGAAAAATAAATCTAATGCGTTTGACACTTTTAGGAAGTGGAAAGCCATGGTTGAAACTGAGACAGGGCTGAGGGTGAAGTATCTATGGTCTGATAATGGAGATGAGTATGCCTCAAGGAGTTTAAAGACTACTGTGTTGAGAATGGGATTCGCATGGAGAAGACAATGCGTGGAACTCCTCAACATAATAGAGTAGCAGAGAGGATGAACAGAATGCTGAATGAGCAAGCTAGATGCATGAGGCTAATGTTTTGGGTGGATACTGTAAACACAACTGCATTTCTGATCAATAGAGACACATCAACTCCATTGGAAAATCGGATACCGGAGGAAGTATGGATGGGAAAGGAGGTAAAGTTGTCCTTTCTACGTATCTTTGGTTGTGTTGCATATGCTCATGTTGGTTCTGTTGATAGGAGTAAGTTAGATGTTAAATCTATTAAATGTACGATCATTGGTTACGGTGGCAATAAGTTTGATTATAGGCTCTGGGATGAGCAGAACTGATAGGTGATTTGCAGTAGAGATGTGGTTTTCAATGAACAGGTGATGTACAAGGATATATTGGAGGCATCGAGTTCTGACAACTCTAAACCCAATTGAGTTAGACATCTCAAACTCGAGCAGGAGTAAGGAGAGTAAATCCACCACCACCTCGGGATGTTGTTCCGCTACAGAGACCGGATAGAGAGCGGCGTGCACCTGATAGGTATTCACCCTCTAAATTTTATTTATTCTTTACTGATGGTGGTGAACCTGAGAGCTATGCGGAACCAGAACAGGTTGATGATAGGCGAAGATGGAAAGCTGCCATGGATGATGAATTGGCATCTCTTCACCAGAATGGCACTTGGGAACTAGTTAATCTACCAAAAGGAAAGAAAGCATTGCATTGCAAGTGGGTCTACAGAATCAAGAGTGAAGCTGATGGTAGCAAGCGCTACAAGGCTAGGCTGGTTGTGAAAGGGTTTGAGCAGTGTTTTGGTATTGATTATACTGACATATTTACTCCTGTTGACAAATTGATGACTATTCGCATGGTGTTGAGTATGGTTGTTGCAAAAATACTGTTGTTACATCAGATGGATGTAAAGATGACATTTCTTCACGGTGACTTAGTGGAGGATCTTCACATGGTACAGCCGGAGGGATACATAGCCGAAGGAAAGGAATAACTTGTGTGCAAGTTAAAAAAGAGCTTGTATGGGTTGAAGCAAGCTCCGAAGCAATGGTACAAGAAGTTTGACAGTTTCATGCTTGAAATTGGTTATAGCATATGCTACGCAGACCATTGTTGTTACTAGAAGAGGTTCGACAAGAGTTATCTCGTCCTTCTTTTATATGTTGATGATATGTTGAGTGCAGGAGCTGATCCAAGTGAGATGGATAAGCTGAAGAGGTAGTTGTCCAACCGATTCTCCATGAAGGATCTTGGAGAATCTAAACAAATTTTGAGTATGAGAATAGAGATGAATAGAACAGGGGTAGGTCGCGGCCAGGACAGTTGAAACGGAAGGGTTTTACTTGGGCTTCAAGTTTGGCCCATTAAGCTATTATATATAGTTGTTCTCTCATTATTGTTGAGGTTGTTGGTTTAATAAAAAATTAGTGAAATCCCTGGCTTGGTATCGCCCAGCAAACATAGTTACACATCCTAACGAACTAGGTATGTGTTTACTTTTGGGTGTACTGCGATCTCTTAGACTTCTAAGTTATAAAAGGTTGTTGCTTTATCCACCACGGAGGCTGAGTATATGGCCGTGATGGAAGCGAGCAAGGAAATGATTTCGTTGCAAAGTTTCTTAGGTAAACTGGGAAGGAACATGAAAATAGCATTATTTACAATGATAGTCAAAGTACGATTTTCTTGGCGAATAATCCGGCATTTCATTCGAGAACAAAATATGTAGAGTTGAAGTATCATTATATTCGACATTTATTAGTGGTGAAGACTTTCTGGCTCATGAAGATACTTGAAAGTGAGAATACAGTTGATATGTTTACTAAGGTGGTGACCTTAGAGAAATTGAAGATATGTATAACTTCAATTGGCCTTGGAACGTGAAGTGGAGGCTAGGCGATACTAAGCGGATACCGGGGAAGAAGAGAACAAGAAGACATGGTGATATTGAGAGTGTCAGTCTCCAAGTGGGAGATTGTTGATTAATTGACCCTGAATTCCATCGCAAGGCTCGCGGCCGCGATAGGTGTAGGCCGCGACCGCGACAAAAGTGTTCGTGATAGTGCTGTTGCACTAGGAAGGTATGTAATGAACGTAAAAATTACCATTTTTCTTGCACTTGTCACATTTTTATATTTTGTAGAATATTACACATAATTGTTATGTTCATGTGTGATTTCATGTTTTATTGTATTTTCGAGTTGATTTTCTTTTTTTAATATGATTTGATGCGCTTTTGGGTATTTTTTAGTCGTATTTTGAAGGTTAGGAAACTCGGAAGAATTTAGAAGATCTTTCGAGTCCATTTTCACACTCCAACCCGTATCTCGAGGCCCACACTGGGTTGGGTTCAGGCCCAAACTGAAGATCATCAAGCCTCGAGAAAATTTCTTGAAGAAATCGGACCGAGAAGATGGATAGAAAAGCCCTAAATTGAAGAAGGAAAGAAGACAGGGGCAATCGCACATGCTTCGTGTTCCAGCCCACAAACCAAGGCCCAAACAAACCCAAATCAGACCCAACAAGAGCCCAAATCGAAGTTCGTCAAGTAACGAACAAAATTCGTGATAGATCAGGTCGAGAAGACGAGAGAAAAGGCTCCGAAACGGTACGGAAGACGGAGGTGCAAAGCAGGAGCTGAACCGGACCAACAGCTGCAGCACATACAGGACCGGAAGGCTGCTAGAAGTTGGTCCAGAACTGACCTAGAATCACAGCTGCCCATACTACCGGCCGGCGGCGGTTCCGGCATCAGTCGGCGGTTCGCGCGTGCGCCTAGTTTTTCAACGTGCTATTTTTGTATTTTGGCAATAACTTCCTCGTCTGAGCTCCGATTCGAGTGATTCAAGTTTTCACGCATAGCCGAGACGAAGATATACATCTTTATAGTTGAAGTCGAAGGCTAACCCGAGTTAATTTTTCCCAGAATTCGCGTGAAAATCGAGTCAACTGCACGAAGGGAGGTTCGACCCACAACTTATAATCCCTTGCGGTTTAAATTGCTATTGATAATTTTACCCTTACTTTTGAGGGACATTTCAACATATTTTATCTTTTTATGTATGGGGAATGGATGTCTACAAATATCCCCTCCCCCTTTTATTCCAAAAAAACTTTTAGGTTTCATTTTTCACTCTCTTGCATTAGCTTTAGAAAGGGGATTTTCAGAATTCTCACTAGGGTTTCTTCTCTCTTAAAGAGGGGAACTAGGATTCTTGGTGAAATTGTAAGAGACACTCTTAGGGTGTGACAACCTTGAAAATTTACCAAAGAGCTCCCGATTATTATCATCAATAAGCTCTTCTCACCTCTATCTCTCTCTATTTTATTTTTATTTGAATATCTTGCTTGATGATGATATTTATTAGGTTATTATTGATGATTTCTGAGTATTTCTTCTTGTTTCCCGAAGCAAGGGAGTAGCCTGAGCTTCGGGGTTGATGTCCATATTATTTTCATTGTTGATTTAATTTGGGTTTGGTAACCTAGGGTTTGGAGTTGATTGATTTGTTATAATTTTCATATGAATTAGGGCTTTGATTATAGGCTTGATTCGGTCGCTCGACTTTCGATAACTTAGCCTTATATTGTATGATTGTGCATTTGAGATGGGATAATCGAAACCTAGGCTAGGGATTGCCACCATTTTGAGGAGATTCAATTATATCTTCTATGAGCTTAGGATTGAATTTCTACGCCTTAGATTAGTCGGGAGAGAAATTCAATCTGGAAACCTAAATCAATCAAGACCCGATTGATAGGAAAGAGACCTATGGAGGAGAAGACTTATCAAAAAGGAGGAATAGAGCCTAGGAAGTCTCGGTTGGGATGAACAATAGTAGTTTGGTTGTGTGTGTAGAGAAATCTCACCCCTTCATCGGTCTATTATGTAGGAGAAGCCACACTAAATTGCTCTAGTTTTACGTAAACGATAATCCGGGGCCCGAGGTTAATTTTGTTTGCTATCCCTTTAGGAATTCATTATAGAACATCATTTATTCACCAACTCTAGGGGATATGGCACCTAAACCATATCCCAGAATTCTTATTTATTGAGATGCCATTTAGGTAGGAATTCATCCATTTAGTTCCTTTTTACCTTAACTTGATTATGATTGGACATTGACCCCTCAAAATTGGGTGAAACTGAGTTTCGGGAAGCATTTTCATCATTTATCCATTTTTATCTCTTGATTCTATTTTAGTAAAAATTAACTCTCAATTCCAATTTGCTGAAATTAAGAAATTATGGCTCGGGTAGTTTACACGGATGTTCTCCTTGTGGTTCGACTTATTACTACCTCTGTTTGATCTTGTACGCTTGTGAGAACGAGAATCTATTTGAAAACAAACATTTTAGAATGTTTTTTCGGGAAAAGTTCAGTGTCGCGGCTGCGACAAGGATGTAGGACGGCCGCGATGAAAGCGACTTAGTTAAGCAGGTGAGCTATTGACGAAACGCGGCCGCGACAAGGGTAGGTCGCGGCCAGGACAGTTGAAACGGAAGGGTTTTACTTGGGCTTCAAGTTTGGCCCATTAAGCTATTATATATAGTTGTTCTCTCATTATTGTTGAGGTTGTTGGTTTAATCATAAATTAGTGAAATCCCTGGCTTGGTATCGCCCAGCAAACATAGTTACACATCCTAACGAACGGGGTAACAAATATTGTGTGTTTATCTCTTTCGTGTTTCTTTCAATTCCGTGATCGTGTGTGGGTTAATTCCTAACACGCTTGCCTACTCATCAACTGGAAAGTTAAGTCCAGCATCTTCTGCCAAATTAATTTCATGTGCTTGAATTTCTGTAACTCTCTGTTGGGAAGCCAACATATGAATAGTCTCTCGAAGATGGAGCGGGTGATTATGATCTTCGATAAACTCATAAACATTGTACTTACCACCCACATGTTTGACTCCCTTTCTTACTTTAAAATATGTTCGAGTCTCAAGCTGAGGATTAAGAGTCAAATAATCTCTTTTGTCTTCTCTACGGACACCCTCTTTGCAACAAACATATTTGTATGAATTATAAAGCCGGTCTTTCTATTCTTGTTAGGATAATGCTTTCTTACTCCAAAACCTTTTATTCCACTGTAATCAACCCAAAACTTCCATGCCTCATCTAGACTGTCAAATTCCATACCAATCTTAGGCTTGAAATCATCATTTGACGTAGAATCCATCAAGAGACTCCTAAGAGATCAATAAGATTGTTTGCTCATTTAAATCTAGAATTTATAGAGACATTGATATAGTCAATCTGTTACATATTAAATACATCAATCAATTAAAACCAAAAGAACCAAAAACCAATCTATTGTGTACTAAATACAACAATAAAATACAACAATAAAATACAACAAATAAGAATCTCCTTACCAATCTATTAGTATATTAAATACAATAAATTGGCTGACCCATACAACAAGTGGAAGAGAGAGAAATAAACAAAAATCTTTGTCCATTTACCAATCTATATTCCACGCACTATATATGGTACGAGGAGTGTCGTTCGGCCTTACCAAATTAATATATATTGTCGTGCGGCCTTACCAAATTAATATATATAAATATATATTTTTTCTTGATCTACTACTCTAACTAGTAGAGTGGTAAATAAGGGTCGATTTCACGAGGAACGGTCGGACAATTTTGCTTTATGTATTAAGCTATTATGATCAAGCAATATAATATAAATAAGCAACTCAAATAACAATTACTCTAAAAGTACTTAGCAAATTAACAATTCAAGTAAACAAAGATAAGAGAATGATTGTTGGTTTTTTAAATGATAAAAAGATTCAACCCTTGATCGAGCATCCCCTTGGCCAGGATAATCTATATAATTGATGTTACTACCCGATTGATTTAGCCATAAAATCCCTACTCCAAGATTAATAACAAACTCTATTAACCTTATTGTCTCTTAAGTATAATTAATCTAAACAAGCTCTTCAATTAATCCTACTCAGCTGATCAATTCCTAGAACAAGCACTCTAATAACCAATAGTCAAATGCATCAAGAATCAAGACAACGGAGTAGATACGACATAAAACTCACAAGCTCGGTTTTAGTGGTCGAACTCTATGGTATCCCCAATAGAATAAATCCAGTGTTTGCTACATGGGAATTGGATCCATAATAATTACGAATTACAAACCTAATTCTAGCAACACACAAACAAATATTGAAATGGGTGATCTAACCATAATTCAATTCATAAGTGTGAATCAAAAATCTCAAATAACATAGAACATTCCAAAACATAATCCAATCGGTTAATAACCGTAAAAATTACATAATATCCTAAATTCGAGGTTCAACTAATGATCAAGGGCTGAAATTAGAGTGCTAATCACTCATATCAACTATTACAAAGATAAAATAAGTGAAAATCAAAGAAGACATGAAAATAAGATAGAATGAACCAAAAGATTGAGTTGATGATCTTGATCTTCAACCCTCTTCCGATTTCTTGCTTCCAATGATGAATAATGGTTGAATGCATGTGTAAAATGGGGGGAGGGGGTTGGTTAGGTCAAATTCGAATTAGACCTTATATATAGAGAGGAGAAAGTGTTGGGCTAAAAAATGGGCCAACAACGTGTTTCAGGATAAGAAACGGCGTTACGGATCGCGGCCGCGAACCATTTATTTTGCTTAAGCCAAGTTTTGGTTCGCTGGCGTTCGCGGCCACAAACCATGACTTGGATTTTTGGCTGGGTTTCACTGGATTGGTCGCGGTCGTGACCATAAATCGCGGGCGCGGCTTCTTGCTCGAACATCTTCCCTCCTTGTTTCATCATAGGCTCGTTCTTCGTTCCGGACTTCTTTGAGACTTTTTTTTAGTCTCGTATTGCCTGTATTATTCTGAAACGAGCTTAAACACATTAAATGGTCGAGTAATCCAAATATGAACAATACACGGTCGAATATGCATGCAAATGTCATTAAAACGACATTTAATTTGACCTAAAATGCATGCATGAACACGTATACCAATTAATATCCAAAATATTAACTTTTTCATACATCATCGTTGTATATTTATCGAGTTCTTGACCTGCCTGCTAGCCCATATCAACATTATTATCCCAACATCAATTCAACAAAAAATTGAGAATATACAATTCCGATAATATAAAAATCAGCACAATTCAACAAATGTCGTCCCGCAGTTTCTATTAAATACAACAATACCGAGAATACAAAACTTTGCAAAATCACTAGTAGGAGCGAGAACTTGATACAGTTGAAAAGAATAAGAGAAGAAAAGTGGAAAAAAATCCTAACGTAATCTAATTGAGAAGAACAGAAAAGGAATTTCAAGAATGGAACTTGATATTCTCAGTCGGAGCCTGCTGATATGCACCTGAAACTTGATAATTTTGGAGCTGTTGAGATTTGATCTTTTGGGCTGAAGGTAAAAATGACGGAGAAATAAAAACCTGTGTTTTGTTCTTTGGCGCATAAGAAAAAAAGAGAAATAAATGAGATTAAAAGTGAAACGGTGCATTTTGATTGACCAGTACCTCTGCTGGTTTTTGTACCAAGTAGAGGGTCCGATTCCTTTTATTTCACTTGTCGCGTCGAAAGCACGTCAGCAGAATCTGGAAAATTTAGAAAATAGGGTATAAGTTGGATAAAATCATAAATTACATAATACCTAAAGGAAATCATTTGTTTAAAAGACATAACATAAAATGAGTAAAATAAAACATTCATACTTTTATAATAGAATATACATATATATGTGTATATATATATGTGTGTGTGTACCTTGGGATAGTATTGTGTTGTACTTGTAGGCTTGTAACCTTCGCTGGTTTTCTTAAACTTTCAAGATAAGAAATATGCTGGTACAAATGTAACCCAAATTACAGGCAAATTTAACTAATTGTGGCATTGTTCATCAAAACATTAATAAAGTAAGTGTGTTTGTTGGGGGTTTGATTTTATGTGTTAAATAGTTAATGCCATGAGCGACTCTCATTTTTTTTCGATTTTTTTTTACAAAAGCTAGGGGCGACATTAATTTTTTTTAATGAAAGTCGCCTGTGAGATAGAAGACATTCTTTTTTTTTTTTAACAAAGCCGGTCATGGCAGGGATGACATTCATTTATATATTCTTTAGTTTTGATTAATTAAGTGTAGACAAATTGACGAACTTAACATTTCTGAATATGGATTTGATTTTGTTGACTTCAATGATATTTATTCAAACAAAATATATGAAAAACAGGTGTTTGATAAATATTTGTTATTTATTTTATGTTAACATCAAAATCAATTATACTGTATGAATGTATATTTAAATTTAAGGGTTTTATCAATTCAAGGACCCGAAAGATATGTCAACTATCAATTCAGGACCGGAAAGATAATTTTTATCTAGTGCCTAAAAGATTAGAAACTATCAATGGAAGACCCATAAATCTAAAACCATTGTAGAGCTTGTTCAAAAAATTGCAAAACCAACAAATAAAATTGTCTCGATATAATAAGCAGTGAAAATATACGTCAAAAGTCTTTCACTATATTATTATTTGATATATCTAAGATGATTCAATAACCTACAATTTATTTTTTAAAATATACAAATTAATCAAAAATATATTTAAATAAGAAAAAAATACAATTTAGTGAAATATGTATACATGAATTTAAAAATTATGAATTCAAAAAAAAAATTACAATTTTTTTCCAGAAAAGAACAATTTCTCACGCATCTATACATATATATATATGTATATAAGCCAAATGAAGGACTTTTATGTAATTTTATCTTTCCCGCATAAATTTTTAGGTTATAAATGGTAATTTTTAGTCACTTTTTGTAAGTAATAACTTTCTTTCATTTTTCTAAAATGCAAATAACTTTTTTATTTCACTTTCGTTTTTTATGCATAATACATCAAATTATTCATCTTTTCACGATCTTTGATATCCATATCACATACTTCCTCCGTCCCTGTAGGAATTATATCTATTATAATACTCTTGTAGAAAGTAATATAATTAATCCCTTTCCCTAGGACCCTTCTTGGTTGTCATAATCTGTATCTTTATTAATTAACCCTAGAGATAGATCTATAAATTTATATAAACCCTAACATGCGCCTATACACACAAGAGTTAAGGATTCGACCTGATAGTTGTTTACACAAGAGGTCGATTTCTGATTGAATGATTTCTGACTCTCGTCTTAACCTTCTGGACTGTATCCCCTACTCAATCCTCAACGCCGGATGGATGACGAACCTTGAAGAATTCCAAGTGGGAAGGAACACCTTAAACCGCGGCCGCCTACTCTCTTTTTCTCTCTATTCAGTGATCTTTTTGAATGTTAATTCTTCTATTTCACAGAATGAGAAACCATGTATTTATAATACATGGTTGAGTGTGGGCCAAGCCTGGTAGTTTAATTCCTTCTAGGATTAGGAATTTAATTCCTTATTAGGAATTTAATTCTCTATTCCTACTTGGACTAGGAGTCTATATGGCCAGTCCAGGGATCAAATACAATAAATAAAGATGGGCCTAACTATGAATTAATTCTTCCTTGTTCAGCCAAGAACATAATTAATTCATAAATATTAATTCATTCCACTAGAGAATTAATACTGACTTACCCCTTTATTCCCGAGTTGAGTCGGGGCTTGAATTAGACTTAATTAATCCCCATATTTAAGATATCGAATATCCATTAATTAATTAAAGCCTCTGACATCTTAAATCAATTAATTTCTTATTTATTCCTTAAGTAGTACCACTCAACCTTATTATTGTACCTGAACTTAATCAACCTGTAGGGTTTAGTACAATAAACCTTTTGAGCTCCTTAAGGGGATATCATCATCCTATACGGATAAGGTTACTTAAATACAAATTACCAATTATTATATGCAAGTTGCTGTCACCCAAAATACATAGTATAAAAGTTATATCTTAACTCTTGCCCATAGTAAATCAAAGTGACACACAAACAAGCATTCATAATTGTAATCTTATTTAAGCATTATGATAAGTCACCGAGATCTCTAGTTCTTCACTAAGGTCAGGCAGAAGAACATATCTCACTGTGATCCTATCAATACGTAAATACGTACCAGTATAAGTAAATAGTCAAGATAAACTATTTCTACTTAATACTGCAGCCTAAACCAACAACTCGTCCTCAAGTTGTCTAAGCTGTGATTTACATTTTATATCTCTTTAAGTTTAACTAATCATATGATCTTCTGTGATCTTCAACACACCATAGGATCTACTTATTTGCAAGAGATATGGGGACACATACATAGTGAAAATGCAAATATAATCAGATAGGAGATAAACAGTGAATAACTGGAAACATTGTATATAAAAAGTTTTGCTTTCAGTATACAAATCCAACAGTCCCGGCTTATTTTACACACTTTTCATTTTCGACCGTCCCAACTTATTTTACACACCCTTAAAATAGAAATTGATTTCCACAATTTTCACCCTCAAAATCTTAACTCTCAATCTTCACCTTTAAAAAAATCAAAGAAAAAACAAAATCTATTTTTTCTTAACATACGTGCCCGGTCATTGTGCAAAATAAATCGGGACGGAGGGTACTATAATGAGATATTTTATTTGAAAAATTAGATTGCTTGGTGGTTAATTATTTATGTTAGATTTGAGTGTTATTGTGAATTGGATGCAACTAAAATTAGTAAAATAATTCTCATATAAATTTATTAATTGAGTATTTATTCTAATAAAAATACAGCTAATCAATTTATTTTATTTGACATGAATTTTCAAATATTTTTTTATTTAAGTTACGCAAATAGAAAGATCATTGGTTAAATAATGAAATTCTACTTTATTAAATCAAAGGCAAAAAGTATACTCAGTTTATTAAATCATCAAGTCTGCTAATATGAGAACTTTAAGGATATGTATGATTATGTATTAACAATTATCAGAATTATTTTTAATTACTTATTTATATTTTTATAATATATATTTTGTTAGAATGATTTTTTAAGAAAATTTACTCTTTGCAACTGAAATGATGATATTTATATACTTTGCAATCTTTTTTTGTTTACGCTAACTAAACCTCAAGTATGTTTCTTACGCTTTGTAACCTAAACAATACTTTGTCGTACTAACTAACATCAACTCTGTCTTTTTTACTCTTAACAACCTAAGTAACTTTATTCGCATTGATCAATTTTTATCTTTAAATATATAAACTATTTATTAGAAAATAAAATATTTATATAAATAATTACAACATCAAATATTAAAATATTTTGAAGAACTCACAAGCATTAATTTGTTTTTCGAATTATTAAATAACTTTTAGACTTTATTTTATTAAAGTAATGATTTATTAAAAAATAAGAAGTATTTAAGTATATTTGAAACCACCAAGTGAAAGGTTAGAAGTTGCAAACGAGAATCTAACTTTAACAAGAAAATTTTAAATATGTATAAATTAAAATAAAAATTATTTAGATAAATTAAAATATAAAACAAAAGTAGAAAAAAAAAAGTATAAAATTTTTAGATTACATCTGAAATATCCAACTAAATTATTAATGTTTCCATTATTTTATATTTCATGATTATTTTTAACTATTTATGGTTAGAATTTAAAAATTATTTTCATATACTAAAATCTCTCTCTCTCTCTCTCTCTCTCTCTCTCTCTATATATATATATATATATATATATATATACACACACACACACACATGTGCGTGTGTGTACATACATATATATATGTAAAAGCCACATCAGGGGCAATTCCGGAATTAACATTTTTCAGCCTAAAATTTTGACTATAACTAGTAAGTTGTTGTCACACTTGGTAAGAATTAATTTTTTTTTTAAAGTTGCAAATAAATTATTCCATTTCTAATTTATTTACTATATATAATACATCAAATTAATCATCTTTTGACGATATTTCATTTAGCATCCATACCATATACTCTCTTTGTCTCGCTCTAATTTGCCTACTTTTCTTTTTGGTTTGTCCCAATCTAATTTATCAACCTATAAATGTCAAATTTCTCTCACAATCTCCACCCTCAAAATCTCCACATTCAATCTCCACCTTTGAAAAAGTCAAAGATTCCACAAAATTCGTTTTTTCTTAACCTCCGTGTTCGGCCAAAGTAGGCAAATGGATCGGGATGGAGGGAGTATATTATAATAAGATATTCAATTTAAAATATTAGATTATTTATTCGTTGATATTTGAGTTGAAGTTTACCATTTATCGTGGGTTGTACTGTATAATATTGGTTCGGAATACAATTAAAAGTCACTCAAATAATAAAAATATATTTTACTTGACTATCTCATTAAAACCACAACTAATCTATTTATTTTATCCGATTTGAATTTTTTCAAGTTTTCTTCATTTATTAAGTTGAGAGGAAAATCAATGTATGTATAATTGAACACGTACTTTATTAAATTAAAAGTAAATTTTAATATTTAATTTATAATTAACTTATTAGATGATTAATTTGCAAATTTTTATTTGTTATATCAAATGCCTATTATTTTCTCGTATATATATAACTTTACATATGATAATTAATTTGGAAATTATTTTTCATTACTTATTGATTAATTAAGCTATTTGTGTACGTTTATAAGTCAAGAGTGATACATACACACTAAATGTGTGTTTTGGTTAAAGATAAGAAACGATCATTTTGAATATAGATATATTTTATTTTCAATTTTAATATTTTATCTTAATGCTCATTTATAGTATATATACATATACATATAAATATAAAGTAAGTTATTTTAAATTCATACATAACGTGAAAGAAACTTATATTGATATTACTTATAATTTATTTATGTTTAATTGAAAATTCCTAAATATTTATTTAATAGGATAAAAGGTCACATTTTTAGATATTAGATTATCTCATATTTAGTTTAGTTAAAATAATTACAATTTAAATAAACTTCTGTACATCGCACAGGAGTAATACCAGTATGACTCAACAAGAACAAAATAACAACTTAAAAAAATGAAACTACAAACAAATTTAAAAAAACATAACAATTTTTTTAAGTAACGCTTTAAAAATAATAATGTAGTGAAACACTTTTGACGTATATTTTCCCTACTTATCACTTCGAGAAAATTCAATTTTGTTGGTTTTGCAATTTTTCAAACAGGCCCTACAATGGTTTTAAATTTGTGTGTCTTCCATTGATAGTTTCTAATCTTTGAGGTCCTAGATTGATAAAAATTATCTTTCAGGACTTGAATTAATAGTTGACATATGTTTCAGGTCCTTGATTGATAAAATCCCTAAATTTGAATATACATTCATAAAATATAATTGATTTTGATGTTAACATAAAATATATAACAAATATTTATCAAATACCTTTTTTTTATATATTTTGTTTGAACACATATCCTCGAAGTCAACAAAATCAAATCCATATTTAGAAATATATGTCTACATTTGATTAATTTAAACTAAAAAATATATATAAATGAATGTAGCCCCTGACAGGGACGACTTCGTTAAAAAATAAAAATAAAGAATGTCGTGCCTCTTTCACAGACGACTTTCATTAACTAAAATATAAATAAATAATGAATGTCGCCCCTGTCAGGGGCGATTTTGAAAAAAAAAAAATTGAAAAAAAAAATTAGAGTCGTTCATGATATGAGTGACTTAACACATAAAATTAATGTGTTGATAAACGGTGGTACATTTAGTTAAATTTGCCCAAATTACAACAATTAAATTACATCTCCCCTCAACAAAAAAAAATAAAAGATTTATTCATATATGCACTAAATACGTCACTGCAGTCCTATCATGAAACTGAGTTGGGACATGGGAGCATGTCACCTAGTGCTACTCACGTTTTCCCCAACTACAATTTTTTTCCATATAAATAGTTGCATGAATAATATTGATTTGCAGAAGAAAATATAAATCAAGAAAACTTTGTTGAAACATGAGGTGGTTTGTTCTAACTGCTTTAATTGTTGTGGGCCTCCATATCTCCGCCGTGGCTGCAAACTCACTGAAGGCTAAGCCGCCTGTGCTGCCGGCATCTGCTTTTCTGTCAACAACGCATTATCACAAATCATGCCCCAATCTAGAACGCATAATCCATCACAAACTTAATGCTTGGATTCAAAAGGATCACACCTTGGCTGCTAGCATCATTCGCCTGCATTTTCATGACTGCGCTGTTAGGGTACCTATTCAAACTTAATCTCTTCTCATCATATGGTATTCCATTTTGTATTCCAATATTATCAACATTTAATTTGTATAAATGCCATGCCACATAGTAATAGCATTGAAATGGAAGATGAAACAGTGTTTAAAATAAATAATGTCATCCCTATCAATAGTATTAATAAGATGTTAAGCAATTTAACAGGGGTGCGATGCTTCCGTGTTGCTGAACCACCATGGCAGCGAGAGAGCTGCCGAAGCCAGCAGAGGTCTCCGGGGCTTCGACCTGATCAATGACATCAAGGCCGAGATCGAGAAACACTGCCCCAAAACAGTCTCCTGCGCCGACATTCTCACGGCAGCAGCCCGCGATGCCACCGTCCTTGCCGGCGGCCCATTCTGGGAAGTCCCGTACGGCCGGAAAGACGGACGCATCTCCCTAGCCAGAGAAGCTAACACGGTTCCACAGGGCCACGAAAACATCACATCCTTAATCAGTTACTTCGACAAACTCGGTCTCACATTTGTCGACCTAGTCGTGCTTTCAGGTTCACACACCATCGGCAGATGCAGCTGCTACGCTCTAAAGCAACGGCTCTATAACTTCAACGGGACCCACAAGCCCGACCCCACTATGAACATCCATTACGTGAATTTGTTGAGGAAGAGGTGCAGATTGGACACGGATTACGTGGATCTAGACTTGACGACACCGCGGAAATTCGACGGCGCTTATTACAGAAACCTTGGGAAGAAATTGGGGCTGTTGTCGACGGATCAGCTGCTGTACTCGGATGGAAGAACGGGGGGAGTGGCTAGTATCATGGGGATGGAGGAGGAGCTGTTTATGAGCCAGTTTGCTGTGTCGATGGTGAAATTGGGAAATGCTAATGTTATGGTGGGGAAGCAGGGGGAAGTGAGGTTGAATTGCGATTCTGTCAATGCTTGAACATACTACTGGACTCTTCGCATATCAAATGTTATTAATTATGTTGTTTTCTTTTATAATTTGTTTCTTTTCACTAATTTATTATTGGAGAATTCTTACCTGCATTTGGATTGAGGCATAACGGGTGGATAAACTATAGGCGACGGCTATTCGCAATTCACAAAATTTCTCGATACAGTTTATTTCTCAATACCCATGTTTGTGGAACCGGACCGGACCGGCCGGTTCGACCGGTTCAACCGGGAACCGGGCCTGGAACCGGTCCGGTTGAGTTAAAAAACCGGATTGTTTTTTTTTTTTTTTTTTTTTTTTTTTTTTTTTAAATAAAGTTATTTTTAGCCTATTTTAAGTTTAAAAAAAAGGGATTTTCATTTTTATCTTCATTTGCCCTTATTATTCCCATCTTATTTTAAATTTGGCACTAGGATGTTATTAAAAAAATTAGAGTTAAAAGTATCTTTGGATTAATTGATATTGAAATATGTTGAATTTTTTTTTACAAGTTAAACTCTAGTATCAAATTAGATTGTATTACACATAAAAACTATTGAAATTCAAAAGTCAACAAGTTGCCTTTGACCGGTTGAACCGGTTGTTGAACCGGTCGGACCGGTCGAACCTTGAACCGGTGGCTTGTCCGGTTCGATCACCGGTCCGGTCCCACAAACACTGCTCAATACAAACCATTTTCATTTAAAATTCAGTTCAAAATTCTTAATATAGTCCACTGAATATCAATTATATCATTTTTTTTCAAATAAATTATTTTATTAAAATATTATAAAAGAAACAGTAAAATATAAAAAAAAAAAAAGAAAAAAAAAAGAATATCAAAAAGAAAGAAAAGAGAGAAAAGAGAAGAAAAAGAAGATGTCTAATTTCTGCCATACGCAACAGTCCTCCCCGTCGTTTATCACCATTGGCAATCGTTGTTTGTTCATAAAATTGTTAGGGAAACAGAAAAAGGCAACAGTAATTGTTTCTTCGATATAGAATAACAGCGAGGGCTTCCCATGGTTGTACAAACAAAATTCTGCACCCCGTTGTCTGAGATTGGTGGGGGAAATAGCAACAGCCAACAATTATTGTGTCTGATTTCTAATTGATATTAATTGAATGGTGTGGAAATGGGTTTCTCATTGTTGTATACAAATTGAATTAGAAATTGAGATCTATCAGTTTTGAAAAAAAAATCATTACAGAATGAATCACTTCTATGTTCTTCTTCAGATTTTTTTCTTATTTTGTGTATTTCTGTATTTAAAATTGAAAGTGTTTTGAGGAATAATAACATGCCCAAGTTTTAATTTGTTGTCAAATTGCTACCGTTAACTTTAGAGATGGTGAGATTGAGCGTTAGATTTCATAGTGTGGTGAAATAGGTTTGATTTTTGGTTTTGAACAACAATTATATTGTGGTGAAATATGATTTTGAACAATAATCACTAAAATGATTTTTTTTTGGCCTCCATTGGTGAAACATTGAAGAAATTAGAGGTTATAGAATTCTGAAGACTTGGTATAGTTAAAGATACACAAAAGAAAGAAAAGATATATTGTTTATGTTTTTATTATATTTTTTGAATTTTTATATATTGTTTTTAGTATATTATGTCTTTTTATTAAGGATATTGTAGTCATTTAGTAATAGAATTTTAATTTATGAAATTAGTGGGTTACGTTGAGAAATTTTGTGGGTTACAAATAATCGCCGCCTAAACTATAATGGGTTTAACTCGTAAAACAAATTAAAATTTGGTTGAACGCAAGTCAACCAGCTATGTTTAACACATTTATGGATTTAATAGAACTTATTTAATTTGTCTTAATTTATGTTTAAGATATAATTATAAGAAAAAATTCTAAAGATATGCAAAAAAGTTTAATTAAAACCAAAGAAACGTATTAAGGGCCCACTTGATTTGGGGGTTTAGGGGTAAAGAATTAGAATGAATGAAGACTCATTCTCATTTATTGTGCTTGGTACATAATAAATAAGTTAATCATTACCCTCATTTTATTAACAATTTTCCCCATTTCATTCCACAATATGATTGACCCCTCATTCATACTCATTATCATTGTCATTGATGATTTGCAATCAAGCGGGCCTAACTGATGTTACCTAAAATCTTAAATGCAGGTCTTGTATTAACTATGTCTGCAGTCACTCAAGCAAATTTTTATTGTCATTTACGTGGAAATTAGTGACATATATTTGAGTTATACTAGTTGTCCACCGGTGCGATGCACGGATTAGATTAATTTTGTAATTATAATTCAACGTCATTGGAAAAACAAAGTAAATGTCCAAGTATTGAGCTAAACAAAGTGCGAAAAAAACTAACTTTGAATAAATATACAAATTTATAAATTACAAATTTTGGAACATCTTCTTGTATACAACATTGACAATTATATTTATATATTTTGTCTGGGCATTGTAGGTCATAACTTTCAGATCATTATGACTTGTGACTAAATGAGAAAGTAATGTATAAATGGTTGAAAAAGTAATATATAATTGTTCATGACAAAATATTATAAACAATTATGTTATATTGTGTAGAAAAGATTGAGCACATTACACATAACTTGTGCAACGGCCGTAGAAACTATATTCACCTAATTCTAAAAACTCTAAGGTTACATTTAGATGGAAGGATTTGACGATGAATTTGTAATTCACAGTTTCAAATTTGTAATTCACAGTTTCAAATTTATTGTTGTTGTTTGAATTACCATGAATTTAGTAATCCATAATTTCATTTTACGCTATTTTTTGAAATATTTAGGTGAATTTCAAATCCCCTCTATGTTGAGTAGATTCGAAATCCATTTATTTGAAATCCCTCGATCCAAACACAACCTAATATTATAAGCTGCGAGACTTTTCTACTTAAGGACATTAAAGTGCAGTAAATTGTAAGCCCATTACATCAATAACCACATCAATACAAAGCATATTTTTCTTTTCCAGCTGCAAAATATGTGAACATGCAATAAATTATTTGTTTTACAGATATGAGATAGATAAGTTCCTTAAACCCTTTTATTATTATATTATTTATAATTTATAATTTTTTTAATAAAAAGATAAGCATCAATAGTTCCAAACTTAACAATACCATCTACTTCTGAAGACTTCCTACACTACTTTAGAAGACAAACATAAATCAGTAGTAGAGTTGTACTAAAATATAGCAAAATATATCAACTTCTATTTCTTAATTATCTTCTGATGACTCTTTGCTCCAATAGTCTCGGCTATCTCATCCTTCAGGGCCCTTATGCTCAGAATCTGTTCTTCATCAGCATCCAAAATCATCTAGCATTTTCCAATTATAGTGGTATCAAGTACTTCATCATTGTCGATTTCCTCAATCTCATTCGTTATTTTAAGGTCCTGGGAGTATATAAGTGCTGTATTAAATTGTAAGGATCTGGTTTTTTTAAGACATATTCATAATAAGTTTTGTTGGTAAAATATACCTTCTTGCCAATTTCTCTTAGTAGATAGTGAGTGTTATATTTTATATAATCCATGGATATACAAAGCACAAGAGGGAAACTATTGATCAATTTGTATGTATTGAGTATGTGAAATAAAGAACATAAGGGACCCTTTATATAGGGCCAAAAAGCAAAAGGAGGAAAAGTAACCTCCACTAAAATACATAAATAACCTCCACTAATATAACCTCCACTAAATTACATAAATGCTAACATATAATCTAACAGTGAGAACCATATGATCTATGTTGCCATTTGCATAATGTTGTAGTTAACTAAATAACGGTGTTGATCAATCCTCTTGATTTGTATTTTGAAAAGCCCAACTGTCTCTGAAAGTGCATTCTTGATTTTCTTTGGAACCGCGTGGTGTCTGTAGTTTCCTCGTGTTAAAGGTAAAATTCAAATGCAAAGTTAACTTATATAGAATATGCATCTCTAGAATTTTAATAGCCAAGGCATTCAAGGGGGAAAACAGTAAATAATATAACAAAGAATGAAATCATACTGAGAACAAAAGTAGGTGCAAAATTACAAAGTAATAAAAAATTCTAATAAATTACAATAAATTATATTAAAAAAAAAAAAAAACAAGTATTGTATACAATTTTATAACAAAATTCAGATGAACTGCATCATTAAATTGATGAGCCAATTCCTACAAAACTTAAAGTAGATTCTTCCTCTTGTCTTATTGTCCCCGCTAATCCAAAAACCCCCACTTCAATACTCAAGCCAACGCACATTAACGTTGGTACCCTACTACTTCATTCTCAGTCCATCGCATCAAATCCCAACTCTCTTTTTTTATTTTTAGTTTGAAACCATATGTTAGAGTAATTCTACCCCATAATCATATCTACTGTTCATAAGTATAATAGTGTTGAAGAAAAATTCTTGAATCTTGAAGGTCAAAACTACAGAATCTTGACAATATTAAGTTTATGAGTTCAATTTATAGATCCACCCGAAAATTCGAAGGGATGGTACATTATTTTTTCAGTTGAATCTGAGATTTACCAAGTGGGTAATGAATTACAACAAAATCTCTACCATTAATTCTAGAGAATAATAGTTAAAGAAAGGTAATCTAAAAAAAATGATTCACACGGATGGGTTATGTTTTATGATATTGATATGATTGGTGTGGCATAAACTGAACTATTTTAGTCAGAATTACATTTTATTATCTGAATCGGGTACATTTTACTATTTTTGTGTTCCTGTAACTTGCTCATAGTAAGAAACATAGCGTAATATCAATTTAGACAATAGAAACATAATTAAGAAACATAAAATAAAGGGAAACTTGTATATAATAACTTTTTTATATTAGGTACATGGAGATCACAACATTATGAAATCCTATTTCACATCACCAACACAATATTAATTAAATACAGCAACAATTTTCCACACAGAAAATAAACATACCGAATAATAAAGAAAAACTGTTGAAATGCATATAAACCATACCAATAATGCAAATTCTGTTATTTCTTTTTAGATGAGAACTCTTTGAATCTTTTGAGACTGATTCATGGATGAAGGAAATTCTGTATCAAGGACCTTCACATTTATCATTATAAAAGTAGAATTTAAAATTGTTTCATAATGTTTTGAACTTCATAAGATTTCCGATAACATTAATGTCCTTGATAGCATAAAGTTAAGAATAAACTAACTTCATCATTCTCTGCAATTTATGCCAGGTATTTGACAATCATATCACCGATTTTGAAAGCATCAGCAAATGGACCCAGAATTACTACCAGCAAAGGTACCTATACCCATCTCCTTATTCCTTTCTTAGTTAACCTTAAAACATCGAAGAGACAAATATTTATATTAGTTCAAACATTCACATCAGCATCAAGAAGTCTCATTAAGGCTGTTGGTTTTCTCTCTCCCATAAACACATACTATAAAAAAATGATCAGAAGGGTACCTCTACAAACCGGTAGAAAGAAAATCTCAAGTGAAAATCAAAGAAGTCAAAGGTAAAATTAAAGAACACATTCAAGATTTACAGTTGATTCTTGCGTTAATTTCATTCAAAGAATTTTAAATCTAGAAAATAATCAAATCATTGTAAAATTAGTCACATACGTCCTAATAGTGCAAAGCAGACGTTTCCATTGAATTACCTAATGACTTCCGACTGCCGACTCTCTTAACATTTGTATCCCCACCTTATTATCCTGGCCCAGATCACTGAACCCCATCAAAGAACTGAGGTTTATTGCCAGACGAAATTGATAAAATAGCTAGGAAGAGAGCATATATATGCAATACCACAAATCAAATCGAGAACTGGAAGTCAAGTGGGAGGATTAAAAGATAAATTACTCGACATTCTGCATATGTGATCGATTAATCGAGACATGTTGGAAATGGCAGGCGGTGGATTTCCAATATGAGCACCAAATATACAACAATTTGGCGTCCATATTTTATAAGCAACAATAGATTCACCAATCCCTACTTAATATTAAAGGTAGAACACAAAACATCAAACATCTTACCTAATGTATTAATATTGAAATGGCGAATAATCTAATGGTTTGGAAGTCCACCTGGCTATCCAAAACTGAGAAAAAAAATAAAGAACATATGAACTATGAAGTCCAAACTGAACACCAAAACCACCCGTTTATCAAAATACTGTTCAAATTAGATTTATCCTCCTGGTTCAACATCAAATAGAATAACCACAAAAAGCCTCTATTAATTCAACCAAGAAAATGCAAAAATTCAGCAGTTCACCTGAAATCCCAATACGACACTTCCTCGAGCCACCAGTTAATCACCCCAATTGCCATTGCTTGGCCGTCCAAAGACCAAATCGATGCAGAAAAATCAAAATTTAACAGAAAAAAGAAAAAACAGTGAAGTCTGATTATTACTTCAATTTCTGCCGGAAATAGACGGAGAGCGAAAGAGAATGAAGGTTCAAAAAAATTTCTCACCACGCAATTGGAATAAAAGAACTGAACCTCGTCCCGAAAGGATTCGGCCGAATCTGGTCCTCAATTTGAGAACAAAATAAGTGAATCTCCTCCTTGAAGTATTTGCCTCTGCAGAACATCACGACAAATTTTGGGCACTCTGAAGAAGTGTCGGACATTGATTCCAGTGAATAGTGAAGAGATTTCATAGGAAACAATATTGGTAACAAAAACTTCACCCCCACGGAAACGTTCACAGATTTTGGCTTGACAACAATGGAAGTCGCCATTGTGATGTGAGTGTTGCGATTTGCGAAGATTTCGTCTATGAGATTTCAAAGCAAATGATTTGACAAAATCAAGAAACATAGAGGAAGGCGTCGCGGAGGAGAAAGTAGAGAGGAAGGTGTCGCGAAGGAGAAAGTAGTCGATGGAAACGAAGTGTGAAGGAAATGGTGGTTTGATAGGGGGAAGACATAGAAACTCTGAGATTCGGAGGCTTTAATGCAAATAAAAACCTAACAGTTGTTAGAGAGAGGCTGTATTGGCGTGATTTACGCGATAGTGAGAATTTACCTGCGTAAAGAAAAGAAAAAAAAAATTGTTCAAAATTTGTGAGGCCGACACGTATTTAATCCTGAAATATAGGCGACTCTCTTTTAGTATTAAGGGGGATGCCTTTTCAGATATTTTCATATTGCCTGTAATTCAGATATTTTTATTATGTTTATATTTGAGTAATGGATTAGGAGGATGATGGTTTAAACATTTTCGCAAAATTTACTATTTTAATTTAGTATATTGATTTGAATTATACAAGTACCCCCGCTCCGATTAATAAGCACATAAATATGATTGTTAATTATGCGGGTTAAGTGTCTTAATGAATTGATATGTGAAATTAACAGGTTGGGTATGAGTTCTGTTTTGTGATATGTTAAATTGTCCATAAATGGATTAGGTGGGTTTGAAGGATTTACCCATAAGCCCACAACAATCAAACCCATCAACACAGACCTAACTTATGTTAGCTCCCCTGCTACTACCATATAAAGGAGCAATTCTAAATGTGTGAATAGAAAATAAGAAAAGAATAAAATGCGATAACTGGTAAGGATGTATATGAAGCAACCAAATTTTGATTCGATTTGCAGTTCAAATTCAAATAGTCCGATTCGTATATATTTCGAATACAATTACAAATATTTGTGTATACGATTTGTATTTTTATATTCAGTTCAAATTATATATATATATATATATGTTTGCATATATATATTCGATTCGTATTCAGATATGAAAAGTTAATTAGATATATAGTAAGTGGTTGTGATAAGATATATTTTATAGAATTATAGTACAAATATTCGAATTTATTAGAATATTTTTAGTATTCTTCTTGATTTAGATTTGACTTAGAACTTATACTTTAAAGAAGTAAAAGATAGTGGTTATATTTTCGAATATGAATATTTGAATTATACCAAATTATTTGTATATTTTTAACTAACCGAATACGAATCAGAAACTATCTTCAAAGACAATTCATATTACAATATGAATACTTGATAAGATTCTAATATAAATCGAATATACTAGTATCCAGTTCGATTTGCTTTGTTTATACATCCTTAGTAACTGGGCTCTAAACAAAAGGGTAGTGGCGCAAGTGTTGATGAATCGCATTTCTTGATTCTATTTTTTTTTTCCAACTTTTCAGCCAAAAATATGAAACATTAATTTCTTGGCAAATTTAAGATTAATATGATAAATATATAAAATTACTCTTCAGTCTGATATTCGTGCCGCATATATAACAAAAAAAAAATTAATAATAAGTAAAAATACAAAAAGCTAAAGTTATATTCTTTTGAGAAAATCTAGATAAATTTCGTTTATTTTTACATATTTCATTTTTTGCATCTTAATAATTTATGGGTTGTTGGTTTCAAAAGATATTTTTGATTTGTTTGAATTATTTGATCTCTGTTATGCATATATTTTGTGACAAATGAAAATACAATTTTATCTCATCTTTTAGTGTTGACTATATGAGATTTACATTAAATAGGTATGTATAAATTAAATTGTATACCTTTACTCACTTTATTATGAAAATTACTATCTTACTAATTTTATAAGTTTATCTATTTCTAAGGACTAAGGTATGAGATGATTTATGACACAACATAATAGTCTACACGATAACCACGATGTAATGATACAACTTTATATCACAAATGGTGTAGACTAAATTAAAATTACATTTAATTTTATGTTCTTTTTGTTATGTTCAAAGTTATGAGAGTTACTTATGTATTTGCACCATTTTTTTTGTTTCGGTCATTAGATTACTTTACATTATTACTGAAATGTTGGATGATTTCTTAATAATTAATTTTTATTATTAGAGTTGTAATTGTCGAAACACATATTTGTTCACCAACATCTTCTGCAGACTGTTAAATTAAAGTTATCAATTTCGTTTTGCTCCGTTCCGACCGAAACGGGCGAAACGTTCCATTCTAACTAGCAAAATGGAACAGTTTAGCTTTCATTCTGTATCGGTCAATTTCTCGGCCATTCCAGACCGGAACGGCCACAATGCATCCAGAATGGTAATTTTGGCCGTAATGGGCGAAATGTCAAATCACTTTTTTTGCATCACTTTTCAGTCAGAATAGCTACGGTCTTTTTTTCAGTTTAGTTACCTTTATCTCATATAAAATTAAAATACTAAAATAATGAAAATACTAACTTGTCCATTACTCCTGTAGTCCCAAATTAAAAATAGTAATAGAAGGTATAAAAACATAATGAAAAGAAGAAAGGAAAATCAATCCCAAATTAACCAAAGAAACCCTAACTCTCAATTTCTTCCCTACCCATGTAGAAGCAGAAACAGAAGCAAACAACATCCAAAATTAAATGTTTTAGACTTTGACTTGGTGATGAGTACCCTGGATTTATTTTATGAATATGTGCTTTGTGTGTATATCTATATATATAATTCGAAACGGTCCGAAACGGAACACCGAAATGTTTCAAAACCGAAATATCTCGTTCCAGTAACAAATTCGGAATAGTGACCGTAACGGAATTGATAACTTTGCATTAAATACATTCACGCATTTTGAGAATAAATAAAAGATGCAATAATTAATCACCATTATCTCTCCAATTTAAATTTCCTCTACAACTGAAATATTTATGTTCACCATATTTTCAATTGAGATACTTATGTTCACCATACTCAACATGAAGTTACGGTTGGGTGTGCAGCTCACAAGAAGTATGTATCATATGAACTCTACATGGTATTAACTTTACTTGTTTTCAGGGTATTCTCCATCTACTGATGCACCAAGCAATCAATGATCAACGAGTAAAAGCAACACTATTGATTCGAATAAACGAATATCGGATATACGAAGGAGAGGAAAACATTTCTCTGAAGTTTCAATAGCAGTAATAATTAGTCTTCCTCTAACCCTTAGCTTAAATACCAATCCAAGAAAGGTAATAACTAAAAGCCCAAAACATTCAATAGCAGGTAACTCCAGAAATAATATGAAAAAAAAAAAGAATCCCAACAGAATAAAAACATAACGGAAAGGTAACTAGACATAAATCTTCTTGTCCCAAATCTCCAAGTATGCGAGTGCAGTCGCATCAACATCATCTCCCCGGGGGATAGAACGATTCGTCCTCGAATTGTTAGGATTTGTGTCTTGAATCTTATTGGGTTTGTATCGAAGTTTGCATCAAGGTGGAAGATTGAAGCTGAGTATTGAATTGGCGCTACATTGCTAGAGACTCGACGCGGCCACGGTGCTTGTTGAACGCGACCGCGTCACTTTGTGGCTGGAAAAGAGAATTTACTGCTGGAGGGTTGTCTCGGCCAAGACGTGTTGACTTGGCGGAGACCAGGTGATGGGCCGCGGCTGAGACAGGCCCAGGGGAGCAGTTTCTTGGGCCTACGCGAATTAGGCCCAAGTTGATTCGTTTCTTGTATAGGATTAGGTTTGGGGGCTTATAAATAGGTCCTATTGTGATCCTTTGAGATAGAGAGAGTTTAGAATTGTTTTGGCTTTGAATTTGGCTTGATTGTTTGAGCGTTGTTAGTTTGGGTCGAGTATCAATTGATAGATACTCTATTATTGGTCTTTGTTTGAACTCTTTGTTTGAATTTGATTTGGGATCCTTCCCTTTTGGCCGTGGACGTAGCTAACAAGTTGTTAGTGAACCACGTTAATTCTTGGTGTGTTTTTTATTTATTTTCTGCACGGTTATTATTTGTTTGCTTTGTTCGATTGTTCGCTTATTTCCCAACAACTGGTATCAAGAGCTTGGTTCGAGTTTCCGCTGTCTTCGTGGGAAATATGTCTAAGATGACCATGCTGATTGAAATATTCACTGCGAGGGATAGTTTTAGTCTATGGCAGATTAAAATGAAACCCTTGTTGAAACATCAAGGATTATGGACACCGCTGATGCCGAAGAAGCAAGAGGCCAATGTCCCGGTGTCTGCCAAGATGGCCACTCTGGACGAGAAAGCGCACTTAACAATCATGTTGTGTCTCGATGACGACATCATCACCGAGGTAGCAGAGGAAAAAACTGCACTGGGGTTGTGGTCGAAATTAGAGAGTTTGTACATGACAAAGTCGCTCACCAATAAATTGCTTCTGAAGCAACGTCTGTTCGGCTGCGTATGCGCGAAGGTCAGTCTCTTCGCAATCACTTAGATCAACTTAACAAAATCCTTTTAGAATTGCGTAATATTGATGTTAAATTAGAAGATGAGGATGTTGCGTTGATCTTGTTGGTTTCTCTACCACCATCGTATGAGAACTTTGTGTAGTCATTTGTTGTTGGAAAGGATTCTGTGTCTCTAGAAGAAGTGAGGTCATCGCTACACTCTAGAGAGTTGCGCCATCAGGCGAATGGTTTGTCTGGAGAATCGGGTGCAGCCTTAGCAGTTGGCAATAATCGAGGCTCGGGAAATTCGGGAGGGAGGTTTAAGAAGAATTCTGGTACCGAAGGTCCTAAACCAAGAGATGTTTGCAACTATTGTAAGGAGAAAGGGCATTGGAAATATGACTGTCCAAGGTTGAAGGAGAAGCAGGAACGCACTACTGATTCTGTTGTGGAAGTTGAAGCAGACTCTGATGAAGATAATGCCCTAATCGCTGAGAAACAGACAGGTAAATCTGATTCTTGGGTTCTTGACTCTGGGGCGTCGTACCACATATGTGCGTGTAGGGAGTGGTTCGCACTTTGCAACCTACAGGCAGGAGGAATGTGGCAATATCTCATTGGCCAATGGTTCCAAATGCAAGGCGGTTGGGATAGGCTCAATTAAGGTGAGGACGCATGATGGTAGGTTGTGTACATTGAACGGTGTCAAACATGTTCCACTCATGATTAGAAATTTGATTTCACTGAGTCGACTAGGCAGCAGGGGTTTCAGTTTCAAAGGTGAAGGTGGAGTTTTGAACGTCTGCAAAGGTTCGAATGTAATTTTGAAGGGGATTAAGAAGGGAACTTTGTATTTAATGCAAGGTTCTACTTTGGTTCGGTCTGCTGCTGTTCGAAGTTATTAGTGTCCGATTGTTTGGGACAAAATTGGTACTTAAGGCACATCTGGTACATTGGGTACAACTGGCGCAAATCGAATTTGGTTTGTTTGAGTTTGGTTTTGTTCGAATTTGTGAGAAGGTTTGATTTGAGGTGGAGCTTCGCCTGAAGAAGATGCATCGTTTGGGGATTCAAGGCAAGGTGGAGATTGTTGGGATTTGTGCCTTGAATCTTATTGGCTTTGAATCGAAGTTCACATCAAGATGGAGGATTGAAGTTGAGTATTGAATTGGCGCTGGAAAGGGGGCTTATAAATAGGTCATATTGTGATCCTTTGAGATACAGAGTTTTAGAGAGAGTTTAGAATTGTTTTGGCTTTGAATTTGACTTGATTGTTCGAGCGTTGTTAGTTTGAGTCGAGTATCAATTGATAGATACTCGATTATTGGTCTTTGTTTGAACTCTTTGTTTGAATTTGATTTGGGATCCTTCCCTTTTGGCCGTGGATGTAGCTAACAAGTTGTTAATGAACCACGTTAATTCTTGGTATGTTTTTTATTTATTTTCTGCACGGTTATTATTCGTTTACTTTGTTCGTTTGTTCATCTATTTTCCAACACGAATCTCCAATGTCGTCGGACGAGGAATTGCCATGATAAGGCAACAAATGCTTGACGTTGAAGACATCGGATGTGTGGATATGGCTGGGTAACTTCAACCGGTAGGCACTTAGATTGATACGCTCAATGACTTCAACCTAGCCGATCTTACGGGCTGCCAAGTTCTTGTATGATGCACTAAATTCTAACCTCGTAAACCGCAAGTGTACAGTGCTAGTGTAGCTAGTGGTAAACAAGGTCAATCCCATAAGGACTGTTTCCTATGTTTTGTTTTATACCCTAATAGAAGAATTGAACAATCACGAAGAGCTCAATCAGATAAAAGACGTATTTTAGGATTCGATTTCAGTTATTATCTTCTATGTTTGATTATCTTGTTAATCTAGACTTTTTAAACCGATTCTTATTGTTATTAGGCGACACTACTCTTAATTAGCCCTCCTCTCGGACGATGCTAACATGTAGATCAATTAAGGACAATCACCCTCTCGGGCTAACTATCACATAAAAGACTTCTAAGAGTTCCCTAAACCGATGTCTACGCAAGACCTCACTCCTCCCGGATGATTAATGGTCCCTACATTATATACTTGTAAGCCTATTAATAAAACTCTCCTCTCGGACATCAAATTGTTAAGCAAGTAGACAAATATCAAGTGATCAAGTTGATACAATGATATAAATACAACAAGCATATAGATAATCAAATAAGAATGGTGTCTAGAATTAAACAAAAGTAATTAAAACATAGTCGATGAATAACCTACTTTCTAACCCTAGAATACAATAGAATTAGTTACCCATAATCATAATTAAAAGACAAGATAATTCATGGACAAACATCTTGTATGAATTAAAAATAAAAACAGAATAACAAAAACCCTGATCTTGAATCTTAATCTTCGTATGCAACGTTCCTTCCTCTTCAATTCAAGCCTACAAGTACTCTCCAATGATGTATGATGACCGCTTTATCGCCCCGACCGAGGTAATATTCTGCCTCGACCGAGTTAGGTCACTCGCCCGAGGCAACAATTCGCCTCGACTGAGTTAGCCTATTCTACCCAATGGTCATAAAACTACATATTTCGACTCGACCAGTCCATTTCTGGCCTCGACCAAGTCAACTTGTTCTGTCTCTAACTTGTCTTTTCTTCATTTCTTCCCATCATCTTGCGCGTGTTGATGCACCTCAGAGACTATAAAAATATCAAACATGTTCAAGGTATCTTGTAATGACATGTGAATCCCACCGATTTACCGTGACACGGACTATGATGGTGTTCCAGGAGTTTAGTACGAGCCGATAATTGATAAAAGTCTTTGGTATAGTTATCCACTGAACGAGTACCTTGACAAAGTAATTGGAAACATTGATACAACTCTCATTCGTAGTTGTATGGAAAGAAGGAAGCATGTTTATGTTTCTTAAACTTGTTCCAATCCGTTATCTTAGTCTTCCCGTGCCTCACACGAGAACCCTTAAATTACTGCCACCAGGCCTTGGCACGACCACAGAGACGGGTCGCGACAAGAGGAACCCGATTAAGGAGAGACACCTCTTTAAAAATCAGAATTTCTTCCACAATGGCTATCTAATCAACAAATTCGTTGAGCTACAGATTGCCCGTAAAATCCGAGATTTCCATCTGAATCCCATGGTCCCAATGGCGGTCATCCGCACGCGCAGGAAGTGGGAGTGCCATGAATTGGTTGAAGCTATTGTCCTCTGAGTCAAAATGATCAGAGATAAGGGTTAGGTGGCGAGCATGAGACGGTTGTTGGTGGTGGAGCGCCAGCAATTGATGGGTCGATTGCTCAACCTGTTGATGCACTTGAGCGATGTCATTGCGTCGGATGACGTCTTCCAAGGGCACTTCGTGTTGGTTCTGAATAATTTTATCTTCGTCATCTTTATTACGAAACAGAAAAAGCAGGACGTTTTTTGTCTATTCACTAGCCTCAACTTCGTGTTTTGGTGACCATGTAGTCGTCATAACTTCAATCACAATGTTGGGATTCCAAAGTTATCTAGACATAAAGTTCCCCAAGGCAGTAGTGTTTCTCCTCCCCGATCCGATTTTCCTCTTGTGAGGAATCCTCCAATTCCACCATTTTTCCTTCCACCTCCGTTATACCTTCCATAACCCCCCCCCCCCCCCCCCACCCCTCCACATTTATGGACAAGATTGTAGACTAGAATCCTAAGACACTTGAAAGACAATACAGGTTAGCGCATATCTACCTCCCCCTTGCCCACATTTATGGATAGGACCGTAGAATAACTAAAACTCTAGGAAAATGAAAGACAATACAGGTTGGCTCATACCATTAGGGGTGGTATACCGTACCGTACCGAAATGTTTTACTCATACCGTATACCATACCGAAAATTTCGGTATAGCAAAATTCATACCGATACCATACCGAACAGTTCGGTATACCGAAATTCGGTATACCGAATTTTCGGTATGATATCGGTTCATACCGAAACCATACCGAATTCTCGGTATACCGAAACATATGTACGGTAACGGTATTACCGATCATACCGGTTTACCGAAATTTTTGTATACCGAAAATACCGAAAAAAGTTTATACCGAACTTACCGATAAGTGATTTTGATTTCTAATAATTTTAAAAATCTAATATTAAGAATCTAAAAACAATTTTATTAATTCGGTATATGTATGGTATACCGAAAATTAATGTACCGAATATTTCGGTATATACCGATTTTACCGAAAAATCGGTATATACCGATTACTTCGGTATATACCGAAATACCGTACCGTACCGGAATACCGAAAACTAGATATTCCTATACCGATACCGTACCGAAAAAATTCGGTACGGTACCATACCGTACCGAAAATAACGGTATACCAAAAATTTCGGTTTTTTCGGTATTTTTCGGTATGGTATGTGCGGTATACCGATTTTTCGGTATTTTTCGCCACCCCTACATACCATCCCTTCCTGAGAGAGAAGTTGTAAACGTAAAACACAAATACAACTACAAAAAGAGCATGTATATAACCCAAAGTAAAAAGAAAGAAATGATTATCAAAGATTAAATACTAGAAGAATCAATCTCAACACCATGAAGGAAAGAAAACCGATTACCACAGAGAAACAAGGTATGCCGATGATGCAAAGATTACATTGGGACAACTACTCATATAGAGTGACTAGAAGGAGCTAGCTTGACAAAATCCTAATCCTAGGGGACAAACTTCTCCCAAAGAGAAGGACTCCTGTGTAATTAAATTGATGTTTTTTTGCAAACACAACTCCTTTAGTGAAAGGAGGGTTGTTAATTTGTTGGTTGGCTAAACTTTTCTGCAAATGTTGTTATGTAAAGGTCTTTCTTTTCTTTTCTTTTCTTTTCTTTTCTTTTTGAAATAATATATTGCTAAAGTGGTTGAGTGAAATAAGATTATGTAGGGTTAGAATTTAGTAGTGTTATTTAATATAATTGTTAACCACAAATTTAATGTGTCAGTAGATGCATCTCTTAATTCGAGTAAAATATTAAATCGAGCTCCTTTCCTACAACTCTAACTCAAATAAAAAGAAGAAATTAAAGAATATTAATGTTCGATATTTTATTCACTAGCCTAAACACAAATTTATAGTGCAATCAGTAGATAAAGCAAGTAAGATCCTATTTCACAATGATCGGTGTAAAACCTATAAAATTCTGCAATATAAAGTAACCTAATTTTATGTAAACACCAAAATTTGATGTTGGTCCAATGATATATTTTTCACAAATGAATACTGGTAGGTATGGCCCAGTTGCCTAAGGTTACAACACCAATACTCGGCCCAAGTTGTCTAGGGTTGCAGGCCCAGTGTTTAGCCCAAATACAGATTTTATAATTAGGTCGCGGTAGCAGCGCATGGGGGATTGGAAGATTTCGCCCACGATCTTCTCTCAATCACGAAGGCAGATTTGGCGGCCATAATTTTAGGAATATAGTTAGGATTGTGATTTGTATGATATAAATAGTAGAATTAGAGAGAGAAGGGGGGTTGGAACTTTGATTGGAGAAAAACCACCTGTAAACTAAACGAAAAAGAAGAGAAGAGAAAGATCCCGGCAGGGACATTATTTTCCCGTGGACGTAGATCTCCGGATCGAACCACGTATACCTTGTGTCTTATTATCTGTTTACCTTTCAATTTGTTATTTTTTTACTGGTACCTCCTTGATAACGGGTTGCGCTTTATCAATTGGCGCCGTCTGTGGGAATCGACTGGATTTTAATATTGATACTGCACTTGTTATACCATGGTAACCACTCGCTTAACTCAATCTCGCCAAGGTGATCAGATCAATCAAGATCCACCCGTGGATCAAACTTTGCCACCGAGGCAACCGCTGATGCGAGATACATCTCATCATCAGGGCAACCAAGGCCCGGTCGTGAATCCGGACGACCAATTCTTACCTCTACCTCCACAAGATATACAAAATCCTAATCCCGCTGCTACACAGCCACAGGTTAATATTCAGATGACTCCGGAACTACTCCAGGCTTTCCTACAAGAACATGCTCATGTTCTCCAAGACTGGGCAGCCAATCGTTTAAACCCTGATGGACCTGCTGGACATGCTACCAATCCCGTAGCGCATCCACCTCGTCGAAACCCGCTCAACCAACAAGATCCTGTGCACCATGGGCGCCAGGACCGACGACGAGAACGACCCGGTTCTCCCGAGGACCATGGGAGTTCTAATGGGTCAAGACAACGCAATGAAGAACTTGCCGACGCTGATCGTCGTCGTCCACTTAACGCGACTAAGAGAACTCGTTATGCCAATCCCCATACTTTAGATCTTCAGGAGTATGAACGAGTACAACGCAATGTTGAACTAGATAGAATACTAGGCCTTGACGCCAATGGAGACATTATCACCCCATTCTCCCAAGAAATACTGGCTACGCCCCTTCCCGAAGGGTTCAAGAGACCTGCCATACCACCTTATGACGGCACTGGAGATCCGGCCAATTTTCTTGGGGCTTTTAGGCACAACATGCTCAGTCGAGATCATACCGCATCTCTTCACTATTGTAAGATCTTCCCCGAGTATCTTCAGGATGAGGCTCGAGTTTGGTTTGACTCACTCCCCCGTAATAGTATATCCTCTTTTAGAGAACATGCTGAATACTTTTGGGCACGTTTCGAAGCACGTGCAAAGCCCATGTCCACTTTGGCCGATCTGATGAACGTGGAACAAAAAGAAGGAGAAACCATCTCTCAGTTCCTGGAACGTTTTACGACTGAAAGTTTGAAAGTAGGAAATCAGCCCGATAGCATCATTATCACAGCCTTCATAAATGGATTACGAGCCGGACCACTGTACACCGAGCTAGCCCGTAATACTCCCGTTTCTACCCGAGCTCTCTATCATGTGGTTGGGAGGTTCGCTAAGGCAGACGAGCAAACCCGGCGTAAGAGGGAAAAATCTATTGCTAAGAGACAATCAGATAAAGGACAATCGGGGTCTAATACTCGTACCAGCGCCTTCAACCGACTGGGCAGAGGGCGACCAGACACTCGTCACGATCTACCTCAACTAACACCTTTGAATCGATCCCGAACCGAAATACATGCCATCCACAAGGCCGACCTAAGATCTTGTCCTCGCATGACTGCACCGGCTGACAAACGAAACCGCACCAAGTGGTGTGAATATCACTATGACCACGGGCACGATACTGAAGAATGCCGAGAACTCAGCAAAGAAATTGAAGAGTGCATAAAGTAGGGATATTTTCGCCAGTATATTGCTCAATCAGACAATCGACAACAGCACCGAAGTGGAAACCAGCAAAAAAGTCGAGCTGGCTATAATAATCGTAGCTTAAAACAAGGTCGGTCACAATGGCCGAATAATCGATCCGGGAACAGCCACTACCCAAAACAAGATCAGGGAAGTAGACACAGTACTCAGCAGCAACAACCTCGCTTATTGCCAGCTCCCCCTCCTCAAGAAGAAGGGACTAACCCTCCAGCTCGTGTTGTTAATAGCGTCATTCATATGATCTATGGTACGCAGCCAGCAGGAGTGTCCCGCAAAGCTCTTATCGCAGAAGCTCGCAGACCTCTCAAGGAATTACACGAAGGCTCATGCGCAAACCATATTGGGTCCCGGACTCTCGCTAAAAAGGCACTCCGGTGGGGGTATTATTGGCCTACTCTTTTTAATGATGCACATGACCTAGTGTCAAAATGCGAGAATTGTCAGCGGCACTCACGGATTAAACACTTACCTCAAACAGAGATGACAGGCATACAGAGCGCATGGCCTTTTATTCAATGGGGCATAGACATCGTGGGTTCTTTCCCTGTAGCTCCAGGTGGTTTTAAATTCCTAGTGGTCGCTGTGGATTACTTTACCAAGTGGGTTGAGGCCGAACCACTCACTACCATCACTGGAAGGAAAATCCTTAATTTTGTTTGGAAGCATATTGTTTGCCGATTCGGTATCCCTAGCACCATCGTTTTTGACAATGGGAAGCAGTTTGCGAATGATCCTTTCCGCTCTTGGTGCGAAGAGTTACACATTAAACAGGCATTCACTTCGGTGGCTCACCCCCAGGCTAATGGCCAGGTCGAGGTGACAAATCTAACACTTGTTGAAGGCATCAAAAAACGCTTAGGCGAATCTAAAGGACTTTGGGCTGATGCCCTACCTCAGGTATTATGGGCTTATCGCACTACGCCACATTCTTCTACAGGCGAAACTCCTTTTAGCCTAACTTATGGCTCCGAAGCCGTCATCCCGGCAGAAATCGGAGTAGCCAGTCCTAGGGTGTTGACTTTCAACCCGGAACAGAACGAGGACGCTCTTCGTACCAACCTTGACGAAGTAGAATATCGCCGGGAACAAGCCCTTATTCGACAAGCCAAGTATAAACAGCAAACAACAAAGTACTACAATGCTCGAGTTCGGTGCACACAGTTTAAGGTCGGTGATCTTGTGCTCCGGCGCAATTCTGCCAGTAAGGCCAGTCCCGAAGGCAAGCTCCATGCAGCATGGGAAGGACCCTATCGTGTGGTTACTGTCCATCCCCTCGGGAGTTATCAGCTTGCACGCGTCGATGGCACCCCAGTGCCTCGGACTTGGCATGTGACTAACCTTCGAAATTTTTTTTCTCTAAACACTGTTAGTTTTACTTCTGCTTTCTATTTCTTGAATAATTAGTTTTTATTCTGACATGGTTCTGACAAGTTTTGCTCGATAAAAAATACTATTTTCATCTTTATATTGTTTGTTTATGATACCGTGGGGACGCCCCGATATCCTTATATTACATGTTTCCGAACATTTGTTTTCGATCCGTCGGGTATATAGAACATGTCTCCGGACTCCATTACTCACCTCCTTGACCCAGTCAAGGTACATGATCAAACCTCAGGGTTTTGTTTAAATTCCATCCCACTCGATCAAAGAATACAAGGCGTTATTAATCTGTCTCCGGACTTCAGCTCGTTTCCTTTACACATCCTTGGTGATATGTTTGAGTGTTTTTATTTTCAAACATAATAGAATAATAGTAAAAAACAACATTTTTTCTTAAACACCATAATATGTATATATTCTGTATGACTGTTACAACAAACTAATTATTTTTCACTCCATTATTTTGGTTGGTTTCTGGCTACCCTATTCCCTACTGACGCTGTTCGGAGTCCTCTTCGAACCAAAATGCAAAACCTCGTTGCCTTGTCTCTGATCGACCGCTTCTAGTCCTCCGGGAAGTCTCTTGCGCGTTCCGACGTCGCCCTAATTCGCCTCGGTCAAGGACCCCGGTCCCAGGCCTATTACCTGTCCCTTGAGGACCCCGGTCTGTTGCAGGATGCCCGGACCTTCTACTTGGGCCTGACATATTGATCCACTCCGCATGGCCCCACTCTGATGGTGCCAAGGGATCCATCTCCTCGGGGGTTTGAGTTATGTATTCCTCGGTCTTATGTTGATGGGGCTCTGTTGTTTTCCGCAACACTGGGTTTGCTCTCCGTCTCCTCCCCGGAGTGTTTGCCCATTCTACAGCATCCCACTCTTCTACAGGCATCTCATCAATTTCCTTTGCCAAGGCTATAACTGTTGCTCCACTGGCCTCCGGCTTATCCATACGTGTTTCTCTCGGTTCTTGGGGGAGACCCGACATCGCCTCGGGCATTTTCTTGGCTTTCCCTGCAACCAGGGTGTGGTCCTTGGACAACATCTTCTCTCGAGTACCAGCCCTTGTTTTCTTGCCCCGGTGTTTTTTCACGTCGCTGTGTTCTTGTTCCTCCTGATCTGCAACGTTTAAAGCTTCGTTCCGGGCCTCTACTTTCTTTTGCAGCTCCACAAGAAATCTTAACACCAATCGATTCCTTATGACTTCAGGATTATTGGCATCGCCTTGCTTGCTCCGCTGCTAGACGTCTCCCCGGATTTCTGCTCTCCGAGCACGAATCTCTTGGATTGATAGTCGCCCGCCATCAATAAGCAAGTGTTCACACTCTTGTTGGTTTATGCGGAGTTGCTCCAACTCCATATCTTTTAGCACGCACTCTGCTTTATACTGCCGCATTTGTTGTGCAGTTTTTGTCCACGAGTTTTCTGCTTCTGCGCACCTCTTTTCTACTGACACTAACTTCTTCGATAACTGCGGGACTTCTTGCAACATCCAGATATCTCGGTCTTTCTGTAACCAGGCTATTGATGATTGAAGCTGCTTTATTACCTCATATGGGTTTTCAATGTTATCCTGGCAAAGGAGACACCTCGGTATTTAGACCGTATAGATACATGTACATTGTTACGAATAAGAGACATTGCGACATTTGATGGCCATAAAACTAATTCAACATTGTTTATTTCTCTGGAAATACAAAGTTGTTCATTTCAAAGTAAGAAATTACAACGGAATTTTTTTCACAGATCATCTACTCTACATTCTGCTCATGAGTCGGAGGGTCACTGACCTCTCCAGGGGTAGAGGTGGTCCTTATTACACCCGAGAGCTCTGCAACGTCCCCGGTTACCTCTATCGCCTTGCCAGAGCCTCCAGCCACGTCGGTAGGCATTACGGCTCCTTTATGGGGAATGGGAGCTCGGTTCCTTAACTCCCGTACATAAACACCGTTGCGGAAACCCAAGAAGTCTTTATCCTGGTCTTCATTACACCGTTTGATCACTTCGGGAGTCAAGAGCGTGTTCTTTTTAGCTAAGGCCTCGATCAGCGGCCACCTCGGTGCTTTCGTCAACGCATCGAAATATGCCCCATCTTCATTTCCCACTGCATCATAGTTATACCCGAAGTCTTCGTCATAAACATTGACCTCCGGGTATTTATCATATATGGCCTCCAACAGCTTGCTTTTTGTAGCTGTGTCACCCGCGGCCACAAAGGTGCTTAGGAACTTCAAGAACGTCTCTGTTTGCATCAATTTTTCGGTGAAGGCTTCTAACACAGCCCCCTGGCCCTCGATCGCCTTGTTCAGCTCTTCCCGCGCCGCTGTTAGGTCACCCCGGATCACGGCAACCTCAACAGCTTGTTCGCGCAGTCTTGCTGTCTCTCTCTCAGCAAGTACTGCTCTGTCTAGGGCCACTCTGGCACTCTTCTGGGCCTCCGCGAATCCGGCACGTAATTTGGTGACCTCGGCCTCCAGTTCGGCTATTCTGTCTCGAGAAGATTCTTTTTCCAACCTTCCCACCAGCCCGCGGATTGGCTCCAGCGGTTGTTCCAGCTCGGCCCCGGCCGCAGTTATTTTCATCCTTTGTTCCTGCATTATCTCACTATCATGATGGGCTTGTGCGATACGTAATAGCACACTATTCACGTAGATACCTCGTGAGACGGGGTCATGTGCGCCTTTTTGGGAGGTGGTGGTGTTGTTGGAGAGGTGATCCTCCTCTTAGCGCTCGGAGTCAGCCCCGAGAGCAGAATATTGTCCTCGTGGTCATCTCCGTGACCACCCCCTGCCGTCGTTTTCTGTAGCTCCGGGGTCTTAGATCTATCATCTCGCCCACCGGAGCTGGCTTCGGTACCCTTCTTCGCGGCACTCTTGAACTTACCCACTGCACACGACGTGTCATATGTTCAGAGAAATTACAATTTTATCTTACACAATTTGTACAGAAATAAAAGTCCTACCCTCTAATTCTGCCCCGGCTCTCGACCTCTCTCTCTCAGCTACGCTTGGCGTCTCGTCAGAGTCAGTCCCCGTTGGGGTGTCCTTCTCTTGGGAATCCGAAGTCCCAGCAGCCCATCTGGAATAATAGGGGCTCAACCCAGCTCCGTCCAGGACTTCTTTTGAAAATCTGGACCCCAGAACACCGGCTTTTTTCAGTATATCCACACCTCTAGGTTCCCCCGCCGGGGCACTATCTACTACCTCTAACATCTGCCACTTCGGCAGAACTCTCTCCTGCCTAACGTATATAAATTTACCTCTCCATCCTTCAATCTTGCTCGGATTCTTTACTTTGAATCTCTTACCTGGCCTAGGGTTAAGGTAATACCAACCTTTATTTCTCCCCATCGTTTTCAGCTGAAAGAAATGCCTAAATAAACTAACACTGGGTACTAACCCCCCCTTACTACACTCCACTAAAAATCCTACCACCTGCCTCATGGCATTGGGCCCTAATTGCCCCAGAGCTAGCCCATAATACTCCAACAACTTTACTAAAAAGTCCCACAGAGGAAACCTCAACCCTACGGCCAGTTGATCTATGTATACGGATATGAATCCTTTGGGAGGGCAACAGGCTTTATCCTTATCTTCGGGAATAATAAATTCAAGGTCAAAGGGCAAGAAAAAATTTGGAATCCATCGCCTAATTTGAGTCTCGGTTACAGTGGGTCTCACCCCTGCCACTTTGAACCCTTCAACTTCCTCCTCACAGTGGGGGAAACTCACTGCCTCCACTCTAATTTCACTAAGATCACCCCGGTGAATTTGCCTAGTTTCACTATTCAAGGGGAAGATCACCCGTATAGGAGGTGCTCTAAAAGGCTCCCCCTCTTTGTCTACCTCCTCCACCCTAGATGAAGACGAAGATGAGATAGACATACTTACTTGTTTTCTTTGGTCGGTGTGGTGTTTTATCTTCACAGTTGGCACAATTGTGGATTTCTCTGATGCGTGATTCAGTTAACTACAAGAGAAGAAGGTGAAGGGTTTCGATTTCCCTCATTTTCTTATAAATTCAGCAACGATGCAGATTCAATGGTTTAAAATCGACGATTCTGATCTTCACGTGCCATGCACGCGCCTCGAAACCCGTAATATGCGTTGTTTCACACACGCTTACTCGAATATTGTGTACATCTGTCAGTCATGCGCCTCAGCTTTATCCAACACTCGTGTTGAAGAAGCTTCTCAACTCCGGTTGAGGGACCTCGGGGTTTACTTTTTCTCAACTCCGGGTGAGGGACCTCGGGGTTTTTACTTCTTCTCAATTCCGGCTCAAGGACTCTGGTGTTTTTGCCTTCTCTCAAATTCCTATCCATGGACTCCGGGAATCAGATCTTCTATTTCACATCACTTCTTGCCCACTTTATCTACTTTACAAGCCGAATCCGTCTGCTCCGGCTTATTTGGGGGAGGGGTATCTTGCAGGTATGGCCCAGTTGCCTAAGGTTACAACACCAATACTCGGCCAAAGTTGTCTAGGGCTGCAGGCCCAGTAATTGGCCCAAATACAGATTTGATAATTAGGTCGCGGTAGCAGCGCATGGGGGATTGGAAGATTTCGCCCACGATCTTCTCTCAATCACGAAGGCAGATTTGGCGGCCATAATTTTAGGAATATAGTTAGGATTGTGATTTGTATGATATAAATAGTAGAATTAGAGAGAGGAGGGGGGTTGGAACTTTGATTGGAGAAAAACCACCTGTAAACTAAACGAAAAAGAAGAGAAGAGAAAGATCCCGGCAGGGACATTATTTTCCCGTGGACGTAGATCTCCGGATCGAACCACGTATACCTTGTGTCTTATTATCTGTTTACCTTTCAATTTGTTATTTTTTGACTAGTACCTCCTTGATAACGGGTTGCGCTTTATCAAATACAAAGCAAATTAACAAAGCAAGATTTCAAGCAAGAGATGGTGGATTTCAATGACAAAACAATATTCCAAGATGTTAATATCAATTGCATATCACGCATGATTTCAATCCAATTACCAAGTCTTCAATTTTTTATAAGATAGTCACATATGTAGTCTAATCCTCTCTCGGAGCAGAAAAACGGACATACATGCTCAACTTAATGCATATATAAATCCAAAGAGCACATAAGATTTAGGGTCCGCTTGATTGCAAATCATCAATGACAATGATAATGGGTATAAATGAGGGGTCAATCATACTATGAAATTAAATGGGGAAAATTGTTAATAGAATGAGATAATGGTTAACTTATTTATTATATACCAAGCACCATAAATGGGAATGAGTCTTCATTCATTCTCATTTCTTACCCCTAAACCCCTCAACCAAGCGGGTCCTTAATGTGTTCACATTTATCTTAATCCTTTCGGTCTGATTAATTAATCATGTCATGTGTTTGTTGTCAGTTGACAAATCTCATCTCTTGAGTCGTAACTTGATAATCAAATATATCTAGCCAATCGGCCAATCTTTGTTTGAAATGAAAAATCTTGAGTTGTTGGCCAATCACTCGGGAGAACTTATGTGGATTGATTTGAGAAATGCACCTTCATATTCACAAGAATTTTCACTTTATATTTATGGGTAATTCTTACGTGCAATCGTTGTATCTGTGCAATTGTTACACCGGTGTAATCGTAAAGTATTTTTGTCATTTTAAGTGTTGTACTTGGACCCGTTATTATTTTTAATAATTTGAATTCACTTCATTATTGTTTTTTAATAATTCAAACCGAGGACCTCTGAAAAAAGGATGTTCCGACGGAGGTGGACATGCCTGTTGGCGTCGACGGCGGCGCTGTTGGAGGAAGTCTTACTCTCGTTCGACATGGTACATTTATTTTAGGGGGTGAAGACGGATTGGTGTAAAACCGCAATAAGTTGCGCAGAAGCAAAGAGAAAAATTTGTTTGAAAAACTTGACTAATGGAGGATTATTTTCGAAACAGAGGAAGATAGAGTGTTGAACTTAGTTTTCATAAAGATTTTTTGGGGACTAGTAATAACTTATGGGAAAGATGAGAGAATGATTTGACATTTCAGTCATTTTTTTTTTAAATTATTCAAATTAAATTAACATTCTAATCGAAATGGAATAAATTTAACGGTGAAAAAGAAGAATTGCATAGGTGCAATGGTTGCGTAGAAGTTGGACTCTTTATTTATTTGTTAAGTTTCCTTTTAATTTTTCATTATTCAAATTCCTATTTAAAACCAGAAAATGCGATTTAGTTGATAGCACGTAGAGGCAACTAAAATAGTTCACATTTTGGCTCGACCTCACAAAAGCAAAAGGAAAGGGATAATAATAACAAAAATAAATTAAATCACATAAAAATCACCTACCGCACGCGCAACCCACTCGTAATCTGACACCGACCACATTCTCTCTTCTCCTCTCACTCAATTATTAATCGAGTTAACAGAAGTTTTTCTTCTCCTCTCAATTTTAAGTAGGCATGACATCGGACGGGTATGAGGGTAATTTGGCTTGATTTGTAGCTCGTTTCGTAAGAAAAATTGAACTCATAATTCGCTTTGCTCCATCAAATTTATCTGTCGAGTTATCCACCTCGTCCCAAAATACAATAAAATTTAAATAAAATATTAAATATTTTAACAACGATTCTTCAATCAAATATCTAATAAACAACTTAATATATATATACGAATACACGAAATGTTGAGCAATTCAATGAAGTTAAATCAATTACTTATTTAACAGAAAAATAAGCATATATACATTAAAAAGTTAATATCATATGAATATTACAAATTATCCTTAAAAATTTAATATTAAAACAAAGCAACATCATCGGGGTGGGCGGGGGTGCGGAGCATTTTTTAGTAGTTTTGTTTTGTGTTATGTTATGAAATATTTATATATCTAATAATACACAATCAGGTTAGGGGTGGGTTAGCAAAATTCTTTACTCGTTATAAACCCGCTAAAACTCTTTTAATCGGATTTTTAACGAATTTAAAATTAAAGAAGCGAGTTTTTTACGGATTCGGGTTTGAATCCGCCCCATAGTCATCCCTAATTTGAAGGTCTATCTTTTAATAGTACATGCTTTTTATTTTTATTAATGTGATTACTATTTTTAAAAATGAGAAATTTTGGTTAAACGACTATGCTTATTTATTATTAAAATCAATAAATACACCTTTTTCCTTTTTGTAAAATTAGAATCTGAATTTAAATTAGTAAAACTTTTAAAATAAGAATCTTATTTTGAAAGAAATAGTTACTTTTACCTTTCTTATTTTGAAACAAGGTACTTAAAAATAGAAAATTGAAATCCAACCACATAATTAATGAGATTGAACGTTTTTCAAGCATTTAGGTCCATTCCCATATCCCACTATTAAAACCAAACAACTCTAATTAATTCCTAATAATTTAAAAAACAAATATACTATTAAATCATTCCTGAGGGGGTTTTCCAAATCACTCCACAACTACCGAAAGCAATCAGTGAAAGCTATGGCGAAAAAGGCGGTGCTGATCGGCTGCAATTACCAGGGAACGAAGGCGGAGCTGAAAGGGTGCATCAACGATGTCCGCCGGATGTACAATTGCCTGTTGGAGCGCTACGCCTTCGCCGAAGAGGATATCACCGTGCTTATAGACACCGACGATTCCTACAAACAGCCCACCGGCCGGAATATTCGCGCCGCGCTCTCCGATCTGGTCGATTCAGCCCAGCCTGGTGATTTTCTGTTCGTCCATTACAGTGGCCACGGCACTCGCCTGCCTGCGGAGACCGGCGAGGATGACGACACCGGCTATGATGAGTGCATTGTCCCCACTGACATGAACCTTATAACTGGTCAGCCCCTTTTCCCTCTTTTTTTATCCTGATTTTCCGTCAATTGTTTCCGATTCAGTATCTGCATCTAGTGAGATACAGTGTGTATCGTAGATTTCCACAATACTTTCCCTCTGGATGATCGTTGACTATCGGTGACAGAACCCTGTTATGTTGTTTTTATCTGTTGTGAGGATGCGATTTGTTGTTTTGTTCCTGGGAATGGTGTTTGCGATCGCATAATCCAACATTCCTTAATATATATTGTTTGTTTTTGTGAACTGTTCTTGAATTTTGAATACATCGGTTTGCGTTATCAGATGATGATTTCAGAGAACTGGTAGACAAAGTGCCAGAGGGATGCCAGATGACCATCGTTTCCGACTCTTGTCACAGTGGGGGCCTAATTGATGAGGCCAAGGAACAAATTGGTGAGAGCACTAAGCAAGGGAAGGAAGAAGACGAGGGATCCAGTTTCGGATTCAAGAATTTCCTTCGCAGAAATGTTGAAGATGCAATAGAGTCCCGTGGGTTTCACATACCTTCTGAATTGAAACACCGGCGCCACCACGAGGAAGACCAAGGCGGAGAAGAAGAAGCATTCGAGGGAAATCAAGGCGAACTCCATATAAAGAACAAAGATTTGCCTCTCTCAACTTTCATTGAGCTTCTCAAGCAAAAAACTGGGAAGGATGATATTGATGTGGGCAAGATCCGGCCAACCCTATTCGACGCTTTTGGAGACGACGCGAGCCCCAAGGTCAAAAAATTCATGAATGTCATCTTTGCTAAGCTAAAAGGCCAGGATCAGGGATCGGACGGGGGTGGGGGGTTCTTGGGGATGGTGGGGGGTTTGGCTCAACAGTTTCTGCAACAGAAGCTTGAAGAGAATGATGAAAGCTATGCAAAACCGGCACTGGAAACACATGTTGGAAGCAAGGAAGAAGCGTATGCTGGAGCGGGCAAAAGAGGGCTTCCTGATAGTGGCATTCTGATCAGCGGGTGTCAGACAGACCAGACATCGGCTGATGCTAGCCCTCAGGGTGATGCAAGCAAGGCGTATGGGGCATTGAGTAACGCTATACAGACTATAATTGCGGAATCAGATGGTAGAGTGAGTAACCAAGAAGTGGTGCGCAAGGCCAGGGAGATTTTGAGGAAACAGGGGTTTACTCAGCGTCCGGGGCTCTACTGCAGTGATCATCACGTTGATGCTCCTTTTATTTGCTGATATTTTTGTTGTACGTTTTCTTAATGAATGTTGCTTTCCAGTTTGTGGAATAGCTTATGGCTGTTTGTGTGTGCTGTGTTGTTGCATTTTCTGCAATAGAGTGGATTTCTTAATTTCGCAAGCTTTATATGAATTTTCCATTTCTCTTGCTTGATTTGAAATTTAGAATCATATTTCGAATTAAATATCATGTCCCAACTGACAGTTCTCAAATTAGTGACCTAGAACATCCAAGATACAGGTTGGTGTTTGACGCAAAACTCCACGTTTCTCTTTTCACGAAGTTCACAAGAAACCAATATCACCTCTATTTCTCTAACCAATAATAAACTGATAATAGTAGACAGACGTCGTAGCAAGCACAAAACAAAATTGTAAATTCACCATCTCTACAGAATAAAAATAATAACACATCCAATCACATGCTACATTCATACTTCTCATCTTCAATCATCTTCTTGTTACTCCTCTCCCAAAATAACACTTAGTTCCTCGCATCAAAATAATAACACAGCCAACCACACTGGCAATCAGCTTTGCAGTTTAACTGTCAAGAGGACATGTCTAATAGCTGCAGAATCAATCAATCAAATTACTGTCTTTTGTTCCTCTCACAATACAATTTCCAGCTTAGTTCTGGCATCAAAATAAAAAGTGAGAAAAAGAACACAACCCAATCACGCCAGCAATCAGCTACGATATTTAACTGGTAAAGAGGAGCAAAACGATTTTGCATTGAATAATGTATCTTCCTACACCAGTAATTATGATAGTTACAATTATCTTATCTTGCCTATATTACACCAATGCAAATAATATACAAAAAGGAAAAGGCAAAAGGGAAAAAAAAATGTATATCTCGAGAAAGGGGACTAAACAAATGGAATATGAACAGCGCTGCTATCTCTGTCAAAATCACTACACCAGAAAGCTCAAAAAAAAAAGCCCTCCACTGATATGGCTAGCTTTGCAATGCAACTCAAAAGTGCCATCCTCCTAAATCTGCAGCGTCTTTGCAGCAAAAAGAGAAAAACCAAAAAGTTGCTGCAAGTCCCCTTCTCCCAAAAATGGCAAAAAAGCTTGAATTCGGGCATCCCTCATTCTTCATCAATGTCTTGAACCCAGGCCAGATCTGCAACGACAACTTTCTTAGTCATCATCTATATTTCGCAACATAGTATAGCAGCAACTGAACTGAATTCATCGTAGGGAAATACATAAAGCCATTAAGGGCCTCAAGGAACATACATAGCAACAACTGATAATTCATCATAGGAGGTAACACATTAGGCATGAAGCCTCAAGGACAATCTTTGACCAGACAAATGAATACAAAATAAATATCAGAATGTACATATGAATGTCTAGCTTTTTACAACTGTAAAAGAGAATATAAATTGCAAATACTATGCTTACATAACTGCTGCTTCAACCCAAATGAATTAATACACAGAATAAATTGCAAATACTATGCTTACATGCAATGTCTAGTTTTTTTACAACTGTATCATGTATGGCGGTGAGAAAATATTAATTGCAAATACTATAAAATATTAATAGCAAATACTATGCTGACATCCACTTGTTGTCTTTAACCAAAAAGACAAAAAGCCTCAACCAGAGTCTTCAACAAGACAAATGTGTACAGAATTAACGTTTAAAATGTATCTCTATGCAAATTCTAGTTTTCTACAGATACCGTACTGTGTACAAGAGAATATTTATTGAGACTACTATGCTGACATACAATTGTTGTTTCTAATATAATTAAAACCATTTATTATTAGTGTTCACATCCAGATGTACTTTTACAGTCAAACAATACGAACCGACAATGCTTAATATAACAAGCGCTATCAATTTCCGGAATTCTGGCGGTGCAGTTAGGGTGGTTTGGGGTTTGTGGAATGGGGAAATAAATGAAAAGGGGAACTCAATGTTGAGGATCATATAAATTTGACATCCTTTCAAATAGTGAGGATGAAAGTCCTAGCCAGCTACCATCACTCCCTTTCCATTTTCATTCTCGTACCCCCTTCTATTGCCAAATACCTCCATACTAATATCATGGTTTCAACAACTGCAGATAACCCTCGCCAAATGTCCCGCATAACAAATGAAGGAAAATAAAGAAAACAAGTCATATAAACCTTCAAAAGACAGTATCCCTAATATCAGATGTGAATGCATTAAAGGCCAACAAAGTAAATCGAGTAAATATGGTGAAATTAAAGTGTATACAAACAATTGTGTTGCTCAAATATTACATAAAACATATAAAGTAACTCTATTCAATGAAAAGATAGAACATAAATTATAATATAGCCAAAAAATATTTTTGAATAAATTAGTCAAATACCAATTGAATTACACTTGACTCCCTCAAAGAATATCCAAAGAATCACTGTACAATAAAAATGTTTTAACATTCACCTATTTTACCCTGTAAACTTCTAAATATAAGATTTATATGTTGATTTACCATATATTTGTAAGTACATATTTAAGTTTATGTCTTCACTTAGAAGCCAAAACAACAAATTCCATCAAATACATATTAGAAGTTTAACAAATGGTTTCTTTTAAAAAGCAAAGTTGCAACAAAGTTGCAATATGCAGTCCTCTATTCATTCATCTTGGCTTGTCGGGGGGTGTTAAGACACCATTTGCCAGTATGATTAATTTATTATTACAAAAAAATTTAGTTCTCTTTACATCCACCTGATTAAAATTACTTTCTCCGTTTGAACTTATTGGAGGTTATAAATCTGACAAGAAGCAATCCACAAGAAACTCACAAAAAGAGAAAATCTACTTAATAACCTCGCGACCATGAAAAATTTGTTACTTTAAAGAGATTAATTAAGAAAAAAAGGTTGATATTTATTTATTTACATAGTGGATGTAGAAACGTATATTTGATCATCTAGAAATGCCATTACATATTCTCAAATCAAATAAACTGAAACAAATTAACTTAAAAGCAATAATAAAATAAACTATTTAATCATGTAAATTAATTATACAGCACCAATCTAATTGATAAGTCTACTCCAAAAGAGTAAATTATATTAGCAAAAAATTATCATTACAAGATGGAAATTAGACCGATAATACTGTGAGAATCTCTTATTTTAGAAATACTTGACTAAATAAAGATAACAATATTATAAGCACATTTTCAGAATTGTAACCATGACCATCCAATTAAGGGAAAGAATTTAAGTCACTATTAGTGAGATTATTATCACTAACCAAAAGATCTCCTGTAATTCAAAAGAAAATTTCCATCTTTTATGCTAGTAACAATAAAGTCATTTTGAGAACATGTTATAATAATTGACATTTGTAATTTAGGAAAGTAATTAATCCATTAATCCATATTACAAATAGGACCATAGAAATTATAAGGACATTCTAGAAAGGTATTATCTTATTAGAACTTTGATATGCCGCACAACGGTGTGCAACTAAAAAGCACCTGCTGATGTGTGTTAATAATGTAGCATATATAAAAAACTACTACATAAGCAGATGATCACAAAGGTGCTCACCGTAGTTATACGGCATATCAATCCTCTGTCTTATAAATCTACCAAAATTAATAATTTATCTAAATGGATGTTATTAATCTGTCGAGTACTAATTTATAGTTCCATTGTATTTCCATAGCTTATTAACAATAAAGTAAATAGTTGCTTCTTAAATATCTATAATTATAAACAATGACATTTATGTTTCTCACAATTCGAAATCTTCAATATGTAAGATATTTGTATGCATTATAAATACAGACAAATCCAATATTTTTTGTTGTAACAAATAAATAACATTTAGGAATTCAATAATTATGATGTGGCTTACTGAATTGTCAACGGTTATTATGACTTGAATCTTCTTTATAGCACATTATTGATAAACCAAATCTATGTGATAATTATAAAAATCACCAATACATCATAAAACAAAAACAATATTTATTCTTTAGCATGTCAAGTAAATTTTAATGTCATTTTTACAGTTTACACTCCTATTAATGTTAATATTTCTATTATTTTTCAAAAAAGTGTTAATCTAATATTTTTTTAATATAAAAATAATGAAAATGAATACTAAACTTTGTCAAGGAAGTGTCTTTTAAACATAGTAATCACTTTGAATTATTTTGTTCACATTTCAAATAATATATATATATATATATATATATATATATATCCATAGTTCATACCAAGAGTGTTATGCCATATGATTATACTGTTCCATCTTGTAGGTTCTGAACCAATTAGTTTCTTCTCAAATATATGGTAATATCCAATTATAATTACCAAGCACTTGTAATTCGTACTTACTAATCCATGAAGATCATTTTTACTATTTCTGTTTTAGCTAAAATTTCAGTTTTTTGATGACTCAAAATGGATTTGAAGTTAAAAATACAGAAAATCTTTCTTGTTTTCCAAGCATATACTCTTAACTTGTGATTTGATATTGTCAATGACAAGTTTTCACTATATCATGTTATATTGAATATTTAACTAACATAAAAATTTTAATTTTACAATGTATAAAAGCCCACCAAAATAAACACACACAATAGCATTTGAAACATTGATTTACTGACTGAATAATTTAAAAGTTGAAAACAGGTCCATTATTATTGTACATGGATTTAATTCACCAACTTTTTGAATCAATACTACAATATCATAATGACTTTTAACATTTGTCTGAAGTGAGATCAATGTTATGATGATAAAACAAAGTAGTTAGATGTATTCAAAATATCCATTCTATTAAAAAACAGTATGAAACTGATTTATATCAATTAAGCCTCCTAAAAAAAATATAATTCCAAATAACTTCATATTTATGTGAATCTCTTGTAATAGTTGTATATGCATGTATTACAATACTTAGCACTCCATCAGGGGATAGACCTGACAAGACAAGGTCTTCAACTTGTATCCGACTCATTTTTAAGAAGGAACTGATAAGTTTAATGGGTATGAATCTAAGAATGAGTAGTGTTTTTTACAAAGATCCGTATGAGTATATGGCATTTCTCAAACTCAAATCATGAATTATACCAAAAAATGAACCAAAAGCACAGGATGCTCCTCTTATTCTTTAACAGCGGCTTTTTAGCCCAGTTTGAAGAAGATGGTTTCCAAAGATATGCTAGTGATTTTATTTGATGAAGTAGAACACTTTCCCTTTTTTTGCTTCTTTATTTCTTTTTTTGTGCAAAAGGTAGAATGTTAGGTGACTAAATACAAACATGAAAAAAAATGAGAGTATCACCAGATGAGAAAATTAGGAAATTGTGCCCATAGTAATTTGGACATAATTTCCTCTTACGACTCATAAAAAGTAAACGGGAAAAAATAGAAAAAATATAAGTACTAATTGATTGTCATTAAAAGAAAATTAGATTCTAGGATGATGAAATTACACTATTGTTCGTTTTTCAATATTCCGCTAAGTCAGATTTCAAACATATGCCCATGGTCCCAGTGAAGCTTGTGCTTCTGAATTTTAATTTATTTTATTTACATGAATTTAATATTATAGTGTCGCTGAAATGCTTGTAATATTGAACATTCACCATATATCTAGTCTATCAGGCGTTCATAATCATAAGTCTGTTGTATATTTTCAGATCTTTTAATTAGTGATTTAAATATAATTGGGTACACAGAAAACTACCTATAAGCACTACAAACATAGGTGCTCTTCTACCCTCAAAAAGATATAGGTACTCTTCTGTTTAATTGTCATCAAAGGAAATGATAAAATATATTCATAAGTTATAATTTTAGCATTTCCTACAACCAAAAATACAAGCGTAATATGAATACATGTCGATTTATAATATGGACGTGAATGGTTATAATAACTAGTAACGAACAAATAATAGTCTACGGACACAGGTAAATTTATAGTGATTATACATAATCAGGAAACAAATATTAGCACTTTCATACAAGGGCTAGTATAGTTACTTTTTATTATTAGAAAAAAAATTAAGGTATCAAAGCAGCGAATTTAGACGCTCTATATTTAAACGAAATAATGAAGACAATTCTTAATGAACTGAAGACTACATTCTTTCTATCCCTTCACTGTAAACGTTTTTAAATTATTTATGAATTAAGGATGCTATTAAAACTAAAAACTTCTTATATGTCAAATTCCCATTTATGCCAACAAAATAAAATTACTTCTATTATTGGTAAAACCTAGTAAAATATTTTAATTAGATTATTTTGTGAAAATCATACACTTAAATTTAAATGATTAAAATCCCACCGTACAAAAATGTATACAGGACGACACCTGGTTGGAGGCTTTCAAAGCCTAAGAAATTTCTCTTATTTTAAAAGTAGAAAAGAAGGGCAAAATATTTTTCTCTCCAACAAATGCTTTAGAATTTACGGAGATACTTACAAGTATATATATATATATCTAAAACCTAATTGAAAATAAAAATTACATTGGGGAGGAGGATACTAAAATCACTTAATAGACCTTGAGATTAACTAAGCCTTTGGGAATGTTTTGAACAAAGATGAGCACGTCCCTTGTCCACATTCAGATAGAGGATGTGCCCATGCAAAAGGTATGTTTGTATTGGAATAGAATAGGCAGGATGTGTACTGTAGGCGTCAAATGAATAGGTTGATATATGATATTTATGTTATTATATTGTGGATGATAGATAGCGGTTAAAAGGCTGTTAGGATTGGTTTGTTTATATTATTCTATTATAAAGATGAATGGATAATGATTGAAAAGGTCGTTGAGATTTATGGAGAAGGGTGAGATTTTGGATGGGAGATAGTACTGCATCCGGAGGACAAACATAAATGTTCCTATACCATACATTTAGGCATAGCTAGATATAAATGCATGCACTATCATGAAGGATTTCAAATACGCAAGATAATTAGAAATCACCAACAGTATACGCGTCTTTTTACTACTAAAAATAGTTATTCATAGCAACATAATTAGTACATAATACTAAATAGTTATTGATTGCAACATAAATAGTACATCATGAACCCCAGAAAGTTCACACTTTTATAAAAGTACAGATAGATAGATAGGTATAACTATAGAACCTCAACATAAATAGTACATCATGAACCCCAGAAAGTTTTCACACTTTTATAAAAGTAAAGATAGAAAGATAGGTATAACTATAGAACCTCATGGGGGGCAAGAGAGAGATCAAGAACTAAACCTTGCAGCACAGTTTCAACAGCTGCATTAGGGATGAGCAATCCGACAATTCGTTGATTGTCTGAGGTGGTCTCTATACGCACGACCCGAATTCTTTTATGGCTTTGACGGGCCTGCAAAAGATACAAAATGTTCCAATCAATCAAGATAATAGCTGTTAAAGGCTCAATGTTGAAATTCACAGGGCGTTAAAAGAACTAGTTTATTGTCTTAACAATGTGTGTGGTTTATTGGCACCACGACATGTCAACATGAATGGCCTATAAAACACTCAAGGTATTAGGTGGCATACAAGGAACACCTCAAGGATATTCAGGTTTAGTACTTTAGTTACAGGAGCTTAAACATGAGCCGATAGCATGATATTTTTATGCAACTTATATAAATGTAATGGAATCAAACACTAAATAAAGCAAAATTACCTGCTTGGAGAGCGCCTTTTCGATAGTTCCCCAAACAGGAAGAATGAGCCCACCCAAAACATTCACCTCCTGCAACCTTCTGCCAGTAGTGCAGAAGTTGCCCAGCTTACAGTTGGGACCATGCATGCACTGCATTGATACCTCAAATAAGTTATACGGCAACTTAATGATTAAATACAACAGCAAAACAGACACCAAAGAGCCAAATCTAAAGAAGGCCCTTCCCTAAAGCAGTGTTGCATCCAATAAACTTTCAAGTCTGGAATATTTGTGACACTAGTACACATTATGCAATAAAATTCTCGTTAAATGCATATTGTTCATTTTATCTCTGGTATCCAAAAAGGTGTTCACTAAAAAATATGGTTTAAGCAAGTGCATGTCTCTAGCTTAAATAACATCTGTTTAAGTTCACGTTAGCATCTTTAATTGGTCCAAGCACAATGTTACGCACGGTTGAAAAGAACTTAGATTTTTGGGCTGCCTTTGAGTGATTTTTAACTTTAACTTGCAGTACATATGCTGAAGTCTTCAACATAGTTTGACCTTTAACAAGCATTCTGGTTACACTCTAGCTTCAATTTGGATGAAAAATTTCAGCAAATTGATGCTTTAGCCAAATCATCGGATAAGGGTAGAAGCATCAGGAGCCCCTTGAAGTTCATATCATCTCGCCTCCACGTACTCTCTCAAGGGATATTTCACATAAAATTGTATTTGCATTAGGTTTTTTAGATAATAAAAATGCTCTGAGATCTCCATCTACAGAACAGAATGTATAACAATGTTTTCAGGGAATTGTTCTCACCAAGAGATATGGACATTGAAAAGAGCACATCTGAACTAACAGAAAATGTTAAACCATAAAAGAACCATATGGCTTCTGTGGTTATGGAAAACTATAATACTAGTTTTCACATACTATCGAGCACATTTCAAGGGCATTGTTTATAGCAAGTATACATTACCGACTAATAACATAATTTGGGTAAATAACAGACGGGCATACTTGGCAAACTAACTTATATGACTGATCGGAGTTACCTGCTTGGATGAAACTTCATATTCAGCTTCCCAGCCAATACGAGCTTTCTCTAAAGCCGAAAGTTTTCTGTATTTGTCTTTTAGCTCAGCCAGAGGCATCTCCCTGGATATTGAAAGTAATGTCAAGAAACACCGCAGACAAAATTATAGGAATACTAATCATGTAAACCATGATAGGAATATTAGTCACCTGATAGACTCCCCAAGTGTTGGACGATATATTTTGTATGTTCCTGAATCAGACCTGAAACAAGGATAAGAAATTGTACAAATTTAAAAGCAAAAGGACATGAGATGAGCATGAATCTGGACATTTATATAATATTACACACATGCACAGATTTATTCCATGAATTAGGCATAATAACACCAAAACAAAATAAGCGTGGCTTCTGAGACTGGAAAGCAGATGGTATGAAATTCCAAAAAGAGAAGAGAGTGTATCACACGAATCAGGATGAACAAGAATGAGATAAAACTAAACATGCCACTGTAGTTGAGACTTGAGAGGCAAATATGTTTCACTAACAGAAAGTATAACTTAAATTGCCTGATGGCCACAACCAGTCAGATGCATCACAGAGAGGGCTAAGATAACAGGATAATCTATGCATTTTATGGGTATTCCTTATACTTAATACAAGACCAAACAGTTGCAGCAAAATCTCATCACGTATTCATGGTGATATTGACAAATTTAACATGTCATAAGAATTGGTATCCATACCCTTCAGATGCTAAAATATAATGTCGTTTTCCCATCCACTCTCTCCTTGACTCATAGAATCCATAGTTGCTTGACCCAGAGTCATCTTTTTGTTTTCCTTCAAGCAACGAGGAAGCAGACTACATAGAAATTTTAAGTATTAACCACCATGAGCTTATATAAACCAATAGACTGATATCGATCAGAAAGAAGTACCTCCCAAGTCATTCCTCGATCCAACGTGAAGGTGAATAAAACAGTCGATGCCCCAGACAAATTGTCAACATGAACAGTCTGCCATATGTGGAAGTTAGGAATTGTCTATTATCTTTAACGCACAATAACACAACGGAGAATTGTAACCTTAGGTTCTCCCTGCAGCTCGATGGTGTTAGCTTTTATATCAACAATACCAGAATCTAAATGCCCTTCAACACGTGCATTCTGAACAATAACATCAAGGATGCCAACAAATAACTCAAACAGCCTGTAACAACGTCAACATCCACTGTTATTGATGAATGCAAAACAACGAAACAAAATGTCAAGAGACTTATAATACACCTACAAACCTATTTTGGATTTCAGGAGGGAGCCCTAATAGTCGGTTGAGAAAACGCCCAACATCGTGCATGTCTGAATCAACTATACGGCCCGAAATTTTTCCAGGTTCCTTCCCATTACCTAAAAAATAGTATCAATTAACAGCAAATATATTTAATCCAGACCTTAATCAGAACTTTCAAAGAGCCTACATTTAGGAGAGCCTATTTTGGGCCATGAAATCACAAAATAAAGATAAAACTCTACAGATAAATGTTATACTCTGCGAAACTACCTCAGACACTGCACCTATACAATGATGCATAAATGAAAGGTAGGAAAAAGAAACATTGATAGAGTTAACATAAATGTCATGATGACTAAGCTCTTACCAAGAACCGAATCTCTAATAATTCCAACAGAAACAAGCGCAGCTTTTGCCTTCAGAATGAAGTCTTGTATTGTTTCAGGTTTTTCAGATGCACACCCAGGGGGAACTATGGGCAAACGGTCCTAATAATTAAAAACAATATCATAATCAGCATTGCATGAAACGTTGAGTTTGATTATTTCAAAATACTATGAGAACATCTTTCAGATTAGCACCTGTTCCATGATTCCTCTATACAACATCACCAAGGCCTTCTTTCCGAAGGCACTATCATAATTATAGGCACTGAGAGATGGTCCGGCCCTGCAATATACGATGCTCTAAGCAAACTACAGTGGAATAAGGTGATAAATCACTGAGACATAGCTTAGTGATTACAAGATTGAACTTTACCTACGGTCGCCTTGTGTTAATGCCCCAAGAGATTCAAGTCTCTTGGCAACAATAGATGCAAACCGGCGTTCACCACCAAGATTTGTGAAAAGCAGCCTGCAAGGAATAATATTCATCAGAATCACATCCACTTCCCATTTATAATCTGTGAATATCAACAGCATGCAAAATACGTTTATTTGAACAAGTTCCAAACTCGCGCTCAACCTGAGCAATACAACTTCTCATGTTCAATTTATTAACTTCTTTTTCTGTTGGAACAACTTCCATAATGGAACTTCTAACTTCATAGTCATGATGCAACTGCTTCGAGTTTCAATGCAACACAAAACTTTCATCATCCATTCTCTATATCCTAATAAACCACTCCCATCTTAATAACTATCTAGTCTTAATTTAAAGACTCAACAATCCTATTTAAGCATTTGCAACATTGAAACTACTATAATCTTGTCTAACAAAGTCAAAAGAGAAATCCTCATGACTGGCGGTGTAAGAGTTCTGAGTTATAGAACACATTGCTAGGTGCCAATGTAAGAAAGAGTTCTCAAACTTATAGAACACATTACTAGGTGCTTTAAATTCTTCATCCGAATGGTTTCGAGTCTCAGAAGTAACAAAGGGTGTAGTAATTGCTAAAATTTACTTCAACAGCGTTAGTCGAGAATCCACTTGCTATTGGGCAATGTTTTGTTGCTTTGTACACAAAAGAAAAATGGAAAACTCATGCATTTGTACGTGTTTGAGACTTTGCATTCAACATGGTTGTAAATATTCCTGTAACAATTGTCATAACGGTCTTCAGTCTAATCAGGAACTCATAATCACCTGTATTCTGGGGCCGAAGCTTGATTCGATCTGTGAGTTCTTCCAAATTGTTGAATTGCTCGATCTGCGCTCCAAGGTAATTCTAGAGTTAAATGAACTCGTCTTCTCTGTTGTCAGAATAAACGAATACAACTCAGATTAATAACACATGACACAGGACAATAGCACCTCCAAGAAAATAAATCAGAATACAAACATCACCTGATTATTTGCCCTTCTATCTGCTTGCAAAGATACACCAGCAGATCCAGCTTCAGAAATTATAGCTACTAGCTTTTTACCATCCATGAAGAGCTGCTTTTCATGCATATTGACCATTTCCATGGTTATATCCTTCCTATAGCATAAAACATGTAAATTAGCAAACCCCAAAGGTAACTAAAAATGAAGACATACTACTTTCACATCTAAACTCACGTGTTCCGAGCCTGATAAGTGACACCTTTTCCTCCAGAAGCCCTGACTAACATGCCTCGACGCCCTGTGATTTCTGCTACTTTATCAGGGCCTCCAAGCTGTACGGACATCAAAAGTCAATAAATGTAAGATGCCTGGACAAAAGTCGACTTTTGTGCTGTATAAATACTAATACTACCTGATCAATAATATCATCCAGAGGATTGTTAGGAAGATACAAGGTGCGTATTATTTCCAGAATTTTCAACTTACGTTCCAGTGCTGCTTCGTACCTAATCAGTTTTAAAAGTCAGTAAAAAAAATACCATCAAAAATCACGTAAGACACATACGCCCAATACTTAGAAAGAAAGCAATAACTGTTTCCCATTCAAATGCACCTCTTCAGCAGTTCTTCGTAATAGGCTTGTTTTGCTCGGAGATATTCCTCTGTTTTCTCTTTGCAAGAATAACAAGACCAATCTCCAGATATTTCCTCTACAACCGGTGGAACCACGCATGCAGGGTGAACAAGCTGGCTGCAGCAGGAACACTGAAGCAACTTCTTCCTTTCCTAAATTAATAAATAAAAGGACTTAACTGAATTTACAGGGGAAAGAAAGCAGAGGAAACAACCAAGAAAATATGCCTAGTCATATCCAAGAAAAGGAAATATACCCCTTCCGAATTGCAGATGTTACAAATCTGAAATTCATCATCAGATTCTGCTTCAGGTTCAGTATCAGCTGCAACAGTAAGGAAGACCATTCTCCATCAGAGGAAAATCAACAAAAAGAAAAAGAAAGATAGAAATAACTCAAATGCAACAGAAGATTTTTAATAGGAACAAATATATATATACATTAAAATGTCGAAACATAAAACCAAATATGGCATCACTCGTATTAAGGGGATAAGTTACAGTTTAGTCACTGGTGGTCTAATACAAGCAAAATTTACATTCCCCAGCAAAGTTCAGGACTGCTGAGCAACCTATTGAAAAAGAAAGCAAAGAAAAAATAGTTCCCATATTCTTTCATAAGAAAACCTCATATTTGAGCAATGACATGAAGTGCATCATGATTTCGCAGACTATTTATACGGCGGGACTTATTGTCACAGTAAGCTTCCCAAGATAACACTAACAAGTCTTACTGTCAAATCAGAAAGAGAAGGAGCTATTGATGAAAATGTAAAGAATTTGTTTAGGAAGTAAGATGAGTGACAAGGCACATTAAGTGGATGGAGAATGCAGAAATTTAGAAACTAATGTCAACAAAATATCATAATTGTGCATTATACTGACCGTCGACCTATTTGAAAGTAGTTGTGGCATGAAATTTCATAACTTACATCCTGACTCCCACTCGCTTTCTTCTTCACTTTCAAGCTCCCATTTAGCAGCTTTCCTAGCTCTTCCTGCAAATGAAACACCAGGTGTAGCCGAGTGCCTCCTTTTCTGATCTTTTACACTTTCATCTAGGCACAACAAGTCAATATTAATACACCAGGATGCACATAAAGAAGTTACAGAGAATCTCTAAAACCAGTAGATACCAGGGAGTGGTTCAGGCTTATCTGGAAGGGGATAATTTTCCTCAACAAATTTCAACAATAACTCACGAGGCCCGGAGATAAAGTCATCAAGTTCCACACCCTATATAAATAAAATGAAAAGTTTCAAGAAGTTATTCAGAGTATCATATTAATACAAAACATCAGCAACATGCTTTCAAAATATCAGGAAATCAAATTGGAGTTATACAATCGAGGGTGAAAGTTTAAATAATATTTAAACATAACTATCCTACAAGAATATGGAAGTCATCTAAGTATAAGTGTAATTTAAGAAATCAATGGTACACTAAACCCAATAAAAGAGTAGATAAGAGGCTCACATATTTTGAAACAGCCTCCTCAGTTCGTGCCTCTCCAGTACTCTGTAGGCCTATGACCACACACTTATTTTCCATCAAAGCTTGTTGAGAAAGCCTAACCACCGCAGGCACTTTAGCAGACATACACAAGTGTCTAAAGAAGCGCTAAATAAACAGAAAGAAACCAAACATAAAGAGATGTGAGATAAGAAAAAAAGGTTGAAAGCTTCAGGTTACAAGTTTTTTCTACTACCTGATGGCTCGCCCAATACAATCTCCACACTTGACTTGAGTTAGGCTTCTCGTCCGCAAGAAACGTGCTAGCCGATAGAAGTTCCACTCTTAACTCGGCCCAGAATTCCGCTGACTTTCTGTACATATCCTAGAATCAGCAAAAAGACAAGCAAAAAGACAAGTAAGAATGTGATGGCATTCAACAACCTCCATGGACAAGATCAAAAACCAGGAGAAAAACTGACAGTACCAAATAATTAGGTTGATGAAAAGCTTTAACTATTAGACCAATGCACAAGAAACAAGTATTGTAAAGTACTAAAACATTATCTAAAGGAAATAAAGTGCTATTAACTCACTTCCATTTTTCACCCCACATCCAGCACAGAAATGAAACTGACATTGCAGTATGATCTTATACAGAATCAGTATGTTTATTAAGAACAAAATCACAAAGCATAAATTTTGTCACACAGCTCCTCGTGTTAAATGAGTTGATCCTCAAATTAAGATTTAAGAGTAGCAACATTGAAGAGAAAACATCTAAAACAAAAACTCAAATTAAGATTTAAGAGTAGCAACATTGAAGAGAAAGAATCTAAAACAAAAAACAAAAAGAGATTTAAGAGTAGCAACATTGAAGAGAAAACATCTAAAACAAAAAACAAAAAGGATCAAACAGCATTATGATTAGTTCAAGATAAGATTCTTTTCATGGCAAAGAAAAGAAAAGTGAACTATCATCCTGTCGTTTCATGGCAAAGAAAAGAAAAGTGAACTAGCAAAGAAAAGAAAAGTGAACTATACCATCATCTTGTCGTCTAGCGGTACTTCAACTACTTCAAATTCTGCACCTTTGTAGCTCAGTGTGCGACAAACGTACATCCCCCTAGAAGGAAAAAACTTATTTACTTAATATTCTGATAACCAACACACTTTCCATGATAGCTCAAAGTCAAAACCTTGCTTTCATGTCCATTGCAACAAGTTCCAGAGCTCCAACGCCTCCTTTATCCAGTGCACCTGTGCAGAATCAACACAAAGTTGTAGGCAAGCATTTATAGAAAAAATTCTGGAATGAGATGTCCAAAACCTTAGAAAAGATAGGAAATGCACTAGAAAGTACATCTGTCCATCTAAATAGTATATACCAAACTTGTAATAATCCGAACTAACTATATTCCCAATTAGATGCCGTGAGGGCGACATAAGTATCATGTGAATAGAAAGTAATGAGCAGACCACAAATAATTTTTTTATTCATATAAAATGGTGTGGTGATCCAAGTGATAAGTAGTCCCCCACTTACATCCCACTTACATACAAAGCAGACTACAATACAAAATAATAGCTAAATCTGAAACAAACAATCAACAAAGTCTTGAACTTTTATGGATAAAAACCACAAAGCAACCTTAAGTATACACTATTCCTTATCTCCCCCTAAGGACTCCTCTAGATTCTCAAACATTCTTCTATTTCTCTCAAGCCAAAGGAGCAAAATGATGGAATAATCACTCTCCATAAAACCAGACCTTTTTGCTAATAAATTCTTCAAGACTTGACAGATCGAAAGTAAAACAAAAAAACAAAAAATCCCGATAGAATTGGCTTGAGAAGGGACAGATAGTGGAAGATCTCATATTAAATTGGCCCTTTGGAATTAGAAATGAAAGTAAAAGTAGAACAATAATGAGAAAGAGAAATCGTAAGAAATAGCTAGCCAGCAATTCCATGTCCAAACTACATAATTATGATGAGATAGTACATATTAAATTTCACCCGAATCAACAATCTCAAGAATGTATGAAGCAGCTTGGCGGACATGCAAATGAAAGTTGCACCTAAAAAATCACGGAAGTCGGCAAAAGATGTTCCAGCTCCCCAAAGTCCAAGTCGAACCATATAACCCATATTCCGTGGTTCAGAAGCACCAGTTGCTGAGCAATAAATAACTCGAGCCTCAGGAAGTTTTGCCTACAATAGAGGAATTCAGAAGCAACAGAAATATCCTTTCAATTATTTAATACATATGCTAGACAAGCATTATAAATAGAACTATAGCAAGTGCAAATGATAAGATAGAAAGAAGTGCATGTGACTGTACAATAGTGAACAGGTGTATGCAGCAATAAAGAGTGGCAACCAACAGCAGTAGACAAAGTACAACAGGTTACAGCACCACAGAAAACAGAATATAATAAATGAGGTACAGGATAAAAAAATAAAAAATAAACCACGCTATATGGGAGCGAAGGATTACTGCTACTTAACTTCAGCAGAAGCATCTTGGTAATAAACAAAACCATAAAATAACTTGGTGGGTTCAGATACTAGCACACTAGGTGGTTGCTTTCCCCTGTTAATGTGATGTTAAGATGCAGAGATACAATTGCCAGTAAAAATGGTAATTACTGTTCTAGAAATTAAAAGTAAATTTCTGCCCCACTTAGTTCATCCTTATTTTATCATTTGACTCTAGTAAAGGAATCGATACAAGCCTAAGCCGAAATGGTAGATAAACCAGTCATAATTATCAACTTCCTAAAGACCACATTATTGAGGGCTGCCATACCAAAATTGTAAATATACCAGAGTGTCAACTTTATTTAGTTTTATCTTCCTCTCTTTTTCCTCTTTCGAGAGGCAGGGGAAGTTGGGCGCAAAGAACGAGAAGACCAGGTCAAGCAGTTGCCCTATTTTTAAGAGTTCTTTTTAAGAGACACATTTATTAGAAAAAAGGAGAGGTAAAATGGGATGAGAAATCCCATATCAATATTTACAAGCTAGAGAGCAAGAGTCAATTCCTAGCAACATCAGCAACAAAAGAATGTATACTAAGCTTGATCCTGTTTCACACCTCATCGTTTGTTTTTTACAAGAAACATCAATTTTGTTAGTAAGAGGATACAAAGGCATGACAAATCCCCGAATGAAAGTAAAATCTACAGCTAGAGAATCTCCCACACCTCATCTAAAGACTTCTATTTCTTCAAGCCAAATGGAACAACAAAGATTTGAATGATGCCCTATTTCTTAGGATAGAAGAAAACTAAGACTACTAAGTACCACATAGTCCCAGAAATCAGTAGAACATCATGGGAAGGAGTAAAGGAGCGTTACCTGAATATCAAGGACAGCTTCGCCTGTTTTTGTTGGCTGCCCGCCAGCTTCGGGCACCAGATTTTTCGCTTTGTGACACTAAAATAATAAATTGCATTAGATGTTATAAGTGTCTGTTGCATGAAGAGTGTATCAATCATCTGAATCATATTAGATCTAGCAAGCAAAAGTCGATGTCCATTCAACAGCTCACCTCATCAAATACAATGAGCCCATCAAACTGACCACACCATTGTACAAGCTGTTGCAAACGTGAACGTCCTCTCTCAGAAGACGCAATAAGGCTGCTATAAGTCAAGAAAACAACTCCCTCCTTAATTCCAACGGACTTTGAATCGAGCTTAGAGTATGGAAGCTTGTTCAGAGCATGAACTACAAAGAAAAAGTAGAACTGATCTGTCACAAAAGTACACTGCAAGATTATGAATCAACAAGTATAGCAGTCTGTGTCTACTTACAATAAGTATAAAACACCATTAGCACGCGAAATATAACAGACATCAGGCATGGAACAACAGATAGATGAGAAAGGAAGGAGGCATTACTTATTTTTCTTGTTCTTTCTTTTGGTATTAACCTGTACTTCTATATGCAACCATAATTTCGATCGCAATCATTTTAACATATTCAATCTATGTATTACACTTGAATGTGAAACAACATAATTATCAATAAGAGTAGTGCTCTGAATACATTGCTGCAGTAATCATGTAATTTAGCAAAAGTAATTTAGAGAAATGATTTCCGAATATGTCTTTGTCCCCGAATTGGTATGTTTTATGCAGGTGCAACCTTGAGAGTATTAACCACCTGTTCATTCATTGTCCTTTTTCTCACCACATTTGGTGTCATGCTCTCAAGGAGGTTGGATTGCAATGGGTTCCACCACAAGCTGTAGGGGATTTACTGCGAGTCAACTTGGGAGGCCTTCTTAGCAAAAGGGGCAAAGTTCTATGGAAAATCATCGTATCGGTGATACTTTGGTCTGTATGGTTAGAGAGGAACGCGAGGATTTTTTATAATAAGGAGGAATTTCTAGAGGAAATTTGGTGTAGGGTGAAATTTAGGGTAGCCTTATGGTCTTCGAGTCTTCCTATGTTTAAGGGTTTTTTGGTATCTGACTTAACTAGGGACTGGACTTATGCCTTGTAGAGTGGTATTGTTGATTGTTGAATCTTGTTGTAACTCAGGAGGGATTCCTCATCCCTCCAATTTCTAGTAATATAATATCTGTTTCTTATCAAAAAATTTAGAGAAATGATCAAATCGTACAAGATTTAACTTCCAAACATAGTCGAATTCAAAGAAAACATCAGAAGGGAAGACTTAAAAATTTATTGAAATATTTAAGGTCCAATACAATATGGCTAAAATTATTATCCTAATCAGCACCAACCTTCTATACATGTTGCACCAACATCATCCAAGTCCCTTCTAGCATCAAATTTCAAGTCTGAGCCAACAGAGATCCACCTGCATAAGTCCACCAGAAAACCACAACTTATTCACTCTTAATTAATACGACACAAGCTCTAGTAAATAGAGAGATTTCGAGCAATGTTCGATACACAAGATCAGCATAGTAAACCTAACTCAACACTTACAAGGCTTTTCTTCTCCCGTGGTGCCAGTTCTCCCATATCAACCCAGCAATTGTCCGGCCTTTACCCACACCAGCCCCATCACCTAGAAAAAAGCCAGCTCTAGTACCACTTGCGAGATGCTGAAGATGTCTCTGTCATTCAAATACAATGTACAGTGAATTATGTGCAGAGATGTTCAGTAATCATTACACGTCAAGCGTTCAAAGCAACCTGACAAGCGTAGACCAACGTCTCAATCTGCAAGCATGACAATGCCTTAGAAATTTCAAGGTCGTCCTTAATCCTGAGATCGTAGGTAGGCTCAGGAGGTTGTACAGCAGATAATGATGACGTCTCCACAACCGGATCTGGATGGGGTGGACCAATAGACAGTTTAGGAGGTCTCTGCAAAAACCAGAGAACCTTTCTGAGAAACATTAATCTAGATATATGGAGTTCAAAAAATCGGAGAAGTGGTACAAGAACATTTACATAATCCGTAAATGTTTCTCCAGCCAATCCACCTTCATCTTCTTCCCTCTCCACATCGATGGCCACCTGATATAAGAAAGAAAAAATCAATAATTAGATTCTTACAGAAATATTCTTCCGATTTATAAAAAAAAAAGATATTCGAGTAGGCACCAAAAGACTACCAGGAAAAAGTAATCAAACTATTTGATATTCACAGGTGCGATCTTATGACGAAAAATGCAATCTATGCATGCGCCAAAACAGGAAAGATGTAAGATTATATACATAGGTTTAAGCGACAACTTTTTTCCCAAACCTTGCTAATTGCTCTCAAGAATAGTATTATCGTCATTGTAGATTAAACAAATTATTTGTAGAAAACCTAATAGTTCACATTTTCCTTTTTCTACTGAAGGCAGCGACACGTGTCCCAATTAATGGTCCCCTCTTGCTTAAAATCTTGATTTATGCAATAAAAGGTTGACAAGTGAGGGAGGATCGAATTATACATTTAAAGCATAGAAACAGTAAACCTACGGACATACTTTGACTTTTTGGTAGGAGGTTGTCGGCAAAAAAACCAAACCTGTTAGATAATTGATATGTTCGGCTTTAGCCCATGATGAGGCCCGGTTCACTATCACTTGAAAGAGGGATAACTAATCACAAGCCTCACCCCCTAGATAACCCAATCCAACAAATATGGGTGAAGGCCCACGAAAGTCACTAAGAAAGTTACATCATTGCACCTGAAAACATAAATCTTCTTACTAATATGCCCTTGAATACATTGATATTTACATTCATTAGTATATATCAGCCTAGATCCCTAATTCCGCTATGTCGCCTGAAATGTTCTTAATGTTATCAGCGTCCTTTCTATAAATCTTGTTGTTTTAGTAGTTTTTGCAGGGGATGATGCCAAGGTATATCAGGAGTTATAAACCTTATCTTATCATTCCATAATTGAAGAGACTGATAAATTAAGAGCCAAACATGACACAATTCGAGGTAAACACAATACACTAGATTTGGTTAGGCAAAACTTAATGTAATTTTGGATGGTCTTCTAAATAGTCCAACATATGTTATAGTATTTTGTTGTTGCTCAACTTTGACAACAGCAGTCAATTGGACAAGGAAAATCAGTGCATTCGCCACTATCATGTTCGCTTCAAAAATGGGTTGCTCGATTGTGCATATAAACCAATTAAAATTCTTTACAAAAATATAGAGGGTCCTAAGAAGAAAATATATATATTAAGAAGAAAATATATTTATTAAGAAGAGAAGTCTGGATTTCTTTAATGCATGGACAGCCAGTTTGACATTTAGAGGGTCCAATTTTGTTGTATTACTCAGTGGCATTTTTTTATATTTTCCATTAATAACATAAATAATCCTACAATGCAGTGTCCACTGATTTTCCCAAATTAAGAACCTATAACCACACAAAACATGAGAACATATTATATTTACCATGGACAGTGTAACTTTATCAAATCAAATCCCCAACGTAAATCCAAATTAAGCCATTAGTGGATACAATACTATATTACTGATCGATCGCGGCCTCTAATATGTTAAGGTGCAGAAATAGTACAAAGAAAATATTTGTTATACTCTATGCATCTCATTCACTGTCTTTTTCTTAGGCATGTGTGACAAAGGGGCAAAATGGTAGGCAGATCTCAAAGGTGAACGCACTAGCCGACTGAAAAGGAGAGAATCAGTTCCGGAAATTTAATGGCAAACATTAAATAGAATAAGTTGTATAACCAAGATAGTTGTATTTCATTTAAATATCATAAGAGAGAATACAATAATATGTAGGTATTTATGGCAACCACAAGAATACCAATATTTCCACTCACTGAATCTTTTAAGTTAACTATGTGATCCAACTTCTCTTTTCCACTAATTATGATCTCTTTTACTTCCCATTTTTCCAATAATGAATGACAAAAAATAGAAAAGACATAAAAGAAGCACCATTTTGGGCAGCAAAAGATGTCAATATCTCATCAAGTACACTCATTGCCCAACGAAGTTGAAACACAATTATCCAATCAAAAATAGTAATTCAAATCAAAAGGGAATCAGCGATTATATTCAGTAAATAGCCCTTCTTGAAGATAGAACCACAAAAAAAGTCTCTAGTAGTAGCTATTTACATAGTTCCGATAACCATAGCACACAGAAGTAGATAAGCCATTGGTAAACGGTCAAAAGTAATGTATTACAAACCAGGTCAACTGCAAGAATCCTATAAATTTATTTGCTTATCCAGCTGTCACGAAAAAATCTTAATTTGTTAGCTATCATAAAATTAATATAAGATTCACCAGAGAGGTATACTTGTCGAGCCAATCCTAAAAAAAATGTCTTGAGCCAATGGGATCCTACACCACAGAAAATGAGCTTCTAAATGGACTCATAACATTAATGGATCCACAGTGATTACCGTGAAGGATTCAAAGAATGAATGTGGAGCTAGGCAAATCCGGGGACTACTTTATCTTGGATTAGTTTTGTTGGAGCTGGATCAATAAAATTTAATATTTATATAGTAAATTACATATGATGAAGCAATTGAGTGATTCATAAAAACTTTGGCCCAATTTAAGGAGGCAAGTGGTGACATTGTGCTAATTGAAAACAAATTATCCGAAAGCACATCTAAGCTCAGACATAATGTCTATACTTTTGGGCCCAATACATGTTGGGTCTTCAGGGCCCGAGTCTATAAACTCTTTGCCTTAAGAGGCGTAACGGCCCTGAAGGCATGTGAATAAGGAAAGACAATCATCTCATGTATCCTGACTTGATATACCAATTGATTAAGTAGCATATGATCATTCTATGAATTTTCTGCCAATCAACTATTCAAGGATCTCAAGATACCAGATGAATAAGTGAAGCTTCAAAAAGAAATTTGAATGGGTAAATTTTGAGGCCTGAAATAGGTAATGATCAATACTAGACTAAAGCAATTATAGATCTTCAAAATGAAAAAAGAAATGGAAACTTATTGAATGAGAAATAGGAGTATGATGGGACGAGTAATACCTCACATGCAATTGATACAAGTTATAAACAATAACTCCAATTTCTCGCAAAAAGGATGCCCTAATCTATCATTTGATAACAAGCAACCCTAGATAGGCTAGATTTGATCCTATCCGACACGCATATCAGGAATTGAAAATCTAAACACTTCCTTAGTTTACTTGTTTAAAAGTTGTTTGTCGAATCACATTTTGGAGTAGAATGGTTGAAGTTACAAGACAATAAAAATAGATGAAGGTAACAAATTGTAAGGTGCCATTTCTGCTATGTCTAATATCAAGAATTTCCATGACGATAAACTTTTTTCCGTAAACTAAGAAAATAGAACAGCACTCCCCTCCCCTCCCCTCCACCAAGGAGACTCAATACCACTTGAGCTAGCCCATGTCATCGACGATGGCTATTTTAGAAGGCAATATTGGATTCTGACTGCATAAAATTGTCAATAGCATACGCGTCAAACTTTAAACTGAAGAGCTGGGATACTCCAAAACTTATTGATCTACTTTTACCATAATAACACCCTTAGTTCATCACGGATCGCCGGATCCTGGTTTACAATTGAAATATAGTAACTAGTATAGCTTATCAATATACCATGGATATCCATATGATAATAACATCCTTTTTAACCATCACATTAAAGCCCTTAAAATGAAATGGATAGGATTATATCAATTATGAAAGAAAGTCATTCTGCAATAATGTCCATCCATCTGTGGAGAACAAACAACTTACACGTTGCATCATGGTCATATCGTCGTGCAAGATAATAATTTTTTAGAAAAAAAATTAACATATTTAACAACAACATCGTGAGACAACTTATACACCAAATTACATTTGATAAGACCAAAGAAGTTCCAATACATCCATGCACCATAAACATTCGAAAGGCTCAAAAACCCTTTAAAAGGATGGATTACATCCCATAATCTGCTTTGCATTTCCTTGTCCCTGCATTGAGACTTCGTATTCCTAGCCAGAAACTCTTTTGCTAATACAAGAAGTTAAATTTCTCAGCCTAGACCTTTCCAGTCATGACAGGTCCCAGTGTAATCAATTTGAATAAGCAAATAAAAAGCATGAAATAAAAGGAGAATTCAACGGAAGAGAAACCTCATTGACTTCTTCAGGAGGCGGGGGAGGTCGGGCTGAAGGCATAAGTTGCCCAATCTTGGAGAGATCAACGGCCAGACTAATGAGGCACTGAGGGCAATTAAAGCGAGACAATCCATGAGGCACATTGAGTATAGCCTTGCAGTTCGCGCATGGCAGCTGGATCTTAGTCGGATCAATGCCAAGGGCTGGGGCACTCCTCTGCTGCTGAGCCTGAGCCTGGGCCTGGGCCTGAATGGACCGCATCAACTCGGGCGGTAGCATTTGCGGCATCTGGCACGTAGGGCACACGAACTCGGTCAAGCCAGGCAACACGGTCAGCACCATCTTGCAACCAGCGCACCGAACCTGGAATCCCGCCGCGGGTAAGGCCGCGCCGACTTGTGCTGGTGTCGGGAGCGGCGGAGGCGCCGGAGGAGCAATCGGTGGAGGCGGCAACGACGGTTGCCCCATTTGGAGATGTAATTACAGCAAAATCGTGAATTTAGAATGGAATGAGAGATTGAGCGGTGAGAATTAGGAGGAAATTGGATTTAAATTTTAATTCCTGAATGAGGTGAGTATGGAGAGAAGGGTTTGGTTGAGTGTGGTTAATTTTTAGGGGAGAGCGGCAAAAGGAATTGCAGGGATTTGGGTTTGGCGCTCTCTCTCAGAAAGAGAGTGGCTTTTCACATTCCGAGCTCCACGCGCGGGGCTGCTTCAGAATGTGTGTGCGTACGGCCGGGGTCACCACCACCCAACCCCACCCCACCTCCTCGGCACGTGACCAAACTAGTTTTCGTGCCTTCCCATTTTCCCTCTTTGTTTTTGCCCAATTCCCTCAACCAAATTCGGAGCATCTGCAATTAATTGCGCTAATTTGACAAAAAGAAAATTACATCAGATTATACCACTTTCTTTTCTACACATTATTGCGTCAGTTACACCAGATTATACTGGATTTTTTATTCACTGAAAATCTTTACATCAGATTTTTTTTTTTGAATTACATCAGATTATACTTTTTGCATAAGTTAATTTTACTAATAGGTATAATTTTTTGTAATAATATGATATTATTTGCATTATATATATAAAAAATCTCATTTATTAAAATATTACATTCAATATTACAATGTTCATTGACTTTATAAAAGGAAAAAAAAATACTCCCTCCGTCCCGGCCTAATTTGCACACCGGCTCCGGCACGTATATTAAGAAAAATCGCTATTTGCTTTTTTAGTTGTTTTTTTTAAAGGTGGAGATAGAGGGTGGAGATTGTAAGATTTTTTTCCATTTTGAAGATGTGTAAAATAGGGTGGGATGATCGAAAAAATAACGTGTGCATATTAGGACGGGACGAATGGAGTATAGATAAAGAGATCATGATTAGTGTGCATAATATTATAACCCATGAGATTTCGATTAGGTCTTGTTTGCTTAACTTGATGAGAATATTACTCCCTCCGTCCCGGCCTAATTTGCATACCTGCTCCGGCGCGTATATTGAGAAAAAACTTTTTTTTTATTTTTTAGTTGACTTTTTCAAAAGTGAAGATTGGGGATAGAGATTTTAAGGGTGGATATTGTAATATTTCTTTCCATTTTGGAGGTGTGCAATATAAGGTGGGACGGAAAGTGTACAAATTAGAACGGGACGCAGGAAGTATAATTTATTATCCAGTATTACATATCAATTTCATATTTGAAATTCAAAAGTACAAATCTTACGGCAGCTTGTATTGTTTGTTGATCGGAGTTGAGGATTGAGTGCCGCGTCCGATATTTTTTACGACAGTATAATGGAGAATGGAGTGAGAAATAGACTTTCATTCCATACCACATTTAGAAGTCAATTTACTTCGCAATTTAGACAATGTTGCACCGATACCCAACCAAGGAGCAATTGCAGCACCAATCGAAAAAAGACGGTTGTCACTACTTGATGGCGAAATGGATTTTGAAATTTATTAACATTATCTAAAGGGGACTGTTAATAATCTGCAGATACTGGAACCATTAAAAGAATGGCCAATAGTTTATTAGGCACTGTACAAAGTATTTGAAATACGGGAAAGAAATATCATTCAGGTAATTTAGGTAATGCTAATATTATGAGTTTTGTAGGGAGATTTGTTTAGATTTACCTAAGGACAATATTGGAAGAAATATGAAAATTTTGCTAGAATGACTTATTATTATGAAAAAAGTTGTTTTCTCTAAAATGACAATTTTTTTGTAAACACAAGGAGTATTTATTTATATAGAGAATTTTTTTTTAATAAAAGGAAACTGGCTTTTGGAAGGATTTTACTGTATAGGTACACATATCTTATTATATTGGTAAGGATTGAATAATGGAACACATTCGCAATAGACGGGGTAGCATATTTTTGCCTGTTTTCACTTCTTAAAATTGATAAGCCACATTTAATTACTTTAGATGAGATTTATTATTCTATAGAATATTCTTTTATATGTGATAAAGCCGTAACCCGGATATCAAACGAATCACAATCACAGTAACAATCCAAAACAATCAATCATGCAAGAACTTAAACGGCACGAGGATTTACGTGGTTCGATCCGGAGATCTACGTCCACGGGTGAAGGCAATAACCTTCCGAGGTGTTTCACTATCTTTTTTCTCAATACCAGAGTACAATCTTACAAATATTGATCTTAGAATCGAAAATTAGAACCCTAAACTCAACAACAATTCTCCTATTTATACTATACAATGGCAACCCTAAAAAAATCCCTACAAATTCGCCAATCATATCTGCATGGCCGTTGGAAAAGATCATGGGGATCTTTTCCCAACTTCCCAACGGCGCCGCGCTATGGGCTTGACTGCGTTGGGCTTACACTCTTGGGCCCAATTGACCCGTCTGGCGGGCTAGACCGACCCGGGGAGATTGGGTCATACGGTCCATACCTATCAGATGTCCCCCCACCAGCCGGAGCGAGGTAGGAGCTTCGGCTTAAAAGATACGTTTGCTGGCCGAGGTGTAAGTGTTGTAGTCGAAGTTGATGCGAAGCAGTATCAGAGGTGTGTGGAGACATGCCTTAGAGGAGTCGAACGGAGATATCCCCCGGGGAGAAAGATTCAACCGGGGTCGAACTAAGCGACCTCCCGGGGTGCAAGAGTCCACCGGAGCCGAACTGAGTGACCACCGAGGTGAAAGGGTCAACCGGAGTCGAACTGAGTGACCACCGAGGTGAAAGATGCAGCCGGAGTTAAACTAAAAAAGGTTAGCCGAGGTGACAGAGCCATCTGGAGTTGAAGTGACGTTTATTCAAATCCCAAGACGCGTGTTCCCCACGCGCCTAGGTAACTGTGATGCGCGTGACAAACACACGCGCATCCAAAGCGTTGAATTTGAAAGGTAAGGATCTGGGTCGTTTATTCTTGAGTATATATATAAGGCGTGTACAGGAAGTTTATCATCACTTTCATTTGCAATTTGCGACAGACAAAGAGCAAGAGAAAAAAGAGAATCAGCCTTGCAAAGTCATGAGCAATCGCATATCTGAAACAAGTAAGTATGTCTTCTTCTTCATCTTCGTCTTCGTCTTCGATTAGGGAGGTGGGAACGACGGAAGCCCCTCTAGACGCAGAACCATTGCGGCATATTATCCCTGAGAGGAGGGAAATTAGAACGGTATATAGGGCGGACGTATGGAAACCGCCACCCGAGCAGTAGGTTTTAGTGACTGCTGTGAGGAGGGCTTCGAGGTTGCCGCGGAGGCGCCGCGAATGTCTCGGGTGCAAATAGAAGCCATTATACCGTCGTTTTATTTTCCCTTTAACTTAGAATACATTTTTCCGGAGCCCAGCGATCGAGCCTGTTGTCCACCCAAGGGGTTCATAGCAGTGTACATAGATTATCTGAAGGTAGGACTTAGATTCCCGCTGTGGGATTTCGTAGTTTTGCTTTTGAGGTTTTATAGCATTGCATTGAGCCAGCTGGCGCCCAATGCGGCGAGGCAAGTAGTTGGGTTTTTGGTAGTATGTAAGAGGGCCGGGGTAGAGCCCGATGTAGATATTTTTAGGTTCTTCTTCCAGCTCAAAGCCTTCGGGAAGGCTAAGGGATGGTACTCGTTTAGCCCGAGGCCCCGGGGTGGGTTTAAGGTTAAAATTCCTAGTAAGGTAGATGGTTGGAAGGAGAAGTTTTTGTTTGTGAAGGTGGGCGTGTCCCTCCCGAGGTGGAGGAGGGAGGAGGTTGTGGACAACGCTCCGGTGATGGAACCGTAGTCAGTTGACGATTTTCGCACCATGGGTACGTTCAAACAGCTCTGCACCGAGGAGGAGCTGGAGGAGGCAGGGTTAAGCCTCTATTATTCGGGAGGAGCGGAAGAGAATCCTACCCGGGGTCAGGGATCGTCGGGCGGGGCGTCTGAGGAGGGTAGGGAATTTTAATGTTTATTTGAGTTGTTTTAGGTTGTAAGATGCTAACTGCGCATTATCTTTGCAGTGGGACGCTTCGGGAAAGATACAGTGGGAAGCCCGGCGGTGCCACCGGCATTGAAGAAAAAGGGGACAGCTGCCGAAGTGGCCCCGATAAGGCGTTTGTCTCCGAGCCAAAGGCCATCACAGGGGACGGAGGACCAGGTGGTGGTAACTGGCTCGACACTAAGGTCGAGGAAGAGGCCGGATCCCTCCGCGACTCCGCCTGCGGAGGCTAAGAGACTGCGAGTGGACACGGCCCCCGAGGTACAGCCAATGATATTTGTCTCGCAAACAAACGTGGCTTGCTAACAGATTATTTGTTGACAGGGGCAAACAAGCGTTCTGGGCCTTGAAGGGCCTGAGGCCGAAGAGCTATTGCGCTTGGCTCAGGGGACAATGAACCTCGGTCGGAGGAGCGAGAGGGAGGCCAAGGAGGAGCTGGCCGAGGTGTTGAGGGAGCTCCGATCTCGAAATGATAGGTTGACACACGACCTGTCCGAAGCTTGCAAAAGAGCTTCCGAGGTGGAGAAAGAGGTAGCGCGGCTGCGGGGGGTTGAGGCAGAGGCTTGAGTGCTCTGCGGTGAGGTGGCGGAGCTGCGCGCCGAGCTGAAGGAAAAAGACGCAACCGTGGTTGAGGGCCAAGGGGCCGTGCTGAAGACCTTCGCGGAGAAGCTGATGCAGACGAGCACGTTCCTCGATTATCAAATGAGGTTCGTGGTTGTTGGCGACACAGCGACACGCTCCGCGCTGCTTGAGAAGGTCAAGGAGGTCTATCCGAACGTGGATGTTTATCGTCCAGAGTTCGGATATGACTACGATTCCGTGGGCGCCGTGGAGGAGGCAATCTCCTCGGCGTTAAGCACTTTGCCCTTCTCCGCCAATGCCTTCACCAGGGGCTACTCCGGGTTCGTTTCCCACAGACGGCGCCAATTGATAAAGCCGTAACCCGGATATCAAACGAATCACAATCACAGTAACAATCCAAAACAATCAATCATGCAAGAACTTAAACGACACGAGGATTTACGTGGTTCGATCCGGAGATCTACGTCCACGGGTGAAGGCAATAACCTTCCGAGGTGTTTCACTATCTTTTTTCTTAATACCGGAGTACAATCTTACAAATATTGATCTTAGAATCGAAAATTGGAACCCTAAACTCAACAACAATTCTCCTATTTATACTATACAACGACAACCCTAATAAAATTCCTACAAATCCGCCAATCATATCTGCATGGCCGTTGGAAAAGATCATGGGGATCTTTTCCCAACTTCCCAACAACGCCGTGCTATGGGCTTGACTGCGTTGGGCTTACACTCTTGGGCCCAATTGACCCGTCTGGCGGGTTAGACCGATCCAGGGAGATTGGGCCATACCTATCAATATGCATTCTTTATATACAAATATGCCATTTGATGATCTTATTATATATTTACTTTATTATGTTCTAATCTCATAAATTTGTCAATATGAACATTTGTTTCTTCATGAATATACATATTTATAATACGTATGTTTTTTATTTTCGAATCAAAGATTTTGTTATGTGAATGCTCTATTTTCTATATATAAAGTAAAACCCTCTATTATTTTTAGCAAATCTCTATTTTTTCGCCCAATGCACATTTCCTCATTCGGAAGGACACGTGTCACAATCATAGCCGTCCGATCAACCATCAATTAATCCATCATTTTTAGTTAATACTAATTTCATTTAATTAGGTTGTTTTTATTTGGCAAGTGTATTAATTTCTTTCATTAATCAGTTAATGGTTTTTCAAACTTTCCTTATCTATTTATTCGATATTCAAATTACAGTTTTGGAGTTGTTATATATTTTTAGTAATTTTCAAACTTTCATTATTTAATCATAAAGAATATTTGTGGATTCTTCTCTACCTCTATTCCATACGTCCGCCCTATATATTCCGGTATTCGTTTTGTGGATTCTTCTCTACCTCTACATTCTCTAAATCACTCCAACTACGCAGTTCTTTTCATCTCTACTCATTGATTTATTTATTTTTTTCGTATAAAACTCTGTGTTCTTTTTTATTTTCGTGGCAGAACATTTGTTATATACATCAAAGTAGATTATGTTATATACATCGATTTTTTATTAACATTTTATTTTATTTGTTTGTTTGTTGATTAGTTGGAGAATCATCAAGAGGATTCACTGGTGATTATAATTCATCTTCAAAGATAAAATTTTCCCATCAATTTCTCCAACTTTCATATGTTGACTTTTAATTGTTTAATGTTATATATTGTTTAAAGAAAATAACTGATCATCTTACTCTTTTTTTGATGTCTCTTAATCAGGATTTCATATTTATTTGGATGGAAGGTAGAATAAAATCATGAAAGACTTTCCAGAAAACATGAAAGTAAAATAATGCATGTCTTGCCCAAACAACTATGAAATCTTAATTTTTCCGTTTTGTTTTAAGTTTCAGGAATGTGTTACATCTTATTTTTTTTTATATATTTATATTGTCAATTTTCAACTTAACAACTATGTAAAATATTTTCACATTTTTATCATGTTATGTTACAAGATTTGTCGGAACTATGAACTATGAATAAGAAGCGTTGTATTATTGTTGAACTATCAGTTGAGCTCTACCAAAAAATTTAAGCAAATTAACAGATTTTTTTGTTTATATTTACATCATTGATCATTGTAATTGAAAATATTCCATGATTGATTATTGAGTGCACATCTCATTGCACAATACACAACACACCCAATTAGTATCATTTGACCAAATCAATTTCCCACAATTCCAATCTAGTATCTATTTAATTTCAAGTAAGCAAATCTTCAAAATATTTTCACACAATCTTACATAATAATCTGTTAAAAATTCCACTTATATATTTTTAGGAAATGATGATTTTTGTAAGGCGACGATTATTCGCAACCCACAAAATTTCTCGACGCAAACCACTAATTTAATAAATTAAAAGTTATTAATAAAAGATTGCAACGCCCTTAATGAAAAAATTAACACAATCAAATAAAAACAATAAAAAAGAAAGTAAAAAAAAGAAATATAAAAAAGAAAATATAATTTTCTTTCACATGTGTCATCTTCAATTAGACCGTGTCTCTATTTTCCAGAAATTTAGAAACCCTAATATTTTCAAGGTTCGTCAATGCCATAAACAATAATTAAATATCAATTACTATCGACAAAGTAGTGTTTGACCAAATAGATCGAACATGTTGATATTTGTATCAGTATGTTGTCTTCCTCTTCCTCGGACACATTCGAGTTGTGGAATTATGGTGTAGGTTGTGCTATATGAACTCATATTCACCTTCTTACTTTCTGTTTTTATTTTATTTTGCTTGTGGCAATGGAAGCAATTCTGAATGTCATTGAACCATTTGCCCAACCATTTCGTCGGTTTCTCTGGATTTAGTTTATGCTCTTCGTTTCTCTTTTTTCTTGTTTTTCTTGGATATGGTTTATGTTCTTCCTTTCCTTTTTGTTCTTGTTTCTTTTAGTTTTTTTTTTTTTTTTTTTTTTTAAGTTTTATGTTTTAAAATTTTAATTTAATAATTTATGTTATTAAAGAAAAGGGTATAATTGGTATTCAGTAGGTTGTATTAAAAAAATTAAAACTAAACTTTAAATAAAAGTGGGCTGCATTGAGAAGTGAACTGCATTGAGAAATTTTATGGGCTGCAAATAGTCACTATCTATTTGTAATTTATAATATTAAATTTATTTTTACTTATAGGACAAAAACATTAGTTTTGATAGGTATTATTAGCAGTTCATTTAATTGACTTTTCAGTAGGTTGAAGTATTTTATGTCTTTTGCAGTTTTGATATTTTAATTGAATTTTCAATAACTAGAAGATTAAATAGGTTGACTTCAATGGATTAATTATATGACAATTTTTAATAAATTATTTAATTAAATTTATAAAAAAAATATTTATAAATTTTATTCTATTCGAAGTTGTAGTATATATTCAATATATATTTATTTATCTACCTCTATATAATACCTTGACTTTCCATATGCAATAGCGCCGAAATTTTTGCGACCAAATCTATATTCGCCGCTAAAATTATAAATAGCGGCAAAATTTCATGCTTCGCCGCTAACTTTAGGGACGTTTGAAACTATTTTGTCGCCATTTTTACTTTGCGGCGAAAACCTACATTTCGTCGCTAATTTAGCAATGAAAATTTACTATTCCCAGCAAAGTTAGCGGCGAATATATTATATTTTTTCGCAAAACCTGTGTTTTCTAAAAAATTTATAGTTAAATCTAATTTCCTATTACTTATATATCAAATAGCGGGAAAATATGTGGTTTGGCGGTAACACTTAGCGAGATATCACTTGAAAGTCGTTGCATATCACTAAAATATCATAATTAATAAATAAAATTATTTTCTTAGTAATTTAAATTTTAATAATTTTAGTGTGAAGCCGCCAAAAAAAATGTTTGCGGTGCAATTTATCCATATGCCGCTAACTTTAGCGACGTTTGGAACTGTTCTTTCTCTATTTTTACTTTGCGACGAAAACCTACATTTCATCGCTAATTTAGCGATGAAAAATACACTATTCGCAACAAAGTTAGCGGCAAATATATTATATTCTGTGGCAAAACATGTGTTTTCTAAAAAATATATAGTTAAATCTAATTTCCTATTACTTATATATTAAACAGCGGCAAAATATGTAATTTTGCTGCTAACACGTAGCGACATGTCACTTGAAAGTCGTCGCAAATCACTAAAATATCATAATTGATAAATAAAATTATTTTCTTAGTAATTTAAATTATAATAATTTTAGTGTGAAGCTGGCAAGAAAAAAATGTTTGCGGTGAAATTTATCCATACACAGCTAACTTTAGCGACGTTTGGAACTGTTTTGTCGCTATTTTTAGTTCGTGACAAAAACCTACATTTTGTCGCTAATTTAGCGATGAAAATACATTATTCGCAGCAAAGTTAGCGGCAAATATATTATACTTTGTCGCAAAACATGTATTTTAAAAAAAATATATATTTAAATCTAATTTCCTATTAATTACATATCAAATAGCGGCAAAATATCTACTTTTGCCACTAACACTTAGGGACATATATTACTTGAAAGTCGTCGAAAATCACTAAAATATCATAATTAATAAATAAAACTATTTTCATAGTAATTTAAATTATAATAATTTTAGTGTGAAGCCGCCAAAAAATAATATTTGTGGCGAAATTTATCAATACGCCGCTAACTTTAGCGACGTTTGAAACTGTTTTGTCGCTATTTTTACTTCGCGACGAAAACCTATATTTCGTCGCTAATTTAGTGATGAAAATACATTATTCGCAGCAAAGTTAGCGGCAAATATATTATACTTTGTCGAAAAACATGTATTTTCTAAAAAATATATAGTTACATCTTATTTCATATTTCTTATATATTAAATAGCGGCAAAATATTTATTTTTGCCGCTAACACTTAGCGACATATCACTTGAAAATCATCGCAAATCACTAAAATATCATAATTAATAAATAAAATTATTTTCTTAGTAATTTAAATTATAATAATTTTAGTGTGAAGCCGCCAAAAAAAATAAAATTTTGCGGCGAAATTTATCTATACGCCGCTAACTTTAGCCACCTTTGGAACTGTTTTGTCGCCATATTTACTAAACTTCGGTAAATGTATAGGTTGCTGTGAAAGTTCATACTTTGCTGCAAAGTTAGCGGCAAATATTTTAACGTGTGTCGCAAAATATATTTCTTTTGGATAAATATATAGTTATTTCTGATTTTTCTAATGTATATAGCAAATTGCGGCTAATTGTCCATTTTCACTGCTAACATTTAGCACATAACTTAATATTCATCGCAAATTACTAAAATATCAAATTAAATAAATGAAAAATTTATTTTTGGTGTATTTAAATTCTGATAATTTTAGCGACAAAGGCATATTTCATCGCTAACTGTGTAATTTGCTGCAAACTTTCATACTTCGCCGCTAATATTAGTGGTGCCTATAGGCATTTTTTTTATAGTTACTAATGTGATCACAACTTACAACTGTTTGATGCAAATACTTTTATTTCACTAAATTATCGATGATATATTAAAATTCTAAATTTATTTTAAAATGCAATAAATGATAATATATATAAAAATTATTTTATATATATTAAAATACACATTGTTTATTAATAAAAAAAAACATGAAATGAATCAATAGTTTATTTGATGGCCAAGTACAACTGTTAACAATTTTTGTAGTTGATCTTAAATTTATCGATAAAATTGTATGAAATATCATTATCTTTGACCACTTGCTTAAAATATTTCAGAAAATTTGATAATTATTTAAAATATCTTGTAACTTTACCAAGTGTTATATGAACATACAGTCATTTTAATTTAACTAACAGGTAACACAATCTATCATTACAGTGCTAGGAACAGAGCATGTCTAATGTTTCAAAGTATCTGGTGCGAAATAAAAAATGGGGCAAATATTAATATCATTTCTTGAAAATAATTTATATCTAAGATCATATAAAACAAAAACATCATTTGCAACTAAAAATATATAAAATATATATATAAAGTAAATGAGCCTCTCAAAATATTAATGTAACGACCCTATTTTCATAAAAATATTTTAAAGCATTTTCAAATAGAAATAAGTAATTGTTTTTTTTTTCCTTTATATATCTATAAAAGACAATACTAGACAGGCCGTTAAAAGAACCAAATGAAATTGCATCTAAATTTATTTTTCACATAACTCAAATTTTAAATCCCTATTAGTAAACTATATCAACTAACATCACTTGAATATCATAAAACTTCACAACACATGTAACAATAAAACAAATATACAATTACGAGTCAAACTCATATCATTTATTAGCAAATAAGCGATCATGGAAGATTAATTTAAACTAAAATAATAAAATAGAATTATTCCCAAAGATTAACCTGACCAATCAACTTCACATAATAATCATGATTTTATCTAAGACAAATTTCATAATAGTAATTATTCAAGAATATTTGAATAATTACTAGCATCATCTACGACGTATTACATCATCACAGATTGGTCAATATCCAACAACTAAACAATACTCTAGTCAATATTTTAATACTAACTCTCGAAACACACACACACACACAGTCCCGCGGTCGCACACAGAACACTTATTGCACCAGTTTTACTCCCAACTTTCAAATCCCGAAATCATCTGTTTTGGCTAACTTGTTTGGTTTGGGAGGCAGTGGGTCGATGGTTACCGACAACAACGTCGGTTCAGCCGGAAAACATTATAGGATTGGTCTAATTTTGTAAAAGGGAGTTGAGAAATTGATACCGTTGGCTAAATTTGTTGGTAGTAGGTGAACTCGCAAGTGGTAGCTCGACGGCGATGGAAACCTGCCAGTGAAGAGACATTCTTATTCATCCGGGTTTTGTGATGCACAGACTGTTTGTGGTGTTAATTTGGAGGGACTGACTTTCAAAGTAGTATCCAGAGGTTGTTTAAGATGTCAAACCTGTCGGTTTTCGGAGGAAAGTGTGACTGGTAAGCCATTATGGTGTAGCAAAATTGAGAGATGATGAAATTCGTCTGTTGTAATTGTAACGGCATGTGTATTAGGGCTAGTTCAGGTCGCGTATTATATAGTGTACATTTACTAGGTTTAGGATTATTTGGATAGGGCTTATCAAATTTTCAAAAATCATCCTCACTAGTAATTAGCGTAATTCAGTTGTTGGAATTCTGAATACCTTTTGGGCTCAAGACATGGGCCCTTGCACCTTAGTGAACTGGGCTTGAGTCTTAGGCTCAAAGCGATGGGCTTGTTATGACATGTATGAATAAATGAATGAATGCAATAAAGTAATTCCTATTGAGACGTCGAGCTTAAGAAAATTAATAAATAAACGAGTAAATTGCAAATAAATGGATTCGCAAGTTAATAATAATAATTTCCGATATAAATTATGCTTAGAAATATTAAATGGCCAAATTGAATTGGTGTTGGGTCTAACCCAACATTGGATAAAAATGATTTGCCAACTTAATAAATCAACAAAATAATAATACTAATGATGATGATGATGATGATAATAATAATAATAATAATAATAATAATAATAATAATAATAATAATAATAATAATAATAATAATAATAATAATAATAATAATAATAATAATAATAATAATAATAATAATAATAATAATAATAATTAGGAAAAATACCGGGCGTTATTTAATCAAAATGAGGGCCGAATATAAAATCTTAATTTTATAAGTAGCCTAGAATCAAAATATTATAAATAGGATTTTTGGCTAAATTTACATATTATTTGTTTCACTGTTTTTTGTTACCAATAATCAAGTAACAATTTTTTTTTGAAAGACGTAATAAATTATATAATATCTAATTATTTATATGAGCACGTAAAATAATATTTTAGAATTAAATAATAGACTAAAATTTTGGGATATTACAATTAATAAATATATATTTAAAAAGTAATAAACATAAATGATATGTTAAGCAAATGGTCAAAGTTATAGATCATTCTTGCAATTTGGCATATACTAATCTACCTAGAAGTGGCAATTCGCGCGGCACAATTGGGCTCAGCCCGTCTGGCCAACACAATATTTCGGGTCGGGCTTATTCCCCTATAATATACTAAGTTTATCGAGTTGACCTGTGGGACGTCACGTATTTGATACTTAAATATAAGAATTTGATTTTTATAATAAATACCAAATATTAATAATTCTAGAGAACGACATATGTAGTCGGTCACACAAAGAGGACTCCTAATCCTGTCCGAATATTAATTATTTCATTATATAGGGGGTGTTTGAGAATTGTGGTAACATTGCTTAAAATCAAAAGTAGGTAGTGTTTGAGAATAAAAGTGATTTTGATAAAATGTAAAAGTTGGAATGTTTGATATTTAAGCAGTTAAAGCTTATGAGTGAGGGAAAACTTTATTAAAGCTAAAGTTATTTTTCCAAACACTCCAAAACAACTTATGTCAAGCTATAAGCTGAAAAGCACTTGAGTAAAACAATTACAAATACCCTCATAATCCTAATCCTATAAAACAACATATAATATTTCAAGCCAAAGAGAGATTTTAAATCTGCAATACGACATCCTTTAAATTAAGGAACTTTTCTTTTTTTTTTTAAAGATTTTATGCTACAGTTAAATTAGCGGCCTATTAAAAAAATTTCACCGCAAACTTTTCTCAGTTTGGAATTTGATTTTGAGCGCCATACTTGTGTGAAAACCCTGATCAAAACTTTTCTCCCTGATAAACCCTATATGCGGTAACGACAGCGGTAAACAACACAGTAGAAGACGGTAAGAACAAGCGGTTCGATCTTCAGCAATTTTTTTTTGCGAAAAACCTGATCAAAAGCAGATCTAACTTTTACCCCTTTTAAAACCCTATCTGCAATTTCTAAGGCGATAACAACATCGGCAGGGGAATATGGTAACAACGAGTGGTTCGATCTTCAGCAATTTTTGGGAAAACCGAGGTACCTATTTCTACCATTGTTAAAGAGATATTGATATTAAGATGTGAACTTTTGATTAGTGGTTATTTTGTATATCAATTTTTGTCTACTGTTGTTGTGTGTAATCGATGGTGTGTTCTGCGTGTCTGTTAGTGCATGTCTGTGGAAACGGGGGTAGAAGGCGTTGATGATAAGGAACAACCTACTCTTTTACCTTCCTATGGAGAGGGATGGAGTGAATAGGGGTCCTAAGTATAATCTTTGCCAAAACTTAGTGGCAAATCTGGTTTCATAAAAGGCCGTTGGTTTCAATAAATCTCGTATCATTTATCACAAGCATTCCAAATCAATGTTAGTTATAAAATGGGGGTACTAACATCAGGTTACAACATTTAAGTAGAATTTATCTGAAAAAGTTCAAATTTGATTGTGAATCGGATATAATGAGGGTAGGGATGTACACGAGCCGAATCAAGCCGAACAGTCTAAGGCTCAAGTTCGGCTCGTTTAAGTTTTTATTGTGTTCGAGTTCGGCTCGTGTTCGTTCGAGCTTCTAAAATTTTATTCAAGTTCGGTTCGTTTTGTAATTACTAAGTTCGCGAATAGTTTGAGTTCGGTTCGCCAAAAGCTCGATAACATAATAAACGAACATAGTTCGAGCTCGAGTTCATTAAGCGTGTAATTCTAAGCTTGCAAATAGTTTGAGCTCGGTTCGATTCCCATTGAATCCAATTTTATGCATTATTTAATTTTTTTTATATATAAAAAATATTCATGAATATTATCGAGCCTAGTTCGCAAGCCCAGTTCGCGAGCTTGCGAACCAAACAACTATAGGCTCGAGCTCGGCTCGAAAAAAATTTCGAGCTCGATATTGGTACACGTGAAAATGCATGCATTTTAGGTCGCTTTAAGTGTCGTTTTAATGATATTTTAATGCACATTTGATCGTGTATCTTGCATATTTGTATTATTGGGCCATATAATGTGTTGAGCTCGTTTCAGGACAAAATAGGTGAATTAAGGCCGAAAAATGAGTATCGAAGAAGTTTGGAACGAAGAACGAGCCAAGGATGGAACAAGGGTTGAGGTTCGCACAACTAGTCGCGCCCGTGAATACAAGTCACGGCCGCGACCAATCAAAGAGAAAGGGCACGGTTCGCGCCCGTGACTCAGATTCTTGCCCGCGACCGTGCCCACGAACCAAATTATACTGAAGCAAAATAAAGGGTTCGCGGCCGCGACTTTGGTTCACGGCCGCGACCCAATACCCTGTTTTCAATCCTGAAACACGTTTTTGCCCATTTTTTCAGCCCAACACTTTCTCCTCTATATATATAAGGTCATTTTCGAATTTGACCTAACCTAGAACCCATCCCCCACACATAATTAGCCACTTTTCTCCATTGGAAGCAAAGGAATGGAAGGGGGTTGATCTTCAACCCTAACTTTTGGTTCTTTCTATCCTATTTTCATGTTTTCTTTAATTTTCTGTTATTTTATCTTTGTATTAGGTAAAATAGGTGGCTAGCACCCTTTAATTCATCCTTGATCATTGTGGAACCTTGAGTCGAAGACATTGATGTGATTATTGCGGTTAATGTTACCGAGATTATTGTGTATTCAAGTGTTTTGTGTTATTTGCTGTTATTGAGTCACATTTATGAATTGATTATTGGATTGATCACCCTTTAAGGGATTTGCGAATGTGTTGCTAGAATAGGAGATCACTATCCGTAATTGTAGGATTTTCGATTCCCATGTAGCAAACAATAGATTTATTTATTGGTGATAACACAAAGTTCAACCACTAAAACCGAGCTTGCGAGTTTTATGTTGAATTTATCTCGTTGTCCTAGTGTTTAATGCATTTGGTTATTGAATCTAAGAGAGCTTGTTCTAGGATTCGATTAAATTGAGTAGGGTTAGTCGAAGAGCTTATTTTGATTAACTAAGATTAAGGGACAACAAGGCTATTAGAGCTTGTTAATAGCCTTGAGATAAGGGCTTGAATCACAATTAAATCGGGCATTAACATAGTTGCATCAATTGTCTAAGACCAAGGGGAAGCATGATCAAGGGTGGATTCTCTTATTACTTAAAAACCAAAACCGAAAAAGATCTCTTCTATTGTCTTTGATCATTTGTTTCTTTTAATTTCGTTTAGTTACTTCTATTTGCTACTAATATATTGTTAGTCCTTAATCAATTTCCCCTCTTTACTGCTTTCTTAAGAATTTACTTCTTGCATAATTAATGATAATTTATTTGACATCGGGTTCAAAATTATTCGGCCGTTCCTCGTGGGATCGACCCTTACTTGCCACTCTACTAGTTAGAGTAGTAGGATAAGGTATAGTGTATTCTTTGTACACATTGAATTTGGTAAAGTGACACACGACAGTCGCGCTACCAGATATTAAGCTCGAGTTCGGTTCGTTTAGGCCAACGAACGATTCCGAACGAATATTCTTTCGAGCCGAGTCCCGAATAGTTCGCGAACAGTTTGGTTCGTGTACATCCCTAAATGAGGGGACGACTACTCTCTGCGGGAAGTTGCAGAGTCGAATTTAGTTTGTCTAATGCTTTTGGCTAATGCAGCCAACCAAGAGTATGTGCCTCTCTGTAGATATAATATAGATATATGCACCAATTTATGGGTCTGTAGAATCGCCACCATTAGTGTTGCCAAGGAGGATTTAATTTACAATTGATGATAATAGTGAGGTCAGAGAGTATTGATTCATAACGATAATAAATTAAGTTGCATGAGAGAGAGATGAGAGATAGAGGAGTGCAAGAAGCACTTATTCTGAGTTGGTGTCTGCTTATGGTGTGTGAATAGAGAGAGAGGAAGGAGAGAAGGGGCCCAGCACTAACTTAATTATACAACAAAAGTTAACAAATTTTAACAGGTTCTTCAAGTTAAACAAGTTTTTGTGGTTCCCTCTTTTTATAATTTTTTGTTATACAATAAATTAATGAGTGGAAAGATTAAAGAATTCATGGTCAATTTTTTGTTATAATTTTTCTTTCTTTTAAACGAGGCTGTTGTTATCCAATATTTAATCCTGGTAATGCTATCAGAGTTATAATTTAGATCTTCGAATTCATGGTCAATTTATCTCTCAAATCTTGCATCAAGATTCATCAGTAATCTGGTCTAATAATGTTTATTTCTCACTGTAGCTGAATCCACCGGACAAACAGGTTGTCAGTTTTTGTCAGGTCGATTTGTTAACCAATTTAGACGGCAACTAGTAATTTACAAAATGTTGATGCAATAGCCATTATTAAGAGGAACTAAATCCAATGTCAAAACTTCATGTGTATTAATACACCAGGTGTATTATAGAAGGACCCTAACATATAAGACCATTATATATAAATTAATAATATATTGGCTAGTCTTGTTAGAGTGTGATCGTATGCTTTAGTATGTTCTGGATCTGGAGTCATAGTTTATATACTTGGTGACCTGTACTTGAATTCTGTAAATGTTGTTAATACCAGTGTTGAAGAACTCGATTAGTCGGCCGAGTACTCGGCGACTAGTTGCTAGTCGGCGGCCAACCGATCCAATTTTTGTAAAATCGTCCCAATTAGGCGCTACTGCAAAAAATCACCGCCTAGGCGTAGTCGGTTCCCCCCTTCCTCCCCCACCCTTTTGCTTTAATTTTTTTTATTATAATTATAATTCTTAATCAGGAGTTCAAAATGAAGAGTATAAACCCTAAAGTCCTAAACTGAACAAAAAAACGAGGGAAGAGAAAACCAGGGCTGAAGGTCGCCGCTGCTGCACGCCTGTAGTCACCGGCCACCACTGCTCGCCGCTGCACGCCTGGAAGTCACCGGCCACCGCTGCTCGCCGCTGCATGCTTGGAAGTCGCCTGCCACCATTGCTCGCCGTTAGTCTGTTCGCAAGTATTGAACTCACCTTATAATTATATTCTGAGTATTCTTCACTTATTCTGATTTTTCTGTACATATAATTATTAATTATAGGCCATGCCAAAACAAAAAATAATAATAAATAAAATAAAATAAAATAAAATAAAAAGTAAAAAATAAAAATAAAAAAAATCAGTGGGACTACTCGGCGACTACTCGGCCTAGTCGCTAGTTGCTTGGAAACTGTCCGACTAGCGATTTCCGACTTCTGCAACCTTAGTTAATACCCACTGCCAAGTAATGGTAAAAAAATAAGATTAGTAACTACATGTCTACATGTACTTATTTTGGGGCCATGTTAATTTAGCCTAAGGAAATAATAATTTTGGCCCAATAAGATAATTGGGTCACACATATCACGCTCTAAAGGCCCGAAAATTATCGAGTCTAGTTTATCCCCTTAAATATACTAAGATTTTTAGATCGTCCCATGACCCGTCGGGCTCTTGGTCCATTAGGTCGGGCCTCTTGGACCCGATGAGACTTTAGGCCTATACTTCTATGGCCCGCCCATTTAAATATCGGACCCTCTGGGTTGGCCCATCAAGCCAGACCGATTTTGCTAGCTCTTACGTAAAATTAATTATTCTTTTCATTCCATAAAAAAAATTCATAATGCTAATATAAATACTCCTCTAATCCCATGATGAGAATAAAAAATTTTTCTTTTTTTTTTTCCCTTTTTTCATAAAATAAAAGTTTTATTTTAAAAGTTAATATCTCATTTTATTAATCTAATAACAAGAAAATTTATTTCACAAATTAATTACGTAGAAATGAATAAGTTAAATAGAAAAACAAAAGAAGTCGTAAAAATGTGAATTAGTGATTTTAGAAAATTATATCTTCATCAAATTAACCTAAAAGAGAAAGAAAAAGAAAAGGCAAAGATAGATTCAGTCTGAACTTTCAATTTTTATCTTATCTAGCTTCCATGTTTCTTTGTCATAATAAGTATCATGTACTAAAAAATAGAGGTACCTTCAAGCAAGGTTGTCAAAATCGCGATTTTACGTAGAATCGGTAGACTGCCTGTAAAATCGGATCGTAAAATCGTAAGATTTTACAACCTATACAAATAACCATACATATAGTTTATTTTAGATACAGTAATGTGTATAACTATAAAAATAGTTAAAATTGATGTGTAATTATATTCAAAGATCACACAATTACTCAAATATTATGCATTGTCTACATAAGTTAATCAAACTAAAAATTAGAAATAATAAAGTAGGTGCAAACTACATCACAAAATTATCAATCATCAAGTTCCAACAAACAAAAAAGTTCAAGTCTCAATCGCCAAGTCCCAATAAACAAAAAAGCTAACAAAGTCCGAAATAAGTTTACTGGTGATTGGTGAAGAGCAGAGAGGTGAAGTGGTGAACTGAATCAAGTCCTCAAGGACCTCAACTGAGACGAGCAGCAGCAGCAGCAGGTCCGAGCAGCAGCAGCAGCAGGTCGCGAGTAGCAGCAGCAGGTTGCGCGCAGCAGGAGGTCGCGAGCAGTAGCAGCGAGCAGGAACTGGGAGTGAACCTCAATTCTGAGTTAATTTTTTGCCCTAGTTCTTTCTTTTTTTTTTTTTTTTTTTTTCCTTTAATCTAATTTAAATTGGGCATTTGGGCTGATGGATTTTCTGTTTTTAGAGGATATGGGTTGACCGGCAGATGATTATCAATTTAAGCAAATATATAAGGCCCAATCTCTTTAAAAAATGTTGGGAAACTGGGTGCAATTCTGCACATTTCGAACTCGTGCGATTTTACTTCGAAATCGCGATTTTACCGATTTTAACGACTCAGCTCGCGATCCAGCAACGATTTCACAGACCTCCGATTTTGTAAGCGCGTTAACTCGTTTGGTGTTTCTGGACTCGTAAAATCGTGAAATCGTGCGAGTCGGGTTGCGATTTTGACAACCTTGCCTTCAAGAAAATTGCATCATTGGGAAGAAGGAATTCGAGCATGTTGCCACCAACATGTGTTATACCTACATCATTCACACAAAACTCAATTATTTGAACTTTTACTTGGTGTAATTTCACTTAATTACGTAATTGATTAATGTAAACCAAACACATCAAAATTTACTCCTATTTTTAGTAAAAGTTGGTCTAACTTAATGTTTGCAATTCTCTTTTGAAAAGAAAAACTTAACTTTTCTAGGTTCACAATCTCCACTTATCATGGTGTTATACCTAATTCCCTTTTTTTTTTTTTTTTCATATAATAGAGCTATTTGATCAAAGGTGCGGTTAATCATAGTACTGTTAAATTCTTTTTCTTATTATTTTTCCTATTTACTACTTTTTATAAAATTTTAGTTTGCCCCCATATAGGTAGAGCACTATGGACCGAAGTTGGATTATGAATCTCAATCGTGTAGCTCCGGAATACATTAGTGGCTTGAATAATTTTATGAAAATTGCTAAAAATTATATGAAGACCAATAATTCATCCACGATTAGATGCCCTTGCCGACAATGCAAGAATTTATACATGTATGATATGAACTTTGTTCGGGGACACCTTTATAGATATGGGTTTGATTCACTATACCAAGTGTGGACCTCTCATGGTGAAGTTAGTGCATTACCGAGTGATAACGCAAACCCTACAGATCGACCACATACAACTAATTTAGAAGAAGACAACCCCTTTGACATGCTTAATGATTTAAGGGAAGCTGAAATTCGTCGGGGGGTTCAATTAGTTGATAATTTTAAAAAATACGAGTGGGGAGGCACCAAATGATAATTATAAGTCAATGTTTGAAGAAGCTCAGCGGGAGTTGTATCTAGGATGCACAAATTTTCCTGCGATTAGTTTTCTAGTAAAGTTAATGCATGCTAAAGGTGTTGAATGGTTGGAGCAACAAGTCATTTGATATGTTGCTTGAAGTGTTAGGAGTAGCATTTCCACAACCAAATGCAATTCCTAAGTCCCACTATGACACTAAAAATATGTTACGAGATCTTAGATTAGGATACGAGTCTATACATGCTTGTGTAAACGATTGCATTTTATTTTGGCGTGAACATGAAGACAAAGATACATGTCCTATTTGCAAAGAGTCAAGGTTTAACGTTAGTAAGTCAAATAAGAAAAAAATTCCTCAAAAGGTCCTTCGGTATTTTTCTTTAAAACCAAGACTTAAACGATTGTTTTTTTTCAAAGCATACTTCAACGAAATGAGATGGCATAAAGAGAAAAGAATTCAAACAAGTGGGGTACTAAGACACCCGACTGATGTTGCTTCATGGTAGAACTTCGATGCATTGCATAAAAAGTTCGCAAATGATCCTAGAAATGTTCGTCTTGGTTTGGTAACAGATGGATTCAATCTATTTGGAAACATGCTGAACTCATATAGTATGTGGCGAGTTATGCTTGTGCCGTATAATTTGCCCCCATGGAAAATGATGAAATCATCCTACACTATGATGTCTCTTTTAATTCCTGGTCCTAGGGCACCAGAAAAAGATATAGATGTTTACTTGCATCCCTTAATAGATGAGTTGAAGGATTTGTCGGATGAAGGAGTGGAAACTTATGACACATCGACTAAGCAAGTGTTTTGACTACATGCTGCTATTATGTGGACAATTCTTGATTTCCTAGCCTATAGTATGATATCTCGGTGGAGCACTAAAGATTATAAAGCTTGTCCTGTCTGTCTTGAGGATACAATATCATACCCCTTGCGTAGTAAAATATGTTATACAAGCCATCCTAGGTTCTTACACACCAATCACCCATGGAGAAAAGATAAGAGCTTTAATGGAAAATCTGAAGATGAAGGCCCTCCTCGAACCTTCACCTGTGATGAGATTTTATCGCAACTAAATGCATTACCCGAAGTGGTATTTGATAAAGCTAATGCAATGGTCGGGAAACGAAAGAGTTTAGTAAATAATTCAAATTGGGTTAAGAAATCGATATTTTATTAGTTGTCCTATTGGAAAGGTTTGGCACTAAGATATAATCTGGAAATCATGCACATTGAGAAAAATATTTGTGATGCTCTAGTTGGAACTTTATTGGGCATTGAAGGCAAGTCAAAGGACACAATCAAAGCTCAGATAGATTTGCAGGATATATCAATAAGAAGTGAACTGCACATAACAAAGGTTGGGGACAAGATAATAAAGCTACACGCAAGTTACACAATGACATTGAGTGAACGGCGTGTGTTTTGTCATTTTTTGAAATCAGTCAAGTTCTCGGATGGTTATGCTGCAAATATTTCAAAGAATGTGAATGTCAATGATGGAAAATTATATGGGTTGAAGACCCATGACTGTCACGTCTTTATGCAAAGATTACTTCCAGTTGCGATTCAGAAGTTTTTAACAAGGGGCATGTGTGAAACATTGATCGAGCTATGGAATTACTTCAAGAAACTCACTGTAAAAACCTTATGTGTTGTAGATTTGAAAAGATGGAAGATGATATTATAGTTATTTTATGTAAGATGGAGCGTATTTTTCCTCCAACATTCTTTGACGTCATGATTCATCTGGCAGTTCATCTACCACGTGAGGCCATGTTAGCTGGACCTCCTGCATCCCGATGGATGTATCCTTTTGAGCAATATCTGGGTATATTAAAGAAATATGTTCGAAATAAGCCACGACCAGAAGGTTCCATTGCCGAAGCGTATATTGTTAATGAAGCATTAACATTCTCCTCTATGTACCTGAACCAGATTGAAACTAGATTTACAAGACCACAGCATAACCAAGACGTCGACTAACTTAACAAATGTTCATTAAGTATCTTTTCACAACAAGTTCGAGTGTTGGGCGCTTCTAGGAAACATATGTTGTCATCAAAGTTACAGAATAAAGCACATTGGTATATTCTTAATAATTGTAGAGAAGTGGAGAGCTGTAGGAAGTAAGTGATTCTGACCTCTTTATTTCTCTATTTCTAATATCTTGTATTTTTAATTTATTCACATCTTTTATGTAGCGAGCACTTTGAAATACTTTCCTCAAGAGTTGCTTCAAATTCCATTATTCAGGCGCAAGAGAAGGAATTTCCTAGTTGGTTTCGGGAGAAAATGATTAAATTAAAATCTATAAATAAACTCGAGGCAACAATTGAGCTATATTCTTTATCACTTGGACCTGATTTTGAAGTTCAACTTTATAATGCTTGCGTAGTAAATGGTGTTGGGTACCATACCAGATCTTTTGATGCACGACGAACAACTCAAAATAGTGGGGTTAGTGTACCATCATCAGATGATGGAGAAAATTTAGATTTCTTTGGAGTTTTAAATGAGGTGGTTGAAATAATACAATTTTGGATACAAGTCACAGTTGTTCTGGTGCGATTGGTTCCAATGTAATCCAAAAAAGAAATTAGTTGTACAAGAGTTTGGTGTTACATGCATCGATACATCTAAGACATGGTATGAGGATGATGCCTTTATTTTGGCTACTCAAGCACATCAGGTGTACTACTTGGATGATATAAAGCGTGGGCCTAGTTGGATAGTTATCGAAAAGGTACAACATCATGGAATATTTAAATCAATGGAGATCGATGGTGAGAATACAGATGGACCTTGTCGATCTAGTGCAAACAATGAGCCTAATCAGGAGATCTCATCCAACAGGAACAATTTAATTGTGTCTGAAGATTTTCATCCTTTAAAATTGACAAGAACAGATGCTGAACCTCAATATGTACAATTAGCAGATACACAAATGCAAACATCTGAGAGTACAGAAGATATTTTACATGATGAAGAAGATATTAAAGTTCTTAGTGATGAAGATGAGCCTCAAATTCAATCTGATGAAGATAGTGACTAGTTCATATCTATTATGAAGTTTGCTTTTCTTTTTCTTGTAAAATTTAATTTTGTGAGACGTACTTCATTCACGTGTTTAATATTACTTTAATTATGTCGTTTACTTCATGTTTATTATGTGTATATTTCTTGTAGGTATTGTTTGCCTCAAGTTGTGTCATGTAATGCCTTCATATACATATATCACGTCTTGTTTGTCATTTCTAAATATAGGTATGCCGCCTAAGAGAATGGAAATCCAATCATCGCGAGATGATGTTGTTGATGAGGAGATGGATAATGCAGTTCATTTTAATGGTTTGTGCACTGTTTCGTTTTTGTATTAGTTTATCTTTAAGATTCCAACTTAGATTCTATACTGACCTATAAATGAGGTATCATGTTCCAAGAAGAAATTGACAATAGGGCAGGATACAATGGACTGTTGAGGCACTTGGTACAATAAAAAGGAAAGTTACCCATCACCTTTCGCAAATGTGATGGTCGGCCAATTGGAGATTATGCAGCCATGTTTACAACTGAACTAGAACTTTTTGTCAAAATATTTGCCAAGACGGTGGAAGAAGGTAACTGAGGAACAAAAGGTACCTATGTTTGATCGGTTACAGGTTAGTTAAAGTAGCAATTTTTTTTTTTTTTTTAAATTTTAAATATTATTGTTTTCCTTTAGTACGATATTGGTTGTCTGGTCTGATTGGCACTTCTTTTAGTTTGAAATGTAATTGAAAACATTTATTATGATTAATTAGTTGAGCGGCATAAAAAAGAAAGTCTCAGATTGTGGAACCGCCTGTAACCTAGTTGTAAAATAATACTATGATAACCATATGTTTGAGTTAGAGTCTCCCACATATTTTATACTCTCTCTGTCTCACAAAGATGATTTACATTTCATCTTTTCACCATTCACAATATATTAGTACTGATTTTGATATATGAAACTTCATATGTAATAATTTCTTTGGTAGAATTTTTTCGATGTGGACATGGGCACAGGACCTGATTCAGTTAGGAAAGAAATAGATACATGGATGGGAAAAATATACAGTGACAATAGGACAAAGATGCACAATAAGTACAAGAAACTATTGCATTTACCTTGGGAGATTCGAATAGAGAAAATACCCGAGAAATTTCATGGAAGCAAAGAAGATTGGATATATTTGTGCACTTTATTCGAAGATGAAAAGTTGAAGGTATTGTGAATTTTCACGTAATTTAATTGCATATTTTGTCTCTGAGGAGATTGAAGTATGTATATAATGGTGCTGCATGTAGAAATATGGATAAGAAAGTCTAAGTTGTAATTGCACTTGTTTTTTCACATTAGTAGATTGATTCTAGTTCACCAAGTGTATATATGATTTAACATATTATGCGGAAGAAAAAAAATTGATTATTTAATTTTTTTGTCTTGTAGAATGTATCCAAAAAGAATTCTAATAATCGAGCTTCGTTGAAAATCAATCATCGTGGAGGCTCAAAGTTATTTGTGCGCTTTAGTTATGAAGTTGTAAGTGTATATTACCTTTCCTTCTTTATACTGTAAAGGATCAAGTAATAATTATTGTGTTATTTTCTTCTACTTTACAAGGGAGAAGGGCCAAAACGAGTTAATCATATTCAACTGTACAAAAAATACACTGGACTGAGAAAAATGGATGGGCTGAGGGTGATGAAGCAATATATGTATGTAACTTGTAACACTTTAATTATAAATTTTATTAAGGTATTCTTTTGTTGTTAGCTAACTCTCTCGCTATATATATACTTTTTTAGAACAAATTGGTGCAGCATTTTAATGAGATGAAAGAAGCATTCTCTGATAGCATGACTGATGATGAGAACCTACTGCCAGATGACATAGAGGTCTTTGAACTAGTTTGTGATGAAGTTCTAGGAAAGAGGTCCGGATACATACTGGGACTTGGACATGGACCTAAGCCTATACTAGCTTCCTGTGATGACAGTTCTCGAAGGGTAGCCAATGCTAAACTTGGAAAGGAGTTTCAATCTACTCAAGGTGAACTAGAAAGCACTCGAGCCTCCTTACAATCAGCACAAGAAGATATCAGAAGCCTTAAGGAGAACATGGATGCTTATCAAAGAATGACAATGCAGATATTTCAGAAAATAGCCCCTACTGAAGTTCAGTCTTTGATAGGTGCGATGTCGTCATCTACCCCAACACTTTAGTGTTAAAGTAAGTCTACTCATTTTTATTTATGAAGCATGTTGTGCTTTCTCTCTGTGCCTCCTCTTTCATTTTTGAAGCATCTTATGGCATTTGAACGTATATATGAGTATGAAAATTATTATCTGTTGATGGGCGATGATTATGGGAGAATAACAAAATGATGTTATAGATTATTTCATATTATTGTATTTAGCCTAAACATTTGAAAATAGATTTTAGGGAGCTTTCGAGGCTTCTATTTTTTACATAAGTTTTAAGCAAAAATGATAGTTATTGATGGTTTGATGGGCTCTATTAATTTTGTAAATTTCTGGTTTGTATTGATCCTAAAGTTTATATTTATTTTGGCTTCAAGTCACACAAAATGTGGAATACATCCAAGATTGATGCAAGTTTTTTTGTGGTGCAATGTTATTTTTGTAGTATTATTTTTTTGACATATTGATGATAGTAAATGTAGTTTATTTTTTTATGTAGCTTGTTTTTACTATGATATGCAGCAAAATTTAAATTGATATATGATGTAATGATTTTTTTTCTTCAGGTTCATGGGGTCGATGAAGGAGCTTCAAAGGAACATAATTTCATTTTTTCTTTTTTTTCTTTATGTTTTTGGTGTTTTAGAACAAACTTCATGTTTAAGTACTTGAAACACTACTCATGGTACCGAATTTGTTGACAATTTGAATTGTTATTTTGATTATATTTATTTCAGAATGGTCTTATATATGATTCAAGAGCATATCATTTTAGCTGATTCTTCGAAATATCAAGGAGGTTCAATAATGCGTTGCAATTTTTTCTCCAAATTAGGGATGAAAGTATTAATATGCTTTAAAACTAGTTGTGCATAAAATATTTAGCTAACAATTTTTTCGTGTTATTTTATAATTTTCGTAGCTAATATATTTTTAATATTTTTTTTATTAATTTTATTAATTAGCGACAAAATTTTAAATTTTCACCGCAAGCTTAGCTACAAAAGATAATTTCACAGCTAATAATTAGTGATGAACTTTTGCATTTTCGCCGCAACATTAGCGACGAAATATATTTTTCACGGATATTAAATTTATTTTATTATTTTATAATTATATTAATTAGCGACAAACGTGTAATGTTTTGCCGCACAGTTAGCCACGAAATATAATTTCGCAGCTAATAATTATCGATGCACTTTTACGTTTTCGCCGCAAAATTTACGAAATATAATTTCTGCGGCTAATATATTTATTATTATTTTATAATTTTATTAATTAGCGACAAACGTGTAAATCTTCGCTGCACACTTAGCTTCGAAATATAATTTTGCAGCTAATAATTAGCGGTGAAATATTACATTTTCGCCGCAACATTGACTACGAAATATAATTTTTGCGGCTAATATATGTATTATTATTATTTTATAATTTTATTAATTAGCGAGAAAATATTATAGTTGCACCGCAAAATTGGCGGCGAAATAAAATAGTTGCAGCTAATATATATTTGTTCATATTATTTATAAGTTTTATTATCAGCGACAAACTTTTTTTTTTTCCGCTAATATTTGCGGCGATGTACTAACTTTCGTCGCAAACGAAGTTAGCAACACTGAAATAGCGACGGCCCTTGCGGCGAAATTTTTTGGTCGCTAACTCGATTTAGCGGCAAAATCCAATTGGTTTGCTACGAAAATTTTGAAAGATATGGACTAAATTAGGATATGTGGCTTTATTAATTAATAAGTTAGACTAATTAATTAATTAAGCAGACATGTATATTAGGCCCATAAACCTAGGGTTATATGGTACTATATATACATATTCTCTATAGTAGAGAATTAAGGGTTTTTATTAGATAAAAATTGGAGGCACTGTAGAATTTGATAAGTGATTTCCTAGCGATCACTTATCGAATAATTGTACCGGGAATTGTTCCCGCGACGGACAACATACGCGTGGATACCCGAAATGGTGAATAAGTCGCTCAACCCTGTCCGATTAATTACGCAACAAGTAAGTAATTCCAACTTTAGCATAATCAATGCTCAACGTTTTAATTCAGTTATAGATCACGATAAATATTCTCGACTGTTATTCCGCTGCGTACATTAGATGTTGTCGAGAATCACTGACAGTGGTATCAGAGCCCAGGACTCGATTTATAGTTGAATTGATATTCAGATTAATCGTGGATTAAAATTTTAAAATTGTAATTGTGCCATTAATTTTGAAAATTAGTTTTGCAAACTTTTGTTAGTCATCGCAATTTCTTAAATTGAAATTACGCAACTACTTAAAAAAAAAAAAAAAATTGAAAATTGTTACCTAATCATAAAACAAGTTTTGGAAACTGATTTCTTAAATTGCTGGGACTCGTCCACTTCCCGTTTGACGACGGTGGCTTTGCAACAACTGACCGCAGTTGACGGCTGTGATGGGCGGCATTCTGCTGCTTCTGTGCGTTTGATTGGCGGCGGCGACGGAGCGATCAGCACGCTGCTGTGTTGCTATTGCTGCGCAAGGCAGCGACAAGCTGTTGTAGCGCTGCTGATGAAGGCGGCTACGGGCTGCGGTGGTTGCTGAAAACGGCGGCGACGACGGACTGTTATAGTGCTGCTGATGACGGCGGCTATGGGCTGCTGTAGTTGCTGAAACGACGGCGGCGGCGGTGGCTCTGCTGCCGCTATGTGCTGTTGATAGCGATGACGGTGGCGGAAGGAGCCCTGCTGCACGACGGCAATGACAGTGGTGCACGGCGCTGCTGCGCGACGAACGTCAGCGGCGGTGGAGTCGGTGGCGGCGCCCAGCCAAACCCTAAAGGGATTTTGGGCCGGGCTTAGACAATGGGCTGGGGTTCTGAAATTTTGGGCTGGGCCTGCTAGGTTAGACTGGGCCATTTCAGAACGGGCTGGACTGAGTTTTAGGCCGGGGCGAAAATGGGCTGGGCAAATTAAACTTCTATGCTGGACTGTTTCCTGGGCTGGGCCTCAAATATTAATTGGCCTGTTTTATGAAAATGGGCTGCATTGCTATTAAAAATAATAATAATAATAATAAAATAATTTAATGAATTAAATTAGATTTATTAATTAGATTAATTCGAAACCCCAATTACAATACTAATTTGTAAATTAGATTAATAAATATTATTATTATTATTATTTGAAATAATAATAATAAACCTATACATTTATGTTAATTTTGAATTAACGTTAAAAGTATACTTATATTAATTTGGAATTAATATATTAATCTAATAGACTAATATTAATTTATTAATTAGATTAATAAATTTTGATAGTACTATTAATTTTGAAAGAATAATACTAGACTTATATATTTATATTAATTTTGAATTAATAATATTTTTAATCCACATTTAATTAAAGAATAAAATTTTAATTGGATTAATAATTTTATTCGTTGAGCATTTATTTGATATCTTATGTGATAAGCTATTATTTGATTTTATGCTTATTCCATTTACTATAGTAGTTAAGTCCGCGTTATGTTTGGGTAGGCGGAGCCCAAACATGCAGTCCGCGGCATTATGTATGGGTAGGCGGCGCCCAATATGTGTGGTCCGCATTTCTTATGCCTGGGTAGGCGGCACCCAGTAATTGCGTTTAATTTAATATTAGATATTAAATTTAACAATTAGTATCACATAAAATCCCCACTAAAACCAAGTCTTGTTTAGAAACAAAATGCGTCGTCCATCATAATTGTTTGAGATTCCTAATCTTTTCGACCACGAATTTTACACCAAAGTGTTTACTCTAAATCGACAAGACTCGGGCTCATTCATAGATGCATGGTTGGCATCGTGTGATGGAATTGACTTGCTTAAAATTATTTTGTGACGCCAAAGCGACCAAAATAGTTTAAGGATGCAAAATTAATTGGATTAAATAACCAAGAATTGTAAAATTGTTGTTGCAATTAGCTTGGAGGCCTACTGAGTGATATTATTGCGGTCATCAGCCAAAGCAGAAACTACAATAATATAGACTTGGATCTTGGACCACTAAGATTTATAATTATTATAAATTCGTATTTTGTGTTTGGGGACGCAAAATATGTTAAAATTAGTGGGAGCTAATCATTACAATAAAATCTTGTTTTGATTAGTGATTTGAATGTGATCTTTGTTTACTTTATTCTGATTTATTTTTTCATTTTATTATTTTCTCTCGTCAGATAAAATGTCGAATTTGGCTTATAAATGTTTGATGGAAACAAACAAGTTGACTGGGTCAAACTTCACAGATTGGCTCCGTTGTTTGCATTTGGCGCTAAGGCAAGACAAGATTGAATATGTCTTGGACAAACCAATCAATGTCATCCCTGACAAGAATTCTCCTGAGTACGCTGCGTTTGACGAAGAAGCTCATAAGAAACATGTTGAAGATGCCACATCGGCTCAATGCTTAATATGTTCCTCTATGAGTATTGTACTGCATAGGCACAATTGGAGCATGTTCCCTTATGAGATGCTGAAACATTTGGAGAGTCTGTATGCTTCAGAAGCTCAGACCATGGAGTATGAGATACTCAGGGATCTCTTCAAGTGTAAGCTTCATGATGGGGGCCAGGTTTCTGAACATATACTAAAGATGATCGGATTGATTGAGAGGTTGAAATCGATTGGAACGAAGCTACCCTCAAGTGTCTCAACTAATCTGATCTTGCAGTCACTTCCAAGTTCATTTGAAAACTTCATAGTGAATTTCAACGTGAGCAACACGAAGGCAACACTGCCAGAGCTTCACAACATGCTCAAGACCTATGAATCATCTACTTCTAGAGGTAACTCTTTGCTCATAGTGAGAAATTCTGCAAATTCTTCCAAGCAGAAGAACAAGCAGAAGAAAACGAGAAAACATCTAAGGATGCAGTCTTGAAGCCTAAGAGTGGAGGGGTTTAAAAGAAGCCGAAAATACCAAAGGATGAGTATCTGTTTTGAAATGAGAAGGGGAACTGGAAGAGAGACTGTCCGAAGTTCAAAGCACATGCCGCATTGGATGAGAGCTTAGGTAGTTTGTTTTGTACGTTGAAAATAGATTAGATTAGATCTTCCTTCGGGATATAAATTAGATTTATATAATTATTATTTTGTTCTTCAGACTTCAAAGAATATTATTTCCATTCCAATATTAAACATTTTTTACTTTTTCCTTCTATTTTGCAAACAGTAGATGCTTGTTTCGCTTAATGGATTGTTTTAAGGAAGTGTCTTTCTTTAGACTGGATTGTATATGCTTGAATGTAAACAAAATATTCTCAATGTACAAGAACAAATGACCTGAGCTAAGTAATACGAATAATAAAGCTTATCTTTGGCACAATAGACTTGGTCATACCAAAGAGAAAAGAATAGCAAGATTGAGAAAGTTAGACTATCTCACACCATTTGATTTCGAATCATATGGTGCTTGAGAATCTTGTCTCAAAAGAAAGATGACAAGTTAACCACTTTCGGGGAAAGGGTTGCGTGCCAAGGTTGTGCTCGAGTTGGTCCACACAGCAATGTGCGGACCATTCCAACTTAAGCAAGAGGCGAATATTCGTACTTCATGACTTTCACTAATGACTTTTCAAGGTATGGATATGTGTGTCTCATGAAACACATATCTGAGGCCTTCGAGAAATTTAAGAAGTTTAAGTTGGAAGTTGAGAAACAACTTGGAAAAGTATTAAGACTCTCCGATCAGATCGAGGAGGGGAATACTTAAGCCGGGATTTTCTTGATTACTTGAAATCACATGGAATCCGGTCAGACTGGACACCTTCGGGTACACCACAGATGAATGGAGTATCCGAAAGGAGAAATCGAACTTCATTAGATATGGTTCGATCCATGATGAGTTTCACAAGTCTCCCCTTATTCCTTTGGGGTTATGCCTTACTGAACACTGGTTATATTCTGAATAGAGTTCCTCTTAAATTGGTCACGCAAATGCTATATAAGTTATGGTGTGGCAAGAAGTCAACCTCTTACCATAAGCGGACCTGGGGTTGTCCTGCTTTTGTTAAGAAGATGATGACTGATAAATTGGAGACTAAAAGTGAGAAATGCTATTTTGTGGATATCCTCAGGAAACTAAGGATATGAATTCTACTGTCCTGGAGATCACAAGGTGATAGTTTCCAAGAATGTGGCGTTTCTTGAAGATATTTATATCTTCGAGGAACAAGGTCACAACAAGGTAGATCTTGAAAATATTCAAGAACCACAAAATAACATAGAGTATGAGGTCTTGTCCAATAGAGTGGACAAGAACTCAGTGGGTTTTTGATGATCTATTGGGAGGGGAAACAACTCTTAGAGGGTCACCTCAAGACAATGAGATGCATCAAAATAAGATATTGTATCAAACCCGCAAGATAACATAAATGATGATGTATTGTCCAAAGGACTGGACAATAACTCAGTGGGAGTTATTGATGATCTATTGGGAGGGGAAACAACTCTTAGAGGGTCACCTCAAGATAATAAGATGCATCAAAGACAAGATATTGTATCAGTCCCAGCTCAAGAGAATCATAGTGAAATTATTGAGAATATCCTAAAATGTTGAAAACCAACTCACGATCATAATAAACTGCCTAAACCGACGCAAAACCAATTTAATAGGCCTCAAGGGAATCGTCGTGCACCTGAAAGACTAAATCTATTGGTTGAGAACCAAGATGATGAAGTTGATTCAGAAGACGACGAACCTAAGACCTATATCGAAGCGGTGTCAGGCACCGTTTCGAAGATGTGGCTGGCTGCCTTAACATCTGAAATGTACTCGATGTACCTCAACTAGTCCGGGAACTAGTTGATTTGCCAGTTGGGGCTCGTCCCATAGACTGCAAATGGATCTTCAAGAAGAAGAGAGATGCAGGTGGCAAGATACAAACCTACAAGGCTAGGTTGTTGGCAAAGGGTTATAGTCAGCGCAAGAGCATTGAATATGATGAAACCTTTTCGCCAGTTGCTAAAATCAAGTCCATTAGGATATTACTTGCAATAGCTGCATACTATGACTTTGACATTTGGCAAAAATGGATGTAAAACTATGTTTCTCAATGAAAAATCGAAGGCACTGTGTATATGTCACAGCCTGAAGGTTTTGTATCCAAAAAAAAGTCGAATGGAGTATGCAAGTTAAAGAAGTTCATTTGTGGACTCAAGCAAGCATCTAGGAGTTGGAATATTTGTTTTGACAAAGCTATCAAATTGTTTGATTTTGTCAAAAGCAAATAGGATCTATGCGTTTATAGTAAACGTAAGAATGAAATGTTGTCTTCCTTATCATATATGTCGACGATATACTGATAATGGGGAGCAATCGTTCCATGTTGCAATCTGTGAAAGAGCAGATTTCAGCAAAATCTCAGTAAGGAATACTGGAGAATTGTCAAGACTATTCTTAAGTACCTTATAAGGACTACATAATATTTCTTAAAGTCTATGGTGGGCAACTAGAGTCATCAGTTACTGGGTATACTGATGCTGGCTTCCAAACGAATCATGATGACTTCAAGTCTTTGTCTGGATATGTTTTCGTTCTAAATGGTGGTGCAGTGAATCGGAATAGTTTCAAACAGAGTAGAACTGTCCATTCCAGCACTGAAGCCGAGTATATTGCTAAATCTGAAGCTGCCAAAAGGGGTTGTTGCTTTGTTAAAGTTCGTAAAAGAACTAAGTGTCGTTCCAAGTGCCAGCAGTGCAATACCGTTGTATTGTGACAACGGTAAGTGCAGTTGCTCTAGCAAAAGGAACCGAGAGCCACGAACAGAAACAAGTATATTCCCTCTAGATATAATCTGATTGGAGAATAATAGATAGGGAGATGTGAAGTTAGATAGAGTATCCACTGATGATAACTTGGTTAATCCTTCAACCAAACAGTTGTGTATAGCAAGGCACAACAAGCACTTTGAGAGCTTGTCACATTGGTAGTTGGCTTTGATTCAATGGGAGTTTATAGTTTGCATGTCTTAGAAACCTTACGTTTGAGACATTCATTCTTGATCGCATTTTATGACATTTTGATTGTCTTTTGATTTTATGCATTTATTAGAATAATTATTTTGATGGTTTATTATTATTCTTATAACTGTACCCTTGAATCATGACTGTCATTTATGGTGTGAAACATAAATGATATAGTATGATTCTAAAATTGCCATAACCGATGGTCATCAAGAATGGAATATTGATGACCCGCGATAGGTTAGCATGTGGTCTGCATCATATTCTCAGAGAATGTAGTAGGTCTCACGACTACGAGATATTAGATATTCATTATGGAAACATGGGTGCTTTAGAGAGTATTGGTATACCCTACTATTAAACCGTTTGTTTCAGTGTCTGCGGTTTATTAGTGTGTGGAGTATGTAATGATCCTTTGACTTGAGGTCAATACTCATTTTGTTTGTTAAGTGATGAACTTTGACCAAGTACAACGCTTGCCTCCCAAAGGAGCATAAGACACGTCTTGTGTTGGGTTCATCATGAGGCAAATGGAAATGGTAGTTGAGCCAAGATTGGGATTCATTCCTCGATTGTAATTCGAGATAACACTCATATTTTCTCTATATTATTTGATAATAAAGTCATTGGCCAATGCAAAAAATATATTCAATTAAAGTAATTGAATATGATCGAATGTGTCATATAATAAAGATGAGAAAAGTGATTGAGCTATTTGGATAGATACATGGCAGACCCTAGGCTCAGTCGGGTGGTTCGTGAATGAAGGGATATCACATAAACTTCATATAACGGTTGTTTTACGAATTCACGTAAACGTCCTTCATATATCGAGTTCGCTGCGCAACGCAGTCTAGGAGTTTTGTGCAGACTTTAATTAGATTATCGTCGATAATGGGGGCCTGAAGGGTCACACTTTATGTGTATTGTTGTTCCGCTCACGGGTACAAGGTTAGTGTTTCAAATTATATCTAATGCTAGTCCAAGTGGGAGATTGAAAGATATGGACTAAATTAGGATATGTGGCTTTATTAATTAATAAGTTAGACTAATTAATTAATTAAGCAGACATGAATATTAGGCCCATAAACCTAGGGTTATATGGTACTATATATACATATTCTCTATAGTAGAGAAATAAGGGCTTTTATCAGATAAAAATTGGAGGCACTGTAGAATTTGATAAGTGATTTCCTAGCGATCACTTATCGAATAATTGTACCGGGAATTGTTCCTGCGGCGGACAACATACGCATGGATACCTGAAGTGGTGAATCATTCGCTCAACTCTATCCGATTAATTACGCAACAAGTAAGTTATTCCAACTTTAGCATAATCAATGCTCAACGTTTTAATTCAGTTATAGATCACGATAAATATTTTCGACTGTTTATTCCGCTGCGTACATTAGATGTTGTCGAGAATTACTGACAAATTTTCGCCGCTAAAAACACGTTTTCTTGTAGTGATGGGTCATTTTTACATCAAATAATTACTTAACATTTCCTGGAAAAAAATTCTTGAATTTTGAATGGTCTCTATTACTATTTTCTATAAATCATTCATCTTTCTACCAATTCACCATATTGGCAAAGATTTTCGAAATCTACAAAATGTCCTTTGTAAAAAAATATTCACAAAATCATAAGAGAATCAAGAGTAGAAGAATTGAAGATTTTAAATGGATCCAGTTATAAATCATAACATTAACAACAATTGAAAGTTTAATCTTTGATTTTTTCTGTTTCTATTTTTTTATTTCCTTGGAAACCATCAAGCATTTTATGATATCAGTTTTATAATTATTAGCAACAAATATTATTATTATTATTATTATTATTATTATTATTATTATTATTATTATTATTATTATTATTATTATTATTATTATTATTATTATTATTTGGAACACGAGCCTATCTAAGTGTATATCTTCTTTTGCCATTTTCTGATTATTAATATATTTTGTAAGTTGTAATTTAATAGTTTAAGTGTCAGTGTACTTAATTGTGTTTATATCAAACATGACCTCTGATCTTTAAAAAAATATAAGATTCAAATATTAACTCTATATTTAAATACTTTAGACAATTTAAACTTATGTTTACAACAATATTATTTTTCAGGATAATGAAAATGGTGTAGTTGATAAACTGGATGATGGCAACCCTTCTTTCATTATTTGATTTGGACTATTTTACCAAGTTGCCGAATTTGTGTTAAAATTTCGAATTCTATTTACAGTTTGGCCAATTTAATTTATATTCATTCTTATGTTTATATTAAAATTAAGCAAAGTAAAATTTGCAGTCTGTTCTAATGAACCTTATTGATTGTTATTTAACGTAACAACATATACAACATGGTTATGCAATTTCGCAAATCGGACAAAGAAAACACATGGTTAATATATATCACGCATACGATGCGGTTGTTCGTTTAACGCATTGCAAGTCTTTGTTAAGGTACTTACGAAGACGATATGTCCATCATCTTGAATTTGTGGTACAACCGGATGAAGAATATGTTACTATCAATGTTATTGTAGTTATACTTTTAATATAGATTAGATACATAATGTGTTTTTTTCTTTTTGTTTTAAGTATGTGTAAGCAATGAAAGTCATGTATTTTTTCTTATCATGTTTTATAATTGGTGTTTATCAATTATTAAATAATTATAATTATTAAGTCTCTTGAGTATCATGAAAATAATTAATTGTTTGTTTTTCTAATGTTTTACTACAAAAAGCTAAATTTCCTGTTTATATATTTACTAAAGAACGACTACATAAAGATTATGTGATTAAATTTATCTTAAAATATAGATAAAAAAATATTTAATCAATTTAACCCCATCAAAGAACTTAACCAAATTATAATATGATATTAAAGTGATGAAATATGACGAATTTGGTACATAATGTTTTCATAAAATTATGAAATTATTATATATGTACCAAATTATTATTTATGATTCCAAAGAAAAAACTTCGATGATTAATCATTCTTGGAAATACTCCTCCTTTATAAAGCATCAATTTTCTTGAATTATTCACCATGTATTCACCATTTTTGGCTTCAATCTATAGCTTACTAAAAATAATTGATTACTGCACTAGAAATAGTAAAAAATTAAGAATAAATAATTTTTTTAGCTGTCATACTTAGACTTCTCAAAACCAATGTGCTTCACATGTTCATCAAATTTAATGTACCATTGTCTTGAAGATTACTTCAACCCATAAAGTGTTTTTTTTTAAGAGACAGACATCGTTCTCATCTCCAGGGAGTATGTGACCCTCATCTTGGTTCATATAGATTTTTTCAACTAGATCCCCAAGAAGAAATGATGTCTTCACATCTAGTTGTTCCAAATTCAAATCCAACTGGCTCACTAGGGCCATCAGAATTCCTATTGAAGAATGTTTTACCACTAGTGAAAACACTTCATTATAATTTACTCCCTCATTTTGTGTAAAACCCCTATCCACAAGTCTTGCCTTTAATCTCACCTTTTCTGATTCATTTGACATCTTAATCTTCCTTTTGAAGACCCACTTACAGCTGACAGGTTTCTGCTTCACTGGCCTATCAACTAACACCCATGTGTTATTCTTCTCTATAGATACCAACTCCTCTCACACAGCTAATATCCATTGATCATTCTCTTTGCTCTTAATAGGTTCTCAGTAGTCTTTTGGCTCTGATGAATTAGCTTCTTCAACAACATTGAAAGCATATGCCATCAGATATTATTCTCCATATCTTGTGGATAGCTTAATGATCATCTTCTCCTTATCTCTGACTAATTGATAACCATCATTCCTGGTATCAATATCTTGAGATTCCTCATTTCACTTTGAACTTATGTGCCATCATCTAGTGACTCCACCTAATCAGTGATCCTTGTGCATCTGGACTAACATCAAACTTCTACTTATTAGTTTTCTTATCCAGAAATGGCATTTTATCCTTACAAAACTTAACATATCTGATGATGATTAGTTTTTAGTATCCAGACTCTAAACACTATAATCTGTAACCCTTTACCCCCTTATGATAACCCATCATCACATACTTTAGAGCTCTAGCTTCTAACTTGTCTTGTTTTAAGCTTGACATCCAAAAACCCTTAGATCTGTGTAATCTAATGAGTGTCCTGACCACCTTTCATCTGGTGCATTGAATTCAATAGCTGCTGATGGGCTTTGTTAATTAGGTAAGCTATTGTTGTAACAGCTTCTTCCCAAAATCTCTTGGCCATACCAGACTCTAACATCATACACCTTACCTTTTCAAGAATAATCTTGTTCATTCTCTCAGAAACTCCATTTTATTGTGGAGTTGTTGGAACTGTTCTATTATTCCTTTCTCTTTACAAAATGCTTGAAACTCCTGAGACAAGAATTCTAGACCATTGTCTGTTCTCAAGCACTTAAGAGAAACACCCTTCTGAATTTCCACCTCCTTACACCATTCTTTAAACTTAATGAATACCTCTAATTTCTGCTTCAGTATGTAAACCCATAACTTCCTTGAGAAATCATCAATTATGCTGAGAAAATATCTACCACCTTCAAGTGGATTTTCTCTTGCTAGTCCCCACAAATCAGAATGTGCATACTGTAAAGGTTTTCTAGAGTAATGTTTACCAGCTGGGAATGAGTTTCTCTTGCTTTTTCCCAGAATGCACTTTTCATAGGGGCCTAATCTGATTTTTTGTCTTGATGTGATCAGTTGTTGTTTCCGCAGAGCACTCAAACTACTCTCACTTAGATGTCCAAGCATTATGTGCCATATTTTTTACTCATCCATATCTGTAGCTGTAGATTCCCAACCAAAGTGTCTGCAATTAGATAATACAGGCTGTTCCTTATGCCTTTCATGACATTTTTCTTATTCTTTATAACATGTAGATTTCCAGTGACGGACTTACATTGGGACTGGCCCCGTCAAAATGTACTATTATATATATGTGGGTTTTTGTCAATTTTAAAATAACTTAAATTAAATAGATGCATTATTTTTTGTAATTAAATCAATTTATTGCTCTTATCTAAATTGTTAGTACTTTCTACACTCATGGACATATTTAGGGGGCGGGCAACGGTAGTCCTCCCTTTTAGATTTTCAAAACTATTAATTTTTTAATGCAAATTATTCAATGCTTTAAGTTTAGAGCTAATATAAAAGAATTTGATTTCTAGCCTACTCAAATTTGTCTCTTATTTGGTAAAAAAGTGCCACATAAACTTAAGCAAAGTTAAAAAAATATATCCAATAAAACGAATTCATAGATCCGTCTATATATGGGCCCCCCTCAACTAAAATCCTGGGTCCGTCACTATAGATATCCATCCTGGGATTGGAAATTGCATCATCTGCCTTCTAGAGTTCCTAAGCTTATTAAATTCCTCGTCAGCTTTAGTATATACCTTACATTTGATAAAATTCTTTCATGGCTGTCATGCATCTTCAATCTGATGTCTCCAATCCCTTTGACAACAACAATTTGGTCATTTCCAAGCATGACTAATCCCATATCATTTTCTTGATAGTTTTCAAACCAATCTCTGTGAGGACTCATATGAAAGCTGCAACCAGAGCCTAATATCCAAGAGCTCTCAACACCCTTATCAGTCACATTCAAAACTTCAGCTCATTCTGATATTCTGCTAGATCAAGTGTGTTCTTTGCTTTTTTTTTTTTTTTTTTTTGTTGGCTTGTTTCTTTTTCTATTGGAATAAAGGAAGGCTATCTCAACACGGTACAAAACAACATTTCTTAAGATGTCTAGGTCTCTTATAGTGGTGGCATTTTCTGGTTTGTTTGCCATCCGTAGCCTTTGGTTTAAAAGGTTCTTTCTTCTGTGAATTTCTTGAGAATTGGCCTTCTTGAAATTCTTGAAAGTCCTTTTTCTTATATTAAAACCTTCTCCAGTAGAGAGTTGCTTTCCCTCCACCATTTCTGGAGTTCTTTTGCTTTGAGAGCATTATGAACTTCCCCATGAGTGATGGATTTCTCCCTACCATATAACATAGCATCCTTAAGATTTTCATAGGATTTTGGCAATGCATTTAACGGGATTATTGCCTTATCCCCATCCTCCATCTTAACCGCTATGTTTCCAAATCATCTAATGATTTGTTGAAATCATCTAACTGATCCTCTATTCCCCTGTCATCAGTGAACCTATAGGAATAAATCTTCTGCTTGGTGTATAACCTATTTGTAAGAGACTTTGTCATGTACAATTCATCAAGCTTTGCCTAAACTTCTTCAGCTGCCTTTTCTTTGGCTGCCTCCCTCAACACTTTATCAAACAAGCCCATAATTATTGCACTATGTGCCTTTTCTAGCAGTTCTTCCTTCTGTCCTTCAGATAACTTTTCTGGCAAACCCTTTTTGCCTTTCAAAGCACTAGACAACCCCTGTTGCTCCAATAGGGCCTTCATCTTAATCTTCCATAAGGCAAAGTAATTTGTAATTTGTAATTTGTAATTTGTAATTTTTATGAGTACGCGCTACAAAGGTTACTCAACAAATTGCTTTAATAGGTTATCATTGACGTGTCATTACTTAAGTGATATGGCCAATGAATTAGAACCCAACTTCTTAAGTGGATGTTTTCATATTAATCAACTTAGCAATGATTCTACAAGAAAAAAAATATTAGTTTGACTATAAAATATTAATAAGTAAAAGAATAAACTTTAAAATCTAATAAATTAAAAATAAAAAGCAACAACAACAACAATAATGATAAATATAAATATTTATAATAAATATAAAAGATATGTTTTATCTGCAATTTTGTTCAATAAATTATAAAATGTTCAAATAATTCATGAATATAATTACTTATATTTTTTAGAAAAAGAAAAAATAGAAGAACACAAAAAACTTTAAAGTGCTCTAAATAAGTAACTAGTAATAAACCTTAAAGATTTCTAAAATTACAAAATAAAATATAACTAATTAAAATACACGAAATTATAACAAAAATTATAATTTAATATATTTTAATGAGTCAACACAATAGTAATCATTCTTCAATTATTTACCGGTCACAACCAACTTCATTTTACTTTTTCCAACAAAGCAATAACTAAAAGTCTAAAATTTAGAGCAATTTATAGACACATGGCCTCATTCTAAACTAAGTTAATTTATACCTTTACATTTACTAATTTCAATTGTATCCGTTTCGTCGACCTTTGGAGAACCTCCAAGCTAATTTTGAGGAACGATCGTTCTCTGTTCTTCTTAACTTGAATCAATATGAAATAATAAATAAACTATATTCAATAATGACCAACACTAGGATTTGAATTTAAATACAATAAGGTTGTCTTTTATTATATAGTAAGATTTATACCAACTATGTTATATTAACCATTGTTCAATTTACTTATTTATACACGTACTCATATAATTAAATATCTCATAATTGTGTATTGCATGGGTGCTATACTAGCGACTCAGAAGATGGACACTTCTGCCTTATTTTGATAGAGACAAAGCTTGATGGGTAGATTCTAAGCTCCAAAATATGTGTATTAGAACCATAAGAGAAGAATTAAGAGAGAGAGAGAGAGAAAAAAGTTTACATATTTGAAATTCAAATTCAAAATCAAATAGGGGCATATTGGAGAATTACAATATGTACTTAATACATCAAATATTGTTTTACCTTGCTCTTGCATGTAATATTTCAACGATGTCCTTCTCTATCTGGATATATCATTGTCGGATAGTAACTCTCTTTTTATTTTTTAGTTTCTCTTGAAATTTATATGTAAATATGAAATACTAGGGAGCTATAACATTATACTTAAGCTCTATATTGGTCAGCAAGTATCCTAAATCTATTGGCTTTTAAATCAAGACTGATACATTTAAGCTACGAAACTCTTGGCCATAAAAATAAAATAAAATATGAATATAGCTGAAAATAAAGAAAATTAGACAAAGTTATATCCAACTTGCTATCGATGTCTTTAATTGAATTTTATTTGATTAGGCAGAAGTACCTGGAAGTTCCTTAAAAACTTCCGCTTTCTTTAAAAGATTCTGAGCGGTTCCTGTGGTTGAGCACATTTTTCAAGGAAATATAGAATAAGAGGAACATTAAAATAAGTTTGATTCTTGATTGGATCATAAAAATCCACTTATCGAAGATCGTTTTCCCTCTCTTCGGGATCGAACATCAATTGCAACAATTCGATATATGACTCATTTGGATAGATGTAGATGAACAACACCGCCTCCCTTCCCAAGAACCGTATAGGAAGTTTTCTCCTCGTACGACTCAAGAAAAAATGATTTGATTCAAAGTTTTGTCTATGCATACAATTCTAATAAGTCAAATGATAAACGACTTATAAAATAAATTAGACTATGATTTCAATCTCCTGAAAATGAAAAAAAAATAAAAAATCATTCGTGCTCATAACTCAAGTTGAATAACTCTCAAATAACGCAAAGAAAATATCTTTAGTCAGTTTCATGTATTGAGTAGTCTTTACTCCCTTTGTTTGTCTGATTTAAACTATTTCAAGTTCTATTTGGATTCTTTAGTCTGATCCAATATATATTCTACTTAATATAAAAGTGAAACCATCTATATCTAGAAACTGGAGCATTTTCCCGCCTAGACAACCTTTCTAATTTTATCCGCAACACTATTTATGTAAATGTATCTATGGAATTATTAAGGATCATTATTAACGGGATTAATCTCTAATTTTACATGACTAATTTCCTATTTTTTTAGGCTATTACATCTCTTCTTTCTATAGTTATTCACGTGAAATATTTTAGGAAAAAATTCACTGCATAATTCTTATAAATAATAAGACAACTATAGATATGGAAAAAATAGGGATAGTAACTTGACCTGATGGGGATGATTTGTTGATATATATATATATACCAAGATATAATGTCATGCAAAATATAGTAAATTTCCTTGATTGTTCAAATGGGATCAGTATTTCATCTACAAAGAATCTATTTATATTTATAAATCAATCAAGTCTTTAAATGGCCATTTACATCATTCTGCTATTTGCTCGAACGAAATCGCATAATTGCAGTTATGTAGATCATGTTACATATATTGTTTGTGATTATGATTGATTGATTGATTTATATGCCACACATAATCACATCATAAATTATTATTAAGAATTATTGTACAAATCATAATCACATCATACAATCGCGGTAATAATATATCTCCCCAAAATAAATCTGCTTAACTAATTATTGGTATTCACGCACTATATAAGATTACAACACGCCATCCATCGTTCCCATCGAATTCTTATATTCTGACCTAAACACTTCTCTTCAGTGTTTATTTTGATACTATTCGTCATGTCTCCTATGTATACTTTCATTAATGATCTTAACCCCTTGAAGACACAATGGGTACTGAAACTACGACTGATTCGAACGTATGATAGTCTGGCGTATAGACAACACAATCGAATTATCAACACCGAATGTGTCTAGGCATGTCAACGGGGCGGGTCAGGTCGGATTTCTGGATTTTCTGACCCGCCCCGCCCCTGCCTTGCCTGCCCCGCCCCGCCCCGCCCCGTGACCCGCCACGGGGCAAAAATATTCGCCCCGTGATCTGCCCCGCACGGGGCTGATCTGCCCCGTCCCGCCCCGCCCCTATCTTTTTTTTTTCTATTAAAAAATTAGTTTTTTTTTGTTAAAAAACTTAATTTTTTTTGTTGAAGTCAATAGTATTTTAATTTTTAGGTTTACATTAGCTTTGTGTCAATATTTTTAATTTTTTTTAATTTAATTATTAAAAAATAGAATTTAATTATTTAAATTTACTAGATCTAGTCATAATCTAATATATTAGCTAGACATATATATAACATATTATATATAAAATTTTATATTATAAATACATATATATATTTTATATTTCCTTGTATATATATACATATCTATATAATAATACATAATATATATTTAAAAAAAATTATACATTCATAGGGACGGGGCGGGGCAAGGCGGGGCGGGATCCCTGACCCGCATCTGACCCGCCCCGTGGACGGGGCGGGGCGGGGCGTGCCCCATTCTTCATCGGGGAAAATTTTATCCTGCCCCAAAGGCCTCGGATCGGAGCAGATCGGGGCGGGGCGAATCAATTTTGACATGCCTAAATGTGTCTATAATGACAAGCAGGTTTACTCACACTCTATGATAAAATGATTTATGACGGATCAGTGGCTATGTTTTCTGGTTTTTATGATATTACTTTTGTTCATCCTATATACACTTATGCTTAAGGTTTTCTTTTAATTCTTGGTCGAGTTTTAGGGTGACTAGATCCACGGAACTGTAAGGGCGAATAATATGAATTTATTTCGCTATATCCTTACGAAGAACGCATATGTGTTGATAAAATTTTTGTAGTTAGTAATAGCAATATGTGCTACAAAACGATCAAGAATAGATTTAAGATTATGTTTATCGGTTAGATTAGGATAACTGAACTGTTAGAATAATGTACCAAACTATTTTGTATGATTTTGTCCCGGTCGATAGAAGCCATCTACTTGATAGCTTAATTATAGTTGGAACGATTATATACCGCGAACGTCTATTACATTTCAGTTGTCCAAATTCATTTATATTAAGTATTAGAACAAAACATACTTGAATAATTTGATTTATGGAGACTAGAGAAATAGTGATTTCTATAGAGGTTGAATTATGCGTCCAAGGAGAGGAAAATAATTTTGATAAAGGGAAATAAAAACAAATGTTGAAAATGTAGTGTGAAGAAAAAAAGTATTTAAGAATGCCCCCTACCTGCTTCGCATTTGGCTAGAGATATTCATACCTCAAAATAAACAAGTTAAAATATTTCATAACTCACTCATATTTATTTCTAATACTTTTTTATTGTCCTTTTCGTTTATTAACAAACTTATAGTTTTTAATCACTTGTTATTTATATATTGATTATCATATTTTATTAATATTATACCTATATAAACATATGAATTATTATTACTTATTCATTTTATATTTACAAACCGTGCATCGCACCGGGATAATACTAGTATATATAATAGCAGAAGCTGGACATTTTTAGAAATCCCTGTGTTTTCCCACCCATTTCTTCTTGCTATTTTAAGTTTGACATGTGTTAAATCTCAATCATCTAATATAATTTTGGATGATCACTTTTCTGTAAAAATGAAAAAAAAAAAAACAGTTTGAAGGATATATTTATGCTTAATAGTACCATAATTGCGTATATATTTTCTTTTATTTCTTACAAAAATTCCACCATACTTCAGTTCTTCCTTGACATAATCGTCACATTCATTATTCACCGAATTTCTACGTTAAACTTTGCACTATCTAAAGTCCAAACTCATCATTCTTGATTCACGCCAAACACTTTCCACTTCTTCGAAGACTTCTGATATCTCGAAACATAGTCGTGTAGAACTCAGTCTTATGTTATCGACCATGTCAGTAGAAGAACAGACGACCTTGCTTGCAATATTTCTAGCCCATTTATTATGTAAATCTCATTAAAATTATTGAGATGTAATCCATATGTGTATCATTGCTTTAATTCAACATTTTCAATTTAACTTATGCAGTCCTTTGATGAATCTCAGATGTCAGATTCCTTCTTGAGAGATTGTTAAAGGGGAGACCCATATTTCTACCTGTCTGTGTCTATACACACTTCTAATTATGTTGTACGATATCTGATCTTTACAATTAATATATGATATGTGATAATACTTCATAATTATTTAAAGAAAAAAGAGAAAATGTAATTAAGTTAAATTACGTTAACTTAAGAGAGGAATTAGTACATATTCTATGTTTAGAATTGAAATCCCCAATCCTAATTAATTTAGATTTGAAATCTTCCATCTTCCACAATGGGAATAAAATTGCCCAGTTCATGTTTCTTCAATATCATGTACATACAATTTATACATATAATGACTCTATTATTATATATATATATATATATATATAGATAGATAGATAGATAGATAGATTAGTAGAGATTGTCTCCAATCCTACTTATCACCTCATTGTTTGGCAGCTTTTCAAACAATGCCTCGAAGTAGAGCGCCAGAATGAAGTCGATGGACATGCTAAAGAAACGACTGAGGGATTTCAACTGAATACGATCGGATTTTCAAGTAATGGTTAGAATAAGATAGATTTTTTAGTATTCCATTACATTTTTAAATTGTGGATCATTTTCTAAATAATGTTCATCGGATATAGTTTGTCGTAAATGTCCATGAATATCGGTTTCTCTCAATTTACTCAACACATTTTTTAGTATTGGTTGAGGTGATTAATTTACAAAAAGTTAATGTAGGCAAAGTAGTTAATGGACTGCAATGATGAATGAGTTGTCTATTTATACAATCCTGTATATCTTGTGGTGAAGTTAAGTATATACGTATTTGTATACCTTTTGTTGTTATTATCTTCTACGTTCATAGACAGGTGTGTTGATTTGCACTTGTGATTAGGTACAAATGTATAACATTGTCATTCATTTCTTCGATCTTTGTTCATTCTCATAACCCGGAGGGAGAGTTTTCAAATTTTTATTTGTGTCTTCTCATGATAACAATGTTGACATTTTCTTTAGTTCAAATATTTTTATATGCGTCTCTTTTAATTTGTAACAATAAATATAGTTTGTTGCATCAAAGCTAATTTGTTATTTACATAGTTTTCTATGATTTTTTAGACTCCAGAATAGTTGACGATTCTTGAGGAACTTTTTAGATAAGCATTGAGCAAATTCATAGATATGGTTGGAAACAAACATCATCCTGAGATGATTGACGAGCCGACTATCGGGTTTAATTATTCCTTGAATTTCTTGACAATGTCTTCTTTGAATTCTTGTTTTGATTTGTTAGTACACATGAGTAGCTAAACTACTCGTTTCTTAGGATTAGAAAGTAAGGTTTTAAAAAATGTTGATTTAATTATTTAGTTTATAGACTCCAGTTGTTTTTATCTATCTATGTGTTTGGTTTAATCTTATAATTGAATTTAATCTGGCCAATTAGATTTAATTTACTTGTTTAACGATTCCGCTTCGAGAGAAGGGACTTGTTAACAGACGATAACACATAGCGCGATTGTCTATGATCGTGTAGGCAAAAGGTTAAGGGGCTGTTAGGAGTTATTAGGATCAATTGATCCGAAAGAGTAATTATCTTAATCAATCTATAACTTAGTCGCTTCGAGAGAAGGGTTAGGTTAATTAAGTGCTGCCTAATAGATAAGTGGTTTAAAAGTTTATAAAATAGAGATTAATAATCATTAGCGTAATTCTTGAAATCAAAATCCTAGGATACATCCCCGTTGATTGGAAGTTCCCGTTTGATTATTAATTAGTTTATTGGTATATGCAGTATAGTTTAATATAATCATTCACCACTTAGAGTATTTAGTTAGGATAATCCTAAAAAATTAGGGTATCGAACTACATTAATCCATTCCATGTGGATCGACCTTGACTTTCCCTATACACATCTACACCCGTACACTTGCTGTATTTTGGGGTTAGAAATTAGGCTTGTCAAGTTTTTGGCGCCATTGCTAGGGAATATGTATAGCGTCTTAGTTTTTATCCTGAGTAATAGGAGGTTACTAGACTAGATTTTACTTTTTATGCAATTTCAATTTTGTTATTTAATTTCCATTTTTATTTATTTTTTAATTTTTATATTACGTGGTATTTCTTGTCGGTGGTGTTTTCAGGTTTCGCTTGCAAACCAGATCAAAAGGGAAAGAACATCTTATCTCTCTAGATTTGGAAATTGAAGCAACTGCCCGTAGATACCGTACTAGAAGAAATTCTACATTCGAGATGGAACACACCCCACTGAACCAAAATCAAGAGGATGTGCTGAATCGCATATTAAGGGCCTTAGCTAATCTGAATGATCAAGTCACTAATCTGCAGCATCAGCAACCACCACAGCAGCAGAGACGAATTCATATTGCACAAGATGATGCAGGCGAGGATATCACTCCTATAAGTGATTGTCTTCATCCCACGTTGAATCAACAGTTCAGAGGAGTACAACCCCCACCATTAAATGCTAACAGTTTAGAGTTAAAGTGAACATTAATAAATATAATGCAGGAGAACCAATTTGGTGGTAGTGCTCTGGATGATCCGGACGTGCACTTGAATAAATTTCACAAGTTGGCGGAAACTATAAAGATGAACCATGTGCCACTCGAGCAAGTGAAGATGAGGCTATTCCCATTCTCTCTGAAAGAGAAAGCATTACAGTGGTATAATTCATTGGATGACATCACTGAGTGGGAAGACTTGAGCACACAATTTTTATTGAAGTACTTTCGGCCGAGCAAGATGTTAGATTTGCAAAATAAAATCAATCAGTTTAGGCAGATGGATCAAGAACCATTCACCGAGGCTTGGGACCGATTCTAGGATCCTATCCGGAGGCATGGGTTTTCAAAGAAGCAGCAAGTGTGTAAGTTTTACAATGGATTGCTTACTCTAGGTAGATGCAGCAGCAGGGGGTAGCCTGATGGAAAAGAACGTTAAGATGCTTTCTCAGTTTTGGATGCAATGACCAAAACAAGCTATCGGTGGCCTAATGAGAGAAATCAGCCAAGAAGAGTAGCTAGTGTCAAGGAAGCAGAGCCTGCCAAGAATGAATCGATTGAAAATCTTACATCTCAGTTGACAGCTTTGACGAGTCAAGTAAGTTTGCTAACTAGTCTGACATTAGCACAACATAATGACACTTCATCGCAACAGTTAGTGGGCCAGGAGAAAGTTGAAGATGTGAATTTTGTAAATCAGAGGAACTTCAACAATAATCAGCCAAGGTACAATCAATACTCTCCTAGTTGGAATCACCAGAACTTCTCTTATGGCAATGCGAAGAATTCACTTGATCCACCACCCGGATTCACTGTCATGAATGGTATGATTCATTGTCATGAATGGTATGATTCATGGTGGTAAGAAGCCAACACAAGAGGAGATCGTGCAGTCTCAGTTCACCAAATATGATGAAAAGTTAGTCAATTGGAAAGAAAGATGGATGGAAAATTTATTTAGCTAAATAAGAACATGACTGCATAGGGAGCAGACATAAAGCAACTCGAGAACAGCATAACTGAAATGTCTACCAATATGAGTCAGCTAATAAAAATTGTTGGAGCCCAACATAAATAGGGGCAGTTCCCGAGCGATACAATAGTGAATCCGAGAGAGCAGTGCCAGGCCATTCATCTGAGAAGTGGTACTGAGTATGAAAGACCAAACTGCCAGTTGACAAAGAAAAGGTAGTGGAGAAAGAGCATTTAGAAGAAGAAAAAGGAACGCAAGAAAAGGCAAGAAAGCAAAAAGATGCCTTGAAACCAAGTGAGGGGCACGAAATCAAAGTCGATATACCAGCATATGTTCCTCCTGTTCCATTTCCACAGGTCTTAAGAAAGAAGAAAATAGATGAGCAATTCGCAAAGTTCTTGGATGTGTTGAAGAAGATTCAGATTAATATACCTTTTGTTGAGGCATTACAACAGATGCCTAACTATGCGAAGTTCTTAAAGGAGGTGATCGCAAAGAAGAGAAAGTGGGAAGAGTACGAGACAGTGAACCTGACAGAAGAATGCAGTGCAGTGATCCAAAGGAAGCTACCATTAAAATGCAAAGTTCCAGGTAGTATCAATTTAATGCCATTATCTATATTTGAAAAATTAGGCATAGGCACAATGAAACCCACTACAATTGCCCTACAAATGGCAGATCGTTCCATGAGTTGGCCAAGGGGTATTGTAGAGGATGTTCTATTGAAAGTTTAGTCCTATATATGAAGGAAGACAAGGAAGTCCCTTTGATTTTAGGTCGCTCGTTTCTAGCAACGGGTAGCAAGGTTGTCAAACTCGCGATTTTTAAGTAAAATCGGTGGAGTGTCCGTAAAATCGGATCATAAAATTGAATCGTAAAATCGTAAGATTCTACTACCTATACAAAATAACCATATATATATATATATAAATTATTCTATATATATATTTTAATTACAACAAGTTCTGAATAAATATCCCAAATAAAAAATACATATATTATTTACACAATTTATCACAAAGAAAAAAATATACAATTTGAAGAAATATTTCAGGCATCATGGTTCATATATACATTTAGTACAACATTCCTAAATTATAATTATGAATACTTTAATTTTAAGATAAAACTAAAAAATAACCTTAGTGAAATTAAGTACTCCCTCCGTCCCAAGCTAATTGTCCTACCTTGACCTGACACGGAGACTAAGAAAAAATAGATTTTGTGGAATTTTTGACTTTTTCAAAGGTGGAGATTGAATGTGGAGATTTTGATGGTGGAGATTGTGGGAGAATTTGTCATTTATGGGGTAGGACAATTAGTTTGGGACAAACAAATAAGACAAGTAGGACAATTAGGCCGGGACGGAGGGAGTACTACATAGTAAAAAAAATAAAAAAACAAAAAAAAAAAAATAAAAAAAATTATGAAGCTTATATTTTAATTTAGATTTTTTTTTTTTGTTGAAGCAATACTTTAATTTAGAAGTTGATTGTTAGGAAAAAAAGATTTTCAGCAAAATTGACTCTCTTTGTATACATCTGTTCTAGAAAAGTCTTAAAATCTCAATTTTAAGTTGGTATAAATTCTACAATTCGTATTGTATGTCTTTTTTAATTGGTAAAATAGAATAAAAAGCAATATGTTATAAATTCTTAAACTCGTATACAAAATCGTAAAATCGCATGAGCAAACTAGAGAGTTTACTCCGATTTCATCAGATCTCGATTTTATCACGAGTTAACTCGTTTAGGGAGAAATAACTCGTAAACTTGTAGAATCGTAAGAGTTAACTCGAGATTTTGACAACATTGATTACTAGATGTTAAAAAAGGGGAACTTACTTTAAGGGTAGATGAAGAGATGGTAACTTTTTCCATAAATAAAGCTCTTCAGCAACATGATAGCGAGGAAGTGAATCAAATAGAAACATGTAGCCCTATACAAGCTTTAGATGCCACATTATACAAGAAACTTATCTCACCTAGTGATTGCAACTCTCTTGAAGCTTGTCTTACTGATTCTGTTTTTCTTATTGATCATCATGACTCTACTAACCTTGATCTTGTAGAAAGTGTTAGTGCTCTTAAGTCGTGGAGGAAGTACCAAAAGGGCTACATGTTGTGGAGGAAGTACCAAAAGGGAGTGAAGGATGCCCAGACCTTAAGTCGTTACCGGATCATCTACGGTATGAATTTCTTGATAGCGAACAAAGATATCCAGTAATAATCTCTTCCTCTTTAACTGGGTCAGAAATTGAAAAACTATTGGATGTTTTAAGAAAGTATAAATCTGCAATAGGTTGATCCATAACTGGTTTGAATGGAATTAGTCCCACAATACGCATGCATAAAATTTTGATGGAGGATGAGTATAAACCCTCAGTTCAAAATCAACGTAGGCTTAACCCAATGATGAAGGAAGTAGTTAGGAAAGATGTCCTTAAATGGTTAGATGTAGGAATAATCTTTCCAATTTCAGAAAGTAAATGGGTGAGCCCGACCCAAGTAGTGTCTAAGAAAGGGGAGATGACAATAGTGAAAGATGATCTAGATGAGGTCATAGCTACTAGGTTAATTACGGGGTGGCGAGTGTGTATAGATTATAGAAAACTTAATGCAGCTACCCATAAAGACCATTTCCCTATCCAATTTCTAGATCAAATGCTTGATAGGTTAGCGGGATATAAATATTACTGCTTTCTTGATGGTTATTCGGGTTACAATCAGATTATGATTGCCCCGGAGGATCAAGAGAAGACAACTTTTGTGTGTCCATATGGTATTTTTGCATTTCGTAGAATGTCGTTTGGGCTTTGTAATGCTCCTGCTACTTTTTAGCATTGCATGATAGCAATATTTGAGGTCTTGATAGAGAACATAATGGATGGATGACTTTTCTGTTTTTGGGTCGTCCTTTGGTCACTGCTTAGATAACTTAGCTCAAGTGTTGAAAAGATGTGAAGACACCAATCTAGTCCTAAATTGGGCAAAATGTCATTTCATGGTTAGGGATGGTATAGTACTTGGTCATAAGAACTCGTCTGCGGGGCTAGAAGTTGATAGAGCTAAGGTAGTGGCCATAGAGAGATTACCACCTCCGAAGAATGAAAAAGGAGTTAGAAGTTTTCTAGGACACGCGGGATTTTATAGAAGGTTCAAAAAGATTTTTCAAAAATTTTGTTTACTAGAAAAGAATACTGCTTTTGTGTTTGATGGTTTGTGTATATAGACATTCGAAACATTGAAGAAAACATTTATCACTGCTCCAGTACTAATCATACCGGATTGGTCTCAACCCTTTGAGATAATGTGTGATGCGAGTGATATCGTTGTGGGAGCTGTTCTGGGCCAAAAGAGAGAAAAGATCTTTCGAGTTATCTACTATGCGAGCAAAACACTTGACTCAGCCCAAACGAATTACACAACCACAGAGAAGGAATTATTAGCTGTTATTTATGCATGTGATAAATTTTGATCATATCTAATACTGGCAAAGACAATAGTTTATACTGACCATGCAACTCTTAAGTATTTGTTTGCTAAGCAGGATTCGAAGCCAAGACTAATAAGATGGATACTGCTATTGCAAGAGTTTGACTTGGAGATCCGAGATAGAAGGGGATGTGAGAATGCAATTGCTGACCATTTATCAAGAATTGAGAATGAAAAAGATGCAAAGGGACAACAGAAAGCCATAAATGACATATTCTCGTATGAGCATGTGTTGGTTGTAGAAAACGCCCTGTGCTATAGCGACATTGCAAATTACATAGTGGGTGACATTTCACCGGACCTATCACCTCATAAGAAGAGGAAGTTCTTTCATGATGCCAGGTTTTACATATGGGATGATCCCTACCTCTACAGAATATGTGCAAACACTATAATTTGAAGGTGTGTCCCTTATACTTAAGTAAGGGACATAATCACATAGTGTCATTCTTCCCCAAGTGGGGACATTTTGCAACAGCAAGAACGGCCGAAGCGGATTTTAATGGCCGACGATCCACAAAGATTGTCATGATTTCATTCTGCAGTGTGACCGATGCCAAAGAACAAGAGAAATATCACGAAAGCACGAGATACCCCTCACCACAATCATAGAAGTTAAACTATTTGATGCATGGGGTATAGACTTCATGGGATCCTTTCTATCTTCGAATGGGTACCAATATATCTTGGTAGCTGTAGAGTATGTGTCAAGATGGGTGGAAGCTGTTCCGACCCAAACAAACGATGCCAAGTTGGTGCTGAAATTCCTTCAAAAGAATATTCTTACTAGGTATGGTACTCCGAGAGCCTTGATAAGCGATGGGGGTCCCACTTTTGCAATAAATGGTTGTCGATATTGTTAGCCAAGTATGAGGTGAAGCACCGAGTTACAACTCTATATCATCCTCAAGCCAATGGTCAACCGGAGCTCGCTAATCGAGAGATCAAGCAAATCCTTGAGAAATCAGTGAACGGGAATATGAAGGATTGGTCAATGAAGTTAGATGACGCACTATGGGCGTATAGGACTGCATACAAGACTCCTTTGGGACTTTCGCCGTATCAATTAGTTTTTGGGAAAACATGTCATCTACCAGTGAAAATTAGAGCATTGGGCTTATTGGGCGACAAGTTAATTTCGACTTTGAGACTTCTGGTAAAGAGTGAATTCTAAAGCTCAACGAATTAGAGGAGTTCAGAATTCAAGCTTTCGAGAATTCCAGTTTGTATAAGGAGCACGTCAAATGGTTTCATGATCGTATGATAAAGAATCGAACTTTTTAAGCCGGTGAACAAGTCTTATTGTTCAACTATTGACTGAGACTATTTATGGGAAAGCTGAAATCAAGATGGTCAGGCCTATTCAGTATAAAGACCGTTCGAGCATCCGGCGTAGTAGAATTACTAAACAAAGATGGGAGTACCTTTCTCGTCAATGGCCAAAGGATAAAGAAATACTATAAGTCGGACCAACTTCAAACCATGCATGAAGTGCGGTTGAAAGAGCTCAATTAAGCCAAACAGGTCGTCCAACTTGAGACGTAAAACAAAGTGCTTGTCCGGAGGCAACCTAATGTTTAATGATTTTCTTAGTAATTTTAGTTATATTTATTATTTTTTTAATTTTATGTTCTCTTTTACATGTTTTTTTTAGTATTTAAGGATTTAGGAATCAACATGGGCGAGCGTTACGAGAAACGTAGGTCGAAAGATGGAGAAAACAGAGCTAAAGAAGAGCAAAGTGAATGCGACCGCGAGGACCACCTCTCGCGGCCGCGTCAAAATATGCGAAACAAAGAAAATGTTCTGGACGTGCAACACGGCCACTTCACATATTCAACGCGGCCGCTAGAAAATGTTTTTAGCATTAGGGGACCAATGCGATCGCACCATACCCTTCGCGCAGCCACATCAGAATCTGCCCCAAAAGCCCAGAATTGAGCTCAAACGAACGCAGCCGCGTCACGACCATTCAGCTGAAAAAACCCAACATCAGGTTATTTTCAGTCCTTCTCCCCTTTTCAATTTTTGAACGCGAAACACACACTTTTCACACACACCTCACAAATTCTTGCAAAAACACCAATCCAATCAATCACAAACACCAACACACACACACAATTTCATCACTTGTACCATAAAATTCGAAGTGTTCGATCCACATTGGACGGAACTAGGGCATACTCCGATTCTCAATCTTCGACTAAAATTCTCCAGTAAGTGAAGCTAACCCGAGCTTTTATGTATTTCAATCTATTTTTTATGCTCACATATTGTTGAAGTGTGTTAATTTAGAGTTTGGGAACATGGTTGTGCATATTTGAGCAATAGTGGCACTTGTAGTGCGAAATTGTTAGACATTCGATTGGGTCATGCATTATGGATAGATTTAATGTTAATTGTAGTTGCATTTGAGATGAAAATTGTGGTTGGAGTGGAAAAATAGCAACAATGTTGAATTTAACATGTTTTGTTCATTGAGAACTTTTATCAAGCATGTTATGTGCGTATATTAGAATTAGTTTTCGCTTGGTTTATGCTTCCCGTTGTGCTTTTATGTGTGATATATTGATGAATCGAGTTTAGTTTACATGACTTGAGTTTGTATGATTAAAAAATTAACCATAAAATGAGTTCAATTGATAAAATTAGGAGTTGGGCACAAAATAGGGGATATAAAGTGGGGAATTGATTAAGTTGCTGCTAGAATATCACTGAATAGGATCAAACCTACTTTGAGAATCAATTAGAACTAGAGAAATCCTTTTGATTAACTAGGAATTATTGATTTCTAGAAGAGAATTTTCAACTTATTGTACTGTATTGATTGTTGATTAGTTTTTGTTGGGTTTTGGGTGTTTAGGTTCACTAAAATAGCACCAAAAAGAGGCAGCTCCACTCGTAGCAAGGGAAAACAAGTGATGATGGAAGAAACTAAAGCACTGAATTCGAACGACAGTCGGATTTCATATTGATTCTCCTTGGCGAATACCGAGCACAACTCGGTTTGATGAGCTCCGCCATCGTCCGGTTTTACCAACCATCTTCATCAGTGATGACTTAACCCAGGGGATGGGCATCCATGACAATGTCCGAGCTTTACTGGCCCAAGGAGGGTTGCTCATATTTATGCAAGTCCAGCAAACTTACAAGAGAATTACATTCAAGTTCCTAAGTACATTTGCTATCACAGTAGCAAGTGCCTTGCACTCTCACCGCTCGGACGACATCACTTTCCAGCTAATGGGCAAGCCATGCTCATTAACATACAACCAACTAGATCAGATCTATGGCTTTCGGATGGCTTCACACGAGAAATCACCGGAGATATTCTACCCCCAAGCATTTTGGGGTCTGCTAATAGCTGCTCCACCCCTAGCAGCTCCACAAATATATGTATCATATTCGGCTAAAGCCTGGTGGATTCACAATCTCATAATTCGGTACATTCAAAAAATGCTAGCCCATACTTTATTCGCACGACGAGAAACATGGGTTATGAGGCAGGCTGAACTACAAATGTTGTGGAACATATTGCATGGGTACAAAGTCGACATTGCTCAGATTCTGATGGAGCATTTCGAAAATGTTATCATAAAGCAGAAAGATAGTATCATGATCGGGGGCTTGATCACACCGATAGCTGCATTCTTCAAGGACATAGATTTAGCTGACTTGGTGCTGGTTAAGGGAGAGGTCCAGTTCACATGGGACTTGCTTGCGAGCATGCAAGTTGTGGTCCTGGGAGAAAATGGGATGGTTCCTTATGTTTACCAAAAGGTCGGACCTTACCTGCGCCTTCCTTTCGAGCTCGGGACAGCCGTAAGCAAGATCACTGATATAGCTAATCTCTCCTTATCCACTGAGGAGCATCTTAAGCTATCCCAAGTGCCTGATTCTGAAGTTTTCCGATCCAGGCAAACAACCAAAGGCAGTAGCAGAGCTCCGAGACCTCCAAAGAAGAAACGAGCAGCATTAGTCGTTGCTTCTGCGTCCGAGGAAACTGAGGACGTGGAAGGACTTATCACATCTCTCCAGGAAGACGTCCATGTTTGTAATGAGACGGTGTAATCAGTTCGCACCTCAATGGATAGACAATGCACAAAAGCCCGAGGGGCCCTTCAAACGATGCACACTGAGTTGCATGACCAATGGGCGATTTTGAACACACTCCTTGAACGGAGTAATGATGAACAAACATGGAGACAACAACAGAGGATCCAGTGGGAGACATTGGCGCAATTTTGGAGCCAACATGGGTTCCAACCGCCTCCACCACCACAATAATCTATAAGTTCGCACCAAGGCGTATCACTCTTTTCCTACAAACATTGGCTATTAGCCAAGTTTAAGGGAGGGGGTGTATCGTGGGACGTCTTGGCCGCTATGTAGATCTTAGTTGCTGTATTTATTGTTTTAGTTGGTTGTGTTGCCCTTTTGTGTCTCGTTATTTGTTTGATTGATTTGATGGCCTGCTGTTCAGTTTATGTTAAGTTAATTGTTGGGTCTGTGTGCCCATTTGCTTATTTTACTTGTTTGAATTGGAGTACTGGGTTTGTGTGCCCATTTATTTGTCTTTTTTGTGCTCTTAGGTCTGTGAACCTAGTTTTTATTGTGTAGTAACTATGTTAGGTCGTAGGAGTCTAGAGTTCAATTGTTTTTTTTTTTGTTTGTTTGTTTTTAGAGTAAGTAAGAGGAGATAAACCCGAGAAAGTAAAAGTAACAAGTGAAAAGAAAAAGAAAAAAAAATAAGGAAAGATGGAGGGTGAATGGTTAATGATGAGATGATTTTGAGAAGTAGATGAAAAATGGCACATAATAGAGCATGAGAAGTGATTTGAGACGAAATTGAGCTTGAACCTAGAGTATTTAATAAAAAACTAACCATGTGAGAATTTGAGCCTAATTATACTCCTATTTTTTGAGTAATATACTTTCTTTTGGTGTGAATTTGATTGAATATGTGCACTAGTCTCTAGAACTTGCCTTGAGTCTTTACTAAGAATGTGTCAAATATATGCTGTGATTTGGGAAGTGATCTTAGGCGTTTTCGTTTTAAGCCTATTTGTTTGAGCCATGAAAAGTTGCCTTTGAACCACAAGTTCAATAATTATTCCTAGTTAGTCCGCTTGAGCTTTAAAGCCTTATTCATTCATAGCCTAAAAATGTCAGCCAAAAACCTTTTAATTTAACTCTTTGGCGTTACTTGGATTAATCAAGTTAGAGGGAGGAGAATTAGAAGGTAGTTTGGGTCAAAAATGTTTGGGAAGACATGAGAGAATTAGAGGATTTTCAAACGTTGAAGGAAACAAAAGAGAAATGATAGGTGAAAAACAAAGAGAAGAATAGCCTCTCCTAGCTGGAAAAAAATCGAGAAAAAGAAAAGAAATAGTTTGTTACTTATAAGCTGTTCAGTATTGTTAAGAAGAGGCTAGGAAATAAAGTGCTTAAACGGTTTGTGCTGAATAGAACAGTCGGGTAGTTCAAAAAATGTGGCACCCTTATAGTTGATTGTAAGCTGAAAAAACACTTAAGTTGTAAGGTTTATTGAAGGTGAAGAAGTCATTTCTTGTGAGATGAGTTGCTGAGAATTGAAGAGTGAGGTTGAGTGATGTTATTGAGGAGTAGTCGGGTTATGAATAACTTGATTAGTCAAAAAATAGTCATTTTTATCCAAATATATCCCACCTTACCTTAAGCCAACATTACAACCAAAAGAAAGACCTTTTTTATCCTTTTTCACACACATCGAGTACGAGGTCTAGTTTTGACGATTTGCAAGTATATGGTAGGCTTTGTATGTATTCAATATGAGCGTACATTATAGCCTAAACACTTGAGAGATGAGTGAAACACTTACTAGGTGAGGGTTGAATAGTTCGAAGGTTTAAGTCTTGAGATTAATTGATTTTCACGTTATCACATATGCTCGAGTAAATTGTGTGGCCTAGTTGTTATAAGAAAAATCAGTCTGAAACTGAAATCATCATCCGATCTCCCTAAACCATTGCATTATCACTTGTATGTCTTGTCTTTTGTTTTGTTGTTCGGGACTAACAACAATTTAAGTTTGGGGGGGGGGGGGGTAGGGGAGGGGTTTGATACACGTTAATTATGCATGTAATTAGGTCGATTTAGGAGTATATTTTATAGTGATTACATGTGTATTTGGTCAAGAGTCACGTAGATTTAAGATATTTGGATCATTTAATGTGTTTGACTTGTCTTTGAGGTATTTTGAGCAATTTCAGGATTAAAAGTCATATTTTACAACTAACGAACGAAAGAACAAGTCGAAGAAAAGTTACAACCGGCAAAAACAGGTCAAAACCAGTCAAAACTGGCCTAGACCGGCTTAGACCGGTCTGGAACCGGTCCAGGGTAGAACCGGTAAAACCACGTCCATCATCTAACGCGGCCGCGAAAAAAATGGCGTGCATAACAGTTCAACACTGATGGAGCAATGCGGCCGCGTCAAAAGCTTGCGTTGTGATGATTTTTCAAGTGCAACCCAACGCGGCCGCGTCAGATATGCAAAGCGGCCGCAAAATGTCCGTTTTTGAAGATTTTCCTACTTCAAGTAGGAATTGGATTCTTAAGCTCCCCAGGATTGTTCCGAAGTCTATAAAAGGGCAAGAGAAGCTCGTTTTTTTTCGTGAGAACACTCATAGAACATCATAGAGAATCATATTACATCAGGATATCTCATACTTTTACATCGGAGTAGCAGTTGTGAGAGCGAGAAGACGAAGATTGACGAGCCGACTATCAGGTTTAATTATTCCTTGTTTATTTCAATTTCTTGACAATGTTTTCTTTGAATTCTTGTTTTGATTTGTTAGTAGACATAAGTAGCTAAACTACTCATGTGCTAGGATTAGAAAGTAAGGTTTTACATCAATGTTAATTTAATTATTTAGTTTATAGACTCCAGTTGTTTTTATCTACCTATGTGTTTGGTTTAATTTATAATTGAATTTAATATGGCCAATTAGGTTTAGTTTACTTGTTTAAGGATTCCGCTTCGAGAGAAGGAACTCGTTAATAGACGATAACACATAGCGTGATTATCTATGATCGTGTAGGCAAAAAGTTAAGGGACTGTTAGGAGTTGTTAGGATCAATTGACTCGAGAGAGTAATTATTTTAATCAATCTACGACTTAGTCACTTCGAGAGAAGAGTTACATTAATTAAGTGCCGCCTAATAGATAATTAATTGATTTAAAAGTTTATAAATTAGAGATTAATCATCATTAGCGTAATTCCTGAAATCGAAATCCTAGGATACATCCTCGTTGATTGGAACTTCCCGTTTGATTATTAATTAGTTTATTGGTATGTGCAATTTAGTTTAATCGAATCATTCGCCACTTTGAGAATCTAATTAGGATAATCCTAGATAATTAGGATATCGAACTACGTTAACCCATTTCCTGTGGATCGATCTTGACTTTCTCTATACACATTTATATCCGTACACTTACGGTATTTTAAGGTTAGAAATTAGACCTGTCAGATTGAGGAGGCATCTTTAATCTACACCAAATAACGATGAGAAGAATGTCGTCGTCTTACTAAGATCATAAATTTATCTATTATGATAAGATTTGAAATATGTAATTAGATGTGGAATCATAAATGATGTTGATTTACAAAGATTATGTGGCTTATAATTTCATCACGGTTCGTGGAACATTAGTTTTTTGTTTTAAACTATGTGTATGTGTAATCTATAAGCATACAACTATTATTTTATATGCATAATTTATGTATTGTGTAATGAGTTATGTTATCTCATAATATGTGCAATTGTAGCACCGACTTCTATCTTCTCTCATTTATAAAAAAATAATTGATAAATATAAAAATAGCTGCACTACAACTATATTCCAATCTTTATTTGATAATTTTGCTTCATGATTTGTGATTTTTAATGCCGTATATTACGTATTTGCACTTCACGATAAATTGCATTAGAAAATATACGGGCAAAATCTTATTGTACATAAGTTAATGTATTTGATAATTAAACTTTGATTTGTGAACTTTAAGTAAATGTATCTATCTACCATTATGTAATGTTTACATAATAATACAATAAATTATCACCCTAAAAAATACAGTAAGTTACGGTAGAACTTCCACTATACTTATTTCGATATGTGGTTAAAAAAATCAACAATTATAGAGAACTCTTTCTCTACTGTACCAAAATTATTTAATGAAGGGGGTCCATTTCCTTACCATCTCATTGTCCATGAATATTCATGCTTGATACCGATGGTGGGTGTATAAATTAGCTAATTAAAAATATTTTTAACGTTTACTTTTTGTTTTTTTTTTCCTTATGAGAAATATAGATATTAAATATGGGCCATGTTCATGCAGGTTAAAGTGTGATGACATTATTAATATTAATCTAATTATATTATATGATTAAACAATAATTTTCTTTTTAGCATAATCTTTCATTATCGAGCAGATATATATTCTAGCACACACGGTGCAGGATTTGGATCATACATGACTAAACTCATTTTCTTATATTAACTATAAAAAATCAAGGGATTTGGATCATACATGACTAAACTCATTTTCTTATATTAACTATCAAAGATCAAGCGAATAAACTTTGAGAATGTCGTTAAAAAATATCCAATTGAAGTTGTCTTTCAAGTTTCAATAAAGACAGTTTCCATTTATTATCTCCAATGCAATGTCATTTAAATAAAAGTTAAGGACAATCACATTATTTAAAGAAAATTAGTAATCGGTCATGGTCACCTGCGTGCCAATGTTTTGAGAGGTTTGCATCATATATGTACAAAGATATTGTCGTGGGACGACAGTAAATTAACAAATATACAGAAAATATTGTATATAAGAAAATATTCCCAAATTTGTAATTTTATCAAATTATAACGAGAGTTTCGATAACTTTTTTTCCATCAAATTATTTAGGAAATTATAAATATAGTTTTTCAAATATATACATATACAACAAATGATAGAAAAATAGATACATAATAACTATTACGTTTCAACAATATTTATTTCTTTATGTTTTTTATTACTGCACAACAAGCATATAGTTTATAATTATATATTCATATTGTATATTTACTAACCGTGCAACGTGTAACAATTTGAATTATTACTGGTGTTATTTATATATTTATCCAAGTTTATTAGTTTATTTTCGAATTTCTTATTAGTTATTTTTGGCTCATTTACCACATGAGTCCAAAATTAACCTTGAAGGCTATGGATTATGTTTCAATTTATTCAAGATTAAGTTTTTACTTTTACCCGGATCCAATGATTAATTGTCCGTCACCCATTAACCTAGGAACTTCCACTTTAGTTCAATTAATACGAAGGCTCAATTTCTTCATATTTTACAACTCAATTTCATTAACTAGCAGCATATCCTTCTTAAAACATTATAGACCAAGTTGTGCTCGTATCACTCGTCTGGGTATATGAAAGAAAAGTATAAAAGATAAGAGATATTAAAAGATATTTTAATTTTGTTTAGTATACAAGTAGAATTTACTTGAGGAGCTACAATTAGAATTTAAATACGAACTATTGTCAATTATTCATATCAATTTATGTAAATCTCTATATAGTTACAAGGTAATCAAAATATTTTTAAAATCCTTACTATTTCAATAAGTTTTGCTTTTGAATTAGAAACTTGCTCGAATTGGATCCTTTCTATTTTAGTATATGTTCCATATATTTACGAATTGTTCCAGTTGATTGGTATTAACCCTAGATCCTTGCTCCCGAAAAATGAATTAATACTTTCTATTCGAGCTCCATTGTGGACTATTTACAAACCCAACAAAAAACCGAAGGGTTTAAGTGTAACAGAACAAACAATGTCGAGCCAAGAGCATCCCCATTCCTAGACAAATTGAAAATGGTGGATGCAAAAATCTACAAGTGGTTGTGTCCTTCAAGTCGCATGTTGCATTCTACCACGTCATTTCAAACAATGTTTTACCATAGCAAACATTCCTCTAATTTGGAGCAGATATAGAATTGATTCAATTATGAATCATGATATAAAACATTGTAATCTAGATTTTTCTTCTATATGAATATATGATATGTGAAACGGTTTTTATGGAAAAAATCTTAATATGAAATATATAAATAATATATAGAAATATAGCAGGAAAAAAAATGGAGAAATGAATCGTTTTTAAAATCTGCATCTTCAAGTGGCTCATATAATGATAGATTCAAGGATTTCCTACTTTTCAAATTAAAATATTACACATACAAGAAATAAATAAAATATTGGATTTATTAAAAAAAAAAAATCTTCCTAATTGAAAAAGTTTTCAATTTAGACATCATTATTAAATTGGATTCACTAAATCAACCCTCAAAAGTTAGACATATTAACAAAAATGCCATTACTTAAACTGATTTTAGAAAATCTGAAATTAGATTAATTAAGTTTATTAAATTAACTAAACTAACCTACCCCACCCCAAACCTATTACTTTTACTGATTCACTCACACTACACCCACCCCCCTCACTTCGAAAACCTACTCTTTATTCTCTCTAGAACACTCTGCCGCTGTTATTCATACTATCTCAGATCAATCCCCCTTCTCTTCGAGATCTGTTTGAGATCCATTTATCTATCTCAAATTTTAGATCTCAAATCTATGTTAAAACACTCTCTTTATCTTAGATATATCCCCTCTCTCTCAAAATCCATCTGAGATCCGTTTTTCTTATCTCAGATTTATGTTTCAATGGAAGAAGATTTTGATTTGGAACTGGTGGCTTTAGATTTGGAGGATTCCTTAGTTTCTGAAACCCAATTTGAAAATGGAGATATTCTTCGTCTAGAGTGCTGGGAGTCGGTTTCTGGGGTGAATCTTGGCTCCGCCTCCAAAGGTGCAACACTTGATCTCCATGACCTTTTTCCACCAGTAAACGACTGGTTGGAGTCGAGGAAAATAAAGAGACACTTCATGCAGTGCCTTGGGGTTTGCTGTCCTTACGTTTAAAAGGTTTAAGTATCTTGTCCTTTTCAGATCTGTTGATTTTTGAACCGATACGACTTCATATTATGTGATTCATGTCAAGGTTGTGATATACTGCTTTAGCTGGTTGATTTGAATGTTGCTGGTTTGTTTCGTCTATGGGGTTCTTCAATCGATTTTTTTTGGTATTGCTTGACTCGGTTGCTAAATTATTGATGCCCTCTACTTGATACCTTAGTCGGTTAATATTAGCATATGCCTTATGTTAATCTGCTAGTTAGAACAGTTGGGTTGCTGATTTGTTGGGTTCATATGTCCAGCTTGAGACGTGGATTCAGTATGATTGATATGTTGAATTGTTGGTTTCAGATTGAAAGAGATACTGATTGTTGTGTTAAAGCTTATGTTTCTTAACTGAAGGAATATGAGCATTTATAGAGTGTGAGTTTTAGATTTCCCAATGTTTAGGAGGGAAACTTTGAATGTAATTTTAGGTTTATTTGGGTGTAAAAAAGTTTTTTTTGTAAGGATATTTGGTGGAAAAGTTTCCCCATAATTTTTGAGTTAAAATTTTGATTTTTTCACACTGAATTTCACTCAGTTTTATCAGTTTTTCCCTTAATTATGCTCTGCTGTAATTTACTGTACTAGCAGATTTAATTTAGGTAAAAAGGGAGGGAAATATTAGTGAACTAATCTCTCCCTTAAAGTTCAGTTTAAATAGGCTTCAAAAGTCAAAGAAAAAGCAAAATCAGTTTTTTTCTTAATATACGTGCCGGGTCAACCGTGCAAACTCCCGTGGGACGGAGGGAGTAATATTTTAACTAAATTAAATATTCCTAGATGTCCACCCGTGCGATGCACAGGTCAGACTTTTTTTTTTTTTTTTTTTATTTATTTATATATTAAATAACATGTGAAATTATGATAATCAAATAACATAATATGAAAAAAATTCGTATGATTTATGTAATATAATTAAATAACACGAAAATTATATAAAATATAAAGTGGACGATGAGAAATGTAAATTAAATGTATTACATATAAAGTACTTGTACGCTTAACAAAGTGGAAAATTGAAGATTTCTAAACACTTCCATATACACAACGTTTACAGTTGTGTTGATAAGTTTTTTTCTCATCATCACAAATCAACACTTTCAAACCCTTTGTATTGATGTGTTTGCGCCCGAGGAAATTGCAATTTTGGTCCCACAGGACACAGGGCAGTTGCATTTTGGTCCCAAGATTTTCACATTTGATCCCACAAATATAAAATCGAGCACATTTAGTCCCATTAGAAATTTCATAAGCATTTATAGTCCCAAGTTTTTACATTTTCAATCCCACAACGTTTATCATTAACGTTTTTTGTCACGTGCATAGCACATGTCCATTAAATGACGTAATAAATACGAGAAAATTGCACCTTTAGTCCCACGGGACACGAGGCTGTTGTATTTTGGTCCCAAAGTTTCACTTTTGATCCCACAAATTCAAAATCGAGCACTTTTAGTCCTATAAGAAATTCCACAAGCATTTATAGTCCCATGTTTTTTCATTTTCAGTCCCATTTTTTCTTTTTTGTTGTATATTAGTTCGACCCGATTTTTTCGGGCATGTTTAAAGGGAATAAGGTGTGTTACTTCAACACAGGGGTGATGGTGATGGATCTAGAGAGATGGAGAAGGAAAGATTACACAAAAAAAATTGGGAAATTGATGGATACAGAGGGAGAGGAGGATATATGAGTTGGAATTTTTTCGCCCCTTCATGTTGGTTTTTTGAGGGGAGGTAGAAGGGAATTGATCATAGGTGGAATCAACATGGTCTAGGTGCGTATAATGTAGAGAATAACTACCGCGGTTTGCATGCGGGTCGGGTCAGTTTGGTGCATTGGAGCGGGAAGGGGAAGCCATGAGATGTTACAGACCATTTTTCAGGCAATTATACAAGTACAAGTTACTAATAATGAAGACCTTTTCAGATCCTACAGCTTATAATCAGTTTTTCTAGATTTTCAAAAGCTAATTAGAATGTTCTCATTTAAATGAAATCCATAGAGTAGCAAATCTCTTATTGTTTCGATGTTCATGGATTTGAGAACCATTAATTTTTTTAACTACGTTCCAATATTCTGTTTGGCTGGGATCGAAAAAGAACTTTGCTTACTGACATTTCTCATTTATATTTATACGAAAAGAGATCAAATCAGCTATCAATTGAAAAATTGATTTATGGAGGGAAAAAATGGTTGTCTGGTTTGGGCTGAAAAATGCAAAAAATCTTGGGACTAAAAGTGCTTGTTTGGTTGGGACCAAAACTGCACAAAAACTTTGGGACTAATAGTGCTTGTTTGGTTGTGACCAAAACTGCACAAAAACTTTGGAACTAAAAGTGCTAGCAAAGATAACAGAAAACGTGACGGTAGGATTAAATGTGCTCGATTTTATATTTGTGGGATCAAATGTGAAAATCTTGGGACCAAAATGCAACTGCCCTGTGTCCTGTGGGACCAGAACCGCAATTTCCTCGTTTGCGCCCTTTTTAATCTTGCAGAATGCAAATTTATCTAAGTAATAGTACATAAATGTAGAGATTCACAAAGTAGATAAAATATATATTATTTTCAAAATGGTAAACTATGTTGTTGCGTACACAAAGGTATTAATAAATTTGTAGGTTATAAATTATAGCAACATATAGTGTTACATTTTATATAAATGGTTTAATTATATTATGAATATAATTTTTTTTCTCTCTGGTACAGAGATTTAGTTAGGCATCATTTAGAAAGAATGTAAAAGAATCGGGAGAACATTGAAAATCGTTTAATGGAATAAACAACAAGATTTTAAAAGTAAACTCTAATATTTATTTATATCAATTTTTTTGATTTTTTTTTGTACAACAATTTTAAGAAATAGTAGCAAAATAGCAACTATTGGATAAGTCTGAAAATCGATTAATTGAAAAGCAATTTGAGAAGTGCTTTTGAGAAGCAACACCAAATCACTTTTGAAAAATAAATTTAATTTAAAAGATGTTTGCAATCTTATATTTGAGGTCTCAAATCTCTTCCTAGAAATGCTTTAAAGAATCTCCAAAGTCATAGATTTTAATAACTTTTAGCTTTTTTCAATTAAATAGAACTACTGTTTATTTTATTTTATTTGTTTGTTTAGAATCACTTTTTTTTTTCAAACACCACCAAATTCTATTTTATCATAAAATCAATTTAAACCACTTCTCTAAAAGTATTATTATTTGAAAACACCCTTTAGTCCCACCAAATAATAAAATGTTCCAGAGTAGAATTTGGGGGCTAAAATAGGTAACTTGCAAGTTGCAACTAAAAAATTATGACTGCTTTTCTTTTATGAGATTAAAAGTAGAATTTTCCTCATCGTATGGAAAATTTAGTAATTTGTAATAAATAAATGATACGCAGCGTACTTCAAAATTAACAGTCTTTACTCTTCAATTAAAAGTATAAAGGAATAGGCCCAATCTTTGTATCAATTAGCAATAATAAAATGGGCATGTCCTCTAAAATTGGTATACTGACTATTGACCCGTCCTCTTAAATTAGTATAATAAGTATGGGCCCTTCTAGCATATGCTAGGCCGTTCTATTACAACCCTAGAAATTTGGCCCTATGTCTCTTTAATAAATGGAGACGCCACTCTATGTAACCTCATAAGCATGGTAGCCGCCTCTCTCTCTCTACAATGGCTTATAAGGGTTTTTATTTATATTTTTTTTTCTTTTCTTTTTTTATATCTCTCTAAAATACTTGACTGCAATATCTCCTTCTATCTCCATCTCTATCTCGATCTGTTGCTATGTCCATAGATTCGAAAAGCTACAATTATGTCAATCCACATATAAGTTTGCAACTTTATTTTCAGATCTAATATGTGTTTCTATCGGTGTAGATCTGAAATTTGATGTATTTTCTTTGTGGTCCATTGTAGAAGGAATCAATTAATACCCTTATGTACTGTATGGTACATTAAAATCCAAGTTTAATCATCATTTTCAGCCAAATAATGGCGGCAGATTATGATTAAAAAAGCTTGGAATATTTTAATCTTTGTTTAATTGATTTATATAAAAAAATTGTGAGGTATATTTATCAAAACTGAGATAGTGGATGCATGTAGCTATAGATCTGTAGTTTCTTTTATATTCGGACAAAATAAGTGTTTATGTATATTGAGATAGATCAAATCCAAGGTCAATCATCATTTTCCGCTAAACAATGGCTGCGAATTATGATTTTAAAAGACTTGGAACATTTTAATCATTTTTAAACCTTAGTTTCACATCCAAAATATGTGTTTCGATCTAGATCTGAAGCTTGGTATTTTTTTTGTGTTCATTGTAAAAGTAATCATTTGAGACCCTTATGTATTTTATGGCACATTAAATCCAAGGTTAATCATCGTCTTCAGCCAAACAATGGCGGCAGATTATGATTAAAAAAGCTTTGAACATTTTAATCTTTGTTTAATTAATTTATATAAAAAAATTGGGAGGTGTATTTATCAAAACTGAGATAGTGGATGCATGTGTATTTTTAACCATGGATCTGCGGTTTAACTATTTTATAATCAACAAAGTGAAAACCTAATCCTTTTTTTATACATATTGCACAACATAATATTTTTATTTGATCTGAAAGTCATATAAAGTAACAGTTTGTTTATTTGTTTTTAATAATTTTATGTTAAGTTTTAACTCCATATGTTTTTTCGGTACTATGAAAATTGTGATGACAATAATTCATCCAAGAAAGGAAATAAACTTTCGTGTTGAAGATTATTAACAATCTGCCTTTATTCTTATTTAGTTTTGTGATGTTCTAATACTTGCAGGATTATTTGAAGTTTTCAAGATCGTGCAACCTGATGTGTTACCAAGATTAATTTTTTGAAATTGTAAATGCATTTCATGTAGAACAAATAGAACGACACTTGCATAGGCATGCTAAAATGAAAATGATGTTAAAACTAACAACTTCTAGGAAATGGAAATTGAACTTGAAACTGTCTCCTAAACCCAGAACATGTGAAAAGTCAACTTATTGAAATCTAAATACTTCTGCTGGAAACAAAATAGTATTATATAAAAGCACTAAATGAATTTCAATTTTCCTTCAACGCACTTTTTGTGCTTCTTTGCTTTAGCAAAGTCTCCCTCATCATCTGCCTTATAACCGTTGTCCAACTCAGCTTCATTGTTACCAACCCTATTTTTTGCATCCTTGATACGAAGTCTTGATTTTGGTGGCTGTGAAGTTGTAAATTTTGAAATCAGTAAGGAAAATATATGAAGTAACATGTGAGAGTCATAAAAAACATTAACATTCTTGTTTGTCCTAGAAAATGTATTTGTAGCTTGCAACCTCACTTTTGCTTCCAAATGCAGGTACCTCATAAAACCGGACCAAACGAGCATGCATTGCCCACAAAGTAGTGCAAGGGCCAATACTTTTACCGAAGTGAAAAAATGATCCATTTTCTCATAATTGCTTTTGGGTATTTTGCTCTCGATGAATGTAATACTTGGTGTTTTTAGAAGCTTAGGGTGATGGTATTTATATGTACAATAACATATTAATAAACTGTTAAGATCCACTACTCACTATAGGCAACAATTTTTTAAGGTGTGGGAGGTAGTGGATAATTTCAGTTTATTAATATTACTAAAATTTATCTTAAATTTAGTATATTTCTTACTAATATTCGATGATTATTATTATTATTATTATTATTATTATTATTATTATTATTATTATTATTATTATTATTATTATTATTATTATTATTATTGTCAGTAATGTACTAGCAGTATTTTTAAAGTTGGATATTTTTTTAGACAAACATTTAAGTGTTTGCATGGAAAATAGTCGTTAAAATAGCTTTAGGCATACATTTAAATTATTTGTTTAATTTTATGTTGAAAGAAAGTGGTAAACGTGGGATATTGGTAGATTTTTAGTATAGTTAGGAGCGAAAAATAAGCAAACAATAGCTGCCTAAGTCGTATAAATTAATAAAAAGTTCGTGGCACAATTTAATTTTCATTTTAATTTGAAAAAACAAAAATAAAATTTCCCCGCAGCTTTCACACACTGACACGTGTTTTCTCCGAATTTTGGGCGACTCTCCTTTAATATTAAAGGTAGATATGATTTTATTATTTTAAAATTTTAAATTATATATAGTAAAATTTTAAATAACGTAAACATTATTTTCTCCCGTGGAATCTTTGGATTGATGTACTTATTATTTATAAATAAATTATTGTTACCGAATATAATTAAAATAAATAAATATGACAAATAACAATATCTAATTTAAAATTAATTTATTTTTAAAACTCAGACATACATTTAGTCTGTCCGAATCCTTATTAACATATGAAAATAACCACACAAATAGTTCAATTAATTACATATATGAAAACAAATGCAAAGATAATAACACACAACATATAAAAAAATAAGATAAGATAATAATAAAATAAATTGAATAATTTAAAAGAAAATGATATTTTCTATTTAAATAATTCCATATTTTTTGTTGTTAAAAATAGTCAACTAGTTCATTTTTGTATAATTTAATTCACAATATACTTTAATCAATAAGAAAAAAAATTAAAATACAATTCTACTTAAGGAAGATGAAAAAATGATTAATTTGATATATTATATGTAAAAGTAAATAAAAGTATTTATATGTATATTAGTATCGATATACATTAATTTATAGAAAAACTTAAGATAGAAAGGTAAAAACAATAAGTTAGTTACTAAAATTATTTAATAAATTAAAATTATTAAATATTTGTTTATAAAAAATATTTAACTAATTTTTATTCATAATCTAAACATGGTACCAGTGGACATCCAGAATAACGACTCAAATCTAACCAAACAATCAACTAATAAATACATGTAGTTTATTTAATATAATATCAAACTTTTATACATGTTATATGGATGTCAAATCAAATTTAATGAAAAAATGATTAATTTGATATATAATACGTAAAAATGGTTAAGATGCAGAAAAAATATTTATTAATTTTTTTTGGCAAAATGATTTTTTAGAACAAAAAAAAAAAAAAGAAAGGGAAAGGAGAATAAACATATTAAAATTTGTACTTATACAAATAACCATTAACAAACACAAAACACTTTGGTGGAGAAATGAAATTTACAATCTTAACCCTCTTATAGATTATATATATATGTAAATAGATTTTCGAAACTCAAACTGTAAATACTTAATTGTTTCTTTCTAAAATTAGATTCTCATTTGGAACTTACGTTTTTGTTGGTGATTTCAGATATAATTAAATACTTTTTATTTTTTAATAAATTCTAACATTAACAAAATAAAATCCAAATTTTATTCAGTAATTCGAATGACAATCTTAAGTATGTGAGTTCTTCAAAATATTTGAATGTTTTAATATTTTATTTGGTATTTTAATTTACTCAAATAATTTTATATTTTTATTATAAATATCATTTTTCTTTAAAGATGAAAATTGATTAATGCAAATAAAGTTGCTTAGGTTGCAAAGAGTAAAAAACGACACAGTTGAAGTTAGTTAGCGTGCGACAAAATATTTTTTTAGGTTGCAAATGTAGAAAAATACATAGTTGAGGTTGGTTCACGTAAAAAAGAGGGGAAAAAGAAGAAGATTGAAAAACGTACAAATGTCATAATTTATGTTTCAAAGTGTAACTTACAATAAAATAATTTTAACAAAATGTGAATTATATAGAAATATGAATAAATATCAATAACAATCTCAACAATAATTATGTTATTTTAAATATGCTTATGTTAAAGCTCCCGTACTTCCATGAACAATCAAATAAACATTGTTATATATTAGCAGATTGTCAAAACTTCCTAAATTCTCAAAGTTTCCCTTAGTTATGATTGTCAACACTTTCTAAATTGTTTTCAAATAATTCCTTAAAAAGTATTATGTGGTTTTATTGTTTTCAAACTTTCCATACTTATCCGTTCTATATTACATCTTTTAATCACATAATGTTAGATGCAATTCATATTCCTCCAATTCAAATGAAATTCTCCTCTTTCACTCCATTCTCTTTTCCATTCCAATCATGCAGGTTTTTGTTCCCTCTATTCTTATATAATTGTTTTTTATTTTTCCATAAAAGTTCGTGTATTTTTGTTCTTTTGATTATATATTTCTGTTTTGATTAGTGACCATGAAAGAAAATTCACCCTTTTGGTGAAATATGAAATTTCGGAAACGAATATATTCATATTTTTAATCATACTCGAATATGTATTATTTTGCAGGTATTATTCATGTTTCAGCTATTATGAAAGTATATTCTCTATTATCAATATTACAATATCAATTTTTACAGGTATTGATCATATATTCATTTTTTTTTTATTATATACAACCATGTGTTATTTTGAAGGTATTATTGATGTTTTAGTTTAATTTTATTTTTGGTCAGTTGTTAACATCTTAAATGTACGATTTTTTTTAGGATTTATAATATTAGAGATTTACTGTATCTATTATTTTTCCAGGTTTTTAAATATTCTTAATATAAAAAAAATTGCAGGTATTGATCATTTTGATTTATCGTACGTGTATTTTTCAGGTTCTCAAACATCCGTAGTATCAACATTATAATTTTAATCTCTTGCAGGTATTGATTATATATTCATATTAATTAACATTTGGTACTATTATAACAAAATCAATTTTATGTGAAAATTTCCAAGTAATATGCAAAATTTTATATATAATTAATTTTGTCTATTATTAGTGGATGTTTAATTCTTTACCTTTTTCGTAGGTATTTTTTTATATGTCTTTTGTAAGATCTTTTACTTTAGATTTGTTTTTACTTTAGATTTGTGCACTCTCTTTTTCATTGAAATTATTCAAAGTTTTTGTTTGTTTTATATACTTTAAAATTGTGCATGCTCTTTAAAAATGTCATAAAAAATGTATGATTTTTTTTTTAATCTCAGACGGGTGACTATGATGGACGTTCCAAACTATTTTAATTGCAAAGAATGAATCTGATGTTATTATTAAAATATAGTTTGTAAAAATTGTAATAATTTTTTTGTAGATCATAGTCGTTTGATCAATCACTAATTTCAGCCATTTATCTCTCTCTCTCTCTCTCTCTCTCTCTCTCTCTCTCTATATATATATATATATATATATATATATATATATATTGTTGTGCTACGTTGGTGTTTATTAAAGTTTGCAGTCCAATGTTTGAATATTAATATGTAATCTTTTGCTTGATTTGTGTTTTTGCAGGTTTCATAGATTCATTGTTATTTTATGCTATAGAGTTGCATTCGACTGAAGTTAGACGAAGAAACAAGTCTAAGAGAGCCCAACATACAGGAAAACCGAGCCAAGAATGGAGAACCGGTAGCAGCCGTGACATTTGCAACACGGTCGCGACAAAAGCATGCTAGAAAGTGTTATTAGCACTGGAAAGTGAACGCGGCCGCGACACATCCATCGCGGTCGCTACTCTTAAGTTGGTTTGCAATCCTTGGACATGAAGATTTCCTTTTTGAAGCGAAATTCAACCCTAACTTGTTCCCATCTATAAATAAGAGTTCTCAAGTCCGAAAAAGGGGACTTTTAACTGGGATTTGGAGGATTCCGGAGGAGAAGAGCAATCAAGATTCGAATTTTTTTTATTTTACCTTTACAAGTTGTTTTAGTTTAATGTTTATCAGTACAATTATGTCTTTAGTCGTTGCCATGAGCGGCTAGTCTTTTAATTTCAGTCTTTAATCGATGTTGAACCTAGTTTGGTGATTCTATAATTCTGACAATAATTTTTCAACGGATTATGTTTTGCAACATTTTATGCCATTCACTTTCATTTAAACTCTTATGTGGATTGTTATTTGGATTGATCACCTAAGTAGTTAATCACATAAATGTCGCTAGGTCATTGTTGTAATACATAATCGTTACGAATTTATGTCCGCTAGTAGCAAATAGGTGAAATTAATCACTAAGATAGCGTAATTCGCGATCACTTGTACCGAGCTTGAGAGTACAATGTCGTGTTTCTCCCGTTGCCCTAATACTCTATGCATTTGGTAAATGAGATCTAGAGAGCTTATTCTAAGATCACTCAACTTAATAGACTAATCGAAGAGCTTGTTTTGGTTAGTTAAACTTAAGGGGAAACTTAGGTTAACAGAGCTTGTTGTTAATCTTTGAGATAGGAGTTTCATAACTAAGTTGGCGAATAATTGCAATAATTATGAGGATGATTCGAAGTAGGGGGATACTTGATTAAGGGCTGGGATCTTTATTATATTTGAATCTTAAATCACTTTTTGTTGCTTCTTGTTTACTTTGTGATTGTAGTTAAATTAGTTATTAGTTATTCCAATCAAGTCAAACCCCCCTCCTTATATATATATATATTTATATATATATATATATATATATGTTATTATTGTTAGGTTAATATATAAAAACACTTTAAATCTTCCTGCTCTCTGTGAGACCGACCCTGACTTACCGCTCTACAAGTTAGAAGAAGGAAGCTGGGATTGTCAATTTTGCTGCACCTCGACAGTGCGGTCAAATTTTGGCATTGTTGCCGGGGAGTGGTGCAAGATTAATTGTGTTTCCTAGTGTTAACCATATTTTCTGCTATTCTAGTTACGTATTTTCTTATATATTAGTTTAAACTAATCTGCTATTTCCCGCTCATCTCCATACAACTGTGAATGATCACTCGTTCATGTGGAAATAAAGATTTACAGTTCAATCTAGAGATAACCCGAAGGGACTGAGTTTTGAGGAAACAAGCAATGGAGATCCGTAAGGAATTTGAATCTTTGCCTATTGCTACTGAAACCAGTCTCCCTGAACTAGAATGAGAAAGAGAAGACATGGAAGCCGAAAAGAACCATGAAGGAACAGGAAACTGGCGTTACCCATCAACCCCCTCTGCATCACGTTCCCTAACTTGGGGGAGAACACTACATTTGAGTTGAAATCCGGGCTGATTCATCTTTCGCCCTCCTTCCATGGACTTTCAGGTGAATACCCTCACAAACATTTGCAGGAATTCCACACTGTTTGTTCAAGCATGAAGCCCACATCAATCAACGAAGAGCAAATTAAATTTTGAGCTTTTCCCTTCTTCCTGAAGGACTTGGCCAAGGACTGACTCTATTATCTTCCTTTGGCATCCATCACTACATGGAATCAAATGGACCATCAGTTTCTGGAAAAGTACTTTCCAGCATCAAGAGCAACGAACTCAAGGAAAGAGATAAGTGGGTCCAGACAATTGCACGGTGAAACTTTATATGAGTATTGGGAACATTTTAAGAAGTTGGAGGCTAGCTGTTCACAACATCAAATAACTGAGCAACTGTTGATCTAATACTTTTACGAGGGACTGTCACTGCAGGATTGGAATATGATAGATGCAGCTAGCGGAGGAGCATTATCGGATAAGACCCCAACTGCAGCTAGGGCACTCATATCTAATATGGCAGAGAACTCACAACAATTTGGTTGTAGGGATCCATTGATGAGAACAGTAAGAGAGGTGAGTGATTCGTCTCTTAAAGAGAAACTTGAAAAGCTAACCACTTTGTTTAAGAAGGTTTCTACAGGTGGTAGTGAATTCGTCAGGCCATGCCGTATTTATGATACCACGGATCACATGACAAAACATTGCGAGGTTCTGGGGAATGAGATAGAAGCCCATGCTAATGCAGTTGGCACATGTAATTTTCAAGGACGAAGGTCTGACCCCTATTCTCAGTCATACAATCTGGGATGGCGGGATCATCCCAACTCTAGATATGGGAATCAGCAGGCACAGTCAGAAGAGCAAAATAGACCTCCACAAGAAAAAGGTATGTACTACCCAAAGCAACTGACCGAGCAGATGCAGACTTCCAGTTCGTCCTTGGAAGATATTGTGAAAACCTTGGCAACAAACACTGCCCAATTTCAGAAGGATACACAGTCGAGTATAAAGAACCTTGAGACTCAACTGAGTCAGTTAGCTACTGTCGTGAGCCTATTCAAAAACATAAACAATGGAAAGTTACCAGCTCAGCCGGAAATCAATCCGAGGAACGTAAGTGCTATAACATTGAGGAGCGAAACTCAGCATGGAAAGCCTAAGAAGCCCGGGCAACTGTTGGAAGAATCAAACAAAGGAGAAGGCGACGAGAGGAACACGTCTGCGACTACTCAAAGCAGCTGCGATAAAAATTAGCCCGAAACACCCTGAAAACTAAATGCGACCGCGACACTAACCATCGCGGCGCGACAAAAGTATCCTGGAAAACCAAATTTTGCTGAACATTGAACGCAACCACAACTCTCCAAACGCGGCCGCAACCTCACCTTTGAAGAAAAGTCAGTCTCTAGCCCCTGTTCCAACCATTCCACTTCCATTCCTAAGTCGGGTTGCAAAGACATTGAAGGAGAATAAGGAAATGGAGATCTTGGAAGTATTTTGAGATTAACAATCCATTGATCGATGCAGTTAGACAAATTCCAAGGTATGCCAAATTCCTAAAGGATGTATGCGGTAACAAACGAACTGAAAGGGACGAGAAAGTGATTTACTGGGAGAGAGCGTCTCAGCTATCTTCCAAAAGAAGATCCCTCAAAGTGTAAGGACCAAGGTATGTTCGTAATCCCTTGTAAAATAGGTAATCAAAGCATTGAACGGGCTATGTTAGATTTAGGTGCATCCATAAATGCCATGCCACATTCCATCTTTCATTCTTGAAATCTAGAGCCAATTAAAGAAACAAGGATAATTATACAGTTAGCTGATCGTAGTAACACATATCCTGATGGGGTCATAGAAGACCTTCTAGTTGAGCTAGATGAATTGGTGTTTCCCGCATATTTTTATGTGCTTGATATGCATGGTGACTCATCCCGTTCCACACCTATTTTTTTAGGGAGGCCATTCTTGAACACCTCTAAAACAAAGATAGATGTTCGTGAGGGTACTCTCACAATGGAATTCGATGGATGAACTGTCAAATTTAACATTTATGATGCGATGAAATTCTCTGAGAATGCAATGATAAGGAACATAACACGAAAAACTTTTGTGCTTGGTGAAAAAGTGCGGCTCTACCAGTTCCGCCTCAAGTTATTTCCAGGTAAGTTGTGTTCCCGCTGGAAAGGCAGGTTTGTTGTTATTAATGTGTTTTCTCATGGCTCAGTGAAAATTAAGAGCGAAAAGACGAGAAAAACATTGGCTAACGCTCGTCGAATATGCGTACCAAATTAATTAGTATTGTTATCGCAATAACAATACTAAACCTCACAAATTACCCTACTAAGTAGAGTGGCAAGCAAGGGTCGATCCCACAGAGAACGACCGATTAGTTTCGATTCAAGTATCAAGCAATTAGAGTTAAATATATAGAAATTTAAACAACATAGAAAAGCAATAAACGTTGGGGGAGAGGGGATTTTTAGTAATCAACTAACAACCTACTAATAACAATAAAAAAGCAATTAGATGAAATTGAAAGCTTTTAATATTAGAATTCAAATAAACAAATAATCAAAGACAATAAACTAGATTTATCGTTTTTTGTTTTTATTTTCAAGTAATAAAACGATCCACCCTCGATCATGCTTCCCCTTGGTCTTAGATAATTTATGCAACTATTGTTAATGCTCAATTAATTGTGATTCAAGCCCTTATCTCAAGACTATTAAAAAGCTATTATAGCATTGTTATCTCTTAATCTTAGTTAATCAAAACAAGCTCTTCGACTAACCCTATTCGATTTGACCCGAATCCTCGAACAAGCTCTCTTAGATTCAATAATCAAATGCATTAGGGAACAAGACAACGAGATAAATACGATATAAAACTTGCAAGCTCGGTTTTAATGGCCGAACTTTATGTTATCTCCAATGAACATTCATTGTTTACTACAAATTAGTCGAAAGCACTACAATTACGGATAGCAACCCCGACTACTAGCAACACATTCATAAATCTCCTAAAGGGTGATCAATCTAATAATCAATTCATAAATGTGACTCAATAACAAAAAATAACATAAAACACTTAAATACACAATCCAATCGGTAATGTTAACCGCAATAATCACATAAATGTCTTCAACTCAAGGTTCCACATTGATCAAGGCTGAATTAAGAGGGTGCTAGCCACCCATATTAACTATTACAAAGATAAAACAAGTAAAAATCAAAGAAGACTTGAAAATAAAATAGAATGAACCAAAATGTTGGATTGATGATCTTGATCTTCAACCCACTTCCACTTCCTTGCCCCCTAAGGTTGATGGTGGCTCAAAAGTGGCTGAAAATGTGTTCCAAGATAGACCATTTTCGAATTGGAGGTTATATATATAGAGGAGAAAGTGCTAGCTCAAAGTTGGGCAAAAACATGTTTGGGTTTCAAAACAGGGGGTCGCGCCATGGCCGTGGTGCACAATTGGCCGCGGCCGTGGTGAGAAACAAGGGTTTGGACCCAATTTGGGGCCGTGGCTGTGGCCCAAACTTTGCTTCGTTCGCGGTCTAGTTGGGCTGGATTTCATTCCTCTTCTGGACCTTTAGCCACGGGCGTGACGAATCCTGGTCGCGGCCATGGGCTTTGGTTTGCCATAGGCGTGGCTTGATATTACCTCGGCCGCGATCTGGTTGAGTGAAATTTAGCCATCTTCTGGATAATTTACCACGGCCATGGCCTAGTCTGCCTCGGCCGTAGCTTGGACCACGGGCGTGGCATCAACAACTCGGGCAAGGTCTCGTTTTTTTCCTTGTTTTCTTTTCCCTTTGAGCTCGAATTGTCAGTTTGAGATCTTCGAACCTATTCTTCAGCGTTAATTCACCTGTTTTGACATGAAAACGAACTAAAAATGTCAAACTGCCCAATAAGAAAAAAATGCACAAAACACACGTGAATATGCACACAAAACCCCGTAAAAAGACACTTAAATTAACCTAAAAGTGCGTGCACGACCGTGTGTACCAAATATCTCCAAACTTAGACCTTTGTTCGTCCCAAACAAATAAAGAAAAAGAAGTAGGACACGTGTTAGGGCAGATTTAAGTGGCGAATTCGGTCTCAGAAGAACTTTTCAAAAGTTAGGTAATCATGATAACATTGAGCATATGAGATAGAGCCATATCAACTACTTTCAAAACTTGACACTCTCAACTTGAGATCCTCATCGGGTGAGTGTATATCTCAACTCTCAAGTGTATCAAATAGGTAGTGTATACGCTCACATTGAAATGCATAAAATGCCTACCATAGGCTTGCTAATCATCTAAACTTCGACATATACTCGACATGTGTGACAATGAATGAAAAAGGTCTTTAAAGGGTTGTAATGTTGGCTTGGGGTAAGGTGGGAAGATTTTGGGTATAAGTGACTATAAAATGGACTAAATGAGTTAGCTACTCTCATCTACCCCTCAAACAACAATCACTCTACCTCACTCTCTCACTTTCCAATCAAACCGATCCTGAAATGCGACTTCTTCACCTTACTACAAACTCACAACCTAAATGCTTCTTTTCCAATTCTCCTTTGGATGTATTTTCTTTTGAATTTTTTTCAACTTTGAGAACATTGGTCAAAAAGCATTTATATTATTAGTCTCTCCAAATCAACAACAACAAGTAAGTGTATACAACCGACTCTTTCTTTTGTTTTCTGCTTTTTCGATTTTCGACTCATTTTTTTATAACACATATTTACAAACATTGGAGAAAACTAGTGTTCTCGATTCTTGCATATTTGTGTAGATTTCCCTTCACCCTTCAATATAATTCCACTAGTCTACCCGAATTGACCCCAAAATTACCCGACTACCTTCCAACCGCCTCCCTCATACTCATATAGTCCAATTAGGTTCAAAGGCTAATTGAAAGGGGTTCGACTTTTAGATTTGAGTTGTCAAACGAGAGGCTAAAAGCTCAAGGGGTTAACTAGGGACAATTTTCAAACTTTTGGTGAAAAGGGGTGTATTTTCAAGTTTAGAAATAGGCTCAAGTCAAGAATTGCCTAAGATCATTTTCAATGTCACACAATGCACCGACTCATTTAAAGTAGAGAATCAAGGCAAGTTTTAGAGACGATTAGATGCATTCAATGAATTCACACGAAAGAAAGTTTAAATTACTCCAAAGATGGGAGTATCTTTTAAGGCTAAAAAACTCACTAGGCTACAATTTGATCAAAAGTTTTGAATGTAAGCTCAATTTCATCTCAAAGCCTATCATGCTCTACCATGAGCCAAATTTTAAAATTTTGATCAAAAGTTTTGTCATCATTAACCGTTTGCCATATTTCTCATTCTTACACGGTCCATTCAACTTTTACAAGCGGCTAATTCGTACACCAACTACCCCTCCCCAAACTTGGTTGAAAACCAAGGTTTGTGCAAAGAAAGGGGTACAAATTGGTGCTTAAACAAAACTCAACCAGTTTATTAGCACCATCAATCCCAAAATTAACTAAAATTTTCAAAATTATTATTCCTATGCATGTAAGTACCAAAATTCAACATATAACCATGACAAAGGCCAAAGTAACTTAATCAATCAAGTAAGACAGTAGAAGGTGGCACACAGGCCAATCAATAAACAACATCCTAACAAGTTATCCAATAAAACTGTACAAGCAAAAGTCACAAAACGGCATACACGCCGTAAATCCAACGTACAAGCTAATCAGAAGGGGCACACATGCCTAAATATTCAGCAGGCAATAAAATATGGAAAGGAAGCACGAGAGAATTAAAAATCGGAGCGGCCAAGAACATCCTACCCCCACCCTCTCCCCAAACTTAGTTGAAAACTAAGTTTTTGAAGAAGTGGAAATATATTCTTGGTGCTCCTACTCACAACGATTAGGAGGGTCGTGGGGATCGAGAGCTTTGACCACCAAAACATGCTCGTATGCTGTTGAGTGCATCAAGGAGCTTATTTTGATTCGCCTATATCTCCTTGATGTTCGCCTTGATCTCCCCGATGTCTACCTCCATTGTGCTCAATCTATCATCAACCTGTTGTTGAAATTCTATGTGGGACTGAACAACGGATGTTGGCCTCTTTCTTGAATGACGGCTGCTCTCACCCTCGCCTGTAGGGTCAGCCCCTTCTGCTGCAGGTTCTGATACCTGGCCTCTGTGGTATTTCCGGAACTCAAGGGCACTTGGTCCCTTGAGGCTGCTCGGTGTGCATCTGAGCTCAAGGCCAGGTTGTTTGTGGATCTGAGGTCTCTGATGGAGGCGAGGTCTGTGTTGGGGAGGCGTAGCATTGGCCCTATACTTTGGATCACGTAGGGGATAGAGACTCCGCCTTGCTACCCCAAAAAAGCAACCCTCATGTGGGATAAATCCTCCCAACTCAGGAGGAATGACTCTGATACAGCCTTGAAGTCGATTAGCGGTACGCCAAAGTGGTCTAAAATAGGCGTGATAAGAGCCCCATTGAAGACCGGATCGTATTGCTTTGGCTCTTTCTTCTTCTTTGCTGTGAGTTCCTTCACCGTTCTTTCGAAAGACTCAACCAAAACTTCCTCGAATCTTCTATCGGTCCTGTTGAGGATGGACCACAGGATACTGAGCTCAGAGATCCTTGTTGCACCCGTCTCCTTCCTCCCAAAAAGTGTCAACACCAGGAGCTTTTGCAAGACTTTTACGACTGGACTTCTAATCCAGCTCATTTTTTAGCTTTTTGAATAAAAAAATTGCGGTTCAACCAAGCCGAGGGCAACAGTGATTCGCCCCCAGAACCGCCCGACGTCGATCTTCTCTATGTCTATGGTGGAGGGGTCTTCCTTGAACCCATAAATCTGCCTCAACTCTGATATCGTGAGTGTTTTCTTTTCATTCATTAGGTGGAACGAAATGTTGTGGGTCCTGTTGCCACATTTTTCGGAATTAGCTCGGATTGAGAGCGTGCTGAAGAATTCAAGGACAAATCTTTGGTAGGTGGCCGTGGAGTGAATAGTCTAATGAGGCCCGACGCTCTCAGAAACTCATCTATATTGTCCTTGATCCCCATGGCAGATAAGCACTCAACTTTGACGTAGCGGGTTGCAGCTATTTGACGCTTCATCAGTCTGGCAAATATGTTTTGGTGATCCGGGTCTTCCAACACTATGCCAAAGTGCCGGCTATCCGTAGTTGGCCTTGTGGACATTGGAACCTCCGGAATCTTGATCTTCGGTTCTTCTTGAATAGGTTGTCGAATCACCAATTTGCCCTTGCCCTTGCTTATACTTCTTGTGCCTTTGTTGGTGGTGGCACTTTTGCTAGTAGGTTTCTTGGATGTCTTCTTGGATGGTCCCATTTGGAAAGGTCGGATTTAATAAAAAAATTAAAGTTTACTTTTTTGCGTCCTTTTTCGACCCGGCTCCAAATTTGCTCCAAATCCAAAATTACTCGGATAGAAGTGTGTGTGGTGATGTGGGTGAGTGATTGTGTGAGTTTGAGTGACTTTGATTGAGGAAAAATGGCGGAATTATTGTGTGTGTGTGTGTGCTGCTACACAAATTCGCTAAGAGGGGAGGAGAAAATGATCTACCTCGCTCGCGTCAAGTACTTATACCTAGTGAATTGCCGTGGCCAAGGCGATACGTGCGCCGTGGTCGTGGTGTGTGTTCTCGCGCACCGCGGGCGTGGCGTGGATTTTCCGCGGCCGAGGAATTTCTTCCAGTAGGTTTGAAGGATTTTAAGGGTGATGGGCCTCGGTTGTGGTCTGGGAACGCCACAGGCGAGGCTCATCTGCGCCACGGTCGAGGTCTTCTCTTGCCGCGGTTGTGGCATTTTGTCCGGTGAACTTGGTATTTTTTCACTTCTTCGGCCACCGGCGCAGCGTGTACTGACCTCGAGTGAGGCATAAGGTTCACGTCGGGCGCGGCCCATGTCACCACGGTCGTGGTAAATCGTCCAGTGGACTTGGTGATTTTTCAGCTCCTTAGGCCACGGGCGTGGCATGAAAACACCACGGCCATGGTATTTCACCCAGAAAGTTATCATGTTTTCCTTCATTAGAGGTCCGTGGGTGAGGCATATTTGACCTCGGCCATGGTGATTTTTCCAGTATAATTCCTCCATTTTGGACTCCATCACCCCCATTTCACACTATCTCCTTGAATGACTTGTTTGGTACCTACACACATTTAAACAAAACAATTCAAAACACTATAATAATAGTAAAACTACATCTAAACTATGAATTCAAAATGCAAAAACAAGTAACCGCCGGCTCGACAGGAGCTCTTTCTCTTTAGCGTTTGTTCCAAGGTGGTTTCCATATTGGTCCGGACTAGTTCAAGCACTTTACTTCATGTAACTTCTCACCTTCCTCTTTACGATGCTTCAAGAATGTGGAAATGTTCGACTTATTCCTGCACCTTATCTCAAATTCTTCCTCAACCGGAGGGTTAACAACATCATGAGGAAAAATAGAATGGGAATCTTCGGGAAACTGTTCGGCATAAAAAATGTTAAATTGCACGGTTCTTCCATCAAACTCCATCATGAGTGTGCCTTCACGAACGTCTATCTTAGTTCGGGAGGTATTTAGAAACGGCGTCCCCAATAAGATAGGCATAGAGATTGATGAATCACCTTGCATCTCCAAAACATAGAAATCAGCCGGAAACACTAAGTTATCAACTTTAACTAGCACGTCTTCAATCACTCCATCAGGGTATGAAGCGCTTCGATCAGCTAGTTGAATGACGACTTGTGTTTCCTGGAGTGGCCCCAAATTCAAGGATAAAAAAATAGAACGAGACATAACATTGATTGATGCTCCTAAATCTAGAGCATGTTCAATTTTTTGGTTATTTATTTTATAAGGGATGACAAACATACTGGGATCCTTGCATTTCTGTGGGAGTTTCTTCTGGAAAATTGCTGATACGCTTTCACCCATGAGCACATTCTCGTTCCCCTTCAGCCTTCTCTTGTTGGTACACAAATCTTTCAAGAATTTGGCATAACGAGGAATCTGCTTCACAGCTTCGATCAATGGAATGCTGATCTCCACCTTCTGGAATAACTCAAGAATTTTCCGATCCTTATTTCTATTCACCACCCTCTTGATTTGACTTGGGAAGAGAAGTGGTGGAATAGGACTAGGAACCGAATGGTGGAGTCTTGAATCTTCAAGGGTCGTGGCTGAGGCATCAATGGCCACGGCCGTGGTGAATGCTCCAGAATTTTCCTTGTTTCTTGCTGAAGAAAACCGTGGGCATGGTAATCAGTGGCCGCGGCCGAGGTGTCCACCACAGGCGAGGCTTCAGACACCTCGGGTGTGGCCTGCTCTTCAGTAAATTTTCCCTCATTTCTAACCTTTTCTTCACCCCCAAACTGATGCCCAGGCTTGTTAGGCTCTCCAAGAACCACCCCACTCCTTAGGGTTATCGCACTGACATTTTTCGGATTGATCTTCGGCTGTGCAGGAAGCTTACCACTTTGTGCATTTTCCAATCGAGACACTACAGAGGCAATTTGACTGACTTGTGTCCCGAGATTTTAAATTTTCGATTGGGACTCTTTCTGAAATTGGATTGTACTAGTGGCCAAGCTCTTCACAATATCTGCCAATGATGGCTCTGAAGATGAAGATTTTGTGGGTTGCTTCTGCTGATACATCCCCTTAAGGTAAGGGGCTCGGTTTGCCCACCTTGTTCTCCCTGTTGCACATTCTGATTCTAATTCCCATATTTGAAGTTAGGGTGATCTCTCCACCCTGGATTGTAACTCTGAGAGAATGGGTCATATTTTCTGCCTGCAGGGTAAGGATATAAGTTGTGTACTGCATTGGCATGAGCCTCCATCTCCTCTCCGAGAATGAGACACGTATCAGTGGAGTGTTCGATTATTTGACAGATTCTGCAAGGCTTTGGAGTATGAGTGCCACCCGAAGCCACTTTCTTCACTAGGTTGGTAAACTGATCCAACCTCTCTTCAATACTCGAATCTAGGACTTCCTTAACACGTCTCACGGGCTCTCGACACCGAAATTGTTGGGTGTTGGATGCCAACTTGGAAACTGATGCCCGTGCTTCTGTTGGGTCTTGTCAACCAATGCCCCTCCGCTTGCAGAATCGATCATGTTCCTGTCTGCCAAGCACAACCCCTCATAGAAGTACTGAATAAGCAACTGTGCGGTTATCTGGTGTCGTGGACAACTGGCCACAAGCTTCTTGAAGCGTTCCCAATACTCATAGAGGATTTCCCCGTGGCACTGTCAGATCCCACTTATGTCCTTCTTTATGTTTGTTGCCCTTGAAGTTGGGAAGTACTTCTCTAAAAACCGCGTCTCCATTTGTTCCCAAGTGGCAATAGTGTCGGGCGGGAGGTAATACAGCCAGTCTTTAGCTAGATGCTTCAATGAAAACGGAAAGGCCCTCAACTTCATCCGCTCTTCAGTCACTTTCGTAGGTTTCATGCTCGAGCAAAGTATATGAAATTCTTTCAAGTTTTTATTAGGATCTTCACTCGACAACCTATGGAATGATGGCAACAAGTGAATTGACCCCGATTTGAGCTCAAATGTGGTATCACCACCCAACTCCGAAAACGTAATGCACAAGGGTTGATGTTCAACCCTTGTGTTGGCCAATTCTTTCATTGTTCATTCCAGCACTTCCTCATTTGACATGTATTCTAGATTGGTTATCTCTTTAACTTCAATATTCAATCCCTCAAATTCTCCTCTGAGTTGCTCAAATAACCGGGCTTGCCTCCTCAAAACTCGCTCACGCTCCACAATATCTGGTTCAAATAATAGCCTTTTCTCTCCTTGTGAATGCAAGAATATCCACTAATATGCGATAATCAAGAAAATTATAGTAAGTATCAAGATCACTAACAAATAAACAACTATCTATAAAACTAAAGATAGAGCTTGAATACTAAAAACAACACTAATCAACACTGTTCCTTGGCAACGACGCCAAAATTTGGCTAACGCACGTCAAATACGCGTACCAAATTAATTAGTGTCATTATTGTAATAATTATTTTTAACCTCACAAACTACCCTACTAAGTAGAGCGTCAAGCAAGGGTCGATCCCACATAGAACGACCGATTAGTTTCGGTTCTAATATCAAGAAATTATATTTAAATATATAGAAATTTAAACAACTTAGAAAAGCAATAAAAGTTTGGGGGGGGGGGGGGGAGAGTTTTAGTAATCAACTAACAACCTACTAATAACAATAAAAAGCAATTAAATGAAATTGAAAGCATTTAGTATTAGAATTCAAATAAACAAATAATCAAAGACAATAGACTAGATTTTTCGTTTTTTTGTTTTTTTTTTTGTTTTCAAGTAATAAAACGACCCACCCTTGATCATGCTTCCTCTTGGTCTTAGACAATTATGCAACTATTGTTAATGCCCGATTAACTGTGATTCAAGTCCTAATCTCAAGAGTATTAACAAGCTATAATAGTCTTGTTATCTCTTAATCTTAGTTAATCAAAACAAGCTCTTTGACTAACCCTATTCGATTTAACCGAATCCTCGAACAAGCTCTCTTAGATTCAATAATTAAATGCATTAGGCACCAAGACAATGAGATAAATACGATATAAAACTCGCAAGCTCGGTTTTAATGGTCGAACTTTATTTTATCACCAATGAACATTCATTGTTTGCTACAAATGAGTCGAAAGCACTATAATTACAGATAGCAACCCCGACTACTAGCAACACATTCATAAATCTCGTAAAGGGTGATCTCCAATAATCAATTCATAAATGCGACTCAATAACAACAAATAACATAAAACACTTGAATACACAATCCAACCGATAATATTAACCGCAATAATCACATAAATATCTTCAATTCAAGGTTCTACATTGATCAAGGGTGAATTAAAAGGGTGCTAGCCACCCATATTAACTATTAGAAAGCTGAAACAAGTAAAAATCAAAGAAGACATGAAAATATAATAGAATGAACCAAAATGTTGGATTGATGATCTTGATCTTCAACCCACTTCCACTTCCTTGCTCCCTAAGGTTGATGGTGGCTCAAAAGTGTAACACCCTGATTTTTCTAGAATATTTGTAGACACTATTTTCATAGAAAAATATAAATTTCCAATCGCACTTTATAAATAAAGTAAAAGTAAATTTACCTTTTAACTAAGCGTAAATAATTTATATATGAAGGTTAGAGATAGTATTTTGTTTCCAAATAAAATAAATAAATAAAAATTGATTCACCATACTAACTTTCAATTTAAAATAAATAAGTAAAACAAACCAGACTTCTTGATTCATTCCAAAGAACTTACAAAACCCAAAATTCACCTATTTTCAAAACTTCACTTTTCCTAATAAAATTCTTGAAATAAATATAAGAAAAATACTAGAAAATAAGCAAACCGAAAAATATTGACTTTACTTGCATCCACCACCTCGTACCGTCACCAAGCTCCAGTTGACCTGTAGACACTGAAATGTAATTGGGGTGAGCAAGCCACAAGCTCAGTGGGGATAAGTTTGTCGACTCTAAATACAATAGATGCAATAGTAATGAAAGCATACAACACACTGTAAATAGATGCTGATCAACATAGAAAAACCTTTTGCCTGTTGACTAGCATAGCACAACACACAGTATAGCATAGCATAGTAGATAACATGTTGCCTGTTGCCTATAGCCTATGGAATGTATCGCTTAGACATCAAAATAACATTTAAGGCATTTAAAGTAGACAAACAACCCATATAATAGAAATCCCCACATGGAATAGGTAGAAAGTGCAATGTAGATGCAAAAGTCCTATAATCCTTAGCCTTTGCTTGCCTCGTTACCTTGTCATAGCAGATATAATCGCTTTAGGAAACATAGCCTTAAATAAAATTGTATGTAAAATAATAATAAATATACATATTAGGACGTAAAAGAATAGATTTGGATTTGAGAGACTGATCCGAAATAATATGAATCTCTGAATTGTAATGGAAATTGAAACACAATTGTGAGATTGATAACACAACTGATAAAATTCTTGACAACTAAAAATTAATGTCACAATACTACGCACATACAACTCGCACATACAAATATACAACATACACTGACAACAAAAACAGAGATAATCATTATTCATCATTACTTAAGTTACTATCTACACAACATATATAATATATAGATGTAAATATATATATATATATAGATATATCATAAATATGCACATCTGCCAAATGCATAAATAATTCCACATATATATACACAACAGTATGCAACATCAAAGATCAAAACACTTCAAATTCTTTGTTTATTATTTTCTTTCCCGGACATACATGCGCACAATATACATTATATAGTTGTACATGCACATAGGTTATATCATAGGCATACACATACACATACACATGCGGAAATATATATATAATATACGAGTCCTACTTCTATGCAATAGTTGCATTGGTGCAACTATCACTTTTCAGCCGTTGGATCTTTTAAAATACCATCCTGACCATTGATTTATTTAGGAGTAATAAAAAAAGGAAAATGGTGAAATTGGTATTTCACATACTCCCCTTCCACATAAATCACAAATTCTAATACATCTAATTTAAAATTGTCTTTATTACTCTCTAGCAATACTGGTTTTAAGGAGCAGGCCCCGGCCCGCTTCCATTTCCTCGACTTTGACGAGCACAACGATTTCCTCATCGATGGCTTTATCAAGGAAGGTGGTATTAATACTGCATAATAACCGTTTATGAGGAGATGCAATAAATTGAACTTGTGCCGAATGTCATTACGTATACCACTTTGAGGATTTTGTAAAAGACAAAATATTGATATTGCACTAAAAATAAGAACTGAGATGCATACAAAAGGTATTCCAATGGATGTAATTGCTTATAATCACTTATTGATGGCTTCTCCAAACAGCAAGCCTCTACACATCCTCACTTTTGGGACACTCTTCACATCATTTCTTGATTAACTGTTGGGCAACCTGAAGCTTCGCTGCTACCTCCTCCAACTTAGCTGCTGCTATCCAACCATGTGGATGCTTAGGATTCGTTTGAGTAACTGGTCTTAGCAACAACCTAGCCTTATTGAGATCAGATACCTCTGCATCACTTGTGATCTTCATACTCTTCATGCTCAGCCGAAGCAAACAACCAGCAGCATTCCCTTCAAACTCATGAAACTTCTGGTTCTCATCATACCCTTTCTCCTCACTCTCTTCCTCCTCCCCAGGCCCCGGCCAACACCAGGTGCCCTTGGTGCACCAATTGCCGCCGTAACGCGCCGGACCAATATCAGACCGCGCAGTGAAACCAGTGGCACCACGGGTAAGAACGGCAACATATTCGCCGTTGATACAGATGACGGCGGACATAATTAAAAAACACACTGTAATTATTTGCCTAACAGAATTAAAAAAATAAAGGAGGTCTATAAAAAATGACAAAAATGCCCTATAATTGCATTGGTGCAACAATTGCACAACAGAATAACCCATAATATACATATGGGAACAAAACACATCACATACATACCCTTGATAATAAAAAGAAAATTTTTATTTTTCTGGGTTTTCTCTTAAACAACCTCACAATTAAGCGACAAATAAAAAGGACTAAATAATGGTTCTGTCAAAACAACGGATGTGCCATTAATATTGAAAATAGGAGCAGTAAAAACAACACGGATTGAAAGAAATTTGAAGAATCTCGATTACTCAACCAAGCAGGAAATTCCAGGAGATTCGGGTATTAGTCGTACCTTGATTTTTTTAGAAATTCAACGTCAGACGGAACTACTTTTTTTTTTTTTTTTTATGGAACAAAGAACTCCATATAAAAGATGAGATGCGTATTAGGGTAATGGATAAAGTCTTAATCTGCTTAAGATTTAATAGAGATTTGATGGGCTTGGATGTACAAAATAAGGTGGGCTTGAAAAATAAATAAAGTAGGCTATAAAAATTCTTTTGGCCCTTTAAAAAAATATAAGTAGAAGATAATTAAATAAAATAGTACTAAATATATACGGGTATTACATACTACCCTCCTTAGAAAAATTTCGTCCCCGAAATTTAATTACTAACCTTGGAAGAGTGAGAATAATCTTGAATTCCCTCCTGAAGCTTGGCCTCTCTTTTCTGGTTCTTTTATGTTTGTAAACTGGACATTTGGAAGCATCATGTCCAGGTTGTTTGCACTTGTAGCACTTACCTTGCCCTTGAAGGCATTCTCCTCGATGATTACGCCCACAAGACATACATAATAGCTTTCGAGCTTGAGCACCTGAAATGTTATTCCCCTCGGTTCTTGTTTGCTTATTACCATTACCATTTCCATTTTGGTTTTGTTCTTCCAATTTTCTCTTTCCTGAGCCCTCACCTTGTTTTCTACTCCGAATGTCCAAATCTTGGCTAGCAGCTATCTTCTGTGCCTGGGTTAGCGTCTGAGCATACGTTAGGCCATCATGTCCAGCCAGAATATCACGTATATTCGGTCATAAACCCTTTTGAAATCGATCCGCCTTCTTCAAATCAGTGTCAACTAGGTGTGATGCAAATCGACATAACTGGTTAAATCTTCTTTCGTACTCTATCACAGTCATCCTCTCCTGGGTCAAACTTAGAAATTCGGTTTCCTTTTGATCATGGTAGGATTGGGATAATACTTCTCCATCGCTAACTCTTTGAAACCATTCCATGTTAGAGCTGCACGTTCTTCGACAGGCCTTCCCCTCCAGTGACCAACCCACTAGTGGTCTGCATCCTCAACGAGTTGATATTCAGCACAACTAACCCTCTGAGCATCTGTACATCCTAGCAGCACAAATGTGCGTTCGAGCGATCTTAGCCAGTCCTCAACAAATTCAGGGTCTTCCCCTTCCATTAAACTCTGGTGGAGCATAGCTACGGAATAACTTCACCATTTGAGCTTGATTGTTCCCTTGGTTCTGAGCATTTTGAAAGGCGTTCATGAAGTCATTGACCATGTTCTGCCCGGCATTGCCAGCAACAGCTTGAGCCTGTCGTGGGACGGCAAGAACATTGGCTTGGTTTTGGGTTTGTTGGCCACGTCCTCGACCCCGTCCTTGGTTTTGAGCCATTTATCTATAGGCAAATGTAGTTTTCCTTCACTTTTGTCCGTCGCATATCGTTTATAATAAAATAATATATAATATAGCCCATAGTCGAACATATAGCTTATTGAATAAATCTCGGACATAGTAAAAGTGAAAGAAGCATAGTCTATATGGATGCACAATTGAAATTTTTGAAAAAATATTAAAATGTAGTCATTCCATAGCTGTTGAATAGTAACATAGCATACCTTTTGATGGAGCTGGTGAGGCATGGTGGAGGTGGATGACCATAGATAGTAGACTGACTCTTGTTCAAAGATTTGACTTAATTACCAGAAATAATTTGATCCTTTTCAATAGAAACAAGAAACTATAACAGGTCGGCAGGAAAACCGCTCTGATACCATATTCAAAAGTGGCTGAAAATATGTTCCAAGATAGGTCATTTTCGAATTGGAGGTTATATATATAGAGGAGAAAGTGCTAGCTCAAAGTTGGGCAAAAACGTGTTTGGGTTTTTAAAACAGGGGGTCGCGTAATTGTGCGCCACGGCCGTGGTGAGAAACAAAGGTTTGGGTCCAATTTGGGGTCGCGGCCCAGACTTTACCTTGGCTGCGGTCTGGTTGGGCTGGACACCCCTCTTCTGGAGCTTTAGCCACGGGTATGGTGAATCCTGGTCGCGGCCGTGGGCTTTGGTTTGTCATGGGCATGGCTTGATATTGCCTCGGCCGCGGTCTAGTTGAGTGAAATTTGGCCATCTTCTGGATAATTTACACGGCCGTGGGCTAGTCTACCTCGGCCATGGCTTGGACCACGGGCGTGGCATCAGCAACTCGGGCAAGGTCTCGATTTTTCCTTGTTTTCTTTTCCCTTTGAGCTCGAATTGTCAGTTTGAGATCTTCGAACCTGTTTTTCAGCCTTAATTCACCTGTTTTGACATGGAAACGGAATAAACACGTCAAACTGCCCAATAAGAAATAAACGAACAAAACACACATGACTATGTACACAAAAGCTTGTAAAAAGACACTTAAATTGACCTAAAAGTGCGTGCACGATCACGTGTACCAAATATTCAAGTTGAATGGGCATATGAGAAATCATACTTCGAGAAACGGTCCCCCGAAGAACACGAGCGAGTTAAGGACCCCCCGATCAACTAAACATTAATTCAATCGAGCCCATGATGTAAAACAACGGCGATTATCGGGAGGCAACCTGATATTTACAGTATTTTGTATCTATTTGTTTATGATTTTATGATTTTCTTTTCATTTTGGATCAGTCCTTAGGAACCACATGACTAACGAAGCAGTGGTACATGGAGAATATATCACGAAACCGAGGTCGAAAAGTTGAAAAACAGGAGCGATCAGGAAGACACATGGCATCAAAGAGTTGAGCAGCATTGGAAGCTAGAAGATGACCGATGGCACCAAGTTGAAGCTAGGCAAGAGCAGCAAAATACATGGCAGCAGCAGCAGTAGGAGGCGACGTGGCAACAACCGCCCCCTCATTGGGCCCAAGGAGGTTACCAACCTCCACCACCGCCTCAGTAGTAGCACTGTAAGTAAGCACATAGTCGTACCACTTTTTTCCCCCACACACTTGGCCTTTGACCAAGTTTCGGGGAGGGGGTGTAAGTGGGACGTCTTGACCGCTTTTGAGCTTTATCTTCCTATCTTTATGTTATATGTTTAGCTGCTCATTATGATTTATCTGCTTTTATCTGTTTAGTTGGGTGAAATGTCTGTGAGCCTACTGAACTAGCGGGTCTTGTTATGTTTAGTTTTTTGTTTTGCATTTAGTTTCAGTATTTACTATTTTTATGCATTATCTTTTATTTTGTTGAGTCTAGGATTGAGTCGTAAAAAGGAAAGTCGAATTGTGATCTATTGATGGTTGTTCAGATAGAAAAATAGGGAAACGATAAGATGACGATGAGTTAAGGATGAGATGATTTTTTTATAAAATTTTGAAAAAATAGCTAATAGAGCATGGTAAGTGATTGAGATGAAATCGAGCTTGTGCTTAGAACTTGGATCACTTATTATCTTGTGAAATTTTGAGCCTATTTCTATACTCCTACTTTTGGAGTAATAAGCATATCCTTTCGGTGTAAATTAATTGGTTATATGTAATTGTCTTTAGAATTTGCCTTGAATCTTTATTATGAATGTGTCGAGTACGTGACCTAGAAATGATCTTAGGCGTTCTTGATTTTTAGCTCATGTTCGAGCCTTTAAAATGTTATCCTTTTTACCGAATTGTTAGAAATTGTCCCTAGTTAATCAACTTGAGCTTTTAAACCTTTTGTTTGATAGCCTTATGTTACAAGGCGAATACCCTTCGATTTAGCCTTTGACCTTGTTTGGACTAATTGAGTAAGAGGAAGGAGGATTGGAAGGTAGTTCGGGTAACATTTTGGGAATACATTGGGTCAATTGACTGGTATGTTGAAAAGGTGAAGAGAATAAGAAATTGATAAGTGAAAAGTTGGGAAAGTAGCCTCTCCTAGTTGTTAGTGTTAATTTCGAAGTTGGGTAAAAAAAAAAAAAAAAGAAGAGAAAAAATTGAAAAATCAGAAAAGAAAAGAAAAAGTTCGTTGTACATATGTGTTTTAATTATTCTTGTTGAGGAGAGGCTACAGATTGAAGAGTGCTTAATTGTTTGAATTGAAGAGAAAAATCAGGTAGTCCCAAAGATATGGTACCCAAGTAAATGCATGAAAAAGCACCGAGGTTGTAAGTATTTTTGTGGGGTGAAGAGACCATTTTGCGGGATGGTTTACTTAAAATTGGAAAGTGAGGAGTGAGTAATTGTACTGAAGGTAGTTGAGTTAGGAATAACTTGATTAGTCTAATAATTAGTCACTTTTACCCAAATTTATCCCACCTTACATTAAACCTACATTACAACCGAAAATAAAGACCTTTTTTTTCTTTGTCACACATGTCGAGTACGAGGTCCAATTTAGATGATTGTCAAGCATATAGTAGTTGTTGCATATAGTCCAATGCGAGTGAAAATACATCCTACTTTATACACTTGAGAGATGAGTGATATACTTACCCAGTGAGGATCAATTGTTTGAAAGTTTCAAGTCTCTAGTTGATATTGCTATGTCGTATATGCTCAGCTTATTATGTTGCCTAGCTTCTTGAAAAATTCTTCTAAAACTAGAACCTTCATCTAAATCGCCCTTAACACGTGTCCTCTTGATTTTCTTTGTTTTGATTGTTCGGGAAGAACAAAGGTTTAAGTTTGGGGGATTTTGGTACATGTGTTTATACATTCATAAGAAGGTAATTTAAGCGTCCACTTAATAGCATTTGCATGCGTAATTGGCCATGAATTACTTATATTTGTATTATTGGGCCATTTGACGTGTTGGACTTGTTTTAGAGATAATTAGGAGATTTTATGCCATAAAGTCGCACTTGACTTAGGTTGGACAAAGAAACAAGTTTAACAGAGCCCAAAACAGAAGAAAACTGAGCCTATGATGGAGAACCGGCCGCAGCCGCGACATTTGCAACACGGTCACGAAGAAAAATGCTGGAAAGTGTTTTTAGCACTGGAAAGTAAACACGGTTGTGACAAAATCGCTTGTTTAAAGAAGATTTGCCCTGACAAACGCGACCGTGACACATCCATCACAGTCGCGACTCTTAAGTCGGTTTGCAATCCTTGGGCGTGAAGATATCCTTTTTGAAGCCAAATTCAACCCTAACTTGTTCCCATCTATAAATAAGAGTTCTCAAGTCCGAAAAATGGGACTTTTAATTGGGATTTGGAGGATTCCGGAGGAGAAGAACAATCAAGATTCGAAAATTTTCGATTTTACCTTTACAAGTTGTTTTAGTTTAATGTTTATTAGTATAATTATGATTTTAGTCGCCGCCATGAGCGGCTAGTCTTTTAATTTCAATCTTTAATCGACGTTGAACCCTAGTTTGATGATTCTATAATTCTTACGGTGATTGTTCAATGGATTATATTTTGAAACATTTTATGCTATTCGCTTTCATTTAAACTCTTATGTGGATTTTTATTTGGATTGATCACCTAAGTAGTTAATCACATAATTGTCACTAGGTCATTGTCATAATACGTAATCGTTACAAATTTATGTCCACTGGTAGCAAATAGTGAATTTATTCACTAGGATAGTATAAATCGCGGTCACTTGCACCGAGCTTGTGAGTACAACACCGTGCCTATTCAGTTACCCTAGTACTCTATGCGTTTGGTTAATGAGGTCTAGAGAGCTTATTCTAAAATCACTCAACTAAATAGACTAATCGAAGAACTTATTTTTGTTAAACTTAAGAGGTAACTTAGGTTGACAGAGCTTGTCGTTAATCTTTGATAGAAGTTTCAGAACTAAGCTGGCGAACAATTGCATTAATTACGAGGATGATTCGAACTAGGAAAATACTAGATTAAGGGTTGTGATCTTTATTATATTTGAATCTTAAATCACTTTTTGTTGCTTGTTGTTTACTTTGTGCTTTTAGTTAAATTAGTTATTCCAATCAAATCAAAACCCCCCTCCTTATATATATATATATGTATGTATATATATGCTATTATTGTTAGGTTAATATATAGAAACACTTTAAATCTTCATGCTCTCTGTGGGATCGACCTACTTACCGCTTCTAAAAGTTAGAAGAGAGAAGCTAGGATTGTTAATTTTACTGCACCTTGACAGTGCGATCAGTTTATCTTGGTTCGAATCTTATAATTTTTATTCTTTAACTTTTTTTTTCATGTCGTATTATTACATATCTTGAAGATTTATATCTACCAAGGAACAAATAGGTAATTCAACTTTGTATATCTATGTCGGTTTTTGGTCCTTAACTATGTAGATTTTAATTACCGATTTTAATTCTGTGTATTTCTTGTTGTATATATTTTCTATATTTATGTGTTGTTTGAATTGATTTTTTTATATTTATACTATTTTTTTATATATTGGTTTGGTATTTTTGCAGGTATTCAAATTTGATATTATCTTCTTACATAAGTAATATAGGAAAAATTATATATGTTATTAAGTTTCCTCTGTATTTTAGTGTTTTGTCTCTATTAATCTGGATTTTTTTATGTTTTATTGTTAATCTCAATAAATATTGTACTGGGTATTTTGGATCATATCAGGATGCCGATTGATGCTTTTTGACACATGACTTCTATATGGTATGCCTTTTATATTAATTATGGTTTTGAATTACATTATTGATTATTTTTGCAGTTATTGTCTCTATAGGTGCATTTTTAATTGACATAATCATGCACAATACACAAAACACCCTATTGCACTAAACCTCATCCTACTACTCTACTACTATAACTATTAGAGTGGCAAGTAAGGGTCGATCTCACGAGAAACGGTCGAACAATTTTTGCTTTTATGTATTAAGCTATTATGATCAAGAAATACAATGTAAATAAGCTAGAAAACAATAAAGAAGCGGGGGGAATTTTAATGAAATAACAACTGACACCTAAATAAACAAAGACAAATAAAGACATTTTTTTAGGTTTTTGGTTTTTAAATAACAAAATGATTCACCCTTGATCATGTTTCACCGTGGTCTTGGACGATTTATGCAATTATTGTTAATGCCCTATTAAATTGTGATTCTAGCCCTTATCTCAAGGCTATTAACAACCTCTAATAGCCTTGTTGTCCCTTAATCTTAGTTAATCAAAATAAGCTCTTTGACTAACCCTATTCAATTTAATCGAATCCTCGAACAAGCTCTCTTAGATCCAATAACCAAATGCATTAAACACTAGGACAACGAGCTGAGATAAATTCAACATAAAATTCGCAAGCTCGGTTTTAGTGGTTGAACATTTTGTTATCACCAATAAATAAATCTATTGTTTGCTACACGGGAATCGGAAATCCTACAATTACGGATAGTAATTTCCTATTCTAGCAACACATTCACAAATCCCTTAAGGGGTGATCAATCCAATAATTAATTCATAAATGTGACTCAATAACAGCAAATAACACAAAACACTTAAATACACAATATTTTCGGTAACATTAACCGCAATAATCACATAAATGTCTTAAACTCAAGGTTCAACTAATGATCAAGAGTGAATTCTAGGGTGCTAGTCACCCATTACAACTATTACAAAGATAAAATAACAGAAAATTAAAGAAAAAATGAAAATAGGATAGAAAGAACCAAAGGTCCCCTTCCATTCCTTTGCTTCCAATGGAGAAAAGTGGTTGATTATGTGTGGGAATGGGTTCTAGGTTAGGTCAAATTCGAAAATGACCTTATATATATAGAGGAGAAAGTGTTGGGCTGAAAAAATGGGTAAAAACGTGTTTTAGGATTGAAAACAGGGTATTGGGTCGCGGCCGTGAACCAAAGTCGCGGCCGCGAACCCTTCATTTTGCTTCAGTGATAATTTGGTTCGTGGGCACGGTCACGGGCGCGAATCTGAGTCACGGGCGCGAACCGTGGCCTTTCTCTTTGATAGGTCGCGACCGCGACTTCTATTCGCGGGCGCGACTAGTCGTTCGAACCTCCTACACTTGTTCCATGCTTCGCTCGTTCTCCGTTCCGGACTTCTTCTATACTCATTCTTCGGCCTTAATTCACCTGTTTTGTCCTGAAACGAGCTCAACACATTAAATGGCCCAATAATACAAATATGCAAGATACACGATCAAATGTGCATTAAAATATCATTAAAACGACACTTAAAGCGACCTAAAATGCATGCATTTTCATGTGTACCAACAATACACAAAACATCCTATTGCAAATTAACATCAATATTTTTTCCATCGAAATTTAATTTTTTGCTTCTGATATAAGTATTTTTAAATAGGTCGAAATTCCACTCCTAAACATCTTGAGCATTTACATTAATCTACTATTTTAAAAAAAGTTTAATCATTTTCGATAATTTAAGAAAAGTTAATCATGTTCAATATTTTAAGCAATTAAATCATTTCGGATAAAATGCACCAGGTCCCTTCAATAAGTATATTTTCAATTGATATAGCCATACAAAATACACAAAGCACTCTATTACAAATAGATATATATATCACATAATTTAATTTTTTCAGTTAAAAATCAAAGCCAGGTTTCAAACTTCAATAATATTTTCTATGTTGACTTAATCAAATGTTACAAAAATCGATAGTTAACTTTTGGATTGACATCTCATGTCACAAAAAACGTAACACTTAATAATGATCAGTTTGTGTATTTTCTTACAAAGCTTCTACAATTAAAGACACTATTTACTTCCAAGAATTCAAATCTTATAAAATATTTTCATACAAATTGTTACATAAAAATATCTCAAAAGTCATCTTATTGCACAAGAAACAACACACACAACAATAATCATTTTTTGTTAACTGGAAAACTCTCATTTCAATGTATGTCAACATTGTGCAAGTATCCAAATAAATAAATATATATATATATATATATATATATATAATAAATTTTAAGAAAATTATTCACCAAATATTACTCAAATTTTAAATAAATAACTTAATGTAAATATTTCGTATGAGTATAAAAAAATATGACGATTTTGGTACATTATGATTTCATATAAAAATTTGGTATTTAGGTGTTCATAAATATGATGGACTTGCTATACAAATTTTTCCATATAAAAATATTATTTGTTTCAAATAGTTAATATGGAACATCAATTTATTATTTGTGATTTCCAGGAAAAACTTCAATGATTACAAATTCTTGGAGATACTTCTCCACTATAAATCATCAATTTTCACAAATGCATATCATAGTTTCACCATTTTCGGCTTCAATCTATACCTTACTAAAAAAAATCTCCACCAAAATAGTAAAAAATCATGAATATTATTTCATATATTATCAATGGATCCAACATTAAATAATCACATCCACAACAATGTTAAATTTGACTTATTGATTTATTGACATGAATAATAATGAGCTTTCAAACATTCCATAATTAATAAAAGGTAGTACATGATTAAAGATACATAATTGTAAAATTCTCCAACCAATTATTTGACTTCTTCTATATTTTTGTAAGATCATATCAATTGAATATGTATTAGGTGAGGTATACAAACTTTACATTCTTAACTGTACTAATCGAATTCATATCTTTCTGAGTTATTTTTTTTACTATTGGTTACACAAAATATTTTAAATGACATCTTATTGCACAGGAAACAACACTCTCAATAACGATCATTTTTAATGTCAATAAAAAACTTTTACACTTTCAATATATATCCACTTCCAATTAGGTTTAAGTTGAAAAACCAAAATTCATCGCCAAATATTATGCTAATCTCATAAATAAAATAATATAAAGATTTCTCAAAAATATATAAAATAGAAGTACTAAACAAATGTTGCCAGTCAAAGCAAATTGTAATGAAATATTTATGTTTAATTTTTTAAATTAGATTAAAATAAATTTATGATATATTTAATCACACTAAATTTCCATAAAAACTACTCATTTATTAATATTTAAACATGTACATTCATGTTTTGTTTAGTCAGTTTAGAGTTAACAACACTACATTAAAAATGTCTTTTTTTGGTAATAATATATTTGTAAGGAAAAATATTTGTAGATTGTATCTGTGCTTTCCAGATAGCGGTTTTGATGAAGTACAATGTATAAGCATTCATAAACATACTTATTGTTCTTAAATTGTATTTTTCATTTTCCTAATAATATTTTCTTTTCCTAATAATATTATGATAGCGTATTTCTCGAGCATATAATCCAATTTGTTCTTTCAAATTGTTACACTCTGAAGAATGAATATGGTGATGAACTATATGTCCATGCTGATATGGACGGCGATTGTATAGTGTATTTTAGACAAGGATGATTTTGCGTTTGTTCTTTTTAATAATCTAAAACATGGTGATTTAGTCATTTTCACTAATGAAAATTATAATCTCATAAATTTTGATGTACTTATATCTACTATATGTCCTGAGAAGAATATTTACAGAGATGTTGACACGCATATTACTTTTAATAGATGTATGATTTTAAGCACTTTTTCATATTCTTCAAATTTTAATATTTTTAATATTAAGTTATTTTTGTGTTCTGTTCATTGTATTTGTGGTTTATTCCACAAAATCTGCACGTGGAAAGTCTAAGTTAAGAGAACTTCATCATTTACTTAGAAATGATATGATTTGTACTCCCATTGTTGTTGAAAGTCTTTCGAACAAAACAATTCTTTGTTTTCGAATATGTATGGTGAAAGACACTGGGGATGCACCAGAATTGGTATGAAAAAACATCTAAATTGATATTTAGATAACTAATTTTAACTTTATTTTCATAAATTGGATAGATTCTGTAATATTATTACCATTTATATATTTTTTTATAGATAATTCCACGAGAATTTTGCAAAGACAATAATATTGGTTTGAATATTGAAAAAATCGTTACTCAAGTATCATTATGAATGGACATACTTTCAAGATTGGTGACATAAAAGACAAGAATTTGATTGTTCTCACAGATCACCTGGAGTCGTTTATTCATACAAATGATATGACGTTGGGAGTTGAATTTATGTTGAAAGTCTTTGATTCTTCAAACTTACCATTTAAAGCATTTAAAAGTGCTTGGATGATTAACTCAAGATAATATGTTATGTGTGTTTTTATTAGGATCCATACTTAATGTTCCTTATTTGTATTAATCCTTAATTTTTTTATGTTTTGATATTGAATTATAATTCAGGAAAATTGGCAATACATTTTACAAATAACAACCTATTACACATAATAATTATTCTTGAAGGAGTTTCTCCTTTTGCAATCTAATTATACACTTTTTAAATTTATAATTTACTGCATGATTTTTACAATTTTATGCAATTCGATACACCACATAGTTTTTTTATGGAATGCAAATAAAAAATCATGTTTAAAAAAAAAAAATTGCATGTACCGATGTCACCTCTTATTTGTTTTTCCATAAGACTGTCCATTGTCATATTTTATCATCATTTTTCCACATAACAAGACAAGTTCTTTAAGGAACTCTTTTTACACTAAAGTTGTACTACATTAAAGGCCAATTGACTGTAGAGTACGAATGATAATGCATTTCAGTGACACTAATATTCTAATTTTTGTTTCAATATATTGTATTTAATTTTTTAGAAATTTATATAATTTCAAGAAATATATTTTCGAAATTTTAATTTTCGCTTATGATATAATCTTTTAATAATTTTGAAATTCCACTACTTAACATCTTGAACGTTTATATTCATCTCCAATTTTTTTTAAAAATATTTATGTTGAATATCTTAACAAGGTAAACAATTTTTTAGAATTTATGGTCAATTTAGGGTTTAGGGTTAGGTTTTGAGTTTAGGATTAAGTTTAGTATGCTATGGTCAATTTATGGCATATGTAACTAAACAATATTCTCGGAAGTTATAATTAAGAAAATTATTGGCAATAATTTATGCAAAGCTTATAATAAATACCTTTTATTTAACATAATTATATCAATCACGATTATAGAATAATATATGATTGACATTTTAGTACATATATAATAGAAATTATGTTAATGATTCATTGAGACTTTACAATCATATAGAAGCAGGGTTGGAGTATTTTGACAATTATATCAAAATCATGTCTTCAAGCTAACATGAAATAGTATATCATTATGAATGAACTTGCTATTATGAGTTTAATCATATTTTATTTTTCTGTGCAGTTCAACAAGCAGTATTGTTGAACAAAAATGCATGTCATATTTTGACCATTTTCTTAAATTCATATATCAATTTCTGTAACACAATCAATATCATGATATGGTAATATTATATATCGATTCGGGAGATGGTACTTAGGGGAAATCACATCACTAATTTTTTTAGCGTCTATATGCAGGAGATACATCATATATTTGTCAGACATATTAGTCATATTGACGATTCTACTTGCAGAGTTTTTGTATATGGAGAGACAACCAGTTGAGATGTGTTTATAAAAAGAAGAGGGAAAAATGTTCTTCGACATGGGTTGCGAAACTCTGGTCTATGATGTTGATATTGAACTTTTAGACTGCATTGTGGTTTCTTATGCTGGCAATCGACAGTTTCTTATTTTGGAAATTGGCATGTTGCCGGTAAGTAAGTTTTTGCTTATTTTTTCAGCAATATTTTTTATGATTTTAAAAACTGATATATTGTTTTTTTCCTTTTATTATGACAGCTCGACCTTTCAGAAATAATATTGAAGGATAAGGCGTTTCATCATTAATCTCAATAAAATATTTTACCGAGTATTTTGATAAATACTCAGACACCGTCTACTACTTTTTATATAATGCTTCTAAATTGTATGCTTTTTAGATTGATCATGTTGAATATTTTAAGAAAATAAACGTTTTATTGAGGTTTGTAAGGATTAGATAATTGATTATTTTTGCAATTATTATATTCAACAAGTCCATTTTAAATACACAACCATGCACAATATAGAAAAAACATTCTACTGCAAATTAACATCAAGAATTTTTTCCTCTGAAATTTAAATATTTTTATTAGGATTTAAATTTAGTTAGATAGGTCGAAATTCCACTACTAAACATCTTTAACACGTAGAGTTGATCTCCTAATTTTAAAAGATTCAACCATGTTCATAATTTTGTTAAAGGTTAATCATAATGAATATTTTAGGTAAGTAAAAAATTTCGGATTAATGTTTTCATCATTGAAATAGGAATACCGTTGTTGCCTTCAATAAGTGTATTTTCAATTGATATAACCATGCACCCACATAAGGTTTTCCCTAACTTCTTTGGATCCAAGGTTTATATAAATGTGGAGTGGTGCAATCAATCACGTTAAATAAAATACATGTTTAAGTACGTGAACAAATGACACAACCAAGTGACTGCAGGATTTTACGAAATGATCAAGAATTTATTCACAGGCCAGGAATTTGATGAGGTTAAGATGCTTTACGGCTGCAGGTACATCTCTCTGTGCGAGGCAGGATGGAGGATATTTGGATTTGAAATTCAATACAGAGACCCACTAGTCGATAGACTTAGCTTCCACCTCTCAAATCAGCTAAGCATAATATTCTTTGATTTAGATTCGCTGGAGTCTATTTTGAACAACCCATCCGCTAGGGAGAGTATGTCCCTTTGTTGGTTTGAGGCTATCAAATAATATCCAGAAGCTGCCGAGCTAATATAAGCAAAATTTCCACAAAAAATAATTTAAAAAATGGACAAAAGTAAGTGGGAAAAGAGGACCAGATAATTCACAATTGGAAGACCATGCTACATCCCGCCAGGATCTGGAGAGGTGTAATACCTGATGATTCTACTTAATGTTGTGAAGGAATGTACATCCTATGAGAAAATCAAGGAATTCGAATATGTTGTTTACCCCACGTTTAGGGATGCATGCTATGCACGAGGTCTTTTGAATGATGCACTACAAGAAAAATAATTGACTGCGACGGAAATTTCCGTCACTAAACTGAAAAATTCCGTCACAATGAATGAATAGTGACGGAAATATTTTGTTACAAAAACCTTTATCACTAAACCGATAATGACGGATTTTTTATTCCGTCACTAGTTTAGTGACGGAAATTCTGTCACAATTCTAAAATAATCCGTCATAAAATTATGACGAAATATTTCCGTCACTAAATGGCAACGACTGAAATTCTGTCACTAGTCCGTCACTACAGGATTAATGATGGAATATTTCCGTCACAAATTAATGACGGAATATTTCCGTCACTATCTTGCCTATATTAGTAACGGAATTATTCCGTTACAAAAAAAAAAATCCGTCTTTATTCCGTCACTATACTATCTAATTTTCTTTCTATAATTCTCTTTATATTATAATGTAGAACCTGTTATGAAAATTAATTTACACTTAATAAAATATAAAATTCGTAGCAAACCTTATGTAATACGATAAACGACATGTCAATCTATCAAAGTTTCAAAACGTTCAACATAAAATATAGTTTTATCATCAAATGTCTAATAAGAATCAAAATATATAGTTCAAGCATAAACCATAGTTTAATCATCATCCTCCTCAAAATCATCACCACAAGCATCGTCATCCTTAACATCATCACCACAAGCATCGTCATCCTCAACATCATCACCACAAGCATCATCCTCCTCAACATCATCACCACAAGCACCGTCTTCAACATAAGCATTGTCCTCAACATCATCACCACGACTTGAAGTTCGGGAGGGGGGTTGGACAAATGATGGAAGTAAACCTTTGGATTGAAGTTCTTGTAACATGAGTTGGCAGTCGATTGTACTCGAGCATCGAATGTTGCCTCAAGCTCAGCACGTATCTCAGCTGTTATATCAACTTTCATGGCATCTACTCGTTGAGTGACTTGTTGCTCCACTTGGTTCTCCATATGCCTCTGCATTGCATCTTGGTCAAAAGTTGAGGTGCTCATTTTACTCTTGATGAGTGTATGAGCCACTGTCCCCATCCCATATAGACGTTGTTTCTCATCAATTCCACAAGCCTCTTCCACGTACGCCTCTGATTGCTCAGCATCTGTCATTGGCTGACCAGACTCCTCAGCAACATCTATACGTGGCATAACCTTAGCCTGTTTAAAAAAATTACAAACACTCCTCAGCAACATCTATACTAATTACCACCAGACATAGTTGAGAAAAATAAATAGTTGTTTACTCATAGAAAATAACAATAGGAACAAGAAATGAAAATTAACATAAACTCTTAGGATATGTGTTGTTTATGAGTTGCTCGCTTAAATGGGAAAGCCAAATTTATACCATGTCACATACATGCCTATCATCTCATTTAATATAATAAAAAATTGGGGAAGGGAATAGGTTTAGGGTTCGAAACCCATTAAGATCAGATAGCCAATATTAGTGTGATGTTAGGTTAATCAATTCAAATCTTTAGGCTTAGGAAACACTATAAAAAATTTAGGCTTTGACTTGATTTGAAATTTAGCCTTGTAACCTATTACATTAGGACTTAGGTGCTATTCTTAGATTTCAAGGTTTTATGATTTCTTGTACAACTCAAAGATTAGTGTAATATTTAATGAAATTAGATTATGATTTCGACGTAAGGATTTTAATGTACCACTTATTTAGGACTAAACCCTACCAAAACCTACTAGAACACACCTAGATTAACACCCTAAACTAGTCTAAATGTACAAACTAAACTCACACACCATTGGTCATTAAGGGCCGAACCAAACACCCCATATCCCTAACTTGGCCATCAAGTTGGTAATGCCACATAACTATATCAAAAGTATTAATTATAACTACTAGATCTTATAATAAGCTCCAAAATAAATAAGTTCCAAAATTCATATGACCAAATAAAGAATAAAACATTTTCACCCTAAAAAAACAGTTTCGGACTTTTTTTTGAATGGAAGAGGTGAACTTTTTATTTTTGTGAAGGAATGGAGACATGAAATTATTAGCCAATAACTTGATATTATTAACTTAAATTATTCTACTTTTTTTTGCGTTTTGAATACTTATTTATTTCTTTAGCACTGTAATTATAAACTTTTCACATGTGACATATTTTTCTACATAGCACAAAATAAAAAAAAAAAAAAAAAAAAAGAGAAAAAACCCCGTTAAACCTGAAAATGGAGAATACTCAAAATCTAGAGAAAGAAAACTGAAATGTCCATAATCCAAATTTCATATGACCAAATAATGTATTATAAATTTAACAGGATTAAAATACAAAAAAAAATATATATACAAGACTAAGATGGTATTTTGCTAAATTATAAGCTTCTTAAAACATCTTATAAGATATTTGAGAGCTTGTAAGCTCTTGAAATGTATTTAGCAAAATAAAATGTTTAACATCTTATAAGATGTAAAAATAAGCTACTAAAGCTTATAATAAGCTCCAAAATAAATAATTTCCTCCAATGAGTTTTATAACTATAAAATGCATTAATTCATGGTACTAGCAACTGAATCTATTTGCAAGTTATCACATATATATATGATTGTAATATGAATATAGGTTGAGACTGTTAGTTGAGCAAAAAAAGTGTCACACATAATTCAAACACAAAGGAATTTGTTAAAATGAAGCGTACAAAGTGAAAAGAAGAATTGTTTCTCTTGACAAGCAGATGTAGGTTAGTATCAGCATACATGTATAACCAAAAATAAAGACAAAAAAGTAGTTTTATCCAGTGAAATTCTCGTAAAATAGAATGAAGGATAAAAAAGTGAAATCTTGACAAAAAAAATATATTAGTTTCCAGCTTGCCTCAACGACGGGCTTTGCTACTTCTTCATAAACACGCTTCTGAGAAGCACTTTCAGTAAATACTTCGTCAAATCTGTAAGAATCAGAATTCCAATTGTTTTTTCTCAACTTTAACCTCTTGAGCTGCATAATAGCAAACATTTGATTAGTCAATTAATTAATAATAATGGTGCAAATACCACGACTTTATGGTCAAAGGAGATGAAGCAACAAGACGCATTGATAGGGAAAAAAAACAGACTTGGCAAAATATATAGCATACCTCAGGCTGAAGTTCGACGCAGTCAGCATGATCGGCATCAGAGAGATCCTCAGAATTTTTAGGTCGAAGTCTAACAGCAACTCTGACTCTTTCAGATTCTAACGTCATGGATAAACGGGCATATATCAAAATCTATAGCAGCCAAATGTGTCTTTTAGATTATGATCACAGAATGCTAGTGCAATAATGACATGTTATATTTCATATCTGAGCAGTTTTATACCAGTATATAACCTCTATTTCAAGCAGGTAAAAGCAAACTAGTCCATAAGTTATATTGCAAGATACACCAAAGCCTTGGAATTCTTTCGATAATCCCAGCTTTCCAATTTCGATTATCTCCATGTTGCAATAAAAACACACATACATTGGGAACAAGAAACACATTTTTCGCCAATCCAAAAAAGAAAAGAAAAAATAAAACTGCATTTGCAGAATAGCTTCGGCTGCATGCAGCCCCTGTTTCTTCATGCTGTGGAACAAATAAAGGATTTAGCTTCTTCAGACGAGAACCATGCCCCGTTTAGCATTTGAAGGTATGGGTTTCTATGTATACTTTGATTAAGAAAATAGACAAGAATGCTATTGGTATTCGTTTTTCTTTTTGTATCTTGACGGAGTTAATTGCTGCTAAAAATTGTTTACAAATTTAAGTGATGGGTTGTGGAACTTGTTGTCATACTGTTTGATAAATTGACTCTAAGAAAATGAAAGTAGATATGATCCGTTCAAATTCAGCTGGCGATTATGCATAAATGCATACTCGACCAGTAGATTTCTTGTCAATCTTAACATCTTATGCTTTCAATTATGGTTTTGATTTATCAGAATTGAATAGCTACTCTTAATCTCCGTTAGTTAAATTAGGGCAACTTATAAACGCAACTATTGCTCAATATGAAAATGTATATAAATTAGGGCATAAACAACCTGAATCCGAAGCCTTGCCTTGCCTAGCGGTTGCTTTCCTCGTTCGCAGCAGAAGAGAGAAGATCGAGTAAATTGATGTTAGAAAAAAGAAGAGAGTGAAGCGGATTCTGGAATTTGAGTGTTCGAATTCGAGCTCACCTGTTGAAGAAGATGCCGGATTTTGACCTAGATTTTCGCCGGATTTTGCGTTTGAGGGTCTTGAATTTCTAGGGTTTATAAGTCTTCCGGGTAGATTATGAATTTCTGGTGGAAGAAGCCAGATGAAAGCTTTCTCGACGATGGCAGACAATCGAGCAAAATGAGAGGTGAGATTAGGGATTTGGAGCAAAATGAGAAGTGGTAAGTTTGGGGAAAACTGAATGTGGAAACACTGAATATGTAAAAACCAAGCAAACAATTCTCAATAATTAACAAATGTCCTGATGGTAAGTAACTTGACTTATTTCCACCAGGTCAGCGGTTCGAAGCTGGCAATTAGCTTTTATTTTTTTAAGCATTGGAGGTCTAAAACGACGTCGTTTGGTATAGTGACGGAAATATTTCCGTCCCTAATTAATTAGGGCCAAAACGATGTCGTTTAGGTATAGTGATGGAATTTTCCGTCACTATTCCGTCACTAAACTAGTGACCGAAAATTCCGTCACTGAATAAGTGCATTTACATGGGCATTAAGTAATGACGGAATATTTTCCGTCACTACATAGCAACGGCTAAAATTCCGTCATTACAAGATTAATGACGGAATATTTTCCGTCACTACATAGCAATGACTACAATTCCGTCATTAATCCGTCAATACAAGATTAATGATGGAATATTTTCCGTCACTATATAGCAACGGCTAAAATTCCATCATTAATCTGTCAATACAAGATTAATGACGGAATATTTTCCGTCATTACATAGCAACGACTGCAATTCCATCACTATTCCGTCAATACAAGATTAATGACGGAATATTTCCGTCAACATTACGGTTTAATGACGGATTTTTTTTCCGTCACTAAATTCCGTTATAATTCCGTTACTGAGTCGTTGCTAATACTCAAACACTCTTGTAGTCTCTTTCCGTGGATATTCCGTCACTAGTCCGTAATTAGATTGTGACGGAAATTGTCCGTCACTAAAATAAGGCATTAACTGTAATATTTCTTGTAGTGATGACAAGGAATACAACAACGGTATTGCTGAAGCAAGTCATTAGACATCTGCTCAATCTTTGAGAAATTTGTTCGTAACACTTTTATTTTCGACAGGTTGAGCCGACCTGAGTTTGTGTGAGAAAAGTGCTTGGAGTATTTATGCGATGACATTCTCTATAGTCAGAGGAAAATCCTGCAGCTCCCAAGTAGTAAATTTATTTTTTACACCGAAATAGTATATTGTATAAAAAAAGGCAATTTATTGTGTATTAATGACATAACTTTCTACAATTTAGAATTGTTATCGTTTTATGTCGAAATCAGGATCATTGTACTTTGGATATCCAAGAAATGCTGCAAACTTTGGACAAGTCTTTGGAAGAATATGATGGTATGCTAGTTCCGGATAAGGAGCCCGCCACATCATATGAGAACAAGTTACTTTTCAATAAACTATCCTACAACAGGACATAACTTCGAAGAGAAGGAGATGCAATTCAAATTAATTAAAGAGCAGAAACATGTCCATGACAGAATATTGAATTTGGTAGGAAAAAAAAGACGGTGGAGTTTAGGTTTTTATGGTTATGGGGGTACTGGTAAGGCATTCTTGTGGATCACTTTGGCTGCAATTGTGCGTTCTAAAGGTCAGATTGTGATCAACGTTGCATCAAGTGGCATAACATCAATTCTTTTGCCTGGTGGACGGACTACCCACTCGTGATTTGCTATTCCTTTTACCATAAATGAACACTCGACCTGCAACATAACGCAACGTAGCCATCTGTCGCAACTTCTGGTGAAATGCAAGATGATTATATGGGACGAAATAGTGATGGTCCACAGGCACTGTATCAAATGTCTTGATAAGACTATGAAGGACATTATGCAGCTAAGTGAATCAATGAATTCCGATAAGCCTTTTAGTGGTAATGGTGCTCTTGGAGGAGGTTTTAGGCAAAAACTATCAGTCATTCCTAAAGGATCTTGCGAAGCCATCATTCACGCCACTATAAACTCAACGTATATTTGGAACGAGTGTGTAGTGATGAGACTTAACAAAACTATGCGGCTTTAAAGTGTCCAGTCATAGAGGAAAGAGAAAAACTGAATAAATTTTCTGAATGGATGCTTCAATTGGTGATGGCACTACCGGTGAGATGAAAGATTGGGGTGCCGAAATTGAGATTCCAGACGACGTTCTTTTGAAGAAGGGTTAGGATGTTGTAGATACAATTGTTCAAAGCACTTACCCAGATTTTAAGAACACGATTGACGATCCATCGTTTCTACAGAATAGAGCAACTTGCACCTACATTGGGCGTGGTTGACTCCATTAATGAACACATTATCAAACTTAATAAACGCGAGTCCAAGACATATTTAAGCTCTGATAGTGATTGCAAGTCTGAAGACAATGTTGACGTGTTGTTGGATGTCCCAGGTAATATTAATATATTTTTGCAATATTAAATTTTTTATTCACTCCAAACTGCAACTAATTTTACATGTACTAATGACATAAGTTTTTAAATTTCAGAACTATTAATGTCTAATGATAAAATCAAGAACTTTGTGCTATTGGATATCCAAGAAATGCTGCAAATGTCGGGCAAGGCTTTGGAAGACTACAATGGAATGCCAATTAGATAACGAGTCTGCCTCATCATACCAGAACAAGATGTTCTTCGTAGTACTAAACTAAATCAGACTGAACTTCGTACAGAATACGAGGAGATGCAATCCAAATTAAATGAAGAGCAGAGACATGTCCATGACAGGATATTGAGTTTCGTAGAAAAAACGATGGTGGAGTTTACTTAGTGTATGATATGGAGGTACTGAAAAAATATTCCTGTGGAGAACTTTGTCTGCAGCTCTACGTTCTAAAGGTCAGATTGTTATCGACGTTGCATCGAGTGGCATAATATCACTTCATTTTCCTGGTGGACGGACTGCCCACTCACGGTTTGCTATTCCTTTAACCATAAATGAAGATTTCACCTGGACATAAATCACGGCAGCCCCCTGTCGCAACATATGCTGAAATGTAAGATCATTATATGAGACGAATCTCCTATGATCCACATGCACTACATCAAAACTCTTGATAAGACTATGAAGGACATTATGCAACTTAGTGGATCAATAAACTCCGACAAGCCTTTTGGTAGTAAAACTGTGGTTGTTTGTGGAGATTTCAGGCAAATGCTACCTGTCGTTCCTAAAGGATCACGAGAGGACATCATTTACGCAACTATAAACTCATCGTATATTTGGGACGAGTGTGTCGTGATGAGACTTATAAAAGATATGCGGCTTGAAAGTGTGCAAGCACAAGAGGAAAGGGAAGAGCTGAATAAATTTTCTGAATGGATGGTTGCACTTAGTGATGACACTATTGGTGAGATTAGAGATTGAGGTGCCGAAGTTGAGATACTAGACAATGTTGTTTTGAAGAAAGATGAGGGTGTCATAGACACTATTGTTCAGAGCACTTATTAGGATTTTGAGAAAATGATGGACGATCCATCGTTCCTGTAGAAAAGAGCAATACTTGCACCTACATTGGACGTTGTTGACTTCATTAATGAATACATGATCAAACTCAATAAACGTGCGCCAGAGACATATTTAAGCTCTGATAGTGCTTGCAAGTCTGAAAGTAATGTTCACGTGTTGGTGGATGTCCACACTCCGAAATTCTTAAATTCGTTGAAGTGTTCTGGTATTCCTAATCATGAGCTCAACTTTAAGGTGGACAACCCTATCATGTTGTTGAGGAACATAGATAATTCAAAAGGATTGTGCAATGACGCGAGGTTGATCTTAACTAGCCTTAGGTAACATGTTCTTCAAGGAAATGTCATAACTGAAAATAACTATGGGGACATGGTCATAATTCCAAAACTTTCATTAACTCCTTCGGATCTAAGGCTACCCTTTGAATTTCAAAGGAGGCAGCTGTCAATAATTGTGTCATACGCAATGACGATCAACAAGAGTCAAGGACAATCGTTGTCTCATGTCAGGCTTTTCTTGGAAAAAATCGGTGTTCAGTCATAGCCAGTTATAAGTAGAGGTGGCAACGGGCTGGGCCGGCCCAGTAGACCCGATATTTTAGATGGGCCGGACCATAGAAATATAGGACCGAAGTACTATTTGGCCCGACCGGCCCGGCCCGGTAATCTTAGTATATTATAGGGGAATATCCCGGGCCGGACCAACTAATTTTAGGCCCGACCAAATCTTGGGCCGACCCGATACGGCTTGAAATATGACGTTGGTCCGACGGATCCGGCCCGACCGGGCCGGGCCGTCCGAATGGCCACATCTAGTTATACGTAGCAGTTTCATGGGTACCTAACAAAAAGAAACTGGAAATATTAACTTGCTACGATGATGCTGTTGAAATGAACACAACAAAGTTTTAAAAAATGTGTAGTTTTGTGATTTGAGTGTAAATGCAAGAAAGAAATCAATTAAACAAATGTTTTTGTTTCTTCGTATCTGTTTTTATACTTGATCAATAATTTACTTTACTTTAATTTTTTTTTTTAAATATGTATTAAATTGTGTAAATAAAAAAATGAAAACAATATTTTACACGGGTATAGTTTTTTTTATGTTAATTAGATGAATGTATAATATTCTAAAAATCATCGTAAAACTTATTTTATTTGTTGATTTAACTAATTTAAAAAAAGTCAATTGTTTACCTAAGCTAATAAAATGAAATACTAACTTTATCAATCTCATTAACCTTTAAAATTAAAAGAAGGTAGAATAAAAATTGGGAAAACACTTGTCGCTCCCACAATTTTCTGCAGAATTTTTATTTTCTTTTAGTTTATTAAAATGGCTCTTAAATACATGGAGAACCCCTAAAAAAGGGAGAGACATGCGCCTCATCTACCTTTTCTTGTGGGTTCTCCTCCAATCAATTTTTTTTTTCTTTTATCTTTTGCCTTCGAAATTTCGGGGTCTTATAACTTTTTCGTCTCAACTCGATTTTTCATAAGACATACTCCCTCCGTCCCGACCTAATTTGCACATCTACTCTGGCTTATATATAAAAAAAAAAAACTATTTTTTTTTTCTTTTTAGTTGACTTTTTCAAAGGTGGAGATTGAGGGTGAAGATTTTAAGTGTGGAGATTGTAAGATTTCTTTCCATTGTGGGGGTGTGCAAAATAGAGTGTGATGGTCGAAAAAGGAAAGTGTGCAAATTAGGGCGGGACGGAGGAAATATATCATATTATTCCTCTATTGACGATCTTCGATTTAACATCCATAATGCTTATATTATAATTAAAATATTAATTCTAAGTGTATAATACATTTTTAGGATGTTAATAATATATTTTGATTTTCTAAAAAATGATATATTTTATTTTTATACATTTGTATATAAAACTATAATGTGATATAATTTCAAAAATGATATTTTTTTGAACGGATATTTTTAGAAGTTTAAAATTATTTAGTTTAATTTTACCTTTACTTATCATAATAATTTTTGGATAATTTAAATTATTTAGTTTTAAAAAATTCATAAAAAATACAATTTGTTAGGTTTATACTTTACAATTGAAAAAAGCTTAGATATATTTGCTAAAGTGATTTGTCGATTGAATTAGTTGGCTTATTATTTTTTTTTCTATTTTATGAAAAGAAAAATTATGTTACTAACAAAAATAATAAGTCAATTATTTTTTATTTGAATATCACATGATAATATTGGTCACCATTCATATACTAAAGTAACTAATATGGTTGTGGCTTCTTATACTAATATTACATTATTTAATATATGTGACTTTCAAACAATATTTATTCAAAAAATTTGACATTGTTCTATCCTTATATGCATATGCAATTACTACAACCTGTATAATGCACACTGAAATAATGGGGAGAGAAATAAATCAAATTTCAAGTTTGTATTTTAAAATTTACTTAGAATATTCAGCAACATCAGATCATACAGTCAAATAATTGAATTAGAGAAAATATAATTGGTAGTTTCTATTTGTAATAATGAAAGATATTAAAATTGAATAGTCATTTTTTTTTTTTTTTTTGAAAATCTAACTCGTAATTTCAATTTGTGATAATTATAAGTTCTCTAAAACATCTTATAAGATGTTTAGGAGTTTATAAGTTCATTCAAAGTGTTTGACAATATTTTTTAAATAGAAATCTTATTTTATTTCAAATAAGTTGTTAATAGCTTATAATTAAGCTGTTTTAAAAAAAGTAAGGAGGGTTCAACTTATTTCTCAAATAAACTCTAATTTTGATTTACTTTTTTTTAGTCTTTATTATTTTAATTACAAAAATATCATTACTAACATCTCTTATAAGCTCTATCATCTTATTAAAACCAAATACTTCAACAACTTATTTTTGTAAATAAGATTTAACATCTTATAAGTTTAAAAAACATCTTATAAGTTGTTTTGAATAAACTTAGACAAACATCCTCTAAGTGCAAAAAGAAAAAAAAAAATGTAAGGCGGAAGAAATATGATTGGATAAAACAAATATTAATTCCCGATTTTATATTCTCAAATAATATAAGACTAATAATTTTTTTTTCTTTATTATTATTATTGTTGTTGTTGTTGAAAAAGTATTCATCTCGTGCATTACACGGGTGGACATCTTGGATATGTTTGTTTATGATTCGACCCAGTAAACTTAGGAGACCAAATTCAAGTGAAGCACATTCATTAATTTTCTCAGTTAAATTTAGCCCAGCTTTCCCCCAACCTTAAACAACAAACGTACCCCTAGTTTGTAGAATGCAAAGGAAACGTCATTTGCAAAATTAATGATGCCTATGAAAACATTGGGCCGTAGGGGCGACGGCCCCCAACCGCCAAATTTTCTAGTTTCCAGTTTCCTAACGTATACTACTTCAGCGCGTTGTTAAAAACTGCTTCTTTCTTCCTCCTTTTTCTGGTTTGATACTTAAATAACTACATAAAGGCAAGAATCAATTCCCTCCGGCATCTCCATCACGCAATCCTATCCTGCATCAAACCAGCAATCAGCTTCCGACATATATAAATTTAGCAAAAAGGTTGCGCGAGAATCTTAAGGTAATTTCTTCGTTCTTGCAGTCTGTCTAAAGTAAGAAACTATTGCGTTAATTATTGGCTCTTCTATTGATTTCTGTGTCTGTATATATAGACGCGTAGTTTTTCGTCAGAACTATGTGATGGGAAATCTGTTGTTCAGGCCTCGAAAGCGCAGGGCCAATGATAGCAGCACGGTTGTAAGAAGAGACGGGAGTTCGGTTGCTCGCGCTCCATCAAGGTCGTTCTCATCTTCGTTTACCAACCACCCGTTTGACAGATTGCCGCAGAGAAATCAGAATCATCCCTTTCCTGCTCCTGCTGCTGTTCGTGGTAGTGAAGCCAAGAGTATCACTGGCAGTGCAGGTGGCATGGCTTCCAGCAGCATGGGGGCTGACAAGAAGAAGAAGTACGCGTACATCCCTGATAATTTCACCTCCATCGATCAGGTTCTTTCTCCTAGTCTTCTTCTTTAAGTTATTCACCGTTTTCCCCTTTTGCCTTTAGTTATTGCTTTCTTTCTTGATTATTGAGTCAAGGTTCAAACTGTAAGTTCAAGATTATAATTTGAGATCATATCGTTTATTTGGATCCTTTCCACAACTGAATGGAAATATCAAATATGTGTTGCCATCTCTCCTTGTTGTTGCATTATTGTGTAGTATTACATGTTTTCAGGATTCTGATGAGAAGTTGCACCATCAGATGTGACAACATGAATGAAGATAATCTACTAGTGATCTGATATCCACAACTATACGAGACTAATGGTTAAAACCTGGAGTATCATGTGGGTTAATACTCAAGTCAAGGTCATCCATTATACACTATATGTTTTAATCAAAGTTGACTTTGAACCACACATATTCTTTTGGTCTATAAAAGATTGGATAAATGTAGTGATGTGGCTACACCAAGCATTGTCATTGGTTGTCTAATATTGCAACTTGCACATGCCAAAGCAGTAGCACCTCCACCACCAATCAAATTGTAGAAGGAACTAAATTTACTTGGATAGTCTTTAGATTAGTTCACTTGTTTATGGAGAAGCGAGGTAGAAAACAATAAATGCCTTTCCTCTGTTTAGATTATTTCCTTTTCAATCTTTAGGAGAAAACTGAGGGAAAATGTTGAAAAGACTGACCAACCTTGGCTGATACCATTTGGCTTCCATGAACAAGCATAGTGATTTTTATTTTTTTATTTTTTCTAAGTTTCTGAGTCAACTTACCAGAACCCCAGAAAGGACACAGGATATTGTTCTTGTGTACTACTACCTGAAGATATAATGTAACAAAAAAACAAATGAAATGGTACTAAACATGTGGAACAGAAGTCATTATTCATTTACTGTGCGTGGAGCCTGTGTGTATTGCATGGATGCTAAAACTTTGAAATTTTCGTAGGGTGTGCTTAATTCTGGGGTTCCTCTGGATATGACAACATAGTCAACGTGGTATGGGAAATTAGCATCAACATGAAGGAAGAGTAATAATACATTATTTTGATACTTGTAAGTTTCTCTGAACAGCGCATTATGCCCTAGCAGCCAGGGGTTCCATGGTTCCCTAAAGACAGTCAAGAGTGATATACATTATTTTGATACTTGTAAGTTTCTCTCAACAGGGCAGTATGCCCTAGCAGCCAGGGGTTCCATGGTTCCCTAAGGATAGTCTAGATGTCTTGTGTTCCTATCTAGGATGATGTGACAACCCATATGAAGGCCCACTTCCCGGGTGGCAACCCCCTCCGGCCCACATGGCAACCCCTCGGCCCACCATCGCGTATCCCCTTTCCGCGGCCTGCCCGAATCCGGCAGGTCAGACCAAATTGTTAGGCATAGAAGCTAGGAAGCCCTAACTTAACCTAAAACTATGGTCAAAGGTAAATGGTTGACTCCCACTTATATATCCTTCCACACTTTCATGTGGAACCAATATGGGATATTGTAACAGAATTACACTTTTTTCAATCCATACGGAGAAAAATATATTGTAGATAAGCTTATGTAGGTTTCATTGGTTTTGAACGTTTGTTGGTCAAAATAAAATTTTGGCTGCTGAAGAGTGAAATTGTAAATGGGCTATTAGGTAGTCCTTTATTATTTTTTATGCAGCATGTCATGTACATCCAGTACAAGAGCATAAACAATTTATTCCCTGAGTGGATGGATTTGAGATGAGTTCTTTGCTTGATATTGAATACAGGACGTACTAATACAATTAGTTTGGTTTGATGGTGATGTAATAATGTAGTACCACCTAACCTGGCTTATATGTTATACTTTAGTAGCAGTTGTAAAAGTATATTGTCGATATGGTTTGTTTTTTCTTGAAGAAATGACTGCACATTCTTGATTATCTTGTTGTTGTCTGTACACTCTGTAGCCTTTATACTCTGTTTATGTAACCAACATTAGTACTCTAATCACAGATTGGCATTTCCAGGTCACAGCGGCCTTAAGAGAATGTGGTCTGGAGTCATCAAATCTAATTATTGGAATTGATTTTACAAAGAGTAATGAGTGGACAGGTCTGTGACAAGAATATCTTTTCATTTGAGGCTGCTATAATTTGCTTATATTCCTGTCATTATGGTTCATGAGTTAGATAAATGAGCATTTATCTCCTTCACTGGTGTTTATGTAACAGGAATTTCATGTAGCTAATGCTTTTATCTTATATCTGAAGGCAAAGTTTCATTCAACAACCGTAGCTTGCATGCTGTTGGTGATACACCGAATCCATATGAAAAAGCTATATCCATAATTGGGAAGACGTTGGCCCCATTTGATGAAGACAATTTGATTCCTTGTTTTGGGTTTGGTGATGGTTAGTTTTTCTAAACTGTTGCATCATATTGTTATTTTTTTATTATTATCATCATAAATTTCTTCTTTAGTAGCTATTTTAGTAATTAACCTTTATGGATTGAGAAGCAACTCCATCCCCCTCCCCATCCTTTTCTTGAAGCAACGACACATGATCAGGAAGTGTTCAGCTTTCACAGTGATCACACTCCTTGCCATGGCTTTGAAGAAGTTTTGGCATGCTACAAAAGGATAGTTCCAAATTTACGATTATCTGGTAAGATCCTGTACTGACCATCAGCTAATAAGCACATATTTCTCAAGGCCATAGTTTGTTTCTGAGTACATGTGACCTCCAAGCTGTCATTCACAGGAAACCTTCACCAACGTGTTCCTGTTTCAGTTGTATCTCTAAGTCTCTCTCCCTCTCTCTTGCACTCTCTCTCTTTCAGGGCCAACATCTTATGGACCAGCAGTGGATGCTGCTGTAGATATAGTAGAGAAAAGTGGTGGACAATACCATGTTTTGGTGATCATCGCGGATGGCCAGGTCACCTCTCTCTTACTCATGCAGGAAAACTTGATGAAATGGTCATATGCCTTGTCCTCACTCACTTTATCAATGAACTGCCTTATCTCTTGAAGGTTACACAAAGTGTCAATACGAGTGATGCAGAACTCAGCCCGCAAGAAGAGAAAACCATACACTCCATCGTCAATGCGAGGTACATAATAATAATAATAATAATAATAATAATAATAATAATAATAATAATAATAATAATAATAATAATAATAATAATAATAATAATAATAATAATAATAATAATAATTTATTATTTTATATTTTGCTTATTTTTTTGGCTGAGATAAAGACATCTGATCATAGCCCAGCTTTGATAAGATTCAGTTTTATATACCTGAGGATGCAAGATTTTCAATCAATGTAGAATTAGGTGCTCAACTGTTAGATTATGCAGATACCATCATCATAATTATTAGCCTGTTCTGATCATAGGAATGTGGTTTTTGAAAGTAAATACAGACTTTAAATGGCAAAAATAGGGCGGGAACCTGAAACGTCCATCATTCTTCCTTTTAGGAGATTGACACAGAATATTCCCGTGTTTTTATTTAACACTCGACAGCATATCTGAATTTTGAGAATCCAAATTTTAAACTCTAGGTAGTTCTCTATGACCTGTGCATCCATGATATTTCAAGGCATACAAATCTTACAATAAAATGCCTACTTGATTTTGAGTTTGATTACCATATATTTCGTTGTATTGATTACTCATTAGCATTTATTGACTGGGCTTGGAATATAGAGGTATGGCTTATTAGGGAGTGTTGTCCCTTTGAAAGGGAACTTCCGCTATTACTGTTCCCAAACCCTCTTTTTCACCCACCTCCTGGGTGTGTGTGTGTATGGTGTCTTATTTTATTTATTTATTTATTTAATGTTTTTCTCCGTTCTTTCTGAGAAATAGTCTTGTATTCCTGAATTTGGAGGTCGTCACTCCTCACAACGTGGTTATTCTCCTTGTGCAATTCAGAATTAGAATAAGTAGTTATGAATTTTTTATGCATATAAATGAGATAGTTTCCTGTCATTCTGGAATTCTCTCTTATGCTGGTTTGCTACACTCTCTAGAACACATTAAGTGATTGTTAAAGCGCAATCCGGTAACCACCAAATTCAACCTAAATTAACGCAGAAAATATAAAAACACACAGGATTTACGTGGTTCGATTCGGAGATCTACGTCCACGGGCAGAAAACGGCAATCGCCGGAGTGTTTCTTTTACTAGAATGTTGAGTTTACACGGAGTAATTTAGAATACGGAATTCGAACCCTTAATCAGAGTTCTTTCCTCCTATTTATACTATCAAATCAAAACCCTAATTGACCCTGCTGGGCCTACGCATGTTGGGCCGGTCGGTGGGCTCAGGCATTAACCCGACCCGGGAGCGAGGTAGGAGCTTCGGTTGTCACCGGGGTGGAAGAAGGACCGGGGTCGCTGGCGGGCCGAAGTGTTTACGGAGGACCGAGTTTAGCCGCGTCGCTGGGACTCTGCGGAGTGATTGGCGGACGCAGCGCCGAGCTAGGTCGAGGTGCACGGGGCATGTAGTGAGACACCGAACTTCTCAAAAGCGAAAAACGCGATGTGACAACGTGGCCGAGGTGGAGGGTACACCGGGGTGATTACTCTGACCAAAATGGAAAGGACACCAGAGTGTAGTAGTTTAATCGTCCGGAGACGAGATGCAAATCTCCCCGGACGGATCGGGGAAAAGATTTAATCGTCCGGAGACGAGATGCAAATCTCCCCGGACGGATCGGGGGAGAGATTTAATTGTCCGGAGACGGAGGTTTAATTGTCCGGAGACGAGACGCGAATCTCCCCGGGCGGATCGGGGGAGAGATTTAATTGTCCGGAGACGAGACGCGAATCTCCCCGGACGGATCGGGGGAGAAATTTAATTGTCCGGAGACGGAGGTTTAATTGTCCGGAGACGAGACGCGAATCTCCCCGGACGAATCGGGGGAGAAATTTAATTGTCCGGAGACGGAATGCAAATCTCCCCGGACGGATCGGGGGAGAGATTTAATTGTCCGGAGACGGAATGCAAATCTCCCCGGACGGATCGGGGGAGAGATTTAATTGTCCGGAGACGGAATGCAAATCTCCCCGGACGGATCGGGGGAGAGATTTAATTGTCCGGAGACGAGATGCAAATCTCCCCGGACGGATCGGGGGAGAGATTTAATTGTCCGGAGACGAGATGCAAATCTCCCCGGACGGATCGGGGGAGAGATTTAATTGTCCGGAGACGAGATGCAAATCTCCCCGGACGGATCGGGGGAGAGATTTAATTGGTGTTTGGGAAATGATTATGACACGGCCGTGTTCTAAGGCTGACACGGCCGCATTGCTGTTGAACCAAAAACCGGTTCCTAAGCACGATTTTGACACGGCCGTGTCGTTTGCGTGACACGGCCGTGTTGTTGTTTGAACCAAAAATTGGTTCTTAAGCCCGATTTTGACACGACCGTGTCGTTTGTGTGACACGGCCGTGTTGCAATCCAGTGTGGTTTCTCGTTTTGAGAAACTTATTGACGCGGTCGTGTCGTTTGTGTGACACGGCCGTGTTGCTGTTGAACAAAAAATTGGTCCTAAGCACGATTTTGACACGGCCGTGTCGTTTGTGTGACACGGCCGTGTTGCAATCCAGTGTGGTTTCTCGTTTTGAGAAACTTATTGACGCGGCCGTGTCGTTTGTGTGACACGGCCGTGTTATTGTTTGAACCAAAAACTTATATGGCGGTGATGATGCCGAGGCAGCGGAGTGCGGCCTAGCGGCGGCGCTAATGATGCCGAGACGGCGGAGGGCGGCCTGGCGGCGCCGTCTCGGCCTGGCGGCGGCGGTTATGATGCCGAGACGGCGGAGGGCGGCCTGGCGGCTGCCTTGTCGCAATCCGGTAACCACCAAATTCAACCTAAATTAACGCAGAAAATATAAAAACACACAGGATTTACGTGGTTCGATCCGGAGATCTACGTCCACGGGCAGAAAACGGCAATCGCCGGAGTGTTTCTTTTACTAGAATGTTGAGTTTACACGGAGTAATTTAGAATACGGAATTCGAACCCTTAATCAGAGTTCTTTCCTCCTATTTATACTATCAAATCAAAACCCTAATTGACTCTGCTGGGCCTACGCGTGTTGGGCCGATCGGTGGGCTCAGGCATTAACCCGACCCGAGCTGATCCCGTTATCCCTATCAGTGATAATGTGGAACTAAGATACAGTGTTTCTCCGTTTTTGTTGTCAGTCTGCATCCACTTTCAATTGTTCTTATTGGTGTTGGTGATGGACCCTGGGAAGATATGAGGAAATTTGATGACAAGATCCCTGCTCGTGAATTTGATAATTTTCAGGTTTTGCTCTTTTCAGTTCATTATAACATAAAACAACCAAACAATGGTGAGTAATGCTTTTCTTTTCTATTTCTTTAATTGGCAGTTTGTTAATTTTACCGAGATCATGTCTAAGAACACATCATCTTCTGACAAAGAGACGGCCTTTGCTCTTGCTGCATTGATGGAAATTCCGATCCAATATAAAGCAGCTAAAGAGTTTGGTATATTGGGGTATGTTCTCACCTGGAAATGTTTCATGACTTCTCCATATGATACTTTACGTATAGCTTGTCAGACGATCTTAAGGAGTTCTTAATACTGTTTTGTTCATGGTACTTATTGTTCTCTGTCTCTGTCTCTCTCCACTTGCAAATTGGACGAAGACGAGTGACTGGTAAAGTTAAGAAAATAGTTCCTAGGCCTCCACCAGTACCATACACCCGCCAAGCCGGAGTTCCATCAAGATTACCCAGCAACAATTCAGCTGCCGTGCAAGATGATCCAAATCAGGTATGATGTGGTATTGAATCATATGTCTGCTGTCAAAGACATTTCACGCTAATTCTGTACGATGCTGTTCTGTCAGGGATACAGATTCAGTGCAGTAACTGCACATACAGTTGCACTTCAGTGCAAAGAAACTCAAGTAAAAAGAAATAAAAAAAGAAAGAAGAGAAAGCTTTGTTTTACAACTGCACCGAATCCTTTTCCGATACTAAGTGGTTATAGTGTGCCAGTGTATAATTTTTACGTTGCTTCAATTGTAGGCTTGTCCGGTTTGCTTAACCAATGGGAAAAACATGGCTTTCGGCTGTGGACATATGGTGAGTTGAGACCTGCTCATATAATGTTTGTCTTTACCAGATAGATATCTCTACACAACATCTGAAGTAAACTATGTTGATTGCAGACTTGCAGAGACTGCAGTTCAAGATTGTCGGAGTGTCCTATTTGTCGACAACGCATAACAAGTCGACTTAGGCTGTATACTTGATAATCTCCAGTATGATGTTTGAGCTAAGAACGTTCTGGAAAGACTATTCTCGAGTGCATGTATATAAATGTAAATGTGGTAACCTATGGTTTCTTTCAAGTATGGTGGCAGTGCTAAAGGAAGTAAATGTATAAAAGATGATCCTACTGTAAGTTTAGATTTTGTAGCAGAAGCTTGATGCAGATGGAAAATTCCATGTTATCCTTATGGGTAGTACCTGCACTTTATTAGATATTTGCCGTGCAACATACTAATGGAAATAAATAAAAGGGCAAAATGCATCTTAAAGTCCCTAAAGTTTTCAAGTTTATTTCGAAAGGTCCTTAATGTATCATTTTGTTTTAAATAGTCCCTAATGTATAAGAAAAGACTATCTTTCAGTCCTTTTTTGACAAACTGTTAAATTCTTTCACTCACGCGCATGTTGTGCGATTTGTTAAATTAAAGAAAAGTCCACATAGGATCATTAGTTCCACTTAGGATATATTATTGCTTAATTGGACAATTAAGTATTCCGCTGAATGATACGTCTCCCAACCCCTAATTTTTTGCCCTATTTATTGTGTGAAAAAAGATAATTTATGCATTAGGGATTTTAAACAGCTAGAAGTTCTACTTTAATGGATACATAGACTTCTATATTCTCTCAGATTTGGAATAGCGTAAGGTTTTTCAATTTCATCACTTTCACCACTCAATTTAAAATTCTTAAAAGGGTTTTGAGAAAGTCACGTTGAACTTCCACATCTCAAGGAGGGAATCGCATTGTCAATTTGTAAATTGAAGTGAGGTTTATCTCGTATTAGTTTGGTGTGCCGAAGTGGGGTAAAGTTTGTAGTAAATCCTAAACACCATCTTGGGACCACACACAGGCATCTCAGTGTATCAAGTGAAATGATTGCACTAATGTTCCCTCAATTGATTAGAAAATTAAATAATAAACTAGCATAGATACCAACCAACAAGAGATTAGCAATTCTAAGAAATTTATGCAATTCACCTTTCTTATTTCCACATCAATTAGCAACAGATTTCAAATATGTATATGCATTTTCTTTTATCAACTCATAGCAGTGACATTTAACTTTTCAAGTTTCATAACTCAAACATTTAAGGAAAAGCAAATCTCAGAACAAACAAATTGAAAACACAGGGCGAGGTTTAGCAAAATTAACAACAAACTGTAGCAGAATTTTGGGCAAATTTCAGGATATCACTTCAGATAAGCTTCTTGATTCAAGCATGGGGTAAAATTAAACAACAAATTTATGCCACAATTCTAATTTTACCTCGTATTAATTCAAAATTTAGGCCTCAGACTCCAAGTCGTAGAAATCGATACCCAGGTTCAAGTCGTTCCAAGAAATCAGCGATTTTAGCTCCACGTCGTAGAAATTGACGACCAGGTTCAAGTCGCTTCGAGAAATCAGCCTATTCTAGCTCCCGAATCTGAAGGCTCATTACCTCAAAACTATTGGAAGAACCATGCCATCATCCTCGTTCACCTGCTCTACGATTCTACCTTCTCCTTTCATTTGCTCAAAAGTTTATTGTTGGAGAGAGCGAGAGAGCGATCCTAGTGTGTCCCTTCAGTTGCTAAAAACTTTGTTGTTAGAGAGAGAAGAGTCAGGTGTTGTCTTAATTAGAAGCTCTTTTTACATTTGTGAAGCAGAACAATAAGAAAGAAATGGGGTATGTGATGTGGCATTAGATGTGGTATTAATTAAGAGATGAAATGTTAACATATTTAAATATTTAACGGGATGGTTGACGACGTTACATGTTCGGTCACCTTCCAGTTACCCTAGGACCAAATGAAAACGTTTCTGGATACATTAGGGATTATTTAAAACAAAATGATACATTAAGGACCTTTCGAAATAAACTTAAAAACTTTAGGGACTTTAATATGCATTTTGCCTAAATAAAAGTGCCATTAGTTTGCAATAGTGCCATATACGACATACATCTGATGGTGTAGACAGAGACACTACCTGGATATATGCTAGCATTGAATCCCCGGTGCCGGTAGGGTAGTCTTTCTCTTGGGACCGAAAATAGCTAAACATATAAAATATATGCATGATTCCCGCTAAGAGAAACGCCAGCAAAGACATGTATCAAGCAATTATATATTCAAATTAATGAAATAATTTTGACATTTTATAAATAATACGAGATCCACCTCAATATCCAAATTAAATAATAATCACAATAAATTATTTTTAATTATTAAATGAGGTAAAAGGTCAAAGCAAAACTATAATCTAGAGTTTTTGTGGACTCCCACAAAATGTTGTTTTTTAAGACTTTAGACACATATTGCACTACAATGCTGTACATGTACACTCACACCCATATCTTATGGTAAAACCACCCGGTGCATGTGCACTGCAAGGGAATTTGCAGAAGTGAATAATATTAGGGACTAAATTGTCACAAATTAGGACCCTTAACAGGGTCTTTTAGATGCTACCCCAGATTACACCAGGTAACCAGATACAAAAACCACACACATACTCACTTGGATGCTTGCAAAATAAGCTGTGGTTGTATACTAAAGTATACACTGCGCAAGTATTCTACCCCTTGAGGTCCTAGGAGCAAATTGCCTTTGCAACTGACAACATAAGTATTTTACTAGATGCCTAACCATATTGACCTCAAATCTATGCTACTCCACATGGACTACTCCACGCACACCAGCATGAATTTAGGTGATAACAGGTGAAAATATTACCAAAGATTTGACTGCTAGAAGACTATCCTGCTTCTACATGTTTCAAGACATCACAGCTCATGTTAAGTTTTCCAGAAGATTTGGAGGCTAGCATAGAGAGAACGAGTGGACTTCCTCGAGAAATTACTCCATACTTCCAAACAACCGAATGGATTTCGTGTCAAAACAGATTCCAAATAGATTTATTCATTCTCAGAGCTGTTGACATACTACAATCATTAAAATCAAGTCTATGCTTAAAACAACAAAACAAAATACACATTTCATTTAAACAAAATACATATGGCATAGATGGATTACTGTCGACAGTCAACCACCATACCAATAATCATATAGTAGATACAACCAGGAAAATAATGTTGAAGTCCAAACTAAACACAAAGAGACTCTTTATTAAACCACAACATTATCATCTTCCTCTCTGCCTCACACTCTACTTCTTTTCTGTTTTATTTTCATCGCTACTTGGCTTAGGTACTTGTTGAATTCTGACGTATGGCTTTCTTGTAAGTGTCTCTCCCCTTAAAGCAGCCACGTATCTGTCATTTGTATCTTCTTTCCTCTTCAGTTCCTCAAGGAACTCCGCCAGCCGCTCTTGATTAACTTTACCCATCATCTGCATATCAACATCATACATTTTTCATTTGTACCCAACAAGGAGAGTAATCAAGAGCGACCATAAGGTGCTGCAGAGAAAACTAAGGGGGCAATTGCAATCCTCAAATTACAAACTTCACACAAAAACTCTCGTAAACCTTCAAGGTATGTTAATGGGAAAATTCTAGAAGAGTTATATGAATCAATACATTTGAACTCCTATGCTATTATCTAGTTGATACATGCTTATTTTCCTTTTGAGCAAGTGAGATTTATCTGATTCTGAAATATGGACAAGAGGGCAATATTAGCACTGTTTTCTTAATCTAAGGTGACCAGAAGCTAGCTAAACTGAGGGGATAAGAAAACCCTGCTCCAAAAAAATCAAGTACAGTTTCACAGCAAACGAAAAGATAGGATAATATATTAGGCTATCCTATTTGTGCAATGATCATTTGCTTAAAAGCTTATTCTCTAGATAACTAATTTTGCACAGGGAAGCCGTGCAAATCAGCGTACTGAAGAAAAAAGAGCAATATTCTAGGGCACAATCTACTTTTGATCCTCTGTCCTAATTGCCAAGCTCATACAACTTCACATGTATATGTCGCTACACTGAATTACACCATATCTATCAATTAGATATGAAACCTACAATGAGATTGAATGAAACTGGCTGATATGGTAAATTTTAAAATCGGCGATTTCAATCAGGAAGCACAGTTAATTACTAATAAATTCGAAAAATGTAAAACAATAATCAACGGGATACAGTAAACTTGGGGGTGAATGAGATTAGTAGGGTTACGAGGGTTTCGGGTCGAGCGGTCCGGCGGAGCTTGGCTTCGAGTTCAGGGTTCCTAGTGTTGGTAAGCTGCATGACGCAATAGCCAATAATCCCCGGAATGACGACGCACGTGGTGGCGAAGGCCAAGAAGAAGGGCTTCGAATCCCTCGTCTTGGCGACCAGCCATCTCCACGTCTGACTCTTCTCATACAGCAACGACGACATTTTAGATTGCTCTGCTTCCTCCGATGTCAGAAATAAGTTTTTATTAACGGGTCATTGGAGATATAGACTCTAGTCTTGGGCTTCGGATCAGCCCAATAAGGTGTACAGCTCCGGAAGCCCGAAAAATTTAGGGTGTGTTTATGCTTTTCAGATAACTAGTACTATTCCCGTGCGATGCACGGAAGTTTATTTAAAAAGTAATGATTTTAATAAAATTAAATGTGATATAGTCTAATATTTAAATATGTGATCGTTATATCCTAATAAAATATTTTTTTTAAATGAAGAATAAAACATACATAAAATTATAAGTAATGTGAATATAAATTTCTCGCATGTTATACATGTATTTAATATAACTCACTTTATATATAGGTATATTAAACTCCCTCAATCCCGAATGAACTTGCACACTTTCGTTTTCGTTTGTCCCAAGCAAACTTGCACACTTCTTAATAAGGAAACTTATAATACAATCTCCACCCTTAATTCACATTTGAAAAGTCAACAAAATCCTCAAAAAATATTTTTTCTTAATATGTATGCCGACCCCCCTTGTGCAAGTTCATTTGGGACGGAGGGAGTATATGTATATATATATATAAATTAATATTAAGATAAATATCTTTTTCAACATGTTCATTTCTTATCTTTGAAATCCAAACACACATTTAGTGTGTCTGTTTCATTCTTCACCTATATGAATTATAGCTTAATTAATTATTAATGTTAAAACAAATATAAACATCTAACTATCAACTCATATTATTAAATAAAATAAGCTGAATAATGTTATAAGAAAATTATTTTTCTTTCATTTTCCATTCTACTTTAAATATTTAAATTTATCTAAATAAAATTTTAAATTCTAATTATAACTATTTACTTTTAAAAAATCTTAGTTGCCAGTTTTAATACTTTACTTGGTATTTTAGATATACAAAGAATAATAAAATAAGATTCAAAAGTTGGAATAACAAAATAAAACATCTTTTGTTTTTTCAATAGTTTGAATGCCAAAATAAAACATATAAGTTCTTCAATATTTCTTAATACTTTCATATATATATATATATATATATATATGTGTGTGTTGAAAAGTTTCAATTAAATTATACGTTTATATTGTAAATAGTAGATTCATCTAAAGATACACATTGGTTAATGTAAAAAAATTGCTTAGGTTGCAAAATGTGAGAAAAAAAAGAACATAATTGAGATTGGTTAATGTGACCAAGTATTGTTTAGGTTGCAAAGTCTAAAAAATATATATAGTTTAAGTTGGTTAATTTTGCTTATTTAAAAGAAGTTTAGTTGCAACTTGTATAATAGCATAGTTTAGGTTGCAAAGTGTAATTATTTATGAAAAAGTAACATAAATATATGCAAAATATAAAAAGGTAATATTTTTTTAAGATTAATTACCATATATAAAGTTATATATATGAGCGAAAGTCATAGTTTTGTGATTTATCAACAAAAATAATTATTATAACAAATAAACATTAGCAAATTTAATAATTTAATAAGATGATTATAAATCAAATATTAACTATCACTTTTAATTCGATAAAGTATGTGTTCAATTGTATATACAATGATTTTTCTCTCAATGTAATAAATGAATAAAACTTGAGACAATTCAAGTCAAATAAATCAAACTGATTAGTTGTCGTTTTAATGAATAATCATGTAATATAATTTGTAAAAAAGAATTATTTGAATGATTTTTAATTTTGTTCCGAATCAATGCTATATTTGTTTTGCAACCTACAATAAATACTGAAGTCTTACTCAAATAATCAACGAACAAATAATATAATATTTTAAATAGAATATTTTATAATTTTATATATATATATATATATATATATATATCATGTGGATGTCAAATCGAATATCGTCAAAAGATGATTAATTTGATATAGTATACATAATAAATATATTAGAAATGAAAAAAGATATTTGCAACTTTAGAGAGTAAAATTAATTTTGATTCTTACCAAATGTGACAACAACTGATCAATCACAATCTGAAATTTTAGACTGGAAAGTGTTACTTGCAGAAGTGTCCCTACCGTAGCTTATATGTATAAATATATATAGATTTTTTTTAATATATAAAATAATTTTTAAATTCTAACTATAAATAATTTAAAATATCCATGAAATATATAATAAACGGAACAATGATATTTTATTTGGATAGTTCATATGTAATATAAAGCTTAATATTGTTTTTCTTTATGTCCCTACTTTTATTTTATATTTTATTAATTTATCTAAATAAACTTTCAAGTTCTAATTATAAAGTTAGATTTTCATTGGCAACTTTTGAGATTTCATTTGGTGATTTCAAATATACTTAAATAATTTTATTTAATAAATTCTTATTTTAACAAAATAAAATTCAAAAGTTATTTAATAATTCAAATAACAAATTAAAGTCTATGAGCTCTTCAAAATATTTGGATATTTCCGTATTTTATATGGTAATATAAATTATTTATATAAATGTTATATTTTTCTTACAAATAATTTATTTATTTGAAGATAAAAATTGATTAATGCGGAAAAAGCTATTTAGATTGTTAAGAGCAAAAAAGACAGTTGATGTTGATTAGTGCGGCAAGTATTATTTAGTTTATAACGTTTAAAAATATATAATTGAATATTAGTAAAATAAAAAAGATTGCAAAAATTAACAAATGTCATAATTTAGGTTGCAAAGAATAAATTTCCTTAAAAGAGTAATTTTAACAAAATACACATTATTCAAAATATAAATAGGTAATTAAAAATAATTATAAAAAAATACTCATGATTTTTTTAAAGAAACCGTTTTACTAATTTTAGGTGCAACTAAAACCAAAATATTATAGTTCAAGTCACAATGACCATCAATTATAGCACAAAAATTAACCAACAAACAATCCGTTTATTCAAACCAAATATCTCATTATAATGTATGTGATATGGATGTCAAATCAAAGCTCGTGAAAAGATGAATAATTTGGTATATTATGCATAAAAATCGGATTTAAGATGAAAAAATTATTTGCATTTAAAAATAAATAAAAGAAAGTTATGAACATACCGAAAATAGGAAAAGTTACTAATTATAGTCTAAAAATTTTGGAGGGAAAACTAAAATGACATTAATACCCTCCATTTTACTTTTATATATATATAGATTACTAATATAAAATATATAAATATATTTCAATATTTTGCGTTTTTCACCTATCTCGATTTTTTTTCAATAATTACTAATTAATTCACAATCAATATACATATACATACATATATATATATATATATTTCCTCCGATTCATATTAATTGACGTTTTAGGATGTTATTCTATTTTCCTATTAATTGACGTTTTACATATTTTTCACCAATTCTATCAGTTTTCTCCCTGGACTCAATCCTGAAAAATCTATACTTTTCAATCTATCAGATATATTTTTATTGGCAAAAACTTGTATGTGGCCGTCTGTAACGACCCGATTTTCATAAAGTAATTTAATCTTAATTAAATTTAAATAAATCAAATCATGAAACTTTTTCTTTTTTCTATCCATCTATATATATATATATACTCATATATATATATAAAAGTCAATTCTTAGTTGGGCCGTTAAAGGAACAACATAAACACACAAATACTAATCTTCCTATCGCATGTAGGAACGGAATAACACTAGCATCCTCAAACTATAACTGAAACGTTTATTAACTAATAAATTATCATGAAATATTACTTATATATAATCAAATAGACAAAATTATTTCTAGACATGCTTCTAATGTAAAACTAACAAACTTCCATATAATAGTTTCATATCAACCTAAAGATTATAAAAGAATAAATCATGCATAGCAGCGGAACTTACTGAACACATACGACATAGTAGTTTAATCTCCTCAAAGCTAACATCCTAAGAAATTAATAATCCATGAAATACTTCAATGATCAACTTATAAATAACTATTTAAATAACAAGCTTAAGTATTATTCCATGCTTCAAGATAAATATATAATACTCCTTCTAATCATGCAACTAGTGAAATAGGCTTCCCCATTAAACTCACAATATAAAAAAATAATTTCGAATCCATGTCAAAGATTTTATTTGATTTATAAAATAACAACAACACTCCTTAAAAATTAATTAGTCAAGTAATAACACGTTATCAATTAAATAATCATCTTGTATAAAATTGCACCAAAGTAGTCATGTTGTCATATGCTTCGGCTCCCCTCGTACACCCCGCTCGCTCCAAGCTAACCTGACTCAATAAAGGGTTGGGGTGAGCTTCCTTCAGCTCGTGGAGGATCACAATTCATAACAATCATATACAAAATTAAGAGCATAAAATATAAACAGTCATAGCTTGTAACTTGTAACTTGCAACTTGAATATTATACTCAATAAATTGAATATAAACTTGTAACTTGTAACTTGTAATCCATGTACTCACGGAAATCTTGAATTTGTATATCAAATGAATTGAATATACACTTGTAACTTGTAAATATAACAGCTATAAATCACACAATTAATTAAGCATATAATTGACATAAAAAGTAAACCCCCACCTGAATTGTGATGCAACTCGGAATGTAGATGCAATTACTCTATTGTTTGTAGCACTCAGTAGTCTCGTCTCCTTCCTACTTAAGCATGCATGACTCTGTCTTTATCTCCAATTAAATATATGGGATTTGGAATTTTGGAATTTAGGGTTTGGTTGATGATTTAGGAAATTTTGAAAATAGGTTTGAAAGAAATAGAGAACTTCTAAGAATTGATTTGCTGCGCAGCAGCAGATAAATAATTTATTTTTCATAAAAGGTAAGAGATAAAACTTTGAAAATTTTACAGAAGGAAATAAACTTTCTTGAAAGTATCATACTAAAATTTCATGATTTTAAAAGAAGTTTAACTATGGGTTTTGAATTTTTGAAACCGAATAAGTCGAAACTGTAAATTCTGCACAGCGGTGGAAAAACCTTAATAACTCGAACATTACTGAAGGGATCATTTTGAAAATTTACATAATAATAGAGGACATATATATGTAGTACATATCCAAAAATAATAATTTTTCAACATGTATAAATATGTTTTTCGAATTTCTCAAATCAGAAAGCAGAATATTTCAGATCATGTGTAGACGTAATCGAAAGATTATATAAAATAAAATATAAGTTGGATGGATTTGAAACTTTTATATAAAATATATAACATACTTGGGAACAACATATTCAAAAATCATAAGATTTGAAGACATATAAATATATATCATATATCACGAATTTTCTAGATGGAATAATATAATATTTACAATCTGGATCAGCGGAGATAGAAAATTTGTATAAAATAAAATACGACTCATATGGATTTGAAATTTTTTACTGTAACTTGAGAACATATCATGGAATGACATAATAAAAATTCATTGAAAAATAATGTGTATAGATATAGTTTTCGAATTTTTCAAAGAAGATACCTGAAAATAGAGTGAAAGAGGAAAATGAGGTTGACGGCTCTCGGAAGGGCTTCTAGGGCTTATGCACGAAATTCTTAAGAAAAACAGATGATTTGGATTACGACTTTGATTTATGACATGAATCTCTTATTTATAGATTATATTTCTAGGTTTAGAACTCCTATTTCTTGTTCCCTATGTAAAAATCATGGGCTATCTTGGGCTTGACTAATGCACTGGGCTAGGATCCAAATTAAATATTTAAAAGTCTAATAACATGAAATATAATTTTAGCCATAGCTTAAAATAATTTTCATAGTTTACGAAATATAAAAAATTCTCATAGGACAAAAATAGATAATGAAATATAATAATAATTAAATAATTTATGGGGCGTTACACCGTCACACGGTGTGACGGGAAAAAGTATCACGTTTTGTGGTAAAAATATCACCTTTATCTGTAAAAGTATCACAAAGTATCATTTTTTGTAGCAAAAGTATCACATTTATCTGTAAAAGTATCAATGTAGTAAAAATATCACTTTTTTCCTGTAAAAGTATTAATTTTTTCCTGTAAAAGTATCAATGTTTTCTGTAAAAGTGTATTCCGTTACACGTGTGACCGTTCACACACAAGACTTACTCATTTTTATTTAGTCAAATTTTTATCTCCTAAAATATTCCGGTCATTATGCGCCTTCTTCCCTCTCCCTCCTCATTCCACGCTTTCTTCTCCTCTCCATCTTTCATTCCACAATTTAAATTGAATAAAAAAAAAATTCCTCTATTTTTATCTCCTAAAATATTCCTGGTCATTCTCGCGCCTTCTTCCCTCTCCCTCCTCATTCCACAATTTAAATTGAATAAAAACATTTTCCTCTTCTTTTTTTTTTCGGTCGTTCCAGGCTTTCTTCTCCTGTCCCTCCTCAATTCCACAATTTAAATTGAATAAAAATATTTTCCTCTTTTTTTTCGGTCATTCTCGTGCTTTCTTCTCCTCTCCCTCCTTCATTCCACAATTTAAATTGAATTACTTTTCTTTTCTTAAAGTATTTTCCTCCATTTTCTTTAACGTATTAAAGTTTTTAAATTATATACAGAGGGTAATGATGATACTCCAAAGCATCACGAATGCAAGTATGAAGATAGAAGATAAAAATTCAAAAGACAGATATAGTTGCAGACCAAAAACATAAAAGCATGTGCAAGATGTGTAGTTGTGAAGATCGAAGATGATGTGCAGTTGTGAAGATCGAAGATAGAGATTCAAAGACATTCGTTGTGAAAGACGGAGGAGAACCAAACAAATATACTCAATCTACATGATGATTATGAATTTGATTTGAACAAATTCTACATGAAAGATAGATCCATGCCAACCTAGAAATTCAGAAAGTGATTGTTACTTATTGAAAAAATTTCTTCCAAAGTATTCATCAGACCGATTTGATTCCTCAACCAATTTAAGCAGATTATATTTGAAAATAATTGTTGGAGATGGAAGTTAATAATAAATACAATGATCTTGAGAGAGAAGATCTTGAGAGAGAAGATGGAATATAATTATTTAAATATGCGAGATTTCAGGATTCATATGAGAGATAAAAATAATTAGGTGAGAGTATATCTGTAAAAAAAATTCATTCTTAATTATTCACTTTCATCCTAAAACGTCAATTAATATCATTCTTAATTATTCCCTTTCATCCTAAAACGTCAATTAATATGGAACGGAGGGAGTATATATTAATTCTATCGTCTATGGGATTCTTTAGATTACTGATAGGCATAATTTAAATTAAGTTTTTCACATAATCTGCGACAACGAGATGCGACTTCATTTCGATTTTAACCTTAATTGATCAAAGAAAACAAGCTAAATGGCCACCACCATCAGACCTCCAGTTCTGGCGAATCAATGTTGTCACGTATCGCAAGTCCCGATCAATTACTCCAACATCCAAATTCTCTCACTAATTTCACCACCTACCCATAAATTCGAAAAAGCTCATCTCACCACGGTTTAGCATAAGCCACCAAGAAATCTCTTCTCATGATGACCTGCACACTTCTTTTTCTGGTTCTTCTGTAATAGTTTGACGTAAGTGAGATCTCAGAGTTATTCGCCCCAATTTGATTTCAAGTAATTGTACCCAGAAAAGGAAAATGCTTAGTCTTTTGAGTCAATGAAATATTATCTAAAATTATTCGAAATTATAACAAATACATTATTAAGGATATCATATCGTCATCAATTAGTCCTCTCAATAATCCTGTCACAAATAATATATTTGCGAGGACAAAAGTGTCTCAAGTGTTTTTTTTTCCAACAATTAGTTATGTTGGTCCCAAATGGTAGAGTCTAGGGGGGTGAATAGGCTTCTAACTCGAATTTTCTTTTAAATACTTTAAGCAGTAGTTTGCTGCTTACTGTAAGAAACTTGTTCTCACATCAAAGTTGTTACAGTAAGCAAAGTTAAGGCAGTAGGCACGAGGCAAACTGGTCATAGGTCACTTTAGTAAGCAATGCTCAAACAAAGTTTTATACAACGAAATATATGAAAATCCATTTTCTTACAAATCAATGCAGTATGTAAGTAGTATGCCAACAACAGTAAGTAAAACAAATATAAAAGCAAATTTTATAGTGGTTTGAATGTGGGGGTAATCCTTCTACGTCCATTCTTCCTTCGCATAGGGAAAATTCACTAGGCTGTTTACACGGTACAACTTAGCTATGCCGAATTCTAAGTCCAACGTAGCTCCTTACAGTAGTTTTTGCCAATCCTCGGAAGGCTACTCCTCTACTATACACACGTTCCTCAGAACACCTAGTCTACTTTGAATCTTGGATTCAAACGAAGAACCTCTGTTCAAAAAACGCTCGTGAGATTGACTAATGAATGTTTTTCTTCAACTTCTGGTAACTGCCACTAACTTGAATATCAGTTGAGATGTGGGCAAGCTTCCTGGTTTGAGAAGGATTAGGACTGAGGCAAAGCTTGAGATCTAGCTTGACTTGAGAATCTAGATGCAGCTTGAATTTTCACTTGAATTCCCTTGCTGTTTGCTATTTGCTCTTGTTTACTTTGCACAAAACACTTGAATGATTATCAGAGTATTGTATGCCTCGAAGCTTTGAATAAGAATGTTTGAGTACTTTGATGCGAAGTTCAATTGTTCAATTTTTCAATGGCCTTTGCTTCATCCTCCATCTCCTTCTATTTATAGTTTTGGAATATCTTTCAGTTGAAGAGTGAGAAAATATTCCTGTTGACAGGTTTTAAAGTCGTTTGCCCTTTCTGCAGAGTTTTAGTAAGAGTGGTTGTGGTTTATCATCAGTGTCCAATGTTGCTTTTGCTTTATGTCAAACGTGTCCCCACTTTGAGCCTTGTCTCTGCTGACTATATTTTTTAAATCGATCCCCCGACTTTTGACTTTGACCTTGACACTTTGGACATGACTGTTGCTTGCTTGATGGGTGTACCTTCCTTGCTGCAAGAAATGTTGTATGCTGGATTAGCATAACCAACCAAACAGCGCGCTCGCTGTAGTTTCTCTTTCCTTACTGCTTCCTTGGACTTCCTTGCTGCTTGTAACCTTGATTTCCTTTCTGCATGCTTTCTATGTGACTTAACCTAAGTAGTACTAGCCCTTATCTATTACAAAGAGTACATAATTCATGGGGGGACTAGTTCCTACCTTCCAATTAGAGATTTTTTCATCATCAAAACTAAACATAATTTTCCTAACAATTTTCCCCCTTTTGATGATATAAAAATTCTTAACCAATAAAATATTTAAAGTCACACAACAACAAACAGTTAGTCTAAAAATAGTTATTCATCAAAAGGAACATAATGCAAGATTACGAGCTATAATCATTTGGCAAAATGGTAACCGTTTCATTAGATGTTCTATCTATTACAGTTTTTAGTGAATACATGCCGAATAATAACAATCTTATATCAAGAACGCAAAGAGGTATAAATACTTTACATTTAGCAGCAAATGATCTTTTTATCTAGTGACATTTAATAATTTTTGCTTGGCATACTTTTTGCCTCTTCATCTTACTTTGTTTTCATCTCTCAGATCCTTACTCTTCCAGGATCTGTCAGAATCATTCTCAGTATACCACCACCATTCATTATGCATGATATGTTCGAAGTTTCTGTAGCTAAGCTGCACTTCTGGTGTTAGATCTTCCATCATCCACCATTCATAAGAAGGGGAAATCTCGTAGTGATTCCACTTCGCTCCACTAAGCTCAATGTGGATTGGAAGTCTAACAACGTGTAAATCCTTTAAGTATGCCCTTAGCTTATCTCCAATTGAATCTTTGACATCTCTGTACCTTCCTTCGTCTAGTAGGTACTCAAAGTATTTGAGAATTTTAGACATTCTCCATTTATCAATCTCTTCTTTTGAAGGATTTCTCCTTGTTGAGATTTGAAACACATGAAGTTCCTCTAATTCCTCTCCAGAGAGACTCGGAAGCCAATCTTAGTACTTCGAGAGAATTGATAGGTTTGGAACGACATCCTATCTTGTTTCTCTTGAGGTGACAGACTGCTTTCTAAGAACAGGTTGATCATGGACCATGCCTATAGCAAAATAGATCTCAGGGAGTTCAACGTTTTCTTTCTCGAGTATATTCTGCACTCTTGTTGCTTCTTGCAAGGATCTTTCAAAATCTTTTTGTTCACTAGTTTTCTTTTCTCTTATTTTCTCCTTGGTCTCCTATTCCTGCCTTCGCTGTTCAGCAATGAACCATTCTTGTTGTTCCTTTAATGTTGTTCAGCATGCCTTACCCTTGCCTCTTCTTCCCCATTTTTGACATCATCCATATTGATTCTGATAGGCACTTCCAACATCCTCTAGATATTATCTAATATTGTTTTATCTTCAGCCTTCTCCTGTCGTAGTAGGGAGATTTATTCTTTCAAAGACTGCAAACCGTCCTTCTTCTCCTTTAGCTTGCCCTTCATTCCGGGTTCGAGACCAGTAACTTAACCATTTACAAAGCTATTTGAATTTTTGGATAAGTTCCTCCATCCGCTGTCTCTCAGTTCATGCTTCATTTACGAACTGGTTTTTCAGGTCTCTCAACCTCATTGGAAGTAAGGTTACTGCTTCGCAACAGATCAAGAGCTTTGATGATCCCAGAAGCATTGATGCCCATTACCTTACGTAGATGCTGTACGGATTGCTCAATAGTTAAAATTGTATGCTCGAATCATTCCATGTCTTCCTGCATTGCGGCCAAATGTTTGCAGATTTAGGTCTACGTGAGATTGCCTAATCCCCATGATAACCTCATTTTCCCTCTCTAGAGACTTCTCCTCTCGTCTGTTTTGTCATTTTTATGCATTCTGGGCCACAACAGAAAGGTGCCTTACGCACTTCTGTAAATAAAAATCCTTAGGAGAACTTGAACGATTTCTCCCTCAGAATTCAATAGAGTCTGAACTGATTTCAGTTGATGAATAGTTGCTTATATAAAACCAAAAAGGTAAAAACAAAAGTAAGTAAAGTCCCTATGCTCAATCCCAACTAAAGGAAACAATGAAAAAGCCGACATACTGACTTTGAGATAACATAGTAACAAAGAGATATATAACTCGATCCATAAATACAAACATAAAAAAGTAACATGATGTAGGAGGGGCATCCAACACTGATGTCGTCGTCTAAGATTAAGACATGCGAACCAAAATTCGATTAGAGCAGCCAAAAGAAAGTTGATCAAATGGTGTTGGTGATAGGATGCAAATATTGCAAAATGCATCCGAGATCGGGGAGTGCAGCTCATGTCTTGCGGCTAGGCGGAACCATCGCGATAAAGGAGGCTGTAATGAAGCAGCTGATGGGTGTTCATCAAAAGTAATACACTAAGGGCTCACCTATGCTCTTTTGATGCGAGATGCACCAATGGACTTTCCCAAAGTAGGAAGAGTTCGGTTGGCCTCATTAAAAGTCCCGCTTGGAAAAATCCCATGGGAAAAACCCAAAAGGGAAAAAAAAAGTGCCAACCCAATGCCATCAATGCAAATAACCATCAATACTAAATCAACATCCTTAGTAATACTGCAAAAGAGAGAAAATTGGGAGGGAGTTGTTAAAACGTGTAGACCCTTGAAAGTTCGGACTATTGCAAACTCTAAATGGACCTGCAACAAGCGAAGGCAAAGAAGAGCATTAAACCATTCTAAAGCACTCAACATAAAAATTATGGTAAATAATATCAAAAACCTAATGTGGGGGAAATTCCATCAAGTGTAGGGTGTGCATTTTCGAGAGGGCATTAGCCGGTTGATTGCCTTCCCGAAACATGTGAGTAACCTGGAAGTTAATTGAATTGATAATATGTAGTAGCCTAAGTCATCTGGTTCAGTAACACCAGGGAACCTCGGTAGATCTAGTGCGAAAGAGCTCAACAACGTAAGAAGAATCGATTCAAGCCAAATATTGAACCATCCTCTAGCATATGCCAATTCCACCGAAAGATAGACATGGCGAGTTCAGATTTAAAAGCATACTCTCGTCCAAAAGAAGTAGAGACACAGCCCTAAGGGAAGCCATGAGAGTTACGAAAAACTGCACCCCCGTATACCAAACCAGGAGAGCCCAAAGTGCTGCCGTTTGAGTTGATCTTAACCCAACCAGGTGGTGGGGGTTTCCAATCTAACTAAAATCATGCATAAAGAGGCAATAGGCCTGGATTGAAGGCCAAGACACCAAAGGCGGAGTAAGTCCTGAGGTGTATTATGCATTGCACCCAAGGGAAAGATGTTTACTTGGCGAATAGATGCCCAAATCCGTGAGGCAACCTGATTAACAAAAGGCTGGATGCCCTTGAACATCACTTGATTGCGCATAAACCAGATAACCCAGATCAAAATAACAAAAGTGACGCTCCAGAGGGCACGTATACGCAGGCTAAACAACAAAGACATCGCTTGGAGCAAAAGACTATGAAAGCCTACATTAAACTCCAAAGCGACATCAAAAGTCCAACAAACATAACGAAAAATACACAAAGTAAAGGTGCAGTTAGGAAACATATGATCAAGGAATTCCCCTGATTGCCCGCAGAGGACACAAATAGAGGGGCCTTGAGTGCCCAGAGAATGAAGAAGCTCCCAGGTGGGTAACTTATGATGTATGGCTTGCCAAATAACAGTAGAACGACATCCTAGAAAAAATTACCCCAAAACCAAGAGCTCCAAGAAGGAGTGGGGATAAAAGGTCGTAAAAATTCATAGGTTGTAGAGGACGAGATGTCCCCTATGATAGATCACATCCATATTCGATGATTAATAGTGGCAGGTGAAAAAGCATAAGCAATAATGTCGAACAATAGTCAGATAAACAAGCACAAAATCAGAAGTGAGATGCCAGACTCCATCAATATAGACATCCGTGATAGTATGCGTGTAACGTGAACGTCAAGAGTCGAGCATATTAATGCGATCGACGATGATATATCCAAGCCAATTGTCCAGCCAAAAAAGAACCTTAGACTGCGGGCCAACAATCCAAAGAGTGTCATGATGAAGATGAGAAAACCAATGGCATAAACTGCGCCGGATCGAAGAAGGCACCGATTAGAGGTGAGGCATACCATTCATGTACAACCAACGTGTTCGAAGCATATCAAGCTTAGGAACATCCCATGCAAAGTGCATGAGGAAAGCCTCATTAACAAGTCTGATGGAGCGGATACCAAGGCCTCCATCTTTATAGGAGTGCAAACTCTCTGCCAAGAAATGTTGAAGTGGCCAGAAGAGTTAACGTCCCCTTTCCAAAGAAAATTACGCATGGCCTTCTCAATGTCCTTGAGAAGCGAACAAGGCCAATGATAGATCATCATGGTGTGATCTAAAGAGCTTGCAATCACCGAATTAATCATACAAGCGCGACCAGAAGGGGAAAGGGCATTACCCTTCCAACGGGTGAATTTAGCAATGATGGTATTAGAGCTATCACGAAAGTGGATCGCTTTATGAACTCCCATAAATAAAGGAACACCCAGATAGGAGGTGGGCAAAGAACCTTCAAAAAACTAATCTCTCTGTGCATAACCGTCTTGGACCAACGATTAACATATTTCCCAAAGAAGACCTTAGATTTCACAGGGTTAAAGAGCTGACCCGAAAGGGCCCCATAGTCTTGCAGAATGGTCCTAATACAACGAATAAACTTGGGGTAGGAGTCCCAGAATGGAAGACATCATCCGCATAGAACAGGTACTTAGGACAATCGACTCATCTTTTAGCCATTGTGGGCTTGTATAGAGAGAGAAAGATCGCGTGGTCAATGATCCGACCGAGAACATCCTCAGTTATGCAAAAAAGTATCAGCGAGAGGGGGTCTCCCTGTGTGAACCCCCTAGAACAACCAAAATTACCCTACAGGGAGCTGTTCACCAGAATAGATAACTTGGCAGAGTGAAAAATGTCGTTGATGGTAGTGAAGAACCACGTATCAAAGCCCATTTGGAGGGTAGAAAATAGAAAATCCCAACTAACAGTATCAAAAGCCTTTCAAATATCAATTTTAAGGGCCATATTCCAAAAAGTTGACTTTCTGTCCAGGCAATTGATACACTCGGAAGCGAGGGCAATGCAAGTATGGATGCGCATACCCGGAATGAACATATTAGTAAGGAGAGATGTAGTCCTTGATGATACGACCTAAGCGAGTGATAATGATCTTCGTGAAGATTTTAAAAATGAAATGACCAAGAACATAGCCCCTCTAGCTTCGGAATGAGGACAACAAAATTAGAGTTCAAGCCAGTAGGAAGAAAACCAATGTTGAAGAAGAAGGCACAAGCAGTCGTGAGATCCTTTGCAATAATATCCCAACACTTATAGTAGAAAAGACCCCCCGAAGCCGTTAGGACCTGGGGACCCGTCCACAGGCATGCAAAACACTGCGTCTCTAACATCGGTATTTGAAGCGGTAGCAAGAAGGGCAACATTATGTGCCGTAGAAACAATGTTGGTAAAAAGGTGCCGAATCTGGTCCTGCATGGAGATAGGGTCGACCGGGTCGTCAGAAGCCGCAAATAATGTGGTATAGAAATCAACCACATGATGAGCTATGCGGCCTTCGTCCATAGGGAGAGCACCATCAATCAACATGTAACGGATGCGCGGACGAGATTTGAGCTGGCTATGTATCTTATGAAAATAGGCTGTGTTCCCGTCGCCGTCCTTCAACCAAGACAGGCAATGTTTCTGGCTGTAGAAAGCTCTTTGCTCAGCATGAGTGTGGTTGATGTCCACCTCAAGTTCAATCTCCTGATAGCATCAGCGTAACCATGCTTTGCTAATTGAAGATCCGAGAGGTTAGAGTAAAGCCGTTCAAGACGATTATGAACATTTCTAAAAGTATTCTGGTTCTAAAAGTATTCTGGTTCTAAAACTTGAGAGTAATTTTAAGTCTCTTCAGTTTGCACACAAAAAAATAGTAATAGGGTCCGTGGCCCGCAAGATAGGGGCCCAATTATCAGAAATAAGACAAAGGAAAACCTCATGCATGACCCACATATGTTAAAAACAAAACGGCCTGTTGGGCCTATTAGAAGAGGCAACCCAAGTAAGGAGGATGGGACTATGATCAGAATTGACCCTAGATAAAGCCATCGTAGCAAAACATGGAAAAAACTAGTCATTAATAAACACTCTATCCAGCTTAGAAGCCATCATACCATAGTTTGACTGACGGGAAACCCAAGTAAAGTGAGCCCGCATCATAGGAATTTTCGTAAGGAGTGCGTCCTCCATGGCCATGCAAAACTCCGAGCAGGAGACCGTAGAAGTATGGGCATTTCCCACATGTTCAAAAGACTCGAAAACAACATTAACATCTCCTATAACACACAATCAACTCATACCATAAAGTATGACGAGTGGCTATGTCATTAGTCGCATGCACAAAAGAAAGGAGGAATAGTTCATTATTCCAGAGCATGTCAACCACAAGCATCTAAGGAGAGCTGGAGAAGACTAGACAGTGGCATCAAGATTGAATCTAAAGAAAAGCCAGATATTGGGCTGGAGACTAGGACGGGTGTTTTTGGTAATGAATTTCAAGCGAAGAGACCTCAGAAGCTAGACTGGATGGTGGAGATCCCGACTTTAGGCTCGAGAATAGCAAGCCAGTCTAGAGAGTGTAGCTAGCAAATGTCCCCAAGGGAATTCTAGGATCTCGAGTTCCGAATTCCCCGAATATTCTATACAAGATAATTCATGGGACCATCGAATAGGTCTCGTGCTCAGGTGGTTTATTGTCCAAATTATCAGACCATTCGGCCATGGGCCGCATCATTTATGTCTGCCAAAGCTGAAGTGTGAGACAAAGTACTGATAGGGAATCCAGAGACCGCAACTCGATCCATTTCTTATATGTGGCGCTGAAGAATTAACGTCCCCTTTCAGTTGAGGTTGATGGGAATTGAGCTTTTTGTCGTTGAATTTCCTCCACATGCTCTTCTGCTCTAGCAATAGTCTTTGATGTTTGTTCATGAACTGGTTCAGTAGGTGCACCATCAGTAGTGGCCTGCTCATGTTGCCATTCATGTTTAGTTTATTCATGTATGAGTATTGGGAGCGGTTCAAGAAACTGGTGGCAAGCTGTCCACAACATCAGATAACCAAACAACTGCTACTCCAATACTTCTATGAGGGATTATCACTGGTGGACCGGAACATGATAGATTCAGCTAGCAGGGGAGTGCTAGTGGATAAAACCCCAACCACAGCCAGAGAACTAATATCGAAGATGGCAGCTAATTCGTCGATCAAGTCAGTGAGAGAGGCAACCGACTCATCCATTGATGAAAAGATTGAGGCATTAACAAATCTAGTTAAGAAGGTCACTGCAGGGGGCAAGGCAGTTATCAAGCCATGCCGTATTTGTGATACATTGGAGCATTCGACAGATGAGTGTCGAATTCTAGGAGATGAGATCGACGCCCATGCAAACACAGTTGGCACGAATAATTTCCAACAAAGAAGGTATGACCCCTACTCCCAATCTTACAATCCGGGGTGGAGGGATCATCCCAACTTGAGGTATGGAAATTAGCCGCAGTAGTCGGGAGACCAAAATTGCCTCCCAATGAGCATGTACCAACAGAAGCAACAGATTGAGCAAGCTCCCGATTCATCCTTAGAAGACATCGTTAAAACCTTGGCAACTAACACTATTCAGTTTTAGAATGATACACAGTCGAGCATCAAGAGCCTTGAGACGAAAATGAGTCAATTAGCTACTGCCGTGAGTCGTTTTGAGAGTGCGAACAATGGTAAATTACCAGCCCAATCGGAGATTAACCCGAGAGACGTGAGTGCTATCACACTAAGGAGTGGCACTTGTCTCGGCCGAAACACATTGCTCGAAAAAATAGCCTCCTTTCACCTGTTCCGAATCAACCACTCCTATTTCCTAGTCGACTTGCGAAGACAGTGAAAGATAATAAGGAAAAGGAGCTCTTGGAGGTATTTTGAAAAGTCGAGATAAATATCCCATTAATTGACTCAATCAGACAAATTCCACGATATGCCAAGTTCCTTAAAGATTTATGTACTAACTAATGCAGGTTGAAAGGGGACGAGAAAGTGATAATTGGGGAGAATGTGTCAGCTGTCCTCCAAAAGAATATCCCTCCAAAGTGCAAGGACCCAAGTATGTTCATAATCCCTTGCAAGATAGGTAATCGAACCATAGAGCGACCTATGCTAGATCTAGGTGCATCCATAAATGACCTCACGCTATTTTTCATGCATTAAATCTTGGGCCACTAAAAGAAACTAGGGTAGTTATACAGTTAGCTGACCGTAGTAACTCATACCCTGATGGGGTCATAGAAGATGTACTAGTGGAGTTAGGTGAGTTAGTATTTCCTACTGATTTTTATGGATACGCATGGCGACTCATCCATTTCTCCATCAATCTTGTTAGGGCGGCCGTTCTTGAACACCTCTCAAACAAAGATAGATGTTCATGAGTGAACCCTCACAATGGAGTTCGATGGACGCACTGTTAAGTTTAACATTTATGATGCGATGAAATTCTCTAAAAATGCCCATTCTGTTATCCCTAATGATGTTATTAAACCTCCTGTTGAAAGAAAATTTAAGATGAGGTGCAGGATTATGTTGAAGATTTGCACATCTTTGAGGCATCATAAAGAGGAAGATGAGAAACTAAAGGAAGTAAAGTGCTTGAATTGGTCAGGGCCAACCTGGAAACCACCTTGGAACAAATGCTGAAGGGAAAGTGAACCGGTCGAGCTAACATCGTAAACCAAAGGCGCTTGTCGGGAGGCAACCCGACGTTTATCGTATTTTGATTTTAAAATTTGTATTTATTGTTATTTCATGATTGATGCATTTCTTTATCAATTTTGATTAGTACATACGGACTAACATGACCAGCTAAATCCTGGTGACGACAACAGAATGAATAAGCATCAATAGCAAGAGGATCAGTGGCAGCAAATGCAGTCTTATTTGGGACAAATGGGTCATGCACCTCCATCACCACCTCAGTAGTAACACTGTAAGTACGCACCAAGCCGTACCACTCTTTTCCTCACAAACTTTGGGTTTCAACCAAGTTTGGGGGAGGGGTGTACGTGGGACGACTTGGCCGCTTTTGAGCTTTATTTTCTTGTATTTATGCTTTCTGCTAGTTATTTTTGCTTGTTTGTTTGTTGGCCTGTGAGCCCATTGCTTGGTTGATTATCTGGTCTATGAGTCATTGTCTTTGCTAGTTGGGTCATGTTCAGTTGTTATGTATTTTGGATTTTAATTGAGTCTAAGATTGAGTCGGTTGAAAAAAGAAAACCGAGATTGTATTTTGATGTGTGTCTAAGGACAAGATATTAGGGAAATGATAAGTGTGCAACTAGTTAATGATGATTATGATTCTTGATTAAAATTTGGAATTTCACATATGACAGAGATGATATGTGATTGAGATGAAATTGAGCTTGCGCTTGAGACTTGTGATAAAATATTACCCTGTGAGTTTTTGAGTCGTTTTGTACTCCCATATGTGGAGTAAATTATGCATTCTTTCGGTGTGAAATCTTTGGTTATATGTGGTCGTCTCTAGAACTTGCCCTGATTCTTTATTGTGAATATGTCATAACATGTTGTGACTTAGGAAATGATCTTAGGAGGTTTTTTATTTCTAACCTATTTTTGAGCTTGAATATGTTCTCCGTTTGACAAAAAACTTGAAAATTTCCTGTAGTTAGCCCATTCGAGCGTTGTAGCTTTTTATTTGATAATCATACTTTACAAGCCGAAACCTTTCGATTTAAGCCTTTGGCCCAATTGGACTAAGTGAGTATGAGGGAGGAGGTTTGGAAGGTAGTCGGAAATATTTTGGAATCAATATGGGTGAAGTATGGGAGTGTTTGAAGAAGGAAAGAGATATGAATTGATAGGCAAAGAAATTGAGAATGAATAGTATCTCCTAGTTGTTATGTTGTTTTTAGAGAACCAATTCATCCTGCTCTTTTCCCCACAAAGTTTAGTTTTCAACCAAGTTTGGGGGAGGGGGTGTAAGTGTGACGTCTTGGTTATTTTTACTAGAAGTTATTTGCTTTAAAGAAAAAAAAAAGAGAGAAAAGAAAAGAAAGAGCTCGTTATAAATAAGTGTTTTTATTATTTTTATTTAAGGATAGATTAGGAGTCTAAAAGTGCTATATTGCTTGAGTTGATTAGAGAAATCGGGTAGTCCCAAATTATGGTAACCAAGTGAAGCGTGAAAATGACTTAGGTTGTAAGTACTTTTGAGGGGTGAAGAGACCTTCTTGCGGGATGGTTTGCTGAAATTTGGAGAGTGAGGATTGAGTGATTTTACTGATGGGTGGTTGAGTAGGAATAACACGATTAGTCCAAAGATTAGTCTCTTTTATCAAAAAAATTCTCACCTTACCTTAAGCCTACATTAAAACAAAAAGTAAATACTTTTTTTTATCCTTTGTCACACATGTCAAGTACGAGTTCTGATTTAGATGATTGGAAAGCATATGTAAAGCATTGCATATAGTCCAATGTGAGTGAAATTGAATTTACCGTAAACACTTGAGAGATGAGTGATAAACTTAACCAGTGAGGATCACTTGTTGAAAGTATCGAGTCTCGAAAGTAGTTGGTTTTACTATATTGTATATGCTCAGATTATCATGTTGTCTTAATTTTATAAAATCTGTCTGAGACTGTGTTTGCCACTTAAATCTCCCTTAACATGTGTCCTTTTGTTTTAAATTGTTCGGGACGAACAAAGGTTTAAGTTTGGGGGATTTTGGTACACGTGTTTATGCATACATATTAGGCCGATTTAAGTGTTCATTTAGTGACATTTGCATGCATAATTGACCATGTATTGTTCATATTTGTATTATTGGGCAATTTGACATTGTTTAACTTATTTTAAAGTTATTTGTGTAAATCTAGATCGAAAAGTCAAATTCGACTGAAGATGGATGAAGAAACAAGTCTCGCAAGTCTAAAATGAAGCAAAATCGAGCCAAGCATGAGAAAGTCGTGCTCGGCAAGACAATCAGTCTCAGCCGAGATAAAAGTTTGCTGGAAAGTTATATTTCAGCTGGAGAGGTATCTCGGCCGAGACAACTTTCTCGGCCGAGACAACCTTTCTTGACCGAGAATTTGATACATGACTCTCGACCGAGACAAACCTTCTCGGCTGAGACACAAAGTCGGTTTACACAATAATTTGCGTGAAGATTGCCTTTTCGAGCCCAACTCAAGCCCACTTCATCCCCATCTATATAAAGAAGACCCCAAGTCCGAAAAAGAGAGTTTTGTATTGACTTGGAAGCTTGGACTTGGGGATTCCGGAGAGCACGAAGAATCAAGATTCATCGTCTCCGGTTTTTCTAGTTTAATTTTCATGTCTTTCATTATTACATTATTTTAGCCATCGCTATGATCGACTAAGTTCCTTTATTTCCGTCTTTAACTGATGTTGAACCCTAAGAGGATGTTTTTGTAGTTCTTATAGTAATTGTTTGACTGAATTACGTCCTAGAATTATTTATGTTATTCGGTTTATTTATATCTTTATGTGTTTTCTTATTTGGATTGATCACCCGGGTAGTAATCACATAATCGTTCCTAGGACATAAACTGTAGTCCATAATTGTTATGAAATTATATCTACGAGTAGCAATTAGTGAATTCATTCACTAGGATAACATAAGTCGCAGTCACCTGTACCAAGCTTGTGAGTACAACACCGTACCTATCCCGTTGCCCTGGTACCCTATGTGTTCGGTTAACGGTGTTTTAGAGATCGTATCCTAAGACTACTTAATCGGATAAATTAATTGCATAGTGTACTTGTGATTAATTACACCTAAATGGTAACAAGGTTAGCAAAGCGTACTTGTCACTACAACAAAAACTGTTAATCACAATGCCCAAAAGACAACGATTTTATGCAATAACCATAGTCTTTTAGCGCTCAACCGTGGTCATTGTACAAACCATAGTGTTTTACATTTTTTTTTCGCTAAATGACTACAATTTTGCAAAACCGTTGTAGTTTAACCATAGTCGAATACCTATTTTTCGCTAAACGACTACGGTTCGCAAAACCGTTGTGGTTTAACCGTAGTCGAATACTTATTTTCCACACTATGGAAATATTCCCCCCAAATATTTTATTCTTTTCCCTTTCTCAAATTTTCCGTTATTTTACTTATAACATTAAAAATATAATACTAATTTCCATTCTCTTTCTTCATCACTCAGAAGCAGATAATAATCCCCGAATTGGGAGAGAAATTCAATCGAGAACAATGAAGCCCAGCCCGCAAAGTGGATCGTTATTCCATTGGAAGCGTCCCCCCATAGCCACCGAATCATCTAGCACGTGCATCTCCACCACGAATCGAGTAATCGACACTAAGAAGACATGCGGCGTAGGGCCGGGGACACTCTTCGCCAACACGGTGCAGGAGCATGCGGAGTAATCGGGATAGTGCCATCGGTGAAATGACGATTAGAGAGTGAAAGCATGGGATGCACTTGTACGAAAGTATGGAGAAGCGAGCTCTAAAGTGGAGAAGCACAACAGAAATTATGGCGCTGCTTTGATACCAGTGGGAGAGCGATATGGCGTCGCAGAAGGAGGCGGATTTGTACAACTAGAGTATAGAGATGCTAATTCACAATGTGCTTGCAGATCTGGGTTTGCTTTCTCCCTATTGAAAACCCTAACTGGCGAATCAGAGACCGAAAGTAACTTTCAAATTCAAATATTTAACACCCCTCTCCCTTATGCATTCCAATTTTTTCCTTGTTTGGTTAATATGAATCTATTCTATTTTAACACAATTTACTTCAGTTTTTTAGTGTCTAAAAGGGAATAGTGGGAGAAAAATAACTTTTACTAGATAAATTTGAAGTAAGATTGTAAGAGTTTATTTGTTGCCCTTTGCTGATGTAGATTACCTACTAATAGCATTATCAATTTTGAAAGAACGAAGTATTGTTTCCTATGGGGTTTAGAATCAATATTCCTTTATTTATCTATTATTGTCCACTAGAGATATAAAAAAAAAATAGCATTTTTCATTTGTTGATGAAGTACGCTTTGGCCAAGTTATTAGAGAATCTCGGAACACGTACCACAATTTCTTGTTAACCTTTCTCTTCTTTCTTTTGCTGATTAAGTTCATATTAGTTGAGATGTGTAAAGATAATCAATCATTAGTTCTTAAGTTTCATCAGATATATAAGTATATGCTGGGAAGTAGCATTTTAATATTCAAGAAAGACTGTTATCTCTGATTTATATGTTCATGGTAAATGTTTATAGTTTATTTGAGGTGAAGGTCTTGGGAGATAAAATTGGCAGGGTTGTGCAACTCTTTGGCCCAATTATATATATATATATATATATATATATATATATATATATATATATATTGTCTTCTTGTTTCTTTCGACTTCTTTTTCCTGTAGTTTTGTGCTCTTTTGGTATAGTTGGCGACATCAAGGTATTAGCTAAATTGTTGTTTCTATTTTTTGAATCATAGTTGTAGATATATTGCATTGATAACTTGCTCAGTGATCTGAGAAATTTCATAGCTAAGAGACCTGATTGTATAAAAAACCTTTGGATATGTTTAGTCATTTGATCAAATCTCGATGGTGGTAAAGTTAATTCACCCATATTTAATTTGTAAGAGGGCCTTTCGTTGCCATGGAAATGCTAGACTACTATTACTGAATATCCCCTATAATGGTGGGCCAATTAACCAATTTAAGTTAGTAATTGAGATGTTGAATGTAGGAGCTAATCACGTGGTCTGTAGGGGCGGGTGTCTTTACTCGCGTCGCTCGGGAGTGAAACTTTGAAAGGCCATAACTTTGTGCTCAAAGCTCCATTTCGGGCGAACTTTTTTTCTATTTTTTTTCATTTTGGGTAGCTCAACGAGATCTATCCAACCCAAAAAGCCGTAAGGCAGTTTGCCCACCAAATTTTCCAAAACAAATGCCTTTTTCCAACTGTAATTTGAAGTTAAGATCAAACCTCACTCTTTTTCTACTTTTGAGCTAGATTCTGTTAGCCTTAGGAATGGAAATTTCAGATCTTATAAAATTTACAGCATGTCTATAACACTTAATCTCGTAGTGTGGGTGGCCAAAATAAAAAGGAAACAAAAAATAAAAAAGGAAAATTAATTGGCTATATTTCTTTTTTCAAAGTAATTACTATAAGAAGAGAAGGTTATAGTTTTGGTCTAGCAGATTTCCAGTCAGTTCTAAGTACATTAACTTGGTACAGGTAGATCAATAGCTTCCGTTCCACTTTGAATTTCTACTATTTGATGTGTTTTATACATTTTTTATGAGAATATTTTAACATTATTTTTGGACAGTTGACTGCGTGTAATTGCTGAACTTAGGCATGGAAATCTCTTTCATATAGCCAATATTGTTTCAAGGTATGTTACAAGTTGAAGAGTGAATTGCTAGTTTATATTTTCTACGAAAAAGTTTTAATGTGAAATTTTGCTTATGGAAAATGGGAAGAATGCATCCTACGCTAAATGATTGAGATGCCTGTTATATGTCTCATTGTCAATCTCCAGAGAAAAATCTTTTCAAATATAAAAGGTATAGATAGACTTGATCTAAAGAAGAAAAAGCAGGGTACTTTTGATAAGAAGTTGCTAATTAAAAGATTCTTCTTAGAATAAGTGTCAACCAGATAATGATTCCACATATAAATTGCGAAGAATTACATTACTAAAAAAGATTAACTTGATAAATATGACACTAGTTAATCTGAAACATAGATCCTGCCTAGAAACTCGATTGCACCAGTTTTTCAATTTGGGATTTTGACGCAAGAACACTACCAAAGTGTTTCAAAGGTGATGTTGTCACTTGATTGTTGGGTATGCCTGCTATTTTGCTTTTGTAGGTTTATTTGAATTGAAATTCTTGCTTGGGGATGTGCATTGTTATTAGAGTTGAAAATTTTGATCACCTACACTTTTCTTCAGTGGATTTCAATTTTCCATATACTTCTCTACTCTATCTCTTTCTCTCCTAAATTGAATTATTTCTAGGTAATTTTTTTCATTTTGACCTTTTTAAGTGTGGCAATATTGGACTGAACAAGCTTATCCATGTTGATTGTGACCGAACTCTTTCCAGGGACTTGAGCGGTAGGATAAAAGAATAAAATAAATAACAGGGGCGGCGGTGGAGGACAACAAGAAGAGATCTTCAGATGTCTTTACTAATTTGTGTGCTGTAACATTTCAGGCTCGTGTAATACTAATAAATGATGGTCAAGCAAATGCAGCAACGATAACTTTTCTTATACAATTATTGTTGCTCATTTAAAACATAGGTCTTATATAAAAGAAAAAAAATGATAAAATATACATTTTCTCGAAGTAGTTAAAGTTGATGGCCAAGGAGTTCATCAATAATCTTTCTCTACACTAACTGGTTTGGAGAAGTTGGACCATTTTCACTGCCAGTGGCTCTCTATTCTGTTAATAGTTTTATCTAACGGAGTAGGACTCTTCGAAATTGTTTATAGGGTGATGCAGGTTACCATGATGTCATAGAATGGTCTCTTGCCCTGGCTAAGGTTTGTGTTATTCATTCTTATACATAAATATTAATTGGGGAAATGGTGCTTTCAATATTTAATGTGCTAATATATACAGCTGCTGCAACTGAATTTGAACCAAGTTTTGATTGAATCCACTAGTGTGATTGGTAAATGTATTAAAAAGGTGAATCCTAGACAACATTCTTATGTATAATATATGAAAATGCGAATGCAACTTCAGTGCTTGACTACATGAACCAGAGAATGGTTTTGGCTGATCCTTGGCATTTTGCTGAAATGTTATTCTTTACCCCTTGCAGAAAGCTCTTCTCAAGTCACTTCCAGATTTAGTAAATCTGCTATCATCAACTCTTTATGGGTAATTCTTCTAAATTATTTACAACTCCACTTGTCTGCTGATAGATTGTAGGCACTTCAATAGGTTCTTTATTTGGCTGTTTCTTTAGAGTAGACTATATTTAAGCTATCCCTTTAATCGTATACTGGGAACCATACCATCCATTTCCTTTATTTCTTTCATTTTTCCATTTCTGTTCTTTTTTATTTCACAAAATTTGAAAGTTATCGCTGCATATTTTCAGGGCAGACTCTGCTGCTGTAGCAATAACTACCACAGATCTAGTAAGCAAAAGTTTTGCAGTAGAATCCGAGGTGTGTTAAACTCCTTTATTCGCACATTGTGTTAAATTGGGTTGGTTCATCCTAATTCTTTTTTATTTTCCCTTTTTATTTTTGGTATTTGTTGACCAAATTTTATGTAAAAAATAAAAGGTCACAAATTAAAGAATCAAATTTGTAAACTTGTTATTTTATAATTTTGTGAGACATGATAAGTATGAAATGCTATAAATGTGTAGACATAATATATATGAACACAAAATGAAAATTGGTTCCGAAGGAAAATAGATAACTACACCAGAGCTTTCACTATTCAACTTAATCATGTACCTTTTTTCTTGATTATGCTGGATTTTGGATCAGGTTCTAAATAAAGCTAAGTTTCGGAAAAAACTATTCAAGGAAGACGAACTTTATCGGCATTTTCGAGTGGGAGCTGCTTTGAGTCCAATTTTGATTGCTTAATTTAGAAATAATGTTTATATTCCATTATTTTAGTAATTGTTGATTGTAAATGATTTGAGATACTTGAAAGGAGTTATAATTCATTATATTTTTTTATTATACAAAATGTTGATCGTATGTTTAATTGTACATTAATTTTAGTAATATAATAGAAAAAAATGTAAATTACAATTTTCAAATAGCATCAACAACCATTTTTTCTTTAAATTGAGAAACATCTATGACAACGGTTCAAGATCGCTGTCAACAAATAACCAACAACCGTAGTTATTTAAAATCTACGACTATGATTCTCAACCATAGTCGTTAATATATATTACTACGGTTCAGACTGTAGTCAAAGGAAGTTCCTAACAGTGGTCATACATACCGTGGTGGTAGATATTAAATATACCACTACGGTTCCCAACCGTAGTATTTAGAATAAACCACTACGGTTATGAACCGTGATTATTGGTAGAGGGTCTACGACTACGGTATCTACAACCACGGTCACTGAATGCCTTTAACTACGGTTTTTTACCGTAGCCTTAAACTTTTTTTTGTAGTAGTGTGTTAATCTTTGGGGTAGGGGTTCCAGAACTAATTTGTCAAACAGTTGCATTAATTACGAGGATAATCTAGACTAGGGGGATACTAGGTTAAAGGCGGGAATACCTTCTTATATTTGAATTCATCTTTAAATTATTAGTTTATTTGTTATCTGCAATAGTTACTTAATTCTAATCAAACTTCCTCCATACTTTATTATATATATTTTATATTATTACTATTATTTGCATAATTAGGTTAAATACATAAATATAATTAGTTTCTCTATTCCCTGTGGGATCGACCATTTCTACTAGTTAGAAAAGGAAAGCTAGGAATAAAAAACAACTAATTTGACTGCACCTGACAGTGCGGTCACTAAACCATATCCCAAAATTCTTGTCTATTGGGACCATTTAGGTAGGGCTTCATCCATTTAACCCCTTTTTATCTTGACCCGATTGTGTTTGGACATTGACCCCTCAAAATTGGGTGAAACCGAATTTCAAGAAGCATTTTTCATCATTTGTCCATTTCTATCTTTGGATTATGTTTTAGCAACAATTAACTCTAAATTCTAATTCGCTAAACTTAAGAAATTATGGCTCAGGTAGTTCACACGGATGTCCTCCTTGTGGTTCGACTTATTACTACCTTTGTCTGATCTCGTACACTTATGAGAACGAAAATCTATTTGAAAAAAAACGTTTTTGAATGGTTTTTTTTGGACAAGTTTACTGGTTAGATTTTTTTCCTTTTTGGTTTGAGGAGTTCGTACTTAATTATTTGCAATTTGGCATAATGATCAAGTAATAAAGTTTTTATTTTAAAAAAATTATAGCTAATACATGACTATAATTAGTGTCGGACCTAGTCATGTCCAGGTCTGAGTTGAGTTTTCACAATTAGCCCCTAAAATATTTTTTTTCTTCATTGTACAATGACAAAAAAAAAAAAATACATAAAAAAGAAAAGAACTAAAGCATTCAATATACAATGACAAAGGAAAACCTAGCGTTTTTCCCAACCGTGTGCTTACTTTTAGTTCCACGATATTGTGTTATCGGGTGATTAACATGTCATTGGATATGTTGTGGTCTTGGCTAATCACATTTGGTATCACCGCAACAACCTAATTGTTTTTGGGGTGGATTGCAACCTGTTGGTGCTGGCCTCTTTGGCTACCAGGTTGCTTGCTGATTTTCGTAGTGCAGCTGGCAGGCCTGAGTTCTTTCCTCCAAACTCAAAGCCTCCATGCATCCCTCCCACTGCCTCCTGTTTCAATATTTATTGGTCAGCAGCTCCTTCTAGAATTGCTCGGATCCTGAGCTTTTGGAATTTTATGCCTTGTGTGAAGTTCTTCTCTTGGCCAACCTTATTGCTATTCATAATTTTCAGATTTTCGGGGATTTGAGTGTGGTGATTTTTGCTTCATCAAGAGAGGATGATTGCTCAGCCGTTTGTTTTTCGATTCTTCCGATATTCGATAATTACTTTCGGAGCTTTCTTTTCCTTTGCTTTTTTGGATTTGTAGATTGGATAATTTTATTGCTCATCCTATTGCTGGTTTTTCTAAGACTTGTAATTTGGATTTTGTTGTTTGGGACTCTGCTCCCCCTTTTCTCTGTGTTGGCCTATTCCAGCTAATATATGAAGTTATTTTATCCTAAAAAAGGAAAAACCATAATAAAAAATAATGGTACAATTTTTATATTAAAACACATAAAATAAAAGACAAACAAGTTGAAATAATTATCTAAATACAACTCACTAACTGACAGAAAAAACAATAATCAAGTCTGTACATATATGAATATGGACACTGATCCGGTACTGTGGCCAATATACATCAGCTGGACACTGATCCGGTACTGTGGACAATATACATCAGCTTGCATTGTGGGGGATAAAACGGCATTGTGCAACCTAATTCTAACCCCCTCTCCCACCACGTTTGCTTTGGTTTTGATTTTCTTACTTTCCCCCCTTTAATTTTATTTCCCACGTTGAGCTTTTCACTATTTTTTGTTTATTTTTTCCCGTTTCAAATTTTCTCTTTTCTTATCTTGCCAATTATTTAACTTACCACCGTATGACTTCAAAAAGAAAAGAAAAGATAATGAGGTAAAAAACCTTAAGTTCCTATTTTTTTTCTCCTTTCTTGACCCAACATTGTTTCATTCACATACAAATTATAATCAAGACAATTGAATAAAATAAAACATATAAATATGAATAAATTATATTATTTTCTTTATCAATTATTACTGACTAATTCCAACAATTATAAATAAAGTCTTTTGCATTTCAATGAAAAAAACATACAAATTTAAACTGCGAAAATAAATTTCATGAAGAGTATACAAAAAATGATCTTTTGAGACAAAAATAAGTAGTTTCGAATAATGAGTATATGTCAAAACTTTATTATTAGAGACAACAAGTAATCAATAATTAGTCTTCTCAATAAGTTAGACGCACATAATATATTTGTGACGTCAAAAGTTGTCTCAAATACTTTTTGCAATAACTAGTTGTCTCTAAAAGTAGTTTTAAAATAATCTTAAATAATTTGTACATATATTCATGACAACAAGTGATCACAAATAACTTATTATTAATGAGTTCAACTATAATCTAAAAAAATATTGTACAAAAGACTTTTTTTTATTGTAATGAGAATATATAATAAAAAATATAAAATGATCAGAACAAAATAATAGATTTTGCCAAAGTAGGTAGAGTTAAAAACAATAATCCGTTGACCATCAGTTCCTCCTAAGATTTTACAACTAGAGAAAAAAAGTGAATGGTGGGAGTAAGAAAGGGAGAAATAATACTCCCTCCATTCTACAAAAAAGATGTATGTATTAAATTAACTATCGTCCTAAAGAAAGGTGTCTTGTATTAAAAATAAATGCCTCAATAAGGGTAGAGCCATCTTCTTCTCTCCACAATACAAGGTGATGTATAATGTTCCACCGTACTGGATCCGTGTCCATATGGATATCTCAAATTGAGTTAGAATTTCGAACTATCATTTCACTAATAAGTAATAATTATAACTTGGCATTTGTAAAATCAACAAGAGAAAAAAGGTAGGGCCTATCATATAATAAGCAGGTCCAACGGTAGAAGTCCTAAAAGGCAACTCGGACTATAAAAAGGTAAAGGTAAAGGCGCAACAACAACAGTTCTAAAAAACAACTCAGACTATAGAAATGAGAATTGGACCTACGGCAACGTAGTGCTACTGACGGAACTCAACCACTAGCTAGGCCTCACAATTTAATATGTATTGTCAATATATATATTTATATATATATATATATAGCTTATATCTATATGTATATATACACAAATTATATAGGATACAACAGTCAAGCAAAGTAGAAACTCTAGCACTGATTTTTTACTAACTAGCGAACTGACTTAGTGCCTGATTTGTATCACAAACAAGACTGAAGGGCCAAAGATGAATCAACTGGAAAAAAAAAACCGAAGGAAGATGATAGCAGGATACTGGAATATTATATGCTGAATCATTTTCAAAGTGGATACCAAATGAGCTGAAAGAGCCACCTTTTATAGGCTATAAACCATTATTCTTGCAGTAAAACCTAAAGTTTAGTCCAAGGCTCGAATTCGACCCTTGCAGTAAAACCTGAAGTTTAGTCCAAGTCTCTTGGTTCGAGGCTCGAATTCGGCCCTTGATTTGCACCCTCCTACGCCTGGATGAGGGAGAGAGAGCTTCTTTGCTATTCATTCATATAACCCTTAGATGACAAATTATGTTTATACTTGCCACATTCCTTCCATACTTCTAATGTGGGATAAACACCGTAAAGCAATTTCAAACTTCTAACTTTGAACTGCAATTTCTCATTCACCCAAATTTTGATTTGAGCAAATAATATACCAATCTCAAACCTCTTACGAAGAAGAGCATGATATCGATTTAAGATTCTACGTTCCGTTACTGGGTTTCACACAAAATTTGCCCAAACCAAACTGCCCGAAGAACATTTAAATAGCATTTTAAATACAATTTCCAACATATATAATATGTGCGGATAATCTAATTCAAGATATGAAACGTAGTATTTAGAAATGAGAATCTCTTACACCATGCAAAAAGTTGTTTCTTAAATGATTAGACATGTATAAAATTGTAACGTACTACGCTTCACACTTGACATACTTTAATGTAGAAAAATATTGTGTTCCTAAATCGATATGCTTTCCTTCAACAAGTTCTATAGCACATCCTATAAAACAGCCCATTTTGGGGCCTCCACTCAAAAGTGTTAATGGGCCCCTTCCGGTCTAACATAAACTCGGATATGCTGACGCAAGCTTGTGTGAATACGTTTAGTGCTCAATACTTGACTCGCTTTTCCACAAGGAATTTTTTGAATAATTATTATTTTTTTAGTACATTCCATAACGAATAATTATACCATCAGAAGATTCACTGTCAGCATACACTAATTACAATTATTGATCTTCTATTCTTCAGGCGACTCACAAAAATAGTTATTTTTAAATTTTTGACAAAAACTATTAGTCCTTATTTAAACGTATATTAAATATTTATTTTTCTTATACATCCCATTAATTAAATGATTTATTAAAATTGTCATTACGTTTAATATTTTTTAATTAATATATTAAATAAAGATTTAACATGAATGGTTACTTTTATTAACCGAATTTCTTATGTTATACAAAATTATGAGACGAATAAAGTATAAATTTTGAAATATTGAAAAACCAATAGTTATATAAAAAAGTTGTACCAGAACTATTGCGTTACCTAGTCATTCTCAAATTTCGATAAAAGAAGTAGTTGCCATAAAAATACATTTTTACTCTGATGGCTTTGCAATTTAGATGGTTATCATGTGCGTGCAATCAACATTTGATAGCCATTTGATAAATATTTTAATATAATATTCTGATGTGATCGATAAATAGTTTGAATGAAGATGAGCATATGATATAAATAAATTCGAAATCAATTGACATTAATTTGTTGATATGATCTAGTATCCTATATTCTTGTTCATTATAATCCATCTACTAGAACTATTTAAACATCACATGAATGTTGATACAAGACACTAAAGTGCAAGCTACATTAAAACTAGAACTTGAAGCCATCTCAACTAAAATTTGTAGCTATATATATATATTATGTTAAGTAGTAACTTTGTGGAACTGAGGAAACGAAAGTTTATCTTTAATTTTTTTGTGTCTTTATAAATCACTTGGTTGATTTGACCCATGTAATTTCAACCAATACTTTGGAAAAAGAATAGTTCAAGGAAGAGACTTTTTGACCTTTTAACTGTTCCAAAACAGTTTGTCTTCTATCAACCGTAACGACTAATTTTGTAATGAGAAGTAATTTGAACACATACACCACCATTTCTTTAACTTGTTATTTTTACTGTAATAAAACATTTATGGATATTTTTATTTAAAGTACCATACATATAGGATTCGATGGAAGTAATCATGAACACTTACAACCTCCATTTGAACTTGTTATTTATACTTTAATAAAACATTTATAAATACTTGTAACTTTAGTTTTTTATGTGCTGAATACGACCCCACATCTAAAACGTGTTCATACATGAAAGAGAGACTTTAACAACTAGTGAAGTTTCATCCTAAAAATCAGTTAATGATAGGAGAAATGACTCGTTAGGCTAATAAGATAATCTCACTTTGTCATAATTATCATTGTTGGAGAACTTACATATAAATCTTTAATTATTCAACATTTATCCACCTTTTCTAAGATTGTCCTTATTATTCCAACCTACCATATTTAAGTGATTCTTTTCATTACTATTCATTTTATTGGAAAGAGAAAAAAGTAATTTGTGAGGAAATAAAAGAGAAAATTTAAGAATTTAAGATGAGAGAGGGAAAAATTGTTAAGAGCTTATTTACCCATTTTACTTGACAAACAAGAAGAAAAAAAGGAAGGTATCACAATGAAAAATAATACTCCATCCGTTCCTGTCTAATTGTCCAACTTGTCATATTTGTTTGTCCCAAACTAATTGTCCAAGCCCATAAATGACAAATTCTCTCACAATCTCCATGCACCCTCAAAATCTCTCATTTTAATCTCCACCTTTGAAAAAGTCAAAGATTCCACAAAATCTGTTTTTTCTTAATCTCCGTGTCCGACCAAAGTTGAACAATTAGATCGGGACGGAGAGAATATTTTAATTCAAACTACTTTATTTTTGTAATATTTTTTTCCTGAAACCTTGTAAGATTGAACTAGAAAATCTAATTATAAATTAGGTTGGGAAGAATATGACAAAAATCTTGAATTGGGTAATGACCGCCAATTTGAAATAGATTACAAAATGTAAATATATTGGTGTGTTCCTTTTGTGATAAATATGGACGAATTAGGGAAGGGCGGTGGAGAAAGGATGAAATAAAGGGTCTTTCGGCAAAGAAAAAGACGGTTGCTCTATCTCTATAAACTATTAATTGAGGAAAGAATTAGTAGAAATGGACCCATTTACAGTTTTTAATCCTCGTTCCCCTAATCACTTTTCATATGAGAAACCAATTCTTGTTGTTTTCCTCCTAAACTAAATTCACTCACAATCCATAACTTTATTAGAAGTCCCATTTTTTTTTTTTTTTTTTGACAAAACGAACAGCTATAATAAAACTACGGGCAAATCACAACGTCCAAAACAAGATGTTCAAGAGTTTGGGGAATGTTTCCTACCACTTTTACAAAACTCGAAGAAGATAACGCATACTTAGCTAGATGATGCGCAACATCATTAGCCGACCTCCTATTTAAACTAAAATCAACAAAAACAAAAGAGGTAATAAGCTCAAAAATCAAACTAGCAATCTAGCCAACATATGATATATCTTCCTTCGATTACGCAACTTGTACCAAAGTTTGCACAATCAGTTTCCACGATCGGATTCTGTGTTTCCCTTCTCCTTCGCCACTTGCAGGCCATTGAGCACTGCCATCGCCTACGCCGTCTTGACTTCCATCGCTCTGCCTCCATCTTCCAAAAACACCATTGCACATCACCCAACTCATCTCACATCACTCCGCCATGCCCGAGCCTCCCTCCACCATGTAAGTCGCGTCAGTATTTAGTTTTAATAAAACTGCAGCTGGCTTAGTCCATCCGGATGCAACCTAAGAGTGTTCTCAGCAATGATGTAGCATCTGGTGTGCTCCATGTTCTTGTCCTAAAAAAGTTTGTTCTTCCTGGCATACCATGTAGCCCAAAGATACATGCAAAAAATGTGTTGTGCCTCTTTATCTTCCCATTTGGAAACCATATCCAACCAATCCATAACCGACGCCTTCGGATTCAACAGCTGATCATCAAGCCTGAGTCGAGAACCTCGCCAATATGCATTAGACCAGATACAATCGCGGAGAGCATGTTCCTCCGTCTCCATGCCTTGCCCACATCGCTTACAATCGGGGCCGATGTCCATTCCCCGTTTCAAAAGGCCTCGTGCAACCGGTAGTATGTTAAGGGCTGCTTTCCACAAGAAAACTCTAATTTTGGGTGGGATATCAAGATTCCACACCCACTTCCAGAATTTTGAGACACTACTGGCCGAGGAGGAGCCCGCTTGATTCTCAACTCGACCACTTCTCGCCAAATGGTAGCCCATTTTCATACTATAGATACCATTCTTCGTTGGCCCCCAAATGAGTGAATCAGTTTGCAGATCTGGATGAAGAGGGATTGACCGAATGTGCAACGATAATTTTAACTCCTAAAATTTGTATTATTAGCTCCTTATTTCAAGATAAACAAGACGGCATAAGTAATTCGCTCACCACCTCCACATTACACCATTCCGGTCGTTGTAAATTCAAGCGATGATTACGAATAGTAGGAATCCATGGTTCGTCCCAAAATCTCACCCCCGAGTTAATGCCGACATGCCATAACAAGCCTTTCCTAATCAATTATCGGCCCTCCAAAATACTTCTCCATGTATAGCTTGGATTATTATTTAGGTTGGCGTCCAAAAGAGATTGGTTCGGGAAATAACGTGCCTTCAATAATTTGGATAGAAAAGAGCTCTCATCCTTAACAAGCCTCCACCCCTGCTTCGCTAGCATTGCTTCATGAAAAGCACTAAGATCTCTAAAGCCTAACTCCCCCTCCTCCTTCGGGTTGCATAATCCATCCCACGATTTCCAATGGATTTTGTGTTCTAGTTTGCTTTTGCCCCCACCAAAAGTTTGCGTACAACGATCGAATCCACTGGTGAGTAGATTGCAGGAGTAAAAAACAACTCATAAGGTATGTGGGAATGGATTGTGCAACCGATTTGATGAGCAGCATCCTCCCCACGTTCGACAACTATTCGTCCACCTCTTTAGCTTCTTTTCTAATCTCTCTATCACCCCCCTAAATAGAGCTTTCTTTGATCTCCCCGCCGAGGCTGGAATCCCCAAATACACTGAGTGTTGCTCCATCTCCCTCACACCCAACCAACCTGCTAAGGTTGTTCGCCTACTCTCCTCCATCCCCTGCTAAAACTAGCCTCTAAAAATAATGTTGTCATCAGCAAAAAAGAGGTGGGACACAGAAGGTGCACCTCTGCAAATACGTGCGCCATGTAATAAACCATCCCATTCAGATACCTGCAAAAGGGCAGAAAAAGCCTCTGTGCAAAAGAGAAAAAGATAAAGGGAAAGAGGTTCCCCTTGTCTAAGTCCTCTAGTCGGGGAAAAGATTTCACCTGGTTTACCATTAACTAAAACAAAGAATGAGATAGATGAAACGCATTTCATAATCAGTTTCACGAAATTACAGTTTAGTCCCAACCTAATCATCACTCATTCAAGAAACTCCCATTCTACCCTGTCGTAGGCTTTGCTCATATCTAACTTAAAAGCAAAGGTACCCTTCTTGGCAGAATTATTCTTCATGTAATGGAAGATCTCAAAAGTAGCAAGAGCATTATTAGTGATCAAACGCCCTGGGATGAAAGCAGATTGGTTGACATAAATTAGTTTAGGCATAATTAATTTTAACCTATTTGCAATCGTTTTAGTAATGATTTTGAAGATGACATTACACAGACTAATGGGGCGATAATCCGAAACAGCTTGGGGATGCTTCCTTTTAGGGATAAGGGAGATTAGAGTGTGGTTTAAGGTACCAGGATTAGAAGACCCATTAAGAATATCAAAACAGACAGACAGACGGGACATCATTATGGATAATGGACCAAAACTTTTGATAAAAAGCAGCGGGCATACCGTTAGGTCCGGGAGCTTTCATGGGATGCATTTGTGATAGAGCTGCCACCAATTCCTCCTTTGTGAAATGTTTCGCTATCATTTCCTGCATGTCAAATGTTACCTTAGGTTGTGCTGCATCTACAACTTTGTCCATACTAAGACTTTCCCCTGGTTTAAAGATATTCTCGAAATACTCCTTAAAGACCACTACTATCTCCTCATCCTCTGTCACCTAGTTCCCGTGAATATTTTTTATTTTATCAATGGTATTTCTCTTTTGTCTGTCCGATGCTGTCTTATGGAAGAAGGAAGCATTCTTGTCCCCATTTTGCATCCAATTCACCCTCGACCTTTGAAACCAAAGCGCCTCCTATTTATTATATAATGATTCCAACTGATCTTCCACATTACCAATTTGATCTTGAATCTCATCGGACATCGACGACTCTTGTAGCTTAGTCAGCTGGGCTTCTAAATCCGAAACCTTCTGATGGACATTGCCAAAATGATTAGCTCCCCAAGTAGAAAATTGATTCCCGCATATACCAATCTTTCGCCGAAGGCTTTTAGGACGAAGTGCATGAGAATCCGGTTCCCACCCCTCTTCCAATATTTTATTACATGACTCATCTTAAAACCACATGGTTTCAAAATGAAACCTCCATCCCCATTTTTTCTCCTTCGGTCTTTTCTTCTCCGGGGCATGTAGATGAAGTAAAATAGGACAATGATCCAATTTTCTGTGAGGGAGATGATCTAACCGATGAGTGGGAAAACATTCCACCCACGAATCTGTTGCTACAGCTCTGTCGATTCTCTCCTATATATTGTTTGAACCTTTTTGCTTGTTGGTCCAAGTGAACTTAAACCCTTCAAATCCCAAATCCTTCAAGCCTAACATCATCAGAGTATCCCGAAATTCCATCATACGAGCGTCATCTCTATCCCTTTCCCCTATCTTTTCATGAGAATGACATATTTCATTCCAATCACTAATACACACCCATGGTATGTTAAATCGGCTAGCTATCTCCGATAATAATGCCCAGGTGAGATGTTTGTTCTGATCTTCAGCCCACCTACACACCCTTGAAAAACGCCACATCCGATCCTCATCTATCACCATACAGTCAATACAGTGGGCATTCGCCTCCCACACCTCCACCTTAATGTCTTCCTTAACTAGCAGACATAACCCCCCTCCTCGGCCCCCCTTCCCCCATCCCTATAACAGTCCACCACATCAATCAAAATATAGTCTGAAGCTCTAGCTAACTCCTCTACTTCTACCCTAACTAACCTAGCTTTAGATAAAAATAAGATACAAGGATCTTTAGAAAGAATCAGTCTTTTAAGCGCATTAACTGTCGAGCGGTTCCCAAGCCCCCCTATAGTTCCAACTAAGGCATCTCATTATGCCTGGTGGGACTGCCTGTCCGCAGTCTCCGCCAACGGCTTATTCAAATCCAACTTTTCCTCAGTCTCCAGTCTCACTTTCTTTGCCGGTTCATTTATTTCCGAAAGATCAAAACCTTCCCCCTCGGTTGTTCGGCCCATCAGTTTTCATTTCTGAGCTTGTGAGCTATTAGGATGGTTCAGTTTAGTGCCCTGCGGTTTTTTTCTGGTCCAGGTAGAAGGATTGTAGTTCAGATTTTTTCCTTGGGTAGTAGGCTGATGGGTTTCGGTTTTGGCAGTAGGTATGGTTGGGTTAGATGGTGGTGTAATTGCAGCAAGGAGTTTGTGAGTTGGGGTGATGTTGAAGTCATGGGTGATAGTGGAGATGGTATGTGCATGAGTTTTGTGGTTATTTGGCGGGTAGTTTTGGATGGTGAAGGGAGGAGAGATTTTGATATGGGAAAAGATTGTATCGGTTTAGCAGACGCTTTTGTAGCAGTTTCTTTAAAATTCATAGGGGTCGTGGATTTAAGGTTCTAATGATTTTTTACTGGGGACCCAGAATTAACTTTTTCTTTGCCTTTGGAAATGTTCTCGGGTGCATGTGAAGGTTCGCTGGAGGATTTGTGGTCATTGGATAGTGTTGTGGATTATGTCAGACGGTTAACAACCTCTTCCAGGAGAAGGTTCTTGTCACTGGCCCTTACAGTAGAATTTAGATGATCACTTTCTTCAATATCAGTACCAGTGGTATCATTTAACTTATGAGACTCGGCTATGTTCGTCCTTCTCCTATCATTGGCTTCATCTATGAACGACGCCCTTGTTACCTTTGTTGGGGAGTTTGTAACAATATTCGGCTTCGTAATCCTTCGGAACGGAGAAGCTTTAAGTTTCGGGCCAAACTGGAGTTCGCTAACCAGACAACTCTCATTACGGTTAAATTCAGGACAATTTCTCATGACATGCCCCAACCGGCCACAACAATTACAATAGGTCGGCAAAGATTCATATTTTATTGGTAGCCAGAGGACCTCACCATTAAGTTGATGGTAATTCCTCAAACAAGAGGGTCCTTCGTAGATATCCATACTTTCAGACGCATTCTTTGCCCTCTCATATGGCCCAAACTATCCTCCACTCTTTCCAGCAACCAAATCTGTTTAACCAACACCCTAGCAACTCCTTCATTTATACATGCCAAAGGTACGTCAAAAATTCGGAGCCAGATAGCTGCCCTATCAATAACCACTTTAGACGGCTGTTCCATACCGGTCAAATTTTTAATGGCGAACAATGATCCCTTAAAGTGTCAGGGTTGGCAATCAACAACTCTTTCCAAGTCATCTTTCGATTTAAATCAGAACAATATTATGTTCGTACCCCAATCCTCCTGGTCAACCCGTGTTTAGTTCTCCAAGCTTGGGCCATAACTTCCCCCACATACTTGGGATTCCACAGCTTTTCCCGGCATAGAGTCCTCCTAAGGCAGAAAGTTTTCGTTAGTTGTTCATCCCCAGTACCTCCAAACAATTCGTCCAAATCCAAAACATTCAGATCCGTATCTCCATTCCTCGCCATACTAGGAAATCTTAGTACGTAGAACTGTATAAACCAACTTGTAACACAAGACACTGAAAACGTAAGATCAAGTTCACCCCACAACTCCGGAGGATAGTAGCAGAGTGAACAAGATAATCGCAAAACGTAATACCAATGAAAGATCACATAAATGCAAAAAGCTGTAACCCTAACAACAAAATAACGAAGAATCGGAACACAAAGGAAAAAACAAAAAAATTGGCAGAAAAAACGATTGCAGAGTGCTACTAAGCAACGAGAATCAACAGGAAAAAGTGAAGCGGACCAGATAAAGAACAACTATGGGAGCAACAACGAAACAGAAAAAAACCAAGACCAAAACCCTAAAAAAACAAGTGCAAGAAGCCCTAGCCTATAAGCAAACGAACAACAGAACTACTAAGAGGGCAAAAGCATGAAAAAACCCGTTTATGGACGTCGATCCTGGAGCTGTATTTGATCACTTTCATTGTGGAAGAACAAGAACACCAAGAAGATCACAACCCTACCCATAGGGGACCCGTTCCTCATGAGGGAAAACAATCCGTACTCTCCTTTTAATAACACTGGAAAAAATAGAAGTCCTAATCTTTCCTTTTAAATTTTTATGTAATCTTTTTTTCTTGATCTCATATTTTATCATTGCCGCTACTAGTATTACTCCCGTGCAATGCACGAAAATTTGTTGATAGAGTAATATTTAAATTAAATTAAATATTATATGTTTTTATATTTTAGAAATGTAAACATTGTATACTTGATAAAATTAATATTTTAAAATATAGAACAACATAGTAAAATTTTGAATAACATAAATATTCAGAACAACATAGTAAAATTTTGAATAACATAAATATTCATTGTTCCCTGCAATTTTCGGATTGAATATATACTTATTATTTATTAATCATTTATTCTTATGGAATAAAATAAAATAAATATTAAATATAACAACTTCAGTCAAACACAACTTTAGTCAGTCGGTATCCTTTTTAACTTATGTGAATAATCACAAGTAGTTCAATTAATTACAAATGTTAAAACGCACACAAATATACTAACTCACAACTTATTAAATAAAAGATAAGATAACAATAAAATAAATTAAGCATTTTATAAGAAAATCAGATTTTTTTATTTAAAGAATCACATATTTTTTTATTTTAAAAAATAGTCAATTGATTTATTTTTGTATAATTTATCATATTTTTACATATATTAGTGCATGTGTGTGTATGCTTGTATATATATGTATAAAATTAAGTTTCAAAATAGAATAATTTGATTAAGCCCATTATAAATAGACTAATACACAAAAAAAAAAAAAAAAAAAAATTACTTCAACTTAAAGAAGGTGAAAAGATGATTGATTAGATAAATTATATGTAAAAATATATTAGAAACAAAAAATTGATAGCATTTTAAATTTTTGAAAGAGTTGTTGAAAAAAAAAAGGAAATAAACCGACATAATGCTGACAATACAACTTGTCTTTAGAGACATGAATAAATTTTTTGAAAATATCAGATTCTCAATTGGACAGGAAAATAATTCACACACATATTTATATACATATTAGTATAGATATAGAATAATTTATAGACTAAAATTAAGATAGAATTAAAGGTAAATACAATAAATAAATGAAATAAATCATATTTATAAAATAATAAATTTGTTAAATAATTCTTTTAGAAAATTATTTAACTCGTTCTTGTTTTTAGCCTAAACATGATACCAACAAACATCCACAATAAGTACTCAGACTTACCAAATAATTAACCAAGAAACAACTGCATTTTTTTTAATATAATATCACACTTTTGTGTTTACGTATAATATGAATGTCATATTAAAGAACATGAAAATATGATTAATTTGATATATAAAATGTAAAAATGGTTAAGTTACGATAAATTATTTGTATTTGAAAAATTGCAGAAAAGGGGTTTTTTTTGGGAAAAAGGACAAACAAATCAAAAGTTGGCATTTGAACAAATAACAAAAAATAACACAAAATATTTTGGAAGAAAAATGCAATTTACAATTTTAACCTCTTATAGCTTTTATATATACTAGTAAATCTCCGTGCGATGCACGGTGATGAAATGTTTTATAAATAAATATTATAATATTATGCAATGATGCTAAATGCATTTTATATTGGTAAGTAGATGTATGAATGCTCATTCTCGTACTTGCGAATGTCACTTGTGTGCCTAGAAACCGCATTAAAATAGTACACAAAATTTGGTTTTTAAAATTGTAATATTGTAAAGGATCAATTGTTATATAACTATACCATTGGTGATATCACTAAGAGGTAACTATGAGTACTTGATCCACTTTATAAACGTATATTGTCAAATATGTGATATGCTTGTAACTTATAACTAAATTTGAGGAATCTTGCTAGAAGTTGTCACAAAAAACTCCATATAACGAAATAGTAAAAGATGGTAAGAAAACATCAATATATTAGAGTTCACAAATACATCCACGTATATCTTATAATAATGATAAAAGAACAAATAATCACACATAAATGGGCGATACTTAATCTATACCATATAAAAATGTTATGATCAAACTTATGGAATTTTTAAGGTGGATTAGGAATGTCTTATCTCAATTCCTGCAATTTAAGAATTACGTAGATATCAAAGATATTATGAGATGTGCTGGAAGAATCTTGACTAAATATAACATAATATCTATCGAAAATAGGTGAAATCCCCAATATAATTATGTGATTTGAACTAAAAATGCAATTCCTAAATTTAGAAACTGTGTTTGGGAGGAAAAAATTCAGAACTTGCTATTTATAGCCGATCTTATTTTATTATTCCCTCCGTTCACAAATAAGTGTCATTCTAGGAAAAATTATTTTTTCATAAAAGAGTGTCAGTCTAGCATTTTTTGCATGTTTATTCCAATATTGTCCTTAGCTAAAATTAAGAATTTTTTTTATATAAATCCTACTTTATATAAAAGTACATCAGTCTATAAATAGTATTAGTCATATTTTCCCGCCCATTCCAAGTTTCCAATCTTAGAAAACACGGTTTGTGTATATACTCCCTCTGTTTCATAAAAAGTGTCATTTTAGCTATTTTTTGAGAAATTAAGGATTGATATTTAATTGGTATGTTTTGTTAAATAAGGAAATAATCAACTAAATTAAGTAGGTTGTTTAAGATAATATTGGAAGAATTGTAGTTTTTTTGGTAAAGTGACACTTATTGTGAAATTTTTCAGAATGTCTAAAATGACATTTTTTATGAAATGGAGGAAGTATATTGTAAGAACCGCTAAAACCAAAATCTGTAACTTAAAAAGGCACATTTATTCCAAAAATAACATCATCAAATCCTAATATGGAATTAATTCACCCATTGTATTGACTTATTGATTTGGTCTGCATAGTCAGCATAAGATATATATGACGGAATTTATCAGTTGCCAAAAATTATGGGATTTATTATTTTATTTAATGTCAGAGTACATTCGTTTATAAATAGAAATATAACAATTTTTTTGTACAAAAAAATTTAAAAATGTTATAGGAAAATTAAAAAGGAACAGTAAAGAGAGGCGGAAGAGAGACACGGAATAATTAGGGTTCTCTTATTCATCAGATCCCCTTTATATAGGGTGTCAAATACAAGGGTTCACAGTTACATATTATTTGGTGAATATCTAAATTGCCCTTCATCAATTACTTTTGACGAAGGCACACTAATTGTGTTTTTCCTTCAACACTCCCCCTTGTGCCAAGTCAAAAGGGAATTGGTGCATAACTTGTTGCCTCGTTAAAAACCTTGCCAAGTAACAAAACTCAGTGGGAAAAAATAAACCTTGGTCGAAGGGAAAAAGAGTGCAACGCACCTTTGTTGAGACTCCCCCTGAAGTCTACGTCTCTCCCTTGATACGTACATCTATCAAGAGAGTTTCGAAAATCTCTTCATCCTCAATTTTACATTAATCATGAGGATATTATGTGGTTGCTGGTTATAGAAAAGTGTTGGCAGTACATGCTTGGTCTCGTCACCTTTGATGTATAGCATAATTCATATGTATGTTGCAAATAACTTCATCTTTATAACTTCGGGTACGCTCTTCGGTGGTATAGCTCAAGTCACTAATGCTTTAACTCTATAGGTTGATGAACTTCGTGAGATATCATCCGTGAGTGATGTGATGAGGTTGTTTGAGTAGTTGTGATTGATTGATCTTCAAGTTTTCGTCGTGTTCCTCATGGTAATACATAACCGGTTTGGTAATGACCTTTACATTGGCCACTAAGATAACCAATATCTAAACCAACCAAAATAATATTTAGTATTTCGTAGTAGGGGTTAGCTTCAACATTTACTTAGGAGTTACATATTCTTTTGTAAAATTTTTATCTCTCTATATGAGAACATTTGACATTTACTTTAGAGTTTACAATTTCATTTGTAATCTCTCTTGTCTCTAATATGGGAAGAACAAATATGTGTCAAGGGTTTCTTTAAGATGTCAAAATACTTTTTAATATCATTCCACTGATATTGCGTTGTCCTGAGTAAAATATAATTAACAAGTTCTTTGAGAAAGTAATACATGGTTGAGTGCATTGAGCTTTTTGTACAATAATGCGCACATTTCAATTAAGTAGGGAATTTCATCTCCTAATAGCTCTTTCGTCATTTCCTTTGGACTCAAATGGATCTTTCCTTATGTCCACACTTCAACCAATCATAGGAGTGCTAATAGATTGCACTTTATCCATGTGAAATCGCCTGATAATCTTTTGGATATATGCAAACTGAGGAATTAATATTCCACAAACTCGGTGAGTTTTCCCATGATCCTTTATCTCAATTTAGATTTCAAATACATCACAGTATCTCTTATTTCTCTAAGAGTACCTATTATGTCCTTAACATCGACATAAATTGCTACAGTTGCAAATATAGAACTTGTGTTTCTTTATAAATGCATAGGAGCAATACTACTTGTTCTTTCCCTTCCCAATCAAGTAGTCACTTAGACGGGTATACCATTTCCGTCCAAATTTATTTCAATCAAAGTGAGCATTTCAATCTAATATTGTAAATGCACTCTGTGGTATAGAGTTACTTGAGTTGGGCAATGCAATTCCATTTGACACTGACACATATCTCAATAAAAAGATCCCCAAAAAGATATGTAGTAACCACATTAGTATGCTGCATTTCCAATCCTTCGAAAACTTATCAATAAGACGTTATGACGTCCGTTGTGCGAGAATATCTCCTCGTAGTCAATTCCAGGGCTTTGTGAGAAAACCTTGTGCTTTAGGTAAGTTTTGCATCTCAGGACTTATTCTTCTCACTACGCTTACTGACAAAACATATTTTATGTCCTACAGGCTTTACACTTGATAAGGCTAGCACTACCAAACCAAATACCTGTTGTTCTGTCATAGAATCGAGTTCTACCTGGATTGATTCCATATAGGCCAATATGCTCTTTGTTGATATTTTACAATAGAGCGTGGTTCGATATTATTGAGTTCTATAATTCATTGAACAACAATGTATACATCATCAATGCACGTGAAAGATTTTTCCATTAACTCACATGCACTCTCATTATCTCTAGAATCATAATAAACTTCGTAGCGTCCTCCAGTGATGATTTATGGACATAATTAATTAGAGATAATTTGAGAGTAATTCTTTTTATTGATGATTCGAATTGTGCCACATTTGCCTCCTTCCTTGAGCAGGTGTTCATCGAACCACGTGGCATCCCCCATTTCCTTTTGGGAGCCACGACCTCAACCACACCTCCACTAAGTGTGGTTGCAACACCTTTATCTGCGGTGTTGTGCCCCTTACTAGGGACTTTTAACCTTACAGGCACATTTGTAGTTGGTATATATGATCTTGTCACTTTAGCGATTTTAGCAAATGCATCAACAATCAAATCTTCCATACTTTGAAGATCGATAATTCGTTTTACTTCACTTTACATTATGAATTGTGGGAATCCTAATGAGACATACTGGAAAACACTTCCTGTTCGTTCCATTAGATTATTTTCTTATCTCCCCCTAACGACGGGAAGACTGTCTCATTAAAGTGATAATCCGTCAATCTTACGGTAAATAGATCTTGCCTGTTAAAGGTTCCAAATAGCGGGTAATAGTTGGGAATCCATATCCAACATAAATACTTAGTCATCTTTAAAGACCCATTTTGGTACGTTGTGGGGGCGCAATAGGCACATATACTGCGCAACCAAGTATGCGTAAATGTAAAAACATCAGGCTAAATTCAGTTACCAACTGGTATGCATAAATTATTGGTTAGCAGTGGGTCTGAGACAAATAAAGTAAAGTTGCAATGATATTACATAGTCCCATGTCTGATAGACATTTTAGTGCGCATTTTTCAATGTCTAATCCTCCATCTATATCCTTGTGATGGTGGCTTATGTAAGAACATTTTTGTGTATGCACATGGGTTAAAGGATGCTATACATTGATCCTGAAAGATATGCAATAATCATCAAATCCTTATGATGAGAACTCTCTAGAGTTAATAAGTCTGATAGACATTATGTAGTGAGGGTGGTGAACCCTTATATAATATTTTCTAGGAGTTTTTCAAATGCAACATTTCTTGTGGACAATAATGTGATGATCAGTTAGTGTGCCAAAGCATTTACCAGAACCATAGACACTTTAATGGCCCGCTTTTCTGGTTTGATAGATCCACATATATTATATTATGTTCTTTTGTAAGAATGGAATGCCTTACTTATATATCAGACATAGGAAGATCTCGATCCTACTTATTACTAAATAGTAGGCTTGGCAGAACGAGTGATGTGCCTTAAAATAGTTAATAATGTAGAGTGGGATGTTGGTGGTGCTTCTAGTACTTTAGAAAATATTGACTGTGTTATAATAAAATTAGCACTGACACTGTACATCGTATCGAATTTTTATCCCTTTTTGTATTTCACTCGAAAGAAAGAACGTCCATATAATTTCTTAAATATGGAACATCATGTTATGACTTGGATGTCTAAGAAAGTCGTACCAAAACCTATATGAATTAATGTCCCAAAGTTCATTTTGAGTAACATATGATTCTTTCTTCCAAAGTTCGTTTTGGTGAAACAATCAGAGTTGTAGTGGAGTACATGTCACTAGATTGACTCATTTATTTCTCTAAGATATGCTTCCTTTCACATTCATTAGAGGTATCATAAATTATTCAATTCCATTCTCACATGTAGTTTTGAAATGATAGTCTTTGACACAAATTTCTTTACTTAATAACATTGTAATAGCTCTTGGTGCATATAGAGCATTTTGTGACTATAACCGTTATGTCATTAGACATCTAGAGAATTCGACGATTCTTCGTTCTTTTAGTACTTGTGATTCAATGATGGTCATTATGCAGTGATGCAGTGAGTCTCTGTTCTTTGGACTTCTTGTATCTCGTATAGTTAACTGCTCTAGCAGTTTTTATACAAAAGTATAATGTTTTCACTCTTATTTAAATGTTCATTACCAACTCTATCCCTTTTGTTTAGAGGAATTCGACGTGTTGCTTTTGCACATGGTTTTCATAACCACCATGTTCATTTGGGGTAAGCACATCGGAAGGCCGTCAGGGCTTCTATGTCCCTTACTTTGTGGTGTATTGTTACCACAACTGTAGAGACAAACACATTCGTTTCCTTTACTTTGGGGTTATTTCTACTATTTAGTTCATCATACTTGGGCTTGAGAATTTTCTTTATCCCAATGCTTTTGATGTTATTTTTCAGAAGAAACTGATCATGCCTCTCAACTACTTGCACTGGTTGATTAGCTAATTTAATATTATAATTCTTTTATTTCATACTCTAACCTTTACAAGTTCGATAGTATAAGCATTAGAGTAGGAAAGTAAAGAGATTTCGTGTCCTTATTGAGGCTATTGACCCTTTTGTAGTCTAGTGAGTGGGTTTCTTTCCACTAGATAGTTAATACCGGAAGTAGAGATTCATCTACATTTTTAATATTTCTTTTATTGCATTCCGCAGCTCATCAGGTACTTTTGAACTAAACAATACTCCTAGTGTAAGCTAGGATTAATGTGTCATCTCAAATTCATTAGAGCATTGACGGTGATTTCTACTATGGCAGACAGTGCTTTGTCATTGGGGTCGGTTGATGATATGATCGTAAGAGAGTTCTTATAGGGTGTAGTTATTTTTCATGGAAATATTTTCCTATTAGGAATATCAATTGCGGTAACTCAATTTCTTCTGAGTCTAATATTGAAATTTGAATCGAGTTGGTTTAATCATTTTCTTTTGAATTAGATTTCGGGACCATATATCACAAGTTTTTCGATACTTTGTGAAAATACTTTATCACAAAGTTGATTTGTACTAATTTGGTATAGCCCATGAATTTTCATTATCATGGAAATATTCAAGTTATCAAGCATAACTAACTTCGTACGTAAAGCAATTGTAAAATTATCATATAGTCATGCAAATAAACTTATTTACAATAATCTCAAAACGCATAATAAACAACTCAGGTGATAAACTTATCACAATTTCTAGTTACAGAATCTTAAAGTATAATAATTTGGCTACATCACTTTCAATTTCATGAGAAAGTGTCAAAACAGATTGAGCATATTTGACTCCAATAATATCATTTAAAATCAAGCAAAATTTCATTATTGCCAAAATTATACCTAATAATATTCAAGTGCACATACAAATTCATTCTCAATTCTAAATTTGCCCAAATCATATTTATATATGAGTTGTAGGAAAGATATATTCATGATATTCGTCAAGAAATATTTAAGCAAGCACATCATGTTATCAATTAACATATATTAGTTATTTGCATTTTACTAATAGAAATAGTGATTGAAGTTACCTTGCAGGAAATACACGATTATTTCCTATGGCTCTTCTTAACCTTTGTATAGGTGATTTGGCGAATTTAGGAACCATGATTTTGGGTCCAGTTGATCCTGATTTCTGGCAGTCGAAAATGGTGGCAGCTCGAATGTATTTTTCGTAATTCAATACCATAAATAAGGAGGTGGTTGTGTGAGGGGAAACCCCAAATAAGAAGAAAAACACCAAAGCTAATTTTCCCAGTGATAGCCCTAACCTTTATCGGCAGTACTATTCTCCCAATTTATTTCCCTTTTCACCACAAACTGGGGTTGAATATTGGATATGATGAACATCATCATGATGTGAAGATAAAGTCAAGTCCTCCTGGGCACATCGACAACAGGACAGAAGAAGCGGATATGAAAAACAATAGCAGTGATGGTAGCATGATGTTAAAATGCGACTTATTCAGGGGGGAATGGGTTCCGAATCTTGAGGGCCCGTACTATACAAACGTGAGCTGCAACTCCATTCAGGAGCATCAAAATTGCATGAAATTCGGGAGGCCCGATTTAGGGTTCTTAAGTGGAGGTGGAAGCCCGATGATTGTGAATTACCCATATTTGATCACCATAAATAAGGAGGTGGATTGTGTGAGTCTATTCGTGCTGATAACGTGTTATAGGAAAATTAAAAAGGAACAGTAAAGAGAGACGGAAGAGAGACACGGAATAATTAGGGTTCTCTTATTCATCAGATCCCCTTTATATAGGGTGTCAAATACAAGGGTTCACAGTTACATATTATTTGGTGAATACCTAAATTGTCCTTCATCAATTACTTTTGACGAAGACACACTAATTGTGTTTTTTATGAAATGGAGGGAGTATATTGTAAGAACCGCTAAAACCAAAATCTGTAACTTAAAAAGACACATTTATTCCAAAAATAACATCATCAAATCCTAATATGGAATTAATTCACCCATTGTATTGACTTATTGATTTGGTCTGCATAGTCAGCATAAGATATATATGACGTGAATTTATCAGTTGCCAAAAATCATGGGATTTGTTATTTTATTTAATGTAAGAGTACATTCGTTTATAAATAGAAATATAACAATTTTTTTGTACGATAGTCATAAATAACTCCTTGATTTCCGCCATAAATATAAATTAATATCAATCACAATAATCTAAAGTTATAATGAATAGGTTCCTTATATAAGAGTGAACTCTATTTCTGAAACATAACAATTACTTATATTAATAAAAAAATGTGGTAAAAAATGTAAGTTTCTTTTGGTTAATTTTTTTGGGTTGGATTCGAGATATTGATTTACAATATATTTGTTAGATTAATATTTTTTTTTTTGAATATCATAAATTTAGTTAAAAATTAATGTGTGTATATATATATGTATTAAAAGTTATTAATTTTTCATTGACATGTCAAATCTTATTGTATAATTAATTGAAGTTATCGATATATAGCTAAATCACACATTTCATGTTTTTTCTATATGTTGTCATATATCGGAACTTTTATTTTTTTTTTCCGTTTTTTTTTTATTGGAAAATTAGCTAGAAAATAATGGCGAGTGTGTAACACGCCCCTCATGTTGTAGACGGATTCTTGGCGGGCTTTGCAGAGATGATAAACATGCCGCAACTATTTATTATTATTTGTTACTAGAAATTTTTCTTTTCCAATTTCTTAACATATTTATTATTTTTGTTCATAATTTGCTTATAGTTTCTCATGTTAATCATCTTTTTCATGATTTTTAATTTGACCCTCAATTGAATATAATTAAAAGATAAATCATATTAGAAAAATGAAATTTATATTGGTTATTACTTGAGTTAGACTTTAGTATTTATTGTGGACAAGACTGTACATTTTATATTGTGACCGACTGCAAATAAAATTAATGATCAAATAAATATACTTTATTTTTTCATTTATGTTTCTTCAAAATTACGATATCAAATAATTTTTTGTTTGACTAATTGTGATATATTTTTATACAAAGCAAAAATGTGAGATTAATCAAGGAAAATAAAAATTATGGACAATATAAAAGAGATTGGTGTGTGTAACACATAGCCCCATATATGGGGAAGTACCTCTCGACAGTTGTTCTAAAGATGATTAAAATTGACAGTGTAAATTAGTTTATTTATTTATTTATGAAAACCTTTTCAATTTCTTAAAAACATAATATATTTTTTCTTAGTCCATTTCAAAATTTCTAAGATTAGTCTTCTTTGATCAGACACAATGTTGCATATATTAAAATTAAATATTATATTAGAAAAATGTAACTTTTTAATATGTGATTATTTGTATGTTTGTCGTAAGTATTTATTGCGACTGACAATGTGTATTGTGTTTGGTAAATAAAATTAGTAAGACCTTGATAATCAAATATATATCAAGTGGTGCTTAATTTTGACATAAACAAACTTTTATTAGCTTAACTGTTGCATGGTCTGATGTTTATAATAACATTACAAAAAGTTATATTATTCAAGAAAAAAAAAATATTATGGAAAAAAATAAGGTTATTAGTTCACTTTACTTTCTGGTATCTGAATATTCTTTGATTGTTTGAAACATTATGTTAAAAATAAATTAGCAAAAATATCACGAATATAGTTTACATTAATATCGATTAAAATGATTGTGAAATTAGTCAATTGATTTGTTTATCAATTTGTTCCTTTTCGTTTTTCTTTGTCTTTTTTCAGTTTTCTACACAATAACTATTTCGAGGCAAAATGCCTCTTTAATCTATCCACGAATGTTTGTTAAGGTCCCTCAGTTATCCAAAAGATTTCATAAGATCCCGCAATTCTAAGAAATATTTGTAACCAATGTAAATCGACGCGTTGAGAAGTGACAATTTCGTGTAGTAAAGGCACTGGGGTATCATTAAAAAATATCTTTTGTATTACATGCAGGGCACGTGAAATACTTTTGTACGAAAAATTCACCGATGGATTGTAAATGATATTTTCGTGTTGTTCAGACACTGAAGTGATAGTAAAAAAAGTTTAGGAACCAAATTGATAATTCGGCCATAGTTGAGGCTGGAAACTTTTTTGACCCTTAATTTAAATGGTTGCTACTATTTATTTTGTTAATTTAATGAAACTATCTCATAATTGTAATTCTTAATAAGTGTTGTTGTTATTTAGAATGCCTTAGACTAGATTCTTATTAGACTACATTCTATATTGTTATATTCTTTCTTTAAAAAATAATATTTTAAGCCTAGAGACCATATAATTATCTATATATATATATGTGTATATGTATTATTATCGATTATTTAAAACATATACTTTAAAATATAATTAAAATTTATTTTACAAAACAAATTCATTATTTTAATAATTATCCTTAGTTTCACGAATTTCTACAATATATTACTATGAAATTAAGAATTACAAAATATATATAAAGAACAAATTAAAAGAACAAACACAATTTTATATTTTGCGATAATTATGCGGATACTATTCGCAAAGTATTCATATATGTTGGGTATTAATCATATTAAATATGCGCATAAATAAATGAGAAATTAGAAAATTGGAGAATTTTGTCTCTATAATTTTATCAACACAAAATAATTTTATGGTTATAATACATACATACATACATACATACATACATACATACATACATATATATATATATATATATGTATATATATATATATGTTATTTATTTAAGTTTATTGCATCAAGTTTTTTTCTTGAGTTTAAAAATGTTAAACTCTTTATTTCGCATGGCTCTCTAGTATTGTGTTTCCTTCAAAATATTACATAATGTACTACTTTTTTAAAATAGTAAATAATGATATATTATTTTTTATGTTTAGAAAAAATAACTTGTATTGATATTATTTATGATATAATTGTTTTTTTATTGGTGATTTGCTTTTATTTAACAGAGATTTTATTTTACAATAATATTATTTTTTATTTTTAAAAGTATATTTATAATAAGAAATATTTTCAAAATATTTAAATATATTGAATTTTTTTTCTTATAATATATTGTTTGTATTATTAATTCATATTATTAGTATTTAAATTGTTTATATTGTTTGTTTTTATTTCTTAAATATTATTATGCGCATTTTCTTATAATATATTGTTTACTTAAATAATTCACATAGTTCTTTATTATTATTGTTGTTGTTGTTGGTGGTGTTGTTCTTGTTGTTGTTATTATTATTATTATTATATTTTTAACAATAAAAATATATATATCTTTAATTTATAATTTGTATTATATACCTATTGTACTATGTTTATAAACCGTGCATCGCACGGGGTATACTACTAGTCTTTATAATATTAAATAAAGAAGGTTTGGAAAAATTTATGGTAATAAAGAAAATGATGGAGAGAAAATTGGAGGGGTGTTATTATCCAACCCATAATTTATTAAATTCTACCTGAAAGTAAAAAATGACACGTATTTGTGAATGGAGGCAATATTAAGTAAGATGTAGGTGTAGTATTTAATATATCTGAATAATTTCAAATTTTAACTATAAATGTTTAATCATTTGTTCTAAAGTTAGATTCTCATTTACAACTTTTAACATTTCACATGGTGTATTCGGATATAATTAGATACTTCTCATTTGTAAATAAATCCAAACATTAACAAAATAAAATTCAAATTTATTCAATAATTTGAATGGCAATTTAAAGTATCAGAGTATTTCAAAATATTTGAATATTTTCATATTTGATGTGGTATTGTGATTTATTCAAATAAATTTTATATTTTCATTATAAATATTATATTAATTCAAAAATAAAAATTGATTGATATGAATAAAATGAGTAAATAAGACATAGTTGAAGTCAGTTACTGCGACCAAGGACGAAAATATCAGAGAAAATATCGATTTCAGTGAAAATATCGGTGCAATTTTTAAAACATGTTGGAAAATCTATTAAAATTTTAACTTGATGTTTTATAGATTGTTATAACTTAGATACAAATCTGTACGTTAAAATTTGTACAAATTTTATTGTAATATTTATAACTAATTTATAAATATTAACAATATAAATGTTGTTTGACAATATCATATCATACACCTTTGAAGTTTTTTATACAATATTACAAGTTACTAGCAAATGATGCATTTCATACTATCGTTTCTAGTTACGAGTACCAAAATGAATGGAATCCCTTCTTTAAAAAAATATAAAACAATTCAGAAAAAGAAGAAAAACAAATAATAAGAGAGAAATGAGAATTGGAACGATTAGATTTAGAAGAATACACTGATTAAATAATAAAAATTAAATGAATTGTATTTCTCTCAATGAATTATTATTACCAAGATCGTGCAATTTCCTCCACACATAACAAAAAGCAATAAATAATAACAATAATAACAATAATAATAATAATAATAATAATAATAATAATAATAATAATAATAATAATAATAATAATAATAATAATAATAATAATAATAATAATAATAATAATAATAATAATAATAATAACAATAATAATAATGCCTACTGAATCACAAGATATAGAAATATTTCATTACTTATCTGAGATAGAAAAAAATAATTATTTATCAATTATCAATAATTAACTCTCCTAAAAAAGATTAAGGCCCACTACATGTGTTAATCCAACGGTTACAAAAACAAACAAATGAAAAAAAGTATATACTAAATCATCGGCGAGGTTTCACGAAATACAGGCTGACGTTACCAAAAAATTAAATCGTAGAATTTCAACGATTTAATGATAGAAAACAACGCCACCATATTTCTCTCTCGGTTAATGGTACTTAGAGAAATTTCACCGAAATTTCGGTAAATTTCCCATGATTTTAATCATTGACTACGGAAAAGTATTTTTTAGTTTGTAAAGTATAAAAAATAGTGTTGAGGTTGGTTCATGTAAACAAAAAAAATTGAAAAGTGTAATGTCATAATTTAGGCTGTAAAAGTGTAAACTTACTTAATAAAGTAATTTTAACAAAATATGTACTCCCTCCGTCCCACTTTATCTTGCACACTTTCCATTTTCGTCCGTCCCAGGTGAACTTGCACCCCTTAGAAAGGAAAGTTATAACACAATCTTTATCCTCAAAATCTCCACCCTCAATCCACCTTTGAAAAGTCAACAAAATACTAAAAAATAATTTTTCTTAATACTTGTGCTAACCCCCCTGTCCAAGATAATGTGAGACGGAGGGACTATTATATAGAAGTATGAATAAGTAATAAAAGAATAATCTCAATAATAATTATGTTAGGCAAATATACATATGCTCAAAACTCTTGTACTTCCATGACTAATCAAATGAACATTGTTATCATAAAAGTATATATGTTAGCAGATTTAATAATTTAATACATTGTTTATAAAATCAAATATTATTTTTTGTCTTTAATATAATAAAGTAGGAGTTTCATTATTTAAACTGTTGTGAATTCAATCAAGAACAACCAATCAACAACTAACTCTTCTACCAGGTTTTGATAGCAAATAAGAAATGAAAACTGAACTAAGAATTGAAAAACTGAGACACAAGATTACGTGGTTCGAATCAATCTCTAGATCCTACATCCACGGAGAAAACACCTTTCAAACCTTCATTAGTCACCAGATCAGAATTTACAAGGAAGCATATCAAGAAAACTATCCAAAAGAATACAAGTGACAAAGTATCAACATTCTATTTCAATTTTCTCCCTTCTCTCTTCTCTAGCTGAAAATCTGAATAATTGGGTTGTAACAGCTTTTTATGATCACTTATGTACTAATGGTCAAGTTGTAATTCACTTTTCAAGAAACTACTTTCTTTCCTCTTTTTCCTCGAAGTAAAACTGAAGAATTAAGAGCAGTTAAATTTCATAAGCTGAAAACTAACTTTTAAATGTTTAACTAACTTTTCCAACTGATGTGACCAAAATGCCCTTCTCATGTATTTGTATTATTCCCTTAACAATTTGAGCTAATTACTACAATTCTCCACCTTTAGGTCAAATAAAAAAATACCTTCAATCCTCTTAGCAGATCACACAACCTTAGAAATCCACTATGTCTTAAGACATAATTTCTGAACTCACTTTCACCAAATCAAGGCACAACTCAAACTTAGAAGTAGGTAGTGACTTTGTGAAACAATATGCTGGATCAACTTTGTAGATATGTTCTCAACCTTCATTGATCCCTTTTCCACAATATCCCTCACAAAATGGAGTTTAACATCAATGTGCTTAGTCTTTTCATGATATCCCTGATGTTTTGCAAGATGGATAACACTTTGACTGTCACAAAACATAGTAACACTCTTCTTTTGGATGCCAAATTCTCCAATAATACCCTTTAACCACAAAGACTCTTTAATAGCTTCAGTTAGAGCCATATATTCAGACTTAGTTGTTGACAAAGCCACTACTAACTGATGTACTGACCTCCAACTGATTGTAGTTCCAAATAATGTAAAAACATATCCAATGAGGGACTTCCTTGTGTCAAGGTTAGCAACATAGTCTGCATCCACATACCCAATAAAGAAATTTAATCATTGTTTCTTACCACCAAATTAAACATATATATATAAGAATATGTATACGCGATACATACGACTCTAGAGAGTAGAGTGGTAAGTAAGGGTCGATTCCACAGAGAACGGTGGATTAGTGTTGTTCGGATATTACAAGCAACTAATGATTTACGATGGATAGGGTAATAAACTTAAACAAGTAAACAAGGGGGGTTTTGGATTGAGTTAACAAATAAATGCTAACAAGTGATCAATTAAAATTCTAGATAAGCAATAAATATTTTTGGTATTTTATATCAAACAAAGAAAGACAAATAACAAATGTTTTTCGGGTCTAGAATACGATAAAAGGTCTACCCTCGATCTAGTATCCCCTTGAATCCGACTACCTAATGATTATCGTTGATGTCCCAAATTCAATGCGATTTAAACCCTTATCCCACAATCTACAAGGTCCGCTTGTGTAGACCGTGTTGTCCCTTAATTGTGGATAAATCGAAGGTATGCTTATCGATTTATCCCTACCCAAATCAATTAGTTATCCAAACAAGTTCTTTTCACACTAATTGATATTGGGTGGTCACGAGCTAGAACAACGGGATAAATAAAGCATAAACCTCGACACGATCGGGTTTAGAGGCCAAACTCTATAGTGCCACCAATGATATCAACCATTGTTCGCTACTAAGGGAGATTGAAGCTTCAACAATCACGGAAAGTGAAGTTCAATCTCTAGCAACATACAATAAATGCCTCCCAAAGGGTGATCAATCCTAAAACAAACATCTAGGCATGAGACAATCCAATCAAGTATTATAGAACATTTAAATTGCATAAATAAGGTAACATCAAGAGTCAATAATCATATTCTCATCATCAATCAAGGTTCAACATGATCAAGGGTAGAATTTAGGGTGCTAGCCACCCATTACACCTAATACAATCAAGAAATTACAGAAAATACAAGAATTCATAAAGATAGAGTGATAAAACCCAAGGATGATCAATGGGGAAGATGATGTGACTTCTTCTTGCCCTTCTCTCCTCGGATGTTATGGTGGCTGAATAGTGCTTCCAAAAGTATCAAAAAGTTAGGTCAAATTTGAAGGGGATGATATATATATATATATATAAGGGGAGAAAGTGCTAGTAAAAAATAGGCAAAATCGCATTCAGGATTTTAAAACAGGGTAAGGAATCTCGGCCGAGATGCAAGTGTGTCTCGGCCGAGATGTGAAAAAAAAGATTTTTCAGCTGGTGGGTTGAAGGCTGATCTCTGCCGAGATTCAACTTCATCTCGGCCGACACGTGGAAAGGGAAAATTGGGGCTGGTTAGGGTTTGACTCATCTCGGCCGAGATTGAATTTCATCTCGGCCGAGATCTTGGTCTTTTGAAAATCCTAAAATCCTCTGGAAACTCATCTCGGCCGAGATGCGTTGCTTGTCTCGGTCGAGATCTTTAGTTCTGCAAATCTTCATGTTTACCCTGGAGACTCATCTCAGCCGAGATTTTCATCCTGTCTTGGCCGAGATCTTCAGTTAGCCCTTCCTTTTGTTGCCTCGATCGATCCCTCGACTCCGCGATCGTTTGATGTTCTTTTTCGATCCTTTTTCACCTGTCTTAACATAAAAACAACACAAACGCATTATTTTGCCAATGAGAGTACAAAAGTACTAAATACACGTGATTATGCACATTATTGACACTAAAATGACACTAAAAGTGCCCTAAAGTGCGTGCACGGGACACGTGTACCAATCATTCTGTCTTCTGAACCACAAAATTTTGCTATCAGTTCCTCTAATATACCTGAGAATTTATTTTGCTGATTCCCAGTGAAATCTTCCAGGATTCCCCATATACCTGCTGACTACACTAATTGAATGAGCAAGATCTGGTCTGCAACATACCACAGCATACATCGTACTGCCAACAACACTTGCATATGGTACCTTCTGCATATTAGACCTATCTAAAATAGTTTTAGGACAGTGTTGTAGTGATAACTTGATGTGCTACCCTAAAGGAGTAGATACAATCTTAGAAATGTGCATGTTGTATCTCTGAAGTACCTTATTCAAATAAGCTTTCTGTGACAGAAACACTTCTCCCTTGGCCATGTCTCTCTTAATATCTATGCCTAGGATTCTCTTTGCTTCTCCAAGATCTTTCATTTCAAATTCTGTCTTCAGCAAATCCTTGACTTCTTTAATTCCTGATAATGTCTCACAAGCTACCAACATATCATCAACATAGAGTAGGAGATATACCAATGACAAATCTTGATTCTGTTTGAAATAGACACACCTGTCATATTTACTCCTCCTGAACCTAATCTTCACCATATAATCATCAAACCTCATGTACCACTGTCTTTGACTCTGCTTAGGTCCATACAAGGATTTTCTGAATCCTCTACCTGTAATCCCTCAGGAATCTTCATATAAATTTTTATTTCAATTCACCATGAAGAAAGGGAGTAGTTACATCCATTTGATACAATTCTAAATCAAAATGAGCCACTAAAGAAAGCATCAATATAATAGAGCAATGTTTGACAACTGGTGAAAAAATTTCATTGTAATCTACCCCTTCCTTTTGTGTGAATCCTCTAGCAACTAGCCTAGTTTTGAATCTGACATTCACAGTGTTTGATGATTCAAAATTCTTCTTGTAAATCCACTTGCAATCAACAAGTTTATGCTTCTTTGGCTTATCCACTATTTCCCATGTGTTATTCTTTTCTAAGAATAACAGTTCCTCTTCCATAACTACAAGGCATTTTACATTTTCAGAGCAACTAATTGCTTCAGAGTATGAGCCGGTTCACGACTCTCTATGTTTTCTGCTGTGTATAAAACATATGATACCATGTCGGCATGTCCAAACCTCTGAGGAGGATAAATCTGTCTTCTTTGACTGTCCCTTACAAGTTGATAGTTGCTATAATCTACAACATTGTCATCTTCAGTACCAGACTTATCAGTGTGTTAAATCATTTTCAGATTTTGATGGTGTTTTCCCAAGCTTCACCTCAAGCCGAGTTCTCTCTGTGCATGAGGTTGTGTTATCTCCCATTCTGTCTTTATCAGTGGCATTTTGTTCTCTTCAAACACCACATCTCTGCTTATAATGCATTGTTTACTTCCTGGTTCAATACACCACAACTTGTAACCTTTTACACCTTTAGGATAACCCTATAAGATACACTTCAAAGTTTGGTTCTAGTTTGTCTTGCCTTATGTGGGCAATGGCAGGACAACCAAATACTCTTAATTCTTAGTAATTAGCAGGTGTACCACTCCATACTTCCTCTGGAGTTTTGAAGTCCAAGGCTGTTGTTGGTGATCTATTAATCAAATGTACAACTGTATTCACCGTTTCTCCGTAGAAATTCTTTGATACACTAGCACTTGAAATCATGCATCTAACCCTCTCAAATATAGTCATGTTCATTCTCTCAGCCAAACCATTTTTTAGTGGTGTTCCTGCTACTGTTTTATGTCTTATTGTTCCTCTTTCCTTATAGTACTAATTAAACTCTTCTGATACAAACTCTAGTCCATTATCTGTTCTGAGATGTTTCACCTGTTTTCTAGTTAAGTTATCAGTTTCAACAAGCTATCCTCTTAACTTAGAGAATGCATCACTTTTAGCTTTAAGTATGTATACCCATATCTTCCTAGAAAAATCAACAATGATAGTGAAAAAAATACTTCCCCCATTCATAGTCTGCACCTTGGGAGGACCCCACAAACCTGAATGAATGTAATCTAATTTTTCTTTTGTTGTGTGAACTGCTTTACCAAACTCGAGTCTCTTAGCTTTACCATATACAATGTGTTCACACAGTTCCATGTGTGTTATCTTTTCATCACCTATAAATATTTGTTTGTTAAATTCAGACAAACCTCTTTCACTTATGTGTGCCAATCTTTTGTGCCACAATATAGTCTTATCTGAGTTGACAGTGCTTGAAACTTCTCCCACAACAATGCTACCAATTAGAAAATACAATTCATTTCTTTTGACTGCGTTGATAACATCCTGTGATCCCTTAGATACTATAAGAGCTCCACCTTCAGAGTGGAATTTGTATCCCATAGTATCCAACATACCAAGAGATATTAAATTTCTTTTCATTTGAGGAACAAATCTAACATTATCCAATATTCTCACAACACCATCATGCATTCTAATCATGATAGATCCAATTCCTCTCACTTTACACTCTAAGTCATTTCCTAACAATATAGTGCTACCATTTAGATATTTAATGTCTCTAAACCACTCTTTATTAGGAAAAATGTGAAAGGAACAATCTGAATCCAACACCCATTCAGTTGACATAGCAGAAGAAGACATAGTCAATACCTCTCTAGATTCATATCCATCCTTTGCCTCAGCAAGCTATGCAGTATGTTTCCCTATCACATTCTTCTGTGTGGTTGCCTGGTTCTTTCTCTGGATATTCTTGTCTTTCTTTGGACAATCCTTTGCAAGATGTCCCACCAGATGCCATTTAATTACTTCCTTGTTTCAGTTTATGCAGAGATAGGTTGTTCTGGCTTCTTCCATGGTTGTTTGTTCTTTTGGTAGTTAAACTTCTTAGGATTAATTTTCTTGATCATTAATCCTTCACCATGTTTCTCCATAGAACCATTTTCGACTTCCTTTTGTAGTTCCTTTGATTTTAGAGCATACTCAACCTCTGTCAAAGTGATCTTTGCCTCTCTCCCGAATAGAATGGCATCCTTAAAAATTTCATAAACCTTTGGTAAGAACTTAGTAGAATCAGTGCTTTGTCTTCATCTTCCAGCTTTACATCTATATTCTCAAGATCATCAAGAATTTTGTTGAAGTCTTCAACCTGATCTTTTATTGACCTTTCTTCAAACATTTGAAAGACAAACAACCTCTATTTCATATAAAGCCTGTTTGCCACTGATTTCACCATGTAGATCTTAGCCAGTTTATCCATACTCCTTTTGCTGTAGTTCCTTTTGCCACTTCTCTTAATACCTTATCTCCAAGGCATAATACAATCGTATAATGGGCTTTATCAAGTCATAGTTGCTTCTCCTCCGCCTTTATCGAAGCAGGTAGCTTATCTTCTCCTTCAAGTGCCATTGCAAGACCTTGTTGGACTAACAGAGCCCTCATCTTGATTTTTCAAAGCCCAAAGTCTACCTTTCTTGAGAATTTCTCAACGTCAAAACGTGTTGATACTATGTTAATTCCCGCGGACGGTGCCAATTGTTGTGAATTTAATCAAGAACAACAATCGACAACTAATTCTTCTGCCAAGTTTTGACAGCAAACAAGAAATGAAAACTGAACTAAGAGGAATTGGACACACAAGATTATGTGGTTCAGATCCATCTCTAGATCCTACATCCACGGAGAAAACACCCTTCAAACCTTCACTAATCACCAGAGAAGAATTTACAAGGAAGCATATCAAGAAAACTATCCAAAAGAATACAAGTGACAGTATGAACACTCTCTTTCTGTTTTCTCTCTTCTCTCTCTTCTGTAGCTGAAAATATGAATAATTGGGTTGTAACAACTTTTCGTGATCACTTATGTACCAACGGTCAAGTTGTAACTCACCCTTCAAGCAACTACTCTTTTCCCTCTTGTTCCTCGAAGTAAAACTGAAGAAGCAATGTTAAGAGAAGTTAGTTTTCATAAGCTGAAAAACTTTTAAATGTTTAACTAACTTTCCCAAGTGATGTGACCAAAATGCCCTTCTCATGTTTGTATTATTTCCTTAACAATTTGAGCTAATTACTACATAAAAAATAATTATTCTCCGGCCGTAATTTAATTTAAGAAAATATTTAAAAATTTCATGTTAATTAAAATAAACTGATTTGTTGTACCTTTATAAAAAAAACTCCAGTAATATTTTTTTAGAGTTAATTACATCAAAATTCACGATCTTGGTCACTTATCATTTGCAACATGACGTTTCAAACATATAATAGAAATACACCACCTTTATGATTATTTCAATTCGATACACTCGAGTAAGGTTTTGTTCCAATTGCTGACTTGGAGCCTGGAATCAGAAATATAGCTATCCTAGCTACATAGGTGTAATCTTACCATATTTATAATCCCTAATTAAATGAAAATTATAATGTCTAATGATTATGTTTGATGATAAAATAATGTCATTTCCATTTAATTAGAGGTCGAAATAATTTGTACAATCATAATATTTTAATTGGGCGAGTAGAAATCTCAACTTCAGGTTCTACATCAGCAATTGAAGCCCAAAACTTGCTCGCGTGCATTAAATTAAAAAAATTATAAATGTGGTGTATTTCTATATTACAACTGAATGATCATGTTGTAAATAATGATTGACAAAAAAATTGTGAATTTTTACATAATTAACTCTATATTTTATAAAAGGAAGTTATTTTATTAATTTTTAGTTGTAGGCTTGGCCCTATATAAAACTCGATTTGTCAGCTTAGAGTCCTTCTTATCAAACAAGTAGCAGATATCGGCATGGTCAGTGTAGAAAACAGTCTTAGCCCTGATCAAGTAAGACCAGAACTTGTCGAACGTATAGACAACGACCAATATCTCCTTCTCGGTGGTGGTGTAATTGGCTTGAGTTGGATCAAGGGTTTTGCTCGCATAATATATCACTCTAAACAACTTGTCCCTCTTTTAACCCAAGGCTTCCCCAACAACAATGTCGCTAGCATCACACATTAGTTTAAACGGTTGGGACCAATCCGGTGTGATCAAAATTGGGGCAGAAACCAACACCTTCTTCATAGTCTCAAAAGCCTAAACACATGAATCATCGAAAATGAAAGCGATATCTTTTTCTAATAAGTGATATAAAGGTTTAGAAATTATAGAAAAGTCTCGAGTGAACCTTCTGTAGAATCCCGCGTGTCCCAGAAAACTCCTTACCACTTCTTCATTTTCTTGGAGGAGGTAGTTTTTCTATGGCAACTACCTTGGCTCGGTCCACTTCCAAACTTGTAGCAGAGGCTCTATGATTGATAACTATACCATCCTTACCATGAAATGACACTTCTCCTAGTTAAGAACTAAATTAGTGTTTTCACACTGGTGCAAAACTTGAGCCAAATTATCCAAACAATGGTAAAAAAATGACCTAAAGACATAAAATCGTCCATGATAACCTCTATAATGTTCTCAATAAACCCACTAAAGTGACCATCATACAACATTGAAAAGTGGCAGGGGCATTACAAAACCGGAATGACATTCTACGGAAAACAAAAACAACATATGGGCAGACAAAAACAATCTTCTCTTGTTCTCCAGGGCAATCATCATTTGGTTGTACCCCGAATAACTGTCGAGAAAGCAATAGTACTCATACCCCGCTAGCCTATCAATCATTTAATCTAAAAATGGGAGGGGAAAGTGATCCTTGTGGGTGGCAACATTAACTTCCTATAGTCAATACAAATCCTCCAACCCATAACTAGCCTAGTAGCTATGGTCTCATTAATTTCACTCTTCACTATCGTTATTCCTCCTTCTTAGGGACCCCTTGGGTCCGTTTTACCCACGTACTATCAGATATAGGAAAAACAACACCCGCATCTAACCATCTAAGTCCTTCTTTCCTAACTACTTCTTGCATCATGGGGTCAACTCTACATTGATTTTGAATATATGACTTATATTCTTCCTCAATTAATATTTTATGCATGCAAAAAATTGGGCTAATCCCTTTCAAGTTAGAAATCGACCATCATATTGAAGGTTTATACCTCCTCAAGACTCTCAAGAGCTTATCACTTTCAGTAGAAGACAAATAAGCAAAAACGTTACTGGATTTCTCTTCTTATCGTCAAGAAATTCATATCGTAGATAATTCGGCAACAAATTCAGTTCGGGTCCGGGCACGCCATCGCTTGGCTCTTCGCGTGCCGTCTCCTTGCTTATATCTTCACTCGTAGTGCTTTATTTTGGTGTCTCTTGCAGAGAATTCATGGCCACAAGATCAAGATTAGTAGAGTTAGGGCCATTCAAGGAAAAAATAGAGTCATGCAAACATACTTATAAGGGGTCGTCATTAGTATATGAAATAAACTTCCTATCCAAGGTATCATCTAAACCACGAATGATGCTACACTCTATAATTTAATTCACTTCCTCATTATTATGAAATCTCATTGATTTATAAATAGATAATGTTACTTTCTCATCATTAACCCTCAATGTAAGTTCACCCTTTTGTACATCAATTAAAGCCCTTTCCGTTGCTAGAAATGAGCGACCTAGAATCAAGGGACTTCCTTATCCTCCTACATATCCAAGACTATGAAATCTGCCGAAATTATGAAATTACCAACCTTTAATAAAACATCCTTTACAGTACCCCAAGGATAAGTCAACGACCTATCGGCCATTTGTAGGGCGATTGTAGTGGGTTTTATTATGCCTATTCCTAATTTTTCAACTATAGATAAAGGCATAAGGTTAATGCTAGCTCCTCGATCACACAATATTTTCTCAAGTACCTCATTCCTAATAACACAAGTAATGTTAAAACTACCTAGATCTTTACATTTTTTAGGCATCTTCCGTTGAATAACCGCACTGCACTCCTTTGTCAGATTGACCATTCGTAGTATTCCAACTTCCGCTTCCTTGTTGTCACCTCTTTCAAGATTGTTGTATAGTTCGGCATCAGATATAAAGCATCAACAAAAGGTATGTTAATGTGAATGTTATTAAATATTTCCAATAACTTAGCAAACTATTCATCTAGTTTCTTTCTACGAAAAGCTTGAGAGGAAGGAAGAGGATGGATATATTTAGGAGCATCATAGATAGTAATAGATTTTGGTTTCTCGGCCCTTTTTTTAACTCAATTCTTTCTCTTTTTCATTGGATGCACTTTTTTCTTCCATGTGATCTTTCTCTACCACTGTCTCTTGGTCAATCGGCAGCTTTGGTCCTTCATATTCGGTGCCACTCCTCAGAAGAATGGCTTGACATTGTTCCTTTGGATTTACCACGAAATCGCTCGAGAATTGCCCTCTTTGGTGTAAGGACCCTGTAGCTTGTACAATTTGGCTCTTCTGAGCCTTGAGCTCCTTCATTTCAGCCCCAAAACTATTCATCTTTACCTCATGACTAACGAGTGTTTTTGTTCATCTCTATGCTCTAATTACGAACACTCTTGTCAATCTTTATAACCCTCTCATCAGTCTTAGCCAATTGAGACTGCACGAGATCTTCTTGAGCAGGCTTCCTTCCATCATGTATCATACCATTTGTAACCGCGAAGCTCGGTGGCGGTTTGAACGAATTATTTGGATTGTTGTACGAGAAATTAGGGTGATTCCTTGCACTTAGTGATACTGATTGTATTGCTGCTAGTTGCCAAGGAAGTTGTTGAAGTTTCTTTGATTATGTAATTAGCATCTTCAACTACTTCCTGCATGGGTGGCTGCTGTAAGTTGGACCCGATATGCTGGGCCGAACTGGCACTAGTTAGCAAACTGAACTGCTTAGACAACGCCGCCATTTGAGTCGTAAGTGATTTGATCGGCTCAACCTCAATGATAATGGCTATTCTCAGAGGTTGATGTCTCTTATTCGGCCATTGCAACTAGTAGTGGCCACCTCAACTTAAATAGTGAATGCAACCTTTGTTTGCTTTGCTAATATTGATCCACCTGATGCTGCATCTACGAGTACTCTTGTGGGCCCAAGTAGCCCATCATAAAAATAGCAAATCTGTTGCTTCTGAGTGAATCCGTGCTGAGGGAGCTGCTGGAGAAGATCTTTGAAACGCTCCCAAGCTTCACCCCAAAGGTTCTCCATCAGACTATTTAAATTGAGAGTTAAGCATCTTGCTCATTAGGAAATACTTCAATAGGAATTTAGTACTCAGATCTTCCCAGAGTGACATTTTCTAGTGCATTGTACCATGAGAGTGCCTTATCTCTAAGGGAGAAGACAAACATCCTAAGCTTGACCTGATCATGCAGAACTCCATTCACCTTAAGTGTCTCCGAAACTCTTCTAAACCGACATTGGGTCTTTTAGTGGCCTCCCACCAAACTGATTCTGTTGGATGATGAAGATCAATGTCAGCTTGAGCTCAAAGTTGTTAGAATTTATCGGTGGTAATTTAACTCTTCCATAGTCCCGATTGGGTACGGGACGAAGGTAGTCCCGTATAGGTGTCTGATCTTCTTCAGGATCGGCCTGAGGCTGAAGTTGTGGTTGCAGCAGGAGCTGCTGAGCCATGTTATTCACCCTGAGTCTGTATATTCTATATACTAGCATTCTGTTGTGTCACTACCCTGAACATCTGCCTTCATCTCCTCTTGGCTCCTCTAGTAAATCGGCTATCTCGGTTACTGGGTTTTTTCATTGCTCTGTGACTTTGAGTAGTTGCTTCAATTACAGGGTCAAACAGGAAAATATTACTCTTTCCTTTAGATTGGGTTTGCAAGCACTGCCTGGGATCACAACCAAAGAAAACAAGATAAAACCGAAACACGAAATGAAAACTAAAAAATAAAGTGCAGAAAATAAATGTCTAGCCTAATGTCAAACTATTTATCAAGATAGGAGTTAACACAGTAACGAGTTCTCGACAATGGCACCAGAAACTTGACACACTATTTCTAACCCCTAGTATGACTGCAAGTGAATGGTGCTAGTGCAAATAGAAGTGAGCAAGTTCGATCCCATAGAGACTGTGTTCCTATGTTAATTTAATACCCTAATTGGAATAATCCAACCATATCTAAACTCTAAATTAAGGTGAATGTTGATTATAAAAAAAAAAAAAAAACGCTCAAAGAAGCAAACAATTAACACGAAGAAATAAATAAGATAGAAGGCGTATCCTAGGGTTCGATTTCAATTATGATTTCTATATATAATTATGTTAATATTCTAAACCTTTAAACCGAATTCGAGTGTTTATTTGGTGATCACTACTCTAGTTAGCTCCCCTCGTGGACAACCTAACATGTTGATTACATATGAATAATTATCCTCTCGGACTAACTATCACATACGCAACTCCAAAATGATCCTAAGACTAATGCGTACACATATATCTCACTCCTCTGGGACGACTATTGATACATATGCTATACGATGTAAGCCTATTAATAGCCTCTTCTTTCGGGCATCAAATTATTAAACGAGTAGAATAATCAATCAATTCATAAAATAAGAACAAGCACATACGATAAAACACATAGAACGAAGTCTAAAATAATATAGAATAATCAAAATATAATTAATAGCAACCTACTTCCTTGCCCTAGAACACAAACATGTTTAGCTACTCATGTCTATAATTAAAACCAAAGAACATTCATTGAAAAATATTCTAAAAGCAATATAATAAACAAAGACAACAAAACCCGAAATCGTCTTAAATCTTGGTCTTCTTCGCTTCGTGCTTCTTTGTCTTCAATTCAGCCTCCAAAGTGAATATTATGATATGTGATGATGAATTTCGGACTTGGAGAACCCCTATATATAAGTTGGGAGAACGACCCAAAAAAGGGCCCAAGGAAGGAAAAACGTGTGGACCGCCTCAACTAATCCGACCGGATTGCACAAAGTGATCCGGTCGAATTGATCAGTATGGAACAACTCTTTGGGAAACCTCGACAGATCAGACCGGATTGAACAAAGTGATGCGGCCGGATTGAGTCTTTTTTCTTCTGATTATTCACCATTTTGCCCTTCTTTGCTCGTTTCTTCTCTGAATTTCCTCCAAGCGAAATTTGAAGCCTAAAATAGTAACTGTTTACTAAAAATATGAGCAAACTCATTATTCCGCTCAAGATAATCAATATAAACAAATAATCACCAAATCTAATATGTAAGAAAAAGAGAGCGATTTTTAGAGAATTGTTATTTTCTTATTTCTTTTCCCTGTTTGATTTTCAAATTTAAACAAACAAATATGCATGTATACAATGACAACATGGCTTTTCTTGTTGTTTTACTTTTTTCAATTGAATTCAAGTAAGATGTGGTTTAACATTCCTGTAATATTTTAATTTCATTTTCTAATATGCAAGAGAAAAAAGGAGACATTTTTAGTTCATTGAATTTTATTCCATCTTTTAATATGAAAAGGAATGTAAAATGTTTATTTCATTGAATAGGTAAAAATAAAAACATTTTCTAGTATACAAGAAGAAGAGAGATGTTTTTATTTCATTTGATTTTATTTCATCTTTTAATTAATATGAAAAAGAATGTGATTTGAACACACACTCCTACTACCACTAGGCCATAAAGCTAATATTGTTAGATTCAAACTCTCTCTCTCTCTATATATATATATAATACAAAAATTACTTTGGGTCCCTAAAATCATAAATTGTTTGGCCTTGAGTTGATCGACTCACTTGACTTATAGTAAGCTCGGCCCTGTGTATAAATCATGCATGAAGTACCATAGGTCAATAGACCCGACTTGATGGACTAGAAGACCGAGGGTCGGGCATAAAATCATAGTATATTTTAGAGGGACTAACTGCTCTGTACTCATTAATTTTTGGCCTGATGAAATTTTGACTTAGTTTGACAAATGACGTTGGTCTAACGAACTGTGTTGGGTTGGGCAACCCAAATTGCCACCTCTACGTGGGAATTAATTTCTGATTATTGGTCTGGATTTATAGTTGTTCAAATCAATTGAGTTATAACACAGAGGGGGGTTGGCTAAGCTTATTTTAAACATCTTATAAGCACAAACATTTTATAAAATATCTTAAGAGCTTATAGGATGTAGTTCCTCAATCGCTTATAAGTTGTTAAAGTGTTTGGATATTAAACTTATTAATTCTTTTAAAATCTTGTAAGTTAATGACATGTTTGACATTATAGAAAATCTCCACTATATAATGACAAAAAAGAACATCATTAGTTTCAATGATTTCTCCACCTACTAAAACCCCCGCCCTTAGGCACTTCCTACGCACCCCCCACCCACGGGGTTCCTGACCCCCTCACCCTCCAGCCACCCCCAAACACCTCACCCCTCGGGGAGGCCGACCATCCCGGGCCCCTCGCGCCCCCTCCCCCCACTCACGAGCTCCAGATGGTTCGACAATCAAGGCCCTTCCCTCCCGTCTTAATGCAAAACTAACTCTACTTATTTTTAAAAGGAAAATTGTTGACATGGTCAACTATCATACATGTCTTGGTCTCATTTTTTTTTTTTTTTTAAGTCAGAATCCATTAAAATATATATGTAAATAGATATTTACTTGATGTTTTTAGCAAAAAAAAAAAAAAAAAAGGGAAATAAAGGGCTAGAAGCGCCAACTTCCTTTTATAATTGAGTAGAGTTGGTTAAGAGCCAACCAATAAGACTTTTTTCTTTTTTCCCTTAATATTTAAAAATCTTATAACTTTTTTGTCTCAACTCTGATTTTTATGAAAAATTTACTGAATTAATCTTCTTTTCATGAGTTTCGATTTGACATCCATTATGCATATATTTCTATTTTAAACATTAAATTTTAAGTGTTATTTATTTTTTATGATTATTATGATATATTTTGATTTTTTATATAAAATAAATATGTAAGATAATATCAAAATAATCTTTTATTTGAAAAATTATCTACTCTTTTTAGAAGATTAATATATTTTTTTTTTCACTTTAGTTTTGTCTTTTGTAATAATTATAGATTAGTTGAATCATTATGGTTTAAAGAAATTTGATCAAAAAAAAAAAAATTGTTAGAGCTTCAATTTACATCTGGAAGCTTGGATATAAGAGTTATGATGATTTGTTGATCGAATATATTTTTATTTTTTTGAAAAGAAGAATTATGTTAACTACAAATATAATAAGTTCATTATTCTTTTTATTTAAATACGTCACAATAATATACTGTAGCACCCTTACTTAATGAGCCTTTACCATTGTGAGACTATATATAATATATGTGACTTCCGAATAAATATTTATTAAAAACATCTGACATTGCTTCGACTTATACAAATATGTAATTGTATTAGTATATTATTCAAATATTACAAATATACAATTATTGCATAGATTAGTGTCATGCTATATATTTTATATCAAATTTTTACCTATTATAGTACAACATTTCATACAAGTCCTTATAATATATCTTATTTGTTAATTATTTCAATTTTCATTAATATACATATTTACGTTTATATTTTTTAATAATTTAATAAAAAAAATTAGGTGGAAACTAGCTATATCACAAAATATAGTAGAGGTATTTGAGTAAATTAATTGTTGCTTATAAATTTTTTTTTTTTTAAAAAAGGATGAGTACATGAATTTAATTTTTAAAAAAAATTATAAGCTCTTGGAAGTTTTTGGAGAACATATAAATTGTTTAATACATTTCTTATTTTCTCTAATACTTTTTAAGTGTTTATAAGCTCTTTAAAATATCTAAAAGAACCTCCAAAATTTGTATGAGATTGAGTCTGGTACATAATAAAAGAACAAAGTAGGGTGGCAAAACTCGACACAACCCGATAGCACGACACGAACTTGCACGATAAGTTTGGGTTTGAGCTGAGGTTCATCGGGTTCGGTCGTTATAGGGTCAACTTGATAAGACACAATAAACTTCGGGTCATATCGGGCCAACCCGATAAACTCGATAATGGCTCGATAACTTTTTTTTTTTTTCAATCCTTTTCAATTATTAGTTATTTAGTAATAATGTTGTCTTATTTTTTGAATTCCAAATTTTCGACATCGATGAGGTCTTTAATGCTAAAAAAATTCAATTAGAGTTTTACTTGGATGATCCTAATATAAGTAGCACTTACGACTTCATCAAGGATAAGTGGATTTCCAAACTGCATGCTTACGAAACTTTTTTGATAACGTTTTTTATATTTTATTATTATTGATATTTACATTTTAAGGTTAGATTTTATTGATCTAGTGAAAGAAATTTACTTGAAGAAGAGTTTGAACACATAGACTTAACTGCCTAGAGGGGAAATGTTGATTAGAAACATTAAAATAATTTTGTTAATAACTATGTTATGTTATAGACCTTTCTTGTGACCTTTTTTCCATCTATTATGAGAGTGAAGATTAATTATAGAATAGATGCGTTATTTATTTGAATGTTTAAATTTGTTCTATATTTTTACAAAAATCAATAGAAGTAATATGTTTACCGCGTCTAAACGAAAATATATGACATAATTATGTATGCAAATATTAACGGGCTTATCGGGCCGGGTTAAGTTATCGTGTTTTAATTGGTTCGTGTTCGGGTTGAAAAATTTTCAACTCAATAAACTTAATAAGCGGGGTTAGGATTAACTCTTATTGGTATGAGAGCTATCAGGCTGGCCCGATAACAGTCGAACTAGCACGATTTGCCACCCTAGAGCAAAGTTACCTGAGTTACGGTTGTCTGACAGACGGTGAAAACTAACTTAGATTTTTTTATTTATTTTTATCATTATTTATTTTTACATTGCAGTGCTTATATGTCACATCTAATATTAATAAAGAATTTCACTGTTAATATAATATTCAACATTTATATCTATAAATCTTAAATTGCAAAATATAAACAAAAAAATCTATAATGAAAAAAAAAAGTATAGATCACCTAGGCTTGCTCACTTCGAATCATCTGCTCTAATTACGATGTTCCAACTATATTTTATATGATTCAACCTTAAAAATAATAATTCTATCTTCTTTATAGAACAATATAGTTTTATATACGAGGTACGGTTAAGACATCATAATTAGGATAGAGAATCAAAAGTTGACTAGGAACTGCTTAGGTAGCATAATCACCCGACACTATCAATTAAGACAATCGCATAAGGAGGTTAAGTGGTTAACTAGTGCTAAATTAAGCAGCCATGCATACCAATCCTGTTTATCTATGCCTTGAATCTGCGCCTGTTTGGAATGCTGGACTCATCAGGGTGACGGGGATGCGGTCGGAGTGATGCGGTCGTGACAAATTGTGGTTGGAATAGAGTTTGGTTCTGTGGAGAGAACGTGGTCGCAATGTTTTGTACTTAGTTAAGGCGTTTAGAAGCTGGGTTCCAAACGCGGCCGTGGCACTGTTCAACGAGGCCGCGTTCGTTTAGCGTGGAAGTTAAGTTTCTTCCTATTTTGAGGCCCAACTAATTAGAGAATATATCTATCAGTTCTAATTAGTTTTAGGGCTAATCTGGATAAGTTTTTCATTACTCTCTGATCATCTGTAACATCTGAATAAATATTTTCCCTCTTTGGCCCGTGGACGTAGCTAACACATTGTTAGTGAACCACGTAATTTATTTTGTCGATTTTACTTTATCGTTTTATGTGTTCTTTCTCACATCTATCGTAACAAAATTGGTATCAGAGTCTTGTCGAAGGGGGTTCCGTAATCTAGTGAGAAAGATGTCTAGGATAAACGTGAAAGTCGATAAATTCACGAGGAGGAATAATTTTAATCTGTGGCAAATCAAGATGCGAGATTTGTTGAAACAACAAGGGCTGTGGGCACCGCTGGTGGCGAAAGATAAGAAAGGCAAGGCGGTGGCTCTGTCTGACGTTGAGATGGCCAATCTAGAGGAGAAAGTGCACTCAACGCTCATGCTGTGTCTCGCAGATGACATCATTACCGAAGTTGCAGAGGAATAAACTGATGCAGGGTTATGGTTGAAACTGGAGAGCTTATATGTGATGAAGTCGCTCACCAACAAGCTGTTGTTGAAGTAACGACTGCTTAGTCTACGTAGGCAGGAAGGTCAGTCACTTTGTGAACATCTGGATCAATTGAACACACTCTTATAGGAGTTGCATAATATTGAGATCAAAGTAGTAGATGAGGACGCTGCTTTGATTTTGTTAGTTTCTCTACCCCGATCGTATGAGAAATTTGTACAGTCTTTCATCAATAGGAAAGACACTGTCACTAGAGGAAGTGAAATCAACCTTGCCATAGACTGGTACGAGTTCAGATAGTCAGGCCGCTGGGCTAGTAGCTAGTAGGAGTGGGAACAAGGAGTTTGGAAATTCTGGTAAGAAGAAATTCAAGAAGAAGTCTGGATCAAAAGGTCCAAAGCCAACTGATTCTTGCAATTACTGCAAGGAGACAGGTAACTGGAAGAATGATTGTCCGAAGAAGAAGCGGAAACAGGAGAATAAGGCAGGTACTACTGTTGTTGCTGAAGGAGAGAACACCAGCTCCGAGGATGATTTGGCCCCAGTCGCTGCTGAAAAGCACGACTATAGGGCATCTTACCACATATGTCCATGCAGAGAGTGGTTCATGACGTACGAGCAGATTGATGGTGGCAATTCCATGGCCAATTGTTCAGTTTGCAAGGTGGTTGTGGTTGGCTTGATTAACCTGAGGATGCATGATGGTAAATTTTGCACGTTGAACGATGTTAGGCATGTTCCACTGATGACGGAGAATTTGATATCATTGAGTTTACTGGACAACAAGGGTTTCAGTTTCCGAGGTGAAGGTGGAGTTTTGTATGTATGTAAGAGTTCAGACATGGTCTTGAAAGGTGTGAAGCGAGAGACTTTGTTTCTTGCAAGGGTCAACTACATATGTTTCCGCTGCTGTTGCATCATCTGAGGTTCACAAGGATGACTTGACCAAACTATGACATATGAGGCTTGGTCACATGGGTGGAAGGGGGAAGCAGATTTTTTCGAAGGGAGATCTTGGTGGCCATAGGGTCACTAGCCTTGAGTTTTGTGAACATTGTGTTCTTGGGAAGTTACACTGCAGCAAGTTTCCAAAGGCAATTCATAGGATGAAAATCACACTCGATTATATCCATGCTGATTGTTAGGGTCCTTCACGTGTTGACTCTCCAGGAGGCCATAGATATTTTTCGTCTATGATTGATGATTACTCGAGAATGACTTGGGTTTTTATGATGAAACATAAGGGTGAAGCCTTCAAGAGTTTCAAGTAGTGGAAGACGTTGGTGGAGAATCAAACTAGGAGGAAGATTAAGAGGTTGTGAACTAATAATTGTTTAGAATTATGTTCATCAGAGTTTGATGAGTTTTGCAAAGATGAAGGGATTGCAAGATATCATACAGTGAGGCATACACCACAACAGAGTGGTATAGCAGAATGGATGAACCAGACGCTTTTGGAGAGGGCTCGATGCATGCTCTCTAATGCTGGATTAACTCGAAGATTTTGGGCTGAAGCGGTCAACACAACTTGTTACTTAATAAACCGTGGACCTCACACATGTATCAACCTAAAAACACCTTATAATGTGTGGTCTGGTAAGTCTGCTGACTACTCTAGTTTGAGAGCTTTTAGGTGTACATTTTATTATCATGTTAGTGAGGGTAAATTGGAGCCAAGGGTGAAGAAGGGAGTGTTTGTAGGTTATGGGGATGGTGTGAAGGGTTTTAGAGTTTGGTCTCCATCTGAAAATAGGGTTACTCTCAGTAGGAATGTAGTTTTTGATAAGAATTCTATGATTAACCCCACGGCGAAGTCTATTATTGTGTCAGGTAAAGATAGTTTGATAAATAGGTGGAGCAGAGTGAATCACAAGAGGGTGATGAGGAAGAACACTCACAGGCTGACACCGAGTTGAAGGTTTCTATACCATCAGAATCAAAAGCGACTGAAGAGAGATCGTATAGTATAGCTCTTGATCGAGCTAGAAGATTTGGAGTTGAAGATCCGAAGAGGTATGGGTTTGAGGATATGGTGGGATATGCATTGCATGTTGCTAAGAGGTGGAATTGTATGAGCCGTCCACCTATAGAGAAACTATTACATGTATTGAGCCCATTCAATAGCTTGTTGCCATGGGAGATGAGATGGAGTTGCTTCACAAGAATATGACTTGGGATATAGTGAGAAAGCCTCCAGAGAGAAAGGTTGTGACTTGCATATAAGTTTTCAAGAAGAAGGAAGGGATGTCACCGGCTGAGGGCATAAGGTATTAGGCCAGAGTCCTTGCTAGAGGGTTAAGGCAGAGAGAGGGAGTAGACTACGATGAGATATTCTCACCTGTGGTCAAACATACTTCTATTCTGGTGCTATTACAAATGGTTACCCATCAGGAGCTTGAGCTTGAATAGCTCGATGTGAAGACAACTTTCCTGCATGGAGAGTTAGATGATAAGATATACATGACTCAACTAGATGGTTTCCAAGTTTCGGGAAAAAAATACTATGTTTTTAAGTTGAAGAAGTCTATTTATGGGCTAAAGCAGTATCCGAGACAGTGGTACAAGAGATTTGATGGCCACCTGACACAACTTGGCTACAATAGGAGTCCGTATGATAGCTGTGTGTATCACAACAAGCTGGAAGATGGTTCTTACATCTACTTGGTCTGTATGTAGATGATATGCTGATAGCTGCTAAACTCAAGTCTGATATTCAGAAGTTGAAAGGTCTTCTCATTGTTGAGTTTGAGATGAAGGATTTGGGTGCTACTCAGAAGATATTGAGCATGGAGATCTATAGAGATAGAAGTCAGAAGATGCTTTTCCTTTCCCAAAAGGAATACATTCAGAAGATCTTGTCAAGGTTTGGTATGTCTACTGCTAAACCCAATGACACTCCTGGTGCTGCTAATATTAATTTGTCCATTGCGTTTGCACCTAAGCTGAGAAGATGGAGTACATGTCTAGCGCAGTAAGGAGTTTGATGTATGCGATGGTCTGCACTAGACCTTATCTTGCAGACCTTATCTTGCACATGCTCTCAGTGTGGTTAGCAGGTTAATGGTTCAACCTGGGAAGGAGCATTGGCAGGCAGTGAAGAGAATTTTCTGGTACCTTAGGGGTACAACAGATGTTGGTTCTCATTTATGGGAGTGATACGAGTTGTTTGATAACAGGGCATTGTGACTCTGACTATGCTGGAGATGTGGATAGTAGGAGCTAGATGACTGGTTATGTGTTCACGATTGGTGGATCCATGGTGAGTTGGAAGGCTACTTTGCAGCCTACGGTTACTCTGTCTACGACTTAAGTAGAGTATATGGCATTGGCGAAAGCTGCTGAGGAGGGAATTTGGTTGAGAGGATTGGTTAGCAATCTCGGTCTGCATCATGACTATGCTTTCGTATTTTGCGATAGTCTTAGTGCAAGATGTATGGCCAAGGATCAAGTGCAACGCGAGAGGATAAAATATATTGACGTCAGGTATCATTTCCTACGAAGTGAGAATAGAATCAAGGTGAAGAAGGATGGGACGACTGATAATCCCGCAGACATGTTCACAAAGTCTGTTCCGCATAACAAGTTCCAACATTGTTTGCTTAAATATTACGAGCTGCTAAGTTGTCTCATGATTGGGGACGAATCTGGGTACGAGCAATTGCTGGTACGTCTGTGCATTCTTTTGAATGCGTCTAAAGGTACATCTGTTTGATCTGTGAGAGCATTCAAGTCAAGGTGGAGATTTTTTAAGTGCCTTGAATCTGTGTTTGTTTGGAATGCTAGACTCATCAAGGCGACGCGGCAGCGATATACCTGAATGTGGTCGCGAAGTTTTGTGCTTGGTTAAGGCGTTTGGAAACTGGGCTCGGAACGCAGCCGTGACACTGTTCAACGTGTCCGCATCCGTTTAGCATGGAAGTTAAGTTTCGGCCTGTTTTGAGGCCCAACTAATTAGAGAATATATCTATCAGTTCTAATTAGTTAAAGGGCTAATATTGATTAGTTTTTCATTACTCTCTGATCATCTGTAACATCTGAAGAAACATCTGAATAAAGATTTTCTCTCTTCTTCCCGTGGACGTAGTTAACACGTTGTTAGTGAACCACGTAATTTATTGTGTCGATTTTACTTTATCGTTTTATGTGTTGTTTTTCGCTTCTGTCGTAGCAAATCCTTTGAATTACCATAAAATAAAATAATCAAACGACAATGATTGATTATTTGTGAATTCTTGTTTCCCAGAGATGTAAATTTATGATTCACTATATATACCATTCTTATAGACTGCTTCTAACCGTCTATTTCTTTCCTCATTTTGGTTAACTTAAAGCCTGAGTAATCTTTCCAAACCTAGTCGACGATCCACAACGTGCCTAGCTGACACCTTACAATTTCTATAACATTGATTTATATGGAGTCGGTGATGTTAGTACGATCATAGACAAAAATTTGGTGAGATGTCCAATGAGCCTTATCAAAAGTGATAAAGTGAAAACACTAAAGAGCTTCATATCCCTTGAAATCATGAGTTATAGTCTTTTAGGACACATCTCAAATGATGGAACAATTAATATGCTAGAAAATGGCAAGGTGAATGTTATAACTAGGGGGAGGCTTCCAGTGTAGAGTAATAATGGTGTTGGCATGTGTGAATATTAGCTCATATATGTATAAGTAAAAGGGCATATATGTAAAGCTGGAGGGAATGCAAGGACAGAAAAGTCCAATCACTTAATCAATGCATGCAGCAAACGAGATAAAGCAACGAGTTCAACTTCTGCATGGAAAACGGTTGTGGCAGTTACTCAGCTTCAGAAAGTTTGTTACACCAGAGTTGGTTATGATGCTGTGGCAGTTTTCCTTCTTGATTCAGCTTATATATGCGTGTGGTTACTGAGCAGTTACAGATGATTCTTGTGGAGAGAAAACACTGAAACTAGTGGAAGAAACGTAGTGAGAGAGAGTTCAATTAGTTCAGATTGATTCTTGATAGTTTCAGCTAGTGTGTTGTGATTCATCCTCTTGTAATTGAATCTTGTGTGCTGTGATGAATAAGAGAAGCAGTGGTGTTTGCTCCGTGGATGTAGGGCCGTTTCTCCAGGCCTGAACCACGTTAAATCTTGAGTGTTCATTATGTTCTATGATTTCGTTCTCTTATTTCTGCATTTGCATTGTTTGTTCGGCCGTTTAAGTGTTTGTATTTTGGTCTGAGTGAATCATATTGGGTGTTATTGCTGGTTTTGTGTGTAAGATTGCTGTATCATCTCAACAATTGGCGCCGTCTGTGGGAAACCATGGGCTCTGCACGATTTGATGTGGAAAAGTTCACTGGAAATGGAGATTTTGGCCTCTGGAGAATCAAGATGAAGGCTCTCTTGGTGCAACAGGGCTTGGCCATAGCCTTAGAAGGTGAAGAAGGGTTACCTGCCACTCTCAAAGCTGAAGAAAAACAACTATTGCTGGATAAGGCACATAGCACCATCATACTCTGTTTAGGAGATAAGGTCTTGAGGGAAGTGGCAAAAGAATCCACTGCAAAAGGAATATGGCTCAAGTTACAAGCTACTTACATGGAGAAATCAGTGGCAAACCGTCTCTATATGAAACAAAAACTGTATGCTTTCAAAATGGCTGAAGACAAAGGTATATCAGATCAACTGGAAGACTATCATAAAATCTTGGATGATCTTGAGGATATAGAAGTAAAACTGGATGATGAAGATAAAGCATTATTCCTATTGACCTCTCTCCCTAAGCAGTTTGAAAATTTTAAAGATGCTCTTCTGTTTGGAAGAACAGGGAAGTTGACTTTAAATGAAGTAGAATCCGCATTGAGATCTAAAGAACTGCACAATGGGGTTGAATCTGTAAAGCAAGAACAGATCGGAGAAGGCCTAATGATCAAGAAGCAGATGCATAAGAAGTTTCAAGGCCACAAACAGAAGCAACAAGGGAAGAAAGCAGATCACAGCAATCCTTCAGGACAGGAGACCAGAAAGTGTTTTAAATGCCATGAAGTAGGACATCTTGCAAAAGAATGTCCCAAGAAAGGGAAGCAGAATCAGAAAAATCAACACACTACTCAAAACCAGAAAAACTATAAAGGCAAGAACATAGCTGATCTAGTGGAAGCAAAAGATGGCTATGAATCAGGTGAAGTGCTTACTATCTCTACTTCTTCTGATAATAGTGATTGGGTTCTAGACTCTGGATGTTCTTTCCATATTTGCCCAAACAAAGATTGGTTTTATAGTTTTGAGTATAAAGATGATGGAATGGTACTGCTTGGAAATGATCTTGAATGCAAAATCGAAGGCATAGGATCAGTAAGGTTAAAAATGTTTGATGACAAGGTGAGAATCTTGGAAAATGTAAGATATGTTCCCCAATTAAGAAGAAACTTAATTTCTCTTGGCATGCTTGACTCTATGGGATATAGTTTCCACTCTGAAGGAGGAAACCTAAAGGTTTCAAAGGGATTTCATGATGTAATGAGGGCTGTGAAGAAAAATGAACTGTATTTTCTAGTGGGTAATACTGTTATAGGTGAAGCTTCAACCACTGTAGAGGTGAACAAGACATTGCTATGGCACAAAAGGCTTGCTCATATAAGTGAAAAAGGGCTTATAGAATTGAGTAAACAGGATCTGCTGGGCAAAACCAAAGTACAACCTCTAGACATATGTGAACACTGCATTTATGGAAAAGCACACAGGAAGAAATTTCCAAAAGCAACACATATCACTAAAGAAAGACTTGATTATGTGCATTCTGATCTTTGGGGGCCTGCAAAGATGCAAACCAAGAATGGAGGAAAATACTTTTTGTCAATCATTGATGATTACTCCAGAAAAGTCTGGGTCTACATACTGAAAGCCAAAAGTGAAGCTCTGGTGAAATTCAGGGAGTGGATAACTGAAATGGAGAATCAAACTGGAAGAACTGTTAAGCATCTAAGAACTGATAATGGTCTGGAGTTTGTCTCAGAAGATTTCAATCAGTTTTGCAAAGACAAGGGCATTATAAGGCACAGAACTGTAGCAGGTACACCACAACAGAATGGCTTAGCAGAAAGAATGAATAGAACACTGTTGGAAAGAACAAGGTGTATGATATCTAGCTCAGGGATTGAGAAGAGTTTCTAGGGAGAAGTGGTGCCCACTGCAGCCTATCTAATTAACAGATCACCATCCACTGCTCTTTGTTTTAAAACTCCTGAAGAAATGTGGAATGGCACACCAGCTGACTATTCAGGGCTCAAGGTGTTTGGATGCCTTGCCTATGCACACATAAAACAGGATAAACTAGAGCCAAGAGCTCTCAAGTGTGTGTTCATAGGATATCCAAAAGGGGTCAAAGGTTACAAACTATGGTGCATAGAACCAGGAAATAGGAAATGTATCATTAGCAGGGATGTTACTTTTGATGAAGAGACAATGCCTTTAAAGAATCATCAAGATTCTGGTACTTCTAACTCTAAATCTGATAATACTCAGCTGGAGGTGGAGACTAAGGAGATAGTGAGCTCAACTGATCCAGAGGATGCTCCTGAAAGGAATGAAGAACAAACATCTCCTGGAGCAACTGATTACAGAAATTATCAGCTTGTTAGGGACAGAAGAAAGAGACAGATAAATCCACCACAAAGATTTGGACATGCTGACATTGTTGCTTATGCCCTATTCACTGCTGAAGAACTAGAAAACTATGAACCTAGCTCTTATGCAGATGCCATAACTTGTCATGAAAAGGAACAATGGATGCAAGCAATGCAAGAGGAGCTTATGTCACTTGAAAGGAATGATACATGGGATATTGTAAGCAAACCTACAGGACAAAAGCTAGTTGGATGTAAGTGGATCTGCAAGAAGAAATTAGAAGCTGGAAGTGCTAACAGAATCAGGTTTAAAGCCAGATTGGTGGCTAGAGGCTTCACACAAAAGGAAGGTGTAGACTACAGTGAAATTTTCTCACCAGTTGTTAAGCATTGTTCAATCTGGGTTATGTTGGCTTTGGTAGCTCAGTTTGACATGGAACTACATCAGATGGATGTAACTACAACATTTCTACATGGTAGGTTACAGGAGACAATATATATGAAGATTCCAGATGGAATTGAAGGCATAGATTCAGACAAGCAAGCTTGCTTACTCAAAAGATCACTGTATGGACTGAAACAAAGTCCTAGACAGTGGTATTTGAGATTTGATGATTACATGATGAAGATTGGATTCAGAAGAAGCCTATATGACAGCTGTGTTTACTTCAAAGAAGAGCAGGATAAAACTCATATATATCTTCTGCTATATGTAGATGATATGCTGTTAGTAAGTGAAAGTATGGAAAGAATCCTGAAAATTAAAAGACAATTGAAGGAAGAGTTTGATATGAAAGACCTTGGAGAAGCCAAGAGAATTTTAGGTATTGACATAGACAGAAATAGAGAGAAAGGGGTTCTATTCCTGTCACAGAAGGCATACATTGAAAAAGTGCTACAGAAATTCTACATGCATGAATCTAAGAGTGTATCAACTCCACTTGGGCAGCAGTTCAGGTTATCCTCACAAGATAGTCCACAAACAGTTCAAGAGGAGAGATACATGGATAGAGTCCCTTATGCTAGTGCTGTAGGTAGCATGATGTATGCTATGGTGTGCTGCAGACCTGATCTAGCACATGCTATGAGTGTGGTATCCAGATATATGGGGAATCCTGGTAAAGTCCACTGGGAAGCTGTTAAATGGATGCTTAGATACTTAAAAGGATCTTGCTCGAAAGGATTGAAGTTCAATAAGCATGGTGACTCAGGCAGTTGTTTGGTAGGATATGTTGATGCAGATTATGCTGCAAATTTAGATACTAGAAAGTCACTTACAGGATATGTATTCACAATGTTTGGCACAGCTATAAGCTGGAAATCAACTCAACAGTCAATAGTAGCTCTTTCAACTACAGAGTCAGAATATGTTGCTCTCACAGAGGGAATAAAAGAAGCACAATGGTTGAAAGGAATCTTAGAAGAGTTTGGTTTGGTACAGAACAGTGTTTCAGTTTTTTGTGACAATCAGAGTGCAATACATTTATCAAAGCATCAAGGGTTTCATGAGAAAACCAAACATATTGATGTCAAGATGCATTTTGTGAGGGATGTAGTTTCTAAAGGAATTATCAATGTAGTAAAAATTCCTACAGAAATCAATCCAGCAGACTGTTTTACTAAAGCATTACCAACAACTAAGTTTGAGTTATGTTTGAAGCTTATTGAACTAACTCACAAGTCTGAATGTTATTGAATTGCAGTAACAGGTTGAAGATGAGAGTAAACATCATAGCTGAAGTCTTGTATGAAGGCTTATATAAATATGAGCTAAAGGTGGAGAATTGTGAATATTAGCTCATATATGTATAAGTAAAAGGGCATATATGTAAAGCTGGAGGGAATGCAAGGACAAAAAAGTCCAATCACTTAATCAATGCATGCAGCAAACGAGATAAAGCAACGAGTTCAACTTCTGCATGGAAAACGGTTGTGGCAGTTACTCAGCTTCAGAAAGTTTGTTACACCAGAGTTGGTTATGATGCTGTGGCAGTTTTCCTTCTTGATTCAGCTTATATATGCGTGTGGTTACTGAGCAGTTACAGATGATTCTTGTGGAGAGAAAACACTGAAACTAGTGGAAGAAACGTAGTGAGAGAGAGTTCAATTAGTTCAGATTGATTCTTGATAGTTTCAGCTAGTGTGTTGTGATTCATCCTCTTGTAATTGAATCTTGTGTGCTGTGATGAATAAGAGAAGCAGTGGTGTTTGCTCCGTGGATGTAGGGCCGTTTCTCCAGGCCTGAACCACGTTAAATCTTGAGTGTTCATTTTGTTCTATGATTTCGTTCTCTTATTTCTGCATTTGCATTGTTTGTTCGGCCGTTTAAGTGTTTGTATTTTGGTCTGAGTGAATCATATTGGGTATTATTGCTGGTTTTGTGTGTAAGATTGCTGTATCATCTCAACAGCATGCAACCCTTCTATTGTTATGCACAGTATCAGTATTACACGTGTTAAGAACTTGAGATTTAGGAACACATCTCCCGGTCTGAATATGCAGTTTTGGGGTCGGGTTTTTCTGACAATTAATCATTTAAAAAAATATAAATCTAGTGAGATTATTGTGAATAATTTGGCATAAGGCTATGTATTGGGCTGCATGTTGTGATGGGCAGTTTAGTGTTAACATGTAATTCGGTGTAGTACAGTAGAAAAAGAAGGGGGGGCCAGAGAGACCAGTCAAAGATAGGGTTGTAATGATTATAGAGTTTGTTAGTTTATCTTTTTAGGCCTGTGAAAATGATATTTTAAGGAAAGGAGACTAAAAACGGAAAAGGAAAAGTGGAGATTGGTGGACAGGGAAATACCAAAAGCAAAGGGCTTAGCTGATGGGGTGCCAGGTAGTTTTGTTCATCTGCCTCAACTGTTGAATCATCAAAGTGTTTTTTCCTCCTTTGGGATTTTGTAAAGTTTTTCAGAATTTCCCCTCATATATTGCCTTGACCCTACTACTATATAAACAAATATTTACAATTATTTCACGTTTTATTCTACACATTTTTTATGTATTCATATGATTCTGTTACTCCAATCATTTAATTTTCTTTAATCAACACACTCATTTAACAAATGGTCATAACCACCTTTTATATATATAATGGAAGACATGTTTTCCCCTCTCATAATAAAATATGCATTTTATCAATTTCTCGAAGTTGATGACGTATTTTAAAGAATAAACCATATTTTTTTCTTTGAAACGAAGACATACAACATATCTTGAAATTCTGTTATCGCTGTTATAATTTTCACTTATGAAATGATGTATATCTTCCCAAAATTCAAAATATTATTTAAGTTTTTAGAAACAGATAACGTATTCTTTTATGAAGAAAAAAGATACAAATCCTTCTCCCCATTCATGTTAACAATTTTAAGTATCTTTTGAAGGAAAATGTTCTTTACTCATTTTATAATATGTATCATTTTCTCAAAACTAGTCGAGACTTGCAATATATCTCGAAACTCCTATGTTTTACTTATGAATTGAGTGATACGTCTAAGATTCAAGGTATATCTCAAATTTTGACAAACAAACAACAAGTAGGATAAAATAATCATCCCCATATAAAAGGTCAAAAATCTTGCATGGTCTTCATTTGAACTGGAGGAGATCAAGTACGACTGAGATAATTTGTCTTTATAGTAGTTCATTCATATTTTGTCTGTGAAAAGAATTACAAGAGGGGCCTCCATGTATGTCACTTTGAGGTCAGAGTCATGGATGTCACTGGAAACATACTAGTAATGACAAATGTGTCACACAATTACCACCATAACTTATCTAACTTGTATTTAATTAAATATTTTATGCTGCAGTAAAAAAATTTGAAAACTTTCCTGCATCTCCATTATGTTTTTGCCATTATTGTTATGTAGGAATAAGTGATCTTTCTTTCTAGCAGATTTTTTCTGGAATTCAAAGACAAATTGAATTCCAGCTTCTATTTTTGAACGACAACTGATAGCTTTTTTACTTAATATGCGGTTTGGAATATTACTATTGTCAAATGGTGTTTTAATTTGTATATTGTTACCGCTGGGAAATATGTGTGTGAAAGTGAAATTAGGAAGGAAATCGAGGTCTTTGTGAACACAGTTTCTAACACTAGAGAATACAACAAGCGTCTTATTTAAGGATATACCGGTAGAAATCAGTAGCAAATTTACCCACGAACTTCTACTCAGACAAACTGAACACTATGCTTAATAGACTTGAATATTTCGCTTCCAAAATATAATGGTGGAAACTAGTAGGAAATTTAGCACAAACTTCTACTCTGCGCCCAATGGACTCGAATATTTCTCTAAATTGGCGTTTTCAACAATTTAAGAGAGGCTCAAATATGTAGCCTCCATCACAGTGGGAAAGGTAGTATGTGGGTTGGCATAACCACACATCTATATAAACGGATAATAATATATTAACTAACTTAATGAATTATACAAGTGTTTCCCCATGAAAAACTGACTTTGTTAATTCTCACATCACCTCCTGTGACTCTCAGTGAATTCAAACCCCTTACTTTCTGTAAATTTAGACCCCTTATCATTAAATTCTTTTTAATTTCAGTGCTCAAAAATTCAAACCGCCTACCTCATGTTACTCTTAGTAACACTAGTTTTTCTTTTTAAATTCAGTGCTAAAAGATTTAGATTCATTAAATCTAGCTCAAATATATAGCCTGAAGTAAATTCTGTGTCTCTTGTGCATAGAAGATAATCTGTTACATTTTGATGTTTCATCTTATCTTTCATCATGTTCACTAACCGACAGATGTATTAAATGATGTTACCAATTAATATGCATCGTGTTTCACTAGATTCATGCCACGAATTAGTATATCATGTTTGACCAGATTCATTAACCGACACGTGTGATTCATGTCACGAATTAGTATATCATGTTTCACCAGATTCATTAACTGACATGTGTATTAAATGACGTCACGAATTAATATGTGTCGTGTTTTACCAGATTCACTAACCGACACGTGTATTGAATGATGTTTCACTAACCGATACGTGTATTGAATGATGTTGCAAATTAATATGTGTCGTGTATTGAATTACGTGTAGAGTCATGTGAAAGAGAGCCTTTTTGCTATACATAAATTTTAACAACCCATTAAAGGGTTGATCAATATAAACCAGTTAATCTAACAATAATTTTTTAATGTGGGGTGAACTCTCCAAGACTTTTCAACTATTTCCAAACACCTTACTTTGTGTTGTGATTTCTTATTCACTCATTAACCATATTGAATAAATTTTATATGGCTTCGAACCTTTTTCAAAGGAGAACGCGATCCAATTTTTATTTTCCTCATATGGATATGGATCCCGCAATACTGCTGCCCCGAAATAAACAAATGATCTCATTATTTTCCAACTGTTATATCAGTTGAAGAAAATATATTGTGAATGAACCTATTTCGTTAGGCATAACTCATGAGTTTCATTATTTAAGTACTTTTTTGAAAAGGTTTTATTCTTTCAATCATAACAAGTGGAATAATTTGGTTAACGTTGGCAAGAGATATAAAACGATCCATACACGAGATGGTCCAATGTAATCCATTACAAACTTGTAATGTCGCAATTTATAATTAATTAATTTGACACAAAATTTAAACCCAGCCACGTATTTACCCCCAAAATCCAAACATATTGATTTGAGTTCAGTTCAAAGCCACATATGAGTTTGTATATCCCTTGTGGCTCTGACAACGCCAACCAGCTTAGTCCAAAAGTAGATGTTAGTGTTCTTATCTACAATTCTACTCCACTTTCACTCCTATTGATTTGTCATGAAATATACATTTTGGTGTTTTGAGGAGATCAAAACTAAAATGTTATTCAATTTGAATTAATTTTTTTTTCTTCAAAAATATATATCAAGTTAATTTCTTAGCTTTCTAATATACTTTATTTAATATATTATTTGAGTATATCAACCGTTTCTTTATGGGTTTCCCTTTGCTGAACATTTCTTTTATGAAGAATCCTTATTATATATATTTGTTGACAATTTTTGCTATGCATAAATTTTAGTGTAAAATGGTTTTTATTTCTAGCCTAACAAAAAAACCTCCTGACTAGAGAAAAAAGAAAGAACACTTAATTCTTAGCTAAAATAGAGTACTTTTTGTTCCACCTGAGTGCTGCACTAGCTAGAACTTGTTTATTAAATTATTATTAAGATTTAAAGGTAAATATGTATAATAATGAAAATCAAAATAAGTAATGAATAAAATATATTATAAAGAACTTGTATAAAATCTTGTACTGTAATAGGTAAAAATATGTTATAAAATATATAACATAACACTAATATATGCGATAATTGTAAATTTGTAATATATAAATAACAATTACATATAGGTATAAGGCGAAACAATGTCAGAAGTCACATATATTATATTTCATATTTAATTTTATTAGCATGAGATCTCACAATGATATTAGTTCATTAAGCAATTGTGCTAAAATATATTATCTTGACATATTTAAAGAATAAAATAATTAACCTATTATATTTGTAGTTAACATCATTTTTCTTTTCACAAAAAAAGACTAATTCAATCAAAAAATCATCTTAACTATGATATCTGAGCTTTTGACTGTAAATTTTAACTTAAACAAATTGGGCCATTTTTTTTAATCAAATTTCTTTAGAACAAAATGATTCACCAAAATTATTATAAAAAGACAAAACTAAAGTAAAAGAAATTAATCTTCAAAAAAAAGAGTAGATAATTTTTCAAACAAAATATTATTTTGATAATATTTGGCATTTTATTTTATACACAAAAAAATTAAAATCAAAATATATCATAATAACCATCAAAAGTGAATTACACTTAACAATTAAAAATTAATATATGTATAATGCATTCAAATCGAAGATTGTGAAAAGAAGATTAATCAATATATTTTTCATCAAAACGGAGTTGAGCCGAAAAAAATATATGACTTTTAAATATTAAGGAGAAAATAAAAATAAGAAAAGCCAAAAAAAAATGTGATCGATTGACTCTTAAACAACTCACCTCATATTTCTCCCTTTTCTTCCATTTTTTCTCTTCGCACAAAAAAAATAAATATTCCTAGATGATTTTAAAAATAAAATTAAAAAATAGGAGAAAAAGACACGCTAATAAAAAATTTAACATCTTTCCGTTTAAAAAAAGAAAAATAATATTATATGTTTCTATATAGAGTGATGATGTAGTTACTATACATACGTATATTATTTATTTTATAAAACACACTTTAAGAAAAATGATCTTTTGAGACGATAAAAAGTAGTTCAATTAATGAGTATTTACAATAACTTTATTATTAGAGAGAATATGTCATCACTAATTATTCTTTTTAATAATTCGGATGCAAAGAATATATTTGAGACGACAAAAGTTGTATGCGTCTCAAATATTTTTTACAATCACTAGCTGTCCCTGACAGTGATATTAAAATGGTGTTAAATAATTTATAAAGAGTTTTGTGACAAGAAATAATCATAAATAACTTATTATTAGTAATCTTAATTGTGGTTACAAAAACTGTATTATAAAAGATTATTTATATTGCAGTGGCACTGACAGGGAAAAAATCATAAACCGTTCCCTAACTATAGTGACTTTCACTAAATATTCCGTATCTATCTGTTTTTTTCAATTTCGTCCCATATCTTTTTAGATTATTCGATTTTCGTCCTAAAATTCAAAATTTCGCCGGAAAATGCACGTGCCGGTCACGTGCCGGTCATATGTCCACTAAATATCCCACAACTTTCTGCTTTTCTAATTTCGTCCCATATGTCATGAGATTATCCAATTTTTGTCCCAAAATTCAAATTTAAGCCGAAAAATGCACGTGCCGGCCAAAATTTAGGGAGTTTTTTGCCATGTGGCATCGGAATTCTGAGCTAGATTTGAATTTACATTTTTCTTTTTATTTTTCTTGCCACATTTTTCTTTTCTTTTTCCTATAGTTGTTCTTCTCCTGCAGCTCCATCCACCGCTGCTGTTCCCCGACAGACACAGCTAACAACCCCCACCCTCTGTCGGTGTTCATTCTGTGTCCGCAGAACTACCTTCCTCATGCCGCTCTATTTCGGCGTAGGCGATTCTCTTATGCAAATTCCGATGAAGGTGAAACTAGCCTCAACCCGACCTCTACCCACCACCTCAGAGTGGCGAAAATCTCCCTCCCCCGCCTCTCACGGCGACGGCTCAGACGCCTATATCATTTGTCACTTCATCGCTGTCGAGCACTATGGCTTGCCATCCATACTCTTCATCTTCATCACCCCATCTTTTCTCTATTTTGACCCCTGCTTCTGAGACGGCTCGCACCCTCCTTCCATCGCCGGTATACCGGCCGCTACTGTTAGCGCCGCCGCGAACTCCATAGGGTATCTCAACCCTAGTTGTACAAGAAAAATATAAATTGGAAGGGTAAATTCAAATCTAGCTCAGAATTTCGACACCACGTGGCAAAAAATTTCCAAATTTTGGCTGGCACGTGTCCGACACGTGCATTTTTAGGCTTAAATTTGAATTTTGGGACGAAAATTGGATAATCTCAGGACATATGGGACGAAATTAGAAAAGCAGAAAGTTGTGGGATATTTGGTGGACATATGATTTTTTCCCGATGCCACGTGGCAGAAAACCCCAAAATTTGTCCGGCACGTGTCCGTCACGTGCATTTTCCGGCGAAATTTTGAATTTTAGGATGAAAATCGGATAATCTAAAAAGATATGGGACGAAATTGAAAAAACAGATAGATATGAGATATTTAGTGGAAGTCACTATAGTTATGGGACGGTTTATGATTTTTTCCCAACACTGACAATATGTGTAACAAAACACTACCTTTTCTTTTCATTTATACTTTAAGATATTGTTAAATGTCTCTAAATATTTATCTTTCAAACTTATATTTTACATTTCTTCCATTATTGCCTGTCAATAATCGAGAAGCGAGATATAATTTCTTTCACACCTTGATAATTGGGGGAACGTTAATCTAAAAAATGGAGAAAATCGGGGGATTTTAGAGGAAACATAATATTACTACTAAAAAAATTGGAGGTAGTGCGGATTCTATCCCACTTTAACTTTTACCGTGTCCCACCCGCACTTTAAAAAAAATGATTAATAATATAATTTAATACGCTATTTGTAAATTGGATCCTCGGTTACGCTATCTGTTTCATCAACAATTATACTATTTTTAATACACGATACAAGTTAATTAGTAATATAATTTAATACATAAGGCGCTTAGTAAACATCATAAAACATTTGATAAAACATAATTATGTAACATGTTATCTCGTGTGTATTCCGATATTTGTAAGAAGACGATATCTGATTATCTATAGATAGGACCCGATTAAGGATAATCTTTTTCCACCTAAAAAAAATTAAAGCTACGAAAATGGATCAGTGGAGCCACCCAGCCAGCTTTGATGGTTCTGAAATTACTGATTATAGAAATGAATGTATGTTGTCATGTGTTTCACACGCAACACACAGTGAACAATTACCTGCACATAAAATATATGATACAGCAAACTAATTAAAAGCTATACTTACAAGTATAGTATCTATACTTGTTGGATCGTAATTAATACTAGTAAGTATAAATCTACTCCATGAATGTGCGCGCAGTTGTACATACAGTAATTTTGAATCTACTCCAGGCTGTGTATAGGTAGTGGAAGCGTAGAATATAGAGTATAGATACGGTATAGTGATGAAGGTGTAATGAATACATGTGATCTGATGATGAGAGGAAAAGGGCATTGCGTGTTGTGGGAAGGTGGGGTCGGCGGGTGGCCCATGCAGCCTTTTTGCGGGGCCCCCTAATTTTTGTTATTTTGTGAGCAGACAAAAGCACTGAAAGCTTCTTCTTCTACATCTCTGCTTTCACACTCTCACCAATCATACTCCTCAAGAATCTTGTAAAGCTCCTCTCTCTCCCATCATACATCATTTGCTGATCACTTTATCCGACGTGAAATACTATTTTAATTATTTTATAACTTCCATAAATTAATTATCATTTCTCAATTCATATTTGTGTGTATTGTCATTCACAGTACCTAAGCTGTTGCTGTAAAATGAATCGCTTCTTAGCAGGCCTACAACTAATCAAATAATTATTGGATGTCATAGGCTGCAATCTAGTTTAACAGTTTTTTAATAAGATGAAATCATCCCGTCCTCTTGGCTTATGGTTCTACGGCAATCGTCCTCCAAAATACAACCTCAATTCTTCTTCTTGTAATCACAACACAATAATAAAAATTAAATAGTATCCCGAACTTTCTTCTGACACAAACGGACAAATACGAACAAATAAATTTTCAGAATCACTTCGATTTTGACCAATTTCAAAGTGATCTTAACCAATGCGGAATTTTGAAATGAAAATATCTATTTTTAGCCTTTTAGGAATATTTCATGAATGGTGCACTTTTTTATTTGCTCAGTCACAAGGATTAAATTGTACCTCTTGATAAAAGATCGATTGATTGCATTATTTTATGAATGATCACACATTTAGCTTGCACCCGTTCTCATTGAATCGCTTATTTTATCTTTTCATTGACTCTTTTTCGTTTAAATGATACTTGTCTGTTTAAGGTAATCTTCTTACATGGATCAAGCATCAAAATTAATTAATTATTCAATTAATGTATAAGAATGCAAGAAAAGAGTGATCTAATTGATTCATATATGCATCCCCTGTAATGCTAGCTTAAATAGAGTGTGAACCTACAATTAATTAAACAGGTTCAATACTGAATAGTGTGAAGCAAATAAAAACATAAAAGGAATAAAAAAAAGAAAAAATAAGAAAAAGAAACATAATCGTCGATGCAAAAAAGACATAGGATGACGAGGACCACTTTAATGTCTTTTGATCCTCAACAGTATGTCTATATATAATACAAACTCCATTGTCGTCCATCCCCAGTTTTACAGTCCACACTACCCCCAACTCGATTTTTCCACGAAAACAAACATTCAAATTTATATATGGGACCAATGACCCTTCCTCCAGGATTCAGGTTTCATCCAACGGACGAGGAGCTCGTTGCGTACTACCTTGATAGGAAGATCAACGGCGGAACGATTGAGCTGGAAGTCATCCCAGAGGTGGATCTCTACAAATGTGAACCTTGGGATTTACCAGGTAAAAATTCCAGACCTAGATAATTATTTGTGTATACATTATATATCATGCAGAATATGTTAATTATGTGAATTAATTTTACAGAAAAATCTTTGTTGCCGAGTAAAGACATGGAATGGTACTTCTACAGTCCCCGGGACAGGAAGTACCCGAACGGGTCTCGGACTAACCGGGCGACGAAGTCGGGGTATTGGAAGGCGACCGGAAAAGATCGGTCGGTGCAGTCACATAAGCGGCCTGTGGGAATGAAGAAGACATTGGTTTATTACAGGGGAAGAGCGCCTCATGGCATTAGAAGTGATTGGGTTATGCACGAGTATCGCCTCCTTGAATCCGCCTCCGCTACCTCCTCATCATCTCGCAAGGTATATACATTACAAGACGCACCAAAAATAAAGAACACTTTTCTGTTTCGTTGCATGACATTAAGTGAAACTTAGATTCATTTATTTGTGTAGTTATTTTGTATTCAATACTTATTGGATGATGTACATGATCATAAGGGCAGTATCTGAACTGGGGCTCCTAATTTCAATTAAGTCTGGTCTGGTTAAAGTTGCTCATTTATCACAATCTTTCCTAATAAAAAATTTATTACAAACAGGATTCATATGCACTTTGTCGGGTGTTCAAGAAAAACATAGTGATACCTAAGAGCAAAGAAGCATCAGCAGTTGGGGCAGAAGTCGTCTGGGAGGACGACAACGGCGCCACCCCGGAGACATCTTCCCGGGATCAGCTAGAAAACACCGATAACGAAATCCGTTCAAAGAATCCGTCGGAGGCATCTTCTTCCGACGTCACACAAGGCACGCCCATCGCCCTTGTTTCCAAGGACGAATCCATGGCTCAGATTGCATCCGACGAAGTCAATAGTTCAATTGATCAATTTTATTTGCATGCCACGGATAACATATCCAATTTCATGATTCAGGTACCATCTTTAATTTGTTAACATATAATTATGAATTTGTTTTCGAAAAAATAATGGTCCCAGGAATGATCCCTTTGATCATGAGGGCTGTCTTTTGATTTAAAGTAACAAAAGTTGGAAGCAATGAACTCTAACATCTTTCTCTAAAGCACCTAATCTGGAAAATATCTTCACAGACTGATCATGACTACAATGGCTTTTTCTTCACCATTTCCCATAAATTCTTTTGACTGGCTAAAATGTCTTTCCGCCATTTTTCACATTAATTAATTTTGTAAACATAAATAAAAATAATAATTATTTTTTTATTAATGTTGCAGGATTATACAGGAGTGTTTTACGAACCTTGGTATCCACCTCTGGCGTTGGAGGATTTCCCAGAGATGGATTTAATAGAGGGAAATGAATACATAAATAGTGAGAGATTGAAGGAGTGTGTGAATGGAATTGCAAGTTTAGAGGAGATTTATGCACTGTGTTCTTCACAAGATCAGAGCATCATCAACTGCCAAAATTATGCAGGATCCAACTGACTTCCAAAATACAGATGCATGGGCCTGTGTCTTCAATTACATATATAATTTTTTTATTTTTTTTGGGTTTATATATATACACTTGTAATGAGATTGGAGAGGTAAGCTTATTTTTGCTAACGTTATGTGTAATTTTGGTTTTGTGTAACTTTTGTGGGCAAGTCTTGAATTTTTAAAGATTGCTTCTCTCATTGTTGTCAACATATACAATTTAGAGGATTTTCATGCATGTCACAAATATATCACTAATTTGTTGTGTCAATTTGTTAACTTATTGTGTTTGTGGTATCATGGTATGTACATTTCTGCCTATTTTCCCTTTTTACCATTCCTCATACAAATTCTTTGTTGTCCACAATTTTAACTTGATTACATTTTCCATTAAAAAGAAGAAAATGTAAACTTAGTTGTTTTTTTTTTTTTTGTTAAAGTTCAGAGGGAAAAAACTGACTTTAATTTCAATTTTTTTAATCCACATTTAACCGGCGGTGAATACCACAATTAAAAAATAATATATAGCCTTCAATTTTATATTTAAGCACCAATTCAATGATGGAGTCACATATGTGAATAGTGCCAGAGTGCGGCATAAATTAAATTGATCTATAATGAATGCTACAACAAACGGTGATAGAGAAATTCTAATAATTTTGTATGTCTAAAACTAGATGTGGATGCAAGAGCAACTTTTATCTTCATTTTCAAGAGTGTAAAGACGGAGAAAAAAATAGAAACCCAACAAAATTATAAAGCTGATAGAGAGCCTTTACATCATTAGTGCCATAGTTGATCATAATGCTTTTTTTCCTATTTATACATGGTTATTCTTTTCGAAATATAAAATAATCCTATAAATGATATTTCCCACCTTCATGTTTAGAATTGAAATTGTATAAGGTTATACAAACATATATTCGTAAATCACTGCAAGTCTGCAACAAACACGAGTTTTTGGTGACGTATTGTGATGTCAATTATTGTCTTTAATTATAAGTTTATATGATAATCTATTGTTATGAAATGTTCTACATATTATTAGGTCATTTTTAGATTATCTTCTCGAGATAGCTAGTTTGTGAGAAAAACTATTTAATACGTAAACATTTGAGACAACATTTGTAGTCATAAATAATATTATTTGAGACCGGATTATTGGGAAAACTAAATATTAATTATTGAGATGTTGTTTCTAATATTTAGAGGGTGTTTGGTTGAGTTTGTTGGGATCGGAGAATGTCCCACATCGGATATGCGGCATTTTGAAAGTGAGCTAACAAGACCATGCAGGTTTGGCCCAAAGCAAACAATATCATACCAATGTGAAGATCAGGGACCCAACAACACTGATATCAAATCCATGGTCCTAGACTAAACTAATGTGGTGGAGACTCTCAGAGTGACAAACAAACCGAAGTTGGAGCCCAAAAGACTCCACAGACCAGGCATAGTACATCTGGGCAAGGCTGGCTCTCCATCGGCGATACGACAGGTCCATACCTAGGTAGGGTTGGCTCTCCAGTGGTGATACGACAGGTCCAGCTCTACGGACAAGGTGATGTACACTTGGGTAGGGTTGGCTCTCCAGCAGCGATATGACAGGTCTAGCTCTACGGACCCCTTAGAGTGACAAACAAAGCGACGATTGAGCCTCAAGGAATCTATGGACCAGGTGCAGTACACTTGGGGAGGGCTGGCTCTTCAGCAGCGATACGATAGATCCGACTCTACGGATAAGGTAAGGTGCACCTGGGTAGGGCTAGCTCCCCAGCAATGATCGACATGTCCAGCTCTACGAACCAGGTGAGGTGCACCTGGGTAGGGTTGACTCTCCAGCAGCGGTAAACCATGAGCTCCACGTAAGGCGTGTGCCCAGATATTGAGGAGGGAGGATGGGGGATAGCTAGTTCTTTGTTTGAAGGGAAGGATTGTCGGGATTATCATGAGATTTTTATGATGGAATCAACAAAGTAATTGATATCATCCTCGATTCAAGGATCACGACAAACCCTCACTTTGCCGTCATTGCAAATTTTTCATCCCAGTCTTTTGCCATCATTGCTTGTGAGCTTCAAATGTTGCGCCAAGTTAAACGTGGATTGTGCCCGAGTTCGGCACTAAAAAAATTTCCCCCATTGAAAATATTTAGCTTTTATAATTTTGCAAGAAAATGCACCTGGATTGGAAATAAGTTTCCAACCTAGCTTGCCAAGCATCACAATATTAGAGAAGTGAAGATTTCTTTAGCCCATACCATCATTTTTCTAACTAGTACGCATTTTATCCCAACACATCTAATTAATATTCCGCATACCATTCTTCTTTAGGCCCCACAAGGAAGAGTTCACCGTATGTTCTAGCTCTTCAACCAAAGTGACAGGAAAAAGAAAGATACTCATGCAATAAGCAGGATTTGCCTGTGTCACTACCTTGATAAGAACCTCTTTTCCCGCTTTTGAAATTGGTTTAACTCTTCATCCTGAAGACGCTTCTAAACATGATCCACGAGAAAACTGAAGACTTCTTTCTTGTTCCTCCCAATAAGTAGGTATGGAAATGTTAACCTGACCCATCCTCAGCTGAGGGGTTTGAAGTGGGTCAGACCCGCCCCATTATGAAAACAAGGCATGTCAACTCTAACCCTTACAGGGACAGACTGGGTCCAGTTTTCGTGAGTCACCTCGTCCCACCCTATCCTGCCTTGTCAATATGTATACATTTATATATATATATATATATATATATATATATATATATATATATTACATTATACATAATTTTACTCTAATACCTATTCCTTTCACTGACCCAAATTATGGGGATGCTTTGAAGTTTCGTGAGGATGGTCCAAGAAATTTTATTTTTTTAATGTAAATTTTACAGATTTTTCATTTACTAACCTAGTTGACTCCCTCTCTCTCGGGAAAAAGCTAAAAAATGTGGTTTTGGAATAGCTCTAAGAAAAAAGACAGGTGTATTATTGAGCAAAATTAGATTAATTTATAAACTAGTACTCATAAGAAGCAAGGAATAAATAACGAAAGAAAGTCAAAAAGGGGAATTGCAGCTCAACGAGATATTTGAGTCGTCCATAGGTATGCATTTTAAAATATTTTTCATAAAATAAATTGAGTTTAAATATGTGAAGTGAAAGAAAGGAAAAAAAATTTGTGAAAGACATTTGTAAGAGAAAACATTATTATGAATTATTTTATGTTACGGAATTTATGAATATGTGAATTTTTTTAAGAATATTTATAAAGAATATTTATCTTTCAAAAAGAAAAGAGAGGGTAAGAAAAAAAAAGAGTGAAACTTCTACAAATATTTTTTCAAACTGATGATTTATCTACTTACTTTTCCAAAAAAAAAAAATACCTATACAATTGTTTATCAGTTTAACTGATGGTTAAATGCATTTCTTTATAATTCATGATCCTCGTAAATTGCTAAAGATTGTTGTATCTGGAATTTTGGGTATAAGTTTATGTTGATTAAGTTGGATCTGAGTAAAGTCGTGGGATTAGATTAAAGACTCTATTTTTCGCCACGTGTTAGGATGGAGTTGAAAAATCCATTGGTAGAAGTTGATGTGTAAGGCTTAGAGAGATTACACTAGTGCATTCATTGCACTGAATTGGACCAACAACGAGATAATTTTTTTAGACTGACTTGAAGAAAAAATTAGATCTCAGTGGTTATTATTTTCTTAATTTCTGTCACTTAATTGAGATTGTATATAATTAATTAATGTTGCTTTGATTTATTACGAGTAAAAAGTCATTGGGACTCAATACTCTATACTTTGGGCAATATTATTAATTATATGACATATTGCTGAATTAATACAGAAAATCGTGTCATAGTAAAACAAGTTGATTATGTCCACTTGATGGACTCTTAATGTTTATCATATCAAACTTGTACAGTGGATTAACTTCCGGTATGATAATAATATTGAGTTGTTTGTTCTCAAGGAATAAAAGATATTAATTAATTAAACCTTTCAGTAGCTTATATTAATTAATGGACATTGAATCTTAAACACGGAAACAATAACCGGGAGCCATATTTCGTAATATGGATTATGATGGGTAGTTCAATATTAATTCTATAGTGGAATGAATTAATATTAATGAGCTAGAATAATATTGATGGCTCAATATGGATATCTAGGTCCATTGGGAGGCTCAATCATATTCCTCCTAAAAGCCCCTTGAGTAGCCCAATAGAAGTCCATTAAATACAAGGATAAAGATTAATCAGAAGTAGGAGATAAGGAAAGAAAAGATGTGGAAGAATCTAATTCCTAAGAGGATTAGGATTTGTCCATATTTTCCTCTCCCAAGTGGGAGAGGATTTCCTAATCCTAAAAGGGGGCAGATTTTGGCTCCTATCCCCTATAAATAGGGGACCAATCTTGGTCCCCATATGCACTAAGAGATGCATAAGTGAGTGAGTATTTTTCTAGAAAATTAATCCTTTCCTTGAGAGTTAAAAAGTTCGTTTGATTTCCCATCGAATTGATCACAAGCTTGGACTTAGGGAATACTCAAGAAGATCTTGGGGTTGAAAGATTAATTCTTCTCAACGGTGTCTCTCCAATTTGAAGGTAAAATACTATAATCCCTTAGTTCCGCATGTTTAGGGCCTATTGTATGATTTCCTTGATTCAATTACATGAATTATATGATTTGATCGTTCATATCATTGTTGTTTGATTATTGAAAATAGAAATTCAAATTACAACCCGAATAGATCCTTGACACAATCCCTGATTCCCCAACAACTAGTATTAGAGTCATTGATTCGGGCTCTGTAGTTTTTAGTTTAATTTTCAAAAATCAAATTTACGTATATTTGAAATTAGATAGTAGAACTGATAGATCTGTTTTGCAGGAATCCAATTATCCTGATTTTTTATGTATGTTTTAAATTCACGTTGGATTGAATTTTTTTTTTATAATCTGATTCATTCAGATTCGTTTTTCTCGTGAGAAAATCCACGAGTAGATTAAGTCTGTTTTATGTAATAGATTAGTCTAGATGTTATAATTATTTTTTGTAAATAAATTGTAACGAATCAAAGATGAAGACAAAGATGGATTAAAGAGTCGGAGACGGTGTGAATTGAAAGCTATTCACCGCCAGGAGTGTCACGACCACAACAATGAGTCGCACCCGCAACGAATGGTACGAACTGCATCTTGTTCAGCGCCAGGAGTGTCGTGCCCAAGACGGTGGGTGAGTCACGCCTGTGACGGGTGGTTCGAACTGCAGCCTGCTCTGCTCTGGGGGAGTCGCAACCGCGACAGTGAGTCGCGCCTCCGACGGGTGCTGTGACGAAGGCTATGTGACCAGTTTTTGAAGGCCCATTCTTCGAACAGTTGGGTTTCTCGTTTCAAAACAGGGAAACTTAGATCATGATAATTAGATTTAATTGTCTAATATGTGTTTGATTTATGTTTTGTTTTACTTTCTGTATGAGGAACCTATAAAATCTCATTGATCAAAATTACTAAGTGTTTAATCTTAATTTATTATGGATAATAAATTAATTAATGGCCTCCATAACTGATTTATTAAAGTGAATTTTCGGCTACGCATTGGCATGCGCCTTTCTCCTTAACGAATATGCCAAAAATGAGTTCACTAGAATAAATTTCATAAGATTAACTTTGGGTTATTTTAAGTGGCGATATGACCTTTCCAACGAAGGCTTATGCAAAACTGAGTAATAATCCTGTGTTAAGTTATGGCTATTACTTAGATATAAAATTGATAAAAGTTACTTCCTCACGAAGTCCCTGTAAATTTTATATGGCCAAGAAATAAGCCGGCTATTAATTTGAGAATTAAAGGTTTGTGACTGTTATGTTTGTAACCTGCTTAAATGCATGTATTTAAATAAACGTTCACACTCAACGTGACTTGTTTAAATTATTTTAAGATGTTGGTCGATGCATGTATATCTCATTTTATGAGATTTTAATATAACACATGTGATCAAATTTTGTGATAATGTTTGTGTTAATTGATGTTAATATGAATGTACATTTTATTCTCAGTTTAACATGTCAAGCTTTAATCCACTATTTAACATACTCAAAGAAAACAAACTAGAAGGGAAGAATTATGTAGATTGGAAAAGAAATTTAATGATAGTCCTGTCTGCTGAAGGACACAAGTTTGTACTTGATGAACCTAGACTAACTGAGCCTACGGACGATACTAGTGTGGAAGATAAGGAATATCATAGACAATGGCTGAGATCCGATGAACTGGCTAGGTGCACTATTCTGGCTTCAATGTCAGATGTGTTGCAGTACAAACTCCAGAGCATGGGGAACCGCTGCAGAATTATGATGAACCTTAATGAACTCTTCTCTCACAAGAATTGTATGGCTAGGCAGATGGTCATGCAGGATTTGTTGTCCCAGAAAAAGGCTGAAGAGACGTCCGTGAGGGATCATATTCTCAAAATGATGGAATACCTTAACGAGCTTGAGATTCTTGGTGTTGTTTTCGATGTGGATATCCAAGTCGATATCATACTCCATTCTCTGCCGAAAAGTTTGAGCAGTGTAAGCTAAACTATACCATGAATGGTCAAGCGAATACGTTGGTTGCGCTCATGCAAGATTCGATCACGGCAAAGATTCTTATGGGCTGAGAAGCCAAGCCTTGATGACTAGCCATGCATCTTCCTCTTCTGCGCCGAAAGGCGGAAAGAAGAAGAAGAAAACTAAAAGTAAAAAATAGGTTGATCTCAAAGGTAAGGAAAAGATCCCCGATGAAGGCGATATTAAGAAGAAAACAAACAAGGGAAAGTGTTTCAACTGCAGTCTGAAAGGACATTGGAGGGCGGACTGTCCCCAGCCTAAAAAGACAGGAAAACAAGGTAAATCTCATGCACTAGTTATTGAAACTTGTTTAACGACGTGTTCTTCCCAATTATGGGTGGTAGACACGAGAGCCACTGATCATGTTTGTTTCAATTCTCAGAGGTTCCAGCAAACCCAAAAACTTAGTGGGAGTGAGATCACCATCACCTTGGGCAATGATGCAAGAGTAGTAGCCGTTGCAGTGGAGATGTGCACTTATCTTTTAGTTTTGAGAAATGTTCTTTATATTCCAAGTTTTAGAAATAATTTAATTCCAGTTTCTAAATTATTTTTGGATGGATATTCAGTTTCTTTTAATAAGAATATTATTATTACTCATAATAATGAAGTTATCTATTCTGGAACATTAGTGAACAATCTCTATACTATTAATTATGCACAACCCACAATCATACAAAATGCGTCATATAACACATCTATCGTTTCTAGAAAAAGAAAATATTCTTCAAATATGAACGAAAACTTCTTTGGCATCTAAGACTTGGTCATGTTAATCTAAAAAAGATTCAAAGGCTGGTGAGTGACAGTTCATTGGAATCACTCTAAGTAGAGCCGCTTCCAACATGCGAATCATGTTTAGAGGAAAAAATGACTAAGAGAGCCTTTGGGGCTAAGGGGAATGGAGCCACTGAAGTGTTAGAACTCGTTTATACTGATGTATGTGGTCCAATGTCGATTCAAATGCGAGGTGGTTTCGAGTATTTCATTACTTTTATTGATGATTACTCGAGGTATGGATACATTTTCCTAATGTGGCATATGTCTGAAGTCTTTGATAAGTTCAAAGAGTTTAAGGGTGAAGCAAAAAGCATAGGGAAAAGAGTATCAAGTTTCTACGATCTGATCGTGGGAGAGAATACCTGAATTTTTAGGTTACTTGTCAGAGTAAGGGATTGTATCCTAGTTTACTGCATCCGGAACCCCTCAACAAAATGGGGTCGCAGAGCGAAGAAACGGAACTCTTTTGGAAATGGTAAGGTTTATGATGAGTTATTCTGACTTACCCAAATCGTTTTGGGGTTATGACTTGGAAACAATAGCTTACATTCTTAACTTAGTACCTTCTAAATTAGTTCCGAAAACTCCCTCAGAATTGTGGTCTGGGCGCAAACCCAGTTTGAGACACATGAGAATTTGGGGATGTCCTGCATACATGCTAGACAAGGAAGCTAATAAGTTGGAACCTCATTTAGAATTAAGGCTGTTTCTAGGTTATCCCAAAGGAACGAAAGGGGTTTATTCTATAGTCCTAAGGATTAGAGGATCGTGGTGAGCACGCATTCTAGGTTCTTGGAAGAAGACTATATGAGTAGCCGGAAGCCCAAGAGTGAGATTACCTTCAATGAATTACAAGGGAGCACTCTTATGCCAATTGTACAAGATGATATACCACATAATACACAAACACAACCGGAACCTCATCGTAGTGGGAGGGTTGTTTGTCGGCCTGAGCGATTCATGTTCGTGGGAGAGTCTTCAGACTTGATCCCCGGTGAAGATGAATTTGACCCCAGGACATATAACGAGGCAATCCAAGACAAGGATGCAAGTTCATAACAAACTGTAATGGGGGCAAAACTGGGATCTATGGATCAATAAAAAGTGTGGGAGCTAGTTGGACCACCCAAAGGTGTAAAGCCTATTGGATGCAAGTGGGTTTACAAGAGAAAGAGAGCAACTGACGGGAAGTTTGAAACCTTTAAGGCTAGGCTTGTGGCAAAAGGGTATACTCAGAGAGAGGGAATCAATTATGAGGAAACCTTTTAACCTGTAGCTATGCTTAAGTCGATCCACATTTTCTTGTCGATAGCTACATACTTAGACTTCGAGGTTTGGAAAATGAATGTCAAGACAACATTCCTAAATGGAAGTCTTGAAGGCGATATCTATATGTGTTAACCTGAAGGGTTCATTGAAAAAGGCCGAGAAAACCTTGTATGCAAGCTTAAGAAGTTAATCTATGGCCTAAAGCAAGCATCGCGAGCTTGGAACCGATGTTTTGATCAAGTAATACAATCCTATGGATTTGATCAGAATGAGTTTGAGAGTTGTGTTTATAGAAAGTGTATCGGAAACGCCTTGGTATTCTTAGTGCAATACGTAGATGATATTCTACTTATTGGAAATGATAAAAAGGTATTTTCAGACGTAAGGGTATGGTTGTCAAATCAATTCGATATAAAGGACTTACGAGAGCCTGGTCATATCCTTGGAATCAAGATTATTCGAGATCGCCAGAAAATGATGATATGCTTATCTCAAGCCTCGTATATCGATACTGTGCTAAAACGAGTTAGCATGCAAGATGCCAAGAAGGATTTTGTACCTCTCAGGCATGGGATTCATCTATCAAAAGACATGTGTCCTAAGACATAAAACGAGATAGAAGAGATGAGGAAGGTTCCATACGCTTCGGCAATTGGAAGTCTTATGTATGCAATGCTGCGCACGAGACTAGATATAAGCTATTCAGTGGGCATGGTGGCAAGTATCAAAGTAACCCGGGCAAGGGACATTGGACTGCGGTTAATAAGATTCTGAAATATCTGAAAAGAACTCGAGATAGAATGTTAGTCTTTCAATCGGACAATTTATGCCCGATGGGTTACACGGACTCAGATTTTCAATTAGACATAGACTCCAAAAAATCTACCTCAGGAATTGTGTTTGTCTTAGGAGGTGGAGCCATCACATGGAGAAGTGTAAAGCAGAAATGCATTGCTGACTCTACCATGGAACCCGAGTACGTTGCTGCTTGTGAAGCAGCGAAAGAGGCGGTTTGGCTCAAGAACTTCTTAGTGGACTTAGATGTGATTCTTAATTTGCCTAAAAGCATCACAATTTAATGTGATAATGCAAGTGTGGTTGCAAATTCGAAGGAACCACAAGCCCACAAGGTGAGCAAACATATTGAAAGGAAATACTATCTCATTTGAGAAATCATTAAGAGAGGAGACATAGTAGTGGCAAAGATAGCATCGGAAGGCAACCTAGCAGATCCTTTCACAAAGATTCTGCCTCAGAATACATTCGAGAAACATGTGGAAGAAATGGGAGTCAAGTGTGTTGCCACGCTGCTTTGAGTAGAAGTGGGAGAATTATTAGGACATGTTGTAGTATACTTAAAAGCAGACTTTGCGTATAAGTGGGAGATTGTTAGGGTTATACTGTAAAACATGGTTTTAAGTGTTACTTTGTATATAAACTGTTTCTTGCACTTTATTGAATGAGAATAAATTATCACTGTTACTTTAAATATTATGAATGTTATATATATTTATTGCGTAATGTTTGAATATATATTTGACATTGTAGATTGTGGTGTATAGTAGATCATAGAAGATCACATTGTCGGTTCCTTCTAATAAGTATAAAGATTCACAACTTAGATGGAGTTGAATAATCTATTGGTAGAAGTTGATGTGTAAGACTCAGATTGGTTTGTCTTGACCAAGAGATTACACTAGTGCATTCGTTGCACCGAATTGGACCAACAACGAGATAATTTTTTAGACTAACTTGAAGGAAAAATTTGATCTCGGTGGTTATTATTTTCTTAATTTCTGTCACTTAATTGGGATTGTATATAATTAATTAATGTTGCTTTGATTTATTATGGGTAAAAAATCATTGGACTCAATACTCTATACTTTGAGCAATATTATTAATTATATGACAGATTGCTAAATTAATCCAGAAAATCATGTCTTGGTAAAAAAAGTTGATTATGTCCCCTTGATGGCTTAGAATGTTTATCATATCAAACCTTTACAATGGATTAATTTCTGGTATGATAATAAAGTTGAGCTGTTTGTTCTCAAGTAATAAAAGATATTAATTAATTAAAGCGTTCAGTATCTTAAATTAATTAATGGACATTGAATCTTAAACATGGAAAAAATAACTGGGAGCCATATTTCGAAATACGGATTAGGATGGGTTGTTAAATATTAATTCTATAGTAGAATGAATTAATATTAATGGGCTAGAATAATATTGATGGCTCAATATGGATATCTAGGCCCATTGGGAGGCCCAAACATATTCCTCCTAAAGGCCCCTTGAGTAGCCCAATAGAAGCCCATTAACTAAAAGGATAAGGATTAATTAGAAATAGGGGATAAGGAAAGAAAAGATATGGCAGAATCTAATTCCTAAGAGGATTAGAATTTATCCACATTTTCTTCTTCCAAGTGGGAGAGGATTTCTTAATCCTAAAAGGGGGCAGATTTCGACCCCTATCCCATATAAATAGGGTGCAATAAGAGATGCATAAGTGAGTGGGTATTTTTCTAGAAAATTAATCCTTTCTTTGAGAGTTATCTACTGAATTGGCGAGCTTGGACTTAAGGAATACTCAAGAAGATCTTTGGGTTGAAAGATTAATTCTTCTCAATGTTGTCTCTCCGATTCAAAGGTAAAATACTATAATCCCTTAGTTCCGCATGTTTAGGGCCTATTATATGATTACCTTGATTCAATTACATGAATTATATGATCTGATCATTCATATCATTGTTGTTTGATTACTGAAAATAGAAATTCAAATTACAACCCGAATAGATCCTTGGTTAAATCCCCGATTTTCCAATATTCAGAAGGTATATTGTCTTTAGTAGGATTTAAAGGTTAGCACAAAATGTTAAGACGAACTGAAGTGAGCACCAAATGAAGGTTGGCTAACCACCTATAGGGTTGAAAGATCTTTTATATCTTGTTAGGAATAGATTGGATGAATGAAGGAATAGTTTATAGTTTATTATACTAAGCACAAAACTAATCTTAAAGTCCTATGGCTAAAATTCACTAACGGTAAGTGACAAAAGAACAAAAGTGTATCAGAGTCGCGCAGGGCATCGAAGTGTGGTTTATATGTGGAAATTTAGGGTTCAATTGGTCAACCTGAAGAAAGTAGACTAAGGAAGTGAGTTTAGAAATGACTTTGGAAATACTTAAACCAATAGACTTTCGAGATAGCTAGAACCTTTTCTAGCCTTAGACGATATAATATTTGTCAGCATGGTATAACTTACTGCGTACACGGGCCATTTTCTGCAGCAAGTGTGGCCAGTGTGGTAGGATAAGCATATTAAATAACTACCTATTTTCTATGATTAAGTTGAGTCTTAAATTATTTTTAGGTACTAGTCGAAAAACACTTAAGAACGGCCCAACAATTGCAATCTCCATTAGCTAAGACCGCACTAAAGAGTTATAACCCGTATGGACAATTTTTTTTATACAACTGTTGAGATTAACTAACTTTCAAGAGACAAGTGTTTTTACTTAATTTTACAGGAGGAGCTATCAAGATGACCGACTCAAATCGTATCACTTGTTTGATATATTAAATAAATGTATAAAAAAAAATATTAAATGTATTTTAATTCTATTTAGTATACGGGTAGAATTAACATTTAGGAATTACACGTCAAATTTTAATAAGATTTATAGTTAATTATTTATCTGAGTTTTTATGTGAATCTTTCTATCCGTATAATGTAATCAAAATACTCTTAAAAACTTTACTTTAATTTTTAGGATAATTTTAGGATCATACGGGAAATGGATTTCACTTACTAGCATCATCGTACTTGATACATTGTTTGAATATCACTACATAAATACTCTATTATATTAATAAATATTAATATTTCCGTGCGATGCATGGTTTGTAAATGTAAATGAATAAATAATAAGAATTTTATATGATTATATAATTTTAATATAATAAAATATTACAATAAATATATAATAAAAAATTAAAAAATATATATTAGTGAAAAAATAATCAATGAAAAGTATTAAAAAATTAAAATATATAAATTTGAGTAAGTTGTAGAATATTCATATTTGTTTTTCTTAATGTATGAATATCTCTAGAATCCATGTATGGAGGTGGTAATGTTGATCATCTTGTACAAAGGATGAATGAATACATGTATATTTATAATTTTATGATAAACGTTTATATTTATCCAAAGTATCTATATTTTTTTATTTTTCCAAATATAATGTTCAAGAATTTTCAAAAGCTTTTAATGAGTACCACTTGACCATAAATTTTTTTACGCATAATTGATACTACACAAATTAAAGGACACATTAAGTGAACATAAAATAAAATAAAAGTATTTAAAGAAGAACAAAATTTGGAAGTAGACGCAAATTTTGGCCAAATCAACTGCTTGATTAATGTCGATTTCAATGAGAAATAAATTAATTTTGCGGACAGATTCTGTGAGATAAGGGTTCAGAACCTTTTTGGAAGATTGCGTGAGTGTCTTTTTTTATAGGCTTGGACAAATTAAGCTGATTGTAGGGGACTTACGGAGTGTTTCCTTTGCTTAACTTTTGAAGAAGTGATTAAAAATAGAGATTGTGGTAAAATTACTTAAAATCAAAAGTAGATAATGTTTAAGAATAAAAGTGATTTTGCTCAAATAACAAATGTGGAGTATGATTGATTTACTCATACAGTAGGTTGATTTACTGACTGATATAGTATGGTTGATTTGCTCATATAGTATTGTGGTGCACAATAAGCCTATTCTGCACCTTTTGTGCACACAAGTTTTTGCCTTAGCTTATTAGTTAGAGAAAAACTTTTATTTATTTATCAAAATACCAAAAAAGTTGGAAAAACTAATTTTTTTACTTTTAGTTTTTAGCCTAGAATCACGTTTATTAAATTTGAAGCAGGTTTTCCAAACATTCCACAACAACTTTTCCAAACTATAAGCTAAAAAATCCTTCGGAAAAACAATTGCAAATACCTCATTACTATTGATTTGAGATAATTGTGTCTAAATATATTTTAGAATATATGTAGATTTATCTCCAAATAAAATATTTTATACCAAAAATAATAATTTCTAGAAATGGCAAGGGGAATTTGGGCAGGAAAATTTTTAAGTTACTATTTTGAGTGGATTTTGTTATTATATAGTTATAGACTAGTTCTTCATCCGTGCAAAATGCACGGATGGTGAGTTTTTTATTATTATTTTAGAACATTGATATTTTTTATCATATCAACTATAGTCATAATAAAAAGAAGTTGCATATTTTATTGAATGAATAATCTTGAATTTCAATATTATGTCTTAACTTGAGACGCATTTGTATTCCCATGTTCCTCAAGAGTTACAATACAATGCAATCATCCCACGAATAAGACAAAATTATAGTGAGGTGAATGACATACTGTCTCGAACCCGTTGTTATAACGTGAATAATCTATTTGAACTCTCCCTGAGAGCAATTATATTCCCACCAAAAGATAGATAGGAATTATGCAATTCACTTAGTTGCATGACATCTTTGAGGACGATTTTATCCAAATTTTAAATACAATGTCTATCAAGTATGAGAGCTTATTCCAAACAAATATATATTTAAATGTACAAAAAATATATTAATCTGATATCAGCATTGAAAAAATTGATTGAATTTAGAGCATATTAAGGTACTAAGAAATTTCCAAAAAAATAAAATTGTTGATACATTCATTTTGCAAAACTAATCAAATAACATTAAACAATTATAAAATTTCAAATACTTTCAAAATAGTCCATATATAAGAAATTATGAAATATATTCATATGATCTAAATTCGATTTCAATAAGAAAACACATACATCAAAAAGTCTTTATTTATTTACGACTCTGGAACTGCACTTAGTCACATCCTTGAACCCATATTATTGACTGAAATCTTCTAATCCGCTCTTCAACAGTTTTTTTCTGTTTTATTCTTTAAATAGAATTCTCAATTTGGTTTTTAATCAACCGTGACTTATCACCATCTTCGGCATTGTCCAAACAACAAATAATCTCACAATTGTCTTGATCAACATCTTGCATATTGATATCTACAAATATCAAATAACCTCCCCCCTCACCCCCCCCCCCCCCCTCCCCCCCAAAAAAAAAAAGAAAAATAAAGATCAGTGAAGCATATTAAAAATTTGAGAAACATACATATCGTTATTAATACCTGTTGAAGTTAGGTGTTCTTGAAGATGAGAAGAAATTACTATTTGACTTGGTATGTATCTTTCACATAATAATTTGGATGATACAGAAAAGACAATGACAAAGAAATTGTTTTCACCCTCATACATGAAGACAACAATATCACCATTAACCAATTCATTTGCATTTGCAAACTTTTTTCATCCAAAAGTATTTAATAAAAATATTTAATAAAAAAATGAAAAAAAATTAATAATAACACATATCTGTAAAATTTACTTACACATTGGTTTTTTTCACAACCATTTTCCGGAAAGCATGGTTGATACAACCTATAAAACTTCTCCTTTCGAATGAAATTACCGTCAGCACACTTTTTTTTTTGTTTATTTTATATTTAATATAAATTTAAAGAAAGTTGGATGAGGATGTTTAAATAATAAGTTGTAGGCATTTATTTATGGAAAATATGTTTTATCCTAATTAAGGCAGATCAATAGTTTCAATTATTACAAAATTAATGATGACAATAATTCCATATAATTTTAATTAATTATTTTCTTTTTCTTTGACTTACTACAATTGATGATCATAATTGTAGAAAATATATTCATCATAATATAATTTGAATTAAATTTAATTTACCAAAATGTTGGGTTTTTTTTTTTTTTTTTTTTGGTATTCTCTTTTTTGTTTAAATCCTTTCGAGTGAAATTAAGTTAACATTTACAGTTTTTTTTTTTAAAAAAAAAATTAGACTTGTTTATTCATAGTAAATAAGCTGGATTGAGAATACATTTTCCTTTATTTTAATATAAATTATAAGTATAATTAATAATTTAAAAGGTTAATTGTAATATATTATAAAACAAAACGCAATTATGAAATATATATTTAAGTAAAAAAATGGGTACAACTCTGGTAGGGGCATTGTGCATCATTGTTGAAATCTCATTATTTTCACTAATGATTTTTTTATGTTTAAACTAAAATGGTAATAAATTTGTTAGTGTCATTTATCTATTCATTTTCTTCATTATATTTGACTTTATAATTAAATCGATTTATCACAATCAAAATTTACAACAAATATGGCGAAATAGTAACTATAAATAAATAAAATGGACTGCATCAACGAAAGAAATAGAAAATACATTTATAAAAATGTTTAAAATAACTATTGTAGTTCAACATTGAATAATTAAAAAAAAAAGGCTTTAAAGATTGATTGAAATGGTGATAGAAATCATATCCTCGTAAATTGTCCCTAAAAGGTTGAGCTGAAAAAAAAAAAAAAAAAAAGCATAACAAAAAAGTTAGTAACAAAATTGTAAAGAAATATTATAATTCAAAAAATAAACTTAAATCATTCTATAACGAAAAAATATAAAATACCGAGAATAGGCCAATTTTCAAAATAAACGGTCTTCATCACTAAATCATCAGCAAAATTTGTAATATGAAACTGTTTATTTCTAGCATATGAAACAACAATACAATCTTGTATTTCAATATCAACATCACAAACCAACGCTTTCCAACCCCTGTCGAAGAACAATTTTCTTTCTTTTCTTTTTAAAAGACATCCCAACTTTAGTTTCACCATATACAAATATCTTGCAAGTCATATCAGAAATGTGATTGATATGTCTCACAAATCAATTTGGTATTTCCTGCATATGTAATAACCATAAAGTTATGATTAATTTTTTTATAAAAATAAAAAATTTATTAATGGGGTAAAATACTTTTAATGATAAAGAACACATGTAAATTTAAATATTATCAATTCATGATACTGGTTGTGCTCTGAGAATTGATATATAAATTTAGGAAAATGATCAAAATCAGGCATACGTTCATTTTCAAATACACTGCTTGATGTACTGCACAGATGAATAATCTAACGTTTTATATTTATTTTATAGAATGTTAATTTAGATTATAAATGCATAAAGTATAATAAATGAGCGTTACCTGCTTGACATAAGAAGAGTGTTCACTATAATACAGCTTGATATCGTTGGAGAGTAACGAGGAGAATAGTACAATACTCTTAATTTATATAAAGAAGATTATATTTTTGGAGTTAGATTAGTTATTGTTTGATTAAAGTCATCTTCCTAATTAGCATATTTTAATAATAGAACTGAAGATTATATTAATTCATAATGGTACTATATTTAGTTTTATTTAGAATAAAATTAAGCATTATTCAAAATAAATAAATACAAACAAAATATTCGATTTTACATATATAAAAAAAAGATAGAAAACTATATATGAAAATAAAGTGCACGATTTTTATAGAAAAAAATATTTTAAAGATTTGTTGCAAATATTTTAGTGTGTAAAGACTATAGAGGGAAATAATGAATTTTTTTATCCAATCTAATCAAAATTCCTAGTACTAAAGTCTAATATAATGATTTTACTTAAGTATATACGTCTCTTCGACTATCAAGTGGTATATGTAACAAATTTTTTTAATACCAAATTAGATGATACAATGTTTGAATGATAATAATAATTCTGGAAGAAAAAACTTATAAATAATATCAAATATTTTTATTTGAATGAGTTTAAGCAATGTTTTAATTTGTTACATATACTTTTAATATGTACGAAAAAAAACATATCAAATGGATAATGATTATAATCAATACTCTCTCCGTTTCATAAAGAATGTTATTTTAGCTATTTTTAGAGAAATTAAGGATTGATATTTAATTGGTATGTTTTGTCAAATAAGGAAATAATAAACTATATTAAGTAGGTTGTTTTAGTTAATATTGGAAGAATTGTGGTTTTTATGGTAAAGTGACATTTATTTGAATTTTTTTAAAGTGTTTAAAATGACATTCTTTTTGAAACGGAGGGAGTATTAATTAGCAATCAAGCCTATTACAATAAGTAAAATACCTTTGTACGTAAAAACAAAATATATGGATTGTCTATTAATATTGGAAAATATCTATCCAATCACAAAATTAGATGATACTTATCATTTAAGATGATAATAATCCCATATAATAAGCAAACTAATTATTCCATCAATTAAGAATAATTCATATTGAATTTCATGATAACACAACCTTAACGAGAACATGACAAATAATTAATATTTAAAATATTTTTAATTTAATAATTTGAATTTTTTAAATTATCGTTTTCATTTATTTATTTATATATATTTGAAATTGTATAGAATTTTTTTCGATATTTTTTATTAGTTAAATACATCAATATATTTGGCTATAAAGTTTTCAAATCCCTTAAAATTTTAAAAAAAAATCAGATGATAACAACTTTTGGATGACAATAATTTGAAAAAAATATGCAATCTATATTTGAGAAAATTAAAAATTATCTCAAATACTCAATTTAACATTTTATAAAAGAAAATTTATAGATCAAATAAACAAATAATTAATACGTAAGAAATAATAAATAAAAAATTATATAAATTCTTTTTATTTCAAATATTTAAGTTGTCATCATATTTTTTTACAAATATATGATATGAACGATAAAATTTCAAATAGAAAATGATTTTTTAATATAAAAGAATATTGATACAATTTTTGAATGACAACAATAATCCGTGGAAGACAATACTTATAAATTATATCAAATATTTTAATTTAAATGAGTTTAAGTGTTGTTTTAATTTGTTATAAATATTTGGTATGTCTAAAAATATCAAATGGGTAATGATTATAATCAATATTAATTGACAATCAAGTCTATTACAATAAGTAAAATTTCATTATGCGTAAAAAAAAAAAAGGGATTGACTATTAAGATGCGAAAATATCCATTCAATCATTCATCGTTTTTAGATGATACTTACCATTTAGGATGATAATAATCACATATAATAAGCAAACTAATTATTCCATCAATTAAGAATAATTCATATCTAATTTCATGATACCACAATCTTAACGCCAATATGACAAAATAATTAATATTTATAATGTTTTTAATTAATAATTTAAATTAAATTAGCGTTTTTATTGATTTATTTGTATATATTTAAAATTGTATAGAATGTTTTTATATTTTTCAATCTAAATTATATTTTTAATTAATAATTCAAATTTATATTAATTGTCAATCAAGTTTTTCAATAATAAGTAAAATTTCATTGAAAGTAGAAACAAAATATATGAATTGACTGTTAAGATGGGAAATAAATTCATTCAATCAATTTAAAAATAACATGATACATACCATTTAGGATGATAATAATCACATATACTAAGGAGCGTAAATATTGTTAATTAAGAGTAATACATATACAAATTCATTGATAACACAACTTTGACGCCAATATGAAAATAAAAACTTCTCATTTATAAATTATAAATTAATAATCTAAATCAATAATAATTAATTTAAAAGTAACTTTGTAAAATCCATTAAATAAATAATTAATAAATCTAATAAACTATTTATATTATTTTAAAATAATAATTTAAATTAAACATCTATAAATAACTTGTAGCAAATAAAACATCTATAAATAATTAATTTAAAAGTAACTTTATAGATGCAATAAATAAATAATTAATAGATTTAAAAATTTGTAGCAAATATTTGACATGTATGAAGGATTGTAAATAGAGAACGACTTTAATTTGGGTCGCATAATTGCCTATTAAGATATCTAAAAATAAGATTAATCTATCCATCAACATTAAACATCAATATGTTTGTCATAAACCCTACATATTTCAAAAATATCTCAAATAATATAGAATGAATATCATATGAAACATTAAATAATTCTCAAGTAGACACTAAAAACAAAAGTTTTTCTTCCTCTATAAGTTTAAAAGTGCAGGTACTCCCAACCTCGAGACCACTATTTGTAAAGAAGTCTTCCATTCCATTCTTGAGCTATATTTTTTCTCCTTCACACTTCAAAGATACATCCCACTCCTTGTCTTCAAATGTGTTTTCCATATATCTTTGGGTATCAACTGCAAGTTAAAATCAACAATTCAACGGTAGTTATTCAATCCCTCACTAAAAAAAAAAACACATAAATGATACTACAATATAATTATTTTTGGACAATGAATTACCATTCTTGAATAAGTAAAATAGGAACGATAGAGTGAAATTGTGAACTCTGGCTCTCTGCTAGCACAAGAATGGTTGCTAAGTGATTTTTACCTGATCTTCAAAAACTGCATGCCCTCCGAAAATATAATAGAACGACGGTGGTCTCTCTTGATAGTTTATCAAACATCCTTCATTATCATGCACATCAACATAGAAATTACATGTAATAACATCATACTCAATTAACAAATAATTTTCATCGTACAGCCCATTCTCGCCTTCGAATTGTCTCCAAGCTTTAGTTAATTTTTTTTTTTTTTTTTTCCATCAGAATCAATACTTATCTCCACATCAATCTTTATTTTTTTATTGGTTTCTACAGTATATTTTTTTCATATCTGATGTCATATAAAATTTAAAAATGCAACAGGAAGCTCCTACATAAACAACAAACAAAATTAATAAACGAAAATTATGTCCTAATAAAATATGTAAAATACTAATTACGAAAAAATCACATACCATGGATTCATACCAAGAACAAAGAGTGAATATTTGGTAGAAATAACATAGATGGACTAATCTGCAAAAAACAAAATATGGTTAATTCGGAATCTTTTATAAGTTATAATTCTGTGTAACAGTTCACATGTAACAAAAAAAACATAAATTAAAGTTGAATTGCAATTAGGATTTCTTCAAGCAGGGCTAAGTAATATTCATTAAAAATAATTAACATTACTTTCAATGATTGATATATATTGTTTAATTAGAAAATACAAATTAAAAAAATGTCCCAAAAAAATTAAACAAACTTACTATTTTTCGAAAACATTCTCCTAGTACGAGCCATTGAATCACATAGAGCTGGAAGCAAAAAAATAGGTGGCGTACATATTGGCAAATTTCAATATCAAATCTAGTATTTTTTCAGAATAATTCATATTAAATTTCATGATAACACAACCTTAAAGCCAACATGAGAAAATAATTAATATTTAAAATATTTTTAATTTAATAATTTAAATTAAATTAGCATTTTCATTGATTTATTTATATATATTGAAAATTGTATAGAATTTTTTTTATTGACACATAAAATACAACTTCTCAAGATTTGGAAACCAATAGTGCTTCAATTTTTTGTCAAATGTATAATCTGCTACAAATAAATATAAATCTGCGGGTATTTTACAATTATTAATTTATAGACATATTAACATAAAAAAAATAATTAAATTCCCAAATATGTAAAATTTAAATAAAATGTAACGACCCGAATTTCTAGTTGCATCATCTTATTTGATTTATGCGAAACTATATGAGTTGCATTATTTTTTGTGTGCATTTTTACTTGTTTTAGTTATTTTCTTACACTTGCATAAATTATCATTTTTCATAATTAATGTTATGTGGGATTGGAAAACGAGAGTTTAATTAGACAACACTTATACGCTATATTACCCAATGATATAAGAGAAGCCTACGTTTTTATGGTAAGCCCTCCCATGGGATTACTAACCCAAAACCAATGGCCAAATCCCATGGTTTTATGTCCACAATATTGCTCAAAATCAATGGCTGAATTCTATGATTTTATGCCCACAACATTGCCCATACCTAGCAGCCGATACCATGGTTTTATTCTCGTGATTTTGTGCTTGCTATGACTATAAATAGAGGTGTGAGGAAGCCTTCATTCCATCACCTCCTCCCACCAAAACATAGCTTGAAGTCTTCCTTTCTTCTCCCACAAAGCATAATTGGTAAGTCTTCTCTCTGTCCCTCTCAAATGTTCCATCCCTAGCAACCGAAATCCGGCGAAGTCGCCGAAAAACTGACCCGACAGCTTTTTAAGCTCGTCGGATCGACTACTGCCCCATTTTCAGTTTTGTCCCTTTATTAAAATCCATATTTTCTTGTACAATATGATAGGGCTCGGCGAGAGTATTCCGGAACAGTTTTCGGAATCGCAATCAGAGCTCTAAAACTTCGGTTATGGCCGGTCAAATTTAAGGCAAAACTCATTTGACCGAACCACCTTCAAGGAGCCATAACTTTCTATTCCGAACTCCTATTCTGTTGTGGCTGGTCATTCTAGAAGCCCTTGACGAGAGCTTCGTAGCCATGTCCCAAATTGAAATTTCGACGACCAAGTTGCCGGAAAAGCTTGGTCAAAGTTGCCGCAGAGATTCATGTACCATCTTTTGAAAATTAGACATTCTTCAGGGGCTAAAATGTAATTTTTGATTTTCAATTCCGCCCCTAGTCAAAGTCAGCCTTTTTGAAAGTCAACTAATCTATGTATTTACGAAAATGCCACTGCCGTTTCTTATAAAATTGCGAATCTTTTTTTAGAAATTACAATAATGCCACTAGACCTTTAAAGTGTCATAAAATGTTTGTTTACCCGATTCGGCTCAAACCAATTTTCAAAGAACCTAATTTCCGAAATCTACAATTTTACATAAAAATATGAATCTGAAATATTTTATAAAATTACAAAATGGTTCTTCAAATTTTATAAAATTACAAATATTGCCTCAAATCTTCAATTTATGTTTAAAGCCTAGTACCCACCTATGCTAAGATAAATATTATATATTGTAGGATTAAAAGAAGTTGAAGTAGAAGATGACTCCTATCTAGAGAAGGACTATACGACCAACTAGCCATATGCACTTCTAGGTGGGGTAACTCTATGTGGCTATTTTATGTTGTCTACTTATTTTTCATGCAAATTATTGTTATAATGGTTTTTACATGAATGTTGCTTACGCCTATGTTTATGCGACGAGGAAAACCATTCTCTAGATACACATATAATGGTTTTTACATGATTATGCAACAAGCCATGTGCACTTCTAGGTGGGGCAACATATAATGGTTTTTACATGAATATAAAATCGTACATTCTCTCGATACCCCTATACAATACACATATAATGGTTTTACATGAATGTTGATGTACACTATTATGCTTATGGGTAAAACCGTACATGCTGTGCTTTTAAAAAACTTTATGGATAAAACCATACATGCTACGCTTTTCAAAAACCTTACGGGTAAAACCGTACATGCTATGCTTTTCAAAAAAACCTTATGGATAAAATCGTACATGCTATGCTTTATGGGTAAAATCATACACGATTATGCTTACGGGTAAAATCGTATATGATTATGCTTACGGGTAAAACCGTATATGATTATACTCTACGGGTAACACCGAACATGTTATGGATCTAAAGACCACCCTCAGGTCGCTCCCGAATATGCTATGCTGCTCGAGCGGGGCAACGCGTGCCCCACCTATGTGTATCTATATAATATGTATATATGTGTATATTTATTTTAATTTAGATTCCAACATGTTTTAGGATGTGTTTTATGTGTTGATGGTATATGCATTATTTATGTTACTGTCTGTTATTACAATTCTTTGTATGACATCTAAGTGGACAACCGAGTGAACCCATTGTGTTTTCCAAACACTCACCTCCTAACATTTTAGGTACCAAGGCCGATGTGAATGACTTACATGGATATCATGGTCCTGCACCACTCCAACTCATGGAATTTCAAAGTAAAAGTTTATTTTCAATCATAATAGTTTCTCAAAGGTGATATTTCATCTGTTTATTTATTTGAACGAAGATATATTGATGTAAAAGTACTTGAGGGTTGTCCTCTAAAGTTTGAAAGTGAACTTATGTTTCCTAAGAAAAGAGCTTCTACACCAAAGTATGTTTTGTTGTTGATATTTATCTAACGATATGAAGTTATTTTTATAACTCGAATTTCTATTTAAAATTTATTATTTACAAAAGAAAAATGAAAGTATATCCTCAAACAAAGTTTGTAGCGCCCCTTTTCCCCGAATTTTCTTCTTTCCGAAAACGAGATGTTACATAAAAAAATGTTAAGAAATATAAAAAGGAACAATAGGAGTGCAAAAAATTATTATTAAATAAAATACATCTTACAATGAGTAAAAAAATGTACAACCGTATAAAAAATTAAAATACACATGCCATAACTTTTAATACTAATTGTATTGATACAACAAATACAACTTCTCAAGATTTGGAAACCAATGAAGCTTCAATTCTTTGTGAAATGTATACCGCCACAAATAAATATAAATCTGCATGACAAAAAATGTTAATTAATAGACATATTTACTTGAACAAATCGACGATATTCAATTTCTTTAAAAGCTCTATTTGGTTGGTTGATTGTATGTCATAGAAACTCTTCAAGTATATCTACAAACTAAATAGAACTTTTTATACATAAAACATTAATGAAAAAATTGTTAATCCTGCATGATATTATTTACCACAATAAATGTTTACATATAATCACTAAAATACAAACCAATAATTAGACTGGATCAAGGTAAAAAACCTTACAATACAAAAGTAATATTGAAAAAGTAGTAATCATTAACTTAAGATGATTGAAGAAACTAACTCCAATTTTTTATTGAATTGAAAAATGAATAATCCTATCATTCAAAATTTGCCCCAAAAGGCTGAGCGGCTAAAGAAAAAAAAAACCAAGAAAAATTCAGTAATTAACATTATAAAGGAATAATATAATTTACACAACTAAATTTAGAAGACTACATGCATAGAAAACGGTAAATACCCGGAACCTGATGAAATTTAAAATTCTTAGTGAAGAGAATTATGCAAGGTAGTTAATTTATATTAGTGTAAAACATAGAATATTGAAAAAAATATTTTATTTGTCAGATAATATTTTCGGAAATAATCAATATTAATAGGTCATTTAAAAGTAAACAATAGATCTTTAATATGCTTTTGATATAAATTTCAAATATATTGAAGAAAATACTCTACAGATAAGTGTCAACAAATAATTTATATAATAAGTTATTAAAAAGATCCTAAATTATGACATGCTTTTCATGAAGTTCATGATTTCAAAATGAAATAAAGTTTTAATAATAAGAAAAAAAATATATATATTTGTTGATCATAACTTTGTTAAAAGAAATTATTATTAAAAAATAATGTTGAGTTAAGATAATATGTTGCCATATGTTATCCAAAATAATTTTTCATATATTGTCCGTTATACCAATCTTCTATTATGATATGCCCATACTACCATTTTTCAATGATTAACGTTAATTTTCATGACTACCAATAAGTTAATGATACAACTTAATATATGAGGTGATACAGTTCTATGTGATTAACATATATTATGTGCATTGATTTAAAAGTATAGATAAATTATCGCTAATTTTCCTAGTTAGCATATTCTAATGATACTAATTAAATATGATCAACAATCTATTTTTTTGTTAAGAAGGTTAAACAAGAAAACATTGTATTACAAAAATAACAACGTAACAACTTATCATGGTTAAAAATATATGGCAAAAACTTGGGTGCATAAGATGCACCATAGTGTTATTGCACACCTTGTGGGCCCCACCTGTATTTTTTACCCACCAATTTTACCTCCCTTTTTTTTTTTTAAACTTTTTTACGTTTATTTTTAAAATTTTTACCGTCATATATATGGCGGTTCTCTCTCTCTCTATCTTCGTTTTCTCTCTCTAACCTCTTGTGATTTCGCGAGTTTGGCTGTGAAATTTTGTCTGTGGATTTTTTATTAGTAATCTTCTGTGTTTTGCTCTTGCTCGAGTTCGTAAGGTATTTTTATGGTGGTTTTTCGAGTTTTTTTTTTCTGGATTCTTCTTCTCTGTTCTTCTGTGTTGATAATTTGTTATTTTCGAACATGCTCTGTTGATATGATTTAATGTACACAGTACATGTTAATAAACGGCACAGTGTATGTTAATAAACGGTACAATATACATAGTTGTTTGATGCAGTATATGTTTTTTATACATCAATCTGTTTTACAGTTACAGTATATATTTGTAAACAATACAATATATATATGTATGTGATGTAGTATGTGTTGTTAATTTGTTATTTTCGAACATGCTCTGTTGCTATGATTTAATAGACACAGTACATGTTAATAAACGGCACAGCATATGTTAATAAACGGTACAATATACATAGTTGTTTGATGCAGTATATGTTTTTTATACATCAATCTGTTTTACATTTACAGTATATATTTGTAAATAGTACATTATATATATATATGTGATGTAGTATGTGTTGATAATTTGTTATTTTCGAACATGCTCTGTTGATATGATTTAATATATACAGTACACGTTAATAAACGCTACAGTATATGTGAATAAACGGTACAATATACGCAGTTGTTTGATGCAGTACATGTTTTTTATACAGCAATTGAAGTATACTGTTAGGTAATTTGTTACCTTTCTGATATTCTTGCATTGTTCTATCATTATAAACTTCAGTATCCATATCTACGAGAAATAATAAAATAAACTTCTTCAAAAAAAATTTGAATTTGTAATGAAAACAGAATTGTAATGTTCAAATAATGAAATCAAAATCATTAATATCTCATGTTCATGATTTTTTCGAAGCCAATTGATAATTACTATGATTGATTTTTTGCAGATTTTGGCTGAAATCTCTTTCTGCGAAAAATGACAGAGGATCAATGACAGTATGTTGATGAAGATCAACGAAATCGGACTGAGAAATCGGCCTGAGGAACTGGTTGATGAAGATAGCGCTGATTATCGCGATGTTTGATGAAGAAGATGAAGGTTTTGCCTTTGACTTAAATCAGGAATTTATTTATTTATTTTTACCTTGTGGGTAGAGAGTTATAAGCGGGGTCCACAAGGTGTACAATAACACTAATGTGCATCTTATGCACATGAGTGTCACTCAAAATATATATCTTTTTACAATATATAAATATCAAAAAAATATTAATAAAAAATTCTCGTAATTAGAAAAAATTTCATTATTGTCCCTCCACAATTTGAGATTTATATAAAAATCTCTTTCGCCAATACATATTCTAGTACATATCAATCTTCAATATTTGGAATAGATTGACATAGAAAAAATTTAGACAAAGTAGACAATATAAAACAAAAAAAAAAAAAAAAAAAAACATGAGCATCAGATGAATTAGATTTTTCATTAACAACATTAAACAACAAAAAAAAGTAATTAAAAAAAATTATGCCAAAAATTATATCGATTAAGAAAGATTCTCAAAGTTTAAAAAAAGTCAATCGACGTCCCTCGTATCTTATGTCTGAAGAAAGACCTCGTATCTGCGATAAAAATGACATAAATTCCAGAATATGTAAATATCTTCCAAATATATAAAGTAATCGAATTCAGTGAAACATGTAAATATCTTGGTTCATAACCTCCAACTTTGTCTCCGTTCTTCAGTCTCATTGTAAGTATATTTGTTCATTACCTCCAACTTTTTTTCATTTCTTCAGTCTCATTGTGATAAGCAATCAAATTTAGTGAAAAGCAGAGCCAGTGCTAAGAAAAGATAACAATACCATATCATCAACAATTTACAGGAAACTGAAAACCAAAACTCCAAAACTGACCAAAATAATGTGAATGAGATATCAACTGAAAGTTGAAACTGAATTGCACGGAATTTCAATATTATGTTTTAAAAAGTTCTCTTGATGATTCTCCAATTGACCAATAAATATTATAAATAAATGTAAATAAAAATGCGTGTAAGAAACATAATCTGGAAAATAAACTTCTAAATCTGCAAAAAAAATGTTAATTAAAATGACATATTCTCTGGAAATAAGGATAATAAAAACAATAGAAAATATAATGAATCATATTTTTTTCATAATAACAACATAAAACGTAAAATTGATATACACAATAGATTGAACACAATGATGAAAGTACCTATATCTTCTTTCAAATTTATAAATTTCCAACCAATGTAATAAAATGAAATAAAAAAACACAAAAAAGTTAGATCAAGTATATAATATGGAACAACAAAAATGTTAAACAATGACTATGAATTAAAAATGCACAAAAAAAAATCTAAAAAAAGTATCACATAAAACATTTGATCGACTATTTTCGTATCTCATTGCTTCACTAAAAATGTTGTGTGATGAACTTTGGAACATATACGACTCATATTGAGTCTAATTGAGTCCATATGTGATGCATCTGTTGTGTTCTAACCCTCTGCTATCTCCATTTAGTTGAGAAAGCAATATTGTTCAAGGGAACGGAGAGAGGAAGAGATGGGAAAATTCTGCCGCAATGAGAAATGAGGAAGAATGTGGAACAATTCTGGAGAAGAGATCTAAATTAATGGAGGATGGAAATTGCAAAAAAAAATAAATAAATAAAAAAAAAAAAAAAAAAAAAAAAATAATAATAATAATAATAATAATAATAATAATAATAATAATAATAATAATAATAATAATAATAATAATAATAATAATAATAATAATAATAATAATAATAATAATAATAATAAAAATGAGGATCTAATGGAGGATGAAAATTGGAGAAAAAAATAATGAATTAATTGAAGAAAAGATGGAGTGAAAAAATCCTGCATGATTGAAATGGAATGAACGAGAAGAATTGCAGGAATGGTCAATTGCATTGTGATGACCTAAACCTAATATATAGAATAAAAGAATGTGAAAAGGTTGACAAAAATCTTTTAAGATCTCACTTATTATGTTAAAAAAGGGATATGGTGGTAATTATTGATTGTTATCTTCCATATATAAATCCCAAATTAATGTTGATAAAATCCTAATTGAATTAGATTGGACGTTTTTTCCATGGTTTGTGGGACCGGACCGAACCGGGCCGGACCTGCCGGTTCAACCGGTTCAACCGGGAACCGGGCCTGGAACCGGTCCGGTAGCGTTAAAAAACCTGAAATTACATAAAACCGTTGAAAACCGGTCAAAACCGGTGAGAACCGGTTCGACCGCCGAACCGGATTATATTCAATTTTTTTTTTATTTTTTTTAAATAAAGTTGTGTTTTGGCCTATTTTAAGTAAAAAAACAGGATTTTCACCTTTATCTTGATTTGCCCTTATTTTTCTCGTCTTATTTTAAATTTGGTACTAGGATGTTATTAAAAAAATTAGATTTAGAAGTATCTTTGAATTAATTGATATTAATATATGTTGAATTTTTTTTTTACAAGTTAAACTCTAATATCAAATTAGATTGTATTACACATAAAGAACTATCGAAATTCAAAAGTCAACAAGTTGTCTTTGACCGGTTGAACCGGTGGTTGAACCGGTCGAACCTTGAACCGGTGGCTTGTCCGGTTCGATCACCGGTCCGGTCCCACAAACACTGGTTTTTTCCTCCATTAATATTAATAATTAGTCATAATTTCCACAATTAGCTAACATAATGGACGAATAATTTAGAAACACGTGTCCTTTCCGATTAAGTAATGAAAAATGACAGAAAAATGCAAAAGTTACCAATAGTGACAAGGATTGTGTTATAATATATATAGATAATATTTCACTAAAATATAATGAGGTAGCATGTGAGATACATTAGTAAATATAACTTATGGTTGTAATGATAACTAGTAGTTGCCCGTGCGATGCACGGGAAGATTTTTTTCAAAAGGAAATTAATATTAATCATTAAGCGATACAGGTAGAAATTATATTTTTCCCTAAAAAATAAAATACAAAATCTAAAATAAAAAATTATGTTACGTAAGAATGAAATATGAACTAAGATGAATAGCCGACTAATATATAATATGAATACATGAAATGTCAACAATAACAGAAAAGTTGTAACAACATTAAACATAACTATCACAAATTTTGAAAAACTTCCTTATAAACAACATTTGTGGTAGTCTTTCTATCCGGATCTTCATCATCACATATTAAAATCTTCAAGCTCTTTCGATTCGTGACTCGAGATACAGCAACGTACAATTGGCCATGACAGAACACGGGTTTCTTCAAGAATAAACCAACATGGTTAAGAGACTGACCCTGACTCTTGTTTATTGTCATTGCATATGAAACGATAAAAGGAAATTGTCTCCTCTGAAATCGAAAAGGCATTCTCTTATCAGAAGGTGTGACAGAAAGTCGAGGAATGAGAACTTTCACACCAGCATTATCACCTGATATGACCTTTGCTTCCACCACATGATCACCAAGTTTTGTAAGCACCAGTCGGGTACCATTGCACAAACCAAGAGAATGATCAATGTTCCGCAATAACATTACTGGTGTGCCAATCTTGAGTTTTAGTTCATGGTTGGGCAAGCCCGAGCACTTGATTGAATTCAAAAATTCTGGGGTGTGGAGATCATTCAAAAGATCAACATTCGCATCAGATTTACAGGGCGTATCAGAACTTAAGTACGTCCTACCTTCAGAAGTGTTCTTTGAAGTCATATATTCATTAATGGACTCAACAACATTCAGTGTAGGTGCCAATATAGCTCTACCATGGAGATAAGCTGTATCATCTCCCACTGTACCAAAATCTGGATACGTACTCTGAACAATAGTTGCAATTGGATTCTCGCCACTTTCTAACATTATATCCTGTGGTATGTTAATCTCCACTTCTCCGTCATTCGGACCACCAATTACCCCATCACCTATACTTGCAATCCATTCCGTAAATGTTCTTAGATCATGTCCTGCAACATCGTTAGGAATGTCCTGTAGTCTCATATTCTTTGTTAAACGTAACACTTTGAAATGTGGCCACAGATAAGACGAATTGATGGTCGCATGAACTATATCCTGACGTGTGCCCTTTGGCACCACTGGTAGAATTTGCCTAAAATCACCACCCAACACAACACACTTGCCACCAAATGGAATTTCCTTCTTCGTTATGTCTTGGAGTAACCTTTCCAGAGTCTCAAAACAGTTTTTGTGCATCATTGGGGCTTCATCCCAAATAATCAATTTTGATTTCCCAATCATCTCAGCCAGAGGACTACCCAAAGTTATACTGGACGATGAATCTTCATGCACATTTAATGGGATCTTGAAACGCGAATGCGCAGTCCTTCCTCCAGGCAATAAAAGAGACGCTATACCGCTCGAGGCAACATTCAAAACAATTTCACCTCTGCATCGTATAGCAGCCGATAATGTCCTCCAAATAAAAGTCTTTCCAGTTCCTCCATAACCGTATACAAAGAATGCACCTCCATCACCAGTATCTAGTGAAGTCATAACAGTAGAATAGACAACTCTCTGTTCTTCGGTCAGATTTGTAACCAACTTGTCGTGCTCAATAGCTAGAGCTTCCCGATCATAGTTTAGTTCATCAGCGACAAAACGATTTCCAGAACTCGTATCACTATAGAAATCTGCAATTGGCATAGGATCATAATCAGAAAGACTTTTTCCTCGGCTCCGCAACATTTTCTCGATCTCCACAAGAGTTAGATTTTTTACTTCTTCTTCAGTCAATGTCAAATCTACAAAACAATCACACGCTTTGTTACCAAAAGACTAATTAAAATTTCATTTTATCATAAAAAATTAAAAATTTACAAATCTATATAAAATAACATGATACCTTGATTTTTCCGATGAATACGTTGTTTGTAAAGAATGTCATCAGACAAATACTTCCAGCAATTCTGCCATACATGTTCGGGACGCTCAATAGAATTGGAGAATAAAAGCGTAACAAACAACCCTCTCAAATGTTGAGCAGATGCCCAATGACTTGCCTCTTCAATGCCGTTAATATACTCTTTGTCATCCTCCAATAACCCCCTAGCAAAGCAAGCATCGCGATACGTTTTGTATTGTACAACTCCAACCTTTCTAATATCAGCATGACTTTCGCAACCTTTGACGACATTCAAAAGACACCTAGCATAGTATGGATCACCAGAACAAGGCGGGACATAATGAAGCCTACCTATTGCTTTACCCTTTTCCCTCTTTGCCCATTCCCTTGTCTTCTGCTTCCAAACAAATTTTTGAGGAAACTGTGCGTACGTTAGCTCCTTCGCTTCGGGATATTTCTTATTAGCCTCAAACCATCCCAAAAACATACTTTGGCTTACACTTTGTCGTTCTACAATATCCTCCAAAGGCTCATTTTCCGAAAAGACTACGGATTGTTGGTTCTCAAGGTGAAAGCTTAGCCGCTCAACAGGAGGATAACGATACTGAATTTCAAAACCAAATATCCTCCAAGCAGCTTCGCACGCTGATATGTATCTACAATCATAATACATACTTATCTCATCAACGGTATTTCCAGCAGCATTATCAGCACTTGCTTTGTAAAATCCGGCTGTAACACGATCGTGACCCTTGTTTATGTACTTAAACAAATACTTTATAGACCGAGACTGATTACACCACTCAACATTTATATGAGCTCCATACTTGAGAAGAAGATATCTATTATGCGGAACTACATACGCATTGCTTAATGGAACGCCGCTTTTCATGACAGTTTTTCCGTCGTCTCTACGTCTATATACCGGATAACCTTCATCATCTATAGAAGTACAATCAACAAATCTTTTTGGAAAGTGCTTCGCACATTTACCATCATCATCCATACACGGGGAATTTGGACGAACTAATCCACACGGACCGTGAATCATGAATTCTTGGACTGCCGAGAAGTATTTCGGATCAGAGGACTCGTCAGGAATTTCGGCAGAAATAATCCGATCAATATCTGGCGGTGTTGGAAACTTATCATCATTAGCAAGAAAAAGAAGTATATGCGCATGTGGCAACCCCCGTTTTTGAAATTCAATAGTGTAGACCACTGCATTTTATTAAAAAAAAATTATAAAATAATTGATATTGTGTGAGAAAAAAAAAAATAGAACTTGGATTTAAATTAAGTTGATTAAAATATTTAGTAGAATACCTGCAATAACAGTACCAAAATTTTTTTTGCAGCGAACCTCATTAATAAGGGCGTCTAATTTAATCTTAAACACTCTAACAATGACATCAGGCCGATCTTCTGGCTTCAAATTTCTTGGTTCTAAAAAACGCACAATTTCTGGCCATTTCGGATTGCAAGTAAACGTGATAAACAAATCAGGGTAATTGGCCCATTTGCAAATAGCCATTGCATCATGGTAGCTCTGAATCATGTAACGTGGTCCACCCGTATAAGATGATGGCAATACAATCCTTAACCCCATAAAGCTAATATCTGTTTCACCTCGTAGAAGAGCATCCGCTAGACCACTGTAAAGCTCAACACGCAAGACCTTTTGATTCAATCTGATAAACAGTAATCTGATTGACTCAATAATTGTATAAAGATCAACGATTACTTGCTGAGTAAGCCTTCTGCTATTCAAAACAGTTGATCTTTCTGATGTCCTTTCTTGTAATCGAAATGCTGCAAACTCTCGCATGCTCACCTTCTTCCTACCACCAGCTACAGACTCCCTACCGTTAGCAAAGGGAATATTTTCATAGTATCCATCCTCACCATAAGGAAACAATAAAGGATATTGAAGACCTAAGTATGAGGAATGCAATTCATTAATTCGTTTCAATGTTCCATTACATGTTTCAACAATAATATCTCGATCACCGAGGGCCCGATCAAGATCACCAACAACCAACGCAGCAACTTCTGACACGGTCGGTAAATTATACCTTCTACGATCAGTTCTCCTCTCACTCACCAACTTTATCCTGACATCAGTTCGCCCTTCTTGCGTTATTTTTTCTGCAGCCATCCTAAATGTTTTGACCAAAACATTATGTTCATCTAGCATGGTCTTCAAATCACTGACCAATTCAGAATGAATGGTATCTCTTTCTCTGTTGTTTCTACACAAAAGCATTAGCCAATAAATTTCAGCAAAAAAAAATAAAAAAAAAAATTTAATTTTCTAAATAATATATTGAACAAAAGTAAAAAAAAAAACAATAAAGTAAAATAAATAAATTTAAATATAGGATCATTACCTTACAGCATTGATTCTGTTAGAAACTTCGTTATCCGTATCGTATATATACAACTGTGCAAATTTGGGCGTCGAGCCATCAACAGGAAGTAAACTTCCAATAAGATGATAATTTTGACCATGCAGTTGAAATACAGGTGGTCCACCACCTGTGTTCATGCTAGAATCTATCTTACCACCCATTGATGTGAAGGAGAACATATTATTATATGATCTTATATTCTCCAAGTAATGCTTGCTTCTTGCAGTTTGACCTCTTAACAATTCTTGAAGTAGTTGCGGAGGTGGTGTCAAGAGAGGTAGTTGAATCTTCCCCTTCATGCAACATAGACTGTATATTGGGTAAACACTTTTTGGATAGGAAGCCAGCCTCTCCTCATACCAAAACATAGCACCACAATGTTTGCAGGCGTGAGTAGTATCACCGAAATCCAAATAATCTAACAAAAGTGATTAATGGTTACATAAATTCAATTTCTAAACTTACATAATATAATAAGAAACTTTTAATAAAGGAATTTAACCCATACCTATTGGAAAAGGGTTGTCGTTGTGCGCCCTATTATCACTTACTATATAGATAAAAAAAAAATGTGTTAGGAAAGTAAACTAATTTATTTTTACTTCATATGTTCTGAAAGCAATATCATGCAAAATAATAAAATAAACTGACTTACACTTTTTTTAAACCCTCTTAGGCTTATGTTGCTGGTTATGATTATTTTTTGGAGTAGTGAGGTCATCAACAGTCAAATCAATAACAACAATTCATTTATTGAGCTTGCGATACTTGGTACAGACATGACCATATTTTCTGAAATGTTAAAACATAAAAAAGTAATTTACCAATGTGATTTTATTTAATATCGTAAATAAATATTAAACAATAAAATCAAACAATATCTACAATATACCTTCAATGTAATGTGGATCTGATAAATTAATTTGACGTTGTTCTCTAGTTTCAGCATCATTCTTTACTACTATGTCAATACCTTCACCAATAGATGTATTTGTAGTACTCTGACCCAGAGTGTCATCTAAATAATTGCCCGAACAACTATTTTCTCTTTGTAAATTCAAAGAAACATTACTAAACCCTAAAAAAAAAAAAAAAAAAAATCATCATTACTATAAACAAATAAAAGATTTGAAATCAATAATAGTTTTAAAAAAATTAAATTAATCGAATATATTACGCAGTATGTAATTACCATTAGTTACATCGCCAAATGGAGTCCTGGAAAAGGGAAATGCCACATTGCTCAAATTCAGCTGATCACCAAAAGTACATCGCTTCACAGTTCTTGAAGAAGAACCAATACTATTCATAGTACCTTTGGTACAGTTTTCTGCATAAACAAAATAAATATATAGATGTATTTTAAACAATGATGCGGGAAAAACAAAAAGAATCACAACTTAAATAATAAATATAAAAAAGTTATAGGGTCAGTCTCTATAAATGATTAATCCTATAAGTATACAAAACATAAACAACAATAATACAATTTGAAGATGGTTACCAACATAAAAAACACTAAAAAGATGTATTCAGTACAATTTTTTGACCCTTTAATTTATATATATATGTGTTTTTTTTTTTTTTTTTTTTTTTGTTTTGTTTTGTATAGAAAGTACACCAAAGTTAGAGATGAAACCATCAAGTTATATATTAATCGATTATAAAAAGCCAAAATCGTTGAATTTTTCATAAAATTAAAATTTTGTATAAAATTAATTTACCACCTCTATGCCTTAAAATTATTATTTACAATATTCTATACAAATAATCGTAACTTAAATACTTCCTCCGATCCGGCCTAATTGGCCAACCTTGGTCGGGCAAGAAGAATTAGGAAAAATAAATTTTGTGGAATTTTAGTCTTTTTCAATGGTGAAGATTAAGAGTAGAGATTTTGAGGTGAAGATTGTGAGAGAATTTGTCATTTATGAGGTAGGACAATAAGGTTAGGACAAACAAATATGCCAAGTTGGCCATTTAGACAGGGACGAAGGGAGTAGCATACTAACTTTGATGACATTTAAATGAATAGATTTAATTCGTATAATTGTACCAATTATAACTTATCATGTAAATAAATAATTTGCTTCATCAATTCATTGTGTGGTAAACATAAATTATTAAATTAATTATTTTATAACAAAATAATTTTTTTTCACTAAATTGAACACATATGCAAACATACATATATGTATATCAACCTATATACATTATTGAAAAATTCTAAAAGATCCGAAAAAAATAATTAATTAGTTTATATATTTATATAAAAATATATATTAAATCATTAATTAATATTTTGAATTATACTAATTTATTTATTATTAAAAATTAGTGGGTTCATTTTTTACTACCTAAATTTTCAGAAAAATAAAAGGATGAAATCCAATTGGTAAATTTGATAAGAGATGGATTATTAAAATTAAAAAATTAAAAATATATGGGCCATCCTCTTTTTCCTGAACCAAAACATACAAAAAAGTCCAATTTCAATTAAACAAATATGTTAAAGCCCAATTTGAGTAACCTGAAAATTTATTGGGCCTGTAATTAAATTAAAATTCAAGTGGGCCTAAACATCTAATTCGGATCTGTTAAGCCCAAAACAATTAACATCATTTATACACTTGATAACAAAAGTAATGTACTTACCTATTATTTAAACAAAAAAAGTAACTGATGAAACCATTTTAGCAATAAACTAAACCCAACAGCCCCCCCCCCCCTCCTCCCCATTTTTGTCTAATATTTTGGTTTCAGATGTTTCTAGAGCACCGCCTCTTCATTTACCTTCTCCTCCAAATCCCTATCTTCTAAAGCACACTTCCCCCCTCTTCATCCTTTAACCGCGTTCGTTCAATGACTAAAAGATCGAGGTTGGATTTTACCGTTCTACAACCATTCTTTTCCATATATTAATTCGTCTTATTGTGTTCATTGTTCCCAATTCACATCTGTTCAAAAAACCCCATACCTACTATAAATCTCCGGAACAGTTTCGTCGGTGTGTTAGATCCGGTTGTGAATCAGTTCAAAAATAACCAAAAAGGTGAAATACGAAAACTTTCATTTTTATTTTATTATTCAACTACTGTAGAAGCCAAGAAATAGACAGATCCGGGATTTTGTAGAAGGTATTTCAATATTCTTACGATTTTGCGACAATTTTTGTTAGATTTAACATTATATTGTTTCATATTTGTCTTAATACGGATTTTCTCGGAAATCTATTGATAGTATTGGTTATATGTTTACAGTACTTGCTTGATTTGAACAACAAAAGCACTGCATGTTGTATTTTTTATAATCGAGAGATGGATAAGTGCTCATAGACATTGTTAATGGCTTTCTGATTCAATATTTTTAAGTTTATTTCTAAGATCTGGAAATTTTTTAAGAGATATTTGAGTAAACTAACTAATATTGTGAAAAATAATGAAAGTTATATGTTTTACAGTAAATCAAGTTTTTAGAAACTTATAAAAATTCAAATTTTATAGAGATTATAGTTGGTCTATAGCTGCTTTATTTGAAAAATTAAGATTGATTGATTATAAAATGATATTTAAAATTTATTTAACTACAGTGCATGTGTTTTTTAGCGTCGAGCAACATTAGAGAGGAACCTGAAGGAGCTAAAACTCAAATATTACACTTGCATGTTGAACCAGACTGTCTCAAATCATTAATTTTACTTCGCAGAAGTGAATAAAGATCATGAAAAGGTATGTATTTGGTCCAGAAATATTTTAGAATATGTTTTCAATTCATATTGTATTGTTCAATTTAAAATTTGTCTGAAATATTAATATGAATTGTGTCTTTTTTTGCAGAATGTAGATTAAATAAGGAAAAATCCCTTTACATGTTGAATCACGGGTTTAAAAATACCCTCTAGCACTTCACAGAATTGAAGAATGAATCTGATAAGCTATGTTGTTTTTTAGCAATTCATTTTGTTATAGACATATTACTCCTTCTTGACATATTTTGTTTCAGTTTTTATTGTAATTGTTCACTTTTTGTTTTCTTCAGATTCAACAATGATTTCTTCAATTCCATTTATATATTCTGAAATGGATTTTATAAAATTTTCATTTTTTTAAAAACACTTGTGAAATAAAACTCTGTAAAGGTATGTTATATTAACACATATAAATCTTATATCCTTTGTTTTTATTTTTATTTTTGTTTTATATGCTTTTTAATGTCAAAATTACTAACACATTCTTGTACTCCATTGACGTTTATTTTTTTAAACAGGATATTTTAAAGTTAATACAAATCTTCTTGCACTTAAAAGGATGGGGAGAATGAATATTCCAATGTTGATGTTATTAGTTCAATAGATAAGTATTATCTACCTATAATATCCTATAGATGAAATATATGAAGATATTAATGTCAAAACTGATGATGATAAAAATAAAATGGATTGAAAAACAAAAAAATTTCCACTTGCTTAAAATGTGTTTCATAATAACAAACTTCTCATTGTAGAAACAATATTACACAGTTTCACTTATTTATGTTTTTCAGATAAGAGCTTGATGATGTTATCTTCAAAAGTTTATAGTTAACCGTGCATTTTTTTAAGTTCCCTATCAATTCTATTAATGTCCAGCGTTGTATTACTTTGAGGTGCATTATCACTACATATGTAACATCTATATAAACATAAAACATATCATATTTAGAAATTTTGTGCTAACATGGTGAAAATAGTTTTCAATATATTCATCAATAATGTAACTGCTTTTTTGAATCTTCTAATAACTTTTAAGTAAATTGGGCAAAACTGTTGTTTGTTCTTTTCTGAGATTTGCTTGTTTTTTACCACTATCTGAATAAATGTATGCACTACCTGAATTTCTATTGACATCGTATAAACACATAATATTGCTGTAATTAAGTTTCTGTACAATTTGTATGAACAAAATATACGTCTTTTTAACAACAATTAACATTGATTTTGTGTAATGCAGGCACAATAAATCCCACATGTGTGAAGAATGATTATTTCAATCATATCCAAAATAATAAGGGCTAATCTACACAGATAAGTACATCTCAACATTTATACTATCTAGCAATATTCATAAGTTAATAGAAAATTAAAAGTAATTGCGTACCGTCTCTTTGATGCTTTCGTCCAATAGTTGTAGAGGACGTTAGCTTAACCATATTGTTTTTTCATGCGCCAATATGTTCTGTTGCTTGAAAGTTAATTCATAAACGTTTGATGCATTTATGAACTGCTCTATGTTGTAATTGAAAGTATTGATGGAACTCTGAGTATGCTTCTTAAATAGTTGTAAAGTTGTAGATAATTAGGGTTTTTCTTAAACATATAGATATCATGCGTGTTTAGTTATGAATTGGGCCAGCTATATGAAACCAAATATATGCGTATATATTTTACTAATAAGTGGGAATCCAAGATTAGCTATATATAGATAATATATGCAGTATATCAGGATTTAATGTTTACATATATGTTTTTTTTTCCATTATATTTGTTACCTTTTTTTTTTTCCAACAAAAGATTTTCATCATTGCTAATAATTATATTTCCCTTATATTTTTTATACTTTATACGTATTCAATTAATTATTTAGTTTTTATTTGTTTGTTTAATTTAGTAAATTTTAAATATTTTTTATATATTGACATATTCAAAAATTATTAACCTAAAAAATAGTTTTTGTATTTTGGTTTAGAACAATGTAAAAATCATGTTTCACAAATGCAAACAACCCAGTAAATAATCCATAGTTTCTCATTTAAATTTTAAATATAAAAATTCATAAACTGAAAGTATGTAATAAACCATTACATCATATGTAGACAACTTAACAAACTTTAATCTACATAGATCCTAAACGAAAGATCCAAGGAAGAACCTCTAGGTGGCTGTTTCTCGAAGGTCACCAACATTCCACGTCCAATGAAACATTCCTCTAGCATATCTTGACAACCCGTGAAATAAGCTACCTCGTCCCTCTCAACCTGATCAGTTTCCAAACCGACGCTCCACTCTTTCTCACCTCTGAGTATTGTTGCCCTCCCATTAAAAAAATGACCCCACTTGAGAAAATGGCTTTTGAACTGTTCGGGAATTTTCTGAATACAACAGTGGTAACATTAGATTAACGTACCAATTGAAATTTTAAATATATACAATTCGTACAAAATAATTATGTAGACATAATTTTCTTTACCATTTTGCCACTTCGGAGATGATTTCGCCTAACATACATGGTGAAGGAAGGAAAATCCACTCCGTCTACAACCATTGTTGACACACTTGACCTGAGAGTAGTTAAATAAGTTCACAATTGAAATCATTAGATATCTAAATTGAAATGTTTTTTTTTTTTTTTTTGATCATTATAATAAAATGCATTACCTTTTCGACATCGGTATAATATTACTCCAAACTTCAAATTTTCTCAAACAATATTCTTTAGAGTATACAATGTTTTTATTCAACATGGTTGAAGATTTATATAGAAAACATAATTCTGAATTATAATATCTAGCCCACCGGAAAAATATAGAAAAAATATAATTTTGAGATCTTCTACAAAAATATAAATAAGAATTGATTTACCGGATCTTATATGTATTTATCTTTATCATTACTGATGTTGTGCGGTATGATAATGAAAATATTAGAATTTTTATTGATATGAGTAGTAATGGACATCCAAATTTTTTAACAAAAATAGATTTTTTATATTCTCATAATATTTTCTCATGAAAATATTAGATTTTTTATTGATATGAGTAGTAATGGACATCTTTACTTTTTAACAAAAATAGATTTTTTATATTCTCATATTATCCCAAAGATTGAGTAAGTTAAATTCGCAAAAGATTGTATGATTTTACACATTGGTTGACAGCAAAAATAATAGATATTTTATCCTATCAAATTAATACTTTTTAGATTGAAACGTTAAGTGTATCTTTTATATCCAAAATATAATAGATATGTGTGGTTTTCATCTTCACACGATGCTGTAAATGATTAGAGTAATAATCTACTAATACTACTTCTTATTATATTGATACATATCATTATCTTTTGTCGAAAATTGAAAATATAATAATATAGATGTGTTTATTACATCTTCAGCAGTATCTATATATATAATAGGGACATTTTTATATATATATATATATATATATATATATAAATAAAATATTATAATCACAAACCTTAAAAATAATTTTTTATTATTTTGTATATTATTATTAAATAAGTTCTTCAATTTTGTTAATTCAGTTTAATTTAAATACAAATCATAGATGCCATCCGTCTCCGTAGTTTTCTTTTTTTCTTTTTCTTTATCCAACAATTAGATTTATAATATTTATTAGATATAATTAATTTGATGAACTGATATTGTTTAAAAATATCTTTTCAGTTTTAAAAGAACCTGTAATATTAATTCATACAGATCTGCCTTATCGTTAAACTTTTTAAACACCAATAATTTTTGTTAAAGATATTTTCCAGATTATATAGTTTCATAGTCAATATTTTCCTTTATCTGTATATTGGGGTATATAAGTATTTTATACAATACATTAAATGTTTTTGGGTTAAATTTGTTAATGAAAGAAAAAAACAAAGTTTACATGTCAAAGTTTTTATATGGTGTCCCTTCTTGGATTATTTTCTTTAAAGTACACTTGTATGTATCTGTAAATAAAGGCCTACTAAGTTATGTAATATTATTAAACTATGTAGAGACATGTTTTAGGTAAACCATATATGGACTACTGAAATGATGTAGTATGGTGTGCTGAAATGCTGTAAAAAAAATGTATTACATGGAAGGCCATTAATGATCAAAGAATACATCATATCACAAAGATGTATTGTCATAACATAAATGAGAATCAAAACATAAAACATAGAATTCAGAAAACGTAACAACTGTTATTCAACTAAAATGCCATCATTATTTCTCCTGCTTCATAGCCTTACGATTGGTAGAACCCTTATCTTATTTACTATAAACAACAATGGTTTTTTTCACCATTCATAATACTTTTGCATTCTAGGATAGTTATAAACGTGAAATTAAGTTTAGCTTCATGCTCCACATAGTGCAAACATTATAAAATTTGACATGTATAAGTTAATATATTATCATGTTAATATGTACACAAAGAAATATTGATTAATTTTTTTATTTTTTAAAATAACCATAATACAACGTCAAAAACTGAAAAATAATTAAGTGCTAAAAGTTCATAAATAATTCATATTTTATTGGTCTACTAATAATAAGCAGCAACAAAACACCATTAATAGAAGAAAGTCTTATGAATGTTACAATCGGGAACATTCATAATACGCTAATGAAAGGAGCAACATATATGTATTCAGTAAACGTAGACTCGAAACGTAAGGTCCTCATCTGGGTCCATCTCCAATTCGAAAACCCTGCCAACCGTTAGCTCGTTATCACGTAGAAACGTTCCACATTCAGTGAACTCTGTTAAACCCACTTCATTCATAGCAATACGCACTTTCCAGTACTGTATTCCTCTGAATATGGTGGCAATCTGTCCATCACAATTTTCCCATTTGCTGAATTCCTTCATAATCAAATCAGGTATAGCCTGTAACAAATCAAAGAATTTTTCCGTTATCTTAAATGTTTTAATATTTAATTATATAATTTATTTGTGATTTTTGAAATATGTAGAATGAATATGCACTTTCGATTTTGCATAAATTAAACATCAATATATTTTTTGTACCACTTTTTTGCTGACGAAAATCTCCTCAGTAACCTTCACAGTAAACGATGGATAGTCTTCGTCCGGTATTACGATAACTGAAATAGGCGATCTGTACCACAAACAATGAGAGAGACGTGATTTTTAATCTGATTTGATTCTTATATAAATTAAAATATAATAAAATATCAACATAATTGTAGGCAAACTTACCCTCCTTCCATTCTTCAACAATTACAATATCTACGTGCTACAAATTACTCGTTAGGTTCTCAAATTTAAATATCTCAATTATTTCGCTGATGTACAGACATGTATTTATATAGGGTATTACAGCGGCCCTTGTTGAGGAAACAATATCTTTGACATAAAAAACTGATACAAAATCTATTAGGATATTATAAGTAGGGCTATTTTAGTTATTGATAAACTAAAATATTTTAAATATGTAATGTTTTACAGTTTCTATACAATTAAGATTCCTTTTTTGTTTTTTTCGTTTTTTTTAACAATAATGTACACTAAATCAATAATATCCAATTATAAGTATAAAATATAATTTGTTAGTTTTCGTAATATTTTAGGAGTGTGTATACAACTGATACAAAATCTATTAGGATATTATAGGTAGGGCTATTTTAGTTATTGATAAACTAAAATATTTTAAATATGTAATGTTTTACAGTTTCTATATAATTAAGATTCCTTTTTAGTTTTTTTCGTTTTTTTTAACAATAATGTACACTAAATCAATAATATATCTTTCCATTTGTTAGTTTTCGTGTGATTTTATGAGTGTGTATACATTCTTGTCTTCATGTAGACTTTATGATAGGATATTATAGGTAGGACTATTTTAGTTATTGATATACTACGTCATTTTCATTATGTAATGTTTTACAGTTTCTATATAATTAAGATTCCTTTTTTGAATTTTCATTTTTTTAACAATAATGTACACTAAATCAATAATATTCAATTATAAATATATCTTTTCCTTTGTTAGTTTCGTAATATTTTAGGAGCGTGTATAAAACTGATATAAAATCTATTAGGATATTATAGGTAGGGCTATTTTAGTTATTGATAAACTAAAATTTTTTATATATGTAATTTAGTGTAGTTTCTATACAATTAAGATTCCTTTTTTGTTTTTTTCGTTTTTTTTAACAATAATGTACACTAAATCAATAATATCCAATTATAAATATATCTTTTCAATTGTTAGTTATCGTGTGATTTTATGAGTGTGTATACATTCTTGTCTTCATGTAGAGTTTTTCATCAGTTTAGGGTTATATTTAGGATTTTTCCATTGTATATAAGAATACTACATATAATATATATAACATATTAGGTTATTATATACCCACTTTAATAGGGATATTCTAAAAACAATGTTTTGAAAATTAATTTTATTGTATTCGTTAACTTAATTTTTTCCCATTTTTTATTTGCTTGTTTGTTTACAGTTTTGTGATAGTACTTCAGTGATTGCAAGGATAATATTCACGTAAAATCTATGTAAGGATATACCTTAATATTCACGTAAAATCTATGTAAGGATATACCTTAATATCTACAAAATAAAGTAAAGTCTTTTCAGTTTTAAAAGAACCTGTAATATCCATACAGATCTGCCTTATCGTTAAACTTTTTAAACACCAATAATTTTTGTTAAAGATATTTTTCAGATTATATAGTTTCATAGTCAAAAAAATTTTCCTTTATCTGCATATTGGGGTATATAAATATTTTATACAATACATTAAATGTTGCTGAGTTAAATTTGTTAATGAAAGAAAAAAACAAAGTTTACATGTCAAAGTTTTTATATGGTGTCCCCCTTCTTGGATTATTTTCTTTAAAGTACACATGTTGTAATCTGTAAATAAAGGCCTACTAAGTTATGTAATATTATTGAACTATGTAGAGACATGTTTTAGGTAAACCATATATGGACCACTAAAATGATGAAGTATGGTGTGCTGAAATGCTGTAAAAAAAATGTATAACATGAAAGGCCATTAATGAGCAAAGCATACATCATATCACAAAGATGTATTGCCTTAACATAAATGAGAATCAAAACATAAAACATAGAATTCAGAAAACGTAACAAATGTTATTCAACTAAAATGCCATCATTATTTCTCCTGCTTCATAGCCTTACGATTGGTAGAACCCTTATCCAGCTCGTCCATCAACTTACGTTTGACCTTCAATTCTACTTCATGTTCAAGGTCACCATCCTTTTTTTCAACTAATGGTTCGTCAACGTTTGAGACGTCGATTTTTCTTCCTTTGAGTTTCTTATCAGGAGAGGTAATAACATCTTCCTCAACCGCATTTTCCTTATTCTTTTTGTCCGGAGTAGTGACCTCGTCTTCAGATGAAACATACTCAAAATCAATTGAATTTCCAAGCTTGGATATTAGGTCAGACTCCTACATAACAATAAACCAATTATTCTTTAATACCGCTCAACAGGTGTAGGCAACATTATTATTTGAAACAAAAATAACATGATATTAAATTGCTATAAATGTCTTTACCTGACTTTGCACGTATGACCTACAGAACCTTGATAAGAGGTCCGGGTCATTAGTCACCTTCGTAACAGCATAAGTAACTCTTCCACCCCTAGTATGATCCGTTTTCCTTGAAACCTTAAAAAGAACATTGCGATCAGCCAATTTCCCAATAAAATAGTCAAGTACCCCAGGTTCAGCATCCTGCAGTAATAATAATTGAAAATAAATAAGTGAAAACATTTCTGGAAAAACTATGAAGATTCAAATGAATTTGTAATATTAATAAACTCACATCTTCAGTCTTAAGTTCATAAGCAGTCTTTCCAAATATCACCTGGCCTTCAGTATCCCACACAATAAACAATGCATTATATGTTTCATCAATCACTCTTACTTCAAGCTTATACCTGTCACAGTAATATTATAGAATAAACTTTTTGTGAATTTTGAATTTGTAGCACCATAGTGAAAGCAAAATTTGTGAACTTAAGACTTAAAATTATTCACACCTGAAATTATTGTTTGGTTCCACATCGCCACAATGTCTACAGTTCCACTTAGTCTCATAATGGTTTAACTTTCTGTGGCAACTGACACATGCCATGTACCGAATATCCTTAGGGTTCTCAATCTCCGTAATGGTGCAGTAAACCCAAAATGACCCGTCCTGTGCGATATTAAAGTGCCCGTTTATGTTTTATTATGTGATATTATAATTATTTGACTACAATAATGACATGTTTTCATAAGTACATCTAATATTATTTACCTCCCCTTCGCAAATTTCTTGCAGGTTTTTGACAACAGCGCGACCTGAAGCAAACTCACTCCCCGGCGATGCACCGGAACCCGAAGATTGAGTAATAGCAACCTGCCTTGTTGCAGATGGAGATGCAATAACCCTTCAAGAAAAATGCAAGTAAGTTAAACATAAATAAACAAAAACTTTTTATTCATGATAGTTGAAACTGTCCCAAAAATTATATATGAATCTACTTACTGTTTTTTGAATTCATTTATCTCCCATACATTGTCATTCACAAACATTTGCGTGCAATGGTAAGTATTAGACACCTTCACATTATCTGCATTCATGTATAGTTTATAAAAAGTTAACTGATACATATCCCAAAATGACAATTTTCAACAAAACTTAAAAAGAAAGAAATTAAATTACCATTAAAGACTTTAGGCCTACAAAATTGCATCACTATGACAACTGGATCAAAAGTCTGTTGATTGTAGAAAGGAATAACCTTTTCTACAAATTCTTCCCAAAGTGTAATTGTCAACCTACGACCACTTATATATACAAAAAAGTAAGAGATTTTATAAGAATGATATACTAAAATTTGTCAAATAAGTGTTAAAAAAATTAAGTACAAACAAATATTACCTCATGTCCTCAATTTCAACTTCCATAAGCAACTTGTCTCCCTGTTGTGTAGGCATATTAGTTGGAGGGTGCATCTCCACCAAACGACCAATTACATCTTCATTTATTAAAACCATAGTAATCAATATATTCTAAATCAGTGAATACTGAAAATATATTTTGTTATGTAATATACAGTAATCACATATTGAATTATTCACTATAACTTACCAAAAAGAAGATTCTCATCAGTTTTCTTCAATTTAGCAATTTCATCAAATGCCTTGAAACTAAACCTATTGTTAGGAAAAGACGAATCACGTATTTGCCTTATCATGGTCTTCCCATAGAAAGAGAATTTATGGGTATGTGTTGCAGTCTTGTAACGTAATTCATCTTTAGAAACCATGAAATTGCTTATTATGTATAGGTTTCCTTCACGCAGCTTGGGACGAACACTATCCATATGCGGAGCTCTGGCTGAACCCCGAATAGTCGAGCCCTGCGATAAATACATCATTAAGGTAACGATAAATTTACTTCATTACACAAAATCAATACTGCAAACATAAAAAAAAAATCTAGAATATGTTATCCAGGATGCTTAAAACTTATTAAGAAATATCACCCTATTTTTGCTAATACTGGTTATTGTGCATGATAGGACTTTCAATATAGTACAATTTCATAAATGAAAAAATTAACTTATTTTTTAACATACGCAGCATGGTATTAAATTTTTCATACAATTAATATCTTCATACTAAATACGATTGTTAAAAAGTAAATAAATAAATAATACACAATGACAATTAAATAAAATAAAAAAACAGAATAAAGTAATTAGTATTACCTCAATATCACGGAAAATACATTCAAAACTTTGAATTTGATTTGGGTTTTTGAATACAGGTACATTATATGCCCTAACCAACCTCAACCTTAGGGCCCAATCGGATCTCGTAGCATTAACATCACTAATTCTTGCAAAGACTGGCGCCATTTTCTGACATGAACAGATTAAATTTAGTAAGGTAAAACAGTATATTGTATTTATAATACGTTACACTCTGCCTAAACAATTGTTGTATAGATAGATAATGGTTTCGATATAGGCACGAAAAAAAGATAACAACATCATAACACGATTGTTATTTTTTCACAGGGATCATGGTGGCCATTGAAGACTTAGATCATGAATCTACAATTATAAAAGAATCATTTCAAGTTCAACGATACATACATTTATCAAGAATGCAAAGCAGTAATGTTCAGAAAAAAAAAAAAAAAAACAGAAAAGTCATACAAATAAACTACATTTATCAAGAATGCAAAGCAGTAACGTTCAGAAAAAAAAAAAAAAAAACAGAAAAGTCATACAAATAAACTACATTATGCCGGAAATGGGATAAAATACGCATTATTTGCTTTTCCTCCGAGATTTAAAAGAATGGTTGAAGTAACCTAAACTTACAGTTTCTGGAAAAAAAACGGTGAAAGAATTGAATGGGAGAAACGGAAAAGTGATTGTGGCGTTCGTAATAGCAATTTGTTCGATATTTATAATTAAATTATTAGGTTTAGGTTTCGAAATCAATTATCCCTATAATTATGTATAAGATTTTTTTCCGATTTAATTTCAGACACTTAAAAAACAGCTATATCAAATTGATGAACAATATCACAAATTGATATTGTTCAGATATACATTTACAGTGAGAATCTCAATTATATTTTTGAATAACAAACAATGAGATAAAATAGTAACAACTCTCCTTATATATGAGATTTAATTGGCATATATTTCTGAATTCCAACTACAGCTTTTATTTTGCTGTCTCATCCATGTTTTTATCCCAAAATAGTATTACCATTTGGGCGGGAAAATTGCTTCTTTCCAATTTTGGTATAAATTCATTTTGTTATTATATATATATAGATTGAATTATATATTTAACTTTCACCCTAGAAAAAAAAAACATATATCTAACTTTTTGAAAAAAAAGGAAAATATGCATGGATAAAATTACGACACCTAACTCATGCCACACACTCTCGTTGCACAATAAGATTAGTCCATCTCACTCTCCTTCATGAAGTCACTTACATCATCACATATACACTTTTGTGAGAGGATTAAATATATATTTGTTTGGTACGTTTGTGTATTTGTTTAATAATTAATAGCGTGATTTAGGTAAGAAACAAAAATTGATGTAGCAGGAAGGAATATTTGTAACGTCTTCAATTCACTTCTTATATCAATCATGAACTATACTATTTTTAGCAACTAAAGTCTGAAACCGACTTAATTTTGTGGTGAAGAGATCATCACACTTTCTTAAATATCTTCCTTCTAGATCTCTCTATCACCATATTTTCTAGATTAATATAATACTCCTACTCTATATCTATTATTTTATTATGGGTTAATTACGTGAAAATTCACAACCTTTTAATCAATTATCATTTACAACACGATCTTTCAAACATAATATAGAAATTCACCACTTTTATTATTTTTTCAATTCACACCCCAATAAACTTTTTGCTCTAATTGCTGACGTGGAGCCTGAAATTGGAATTTTGGCTATCCCAGCTCCAAACGTGTAATCATACAATATTTATAAACGCCTAATTAAATGAAAATGATAAGTTTAATGCTTCTATTTAATGATAAAATAATGTTTTGTTTTCATTTAAATTAAGCGTTAAAAGAATTAGTACAACTACACCTATGCAATCGGACATGTTAATTTCACAATATCGAGCTCCACGTCAGTAATTAGAGCAAGAAATTTGCTCGAGTGCATTGAATTGAAAAAATTATAAAGGTGGTGTATTTCTACATTACATTTGAAAGGTCATGTCGCAAATGATAATTAACTAGAAGTTCGTGAATTTTTACGTAATTAACCCTTTTATTATTATGTAACTAAATTATCCGGTCTTTATTAATCTTCTTCTGCAATTCTCTAGAATTCTCCACAAATAAGTACAATTTTTAACACTCCTCCTTTGTGCGAATTTTGATAACTTCGTTCTTGTTCAAGAGCAGTTTGAATTGATTCTTCGTAGTGACTTGAGGGATGTCATAGCATGCATTTGGCTCCTCCTTTTTGAAAGGCACCTTTGGATGTATCTAGGTGTCAAATTTTGTTATATAATCCTTCTTGACCATAATAATCTTTTTTATCTTGGGCCATGTCTCCAAATTCTTGTATCTTGATCATTTTGATCCCATTCAATTTGTTGGCTTTTCTCTAAATTTTCTGCTGCATAATGGCTTTGGTGTAATTTGTCTCCAAGATAGTGAAGTTGCATGTCTCATAGATGTCGGATAATGATTTGGTCTTCTTTGATGTGGATTCGGAGTTGGGTCTTCCAACGGTTGCTCGTGCTAGTTCTTTTTGTTAGGATCGTCCTCTTTCTCCTTCTGTCATAGTGCTGGGAGGTAGATGTTTTTCCGTTGGACATTTTCTTCTTTAAACTTTTTATAGTGTTTTCCGTCTGGAACTTTCTTTTCCGTTGTTGTCTTATTTGCATAGCTCAAGTATATCGGAAAACATCGATTTTCCTTCATTTTGATTTTTGCAATTACGAGGGATCTATTATTCTTGTCATATATTGTACAAAATCTCCCTCAAAACGCAAAGAGTAACCTTTCTTCATCATTTGACCCACACTAATTAGGTTCTAATCAATTTTCAGGATTAGGAGGGCATAATTTGTGTATTTTATTCCCTTTCTTGTAGAAATGAGAATAGTGCCTTCTCCCGTAAGATCAGTAGGTATGCAAGTTCTATAAAGGGCTACTTGGGCCCGCAAGAGTATTGGTAGATGCAGCAGTAGGTGGATCCCTTCTTGCAAATAACACGAGAGCAACATTCACTGTATTAGATGAGATGGATGCTAATAGTTGACAATGTCTAGATGAACGAGATCAGCCTAGAAAGGTGAAAACATTTCAGAGACAGACCCACCAAAGCCAGCTCTAGATAAGGTGGAAGCCCAAATAGTTGCCTTAGCTCATCAGCTCAATCTGCTAAGAAGTGCGACACTAGCTCATCACATTGACCCGGACTTACATCAACAGCCTACACAAGAAGTAGTTGAAGATACAAATTTGTCACTCATAGAGACTTCAATAACTTCCAAGGCAATCAGTAGAGGTACAACCAGTACCAACAAGATGCACAAAATAATTTATCTTATGGCAAACCAAATAATTCTCTCCAGCCACCACCAGGATTTGCAGTCACAAACAAAATAATCCATGAAGGACGTGAACCGACTCAAGAAGAGTTAGTACATGCACAATTTTACCAAGTTTGATGAACGGTTAAGCCGTTTAGAGAAGAATGTTTGATAGCAATAATGTGGAGCTGAATAAGAATACGGTAAGTTTAGGAGCATAAGTAAAGGCACTGCAAATCAACATGGGAACTGATATAAAATCAATCCAAACGAACATGAGCTAGATAGCACAAGCTTTAAGTAATCAATATAAAAAAAGGCAGTTCCGTAGTGATACAATTGTAAATCCGAAAGAGCAATGCAAAGTTGTGTACTCAATGGAAGAAGCTTACTCTGAAGGCCTAAAATCACTAGAAGCCGAAGAGTGGGTGAAGGAACGAGATCTAGAAGAGGAAGCCAAAAAAGTTAAAGAGGATAAATACGAGCGTCTAAAGAGATGGGTTACAAAGCCAAGATCGATTACTTGATTAAGGCCCTCGATATATTCCTCCTCTCCCCTTTTCTCAAGCACTTTATAGAAGAAGGACTGAGCCAAATTGCACTAATAATGCTAAGCTTACTGAGGATCTTGAAACAAAGAAGAAGAGAGACAAACTTGGGGTCGCTAAGAAGAACAAAGATGGTCGAACAGACTTAGATAAGGGAGTTATATCTTCCCTTAATGATAATCCTTTTAAATTTAGTTTATGTGATACATTCTTCGCTGATCTAGATCATGTAGTTTGTGATAGTACTTTATCTATTATGCAAGAAAGATCTAAGGATAACGCTGATGATGAGGGGGGTAATAAAGGAGTCACTGAAGCGACTTCATGAAAGAGCTGGTACCATACTAAAGGAGCGAATAAAGACGCACACTGTAAAAGGGTTAAAGAAACCAAAAGTAGAAAGTCCTAAAAAGAGTACCAACACAAGCACGCAACTGTGAAGAGAAACTAAAGTGAATGATACGGGGAGTTTTTCTATCACTTGCTCTATTGGTAATCATAACTTTTGAAATGTGATGTGTAATTTAGGATCTAGCATAAATTTAAAACATATAGATTGTTAGGACTAGGGGGCGGTAAAACAAGCCTTTACTACTATTCAATTAGCGGATGGGTCTACTCTAATGCTAGTTGGAGTAATAGAGGATGTGTTGGTTAGAGTATCCAATTTTGAGTTCCCTAGTGATTTCCTAATAGTCGATATGCAAGGGAATGCTGATGTCCCTATCATCTTTGGTAGATTTTTCTTGGTGACTAGCCAAGGTTGATAGATTCTCTAAGGGAGAGTTAACCTTTAGTTTCCAAAACGATAATGTCGCTTTTCCAATATATAATAGGTCGGGGTTAAGAGGAAAACACAAGTGTTGTGTTGTCTATGCTATGGAACAAAATGGTAGAACTATAATAACAAATTGGAGAAAGGGGTATGAGTTGTTGACTGATGATAATGCACCTGAATCTGGTTGGTTGGACTCTGGCTGAGTTCTCTAACAAGTCGAAGGGCTAAAGATGTAAAATTTAGAGTTTGTTGGGAGGCGACCCGATGTTTACGGTTTTTATTTAATTTTTTGCATTTTAATTTTATGTTAATTTTAGTATTTTGAATTGTATAATTTGTTTGTTCATGAGTCATAGGTTAATATGACATGCCAAGGAAGTGATACAAAGGTGAAAAGATGAGAGAAAAAGGAGAAAAAATGGAGTTCAGAAGACCTGAACTCGACCGAGGCCAAAAGACAACTCGGTCGAGTCGCATTTAAAGCCGAAACAAGGAAAGTCCAGCGAGAAGGAACTCAATCAAGGGCAAAGATAACTCGGCCGAGGTGCAACCAATGCAAAATACAGGCGAGTCCAGAACCGCTCCCCTTGACCAAGGCCAAGTTCAACTCGGTCGAGGCAGATATCACAGTTTTGAAACTCATTTTTTATCACACTTCTCTCATTCTTCTTTACTCTTGCACTCTATAACTCAAAAAATAAGACAAAAGGTGGGCCCAACAGGATCAGAAATGGGATATTGAGACGATTGGCAATTACAGAAAGATGCGATTAGTAGCACTGGAGTTAGCACCAAGGCGTACAACTTTTTTCCCCATAAACATTGGTTTTTGACCAAGTTTAGGGGAGGGGATGGATAGTGGCACGTCTTTGCCTCTTTTATGCTTATTGTATTATTTCATTCAGTCTTATTGTGATTATTGCAGTTTTTGCTAAGTGTTTCATTGCTATGTTATTTGTTGGGAATTTGCTTTGATGAAGGGTCTGTGTGCCCATTGCTGAATTCACTAGTGATGTTAAGTAGTTTTTTTTTTTTTTTTTTTTTTTTTTCATTCTTTATTTATTATTTTTCTTAGGATTACTTTAAATTTTGTTAAGTTGGAGTAAAAAACCCGATCTTGAGAACTTAGAAAAGGATTGATAGATGATGATGTGTCAATGACGAACTGATTTTTAAATGAATAACATGTAGGCACATAATAGAGCATATTAGGTATATGAAGACGAAATTGAGCTTAAACTTGAACAATGATAATTAGCCTGTGAGATTTGAGCTTTATATGTACTTCTATTTTTAGAGTAATTTGTCGTTCTTTCGGTGTAAATTGATTGATCATGTTGTATTTAGTCTCTAGAACTTGCCTTGCATCTCTATAGGAATATGTCAAATGCATGTTGTGACTTAGAAAATGATATTAGACATTTTTTTCTTGAAAAGCCTGTTTTTTAGCCTTAAAATAATCCTTTTTACTAAAACTTGAAAAAATCCCTAGTTAGCCCCTTTGAGCTTTAATCTTTGTTTTTCATAGCCGAACATTACAAGCCTATACATTTCTTTCAGACTTTGGCCTGATAATTGGACTAATTGAGTAAGAGGGAAGTGGATTGGAAGATAGATAAGGTAAAAACATGAAGTGGAATGGATGTTTGGGATTGTTTAGTTAAGAGGTATGTGGTTTAGGCAAACAAAAAGAAAGAGATAACCCCTCCTAGAAAAAAAAAAAAAAAAAAAGGAAGAAAAAAAAAATTCTTTTTGATACGTTATCAAAAGTTTTTGCACATGTTGGAAATAAAAGAGAAAGTTGTAAATATGTGTTTTGTTTTGTTTAGGAGGGGTTAACAATGTGAAAGTGCCTAAGTATAATTAAGTTGTTGAAGTTCTTGGTTGATGAGAAGTGCTTTTGATGGGTGAAGAAGCCATATTGTGTGGTTTTCTGAAATTTGAAGAGTGAAGGTTGAGTGAACAATGTTGAGGGGAAGTCGGATTAGGAATAGAGTGATTGATCCAATAATTAGTCACTTATATCCAAATTTTTCCCACCTTACATTAAGCCAACATTACAACCAAAATAAAAACCTTCTTGATTCTTTGTCACACATGTCGAGTACGAGGTCTAATTTAGATAATAAACAAGCATATGCTAGACGGTGCATGTAGTCCAATTTGAGCGTAAACACATCCCATAATATGCACTTGAGAGATGAGCGATACACTTAATCGGTGAGGATCTTTGTTTTTAAGTTTCTTGTCTCGAAAGTAGTTGATAAATTCCATGTCATCAATGCTTAAAAGTATATGTTGTTGGTTTGATTGAAAACATCATTGAGACTGGATTCGTCATGTAATCACCCTAAATCTTGTATTCCTTGTTCTATTTTGTTTTGATTATTCGGGGACGAATAACAGTCTAAGCTTGGGGAAGTTTGATACAGGTGATTTATACATGCATTTTAGGTCGATTTAGGGACATAATTGATATCGTTTGCATGTGTATTTAGTCGAAATATGCTTAAATTCATTATCTTGAGCTAGATAACATGTTTGTGCTTGTTTTAGTGATAATCGGGTATAAAAAGGCTAAAATGTTCGTTTGGATGAAGTCCAGATGAAAAACGAGTAAGAAAGTCGGAAGAAACAAAAATTGGAGTTTGGACAAACTCATTCAACTCGACTGAGGCCATTTGGCAACTCGGTCGAGGCTGAATTGAAGGAAAACCACGAAGAGGACATAACCAGCCAACTTGGGCGAGGCACATTCCTACTCGACCGAGTTGCCTCAACTTGTGCGAGGCAGCTTCTAACTCGGGCGAGTTGCTTCTGCTGGTGCAATTAGTTATTTTACGCGTTTTTGCCTGTTTCGCCTATCTTCACCCCAACTCATTCCCAATTTTAATACAAGCCTCTAAGTCAAAAAATGAGATACAATATTTATAGGAGAAGAACTTGGAGACGAGATTGAAGATTAAGGACATGACAAGACGAAGATTAGAGACAAGATTCGGGCTTTTCTATTATTTTCTTTTGTTAATTATTCAAACATATCTGCCTATGGATGTACTTGGTTTTTTAATTTGATTATGAGTAGCTAAATACATATTGTGTTCTAGGGTTAGCAACTAGATTGTGAACAATTATGTTTTGGTTTTATATGTAATTCTAGACTCCAGTTTATGATTGTTTATCTATGTGCTTTGTTCTTATTTTATGAGTTGCTTAATCTGACAATGTAATAATTATATTTAATAGGCATACGAGCATATAGCATAGGTACCAATATTGTTAGAGAGGAGTGAGGGCTTGCTTAGGCATTAGTTTAGGGGACCCTTGTTAGTCTTTTAAGTTTGATCGACTCAAGAGGGTGACTATTCTTAATAGATCTACACGTTAGCCACTTCCAGAGAAGGGTTGATTTACAGTAGCGCCGCTTAATAAACATCATAATTGGTTTAAAAGTCTAGAGTTTTAGGTTAATCTTACATAGGAGTTCATAATTGAAATCTATGCCCTAGAATACATCTTTATCTATCTGAGTCTACCTTGTTATTTGATATCTTGCATCCCAAACAAGTCTTCATTAATTAGTTATTTATATGCAACTAGGTTTAGAAAATACAATATCAATCCTTTTATTAGAAAGTCTAGAAAGAGTAGAGGTATTAAGATTAGGGTATTGGGCTTGCATAATACAATTTTTGTGGGGTCGACCTTGTTTGCCACTAGCTACTTTAGAACCACACACTTACGGTAATAGTAGGTTAGAAATAGTGCATTAAGTAGACGGCTTGTGGAATTTATGGAAGGAACAATGCTTTTCAAATATTTTTTGCTGCCTTATATACACCTATTGTCCAGGTTATGATTTTACCCTGTTTTGGTGTAACTTTTTTGCAACTTTTCTCATGAATTCCCCTGTTTCCGTGCAGTTTTTTGTCGCTTACTTTTTTGCATATTACTAGCTAGTAGTTTTGCATTTGATCACACAAATGAGGAAAAAAAAAAAAAAGCATACATACATTTTATCAAAAATGACAAAATATGAACTTTTCATTTCAATCTAACTAACTAAGCAATGTTAAAAGACCACTCAACACTTTTCATTACAATAAGTTTCTTCCCATAACCCCAACACATATATTGAACAAAAAGAGTGCCATTACACACCAAAAAAACACCATCCTAAGAAACTTAAAGGAAACATATTTATCAGATTACATCATAAAGTAGAAAACAGAGACTGAAAAAATTAATGCAATCATCATCCATCATGATCTCCTACTGAGCAATTCAATCTCATCCTAAAGAAGACGAGTTCTGGCCGCTTCTACCTCAGCCTTATCATTTGCACAAACAACTGCAGCTTCAAGATTGTTGATAAGTCTCAAGAGTCCCGGTATTATTTGTCGAGCTCTTTCACCGACAGGAGGGTTAGTCCAGACAAAGTAGATGCAACCATTCAGGCCCTATATTTTTATTTTTTATTTTATTCATGGCAATAACATAAAATCATTTAAGAGTCCCACTAATTTGCCATGTTTCACAATAACACCAAACCCCAAAATCATGAAAGGCTTGAAAACCCACACAAAATCACTCAAGCAACTCAAGAAGGATTCAAGACAAGAAACAACACATCAAACCCTCAAAATCATAAAGTATTGGGCATTGGTAGGTTTCAGAATATGAAATTTTCCTAATCACATTACTTACCTGAAAATCATCGCAAGAAACGTATCTCCTCCTTGGATTGTTGTCTATCCACGAAGTCCACTCTATTGCAGGTCTTCTGCAATGGCAGCGGTGATTCATGTCGTGTATTGCTTCTTCTTCAAACAACTCTCAAGTTGAAAAAAACAATTTTGCCCTACATCCCCAAATCATAAGTTTCAATCTGAATGTTACTGTTGGAAAATATTGGCAACAACTTAAAGGCGAATGAGAGTTGAAGTGACCGAAATAACCTCAGAGTCGTGCATGCAAGGCACATATATGACAAGTTTCCAAATAATTCTAAAAAATTGCAAGAATAGGTTGCTTTCGAAAAAAACCCGATTTCTTTGGGTTGGTGTCGGAGACACTTTTTTTTGTTTAGGTACCTAGTGGAAAAAACTGGTATACATCAGGTTGCATTTGGAAATAAACCCTTAGATTTTGGCTCAAAGATGTTGGTTTTACAAGTTATTTTTTATGTAAATAATAGAAGTGAGGAATTTTCTAACTCGTATTTTTAATAAAATGTCTTACATTGAAAATGTTTTCGAAATAAATGTATGTTTTAGTTGCAACCCTTCACCTGTTTACGGGGTTGGGGCGTTACAATAATAGACGAAAATTGACTGTGGTTATGAGATAATTCATGGAAAGATAGACTTCTGGCGATTCAGCAACACCTTGAAAAATATCCGATAGACCATATCCGTACTATATTAAAGAAGAGCTCCTAAAAATCAGGAGAAAACACGTGCCATCCCATTACAATTCAGCAATTTTTGTTTCAATTTAAATATTAAATTAAGCATTAAAAATTAACGCCATTTATTTTTTGAATGGTCACGTGTTAAAAAATGTTCTGTAAACTCCTCAGTTTTCTATATTTAAAACCACTTCTACTACAGTTTCCTAATATCTCCTATTTTATTGCTCATTCAACAGCCACATCCATGCACTGACAAAACAAAAAATAAAATAAAATAAAGCCCCATTCATGCATTGTAGTCGCAGAATCAAATTCAAATATCCGAAATCCTAAAATGGTTGCCATACAAACTAATTCTATCTATAATAAAAATTCAATTCACCAAATTGGTCAATTTTCATTAATATCCAACCTCTCTATAAAATGCAGCATAAATGAATGATCAATTGTTAAATATGAAATATGCCAATTATAATGGATATTGACAAAAAAATATCAAACTGCAATGAAGTTTATTATGTAGTGGTTTGAACCATCAAACAATTATGGCTTAATGCACGTGGTACGACTAAATATCTGCCGCTTACTCTTTTTCTTCTTCATGTTCATCTTTTTGTTTCATTAACGTCACAAACACATACAGATTTACAACATTACCATATTTGTCAACAATGGCTTTTTCAGTTTAGTCCGACATTTGAATCCTTCCAAGGCTATGTGGGCAAAATGGTTAGATTCATGGATTGAGTGGACCCTTCGCCATAAAGGGATGAGGACTTTTCGAAAATGAGGAGGAAATAATGAAAATCCTAGCTATAGGTCGCTGACTATGAGGGGGTTTACACAATGTTACAACATTACAAAAGCCAACAAATAGATACTGAATTCTAATTTTTACTTCAAATTCTCTAAGGAATTATGTAAAAAGCTGGATATTATTGTTTGTGTGGAGAACATAGGAGAATGATGTTACTTAGCGTGCCAACATTGTTCAAAGAAACACTTTAATGTGCAGAAAGTGTTGAACTATAAGCAGGGATGGTATTTATAAGTTAAATTACTACTAAACAACTTTGCACTGCCAAACAACAAATACCGTTATTTGTTTATCATAAATTTCACTTTTTTGTTGCTTTAAAGGTACAAGATGAAGTTCATGTGGTTGATGAAACTAGCAATGCATGTTCCCTACAGAACTTAATTAGCAAGACTACAGCTGACACTATTCCTAATATAATTGAAGATGCAATATAAGGGATTAATTGTCACCTTGAATTAATCACATATGAAATACAATATTTATCTTTACAAAATACAATAGAAATATCTATAAAAGGAAAAGATAACACAAAATCATATCTACACCATATCTATGTAATCATGACTTGATTATTGCACCCGTCAAGCTAATGGGCGGGGGACTAACATGCAGCTTGGACCGAAAATGTTCGAATAAGGGCCAAGTGAGTCCTTTCGTTAATATATCAACAACTTGTAAAGATGGGGAGACAAAACGAGTGGATAACTTGTTGGAAGAGACCAATTCCCAGATGAAATGATAGTTAATGTCAATATGTTTGACACGCTTGTGAGCAACTGGATTCTGAGTAAGGAATGTGGCACTTTTATTGTCACAAAATAATATGGGCTGATTAGATGGAAGAGCGCCTAATTCCTATAACAAGTAAGTCACCCAATCAAGTTCAGTTGCCATGTTTTCCATAGCATGATATTCAGATTCACAACTTGAGCGGCAGACTATGGGCTCTTTCTTCAAACTCCAGGAAATTAGATTATCACCGAGAAAAATAAAATATTCATAAGTACAACGACGTGTCTCCGAACACCGAGCCCAATTGACGTTAGAGTAGCCAATAAGAGATGGCACCAAGGTAGACCGGAAATGAAGGCCGAAGGTCAGTATCCCTTTAACATAACACAAGATGCTCTTCACCGCTTGCGAATGGGCAAAAGTAGGTGCTTGTAGGAATTGACTGGCCTGATTCACGACATATGAGAGATCCAGTCACATGATAGTAAGGTATTGAAGGGATCCAACCAAGGAGCAATGATGGGTGGTATCCGAATATAGTGTCCCGAGGCTGCTGTAGTGTTCGCCAGCAGTAAGAGGCTTCGCGACGAGCTTCAGATCCAACAGAGCGGCACAGAAGAGTATATCATGGGCATACTTGGATTGTGGTAGAAAGAGCCCATCTTCGGTGTAAGTAACTTTAAGCCCTACAAAATAATTAAGATCACCAAGGTCTTTGATAGAGAATTCGCTATCAAGACGAGTTATAAAGTTCTTTATACGAGAGGGACTGTATCCGGTTAAAATGATATCGTCTACATATACCAAAAGGTAAAATGTGAAAGTAACTTTTGAAAAGATAAGGAGAGATGTGTCAGCTCGACTACAACGGAGACCAAGATTTACAAGAAAATTACTGAGACGTTGAAACCATGCAAGCAGTGCTTGTTTCAAGCTGTAGAGCGCCTTCTTGAGGCGACACATATGGCTAGGAAAGCTCGGATCAATATAACCAACGGTTGTTCCATATACACTAGCTTAGTGAGAAAGCCATTTAAAAAGATATTTTTACGTCCAACTGATGTAAAGGCCACTGACGGATGACATCAATAGCAAGGATGGTACGAACTGTGAAGGCTTTGTAAATAGGACGATACGAACTGTGGAGGCTTTGTAAACATCAGCGTGATATTTAGTACGGAACACCCATTTTGATCCTACAACATTTGAGTTAGGAGGACGGGGAACTAACTCCTAGGTCTTAGGTATGATTTTTGCAAAGGGTAGCCATATCATCGTCCATGGAAGCCAACCAATTATGATTCTTTGCAGAAAATTTATATCCTTTTGGTTTGGTGCTAGAGAAAAGAGCCGAGTGTAAGGCAGAGTGGGATACTAATGCAAGGTGTGCAAAATGATGAATCTTAAATATCACAGCTTTGGAGCGAGTAACCATGGGATGAGCCGGAGAAGGATGGGTGCGGCCGGAATGATGGGCGCCGGAGATAAGTCAACCGGCAGGGCCACCGAAGCTGGCGCAATAGTGCTGGGGGTTGCTCGACACCAGTAGACGTGTAGATATAGACCCCACTACAAAGGGTACAAAGAGCCAGACGAGTAGGCCGATTGGGACAGTGGCGGAATGGTCCAAAGAAGGAGCCTATGGTGAAATAGGAGTCGGGTGGCTCACATAAATTAGAGAACAACAAGTGCGAGGCCACTAGGGAGCCCGTACTTCTGTAAGGAAAATGAGATTCATCAAACTGTGCATGTTGTGTTGTATGTATGCGGGAGATAGCAGGATTAAGATAAGGATAGCTTTTGTAGTGAGTGCTACACCCGATGAAAATGAATGGTGTGCTCTTCGGAGAAATTTTTTGTGTCGAATAGTCACGAAGATAGGGATAGACGTGACACCCAAACGGTCCGAAGTTGTCATAATTTAGCGGTTTGGAGAAGAGAACCTCAAATGGAGACTTATTATCCAAGACCGAAGAGGGCAATTGATTAGTGGTGTAGATTGCTGCAGCAAAGGCATCAACCCAAAGAGTAGCTGGAGCATGAGCATTAAAGAGCAAGGCAATACCGGTTTCGTTAACGTGGTGAGGTTTGCACTTGGCTTGTCCATTTTAAACAGGTCTGTGTGGACAGGTAAGGCGATGTAATATCCCACGATCACTGAAAACGACCTAAACATAGCAATTTTTAAATTTTGTTCCACCATCGCTCTATAAAAAATTATTATCCGAGAGAATTGAGTGCGCACAAAGGTCGAAATATGCAAGAGCGCATAAATAAAAGTCAGGTTTTTAACGAAGCGGATAAAGCCAAGTGAAGCGAGATAAATCATCCACAGATACAACATAATATCGATAACCATCACTGGAAACAATAGGGGCCGGTCCCTATAAATCATAATGTATGAGGTCCAAAATAAAAGATGATCGTTCTTCATTCACCGAAAATGGAAATCATTTACTCTTTGCTAATTGATAAAATGAATAAGGTGAATGTTTAGGCAAAACAAAAGACAAAGAAAAATTTCCTAACTTATTTAATAAAGAAATAACATCAGTAGAAACATGTCCTAAACGAGAATGCCAAAGTTCATAAGACGCACGAAGGAGTTTAGTACGCAAAATCGAAAAAAATGCTTGTTGCCCCTGTTCTAAGATGTGGAGCCCATTTCATGACTGCTACGTGCCAGAATGTCCTTTGTATTCCGGTTCTGAAAAACAAAGTCATCCTTAGTGAACAAAAAATTGACAGGATAATCAGAGGTCAATTTACTTATCGAAAGTAAGCTCTTTGTGAGTTTTGTTACCACCTAAACATCTAATGATTTAATATCAGTAGATAAAGAGGACAACCAATGTGTGAAAGGGAAGAAGATAACCATTACCATCCACGACACGATCGGAACTCGATTAAGGGTGAATTTTTCAAGATGGGCCGGATTCGGCGTCATGTGAGCAGTGGCACCACTATCGAGATACTAAGTGAAAGCTTCTGGATCAGAGATTGAACAAGCAGCATTGAAAACTTCGACAAGATGAGCGAAGGGAGGCTTGAGATTGAGGTAACGCTCACACTTGTCGGCATAGTGGTCATCTGTGCGACATAATTGACAACGGAGGGGGGAGGGGGTTGACCACCCTGAGTCGAAGAAGAGCCCGAACCACGATTCCCAGCGACATAGAAGAGCCGCAAACTTACTTGACATGAACAGCAGGGGAGATACCGTGTTCATGACTGGCACATAAGGAATAGGAGTGAGGCAACCACGAAAGTGGCCTGTGGTAATGTGGATTCCTCCATGGATTTGAGGAATAGTTCATGACTCTCGGAATTAGACAGTAAATCACGGAGTTTGGGCACCATTTTAGTGGTCATCTGAGTGGTGGAGAAGGAAGCAAACATGGGGCCTGTGCTATGTAGAAAACCATGCAACTGATCGAGATCGAAAATCGGGTGATTGATGACTTTCATTTAATCACATCAAGACTTAAATTGATGACCATAGTCAGCAACGATACCAGTACCTTGTTGCAGAAGGTTTGGTTCGGTTCTGTCTTGAGGTTCATGTCATATCTACATCATATCTACACAATCGTGTCTTGATTATCGCTAATACGTACTTTCAGCCAGAGTTGGGCTTTTCAAACTCTAAGTGAAGGGGGTTGATCTTGCAAGTGACTACTTAGTGTTGGTCGAAAGGTCTGTTTAAATAATAACACTTTTCTTATCTAATTTCCTATGACCTAACACTCTGTCCATATTAGTATATATACACGTTTAGAATCCAAAAATTACATCTGAGATTCAGGAAACTGGAAAAGATGAAGGTACGGATGTTGCTGAAATTGGAGAAGGAAAGATGGTTAAAAGCAAGATCAACAAAAAAGGGAGGTCAATAAAAATGTTGGGACACATATATATTATATCAACGTTTAAATTAATTACATATGATTTATTACGGAAGGATATTGATTTATAAATGTATTATTTCTTTCTATTATTTTCAATTGACATACATTCCACATCGCTTAAAATCGTGTACAAGTGATAGCAATAAGGGGATGTTTGGACAACGAGACGTGTCCATGCAAAATGTATGTTTGTATTGAAATGGTGCATTGTAGATATCAAATTAATAGATTGTCGGATAGTGATTTATATGGTGTAGGATAGGATGTGTACTGTAAATATCAAATTAATAGATTGACAAATAGTGATTTATACTATTATAATTTGAGAAGTGATATGTAATGATTAAAATATTGTTGTGAATGATTTATTACAATGGTATGGATTATTAAAGGTTTGTTGTGAAATAAATGAAAATGTAACTGAGATTTGTAAGAAAAAGTTTAAGATTTTGAATGAGGAATGTGTTATATTGAGATAGAGCACATCTTGCTATATCCCAACACAAACGTACTCAAGGATTAAACATCAAATGTAAACTCAGGTTATGTATCTGTTCGTATAATTGATACAAGTAATTAAGATATTATATAATGTTGTTTTCTGTTACTTCCATATAAAAATAAAATAAAAATAACGTGTATATTATTAATGAGAATCTCCAATTACAAAACTATAATAAGGAATTTTGTGATAGTATAAGTTGATGAGGTGGCATACAACTCAGCATGATCATTAGGAAGTAGTTAGAATTCTGTTAGATTAGTTTTTGCAGTTAAAGAAGCAGTTTTCAGAACAGGTCTACTACAACGGTTTGTACCCTTTGACAACGGTTTCTGCAGAAATGATGCTATATTTATTCTTCTTGTTATTCTGTTATTGTTGAGCTGTTCCTTATCAGTTGAATACACCGCCTTCTTCAGCTATAAATACAGTAACGCATACAACATAGAGGGCGGTTCATGGTGAGAGATATCATCTCAAGAAACACCAAGGAAGAGAGCAGTTTTCATCTAAATTGTTGTGAGTGTTTGCATTGTATTCTTGGTAAGAGATATACAAGTAGAGTGAGCTGTTTCTTGGAGTGATTTAGCAGTTCATCTTGTATGGTTGTATCTCGATTCAAATCATAGTGAAATCCCTCTTCTCCCGTGGATGTAGGTTAATTAAACCGAACCACGTAAATTTCTTCTGTTACAATTTCTTTCATGTTTTCTTGTTTGCATTTGCTACTTTCTTGTGGAGTTTGGCTGCGCATATAGGATTGTTTAGGTTGAGGCTTGCAGGTTGACAAAATCATAACAGTGGCGCCGTCTGTGGAAAGGAAGACATTGCCTTCTGCACATCACTTGTTTGTTTGAAAGTCTCAATGCAAGAAACAAAGGGAAGTTTCCAATTTCAAATCCCAAAATTCAATATGTCATCTACTAAACTTGATGTAGAGAAGTTCAATGGAAGAAATGACTAAGCCCTGTGGAAATTGAAGTTAAAGGCCCTGTTGGTTCAACAAGGTGTGACAGGAGCTCTGAAAGGCAGGGAAGGTCTACCAGAAAAGGCCTCAGAACAGCAGAAGGATGAGATGATAGAAAAGGCCCATAGTGTTGTGATCTTGAGCCTTTCTGATAAGGTTCTTCGTGAAGTATCAAAAGAAGATACAGCTGAAGGAGTTTTGAAGAAATTGGATGAACTATACCTGACCAAATCACAAGCAAACCGATTATACACAAAGCAAAAGGTATATGCATATAAGTTTGCAGAAGATAAAATCATCACTGATCAAATGGATGATTTTAATAAAGCCTTAGATGATCTAGAGAATATTGGGGTGAAACTTGAGGATGAAGACAAAGCCATCATCTTACTAAATGCTCTGCCTAAATCCTATGAACATCTAAAAGATGCTATGTTATTTGGAAGGGAGAAAACCATCACACTCCATGAAGTACAGACAGTATTGAAGACTAAAGATCTTCAGAGACATGCAGATGGTGCTCATCAACCCACTGGTGAAGGCCTGATCATCAAGAAAGACAAATGGCAGAATTTCAAGAAGCCCAACACTTAAGATACAAATAGCAAGAATCATCAAGGCAAGGGAAAACAAACAGATCATAAGGAAACCAGAAAGTGTTTCCAATGCAAGAAGCCAGGTCACTTAAAGAAGGATTGTTATGAGTGGAAAAGGAAAATGTCTCAGAAGGAACAAAACAAGAATACTGCTGATATTGTGGAAAAGCAAGTGGAGGCAGAGATCTTGAATATATCAGAGTACAGTGGCCAAAATAGGTGGATTCTTGACTCAGGGTGCAGTTTTCATATGTGCCCCAATAGGCATTGGTTTGAAAATTTCAAAGATCAGGACCTTGGATCTGTAATGTTAGGAAATGATGAAGTGGTACCTGTAAAGGGTTGTGGCAGTATCAAGTTAAAAATGCATGATGGAACAATCAAAATCCTAACTGATGTAAGGTATATTCCTGAACTGAAAAGGAATCTAATAAGCCTAGGAATTCTTGAGTCAAAAGGATATTGTTTCAAGTCAGAAGCAGGGATAATATCAGTATACAAGCAAGGAAGGCTAGTTATGAGAGGAAATAGGAAGTCAAGCTTGTATTATCTAGAGGCAGAGAGCTTGATTGGTGAATCTGAGTTTAACAAGTCATCAAACTCAGATCTCTGGCATAAAAGACTGGGACACACTGGAGTCCTAGCCTTGGACAAACTGACTCAGAAGGGATTAATTACAAGAACAAAGGAAGCTCACTCAGAATTGTGTGAAGAATGCATCCTTGGCAAGAGCAAGAGATCTCCATTCCCAACAGGTAAACACACCTCTAAAGAACTTTTAGAATATGTCCATTCTGATCTGTGGGGTCCCTCAAAGGAACAAACTATAGGTGGTGGCAGATATTTCTTATCTATAATTGATGATTACTCGAGAAAGGTGTCGGTATATGTGTTAAAACACAAGTCAGACACCTTTGAGAAGTTCAAAGAGTGGTGTAATGAAGTAGAAGCTGAAAAGGGATTGAAGGTGAAATGCCTAAGAACAGATAATGGTTTGGAATTTTTATCTGAGGATTTCATAAAGTTTTGTAAGGATAAGGAGGTGAAGAGACACAAAACAGTTCCAGCAACTCCACAACAAAATGGAGTTGCTGAGAGAATGAACATAACATTATTAGAAAAGGTAAGGTGCATGCTCATAAGCTCTGGACTTCTAAAAAGGTTTTGGGGAGAAGCAATGTCAACAACAGCTTATCTAATAAATAAGCTGCCATCTTCAGCAATAGATTTTGAGATCCCTGACAGTCTATGGTCTGGAAATACACCAACTTATACAGATTTAAAAGTTTTTGGATCCCAGGCTTATGCTCATACAAAGCAGGACAAATTAGAGCCTAGAGCTCTTAAGTGTGTGAGGTTAGGGTATCCAAAGGGGGTAAAAGGGTACAGCCTATGGTGTTATGAACCAGGAAATGGAAAAGTGGTCATCAGCAGAGATGTGACATTTTGTGAAGACAAAATGCCATTTATGGATACAGAAGCAAACAAGGATAAGGTTGTTGTTTCAGATTTTCAGTATGGTACAAGAGTAAAGGTGGAGCCTAATGATGAGGATTTTTTGGAATCTGCTCTAGGGGATACATCTAATACTGAAGAACATGATGATCCAGTTGAGGACTTGCAAGAGACAGAGTTAGAAGACAAGTGAAACCTTCTACAAGGTATAATGAAGATTTCCTTATGGCTTATGCTTTGAATGTAGCTGAAGAATTAGATTGTCCAGAACCTAAGAACTACACAGAGGCAATTACTTGTAAGGAAAGTGATAATTGGATTCTAGCCATGAGGGAAGAGCTGGAATCTCTTGAGAAGAATCAAACCTGGAAACTTGCTGAAAGACCTAAGTAGCAAAAGCCTGTAAGTTGCAAATGGATTTTCAAGAGAAAACTTGAAGTAACTGACACTGAGAAGATAAGATACAAAGCAAGGTTGGTTGCTAGAGGGTTTACTCAACAAGAAGGGATTGACTATAATGAAGTGTTTTCTCCAGTGGTAAAACATAGTTCAATAAGGCTCCTGTCATCTTTGGTAACTCAGTTTGATTTGCATCTAGAGCAGCTAGATGTTAAAACAACGTTTCTACATGGAAATCTAAAAGAAGTCATCTACATGAATCAGCCTGAGGGATATATGCTTCCAGAAAATGAGAACAAAGTCTGTCTGTTGAAGAAGTCTCTCTATGGACTTAAGCAAAGTCCCAGACAGTGGTATATTAAATTTGATGAACACATGAAGAAAATTGGTTTTGAGAAATCAAAATATGACAGTTGTGTGTATATCAGGAAATCTAAAGCTAAAGCAGTGTCTTATTTGCTATTATATATGGATGACATGCTTGTGGCTAGCATGAGCAATTCAGAAGTCCAACAAGTCAAGAAAGATCTTCAAAGTGCTTTTGAGATGAAGATTCTGGGGAATGCTAGAAGGATACTTGGGATGGATATATTCAGGGACAGGAAGGAAGGTGTTCTGTGGCTAATTCAAAGAGATTATTCTGTGAAATTGTTATAGAAGTTCAATATGCATGAGTCAAGGGTTGTTTCTGTTCCACTAAGTCAGCATTTCAGGTTATCAGAGTCACAAAGGCCAACAGATGATCAGGAGAAGTTTGAGATGAGTAGTGTGCCTTATGCAAATGTTGTGGGCAACATTATGTATATCATGATTTGCACAAGACCAGACATTGCTCATGCTGTAAGTGTGGTAAGTAGGTTCATGGAAAATCCTAGAAGAAAGCATCGGGAAGCTCTCAAGTGGGTGCTAAGATATATAAAGGGAACAGCTGGTTATGGACTGAAGTTTAAGAAGCTGGAAGACTCAGTGGGTGATACTGTAGAAGGGTTTGTAGATTCTGACTATGCAGCAAATGTGGATTCAAGGAAGTCTCAAAGTGGGTATGTCTTCACTGTGTTTGGCACAGCTGTAAGCTGGAAATCCTCCTTACAATTAGTAGTAGCATTGTCTACTACAGAGGCAGAATATATGGCTCTTACTGAAGCTGGGAAAGAAGCTCTGTGGTTAAGAGGAATTCTATCAGAGTTTGGAATTCAGCAGGGTTCTGTAAAGGTATTTTGTGACTCTCAGAGTGCTTTGTGTCTAGCAAAACATCAAGTGTTCCATGAACTTTCAAAACACATTGATGTAAGGTTACATTTTGTTAGAGATATAATTGAGAAAGGATTGGTTGAAGTTGTAAAAGTTGGTACAACTAATAATGCAGCAGATATGCTTACTAAACCTCTAACAATTCAGAAGCTTATACATTGTCTGGAGTTGATTAATATTGCTGCTATTCAGCAGCAACTAGGTTTTAATTAAGGTGGAGTGTGTGCTGGAGAAAGATGGATTGGGTGTGCTATGGTTGGAGGATGCTTCGTTTTTGCCAAGGTGGAGATTGTGATAGTATAAGTTGATGAGGTGGCATACAACTCAGCATGATCATTAGGAAGTATTTAGAATTATGTTAGATCAGTTTTTGCAGTTAAAGAAGCAGTTTTCAGAACAGGTCTACTACAACGGTTGTGTACCCTTTGACAACGGTTTCTGCAGAAATGATGCTACAATTATTCTTCTTGTTATTCTGTTATTGTTGAGCTGTTCCTTATCAGTTGAATACACCATCTTCTTCAAATATAAATACAGTAACACATACAGCATAGAGGGCGGTTCATGGTGAGAGATATCATCTCAAGAAACACCAAGGAAGAGAGCAGTTTTCATCTAAATTGTTGTGAGTGTTTGCATTTGTATTCTTGGTAAGAGATATACAAGTAGAGTGAGCTGTTTCTTGGAGTGATTTAGCAGTTCATCTTGTATGGTTGTATCTCGATTCAAATCATAGTGAAATCCCTCTTCTCCCGTGGATGTAGGTTAATTAAACCGAACCACGTAAATTTCTTCTATTACAATTTCTTTCATGTTTTCTTGTTTGCATTTGCTACTTTCTTGTGGAGTTTGGCTGCGCATATAGGATTGTTTAGGTTGAGGCTTGCAGGTTGACAAAATCATAACAAATTTTGTATGTTATTGTTGAAGGTGTTTTAATTTGCTATAACGTATAGACATGGACTATTTGCAGTCCACTAAATTTTTTAACGCAGTTCATTAAATTTCTTATATCATTTCATTTCTCAATTGAAGATAATAGGAACGAGAAGTACATATTCTTTTTCATAATTAATGTGTTCATTGTTTTTAATTATTTAAAATTCTTTATTAAAGGTGTTATAATTTTTTTACAATAATATTTTAATTTAATAAATTAATGAATTGCATTAAGAAATGTAGTTAGCTGCGAACAATCGGCGACTGATATAAAGGCTAGACCCATTTATTCACGGTACGTTTATTTAAGTTGAGTCATGTTTCATCTTTAGGGCCACAGCATTTGTGTCATGTTAAATATGTTTTAGCCCATCCTAATTATTATTCATTCTTGGGCTGTAACAACGTTAAAGAACGGAGAAGAAAAAGGCCCTTTTAATCGGGCTTTGTATATTGAAATGTATTGTCACGAAATTAAATATATATTTCATCATTCTTTTTGTTTTAGTTTAATTTAATATTTGTAATGGCATTATTTAGGTGCGTGCAACAATTTCTTAAAGTTTTCTTATAATTTGAATTTATGATTATTTATCATTCATTTTCTGATTAGTTTTTAAAATTTTCAATAATACTCCTTCTATCACGGCCTAATATATCTACTTTGATCGGACACGAATAAAGGTGTCCAACTGATTCTTAGAACTGAGGAACCGAACCGGTGGTCAACGGTTCGGAACCGTTGACCATGGTTCCCTGTTTCGAACCGGAACCGATTGGCACGAATCGAATAAGGTTCTACCTATTACCTAACGGGGAATCAACGGTTCTAACCGCCGATTTTCGGTTATTATTATTATTATTACTACATTTAAAATCAACGGCCCCGATTAATTGACCGTTAGATGATCCAACGACCCAAATTAAAAATTAATTACTAATTATTTACTTAAAAAAAAATTCAAGGTCAATTTTTTTATTTTTCCTTTTCCTTTTCCAATATTCCTTGTTACTTGTAAGATTTAGATTTTAGTTTGTAATATAAAAATTATAATTTGAATCATTGAATGTGATTGTATTTTATTAACCAATCCAAATTTGCATTGTTTAAATTTCTTAATAATAAAAATTTCTTGTTTATTATTCAATATTTTTAAATTTTGTCTGTTTTATTTTTTAAAATTTGGAGAAATAAATTTATGCATAATATATTTAAAAAAAAAAAGAAAGAACCGGAAATCGAAACCGGACCGAAACTGGGGAACCGGAACCGGGGAATTGGAACCTTGTAGTTTCACGGTTCGGATACGGTTCCCCTAACCCGCTGGTTTCGGAACCGCCGATTCCGAAAATGGGCACCTATAGGCACGGAGATTAAGAAAAAATAGATTTTGTAGAATCTTTGAGTTTTTTAAGGTGGAGATTGATGGTGGAGATTTTGAGGATGAAATTGTAAGAAAAAGTTACATTTATAGACTGACAAATTAAGGTATAAATCGAAAAGAAAAATAGCTAAATTAAAGCGGAACGAATTTATACTTAATATAATAACAAAATCCGCCCAAATTAGTAACTTTGAAGTTTTCCCGCCCAAAATTTATTACTAATTTTGGAAATCACAATTTTTTATATATAAAATTCAACCCCAATATAAAATATAATTATTGCCAATAATTTGTCATATATTAGCCTAAAATAAATATTATAAAGCTATTTGGGCTTATTCCGCCCGGGTCGAATTTTTTTTTTTCTTAAAATTAATTTTTTTAAATAAATTTATTGGGTATTATTAATGAAAAATTATTTATGAAGACGGTAACTAAATTTTTAACATTACAAATATATCCCCTATCAATCGCATATTGTAATTCCAGCCTTAATCATCAACATGACTTCTATGGAATGATGCTGGAGATGTTCATATATTACGAAAAATAAATATCCATACTAATATATATTTTAGTTTTTAAAACTTTCACTGCACTCTTTTTTCATTAACATATAATTTTTCATATCTTATTATTTATTGATTATAATATTTTATTATATTAAAATTATATAAAAAAAATTAATTTATTCATTTACACTTACAAACCGTGCATCGCACGGGGATACTACTAGTATAGTATTAAATTAAAGTAGCGCTTAAAGTCATAAAAATTATAATTTAAATACATTGTCAATAATTTATAAAATCAATCTTATCTGTGCATTGCACAGGCCAATCTAGTTACATAAAATATTTGGCCTCACTTCGGTCACAAAAGTTGGAGCGTCATATATTTAAGCATTTGTTTTCATCATTTTATAAAGATAACAAATTTATTTATTTTCTTATAATTAATATTCTTTAATTTTCATAAACTTTTCCAATTTTGTTCAGGTTTTCAAGACGTAATTAGTTTATTTATTTTTCCAAATCTTTGGACTTTATTGATCTTTTTCTATAATTCACATCGGTACAACTTTTTTTCCTTTTTTTTGGGTCAAAAAGCTATGTGCATTTCAATTTTTTTCCCAATTTATATTTATGCTTTTAGATTTTAACGAGAATTTTGTATTTCTTTAACTGGAAATGATAAAAATATGCAGAATTTATGTTAATGGAATTGTAAAATCTAATAAATAAATAAAAATCTGAAAAGAATAAAATTATAAAATCCAAAGAGATATTATGTTAACGCTGATTACAACAATAAAAACAATAAAAATTAGGCAAAAACTTGTTTGCACCCAACACACAATAGGTTTATTGTACACTTTCTTATTTAATTTGGAATTAAAGATAGATATAAGAGCATTGTTTGGATGAATTCACAACAACAACATGTGGTGTAGCGATGAGGTGTGGAGAGGTTAGGTTTGAGGTGTGCTCGCGTGTGGATTCAAAACCCATTGTTGCTTTGTTTTTACCTCTTTTTATGTTGTTCAATAGTATATGTTATATTACATAATACTATATGTTATATCGCGTAATAGTATATATTATAGTTACATGTATAATTTTTTTAATAATATATTATGTTGTTTAATAGTATATGTAATATTGCGTAATAGTATATGTTATATTGTGTAATAGTATATATTATGTTACAGGATACACATTTTTTTTAATAATATATAATTTTTCTAAATAATATATTACATTATCTAAAACAATATAAAAAGTGCACATATAAAAAAATTGGAGAAGATGAGTTTCGAACCCGTACCCAAATAACCAACAATTTAGAATTTTACCACCTAGATTAGTGCCTCTCGAATTCGAGACCTCAGCGCGCGCGCATAGCGTTTTCACCGCTGGGCCACCAGCGGTTTTAAGTATCCAAACGCAGCCCTTAATATATATCTACTTCCTAAATTAAATTAGGGAGTGCACAATAAGTTTATTGTGTGTTTGGTGCACCCAAGACCTACTCTAAAAATTATAAGCTAAATATTGTGGAAAATGTAAAAGTAAATTAGGAAGAATAAAGAGAAACAGAAGAAATCAGAAATAGACAGAAAAACGGCGTATATTATTTCACATGAGAAGTCTCTTATATAGGTATACATTGTAGGGTTTTATGTATACAAAATATAATGAAACGCCTAAATTGCCCCTCTACCAAATACTTTTGATGAAGGCACACTAATGTGTTTTTCCTTCAACACTCCCCCTTGTGCCAAATCAAAAGGGTGAATGATGCATGAATGTTGCCTCGTTAAAAACCTTGCCAAGTAACAAAACCCAGTGGGAAAAATAAACCTTGGTCGAAGGGAAAAAGAGTACAACGCACCTATGTTGAGACTCCCTCTAAAGTCTACACCTCTCACCTGATACGTACATCTATCAAGTGAGCTCAGAAAGTCCACGCATCCCAATCCTTTTCACATATTTTTCAAAGATTGTCTTGGGCAGTGATTTTGTAAACAGATCAACTGCATTTTCTCCAGAGCTGACTTGAGTTACTTGAATCTTGAGCAAAGCTTGTTGTTGCTGGTTGTAGAAGAACTTCGGTGATATATGCTTTGTATTGTCGCCTTTGATGTATCCTAGTTTCATCTGTTCGATGCAAGCAACATTGTCTTCATATATACATGTAGGCTCTTCAGTGGTAGAACTTAAGTCACTACTTCTCCGAATATGTGTGATGATCGACCTTAATCAAATAGACTCACGAACAACTTCATGTAAGGCAATGATCTCCGAATGATTTGATGAGGTAGCTACAAGGGTTTGCTTAGTTGATCTCCAAGATATCATCGTATTTCCAATGGTAAATACGTAACCAATTTGGAAACGCCCTTTATGTGGATCGGAAAGATAACCAGCATCAGCGAAACCAATTAATACATTATTTGGTGTATCGGTGTAAGGGGTAGCTTCAACATTTGCTTTAGGCATTACAATTTCATTTGTGTTCCCCTTTTTCTCTTTGTAAGGAAAGAACAAGCCCATGTCAATGGTTCCTTTCAGGTATCGGAATATATTCTTGACACCATTCCAATGACGCTGCGTTGGTCCTGAACTAAATCTAGCTAATAAGTTTACTGAGAAAGCAATGTCTGGTCGAGTGATACGTCAATTTTCTAACCTAGTGTTCCGCAAGTGTACGGTTGTAGGTGTAGTAGCGGCAGTCAAGGTTGATCCCACAAGGAATAGATTTTTGGTAGTTCGATACCTCAATACTCTAGGATTATCCTAACTAGATATTAAGTTGCAAAGAGTTTGTTCTTACTAACTACAATACTTAATAGCTAAATTACCTAATTAACTATGGCTTAACACTTGGCAAACAAAGAGAATTAACAATCAGTGAGAAAATGTATCATAGGGCTTCAATTTCAGGATATTACTTCAATGTTGAATATGATTAACCTATAGATTTACCAATTCTAGTGTTTATTAGGCGGCACAACAATAATCTAACCCTTCTCTCGAGTCAATTGGACCTAATATCTCCCAAACGATCCTAAGCCACGGCCTACACAGTCATAGACAACTGCACTCTATGTCATAAGTCTGATAACGAATCCCTCCTCTCAGATCGGAATGGCTAAACTAAATTACTAAATCTAGGTGATCAAGCTAAATTTAGTTATGAGTACAAATATAGAGATAAACACATAAAGAACGGAATCAATAAATTAAAACATAAATCAGAACATTGTCATAATAATCCCTACTCTCTAACCTTAGGACAATACCTTAGCTACTCATGCCTAGCAATAACCTAATACAAGATTCTACGAAAAATATTGTAAAAGATTAAACCAGAAAAGAACGACTAAACCCGGATGAATCCGTCTCAATGATCTTCGTCGTCTTCGTCTTCCAACTCATTTTATAGGTAACGTCGATGATGATGTACTGATTCTCCTGAAAACTCAAGCTTGGGGTCCTTTTTATAGAGTTGGGGAAGAATCTTTGGGAAGATAAGATCAAAATCCTTCTAACATTAGGAAATTTTCGTAGAATAGGACTTCAGACACAGCCGGGTACAAGCTATGATGCGGCCGCGTCCATTTTTACCCAAAATACCTCAAAATAGGTGATTTTGACGCGGCCGTGTTGGCCTTTTTACGCGGCCGCGACCCGTTTGCACAGGCGAGTTTTCAGGTCTGACTTCCAAGCCATTTTTTAGGGTCTTCTGATCATTTTTGGGATCTTTCTATTTCAGACAAAGTTTTAGCCATTTGAATTAGCTTTCTAACGCCACCAATTGCACCTCAATCGGAGTTGTAGATCTCAAGATATGGCCAAAATACTAGAGGTGTGTCAAGCTGACATAAAACTTCACTTTCGGGACACTTTTTGACGCGGTCGTGTTGGTTAGGCAGTGTATTTTCCATGTTCTAGGCCATTTTTGACGTGGCCGTGTTGTTTATGTGACACGGCCGTGTCATTTCTGCTCTGGCTTGTCCTCTTTTCGTCCGTTTTGACTCTATTTAACTTGTTTCTTCTTCGAACTTCATCCAAATGGAATAAAATTACCTAATTAACTTCAAAACAAGTCAAAACATGTCAAATGATCCAATGTGATAAATATAAATGAACGCGGCCAAATATGGACGTAAATTATATAGAATATGATCCTAAATCGACCTAAATACATGCATAATTAACGTGTATCATTGAGTACATTGAGCTAAGTACAATAATGTGCCTATTTTGCACTTAAATAGGGAATTTCAGCCCCCAATAGCTCTTCGTCATCTTCCTTTGGACGAAATGGATCTTTCTTTAAATCCAATCTTCAACCGATCATGGGAGTGCTAACGGGATGCACTTTGTCCATGTTAAATCACCTGAGCATCTTCTGGACATATGCAGACTGGTGGATAAGTATTCCACAAGCTCGGTGCTCTAGTTCAATGCCTAGACAAAACCGAGTTTTCCCAAGATCCTTCATCTCAAACTCGAATTTCAAATAGCTCGTGGTTTCTCTTATTTCAGTAAGAGTACCTATTATGTTCATGTCATCAACATAAACTGTTACAATCGCAAATCCGGAACTAGTTTTCTTTATAAATACGCAGGGGCACTGTTCATCGTTCTTGTAACCTTTCCCAATCAAGTAGTCACTTAGACGGGTATACCACATCCGTCTGGATTGTTTCAATCCATAAAGTGAGCGTCTCAATGTGATTGCGAACGCACTCCGTGGTTTAGAGTCACTTGACTTGGGCAATGGAAGGCCATCAGGCACTTTCATATATATATATATATATATATCTGAATCAAGATCCCCAAAGAGATATGCAGTAACCACATCTATCAGCTGCATTTCCAGTCCTTTGGAAACTACTAAGCTAACTATGTAGCGAAACGTTATGACATCCATTACGGGAGAGTACGTCTCCTCATAGTCAATTCTAGGGCGTTGTGAGAAGCCTTGTGCTACAAGGCGAGCTTTATATCTCAGGACCTCATTTTTCCATTACGCCCATTTATGTCCTACAGGCTTTACACTCGGTGGGGCTAGCACTACCGGACTGAATACCTGTCTCTTCGTCAAAGAATCAAGTTCTGCCTGGATTGCTTCTTTCCATTTAGGCCAATATGCTCTTTGTTGGCATTCTGCAACAATATGCTCTATAATTTCTTGAGCAATAGTATAAGCAAATACATCATCAATTTGTGTGCAATGTCTGTCCATAAACTCGTATGCACTCTCAAAATCTATAGAGATTTCTATATTCTCTGGAATCATATCAAACATCGGAGCGTCCTCCAGTAATGATTCTAGGACATAACTATAATCAGAGATAATCTCATGAGATGGATTCTCAACATTGATGATTAATGGATTGGGTTATGCCACACTTACCCTTTTCTTCCTTGGGTGGGTGTCAATTGAACCAAGTGGCCTCCTCCTTTTCCTTTTGGGAGCCACGGCCTCAACCACAACTCCACCAGGTGTGATTGCAACACCATTATCTGCGATGTTGTGCCCCTTATTGGGGACTTCTAACCTTGCAAGCACATTTGCAGCTGGTATATGAGGCCTAGTCACTTTTGCAATATCAGCAAACGCATTAGGCATTGAATCTGCTACGTTCTGAAGATCAATTATTCTTTTGACTTGAATTTCACATTGTGAAGTTCGGAGATCAAAATGAGACAGAGTGGGGACAAACCACGATAATTCTTGTCGTTCCCTTAGAAATTTCTTTTTCTCATCTCCCCTAACGACGGGAAGACTGTCTCATTAAAGTGACAATCCGCAAATCTAGTGGTAAAGAGGTCGCCTGTTAAAGGTTCTGAATAGCGGATAATTGTTGGAGATTTATATCCAACGTATATACCTAATCGTCTCTGGGGACCCATTTTTGTGCGTGGGGGCGTAATAGGCACATATACTGCACAACCAAATATGTGTAGGTGTGAAATGTCAGGCTCATATCCAGTTACCAACTGGTACGCAGAGAATGGTTGCTCAACAGTGGGTCTGAGACGAATAAGTAAAGATGCATGCAATATTGCATAACCCCATGCAGAGATAGGCATGTTGGTGCGCATAACCAAAGCCCTAGACACCATTTGTAGTCTTTTGATGTGGCTTCTGCGAGATCATTTTGTGTATGCACATGGGGTACGGGATGCTCTACATCGATCCCGATAGACATGCAATAATCATCAAATGCTTTTGATATGAACTCTCCACTATTATCAATTCTTATGGACTTGATAGGGTTATCAGGGTGGTGAGCCCTTAAACGAAAAATTTGTGCTAAGAGTTTTGCAAATGCAGAATTTCTTGTGGACAATAAAGCGACATGTGACCAGTGTGTCGAAGCATCAGCTAGAACCATAAAATACTTACATGGTCCGCATTCTGGATGAATAGGTCCACAAATATCTCCTTGTATCATGTGTAAGAATGGAATATTTTATTTGGTATCTTTAGCATAAGACGAGCTCGATGTTACTTTTGCTAAAGAACAGACTTTGCAAAATGAGTGATATGCCTTTGAGATTTGTAATGAGGCAGGGTGGGATGTAGATAGTGCATCTGGTGCTTCAGAAAACACAGGTTGCGATGGAGCAATAACATGACCGATATCGTCCATTGTATCGGATTTGCGTCCCTTTTTTTGTTTCACTCGAAAAAAAAGATGTCCATGTGAATTTTTTAAAATACGGATCATCATATCATGACCGGGATGTCCGAGACGGTCATGCCAAAGCCTGTATAAACTAGTGTCACATAGTTCATCATTGGTGATAGCATAAGATTCGAGAATTCGAATAGTAGTGATGTACAACCCACTAGATTGACTCATTAGTTTCTCTAATATGTGTTTTCTTCCACATTCATTAGAGGTAATATATATAAATTCAATTCCATTCTCACTGTGAGTTTCCAAATGATAGCCGTTGGCACGAATATCTTTAAAACTTAACAAGGTTCGATTAGCTCTTGGTGCATAAAGAGCTTATTTGATTTTAATAATTGTGCCGTTAGGCATCAAGAATTTGGTAGTACCTCGTCTTTTTATTAATTGGGATGATCCAATCATTGTAGTTACAAATGAAGTGTAAGGAATAAGTTCAATGAATAATTGTCTATTCCTTAAAATTGTGTGGGTAGTTCCACTATCTGCTAAGCATTCTACTTCTCCGCGAGATATTCCTACAAGTAAATGTGATTTGTGTTATTAATTTAGTTGGAAATATAATCTCATTTTCTTTTGAGTATTTCAATTTTAATAGAATAATTTACTTGTCATTCGATATTTCCTTTTATTCCTCAGATGTATTACTTTACATCGGGATAGTGCTATTTTCCAACCATGTATATTGATGTACAATAAATTCAAATAAATTCAATACTTTAGAATAACATTCAAATTTACTGAAAAACCAACGTTAATAAAAGTAAAGTCTCATACCAAAAATCTAACTAAAAAACATACAGTCTAAGTAACTTGAAGACTAAAAAAAATTGTCCAAATAAAATGAGGCATAATGCCTTAACAACATTCTTGAAAAAAATTAATAAAGCAGATTAGTCAAAATCGGGAGTATCCATTGACTGAGCAAAGTCCTTGTTGCATTGAAATCTGCAATTGTGAGGTTAACATAATCGGGAGTATCCATTGACTGAGCAAAGTCCTTGTTGCATTGAAATCTGCAATTGTGAGGTTAACATATGTGGGTTGATCCTCGCCTTCCATGTAGTGGGTCTCTTTTTCTTTAGATTCCCTATACCTCTTATAGTTGGTCGCTACGTAGTTGCTTGCACGACAGTTGCTATACCTATGGTCGGCGACTCCACACCTATAGCAAGGTTCATTGCCAACTCGTTCCTTTTTGTTCGAAGGGTTTTTAGGTGCCTTTTGCACCTTGGCTCCACGAACATCATGGCCACTAGGAGAGCCAAAACCTACTTGTCGCCCTCCAGTGGGAGGGCCACCACGGCCCCTACCACAACCTCTACCATGGCCCCCATGGCCCCTACCCCGTGGTGCATTATTCCCACGTTGGTAAGGATGAGCACGTCCTGCCCCCTTTTCTTTGGTATTCTTTCCACCGTTTCCTTTATTAAAGTTTACCTCGGGAATTTTCTTAGTCCCACAGGGCTGGCATTGTTGTTCAAAAGAACTTGGTCATGCCTCTCAACTACTTGCAGCATGTTCATCAGCTTATTAAATGTTGTGATTCTTTTGTTATCATATTCAAGTCTATACTAGTTTGCTGATACACGTTAATTATGCATGTATTTAGGTCGATTTAGGATCATATTTTAAATCATTTACGTGAATATTTGACCGACATTCATTTATATTTATAATATTTGGGTCATTTGACATGTTTTGACTTGTTTTGAAGTTAATTAGGTAATTTTATTCCATTTGGATGAAGTTCGAAGAAGAAACAAGCCAAATAGGGTTAAAACGGATGAAAAGGGAGTTAAAGGAGCAAAAGGGCCAACACGGCCGCGTCAGATATGAACATGGCCGCGTCAAAAGTGGCCTACAACATGGAAAAGTGCACTGCCAAACCAACACGGCCGCGTCACATATGAACACGGCCGCGTCAAAATGTGTCCCAAAAGTGAAGTTTTCTGTCAGCTTGACACACCTCTAGTATTTTGACCATATCTTTAGATCTACAATTCCGATTGATCGATTCATTCGGTCCTTTAAGCATTCACCCAGAGGGTAAAATTGGTGGCGTTAGAAAGCTGATTCAAAGGGCTACAACTTTGGATTAAAGGGAAAAATCCCAAAAATGACAGGAAGAAGTTTCCTTGTTTTAGTAGGATTTTGATCCTATCTTCCCAAGGATTCGTCCCCAACTCTATAAAAAGGACCCCAAGCTCTAGGAAATCAGAGAGAAAACATCAGATAACATCAATTACATCATCATTCTACCTAGGAGAAAACTTGGAGGACAAAGAAGACGAAGATCATCGAGACGGATTCATCTGGGTTTAGTTGTTCTTTCCTATTTTAATATTTTACAATGTTTTCCATAGAACTTTGGTATTGGATTATTGCTAGGCATGAGTAGATAAGCTATTCGTGTCCTAGGGTTAGAGAGTAGGGATTATTATGACAATGTTTTGATTTATGTTTTGATCTATTAATTCCTTTTTTTATATGTTTATCTCTATGTTTGTGCTTATAACTAGATTTAGCTTGATTACCTAGATTTAGTAATTTAGTTTAGCAATTCCGCTTCGAGAGGAGGGAATCGTTATCAGACTTATGACATAGAGCGCAATTGTCTATGACTGTGTAGGCCGTGGCTTAGGATCGTTTGAGAGTTATTAGGTTTAATTGACTCGAGAGGGTAATTAGCTTAATTAATCAACGGTTTAATCGCTTCGAGAGAAGGATTAGATTATTATCGTGCCGCCTAATAAACACTAGAATTGGTAAAATCTATAGGTTAATCATATTTAGCAGAGAAGTAATATCCTGAAATCGAGGCCCTAGGATACCCTTTCTCATTGATTGTTAGTTCTTTTTGTTTGCCAAGTCATAAGTAACATAGTTATTCGTTAAATTCCACAGTTTTTGTTAAAATCAACCTTTTACAACCTAGTATCTAGTTAGGACATTCCTAGAGTATTGAGGTATCAAACTACCTAAAACTATTCCTTGCGGGATCGACCTCGATTATCGCTACTACACCTACATCTGTACACTTGTGGAACACTAGGTTAGAAACCGACGTATCAAGTTTTTGGCGCCGTTGCCAGGGAATAGGATTTAGTGCTTAGTTTTTATCTTGAAAAATAGGAGGAAACTGGACTAAATTTTATTTTTTCGGAGTTATTATTTAATTTTCGTTTTTAATTTTTATTTAATTTTAGTGTTACGCGGTATTCGCTGTTTTTGGTGTTTTCAGGCTTCGTATGCACACCAGATCAAAAGGGAAAGAAACTCTTCTTCCTTTCGATCCAGAAATTGAAGCGACAGCTCGTAGACACCAAACTAGAAGGAATTTCGCGTCTGAGATGGAGTACCCACCACAGCATCCGAATCCGGATGACGCTCTTAACAAAATACTGACAGCTCTGGCACGCTTGGATGATCGAGTCATTAATATACAGCAGCAACTACCTCCACAAGGGCCATAGCTGCAACAACAGCACGGCCCAATTCAGATAGAACCAGCTGCAGGCAATGAATATGATACTCCCATTAGTGACTGCCTGAAGCCTAGTCCAAATCAGCAGGCAGGAGGAGTACAACCTCCACCACTCAATGCCAACAGTTTCGAGCTGAAGCCTGCACTAATCAACATAGTGCAACAAAACCAGTACGGGGGAATAATCAAGTTATTCTTAACCTAACTCCCCCTCAACTTTGTTCACTCAATCTCAATCTTCAATTCTCAGAAAAAACCAATTAATATGGCTTCTTCACCTTACCAAAGCATTTATGCATCAACCAAGATTATTTATGCCCACTTTCACTTAGGTACCACTTTGGGACTGCCCGATCGAGTACCACATTTGGGACTACTCGTTCTTCTTTCAACTCAAGCACACTTAGGCATATGTATATTCTCATCATTAACCCCTCCTCCAACTTTCTCTTTTCCAAGTTTTTTTTCTTTTTTTTTTCTTCTCTTTTTTCCCTTTTTTTTTTTTTTTTTTTTAACTAAAATACAACTAGGAGGGAATTTTTCTCTTCTTTTTCTTTTGCCTCCCCGAATCTCCTTTCTACATCATCCCAAACATCCACTCCACCTTGATACTCTTACCCCTCTACCTTCCAATACACCTCCCTCTTACTCAATTAGTTCAATTACTCGGGCCAAAGCTAAAAGAAAAGTATAAGCTTGTAATGTATGGCTTTGAAAAACAAGGCTTTAAAGCTCAAAATGGCTGACTAGGGAATTTTCAAATTTTTTGGTACAAAAGATTATTTTTAAAGGCTCAAAAATAGGGCTTTTAGCAAAAGAATGCCTAATATCATTTTCTATGTCACAACATGTACTTGACACATTCCTATAAAGACACAAGGCAAGTTCTAGAGACTAAATACTATGTGATCAATCACTTCACACCGAAAGAATGATAAAATTACTATATAGATAAGAGTACATATAAAGCTCAAAACCTCACAGGTTAATTTGTGATTATTGTTTAAGTCTAAGCTCAATTTTGTCTCCAACTGCCTATCATGCTCTGTTATGTGTCCTACCCTCATTTACTTCCAAAAATCAATTTCATCATTGACAAATTATCAGCTAATACCCTTTTTATGCTTATCAAGAACCAAGATGACGACTCCTAATCAAAGAAAATTAAAATCAACCTAAAAACATAATTAAAATGCAAAACATAAAATAACACTAACTAATACGACGGATCAATCAAATCAGTTATTTGGGCACACAGACCCGACACTACTCAATACTCAATAGGGCTCACAGACCCTTTACCAATTAACACAAACAAGACATAAAATACGAAACACAACCAAGAACAATAATGACCTCAATAACAGCGAAATGAAATAACAACGAGAAAAATAAAAGCGGCCAAGACGTAACACTATCCACCCCCTCCCCCAAACTTGGTTGAAACCAAGTTTGTGGGAAAAAAGGTGATACGCCTTGGTGCTTACTCACAGTGCTACTGAGGTGGAGGTGGTGGTGGTGGGGTAAAACCCTATGGCTGCCAGAATTTAGCGACGCATCCAACTGCTGCTGTTGATAAGCTTGTCTCTGCTTATGTTGGGCACACCTCGTATCTTGTTGTAGTCTCCAGATTGACTCAGTATTTCAGATTGTTTCTGAACGCGGGTTTGTTTTGGCCTGAACGGCGCCTCGACCGAGTTAACAATGCCTCGGTTGAGTTTGGAGTAATGACTCGGTCGAGTTGCAGTGGCCTCGATCAAGTCCAACTTGCTGGAACTGCTCCATTTTTTGCCTTCAAATTCGCCTCGGGCGAGTGTGTTTTTGCCCTGGGCGAGTTGAACTCGCTGAATATTCCCTGTTTTAGCCTTCTAACTCCGTTTTTACTCCTTTTTCTCGCATTTTTTCACTTTTTTCCTTGCTTCTTCGATGACGTCATATTTCCTATGCATACTAACAAACAAATTAAAATAATTCAAAACATAAAATTTAAAATCCAAAAATTTAAAATCCAAAAATTTAAAATAAAACAAAACCATCGGGTTGCCTCCCAACAAGCGCTACTTTTATCGTCTTTAGCTCGACGACCTTTTTGGATTTAGTTTAGCGCGGTCAACCATAATCGTCTACGGTTGCAATTTAACTCAGGTTGTAGTATTTTGTGATCCTCTGACCATTTACAAGGAACGTGCTTCCTTGTGCATCCATCAATTCCACTACGCCCGACTTTCGAACATGCTTGATTATAAAAGGTCCCGTCCATCGTGACTGCAACTTTCCGGGAAACAATTACTGCTGCGCATTGAACAAGAGAACTTTTTCACCGGGTTCAAAGTGTCGATTCTTTATCATTTGACCATGGACCCTTTTTGTGCGCTCCGGTGGCTTTTTTCTCAAGATCACCAAATTCATATCTCAGATGGCTCAGGTCCGCGTACCTTCTCCTCGGATATTTTTTTCACAACTTTCTCAGTGATGTCCTCCTTCTCTGCATCTTCCATCTTATTTTCCTGCAAATCATTCAAAGCACTAACCCCATCCACGAGATCAAGATTAGTAGCATCACTGTCTTTCACAGAAAAATTTGAACTGGTAATACGACTCTTTAATGCATCAGAATCACTTGGTGCAAGAATTTCTCCATGAAATGTAGTATCTAAACTATCTATAACACTACATATTTCAACTTGATTAACCTCTTCATCATCATGCATTTTCATGGCCTTATAAATAGAGAATGTCAATTTTTCCTTATTTACTCTAAATGTGAGTTCTCCTTTTTGGACATCAATTAAAGCACTGCCCGTTTCTAAAAACGGGCGACCTAGAATTAAAGGAACATCCTTATCCTCCATCATATCTAAGACCACAAAATCTGCAGGAAATATGAATTTATCTACTTGCACAAGAACATCTTCTACTATTCCCCTAGGATAAGTCAGAGATCTATCAGCCATTTGAAGTGCAATTGTGGTAGGTTTAAACGTGCCTATTCCTAGTTTTTCAAAAATAGAAAAGGGCATAAGATTAATGCTAGCTCCTAACTCACATAGTGCTCTATCAAACGTGACATTACCTAACTTGCAAGCAATTGTAAAGCTACCTGGATCTTTCTGCTTCAGTGGCAACTTCCTTTGAATAACTGCGCTGCACTCCTCAGACAGGTTGACAGTCTCATAATCTTCAAGCTTTCTTTTCTTCGCTAGCACTTCCTTGAGAAATTTTCCATAATTGGGCATTTATTGAAGTGCATCTACGAATGGGATATTCATTTGAATCTTTTTGAAGATGTCTAAGAACTTAGCAAACTGGTCGTCCACTTTCTTTCGTCTTAGTGCTTGAGGGTATGGAATGGGAGGAACACATTTAGGGCCACCTTCAAATGTAATCCCCCTCTCTATCAGTTTCTCCCCTCCTTTACCTTTTCCTTTCGGTTCAGCTTGTTCTTCCAAGTGCTCTTTCTCAATGAGTTCTCCTTCCACCACGGGCTTCTTTGGACCTTCATATTCGGTCCCACTCCTTAACTGAATGGATTGACAGTGCTCTCTTGGATTCACCACTGTTTCACTGGGAAACTGTCCTTGCTTATATTGGGCTGCTAATGCTCTAATCAGGTGCTGGATGTCCGATGCCACACTTTTCAATTATGCGCCCATACATGCTATGTTTTTACTTAGCTCATTATGCTTTCCTTCCATCTTCTTCTCCAACTGAACTAACTTCTCATCAAACTTTTCTGCTTGTGCTTCTATTAACTCTTCTGGAGTTGGGTTTCTTCCATCATGTATGATTCCGTTTGTGACCTTGAACCCTGGTGGAGGAGTAAGGGTGTTCTTCGAATTTCCATAAGCCAAATTGGAGTAATTCCGATTCCCTTGCGGATATTGGTTACCTTGTGAATATTGATTATACCTTGGCTGATTACCTTGGTAATTATTGAAATTTTGCTTATTCACAAAGTTCACATCTTCCATCTCTTCTTGGGTTAGTTGCGGCTGTGATTGCTCAGAATGTTGTGCTAATGTCAGATTAGTTAGCAAGTTCATTTGGGTCGTCAAAGCTGAAATTTGAGAAGTCAAGTTCTGATTTGATTCCACTTCAACTACACTAGCCACTCTCCTCGGCTGATTATGCTCGTTTGGCCATTGATAACTAGTTCTAGACATAGCATCTAGAATAGCAAACGCAGAATTCACACTCTTCTCCATCAGACTCCCTCCTGCCGCAGCGTCTACGTGATCTCTAGTTGGTGCAAGCAAGCCATTGTAAAACTTACAGATTTGTTGTTTCCTGGTGAACCCATGCTGAGGACAATTTCGGAGTAAATCTCTGAATCTTTCCCATGCTGCACCTAGTGGCTCCTGATCCAACTGTCTGAACTATGTGATTTTATTCTGTAGCTCTAGCATCTTGCTGGGTGGGTACTTCAATAGAAACCTTTCACTTAATTCATCTCACTCAGTGATTTCCTCTAATGAATTAAACCACTGCAGGGCTCTATCCTTTAAGGAAAAAGGAAAGAGCCTCATCTTCACTTCTCATGCGGTACGTGGTTGATTTTTATCGTATCAGCCAGTCTCCGAAACTTAGTTAAATGAGTGTTCGGATCTTCTAAAGCAGTACCGCCATACTGATTTTGTTGCACAATATTAATAAGCGCTGGTTTGAGCTCAAAACTGTGTGCATTGAGTGGTGGCGGTTATACTCCTCCAGGATTCTGATTAGGCAGAGGACGAAGACAGTCACTTATTGGAGAAGTGTCCTCATCATCATTCTCATTGTTATTCTGATTTTCTACTGGAAGTACTGGATTCTGTGGAGGTTGTTGTTGTTGGATACTTGTGACTCTGTCATCCAAATTGGCCAGTGCTAACAGAATGCGGTTCATAACCTCTTCTTGGTTCGGCGGATTTTCCATCTCAACCGGTTGATTTCTCCTTGCTCTGTGTCTTCGGGCTGTAGCTTCAATTTTCGGATCACACGGAAGAAGATGTTCTTTTCCCTTAGACCTGGTATGCATGCACAATCCCTGAAAACACTAACAAGAAAATACCCACGTAAAATCGAAATAGATAAAAATAAAAAATAGAAATTAAATGTGCAAAAATAAATTGTTGCCTAGTCTAGTCTTGTTCTAGTTATCAAAACAAAAACTAAAACACTAAACTCAGTCCCCGGCAACGGCGCCAAAAACTTGTTCGCCTATTTTATAACCTAACGATCCGCAAGTGTACGGGTGCAAGTGCATATAACGGCAAGCAAGGTCGATCCCACAAGGACTGACTTAATGACTAGTTTGATACTCTAAATATCCTGAAACACTCCTAACTAGGCTCTCAATTGGATTGATTTTAGTATTAAACTAATTTTACTAAACTCTTACTTAACACTTAAGTCCAAGAATAAGAAAGCACTTTATCAAATACTCAAGATTGGAAGACAAATTCTAGAGAATTGGTTTCAGAATTAACTAAGTATGAAAATCTAATTATTCTAAACTAGCAATGATTATTATCGTTATTAGACGGCACATATATATATTAACTCTCCTTTCGAAGCAATTAACTTGTAGATTCATTACCCCTAGCCACCCTTTCAAGTCTACTAGACCTAACGAACTCCCAATCGATCTTAGACCAATGACTATGCACTTATTTCACCTCCTTTCAGAGCACTCAACAAATACGCTATATATTGTCTTTCCATTCACAAATTCCTCCTTTCAAAGCAAACTTATGAATTATGTAGAAGTAGTTAAGTGATCAATTTAACTATTCATGAAAATAAATCACAACACATAGATAACGAATAACAATCATTAACTAGAATAGAAAAACTTCAATTAATCAAACAGTCATTAAAACCTACTTTCGAAACCCTAGAATAGTAAAGAACTACTCACTCATGTTCATGTTAATAACACACCAATGTTCATAGACAAACATGATTTGAAATAAAGAAATGAGAAAATGAATAAGCACCCTAATCGCCGTCTTGACCTTGATCGTTTGACGTTGCTTTCCTCTTTAATATGCCATGTAATGATCTCTAACTCCCTTTTTCGAGTTTGGGAACCTCCTTATATAGTTAAGGCTAAATTGGGCTCAAGATGGGCTCAAAATCATAAAACGCGCATAATCAGTTTTTGACTCGGAAAGCTGCCTCGACCGAGTCAGAATCGCCCTCGACCGAGTTGGAATCTCTGACCAACTTCTCGTTTTGCTCTTCATTTCTCACTCGACCGAGTTGCTAAACAACTCGACCGAGTCAGATTTTCTGACCATGCTTCAACTCCTCTTTGTTATTTCCGACTTTTCTTGCTCGTTTTTCATCCGAACCTTGCCCAAACGGACTTTTTGGCATTTTTATACCTGAATAACACAAAAACAAGCAGAAACACATCATCTAGCTCAAAAGATGGTTTTTAATCACTTTTCGCCGAAATACACATGCATATGTCACATATTACGACCTTTAATTGACCTAAAATACATGTAAAACTAGCATGTATCAGAAGTGCTTTAGAGGACCCGAATGCTCATCTAATAAAGTTTTGTAGACTGGTAAACACTATTAAGATAAACCATGTGCCGCATGAGCAGGTCAAATTGAGACTATTTCTCTTTTCCCTGAAAGATAGAGCCCTACAATGGTTCAATTCATTGGAGGATATTACAAGCTGGGAGGACCTGAGTACTTCTTTTCTGTTGAAGTATTTTCCACTGAGCATGATGATCGACCTGCAGAATCAGATTAACCAGTTTAAGCAACTGGACCAAGAGCCATTCGGAGAGGCTTGGGAGCGATTCCGGGATCTTATCCGGGGTTGCCCTCAACATGGGTTTACCAAGAAGCAGCAAGTGTGCAAGTTCTACAATGGTCTACTTGCTCCGACTAGAAACCAGGTGGATGCAACTGCAGATGGTAGTTTGATGGAGAAGTCAGTGAGGATAGCATTCTCAATCCTAGACGCTATGACCAGAACAAGCTACCAATGGTCGAATGAGAGAAACATGCCAAGGAAAGTGGCGAATGTAATGAAAGTCGAGCCAGTCAATAATGAGCCAATTGAAAAGCTCACATCACAGTTAACAGCCTTGACGAGTCAGGTAAATTTGCTAACTAGTCTGACGTTAGCACAACAGCCAGGGGGTCAGGAAGAAGTTGAAGACGTAAACTTTGTGAATCAACAAAACTTCAACAATTTCCAGAACAATCAGCCTAGGTACAATCAGTACCCTAAGAATCAGAACCATCAGAACTTCTCATATGGTAACTCGCAGAATACACTTAATCCGCCACCCGATTTACTGTTGCGCATGGGATGATTCATGAGGGCACAAAGCCCACACAAAAGGAGATTGTGCAGTCCCAGTTTGCTAAATATGATGAGAAACTAGCTCAGTTGGAGAAGAAAGTAGATGGAAAGTTTATTGAGCTAAACAAAAACATAACTGGACAGGGGGCTGACATCAAAAGGCTCGAGAACACATTGGTTCAGACTCAAGCTAGCATTGGTGAATTGTCATCAAACATGAGCCAATTGATAAATATTGTAGGGGCTCAACACAAACAGGGCCAATATCCGAGTGACACAGTGGTTAATCCGAGGGAGCACTGTAATGTTGTGAAGCTAGAGGAGCAAAAAGATGCTGAGAAGTCACGTGAGGTTCAAGAAACCAAAGCAGAAGAACCAGCATATGTGCCTCCACCGGCATATGTACCTCCTCCCCCATTTCCGCAAGCACTAAATAGAAGGAAGATGGCATCTAGTGGCGACAATGGTACTATGAGCACGAAGGACCATGAAGCGAAGAAATCAATTGAGAAAGTAAACAAAATTGAGAAGAAGGAGGAAGTCAATACCATCATAGATAAGAAAATTTCGTCTCCTATTCTTGATGAGTCTTTTGATTTTTGTTTTAAAAATTCATTCTTTGCTCACCTTGATCCTTTAGAGCACTCTAGCACTGTTGTTGCGAGACAGGAACCATTACAGGAGAGAGTCCAAGATAGGGGGGTAATCAAGAATGAAGAACTTCAACTCACCCAAGAGGAAAATAAGAAGAAGAAGGATTCAAAAGAGACAACGAGCAAGAAACCGAGCAGTCCCAAAAAGAGCGCAAACACAAGCATGAAACCAAAAAGAGCAACAAACGCAAAAGATCCAGGGAGTTTTACTATTTCTTGCTCAATTGGTAGTCATGATTTTCAAAGTGTCATGTGTGATTTGGGGTCTAGCATAAATTTGATGTCTCTTAAGCAGTATAGACAATTAGGATTAAGGGAGATTAAACGATCCTTTACTACTATCCAATTGGCTGATGGATCTTCATTAACGCCATTGGGAGTAGCGGAGGATGTAGTGGTGAGAGTGCTGAATTTTGAATTCCCTAGTGATTTCTTAGTTGTCGACATGAAAGGGAATGATGAATTTCCTTTTATCTTGGGACGACCTTTCTTTGGCGACACTTATAGATGTGCCCATAGGGGAGTTGATTTTTCGTGTTAAAAAAGAAACCATCACACTCCCAATACATAAGTCGGGTCTAAGGGGTAGACATAATTGTAGCATTGTTTATACTACCCAAGCTGCTGTAAGAAATCCACACACCCCGCATAACTCGTTAATCGCTTATAAATTACCAAACTCGGGGTGGCTGAAAAATGGTTGATAGAAAAAAGGACGTCTGGCTGATGACGTAAAACAAAGCGCTTGTCGGGAGGCAACCCGATATTTACCGTTTTATTTTTATAAGTTTTAAGCTTTTACTTGTGTTTTTTTTTAGTGGTTAATGTTTTTAGAAATCAACATGGACGAGTGTTGCAAGAAACAGGGGTCGAAGAGACGAAAAACTCGAGCTAAAGGAGAAAAGAAGCAACACGGCCGTGTCGCACTATGGACACGGCTGCGTTAAAATTGAGCCAAAACAACACGGTCGTGTCACACTTTGGACGCGGCTGCGTCAAATTCCCCCTGCATTCACTTGAGAGATCTGGACCAGCAACACGGCCGCATCACAGAAGCAACACGGCCGTGTTAAATCGCACTCAATAATCCATTTTTAGTTCAAAACGAACGCGGCCGTGTCACTTATATAACGCGACCGCGTCACTACCTTCAGCAGCTTAAAAATGCGAAACTCAAGGCTTGATGCGGAGACAGCAGAAACAGATTCAGTAGGAGGCGATGGCACGATTTCGAAGCCAGTAGGGGTTTCGAAACCCCGTCGCCGTCATAATGATTTGTAAGTTAGCACCAAGGCGTACCACGTTTTTCCTCCAAACATTGGCTTTCAGCTAAGTTTGGGGGAGGGGGTGTACCGTGGGACGTCTTGACAGCTATATTTATAGTTTTGCTACTATTTCTTCTTTTAGTTGATCGGTCGGTTGATTTACTTGCTGTTTGATAATAGTGGTTAATAGTGGGTTCGTGAGCCCATTGTGCTAATTTTTATTGCTTCGATTGGAGTTATTGGGTCTGTGAGCCCAAGTTTGATTACATTTCGTTTCCATGTTGAGTTTTAGGAGTTTAGAGTTTAGAGTCTTATTAGTATTTTAGGTTTTAGAGTCAGTAAGAATGAGATAAACCCGAGAAGTTAATAGGTAACAAGTGAAAAAAAAAAAAAGAGAACAATAGGGAAAGATGGATAATGAATGGTTAATGATGAGATGATTTTGAGAAGTAGATGAAAAAATGGCACATGATAGAGCATGAGAGGTGATTTGAGACGAATTTGAGCTTGAACTTAGAATATTCAATCAAAATTAACTTGTGAGGATTTGAGCCTAATTATACTCCTATTTTCGGAGTAATATACTTTCTTTCGGTGTGAATTTGATTGAATATGTGTACTAGTCTCTAGAACTTGCCTTGAGTCTTTACTAAGAATGTGTCAAGTATGGGTGTGACTGAGGAAATGATCTTAGGCAAATTTTTGTTTAAACCTATTTATTTGAACCATGAAAATTGCCTTTGAACTATAATGTCAAAAACAAATTGTCCCTAGTTAGCCCACTTGAGCCTTATAGTCTTATTTATTCATAACCTAACAATTTCAGCCGAAACCTTTTGATTTAACTCTTTTGGCCCTAATTGGATTAATCAAGTTAGAGGGAGGAGAATTGGAAGGAATTTTGGGTAAACAATTTGTGGGAAGGAATGGGAAGTAGGGATATTTTCAAAAGATGAAGGGAAGAGCAAAATGATAGGTGAAAATCCAAGAAAAATAGCCTCTCCTAGTGCGAAAGTCTATTAAAGAAAAAAAAAAGAAAAAAAAAATTGAAAAAAAAAATTTGTTGTTGTTAGTATTCTTGAGGAGAGGCTAGGACATAAATGATTAATTGTGAATTTGAATAGAAAAATCGGGTAGTCCTAAGATGTGGTACCCACAGAAATGAAAAGCACTTAAGTTGTACCGACTTTTGAAGGTGAAGAAGTCTCTTTGCGGGGTGATTTTATGAGATTTGAAGAGTGAGGCTGAGTGATTATATTGAGGGGTAGTCGGGTTAGACGTAACTTGATTAGTCCAATGAATAGTCACTTATATCCAAATGTATCACCTTACCTTAAGCCCACATTACAACAAAAAAAAAGACTTTTTTTATCCTTATTCACACACGTCAAGTACGAGGTCTAGTTTAGACGATTGGCAAGCATATGGTAGGCTTTGCATGTAATTCAATATGAGTGAAAATTATTTTAGCCTAAACACTTGAGAGATGAGTGAAACACTTAACCGGTGAGCGTTGAATAATTTGAAAGTTCAAAGTCTCGAGATTAGTTGATTTTTGCGTTATCGCATATGCTCAAGTGAATTGTGTTGCCTAGTTGTTTTAGAAAAAAATCAGGTTGAAACTGAATTCATCATCTAATCATCCTAAACAAGTGCATAATCACTTGTGTTCTTTGTGTCTTTTGTCCCGAACAGCAGTTTAAGTTTGGGGAATTTTGATACACGTTAATTATGCATGTATTTAGGTCGATCTAGGATCATATTTTATATCATTTACGTGCATATTTGACCGGCATTCATTTTTATTTAAAATCAACCTTTTACAACCTAGTATCTAGTTAGGACATTCCTAGAATATTGAGGTATCAAACTACCTAAAACTATTCCTTGTGGGATCGACCTTGATTATCGCTACTACACCTACATCCGTACACTTGCGGAACGCTAGGTTAGAAACCGACGTGTCATTTGCCAGTATAAGTGCTGAGGTAGGAAAGGTTGAAAGAGTTTTTTGTATCATATTATCTTCTGTGATTTTCTTTCCACAGAAAGTGAGACATGCTTTAAGGCGTAACATATCCTTGTTGAAATCATTGACCCCCTTGTAGTCAAGTAAGCGGATTTCATTTCACTGGACTGTTAGTTCTGGAAGCAGAGTGTGATGTATGTTTCCAAAACGTTCCTTTAGGGCATCCCACAGCTCTTTGGGGGTTTGCAGTTGAAGGTACTCCCAGCGTAAACTAGGATCGATATGTCGCCTAAGAAAAATTTGGGCATTTGCTTTGACCTTGTCGGACGGTTCTTTGTCATTTGGATAAGTGGATGGTTTGATTGTGGAAAGATAATCCTTCCCTAAGAAGGTAGTTTCCATATAAAAAATCCAACGATGGTACTCAAGTCCTTCTGAGTCCAAAATTTCAAATTCAGGTCGAGTTGGTTCAGCCATCTGCTGTAAAACAAGAGGGGATATATATTAATTATGCAAGTGTAGCATCATATGATTTTTTCTTCAAAAAAGTGAGTTCAGTTAGATTTTGAGACAATTGGTCACATATATGTTTTTCGATGCTTTGTGAAAATACTTTATCACATTAATTTGTACTCTTATTTATCATCCATGAATTTTCTTTATCATGGAGGTATTCAATAACATATATATAAACACAAAGAAAATATGAAAAATTCTAAAAATTCATCATAACCTCATGATCGTAAACGATTTAAACCAAATAAATTACATGTCATATCGTGAGAATATACACATTTTATTATCATACAATAATATCAATACCTTGCTTAACGATCAGTATATCTGTACACTATAAACTCATGCATATATATAGCAGGCAAACGAAACAGAATAACATGAGAAATTATATAATAATGAACCTCAACATAGAAGTCCAAAAAGAAAAATGCTAATCATGGATTCCTATCTGACATGCTTGCCGACTAATCATGACATTCAAGGAGTATATATCGTATAATATTAATTAATGGATGCAATTCTTATATAGGGCATAGGGACAGATTCCTACAAATTGATGTCATAGACATATACATGAATTATATACTACAACCATCAATTGTGAGTTTAAAAACAAATTCCGGATTAATCACATTAAACAGAATTCAGCAATATCAATTACATTACTCTAATGTAATTTCATAAAACCATACCAGCCTATGAAGTTGAAGAAAGTAAATCATCAAATCAAGTTAATAGAACATATTAATTCACATACCACAAGATATGGCCGACAAAATTCCTAGAAAATAAGATATGGCTGACAAAATTCTGCAATTTGCGATTGTATTAACAAGTGAAAATCTACTTACCTCAAATCTTCTACTAATTTGCTGTAGATTTTACGCGGATGGTTTATGACTTTCTTTATCGTCAAATTTTCGATTAATAAGAGTGATTCGTGCTGATAACGTGTAAAAATAAACTGGGAAGAATAAAGAGAACGTATATTATTTCACAAGAGAAGTCTCTTATGTAGGTATACATTGTAGAGTTTTATGTATACAGGATATAATGAAACGCCTAAATTGCCCCTCTACCAATTACTTTTGATGAAGGCACACTAATGTGTTTTTCCTTCAATAGAAAAGGAAATTTAGAAAAAACTTAAAATCTCAAATATTTTATTTATATATTTCTGCATTTGTAATTTTTTCTTGTTAATTCATTTTGTAAACTTCTTGTTATTTGTATACTGAAATACTTTAATTTTATAAAAGTGCTCCTAAATTTATTTGTTATTTTGTATTTATTTTTTCTAAAAATTTTGGAAACGTTTGTTTTTCAAAAGAATTCAAAAATAAGAAAATACAATGAGATCAGTCTGTGTAGAAATAAAAGTGCTTGTTCTCAAATGCTTTTGGACCAAATTTTTTTTTTTTAAAAAAAAAGGAAAAGGATATAAAACGGTTTGGCCTGATAAGCTGTCACGTGGCCGAAACCTAACGACCCCATTTGTATTTAAATGATATATTTCTAATTTAATGGTGAAGACTTTAGCGAACTTTGAAAAATAGTCGATATACACAACTCATCGCATAGAAGAAAACCGCTCCGCCTGAATTACCCAATGAGTCATTTCCGTCGTATTTTGTACGATTGTTCACCAAATCTTTGTGATTTTCTACCAATCTTCCTAATTTTTTTTCCACCAGGGTCTTCTCTGGGTTGATTATCTTCAAGTCTCGACATAGTTTGCTGGACTTTTTTCACAGATTTCAAATCCTTTTTTGACTTCACGATACCTACGGCTAATGATGATATCTCCATTTTGACAGGCATGTGGGATGCCCTTACGTTGGGCCAAGAAGAAGGTATGAATGTTGTAGTTCCTACTGCTGTACTTCCCATATCCAACTCGTGTTTGTATGAAAAAATTATGATTAAGCGCCCGAATGGTAGTCGCAATCTCTGTGATGCTTTGATTTGAATATGGCGGGTGGAGGGATCTTTGCAGGTTACTTCACTGGGCTGTGAATTATATGCTTTCGAGTTTGGAGATGTTGTGGAGTGCAAGAAGCCTTTTCGAAACCAGCCCTGGAATTTTAATGGTCCGCTGCTCGGGCTAGAACGACTATTGGGGAGCGATAAAACTGAAACGTTGTCCATTGATGTGGTTCTTGATAAAGCGCAACCTGATATCCAAGAAATTTAACGGAAATCTACGTAAGCAATATGAAAAAACACAAGATTTACGTGGTTCGATCCGGAGATCTACGTCCACGGGCACAAAATAGCACCTGCCGAGGTGTTTCTTTTACTAGATCTTTGAGTTTACACGTAGTAATTCAGAAAACAGAATGCGAACCCTAATTCAGAGTTCTTTCCTCCTATTTATACTAAACCCTACTGAACTCTAACTAACTCTCTATTATCGTGCCTATTTTCCGCTGCATGACGGTTTTGCACGAATCGTGGGCCTTGAATCGCGGAACAAACCCCATATGCGCTATCTGGAGCGCGTACTTCCAGACCTTTTGGGCCAGTTAATGGGCCGGGGCTCTGAACCAGTTAGCGGGCCAAAGTATTAGGTATTAACCCGACCTGAAGTGACCGGGCCATCCCTATCAGATGCCCCCCTAGCTGGAGCGAGGAAGGAGCTTTGGTTGTAACCGGAGTGGAGCTGTAGGCCAGATGAGCCGAAGTGTTTTTAGATGACCAAGTCTGTCCCGCGTCGAAGGGATCCCGCGGCGCGGTCTGGGGACGCGAAACCGAACTAGGCCGAAGTACATTGAGTTGATAGCGAGGTACCGAGTTCCCCAAAACCAAGAAACGGTATCGGAAGTACATAGTGATCTGGCCGAGGTAAAAGGATCACCGGAGTGTAGTGGTATGGCCGAAATGAAGGGAGCCTCGGAGTGTGGTAGTATGGCCGAGGTGAGGGGAGCACCGGAGTGTAGTTTAAATCTTCCTGGCGAAGAGTGAGGTTGATGTGATTGGCGGCGCCATCATGAGAGAGAGGGATGTGAAGTGACACGCTCTGCGATTTTCAATAAACCTGTTCCCCACGCGCCTTGGGAACCGTAAAGCGCGTGAATATCACGTCCAAATCTCAATCACTGAATTTGAATAGGCTGTATCAGAGCCGTTGGTTTTTGTGTATATATTTGGAAAAATGGCACAGTAACCCTTCATCTTCTTCATTGCGATTTGCCAGTTTAGAAAGCGGGAAAAAAAGGGAATTCTGTGTTTGTGATTCATCTCAAATCAAAAACCTCTCAAATTCAACCCAAGTAAGTATGTCTTCTTCTTCATCTTCTTCTTCTATTCAAGAGGTAGGGACTAAGAGTGCCCTATTAGATGTACCTCCCCTTGGATATCTTATTCCGAAAAGGAATGAGATTAGGACGGTAGACAGGGCCGACGGCATGGAAACCAACGATGCGCGGAGGAGGACTTTGAAGTGGCCTCTGTAGCGTTACGTATGACGCGTGTGCAGATTGAGAGAGAAATCCCCTCATTTTACCTTCCATTCAACTTAGAATATATAGTACCGAACCCCGGTGATCCTGCTGCCCGCCGTAGGGTTTTATTAGTGTGTATATAGATCCCCTAAGAATAGGTTTGAGACTGCCCCTGTGGGACATTGTGGTCCAGTTGCTGAAATACTACGGCATTGCCTTAAGCCAACTAGCGCCGAATGTGGTTAGGCAGGTGGTGGGATTTACCGTAGTATGCAAGAACGCCGGGTTAGAACCGACCGTAGAGCTATTTAGGTTTTTTTACCAACTAAAAGCCTTCGGTAAATCCAAGGGGTGGTACTCCTTTAGTCCCCGAGCCCGAGGTGGGTTCAAAGTGCAAAACCCGAGTAAGGTTGAGGGATGGAAGGAGAGGTTTATATTTGTGAAAAACAAAGTAGCTCTCCCGAGGTGGAGGAGGGATGAGGTACTTGATACTGCTCCGGTGGAGAACCCGGAGGCCGAAGTCGTACATATATTCCGGTCAGTGGGGACTTTCAAGACCCTCTGTACTGAGGAGGAACTGGAGGGGGCCGGACTGAGCCCGTATTATTCGGGCGATGCGGTTGCCGAAGAGGGTAGGAGTTCTTCTGTCTTGCTTTTTACAAACTATTACCTTGTATATAACTAACTTTAACTTCTGTGTGCAGTGGGACGCTTCGGAAAAGAGCCGGCTGAAAGCCCCGCGGTGGCTGCGGCGGCCAAAAAGAAAGGGAAAACTGCTGAGGCATCTCCCCGGGGGAAGATGTCACCTGGTGCGAGGCCCAGTGCTGGGTCTGAGGAGCAGGTAGGGGTGGCGAAGCCTACCCCTGTGTCCAAGAAGAGGCCGGAGCCATCCGGGACTCCTCCAACAGCAGCAAAAAGACTCCGCACGGAGGGGAGTATGGAGGTAAGTTCCAGACGTGCTGTCAGTTACTGTTAATACAAATGCATTGTATGTTTTTCTGTGCTGATCATTGTGTGCTATTATTGGTGGCAGTTGAAGGAGCAGGGGCCCTCAAGTCTGTTGGGGTTGGAGGGGGCCGATGCCGAAGAACTTCTGCGCTTGGCGCGAAGAATCATGGACCTCGGTCGTAAGAGCAAGAAGGAAGGCAAGGAGGAGCTGGCCGAAGTGGCTAGGGAGCTTCGGGCGCGCAACGACAGGTTAACCCAAGACCTGACCGAGGCGCGTAAGAGGGCTGCCTTGGTCGAAAATGAGGTTGCGCGTCTGCGCGGGGTGGAGGCAGAAACCAATGTCCTCCGAGGGGATGTATTGCAGCTGCGGGCAGAGATGGAGGCTCGGGAAGCTGCCATGGTCGATGGTCAAGGAGCGATGCTGAAGGCATTCGCCGAAAAACTGTTCCAAACCAGCACGTTCCTTGACTTCCAGACTGATTTTGTGGCAATAGGGGACCAGGCCACCCGATCTGTGCTGCTGGAGCAGATCAAGGAAGTCTACCCGAGTGTGGACGTATATCGTCCAGAATTTAGGTACGATTTTGACGCAGTGGCCGGGGTGGAGAGGGCCTATTACACAGCATTAGCAAATCTGCCGGAGTGGCCGCTGTTGAAGGCCTTAGCGGAGAAGAAGCAACTTCTGACGGCCGAGGAGATTGCTAATTGTGCGGTAGACCAGGACCAAGAGTTTCTGGCATTCCGCCGGGGTGAACTGGTCTCCCAGCCCCGAAACAAAGAGCCACCCCCCCGTGTAGAAACTGCCGCTGTTGCCGAAGTGGGAGATGCCGGAACTGCTGAGGGACAACTGGAGGAGGTTGCCGAAGAGGTCGAGGGGACCGAGAGGGAGGTCAGTCGTTCCCCTCAAATTTAATGTAATAGACAATAGGAGTAGATGTAAACTTTGGGTTGAATCATGGATAATGTACCCCGACTTTGTTGAATATAAATCTTGTTTGTGAATTGAATTTCCGCTCATTGTATGCTTGAGATTGATTGTTCCCGTTGATTCTTTTGTCTGTTTAGAATATCGCGGAATTGCACGAGACGATTAAGAAGCTGATGCGATCACTAGAGTGGTTCCGCGGAGAGAAGAACAACCTGCAAATGCACGTGGTGCCAAGGCTAGAAAAGCGAGTGTCCGCTGCAGAAAAGAGAGCGGAGGAAGCCGAAGAAAGAGCCAAAGATTTCGAACTGAAGTACCGGGCTAAAGCTGCTGAAATGAGCCGTGTCCTCGTTCATCAAAGGGAGTATGACCGGATACTGTCCGAGTTCGGCCTTCTGACCTTTGAAGAAGTGGAGGAGCGGGTTGTAGAGATTCAAGGCGAAATCTCGGCGCTTATGGCAAATGACCCAGCGGAGTCCTCAGAGCTTGTAAGAAAGCGAGAGGTTTTGGAGCTGCTTCTCAGCATGTACGAAGGACTGAAGGGCCGAGGCAGGTGGAGGCCTTCTGCCGAGGAATTCATTGCGGGTACAAGCCGGAGCCAAGGTACTTCAAAAGCTCCCCGGAGGGATAAAAAGAAGCCCGCTGGAAAGAGCAAGGGCATTGTGATCCGGGAGCCAGCTCCAGTGACTACAATCGAAGAAGAACCCGCTGTGGTTGTCGAAGAGCTGGCCAAAGAAATTGAAGTGATGGCTCCGGAGGAATGGGACCCCGTGCAATGGGCCCAAACCCCCAGGTCTACCCCGCAGCCAAGTAGTCATGCTCGTACAAGAGACGAGGTTCCCAGACAAGCGCCAAGAACAAGTCCACGGCGTCGGGGAGCCCGCGGAGGGGAAAGAGCCGGAGCCCGAGGTCGAGGATCTACAAGATCACGGAGGACACAGCGTAGGTCTAGGAGTTGGCCTCAACGCCGGGGCACTGAATACTGGCTCGGGGGCCGTAGATAATTGCTTATCTTTTTTTTTTTTTTTCGAAGTCTTATGTAAAAAACTTTTTTGGTGTTGTATTATTTGGAAGATAATAAAATCGTTTTGATGTGTACAGATGTGTTAAGGAAAACAACAAGTTATTAACTGTTTTAATTGGGTGTTCGGGAACACAGTATGGATAAATCCAATGCAAATCTCCCCGGACGGATCGGGCAGGAGTAAAATCTCCCCGGACGGATCAGGCGAGAGTAACCACTTCTCCGGTTTAACAGGCGAGAAAGTGATATGAGTCTGGGGACGAAATGTGAATCTCCTCGGAAGGACCGAGAGATAGATTTAATTGTCCGGAGACGAATAATAATAATATGAATGCGTTAGGGCGTCCCCGTAACGTAAAAGAGAGCACAGCAAGATGCATAAACAAAGAGTTTTTATTCAATGAAGAGTGCCGGAGCAATTTAAAGAATACAAAGAGAGATAACAACATAAAAGAAACGTTCAATGAGCATAAAGATAAAATGGTACTTGTCATTTGGCATTCACAGATAGAAGCGCCTCAAGTTGGTTACATGCCAGCTTCGAGGAATTTGGGTTCCATCGAGATGCTCTAACTGATAGGATCCGGAATCGTGCGCGGCAACGACGCAGTATGGACCTTCCCAAGAAGCATGTAATTTCCCCTCGGGGGCAGCTTTGCTGGCTGAATTGAGTCGAAGTACTAGGTCCCCGACATTGAACTGAGTGCCTCGGACCCGGAGGTGGTGATACTTAGCTGCACGTTGTTTACACCTGGCCTGCTGAATGAACGATTGATCGCGACGATATTCGAGCTCATCCAGATTTGTACGAAGAGCTTCGTCATTATCCTCGGGAATCAGTGTTACGAGGCGGGGACTCGGTACACTGATTTCCGCAGGAATAACGGCTTCGGAGCCATAAGTAAGGCTGTAAGGAGTCTCTCCGGTAGAGGTATGCGGCGTCGTGCGATAAGCCCATAGTACTTGTGGAAGGTTTTCGGCCCAAAGACCTTTAGCACTATCCAGGCGCTTCTTTATACCCGTAAGCAGTGTACGATTAGTGACTTCGACCTGACCATTGGCTTGGGGATGGGCAACCGAGGTGAAAATTTGTCGGATATGGAGCTCCTCGCACCATGTCCGGAAGGGATCATTGGCAAACTGTTTGCCATTATCCGAGATAATAGTGCTCGGTATGCCGAAGCGACATACAATATTTCGCCAAACGAACTTCAAGATATTCTGACCAGTGACTGCAGTAAGAGGTTCTGCTTCTACCCATTTGGTGAAGTAATCCACGGCGACCACCAGAAACTTCAACCCACCCGGAGCGACCGGAAACGGGCCGACAATATCAATTCCCCACTGAATAAATGGCCATGCACTTTGGATTCCAGTGAGCTCGGTTTGAGGCAGGTGTTTCACACGAGAATGTAGTTGACACTTGCTGCATTTGGTCACTAAGTCGTGGGCATCGTTGAACAAAGTTGGCCAATAATATCCCCAGCGGAGAACTTTCTTGGCCAATGTCCGGGAGCCGATATGACTGGCACAAGCCCCTTCGTGAACCTCCCGTAGAACTTGATTAGCCTCGGCAGGAGCGAGGCACCGGAGACTCGGTTGTAGGTACGACCGTCGATACAAGACTCCATCATGAAAGGAGTATTTGGGGGCTTTGAGGACTACTTGCCGAGCTCGCAGCTTATCAGTAGGCAGAATTCCATCTCGGAGATACTGAACAATAGGGGTCATCCAATTCGGATCACTATCGGTCAGTACCGAAACCGTTGCCTCATGAATTGCTGGATGAGATAAGTCTTCGACCATGATATCCGGAGATATATTAGTTCGGACCGCGGAGGCCAATTTGCTGAGCGCATCTGCTCTTGCATTCTGAGTACGTGGTATTTTCTGGATAACAACTGTAACAAGGGTTGACATAAGCTTGAGTGTTAAAGCACGATACCTGATCATTGTTTCATCCTTGGCGACATAAGTCCCCTGGATTTGCTTGGACACGACCTCGGAGTCCGTGAAGAGCTCAAGATGGCGAATGGCTAAGGATTGAGCGAGCCGGAGCCCGGCGAGAACAGCCTCGTATTCTGCTTCATTATTAGTCATCTTAAATTTAAATCGGATGACGTACTTAACTTCAACTCCCTCGGGGTCAATGAGGAGCACCCCGGCACCACTTCCTCGAGTCGTGGATGCACCATCCACATATAATTGCCACTTGCGCTGTGGGGATACGAGGGTAGGCGGATGAGGGGTACCGTTGTCTGCAGAAGACTCATGATTATCCCCCGGGGTTTCAGCCAAAAAATCGGCAAGTGCTTGACCCTTGATAGCTCGGCGGGGAAGAAATTGAATATCGTATTCGCCTAATTCGACAGCCCACTTGGCGAGGCGCCCGGACACCTCGGGCTTGACAAGAATCTGACGGATAGGATGATTGGTCAGAACTCGTATTTCGCGTCCTTGGAAGTATGGCCGCAGACGCCAAGCCGCCATGACAAGAGCTAGCACGGTTTTTTCCAGCATAGAGTATCGTGTCTCTGCCCCGTGGAGTACGCGACTTGCAAAATACACGGGATGTTGAACACCATTGACTTCGCGCACAAGTGCGGAGCTAATAGCTTCCTCGGCGGAAGCTAAATACACATAAAGAGGCTCTCCGGAGAGAGGAACTGACAGAGTGGGCAACTGCTGAATATGATGCTTCAAAGCCTCGAAAGCCTCAGTACACTCCGGGGTCCATTCAAATGACTTCGCTTGTCTCAAAATTTTGAAGAATGGGAGTTGGCGCTCTGCCGCTTTAGATAAAAATCGGTTTAAGGCTGCCAAACCACCTGTGAGACGTTGAACGTCTCTGAACGTCTTCGGTGGCTGCAGATCCAAAACATCCCGAAGTTTGGCCGGATTAGCCTGAAGACCGTGTTGTGAAACCATATAACCAAGGAACTTGCCGGAGCCAACGCCGAAAGTGCATTTTGCTGGATTAAGTCGCAAATTGTAATGCCGCAGGGTGCACAACGTTTCGGCAATGTCTTGCACACATGAAGAATGGGAGGTACTCTTTATAACAAGATCATCAACGTAAACCTCGACGTTGCGGCCAATCTGGTCGTGGAAAACGCGGTCCATGAGACGTTGATATGTGGCTCCAGCGTTCTTGAGCCCGAAGGGCATTTTCTTAAAAGCAAAACACCTGAAAGCTGTGATGAATGCTGTCTTGAGGGCGTCCTGCGGATCCATAAAGCTCTGGTGGTATCCCTTATACAGATCTAAGAAACAAAGTGCCACGTACCCAGTAATGGCTTCGGCCTTTTGGTCAATGGAAGGTAGAGGATAACAGTCCTTCGGACAATGTTTATTGAGGTCGGAGAAGTCGACACACATCCGCCATGCCCCGCTGGACTTTATCACCATCACTGGATTGGATAGCCAAGAGGGGTAATACACTTCGAACAAGATGTCCGCATCCAAGAGTTGTTGCACCTCGATTCGAATTGCTGCATTTCGCTCCGGAGCGAACTTCCTTTGCTTTTGCTGTATAGGCTTTACGCTGGGATCGATGTTCATCTTGTGGGTTATTATATCGGGAGAGACCCCGGGCATATCCAAAGGAGACCATGCGAAGACATCAGAATACTCTCGCAAGGTCTGAATGATGGCCTGGTGTAACCATGGCACATCCACGGCACCAACAGTTACAGTTTGTTCTGGCTTGGACGGATCAAGCTGTACCTGGACGGTGGTATCCCCCAATGAGGTACGTACCCGAGGTTCAAGAGCCGATGATGCTACCTGAAGCTGCTGTTTGGGAGGAACTTTGGCAGTCTTTTTGAGTGCCACGTACATGCACTCCTTAGAAACCCGCTGACTACCGCGAATAGCCACTTCGCCATGTGAGGTGGGGAACTTTAGCGCGAGGTGGTATGTGGAGCATATGGCTTTAGCAGGAGTAAGCCAATCCCGACCCAAGATCATATTGTACGGTGACGGGGAATTAACCACGTAAAAATCCACGAAATTGGTTTTTATCGCTGGATAGGTCCCAAGAGATGCCGGGAGAGTGATGACACCTTCTGGTTGGACTTCACCTTGAGTGAAAGTCTGCAGTGGCCCGGGGGCCGGCCGAAGTTGTTCCCGAGGAATCCCCATCTTCTGGAAACAGTCAGCGAATATAACACTCACTGCGGCTCCGTTGTCCACGAAGACCCGCTTTATTGTAATGTTGGCTACAGTCATGTCGATGACAATAGCGTCAGTATGAGGTGTTATCTCTGGAACCGGGTCCCTATCTGTGAAACTAACAGTCTCGGATTGATGGAGGCGCTTATGACGTGGCTCCTCGGGAGGAGGACGGCGAGCCTCTGCCTTCAAGGCATTTCGTGAAGCTCCGGTGGGGAGGGCCCCATATATCACGTTTATTACGTGAGTGGGTGCATTGTCCCCGGGTCCTCCCGGAGGAGGAGGTGGTGGCAGAAAACGAGGCTGTTGGCGATTGCTAGAGTCTTGTCGTGCATTATTGCTAGGTCCCGGCCGATTATTCTGCCACGGCGGCCGATTTTGTTGTGTGCCCCGGTCATGATAACCTCCGCGGTTATGAGACGAACCCCCATTTTGGCCTGTCCGAGGTTTGTCATCGGTCCGTGCAATGTATTGTCGCAAGAGACCTTTCCTTAAACACTCATCGATTTCCTTACTGAGCTCTCGGCACTCCTCAGTCTAGTGCCCATGATCTCGGTGGTACGCACACCACTTACCATGGTTCCTCTTTTCAGGCGGAGCAGTCATCCGCGGACAAGGCCTTAGATCGTTCTTGTGAACAGAAAGAATTTCAGCTCGTGACTTTGTCAGCGGAGTGAATTGTGGAATATCACCTCGGGATTCTGAACGCCCCGGGTTCAGACGAGAAAAAGCACTAGGTCGTGTGCTAGGCCCAACTTGTGCCCTGTCGGACTGCCGCTTGCTAGCATGTTTCTCACGTTTCCGACGAGTCTGCTCCTCGGCTTTAGCATATCTGCACACCGTTTTGAACAGTGCTCGGGTTGTGACCGGTGGGTTACGAACCAACTCAGTGTAGAGTGGTCCTGGACGGAGTCCATTCATGAATGCGTTGATGACTACATCATCTGAGCAATTTCCCACCTTGAGACTCTCCGCTGTAAAGCGGTCAAGAAATTGGGTAACGGTTTCACCGTCCCCCTGTTCCATATTCATGAGATCGGCCAGGGTGGCCATGGGCTTCGCACGTGCTTCGAAACGCGCCCAGAAGTGTTCGGTGAGTTCTCTAAAAGAGGACACGCTATTGCGCGGGAGAGAATCAAACCAAACCCGAACTTCATCCTGATGGTACTCAGGGAAAATCTTACAGTAATGGAGGGACGTAGTATGATCGCGGCTAAGCATGTTGTGCCTGAAAGCTCCAAGAAAATTGGCTGGATCTCCGGTGCCATCGTAAGGCGGTATGGCAGGCCTTTTGAACCCTTCGGGAAGGGGAGTGGCCATGATTTCTTGAGAGAACGGTGTGATGATATCTCCATTGGCATCAAGACCCAGGATTCTGTCGAGCTCGACATTGCGTTGGACTCGCTCATACTCTTGAAGATCTAGAGTATGAGGGTTGGCATAACGAACTCTTTGGCCGCGTGGAGTGGACGACGGCGATCGACATCCGTAGGTTCGTCGTCGCGCTGTCTTGACCCGTTAGAACTCCAATTGTCCTCGGAAGACCCAGGTCGTTCCCGTCGCCGATCCTGGTGCCTGTGGTGCACCGGGTCTTGTCGATCATGCGAGTGCTGACGATGTGGAGGCACCGCGGGATTGGCATCATGTCCGGCAGGCCCCTCGGGATTTAGGCGATTGGCCGCCCAGTCTTGAAGAACATGAGCATGCTCTTGTAGGAAGGCCTGGAGTAATTCTGGAGTTATTTGAATATTGACCGGTGGCCGGGCAGCGGCGAGATTAGGGTTTTGCATGTCTTGTGGGGGTGGAGGCAAGACCTGGTTGTCTGGATTCATAACCGGGCCTTGGTTACCCTGATGATGGGACGCGCCTTTTGTCGGCGATTGCTTCGGCGGCAAAACTTGATCCACGGGTGGATCTTGATTGGATTGATCACCGTGGCGAGATTGATTCAGTCGAGTCATTACCATGATATTTGAATGCACTGTTAACGTCAGAAATTGCTTGCGTTCCCACAGACGGCGCCAATTGATAAAACGCAACCTGATATCCAAGAAACTTAACGGAAATCTATGTAAGCAATATGAAAAAACACAAGATTTACGTGGTTCGATCCGGAGATCTACGTCCACGGGCACAAAATAGCATCTGCCGAGGTGTTTCTTTTACTAGATCTTTGAGTTTACACGTAGTAATTCAGAAAACAGAATGCGAACCCTATTTCAGAGTTCTTTCCTCCTATTTATACTAAACCCTACTGAACTCTAACTAATTCCCTATTATCGTGCCTATTTTCCGCTGCATGACGGTTTTGGACGAATCGTGGGCCTTGAATCGCGGAACAAACCCCATATGCGCTATCTGGAGCGCGTACTTCCAGACCTTTTGGGCCAGTTAATGGGCCGGGGCTCTGGACCAGTTAGCGGGCCAAAGTATTAGGTATTAACCTGACCCGAAGTGACCGGGTCAGACCCGAAGTGACCGGGTCATCCCTATCAGTTCTGTTTTGGATTCAGTTTCACTGCCTAAAATTTAACCATATGATCGAATCTGTTGGACTGGCGCTTGGGCGAAAAGTTGGCAAGGTTGTGGACGTCGATACGCCTCGAGGCGACGGGTCAATAGGACGCTACCTGTGTGTGCATGTTTTGGTTGACATCTCAAAACCTTTATGTCTTCGCTACACCAATATCTGTTGGGGGCGAGAGATATAGTGATTTGTCAGTACGAAAAATTATCGGATTTTTGTTATGTATGCGAGAGAGTGGATCATGTAGAGAATGATTGTCCGTTAATAATGGAACCTAAAGAGGGTGGTACTTTTGTTCCGAGGCGGCATGGAGCGTGGTTAAGAGCGGATTGACGCAATGTTTCGGCTTCATAAACTGGTGGTTTTACCGTTCGCCAATCAATTGGGGGCAAGCGTTGGAGGTCAGTTGGGATCGCGAAGCAGGTTATCATGATGGTGGGAGTCGTGGAAATGAGCCACGTGTTCATGTGGCTCTTAGAGCAGCTTCTAGTGGCAATTTGCATGTGTTGGTTTGGTATACTGAAAGCAGGACTTTTATGTTGTATACAATGTTTTCAGTTATTCACTGTTAATCTCTTATCTGACTCTGTTTACACTAATCACTATATATGTCCTTGTATCTTTTACTATAAGTAGATCATATAGTGTATTTTAGATTACAGAGGATCATATGATTGGTTAACCTTAATGAGATAAAATATAAATCACAGCCGAGACGACTTAAGGATGAGTTGTTGGTATAGGCTGCAGTATTAAGTAGAAATAGTTTATCTTGACTATTTACTTATACTGGTACGTCTTTACGTAGTGATAGGATCACAGTGAGATAAGTTCTTCTACTTGACCTTAGTGAAGAACAAGATCTCAGTGACTTATTGTAATCTAAACCCTAATTAGATTACAGTTGTGTATGCGTGCCTGTGTGTCATTTTGACTTACCATGAGTCCAAGTTAAGTGATAACTCAATATACTCCGTATCTTGGGTGACAACAGTTTCCATATTATAATGTATTAAGGTAACCGTATCCGTTTAGGATAATGATATCTCCTAAAGGAGCTCAAAAGATTTATTGTACTAAACCCTGCAGGTTGATTAAGTTCAGGTACAATAATGAAGTTGAGTGGTATTACTTAAGGAATTAATAAGCAATTAGTCAATTTAAGCTGTCAGAGGCTTCAATTAATTAATGGATATTTGATATCTTAAATACAGGGATTAATTAAGTCTAATTCAAGCCCCGACTCAATTCGAAAATAAGGGATAAGTCAATATTAATTCTCTAGTGGAATGAATTAATATTTATGAATTAATTTTGTTCTGGGCTGAACATAGAAAAATTAATTCATAGTTAGGCCCATCTTTATTCCTTGTATTTGATCCCTGGTTGGCCATCTGGCTCCTAGCCCAAGAGGAAATTAATCTATCAGGCCAGGCCCAGACTCAATGTATTAAGTTTAAATACATAACTCTTGATCTGTGATTTTTATTAACCTACCGTAAAATCACATAAAAGAGAGAACTAGAGAGGGGGGAAGGGGGGCGCGACGCCTGTAGAAAAATTCCCAGGCTTGGAATTTCTCAAAGTTTGTTGTACATCCGGCATTGGGAATTGAGCAGGGATACAGCCTAGAAGATTAAAGCTGGAGCCGATCATCAGTTTACTATGTACCCAATTCTCAGGTTAATTCTAAACATGAAAGTGTTGCAATCATATTAAATAGGCATTTTTGGATTAATCAATGTAGGATGAATTATGATAATCTAAGAAGAACCTAGGGAAATTCAAAATTCCTACAACATGAGTCTGGTGTGAAGAGCATACTAACATTGGGCTTAGGAGTGGAGGTTGAGAATCAATATGATGGTGGGTGTGATAAACGGAAACGGGTTGTTCGAGAGGGAACAACTTTTAGGGCAAATTCGTAGTAGTGGTGGTGGTTCTCGGGATGTGGCTGTTCATGAGGTTTTCAAGGGATTACGGAAGACAGTTTGGAAAGAATCTGAGGGTGCTAAGACGAGTAAGCGGGTTCACAAAAGGCTAAAAGGAGGTGGGAATTAGATTCAAGGTCGGTCGGGATTGGAAAGTGTTTCGTTGGTGTCGGTGGGAACGAAAAGGGGACTGTTGGATGATTGGGGGGAATGTTGATAAAAGAGCTAGCGTAATTCCAATGGATGTTGAGGTTGAGACATAAGAGACGACGATTGGTGTTGATCAGGAGAGCCATGAGTTGCGTAGCTTGGAACGCACAGGGCTTGGGAACCGACATATGTTCTAAAATTTGCAGCGACTTATTACTAATAAGGATCCATCTCTTTAGTTTTTTAGTGAGTTGAAAGTTTCCTCTGCTATTTGTGATATGTGGCGTCTATTTTACCCTTTTTTGGTATCTTTTGTGTAGACCTGTGGGTTGCAATGGGAGTCTTATTTTATTTTGGAAGAATAATATCAACATGCGAGAATTTCAGGTGAATTTTGTTCTTATTACGACAAGAAACCACATTCAGGGGAAACTCACGTATAATCCTTTGTTCTGAATACTCTTCTTTTAATTTATCCTAGATCCATTCATGTAAAGGAATACTCAATTGATTTGCACTTCTCCAATATTAAGCTAATGTTTTGAGTTTTTTTAATTTCTCAGTTCTAAAGATATACTAATGCGAGTTGTGGCTAAGGACTTGTCTCCTGAGCTGAGTCTTGTTGAGAAGGTTTGATTTTTGACAGCTTCTTGATAGGCATCTTTTTACATTTTGAGTTGCTTATATGAGTATGATAAGCAAATCCTAGCAATGTTAAATGTTCTTATATGGCCTCTTGAATTTTGAGTTGATACTTTGATCCCTCCGTAAATAAGTTTTACTTCATTGATTTGTGACATGTTTTCTAAACTTCCTTCGGTTAATCATTGACTTATCATGCTTTTACGGAACTACTTTTTCTCAAGGTGATGACGCCTAACCCTGAATGTGCAACACTGGAGACGACTATTCTTGAAGCATTACACATAATGCGTGATGGGAAGTTTGCATCTTCCTGTTGTTGACAAAGGTCGGTGATAATTTTTCCTTTCATTTCCATTGGCAAAAGTGTAGACATTTTCCCCCTGGGCAGATGGATGTCTTGTTGCCTGTCTTGATGTTTGCAGATAACTCATGCTGCAATTTCTATGGTAAATATATTTTCTCCTGGTAGGAATAGATCAAGGCAATGGTATTTGTGCATCATCTCTCTCTCTTTCTCTCTCTATCTCTGCATTGATTGCTGCATGCATATCTGACATGGTGTCAACCTGCCCACTTTACCTTAACCATGTTCCCTACCCTACATGTTTCTGTGGTTCTCACCTGAAATAATTTCATTTATTCAGCTCTGAAGCTCTCAAAACTAAGAGCAGAGATCATCCATATTAGAGCACAATATGTATATGTGTGTGTGCACATATATATAAAATAATCCCTATTTTTTTTAATCCTGGCATGGAGTACATGTCTGTAAAATGAAATATGTGCATTTGTCCTCATGAACCCCTACATAAAAAGTATGGCTTTTTGTTCTCATTACCTATAGATAAAAGATATAACTATCTTTGGATTCCTTTTCTGAAATTTTGTTTTTATCAATCCAAAGCATGTTTGTTTCTGTTTTTATAAGAAAAAGTTTGCCAGAAAAAAGACATATTTCTACCATCTTTTACTTCAATTTTAGGAAACTAATGTTCTAATTAGTACACCTGGTATTGTAGACGTATGTACATGTGTCAATAACATAGGGCACTTACTATTAGAGGCAGTTAGTAGTGAGTATAAATACTCTTGCAGCTTGTATCTTTGGGGATGACTTATTGGTTTTGTAGTTGGCGAGTCCTTTGTCTGTTTTGATTAATGAGAAAAACAGAACGCTGACAATAGGTCACTCAGGGTTTATTTAAAGTAAGAGTCTAGATTTATAAGAATATTTAAGAACTAAAAACAAGTAATTACTCATGCAGGAGACAAAGATATATTAGAGTTGTGTTTGCGTTCAGCAGATAGTGGGTCTGTAATAGCAAGTAAACTCTTGCTTCTAGACAAAAAGAAAAATAAATGAACTCATCTCTTTTGTTTCACACAGAGAAGGTAAAATAATTGAAAATAATATTACTTTCTCTGTGTATGAGATCCTCAGTGATATAATCAGTTGATTTTATTTAGTCAGCTTATATCCATTATGAAAAGTATCAGCTTTGAATTTTGAGTTGTAAGTATTAGGTTTTTGTGCAGCCTCTAAGCAGGAGGTGGTGCCATCATGGTTTCAAAATTTTAACAAAGAGCTGATTGATGATGCTGCCTTTTCAGAACATGAAGCTTTTGATCACCCTGTGGCTTGTAAGTTTATATAGTTGTACTTAAACTGTTAAGACACATTGTTTGGACCTCCGTGGTTCTTTTTTCATCCTTTTTTGCAATACGCTATGTTGATAATGTGTTGGGAGGTATTTAAGAGATTGCTTATCTTTATGCTTCTTATGTTGATGCAAATAGGTCTTGTTGTTGTCTCTTCAAAGGATGAAGATCCTCTTGGCAAATTTGGTGAACTCTTCAACCCAAGTCAGTTGCCGCCACTTCTTAATGATGGTACTATGGATCCAAAGATTCTGAAGTATTTCTTGTTGGTACATGATAATGGTGATGGCATGTTGGAAAAGTATGTGGTGATCTCTATCCTCTTATGTTAAGACTGTCAGATTGCCTATATATATCTTGAGAAGATTCACATATAGGAATTGCCTCACTTGTTTTGAATGTCATTTATAAATGTGATGATCGAGGATTTTTTCTAAGGGTTAACCCCGAACACTACTTTGAACGTGAAAGACTTCTGTTACTGATTTTTAATTTTTTACTCAGTGGGAGTAGATTATAAACTCTTGTTGACATATTTTTTGAATGTTTGTTCTTTTACAAACTGTTAAGTGATGTGCTTACCCATTTGATGGGATGAAAAAAGAATATCTAGAATCCTAGATACTGCATGCATTCACCCACTGCGGCAAAGTTGCATTGAGGACTTCAGGTTAATGTTTAAAACTTTGCCTATATGAAAATTCATGTATGATGGAGGAAAAACTCATGGGGCAGCTTTTAACCTTCTTGTATAACTAGCATGGCAGCTTTACTACATATCTGCCCCATCTTCGGCAACAAATGATCATTAAGGGGCAAAGTTCTTAATTTTAGTTTTCAGCGTTTGACAGCTTCTATAATTCAAAGATTGTAGTGTGTCTGTATTTCTTTTTCTGATCTTCTACAGGATATGCTAACTTTCGGGCTCTATGCATTTCTTTTAAGTTTGTTGCCAAATAATAATTTATCATCTACAACAATGATGTCTTCTAATGATTTGTTATCCTTTTCTGTAAAATCAGATATCTCTAGGCCTTAATAAGTGGCTCTATGTTAATCCTTACGAGGAGTAGTCATTTTTTTGTATTCACTCTATAAAGAAAGGAAGAATAACTTTGATTGTTGAGTAAAAGCATTTGAGAATTGTTTAAATTAGGTCCATTTTTATTTATTTTCATCTTTTTTTTTTTTTTTTTTTTTTTGTCTGCTTATTTATTTTCATTAATATATTTTTTACATTTAGCGAGGTACTTATGTTCTTTATGAGCTATTGCGAAATGGAGGAACGAGGTTTTGCATACTGGGAAGTGCGTTGGATCTGAAGAAGATCTAGTTGCATCGTTATTTTTTTATGTTAGTTTTGGAAATATATTGATGGATCTTTTTGCTAAAATAATGTACTAGATATATTACATTGGATGATTTAACTATCAAAATAATTGTTCGTTTATTTACGTTTTTCTCCTTTTATGTGATATATTTTATTGAATTATTTATTCTTTAAAAATATTAAAAAAATTAAAACAGGAAAATAATACCTGATAACATCAACCACAAACCTCTATTATAAAGGATAAACGACAACGGTAAAAAACCGTTGTCTTTACGTCGTTGTAAAAATTAAAACCACAACGGTTAAAAACCCTTGTAATGAAAGTTGTTGTAAAGGCCCAAATGACAACGGTTAATAACTGTTGTTAAAAATAAGTGTTGTGATACAAACGACAACGGTTAAGCTGCGTTGTAAAGGCGTTGTTGTAAACATCAATCACAACGGTTAAAAACCGTTGTGGAATAGGTCTTCAACAACGGTAAAAAGTCGTTGTGGTAGGTAGGGGTCTACTACAACGCCAGGTACAACAACGCTCATTTGTCACAAACAACAACGGTTTTCAACCGTTGTCGTTTTGCAGATTTTTTGTAGTGTCTTTGATAAAATGACCAATTTCTTGGCAATGATAGCACAATCTAGTCCTAGACTTAGATCTCTTCTTGCCTCTATAATTCTTTTTCCCACTGGATTCACCGTTATTAACATTCTTTTGGTTTTAAGATCTAGTCTGAGACCTCCTCCTCACATGCATAACCTCATTGTAAGAGTCAAGAATAACATTCAACAACATAATAGGAGTATAGTCATCAATATGCTTATCACCGGCTTGTTTAATATCTCGAACCAATTTAGTGAACACGCCAAGATTCTTATCAATATCTTTACTCAAATCCAGTTTGAATCGAAAGAACTTTTCACGCAAGAAAATTTTTCTTGGCAAGGAACTACTACTGAAAAGTTCATCAAGTTTCCCAAAGAGTTTCCGCAGATTCCAAAATACCAACTTTCCTAAGCATGGAGTCAGTCAAGTTCAGGTAAATTATGGAACATGCAATTTCCTTCAGCTCCATTTTCTTATCTCTGTCATCAGTTTTCAAGTAACTCTAAAAGTCTTCTATTGGATTAAGACACATTTCATCTTTTGTTTCCAAATACTAAAATCAGACTTTTCGTTAAGCGGAAGCATACCAAACTAATTCACAGAGGGCCACATAACTCCACACAAAGTAGAATTAAATAAGGAACCGAAAAATGATGAATGCAATTAACCAAAGTCATCGGGAAGCACAATTCACAAATAATCACTACGAAGCACAATAGTACAGTAGCAAGTTCCACAATGCTCAAGAAATCACGTAGAAATCAAATAAGCACATACACCTAGTATTCTAGCAACACGTAAATCCCAACCTAAGTCAGCTACAAGTGGTGCTACGAAAGCAATTAAAGAAGGGATTCAAGCCTCTTAACCTGAGCGAAATTCTTCGGTGAGGATAGGAGCCTTCCGACGAGGATCAACTTACCAGTAACGACGACGCAAAGGACTCTGATACCACTGTTGGTCAGACTTGTTGTCAATGCCGGCTCAAGACACCTTGAGTCGGAACACCCATTCCTAAACTTGGCACCGCCAAAACCACAAAGGTACACCAAATGTTAAGCCCCCTACAATAGGCACAAAATCATGAGAAAGAAAGGAGGAATAGAGCACAAAGCTCTTTAAGCACAAAGCTAATATGCCTCTCTTTCACTGTTTCTCTCCAATCGTCTCACTCTACTCTCATTTGGAGACAAACCAAAATAACATATATATAGGTGTAGGGTTAGGATTTAGTGGGGAGCTCAAGGGGCATTGAGAGACTAATATATGGGCCAACACTAATTTGGGCTAACACTAATTTGGGCCAACAATATATTAACAATAATTCTTTTAATATTAAATATATCTAACAACCTTTATTTTTTTCTCCTATTCTAAGAACAAAGAAAAAACTCTCATTCTTCCCACTAAGTTAACTCAAACTCAGAACTAATAGGCTAGGTAATGAATGTTCTTGGCACTTGAGTTATCCAACTTCGTAAACATATCTAACAATGATAGTATGAGAGGATAGAGGGAGAAAATTTAATAAGAGGAAAAAAAGATTTCGAGTAAAAGAGATAAATCGCATAGGAATATACTTGTTCACACACTATAAAAAACTGTCAAAATCCAACGAAAAAATTCCTACGCGACATAAACCTGTTAGAATTTTATAATTTCCAATGACAAAATGAACCGTTGGAATCTTCAAACGGTCATTCCAAAGGCATAAACAATCGCTGGAAAATATCGTTGGAAAAACCGTTAGAATTTAAATTACAACGATTTTTCCATCGGTAATGTCTGGTTAATATTTAAATATTTTTTTGATAATATTTTCAAATTTAGTGGTTCCAGCGGTATTTCCGACAAAAAAAAATCGTTGAAAATTCACACTTAATAATTTTAGCATTAAATTCCAACGGGCTAATTCAAATGGAATAAATAGCCGTTGGAATTTTGTTATAAATATTTTTTTTCTCAATTATTTATTTATTTATTTTTTACTTCGTATCTTTTCTCAAATTTATTTTCATATTTTTTAATATTTTTTCTTAACTTTTATTTGTTATCTTATTTATTTTTATTTCGAACAAGTGAACTCTCTCTTCAAACCCTCATCTTCATTGATGCACACAATGTCGTCTTCTCGTGGTCAGCCGTAATCTCTCTTCGCCATCTTCGTCACATCCCCTGCCACCCCGCCGAGCCATCTCCCTTAGCCCCTCCCTCCAATCGCCACTCCCGAAAATTGAAGAAACCCTAACCAAATTGCTACTTTTGAAATGAACTAAATGTTATGTGAATCCAGTGTCAGTTCACTCACTCCTGAAACACCCTATCGCTCTTCCTCCTCCTGTTCTAACCCTTCTAGGCTCGATTCTCTGGTATGTATCCAATTTCGACTATTTCTGTTATTACTGAATGCGGATGGAAATTGTAGCGGATTATGGAAATGAAGTATGATCTTATTGTGTGCAAGTAACTTCAATTTGATTATTCTGATGTATGATCACTCACATGTGCATTTGTTCTATGGGAGATTATTTTTCAGTAATTAGAGCATCTCTAGCAGTTAGTGTTGGTTCAACACTGGATTTACTCTACTCAAGTGCGAAATACAGCAAAGAGCTCCAACCGTCTCCACTGCATTTCTCGCTACATGGAATATTCTTCTTTAATAGTTTTCTTTTTGGTATTATTTTTTGTGAGAAATTCTAATTTTCTAATATACTTATATAATTTTGTATTTTTCCACGCTTTCGAGATAACAACTTTCATAATATTTAATAAAAGCAAAAATTACACAAAATACAAAAGATTACAAAATAGATAAAATTACACAAAACACAAAAGGACGGAAATAATGCTACCGACACCTGCCACTGGTACTCGCAGTCTATTACTAAATTATTAGAGTACTCTTTTCACATATGATAAATCAATGCAGTACAGAGCTTGTAGTGAGCATCTTTGTATTTAATTCGGTGAAATCATGCAAGAAATGCTTGAGTCTTTGTCTAAAATGTCTACTTCTGGTACTTCATGTGCAACCACAATAGGTACATCAAGATCTCGTTTATCCACAATGATAATGTTATGCATATACACACGGTCATGATATCTTGCAAATCATATTTGCTCCAAAAGCGAGCAGAATTTGCTACTATAGCAAAACGACTTTGGAGAACTCCGAATGCACATTCCACATCTTTTCTACACGCTTCTTGTCTCTGCGCAAAATACACCCTTTTTTTTATTACCTGACTCTCGACTTGTTTGTATAAGAGTTTACCACTTGAGGTATATGTTGTCGGCTAAATATTATCCCATATTGTACTCTACCCCCTGAAGCACATAATTTTCAGGAGGAGCAATACCCCTAGCAAGATTACAGAAAAGATGAGATCTTTCCAACACATTGATATTAATATTAGAACCGGCCATGCTGAAATAGGCATGCCATATCCACAGATCATAATCAACTACCACTTCAAGAATTATAGTTAGAAATCCACTACGGCCTGCATATTGGCCTGCCCACCCTGCTGGACAATTTTTCACCACCAATACATACAATCTAGACTACCCAACATTCTAGGAAATCCATGTTGTTTACCAATGTCATTGGTATTAGGCGTCCTAAGATATTGGTTACCAAATATCACCACAATAGCCATACATTACAAGCTTATACCTTTCTTTTAGCCTTTTGTCCGCGTAATTGGACTAATTGAGTAAGAGGGAGGTGGATTGGAAGGTAGAGGGGTAACAGTATCAAGGTGGAATAGATGTTTGGGATGATGTGGTAAGGAGATTCGAGGAGGCAAAAGAAAAGAAGAGAAAAATTCCCTCCTAGTTGTTTGATTGTACTTAATAAAAAAAAAAAAAGAGAGAAAAAAATGTAAAAGAGAAAGTTTGGAGGAGGGATTAATGATAAGAATATAGATAAGCCTAAGTGTGCTTAAGTTGAAAGAAGAATGAGTAGTCCCAATGTGGTACTCGATCGGGTAGTCCTGAAGTCGTACCTGAGTGAAAGTAGGCATAAATAATTTTGGTTGATGCGTAAATGCTTTGATAAGGTGAAGAAGCCATATTAATTGGTTTTATGAGAATTGAAGATTGAGATTGAGTGAGCAATGTTTAGGGGTATTCGGGTTAGGAATAGCCTGATTAGTTCAATGCATAGTCAATTATATCTAAATTTATCCCACCTAACCATAAGCCAACATTACAACAAAAAATAAAGACCTATTGATTCTTTGTCACACATGTCAAGTATGAGGTCTAATTTAGACAATAGGCAAGCATATGGTAGATGATGTAGGTGATTCAATATGAACATAAATACTTCCCATATTATACACTTGAGAGATGAGTGATACACTTATCCGGTGAGGATTTTTGTTTTAAGTTTTCTGTCTCAAAAGTAGTTGAAACCTGCCATGTCACTAATGCTCGAATGTTATGTTTTTGGTTTTGGAAGAAAAAGTAATTTCTGAGACATGAACTGTCATCTAATAGCCCTAAAATTTTGTGGTCATTGTGGTATTATGCTTTGAGTTATTATTCGGGACGAATAATGGTTAAGTTTTGGGGTTTTGATTAATGCTATTTTTACATGTATTTTAGGTCAATCAAAGGTTGTAATTTGTGACATATGCATGTGTAGTTGGGTGAAAAGTGATTAAAATCCATATTTTGAGCTCGATGACGTGTTTCTGCTTGTTTAGTGATATTCAGGTATAAAAAGCCCAAAAAGTTCGTGTGGGCAATGTTCGGATTAAACGAGCAAGAAAAGTTGGAAAATAGCAAAGACGAGTTGAAGCATAGGCAGAATATTTCACTCGGTCGAGTTTGTTTTTCACTCAGTCGAGTGAATGTGAAGAGAAATATCGAGAGTCAAGCCGGAAATTCTGACTCCGTCAAGTTAATATCCAACTCGGTCGAGTTAGAAATGAAAAGAAGAACATGGAATTGCTTAGAAATTCTCACTCAATCGAGTTAAAATCTAACTTGGTCGAGTGGGTTTCTTGACCCAATTCAGCTTTAACTATATAAGGAGGTCCCCAAACTTGAAATTGGACAATCGGAGACCATCACTTACCACATTGAAGAGGACGAGATACAAGAAAGAAGGAAAGTAGATCCAAAGATCAAGATCAAGACAAAGATTAGGGTTCTTATTCACTTTCTTATTCTTGTTATTTCTGATAATGTTAGTCTATGAACATTTTTATGTTATGAACATGAATATGCGTGAGTAGTTCTTTGTTATTCTAGAGTTTTGAAAGTAGGTTTTGACAATGTTTGAATAACTGAAGTTTTCTAGTCTAGTTAATGGTTACTAATCATTATCTATGTGTTGTGATTTATTTTTATGAATAGTTAACTTGATCACTTGACTAATTCTATATAATTCATAAGTTTGCTTTGAAAGGAGGAATTTGTGAATGGAAAGACAACACGTAGCGTATTTGTTGAGTGATTTGAAAGGAGGTGAGATGAGTGCGTAGTCATTGGCTTAAGATCAATTGGGAGTTCGTTAGCTCTAGTCGACTTGAAAGGGTAGCTAGGGATAACAAATCTACAAGTTAATTTCTTTGAAAGGAGGATTAACGTATATGAATGCTGTCTAATAGCGATAATGATCATTGCTAGTTTAGAATAATTTGGTTGTCATACTTAATTAGTTCTGAAATCAATTCTCTAGAATATGTCTTCCAATCTTGATTATTTGATAAAGTGTTTTCTTGTTACTTGAACTTGAGTGTTAAGTAATAGTAAAGGAAAATTAGTTTAATAATAAAATCAATCCAATTGAGAGCCTAGTTAGGAGTGTTTTAGGATATTTAGAGTATCAAAGAAGTCATTAATTCAGTCCTTGTGGGATCGACCTTGATTGCCGTTATATACAGTTGCACCCGCACACTTGCAGAACGTTAGGTTATAAAATAGGCAAACACGAATGCATCTAGCTAGGGCTGAAAATGATCTGAGTTGAGCTTGTTGTATTCATGTGTGGTTTATTTATTTTTAATCGAACTCGAGTCGAGTCGAGCTACATTGTAGAGTACTTGATTATGTTTACGAACATGTTCGTGAATGTTGTTTACTCTGTCAATGAGTATTTGTGCTCATGAACAACTAATCATTTTATTCACGAACATAAAATTAATACACATTTTCCTAAAACTCCATACAAATAAACGAAGTTAACAAAATGCTCATTATGACAAGATGTGACGTAAGAAATAAGAATATTATATTGTATATAGTATAAATACTATTGCTTTCGTTGTTATTTTTCTTATTATTATTATTTTCATTATCAATTGAGTCTCGAACATACTTGCTCACGAGCTTTAATGAACGAGTTATTTATGTTAAACAAAAGCTCTATTCATTCATTTGCAGCCCTGCATCTAGTCACCCTATCGAGGGGCGCCTCCCACACCATGAAGCGTGCCAATATACCGAGAGAACCTTAGCCACCAAGTAAGCATCCATCCTAAAACCAATTGCCTTTTTCTGTCGTTCCAATAATTATCTTTCTTCATCATCAATCGAAAGATAAGACGTGCGCCTGTCTCGTCGGGGAGGAATAAGAAGAATCCTTTTCTTATGCTTGGCACGGGATGATAGAAGTTTTTTCTCACAAAGGCACGACTCCCATGCTGAAGGAACGAACTACGACTTGCATTGAGCCTATGCCTTTCCTGCGCACTAGCCTGAAATGAATCGCTTTTCTAATCGAAGTCAGATAGACTCTTTACCTGGAGGATAGAAGCGAAGAAATGCCTACCCATAATAGATCTACTCTTCTGTCTCGGAATGTAAAGTTACAAAAAATACAGTTACAAATAGAATTTAACCATCTTGCAAATGCACATGTTATTCCATCGTTTGTAAGCTAAGCGTAGTTTGAGTTCATTATATTCAACTGTAAGACCAATTGCATCTCTCTGTTGAAGAAAAGCAAGAAAAAACAAGAACTAGTTAACATTCTCTAGTTCTTATTAGATAAAAAATACAAAAAGAAGAAGAGCACAAAACATGCATTATTATATGGCCAATATATGATTAAACCAGAAAACCATGCAATTTTTTCTCAATTCACCTAAGCCAAAGTACATTCATTACTCATCATTGGGAGCAAAAACATAATATCATTATGATTTCTGGAATCCAAATATAGATAATAGCGATTCCAAAAGCAAAGATTTTTCAATGAGCTCTTATTTTTTTCTCCCTTAGTGTATTGCATAATTTAATATCCTCTTTTATTTTATATGGGAAATAGTAATTAGTAAAGGAGGGTTAAAGTTACCTGAAATAAGGTCAACTAAGCAGACAAGGAGTTGCTTCTGTTTGCAAAGTCTGGACTTTCCTTTCAAGTCAGCTGATACCTCATCTTCCATTCCTTTGACCTTGCAGCTGGCTGCGTATTCGTGCAACTCCTGTTGCAACAAGAGTGAGCCGTGGATGTGAGAGAAGTTAACTTTTTCATGGATTCAGGGCAACATAAAAAATGACATGAGCAAACTCACCTTAACAAAACCTTGATAATAAGAAATGACAGCTTAATAACCAAAAACTAACTGAAATAACCGTATTTGGTAATATGTCAGGCAAATAAAAGAAACTCGAAGTGCTATGAAAATAATTTAGACGCTTACTAGCTCACTCTGTGCTAGAAATGGAATTTTAATAATAAATCAAGAACTTTACTTCCCAAAGACGTCACTATAGTTGATATACAAGAATCTGAAAAGACAATAACAATTTAAAGACATAATCCAAAAGAAGCTGACAAGAGCAAAAACTCGAACAGGAATAGAAATTCACTCAAGAATCTAAGAATAACAGACTAATACAACAAAGCACAATCAACACACTCAAGAAAATCAAACAGAGCATCTAAACCTGTATTATATATCATCTGCAACTCAAAAGGTGAAACAAAGAATGTGTGCGTATTATGTATACATGTCTTTGTATAGGTCAAACTTACTAATTGTAGTGTATACATCTAACCAAGGATGATAGAGCATTATTATTCGCGCCACAGCCCGAGTTCTCTTTGAAATTGGAACAAGGCATGCTTTTCAAGTTGACAACCAAAGAAAAATTCCACTAATATCAATAAAGAATAGTATAATTCTATAAACACATGGCGTCGTTGCTTACCTGAAAAGAAGCATGAAGATTAAACAAGATCTTGTATCTTGCCAAGAGGCAATAACTTGCAGTAGACATCCTCATTATTAGTATTCCTGGCATTAATAATCCCATTAAAAAAATTTAATAAGAACGACCAAAAATAAAAAGGAATTAGTCCCGCCTAATGCTTATAAGAAACTCATGTACTTGTGTCTCATCCTGCACGTAGGCTGCTCGGATCTGATTTTCCGTCTAGCCACTGGTATAAGTAATTGTTTGACAAGAAAAGAAAAAATAAGATGCACCAATTAAGTCCAGCATCAAAAGAAAATTGCGTGAGCGATTCAGCTTTGGTGACTTATATGATTTATTTATTTTCTGAATCTATGATTAGTCTAAAATTGTTCTGTACTTCTTAAAAAAATAATTATATGCACCGAGTTATTCAATAATCAGGCGACTTTTAAGTAGGTATACATCTTTTGACCACAAAAAGGAAAAATAGCTTAAATACATAACCATTGTCCTCCGAAGTATGACAATTTGCGAATAAAATTTGGGTTTCCACATCACCTAATAAAGTGAAACAATATAAATTGAAGACTGAGTAATAAGTTTATTGTAAGCTTAACACAAGATCATAAATTTTGATTTTTCGGCAGGAGATAATTAGTCCACCGTAGGCGGCAACGTTTGCTGCACCTAAGCAAACCTGAGCTCACAAAAAAAAAAAAAAAAAAAAAAAGGTTAACTTTTTCTACAAGAAAAGCACACAAAACCTAAGCAGATATGCATGCAAGATGGGGGGTCGACGATATTGCTGCAGAATATTTCTTACACAGCTTTTAATGATTGCAACTAGCCAACAAATTAACACACCAGAGAAAAGCAGATCATAAATTTCATTTTCTTGCCTATATTGGAAGGGACAACCCTCCAATTAGCAGGGCCATGTTCTTGAATGTAAGAAACCAAGATGATGTCTTTTTCAGGAGTCCATGGCCATTTCTTCACACCAATTTTATCATAGCAAGGTGGTCTTTCCATATCTGAATTTGATTTTTAAACAAATATGCACTTCTTTTCCAAATAATTCAAGAATTTATTCTGCTTGTTTCTAGCTAGGTACCTAGGGCTTCATTTTTATTTTAGCTATGGGTGTGGAGTAGACAGAACTGGAGAGACAAAAGTCTAATTGAAGAGATAGGATTAGTGTTAAGAGAATACATAGAGAAGACCACTGGGCTCACCAGAAATCCTTTTGATACCACTCTGGTCAAATATTCTCGTAGCTTCCTCAAAATACTTCCCAATTAAAAATGAAATAAGAGCATTAAGATTTGCTTGTGCAGTTCACCGTTTCATATTACACCAACGATTTCTAGAATATGAAGCATAAAAATTGAATGTCAATTGTAATGATGCAAATATGAAAGCAATGTTAGATATACCTTCAGATATCGCGCGGGGAGGCGACACTGTTTCGGCGGGGGAGGAATCGGTAGAAGATAGGCATGAGGTCGCTGGCGCCAATGAAGAGTAAGATAGAGACGGTGGATATTCCAGTGGCGGCGATCTGATATACAGTCAAATTGGATACCTCGACACGACGAGGCCGGTGATGGATTTCATAGGCTGGATAGGCATCCGCGTGCGAAAGAGGATTTCGAAGGCGATGTTGTTGAAGGGAGACGGCTGAGCAGCGATGGCGAGATGAGGCTCGGCGGCAATGACGTTGTTGGGCGGCGATGACGTGGCAAGGCGGCTCGGGTTTCTTAGACGTGGGATGGGAAGGTTTTGTGCAGATTATGATTCTGGTGTGGAATGTAAAATGAAATGTAAAAATGTTTTTAGAGTAAAATAAAAGTAATAGTTTACACTATACACGATCTCATAATACTAATTAGAAAAATTGAGGTGCAAAACGACAACGATGATATAACAACGCTACACTATAACTGTTGTTGTTCACCACATTTATTCACTAAACAACAATTACAACAACGGTCATCTGCTAATAGACAACGATTTTAATAAAAAATCGTTGTCTTAGGGTAGGGGTGGCAAACAGGTCGGGTTGCAGGTTCGCGGGTCGGGTTGAGACCTGCTTATTACAAAATATTTACCAACCCGAACCCGACCTGTTTTCATATTCGGGTCAAGACCTGCAACCCGAACCCGACCTGTTCGGGTTGCGGGTCAACCCGCCAACCTGTTTTTCAACCCGTTTTTTTTTTATTTTTTTTTTAATTTTTTTAAAATCATTTCTAATTTTCTACTTCTCTCACAATAACAATATTCTAAAATAACAACATTCTCACACAATAACAATACAACACAAAATTATCATATTAAAACTCTAAACGCCAAAATTACGCAGTTTCCAAAATATTCTAAAAACTCTCACTATCTCACTCTCCCATTGTCTCACTCTCATTTTTTTAGATTCTGTTGAACATATCTAATATCTTGTTAATTGGATAATTCATCTTTATAAGTTCATCCAGTGAATTTCTTTTACTAGTAAAATTCATCATACTCTTACAAATACCAAATGTAATTGTTGCATGCTCTTTTCTAAGCATATTTTGTTTACTGATCAATGTTTTATACTCGCATCTCTTATATAAAAAATAACATTAGTTGTAAAAGAATATATAGACCATTATGCTTAGATTTGTAAGAATTTGTTATCTAAGAGCTATAAGAAAAACAGAATGGAAGAACACTTTACGACAAAACAATATTGATTTCTATAGGTTCTAGACGATACATTCACATGATTATTAGTTACCACAACAAATATTCAGCAATGTGATTAGTAGGTTTTATAGGGTTTATGCATTTATTATGATTATTTATTAAATATGTTGTTTAATTTTAATTTCTTTTTAATTTGCCCTTTTTAAAAACGGGTTGCGGGTCAACCCGCGGGTTGACCCGACCCGACCCACATTTTTTTTCGGGTCAGACGGGTTCGACCTGTTTCTTATTCGTTCGGGTTCGGGTTGACCCTAACCCTCAAAATACAGGTTCGGTCGTGTCGGGTTGTTCGGGTCGTGTCGGAAATTGCCACCCCTATCTTAGGGGCGTTGTTGTTCTACATATTTCTTGTAGTGAGACTATCCTAGGAAGAATAATCAGAGTAATAATCTGGATGAAAATGTCGTTAATTGCAAAATGGCTATGGTATTCATGATATCTTGATCTGTGTGATTATGCATATGCAAATACTATATTTGATTCTTTGTTTGAGCATGAGTGGTTAGTTGACTCTGGTTGTACCTTCCATATGTCTCCTATTAGAAATTTTGTTTTCAAATTATAAAGAGCTTGATTGTGGCTATGTGCTACTTGCAAATTAGAAGAGATGCAATATGTTGGGAATTGGTGATATATGTCTTAAATTTTCTTCTAGCTCTGTTTTTACTCTGAAGAATGTGAGACATGTTGCTGACTTATCTCATAATTTCTTTCTTGGGCTGCTCTTGAGGATGACGGTTTGGAGGGAAAATGGGGGAAGGGACTTATGAAAATTTTGAAAAATTCCCTTGTTATTTTCAAAGCGAAAAAGAAAAACAACTTATATGTTTGTCGTGCTAAATTTGTTCTTGACTATTTGAACTCTGTAAAAGATGATAAGTATGTGTTATGGCATAATAGAATTGGGTCATATGAGTAACAAAGGTCTTGATATTTTTCATAAAGGTGGTCATTTTGGTAATGATAAACTGTCTCATGTGCCTTTTTGTGCATCATGTGTGTAAGGTAAACAACACAAGGTTACATTCCCCATTTCCCCTTACCCTAATCAACCTAAGTGTACTAAAGTGCTTGAATATATTCATGCTGATGAGTGGGGTCCTTCTAGTGTTTCGACCCATGGTGGTAAGAAGTAATTTATGTCCTTAATCGATGATTATCCTAGAAAAGTTTGGGTTTGTTTGTTAGAACACAAATCTTATGTTTTTTATAAGTTTAAAAACTGGAAAACTGTGGAAAATCAAACAGGAAATAAAATAAGAACTATTAGAACTGATAGTGGTCTTTAGTTCTGTAATAAGAAACTTAATTAGTTGTGTGCTTCCGTTGGTGTTAAGCGACATAAAAATACCTTAGCAAAACGGAGTTGCTGAACGCATGAATATAACTCTCTTAGAGAAGGTGAGATGTTTGTTATCCTCATCTGGGCTATCTAAGAAGTTGGGGTAAAGCTGTATGTGTTGCTGATTTCCTGATAAATAGGTCCCCATCTGTTCCCTTAGGAGAGAAAGTGTTTGAATCTGTGTTTTCGGGAAAACCTCTTGTTTTTCTTATTTTGAGAGTATTTAGTTGTGTTGCTTATGTGCATAAAAAAAGGTGATAAACTTGACCCTAGATCTAAGAAATGTGTTTTCTTGGGATATCCTGAAGGGATTAAAGGTTATAGATTATGGTAGAAGTGAATCGGACTTTAAGGCTGTGATAAGTAGAGATGTTATCTTCAATGAAAATGAAGTTCCTTATTTGGGGTGGAGTAATTGCCTGGTGTTAACCAATCCGAAAATACTCTTGAATTACATGATTATTGGAATAATTTACACATGGAAAATCAAGATGATAATGCTTCTAATGAGGTGGAGCATGATATGCATGAGTTGCATGATGAACATAATTCGCATGAGTTTCATGGTACGCATGATTTGCATGATGAGCGTGATGATTTACATGACTATCAACTTGCTCGGGATAGAGTTAGAAGGACCCTTAGGAAACCCTGGAGATATGATATCTGCAATATGTCTATGTGCAATATGCCTATGTGGGATATCTATCAGTTTTTCTTTAATGTGTATGAGTCCATTTAATGCAATGAACCTAAGACGCATCGTGAAGTCTTAGAATCTAAATATCCTGATAAATGGCTTGATGCAATGAAAAGTGAGATTAATTTCTTGCGTGTAAATCAAACATGAATTCTTGTACCTAAACCTGCAAATTTTTCTATTGTGGACTATAAATGGTTGTTTAAGGTCAAGGAAGATCATGAAAATGTTAGATTTAAAGCTAGACTTGTTGCTAATGGATTTAGTTAAAAGGGGGGAATTGATTATGCTGAAATCATTCTCATGTCGCTAAATTCACCACTGTTCTCATTATGCTTGCATTAGTTGCGTATTTTGATTGGGAATTGAAACAAATGGATGTGACTACTGCTTTCTTGCATGGTGATCTTGATAAAAAAGATTTATATGGAACAGCTTGAGGGATTTGTTGACCCTCAGAATTATGAGTGTGTTTGTTTGTTGAAAAAGGCTTTGTATGGTCTTAAGCAGTCACCTATGCAATGGAATATTATATTTGATAAGTGCATGCAATCTTTGAACTTTGAGAAAAAGTGTTGCTAATCATTACTTATATTTCAAGAAAACTACTTTTGTGCCTATGTTTCTATTGATCTATGTGGATGGCATGTTGATTATCAGTCTGTGTCTTAAATCTATTATGCATGTGCAAGAATGTCTATGTGAGAATTTTGACATGAAAGACTTAGGTGATGCCAAAAGGATTCTTGGCATAAATATTGTTAGAGACAGAAAGAAGTCTACCCTTGTTTTAAATCAGATTTCATATGTTCAAAAGATTTTAAGTAAACTTCTCATGTCGAACGCTAAACCTGTGAATGTGTTTCTTGCTTCTCACTTTGTGCCAAGTAAGGATCATTCTCCCAAAACTAAAACTGAAATAAATGACATGAAGAAGGTGTCATATTCTAGTGCTATATGTTCGATCATGTATCTCATGGTTAGTTCTAGACCTGACATTGCATACTCTGTGAGTTGCTTGAGTAGATATATGTCTAATTCTGCTTTGCCTCATTGGAATGCTTTGAAGTGGCTTCTTAGATATTTGAAATCCTCCGTGGATGTTGTTTTAACTTTCTCTTAGTGCTCTGAAGGTTTTAAACTTGTTGGCTATGTGGATTCTAATTATGCAAATGATAGAGAATTATAGAAAGTCTACTACTTCCGATGTGTTTACTTTGTGCGGTTCTTGCATAAGTGAGAAGTCTCAACTACAACCTATTGTTGCATTGTCTACTACTGAGTCTGAATATGTGGCTGCCACTGAGGCTTTTGAAGAAGTTATTTGGTTAAGAGGTCTTTTATCTGAAATTGGTTTCCTAAATAAAGACGTAGTTGTGTTTTCGAATAGTCAATCTGCCATTCAACTTTGTAAGAACCCTATGTTTCATGATAGAACTAAACATTGATGTGAGGTTTCATTACATACGTGATATACTTGAAAAAGGAATTGTTAAATTGAACAAAATTTCATCTAAATTTAATCCCGATGATATGGGTACTAAGTGTTTGCTGGTTAATAAACTTCTTTCGTATCAAAGGATTTTGAATTTTAAAGATGGATGAATTTTGGTTCTATGACCGGTTACTAACCTGTTTTCTGCTTGCCATTGGTGATTTACCTTGGACTTTGTGACATCTTCTACTTCGGTATATTTTTGTTTTTTTGTGAACTCGGGATGCTTTGTGGTTAATTTCATTTTGATCTTTGTGATCATAAGTTTACTTTGTGTATTCTCTTATACTTGTATTTTCTTTGTGCACTTACATGTGTACCGGCGATGATGAGTCATCCGGATCCCCACATTCCTTAGTGTACCGTCTTGACCCAAAGGTGAAGATTGTTAATATATTGTTGGCCCAAATTAGTGTTGGCTTATATATTAGTCTCCTAATGTCCTATGAGCTCATCACTAAACCCTAGCCCTACACCTATATATATGTTATATGGGTTTGTCTCCAAATGAGAATAGAGTAACACAATTAGAAAGAAACAATAAAAGAGAGGCAGAGCTTTGGGCTCTATTCCTCCTTCTTCCTTTCTCGTGGCTTTGTCTATATTGTGAGGGGCTTAATGTTGGATCGATCAATCAGAGGATAATAATTGTTGATATATTGCTTCAATAATTCTGATTAAATTAAGAGTGCAATTATATTATTTTAGTGGAATAGAATATAATTAATAAATTAATATGATAAGTCAAGAGTTGACCGGGTCATAATTAATTTATTGGAGCTTGATTTAATTGGGTCCGATCGGGTCCCTTCGGTGGCTCAATATGAACTATATTATAATTTATTATTGCAATACAATAAATATATTGGATATTGATAGATATAGAAGATGGAGATATCCAGGATCTCCTATATCTATCAGGATATGTTACTTGGAAAGAAAGAATATAATGTGACATTATATATATAAAGTCACGGTTATTATTTCTTCTCCAAACACACAATCGCGTATACAATATATCCAAGGAGGTGTCCACACATCGGGTATTGCAGTACAGTTCGTGAGAACACCGGAGAAGACTTGGAGGTTTGAAGCCACACGCTACAAAAGGTATTAATTTAATCCTTATAGCGAAAATTAATTAATTGTAGAACATATGATAAATCGGTCAATCCTACAACGATGTATCTGATTTACAATATTACATATTGTGGATCGGATAAGAATCGTGGTTCTAACAATTGGTATCAGAGCGTAGGTTTTGATATTATTATATGTTCTCTTTTAATTGATTTAATTATGCATATAGTTTTGAGCGGTGTTTTAGGTTTACAATTTTATTGTTGTTATGGATGAATGTTTTAATTTTTATTGAACAATTTATGGCCTAGTTTTATTGGTAAAATTGTATTTTGTATTTTTCGAGTTGTACACAAAGGGGTGGATTACGACTCCATGTTTTCCCCTTGTTAGATTTTGAAATAGGGTACAAAATATGTATTTTTTGTTGTAATTTTCGAAGTTGGGGCGATTTTGTATTCTGGTCGAATTTTTGGGGGTAAACTTGAAAGATTCCAGAAGTTATCAAAAGTGGATGGGGCAATCGTTCATCATCTCCAAAAATTGGAGGACTTATTTGCAAAGACAATAATCCTCCATTGTTGATGAACTGGAGCATCTGAAACTTCAAATTTATGACTAGAAACAAGCCAAAGCCTGGTGACCCTCTTGGCAGCGGTACGGCCGTCACGGAAAAGACGACGGCAGGGCGGAAAACGGACAGAAAGTTCGCTATTTTTTTTCTTCCAGTTGCGTTTTTCCCGCGACGGTATGGTTCAAGCGAATGGCGGCAGCTGCACTATCGCCTTGTGACAGCGATTGACGAAAGCTGATGAAGGTGGCGACGACGGAAAGCATCTCCGCCGAGCATAGTGATAACGGCGGCGGCGGATGAAATGGGCAGAGGCTAAGGTTCAGACCACATGGCTGGAGCTGGACCGGGTTTTCGATCCGGGTCGGGTATGTGGCTCTGGACCGGATCTAGTCTAGGTTTTAAGGGAATGGGCCGGTTTTTTTTTATTAATCATGGCCCATTTTCATTAAATTTTCTGCTGGGCCATTTTCATTAAATAAATAGCTGGGCCAGAATATTATTTGGGCCTATTGATTTATTTTTGCTGCTGGATCATCATTGTGGGTTTGGAGATATTAAATAAATCATTTTGGACCAGAAACATTGCAGAAGGACCATGAAATATTGGGCCGGGTTGTGGTTCAATTAGTTTTTCATTTTTCTGTAATTTTGTGTCTAGGATGGCCATAAATTGTTCTTATTTAATTATTGCTTATTATTTGCTTTGATTATGCTTGAAATTAATTGTCATTCACATAGCATGTCATATAGAATTGTATGAACATCGCTCTAGGTACTAGACTATCATGCATATTTTCTTTATTTATTTTCTTTTCTAATTTAGAATTAGATTTGAGAATTAATAAAGTAATTAATATTTAATTATTTTGAGAGTCAAAATAATTTTGAAAAATATTAATTGGATAAAACCCAAATTTGTTTTATAAAATATTAAGTGTGCGAGGGTTTATTTATAAATCCACGACCTCCTTTATTAGCCCATAAGTAAGAATGTATGTATGCCTCGTACTAATTCAATTGGTCTCCCTATAGGAGGGCTGCATTATTTTCGGTTACTTGATTGGGCCCAATTATGGTAGTAAATTTTAAATTTCAATTAATTATGTTTATCCTATAGATTTCATAATTATTTGATAGTTTTAAAATTTATTAATATAAAGGTAATACACTTAAATCAAAATATTGTAAGGTTTTCCTATAGAATATCCGAACAATATTATTGAGGGTCAAATATATGTGATACTAAATCAATATAGCATGAGATGTAGGATATTTGATTTAGTGGGAGATCCCAACCTAGCTGTAAATCAATATTTACCACTCCTATAGAGGGGTATGCCTTGATTTTGGAGTTTTAGGTAGTCACATAATATTGTAGTTTTTTTGGTCTACTTATTAAAAGTTTTATTTCATGTTTAGAACATGCATTCATTCATTCATTCATTCTATGCAAGCTTATATATGGTGTTTTATTTCAGAAAAAATGTCTTCTAGTGCACTATCCGTGATATTGACTAAAAACCAACTAATGGGAGAAAACTACGTTGATTGGAAACGAAATTTGATGATTGTTCTCACTGCTGAGAAGTTGAAATTTGTGCTAACTGAACCTTGTCCCAAAGTGACCATGGAGTCCAGTGATAAGGAACATGAGGCTCGTGATAAGTGGATTCATGCCAATGACATGGCTCGTTGTTACATTTTGGGTTCTATCTCAAATGTGTTGCAACAGAGGCATGGAGACATGGAGACATCTGTTGAGATCATGGAGAGTCTTAAAGATATGTTCGCTCATCAAGGACGCCAAGCACGTCAGGCTGCTATTAGAGCCATTATGACTGAGCGTATGAAGCCCGGGTCGCCAGTTAGAGATCATATGCTAAATTTGATCGGAATGTTTAATGTGGCTGAGGCTTTAGGAGCTGACATTGGTTCGGAAACTCAGGTAGACATGGCACTGGAGACTCTCCCTAAGATGTCCTCCCAGTTCAAGGTCAGCTATAACATGAATAAGCTGAACATGTCTCTGAATGAATTAATGAAAGAGCTCCAAAACGCTGAAAGCATTCTTAAGGCTCAAAATGGTGATGCTTTTGCTGTTGATTCTGTTGGACAAACCTCATCCAAGCCGAAAGGTATGGGTGGAAAAAGGAAAAAGTCCAATAAGAAGGGCCCACAGCAACAAGCAAAGAAGGCCAAAACGGATGGGAAACCTAAGGGGAAGTGCTTTGAATGCGGCGAGAAGGGCCATTGGAAAAGAAATTGCCCGACTTTCATAGCTAAGAAGCAAGCTAAGGGTGAGTTATCCTTCATTGAGTCTTGTTTAGTGGTTGATTCTACGGATACTTGGATAGTAGACTCTGGAGCCACTAACCATGTTTGCAATTCTTTGCAGGGGTTCCAAGTAACCAGACAACTTAATGAAGGGGAGCATACTCTGAGGGTTGGCACAGGAGCTGTGGTTTCTGCAAAAGCTGTCGGAGTTATTTATCTTTATTTTTCAAATAGGAAGTATTTAGTTTTAAGTGATTGTTATTATGTCCCGAATATTACTAGAAATTTAATTTATGTTGCTTTATTATTCAAACAAGGATATTGTGTTCATTTTTCATTAATGGCAGTCGATATTTCTTTTAATAAAGCAATTGTTTGTAAGGGGCATGTGGATAATGATTTATATATCTTAAAACCAACCGACAACTCATTGCATCACACAGCTAAGCGTATAAAACTGTCTCCTTCTAATGAAACTTACTTATGGCACTTAAGACTTGGTCACGTTAATCTTAATAGGATTCATAGAGTAGTAAGGGATGGTCCTTTAAGTAACTTGAAGGTAGAATCCCTGCCTGTATGTGAATCTTGTTTAGAGGGTAAAATGACTAAGAGGTCTTTTAAATCTAAGGGATTTAAGGCCAAAGAAGTTTTAGAATTAGTACACTCTGATGTATATGGACCAATAAACGTTCCAGCTAGAGGTGGATATGAGTATTTCATCACGTTCACAGATGATTACTCAAGATATGGTTATGTTTACCTAATGGTCCACAAATCTGAGGCACTTGAGAAATTCAAGGAATTCAGATTGGAAGTGGAAAAACAATTAGGTAAGAACATAAAAACACTTCGATCAGATCGAGGTAGGGAGTATCTATCCAACAACTTTAGGACATACTTAACAGAGAATGGGATTTTATCCCAATTGAGTGCACCAAGAACCCCACAACAAAATGGTGTCTCGAAAAGGAGAAACAGGACCTTGTTGGACATGGTTAGGTCTATGCTAAGCTGCTCAACTCTCAAAACTTCTTTTTGGGGATATGCCCTACAAACAGCAATATACTTACTAAACGTGGTTCCTTCCAAGTTTGTACCTAACACACCCTTGGAGTTGTGGAATAGGCGTAAGCCTAATCTAAGACACCTTCGGACATGGGGTTGTCCAGCACATGTGCTGAAGAGTAAGACGGAAAAGTTGGAATCAAGATCAGAATATTGTGTGTTTATAGGATATCCGAAAAGAACAAGAGGGTACTATATCTATAGTCCTCAGGATAAGAAGGTTTTTGTAAGCACAAATCCAACCTTCTTAGAGGACAAGTATATAGAAGAACGCGAATCCAAGAACAAGGTTCTTTTGGAGGAGATAAAGGACAATCTTCCTAGATCATCTGCTCCAGAGATCCGCACTGAACCTGTTCATGAATTCACGACTCTACCATCCGGTGTTGAATCCAGTAGGAGATATATGGCGACTCCGCCAAGAATGTCTATGGGAGAATCAACACCTGAAATGGTAGAAAATCATGCCCCTAATGTTCAATCACCCCTAGGTGGTGAAATGGACATCGAGGAACATGAGGAAAGAGAACCGTCTCCAATTGTAAACGAACCTATAGTAACTAGACGTGCGAAGAGGGTTATTCGACCACCTTCCAGACTTGTTCTTTATGAAGAGTCTCTTGAGGCGGTCTCTGTTGAACAAGAGGAAGATCCTGCATCGTTTAGAGAGGCTATGGAAGATAAAGACGCTGATCATTGGAGAAGTGCTATGGATTCAGAAATGAATTCCATGTACACTAACCCTGTCTGGGATCTTGTAGACAAACCCGATGGGGTAAAACCTATTGGGTGCAAATGGGTCTACAAGAGAAAGAGAGGAATAGATGGAAAGGTAGAAACTTTTAAAGTAAGATTGGTTGCCAAGGGTTATACCCAAAGAGAAGGAATCGATTATGAAGAAACCTTCTCGCCGGTATCTATGCTTAAGTCTATTCAGATTCTCCTATCCATTGCGGCACATTTCGATTACGAGGTGTGGCAAATGGATGTCAAGACTGCATTTCTTAATGGAAATCTTGACGAGAGCATCTATATGATGCAACCAGATGGTTTTATCCAAAAGGATCAAGAGCATAAAGTATGCAAGTTGAAAAGGTCCATTTATGGACTGAAGCAAGCGTCTAGATCTTGGAATATCAGATTCGATCAAGCTGTGAAAACTTATGGTTTTGATCAGAATCCTGATGAATCTTGTGTCTATAAAAAGAAAGAAGACAAAAGAGTACTTTTTTCTCGTGATGTATGTGGATGACATCCTTTTGATTGGAAATCATGCCGGAATGTTAACATCAGCAAAACACTGGTTGGCACAACAGTTTGATATGAAGGACTTGGGTGAAGCAAACTATGTTTTGGGAATCCAGATCTTACGAGATAGAAAAAACAGAAGGATTGCTTTGTCGCAAGCTTCATACATCGACAAGATATTGGTAAGATTTGCTATGCAAGATTCCAAGAAAGGCCAAACGCCTTTCAGACATGGAATTCACTTATCACGGGAGCAATCACCTAAGACTCCTAAAGAAGTGGAATACATGAAACGGGTTCCTTACGCTTCAGCAGTAGGAAGTCTCATGTATGCTATGCTATGTACTCGACCAGATATCTGTCATGCTGTTGGGATAGTTAGTAGATATCAGTCGGACCCAGGCCCGAACACTGAATTGCTGTTAAACATATTCTCAAGTATCTTCGAAGAACCAAAGATTATATGTTGGTATATTCAGCATCAGACTTGGTGCCTGTGGGATATACTGATTCTGATTTTCAAGCTGATAGAGACTCTCGAAAGTCTACGTCAGGGTCAGTATTCACACTTGGTGGCGGTGCTGTTGTTTGGAGGAGCATAAAACAGTCTTGTATTGCTGATTCCACTATGGAAGCTGAGTACGTGGCAGCTTGTGAAGCAGCCAAAGAAGCTGTTTGGCTTAAGAATTTTTTGCAGAGCCTAGAAGTGGTTCCTTCCGCGTCACAAAGTATTCCTTTATTTTGTGACAATAGTGGAGCTGTGGCGAATGCAAAAGAACCTAGAAACCATCAACGCGGGAAACACATTGAGCGGAAGTATCACCTCATAAGGGATATTGTTCAGAGAGGAGATGTGACGGTGTGTAAGATTGCATCTGCAGAAAATCTTCCTGACCCCTTCACAAAGGGTTTACCGGCTGGTGTATTTGAGGGTCATATTAGAAATATGGGTATACTAGACATGTCTCATTTACTCTAGGGCAAGTGGGAGAAAATGTTTGATAGTATGAGTGCCCTTATTTGTATTACTTAGATGCCCTTGAGTAAATTTTATCTTGTTTGTTTTTTTGACATTTTGAAATAAATTTATGAGTTGTTCTTTTGATTAATTCTTTATGAGCTTGCATGTGTCCATGGATGGTAGATATATTAAATCGAGTGTTTAAGTTGTTCAACACAAAAAGATTCGATTTATTATTCTATTCAAAAATATTTTTTTGTTCGCGATCAGTAAATAATTTTTGGACAATTTATTTTGATAAGATCGTCTCAATTTCATTAAAGTTTGTCTTTGACTTGGTAATGAAATTGAGGATACATGCATGATGTATTGGACAGGACCACATGAAATTTAAATTGTGTTTTGACCATACAATTTAAAATTCATTGATTGACGTGTGTATTACCTTAATCCTGAGTGAATAATGTACCTTTATTACCAATTGGACATTCTTTGAAACACCAAAGAGTGAGATTGTTATATTGATCAATACCTCGGTGTTTTGGGAGTTAAAGTGAAGTGATAAAGGACATATATTTACAATATTGGAATCCTTCACCTATTTAATAGGCATGATCAGGATCTCACGAGTTCTTCTATGAACAGTAAATCTGAGCTCAGTATTCGACATTTGTTGTCGAATCACTTTGTGTGATGTAGTCACACATGACTATTAGATAGAAGATGAATGTTGAGATTGACAAGTGTTTGAACATAGGCTTATTGGTCATGGTAGCCTATTGCAAATACTTTAGTTGATCGAGGGGGGCAATATGTTGGATCGATCAATCAGAGGATAATAATTATTGATATATTGCTTCAATAATTCCGATTAAATTAAGAGTGCAATTATATTCTTTTAGTGGAATAGAATATAATTAATAAATTAATATGATAAGTCAAGAGTTGATCGGGTCATAATTAATTTATTGGAGCTTGATTTAATTGGGTCCGATTGGGTCCCTTCGGTGGCTCAATATGAACTATAATAAATTATAAATATTATAATTTATTATTGCAATACAATAAATATATTGGATATTGATAGATATAAAAGATGGAGATATCAAGGATCTCCTATATCTATCAGGATATGTTACTTGGAAAGAAAGAATATAATGTGACATTATATATATAAAGTCACGGTTATTATTTCTTCTCCGAACACACAATCGCGTATACAATATATCCAAGGAGGTGTCCACACATCGGGTATTGCAGTACAATTCATGAGAACACCGGAGAAGACTTGGAGGTTTGAAGCCACACGCTACAAAAGGTATTAATTTAATCCTTATAATGAAAATTAATTAATTGTAGAACATATGATAAATCGGTCGATCCTACAACGATGTATCCGATTTACAATATTACATATTATGGATCGGATAAGAATCGTGGTTCTAACACTTAAGGTTTGATATACCTTTGTGATCTTGATGGTATCAAGTTTAAGAATATATGTTCCGACTCGATGTTTCCTGAGCCGACATTAACGACAAATTCAGTCAAACAATTATGATTTTTCCTTTGTTAAAATGACTTGCTTTTGAACCAAATTACTTTCTTTAAAATAACTACCATTTTGAACGGTAGAATGTTTTTTCCCAAAAGACAGATTTACAAGTACTAGTTGCACATATCCCGAATTCAACAATCCTGACCCACTAAATCTTGCGAGTTATTAACTCTGGCCCTGTTTGTATATGGCTGTGGGTGGTTGGAGTACTGTAAATTGTGAGGAATATAGTGGAATATGAAGGTTGGGGTAAATAAGTGAGTGTTTGTTTATATTGGTTAGAGATTGGATTGTGAGGTGATTATAATATAAAATGTGTTAAAGTTGATTTGATGTGTGTAAGAGTTAGTTAGTAAATGATTGATTATTGATTAAAGTGTGTATTGAGAATAGTGCTTGATTGATGATGTGTGTAAGAGTTAGTTAGTGGTTTAATAATGTGTGTGGAGATTGTGAGCAATTTATTGCTCACAACCCATAGACAAACACGTAATGGGTTGGACTCAATCCACAACGGATTGGTCCAACCCCAAACAAACAGGGCCTATGTCTCTTTTCCAAATATAGCTATTTAAGTACTATTTGCACCGTATATTTAAAAGAAAATAAAAATAACATTTGTTTCAAAAAGAAAAACATAAAAAAAAAAAAAAAAATACTTATACCAATTTATCCTAAACTTCAACAAATACCAGCATTTACATTAAATACTAATCACATACACACAATGCTGACTTAATCACAACTGCATTTTTTAATTAAACTCCATTAAGCATGGCATCCTGCAGCTTGCCCTCTTCTTCCTCCATGGTATCGCACAAAACCCTCCCCCTCGTCTCCGGCAAACACACAACGAACAACCCACAAACCGAAATCGCCACCCCGAACACGCCGAACGACACCCAGCTGTTCTTCCTCCCGGCAGCCACCAGCACCGGGCTGAGAACGCCGCCGAACACCAGCGCCTGCCTCACCATCGACACCGCCGAGTTTCTCACACACGTCGGAAACAATTCCAGGGTGTAAATCAAAACGACGTCGAAAGTCGTACATGCGCAGAAAAACGACACCAGCTCCAACACGATTTGCATCCCTTTCCAGTTCACAATCACGCAGCTCACGCTGCATATCCCGCTTAACAACGACAACCCCAGTATAAAACCTTTTCTGTCCAGTTTTCCGATGAGTAGAAAAGTGACGAACGACGCCGGAAATTCCGACAGTGCGTTTAGTGTGACGCTTAAGTATAGATCAAACGACAAGTTCCCGAGGCCCAATGGCATGCCGTAGTAAATCATTCCGATGCCGAAACCAACCACCATCACTGATAGGAGCCGCCGGCAAGACCATCCTTTCTCCAGCAGGATTTTAGCGGCGGAGAATATGTTAGTTTCCGGCGATCGCTGTTCCAACGGAGAACACCTGCCGAAGAAACTTTGGGTAAGGCTGCTCCGGTTGGTCGGCGCCGCTATACTTTTCAGTGTCTGAGCGAATTCTTCTTTCCGGCCTTTGATGTAAAGCCATCTGGGAGATTCTCGAACGAGGAATAACACTGACAACGAGTAGAAAACTGAAGGGACACAAGTCCAGAGATAAACCAATCTCCACGAAGAACCTTCTAGAAGGAAAGCAATAACTGGTAGAGACAGAAACCCCATAGTGAAAAAGATGAATCCGATGATTCCCATGTTCTCTCTCCACTTCTTTCCGACTAACTCCGTCGACAGAACAAGCGCACATGTCCCGATCGTGGCTCGGCCGAAGCCGCTAATAAATCGCAACGCCGTATACATCCATATATCAGTCGAGAACGCCGTCAGCACGCCAGTTAGTGACATAACCAAGCTTGCTAAAACCAGCGATTTCTTCCGGCCCAAAGCCGAGTCGGCTAATGTGGCAAGCGCGAAGCCGCCAATGAGGCAGCCAAAGAAGAAGGACGAAGCCGGGAGGCCTTTGATGATGGAGCCGGCGCACTGGAGTGACCATTCGGAGATGATTGATGTGGTCGGAGGCGAGTCCCACGACCAGGCGTCGCCGGAAATCTGACAAGGATCATTGGAGGTGGTGCATGATGATTGATTGGTGTTGATACAGCTCCATTTGGGTTCAGCATCAGTGAAGACGCTGATGAATGTCTGTTGTGCATCGAAGAACCAGGCGAAAGATACAAGGGTGGCCTGAAATAAATGTTTCCAGCCAAAATCACCGATGCAGTATTCAATGGTGTCGTCGAGGGAGGGGTGGTGTTGCTTGGTTTCCGGCTCCGCCGTGCTGCTTTGTGAGAGCAGTGGAAATGGATCTGTCATCTTGATTTTGTATTACGGGTATGGATTGTACATGCTTTTGGAAGCCTCGGTCTGCTTGTATTTATTGGGCAATGGAATTAAATGAGCAACAGAGGTATTTTAATCGTTGGATTGACGTCATTTTACTCTATTTTAAGTTGGATTTCCTTCTCACGCTGAAAAGGAATGACGCTCTATAAATTTGGTCTCCAATAATGAATATTTATTATAGTACATACGCTCAGTTTTTTGTATTTATGGTAAATTTGTAAATGAATTTTCAAATCTATTAATTTCGGAACCGTTTAGTAAAAAGAAAAATTCAATTAAGCAAATCCGAAGGATTAGATTTTCATCCAGAATTTATACAGTACATAATACATTAAACAAATCCAAAGGATTAGATTGGTCCAGAAATTAAACAGTACGCATTTTTTTATTTAATGTGATGATGTTAGCATTTGAACAATTATTGGAAACAAAGTTATGCTAATACAAACTTTTCTATATGTATAGTATAATAATCGGCACACAATATCAAAGCTAAAATAATAATAAAAATTTGAGTTTGAGAAAACAAAGACATGCTAATGACAGTTTTATAGTGAAAATAATTGGCACTCTTATAAAAAATAATAATAATTCGTACACAGGATCAAATGTTAAATATTTTCATGTGATTTCACACCACGAAAAATTTCATTTTAAGATAATAAAAAGTTGTCTCAATTAATGAGTATCTGTCGAGAAGACTAAAAAATTTTAATTCCTAGGGCTTGCATCGTTGAGTTCTCCCTGAGTGCCGCTTCTTGGTTCCCAATCCAAGTTTTTCCAGTTGTCTTCATCCCTGTCCGGTCCTCATCTCCCTCTCTCGACTCACCCACCTCTCATTGCCTCGCTGTCTTCCTCCATGGATGCCCAGCTCGAGAATCTCTATTCTATTCTCGTCTCTCCCTGTCCGTGGAAGAAAAACAGTGCATTCCTTCCTCCACCCATTGGCCGGACTCTCTTGACTTCTCCCTCTGCCTCACCGGAAAAATTTTAGTTCCCCTCACCATTCCATTCAAAGACATTGCACTCTATTTACCACACTTTGGAAGCATAAAAGCAAATTCTTTTCCAAGCCACTCGACTACAATCTCGTACTTTCTCCTTTGATAGTGTCTCTGAAAAGAAAAAAAGAAAAAAAAAAAATTATTCTTGGGTCCCCTTGGCTTTTCAACAAACACCTCATGGCGTTAACAGAACCATCTCCCTCCATGGCCATCTCCGATCTTCAGTTTGACACATGCCCCTTTTGGATCCAGATCCATAATGTGCCACTTGGGTTGATGAACAGAAGCTTTGCACTTCTTGTTGGAAAATCATTGGGCTAAATTTTGGAGATCGACTGTGACTCCTCGGGCTCGGTCATAGGTCAATTTCTTCGCCTCATGATAGAAATAAATATAACAAAACCACTCAGAAGGCTTATTTGTGCTGATACTAACGACACAGAAAGGACATGCCCTATTAAATATGAGAAACTCCTAGAATTTTATTTTCAATGTGGCATCATTGGCCATGTTTTGAGAACCTGTGAAAATAGAGCACTTAACCCCACCTTAAATGCTACTCCCCTCAATTCGGCACAACCCTTTTGCAACAAACAAACCAAAGCCCCACCCCCACCCCCCACCTTCCCCCCCCCCCCCCCCCTCCTAAAAAAAAAGGACCCTCAAACCCCTCCACCTGCTCACACAATCACAAATTCTCAAAATCACCACCCAATACCTTAAACTTGGAAAGATCCCTCACACTTTGCTCTTTTTTCCTATTCACCCCCCAAATGTACTCATCTTTTGGCAGTTAATTCACAACCTTCCTTCTCCACAGTCCATCAACCTTCTGTATCAGGGCATACTCCACTAGAAAGTAACCATACATCCCTCATCACCACAAAAGGTTCACCACTCCCACTCATCTCCATCACAGACTCAACCTCTCACCACATCCTATCTTCTACTCCACCACCTCATTCTTCCACCCCCACCCTCATCTACCATACCACTCTCACTCTAGCAAATCACAGCTCCCACAGTCGCTCACTTTGCTCCCTCCACCACAACACCTCTCCGAACCCTTCCTCGTCCAGGTACGGATGATCCTTAACCCCCCAACTAGAAAAACAACAAAAAAAACTCTCAGAATGAGAAGGGAAGTTGCTCGCCTCCTTAAAAGTCCGTCTTCCTCAAACTCCTCGGGCATCAAATGCAAACTCACTATACCAAGTGCCAACTTGTCCTTTCTGGAACCTATAGTTGTTGATATTATCGGAACCCCATCCAACCTTGAGATTGAGCCTGCCCCAGCAAATAAAAAAACTCAAACCCTCTGATATTGCTACAGACAATCTTTACAAATCTGACCTTCCCCTTACCATTTGTCCTGCGGAGATTGGCATGTCTAGTCAATCCCGCCAATCATTATGAATATACTCTGCTGGAATTTTCGAGGGCTTGAGAACCCTCAGAAATTCAAGAGCTCCGCGATCCCATTCGCACAAAGTCCCCAAGCATGATCTTTCACTCCGAAACGAAATGCCCTGCTGTTCATATTAAAAAACTCAAATTTGATCTCAACTTTGTTGGCCTTGCTATTAATGGTCGAGGAAAGTCTGGGGGCCTTGCTATCCTTTGGCGGAAGAATATCTCGGTTGCTCTTCGCTGCCTTTGCCAACATTTCATAGACGTGGATATTTCTTACCATGGAAGCTCCTTCTGTTTCACCGACGTATTTGGCTAGCCGGACAATTCCAAAAGGCGAGCTTTCTGGGATTTCTTTAATGATATGTTCCCTTCAGCCTCCCTCCTATGGATTTGCGGGGTGACTTCTATGAGGTCCTCTCCCAGAGGGATTTCCAAAGCCAGGGATGTAGAGCAAATTGGCAGATTAATTATTTCAGAGCTGCACTTGAGTTATGCAGCCTTTCTGATATGGGATTCTCAGGCCCCAGATTTACGTGGCAAAGACTCCTTATCTTTCCACACACCCAAAGAGCGAGACTCGACAGGGGCACTTGGACCGCTCAAGCTCGAGCTTTATTTCCATTCAGCTCAGTAACCCTCTCTCATCTTCCACCTTGGATCATACAGCTATCATTATTCAGCTGAAGGATACTTCTCACTCGCACTAGGCTCCCAGCAGCCGGCCTTCTTTCAGATTTGAGGCTCTTTAGGTAAAATTTGTTGACTGTGAAAAAGTAATAGATGATAATTGGGATTGCAACCTAGAGTGTCTTGAAGGAAAATTGCATAATGTCTCAATTGGCCTTATAAAATGGAGCCGATCTTCTATGTGAGACATTGCTAAGCGCATAAAAGACACCAAGAACGAAATTCTCAGGCTTAGCAACTCCTTCATCACCGAGGAATGGAGAATTAAAATATTGACTCTCAAGAAGCAACTTGAGTCTCTCCTCGATCTTGAATGCCTGAAATGTAGACAACGTGCCAAGCATCACCGGTACCAAGAAGGAGAGAGAAATTCTCGGTTCTTCCACGCCTCTGCCTCTAAGCGGAGAGACACAAATCATATATTTTCTCCAAGAAACTCTCAAGGCCTTCTTGTCATGATGAGGCCTCCAGCAATAGTATCATTGTTGATTATTTTGATTCTATTTTCATCTCATCCGGCCCTTCTCCGGCTGAAACTTAATCTGCCCTGACCGTATTAATCATCGTGTCACCGAAACCATGAACATCTCCCTCTCTGCTCCTTTCATGGCTTTAAATCCCCGATGGTTTGAGCCATGTGTTCTTCCAAAAAAATTAGCATATCGTCAGAAACGATGTTACATCCTTTGTGCTGAACTTCTTGAGTAACCATACTACCCCTTACAACCCTAACTTCACCTATATAGTCCTTATTCCCAAGATCAAAGATCCTTAGCTCATTACCCAATTCCACTCACTGTAATGTCATATACAAGTTGGCCTCCAAAATACTTGCCAATCGGCTCCAACCCCTTCTCCCCTCCATCATCTCACAATCTTAGTCGGCCTTTATTCCCAGTAGACTTATCTCTGACAATATCATCATAGCACATGAAATTCACCACTACATGCGTACAGAAACCATTAGCAAACACGATCTTATGTTTATCAAACTCGATATGAGCAAAGCATTTGACCATGTCGAATGATCTTTCGCCCTTGCCACTCTCGGAGCTCTAGGTTTTAGCCCCTCTTACATTGATCTTATCTGGCTCTATATTACCTTCACTCCCTTCTCATTCCTTCTAAATGGAAAGAAATTCGACTCATTTACCCTACACCGGGGCATCCGACAGGGCAGTCCTCTCTCCTCCTATCTCTTTATCATCTGCTCTGAAGTCTTCTCATCCATTCTCCACGACCTCCAATCCGCTAAGAAAATCCATGGCATCTCAATAGGTCGTTCCGCCCCCTCTATATCCCACCTGTTCTTTGTAGTTGACACTCTTATGTTTGGATTTGCCACTCTTGAAGAAGCCTCTCATCTTAAATATGCCCTCAACCTCTTCAAAAAAGTCTCAGATCAAAGAGTTAACTTTGAAAAATCGGGTATCCTCTTCAGCCCTAACACTGACCCTGCTGTTGCTCAGGGTATCTCTCACACGTTTGGCATCCCTAGAGTCGAGTCACATGGTAAATATCTCGGTCTCCCATCTATTATAGGGAGAAGTAAAAAAAGAAATTTTCTCATCCCTCAAAGATCGTGTTTGGTGTAAGCTCCATGGATGGAAAGAAATCTCCCTTTCCCAAGCCAGAAAGGATATTCTTATTAAATTTGTAATCCAGTCCCTCCCCACGTTTTCTATGTCTTGTTTCAGGTTACCAGATGGTGTTTTCGATGATATCCAAGCAATAACGGCCTCTTTCTGGTGGGGCAGATCCCAAGATAAGAAAATGATCCATTGGTTAAATGGGATAAACTTATACGTAGCAAAGCTGTCGGCGATCTCAGCTTTTGCCAACTTCGAGCTTTCAACGAAGCCATGCTCTGCAAACAAGCATGGAGAATCCTCACTTTCCCTTCCTCGCTCCTAGCTAGAGTTCTCAAAGCATGCTACTTTCGGAATTTTGATTTTCTCAATGTATCTACTGGTTCTAGACCCTCCTGGTCTTGGCGAAGCATTTTGAGCAGCAAAACCTTACTCAAGCTTTACTGCAGAAGATTTATCCGATCGGGAAACTCCACTCGCATTTGCGGGGACCCTTGGTTGCCCCGTCCACCGAACTTCCTTTCCCACTGCATTCCCCTTACATTCTTGATCCAGAGGTAAAGGTTTCAGTGCTCTTTACCCAAGCCTCTAAGCAATGGGATCCCGGGCTTATCAACTCCATCTTTTTTCCCGACGAAGCCTCATTGATTAAATCCATCCCTCTTGGATCTCATCACGGAAGCGACCTTTGGCTTTGACACTTTTCTCACAATGGAAAGTTCAATGTAAGCTCGGCTTATCATGCCTATCAATCTCTCCTACTTTGCGCGCATCAGCCTTGGCTAGCTCAAGCTCAGGCCTAAACCCGATTTGGTAGAATATTTGGAAGCTCTGCATCCCTCCTATAATGCACCACTTTATTTGGAAGTGTCTAACTTCATCTCTTCCTTTGCTCGAGAATCTGTCCAAACACGACCTTCATCTTCAAGACACCTGCCCATTTTGCTCCTCATAGGATCCCTCCAATTGCCATCTCTTCTTTTCCTGCCCGTTTGCTTCGACTGTCTAGAACCTGGACAAATTTTTAGATTTATTTTTCAGCATTCTCAACCATCGTTCAACCTTTGGCTGCAGGAATCACTGCATTTGGCTCCTTCCTCGGCCAAAGACCTCATTGCAATCACTTGCAATCTCATTTGGTTTAATCGCAATAAAGGTATTTTTGAACAATCTTTTGTGGATTCGGCGTCTATTTCTTCCTCGGATTTTAATATTTTTAGAGAAATCCACACGACCGATTCCTGGCCTGAGCACCCCTACTGCTTAATATTCTTGCATCCATCCTTTTGTCGTCCCCCGAAGAACACTCCACGAGTTTATTTTGATGGAGTTCTCTCTCCACTACTTAATACTACGAGAATTGGGGTTGTTATTTTCAATGCTCAGAATGTCTTTATCCATGGTTTCTGTAAGCAATTCCTTAGTATCTCCTCTCCGGAAGCTGCTAATTTTTAGCTCTCCGGGAAGCCATCTCGCTCGCGCATTCTCTCAAGCTTCCTACCCCTGCTTTCCTTGGGGATGCTACATCCATTATCCTCTCTGCTAATGGCCATTCAGACTACCACTCAAGTTGCATTCCCATCTTAGAGGACATTTCAAGCCTAAAAACCATGTTACCAATTTCTGGATTTTTTTACATCAGTAGATCTTGTAATATGTTAGATCCTGAATTTGCTTTCTTTGCCAAAAGCATGAACACTTCTTCTCTCTCTTATGATTGTATCCCTAGTTGGGTTCCTCCTTCGTTGTTGGATAATTTCCAATGCCTCTAATGATATCTCTTTTTTTTTTCAGAAAAAAAATAATGGGTATTCGTCACAACTATATTCTAATGACATTATGTTGTTATTAATTATTCATCTTAATAATTCGCTCACATATAATATTATTTGAGACGATTAAAATTTGTCTCAATCACATATAAATATTTTTTGCAACTACTAATTGCCTTTAAGCTTAGATCTAAGAAATATTGTGGTTCCCATTTTTGTTTCTATTTTTTCTATTCGTCTAACTTGGGAAGAAAGAGATTAAAGATTAGAGATGAGAGAGAAAGAGAGAGAGAGTTGAAGACGAGGATAGAGAATGGCGGAGGAGAGAGAGTCGAATCGTGCAACTTGGAGTGGCGAAGAAGAAAGAGATTAGAGAACGGGAGAGCGGCGAAGGAGATAGAGTTTTTTTTTTTTTTTTTTGAGAATCGGAGAAGGAGATAGAGTTGATTTAATATGGAGTGGTTGTAGAAGAAAGACAATAGAGATTATAGGGGGTGAAAGAGGGAGAAAAGCAGAAGAAAGATATTAGAGACGAGAGAAGGGAGAAAAAGAGGCACAAAGAGAGAGGAGGCGGAGAAGAGAGAGTTAACCTGTGTAATGTGGAGTGACAGATTAAGATAGAGATTATAGGTGGTAGGGTGGGGACGGAGTGACAGAGGAGAATGAGAAAACGGGGAAGAGTGAATTCTAAAACAACACTTCTACCAGAGATTTGAAATCATCCAGATTAATAAAATTTAAAACAACTTAGCCTAACACATAGAATTTCAAATCCACGGATTTATAAACTTGGATCTGTTGATTTAACATTATATCCAAACAATTGTGATGAATTTGACTATATTCACAAATCCATGGCTAGAATCAGGGAAAATGAAATTTTAATCCTTTATGTTTTAGTCACTTGTATTTTTAGTCGCCTTTGACGAGGATTTTGCACATTTAACAATTTGGAGTAATTTTTTACACAATTTAAGGATAAATTTGATCGGATTTTCTTAAATTCCCCAGAGTAAAACACGTAAGATTCATGTGACTCTCAAAATTGGGTATCTTCAAACATTTAAAGCCACACGGCACAATCTTGAGCATTGAATATATTAACAACAAAAACATCCACCTCAGATATTTAAATTACACATAAACATTTATTTACATGTCATAGAAACACAAAAGCAAAATAAAGAAAAATGTTAAAGGGTAAAAATAGTAACAAAATTTATTTAAAAAAAAAAGAAACAGATCTATTTCTTTTCATCATCTTCTTCGGCTTCCACTTGCGCCAAGGAAGAAGGCAACAGTTGCTTCGAAATTAAGACGAGGAAGAAGGCACCATCTGTGCCAAGGAAGGCACCGAGGCAGCAGGCAACAGATTCAAGAAGGCACCAGCGGTGACATGTCTTTGCAGCAGCAGGCAGCAGAACACATTCTTCGCAGTGAGGCTGGCGACGGAGCGCACGACATGTCTTCGCTCATCTTTAGATTTCATGGGCTAAGTGAGTGATTTTGGGGCTGAAATTGGGTTTTTGTTTCTCAAATTTTTGTGCGAGTTTAGGGGTTGAAAATGAGTTTTTGTTTCTAAAAAATTTTAGTGATTTTGTCTTTCAAATTTTGGGGCTGAAATTGGCTAATTTTTTTACTGATTTTTTTCTTAAGTGTTAGGAAAATTTTGGTTTAAAGAATGAAATTTTTAAATGTTTCTCAAATTTCATATATTTTGCAAAGATGAAGATGAAGTAGATTTTAAATTTTTATTTCCATTTAAAATGTTTATAAATTTATTATTTTATTTTGCAGATTTTATGAAGTTTTTATAATTTTCTGGTTTATATACTAAAGAATCTATATATTTTGATTTTTTGTATTATTTTGAATTTTTCTATAGTATTAATATGATCTAATAATTATGTGGATTAATATATTCTTATTTTTAATATAATTTATTAATTTTAAATGTTGATGTTTAGTTAATTTAAGTAATGTGATTTTTTTTTAAGATTAGGATGCGAACACGTGTACTCAATGGACGGAGATGCCTAAATTCACAAATCATGTGCGCTGCATGTGCACTTCTTCGGAGAGCCCAACAGATTTTGGCTAAATTTTTCCTTGAATCACGAAAAAATAAAATTAAAGGACTAAATGTGCAAAACCCTTATTGTAGGAGATTGAAAATGCAAGTGACCAAAATATAGAGGACTAAAATTACATTTTCTCATTCTCAAATCACTCCATCTCCAAAGACCACCTTGAGAATATTTTGTATCTTCTATTAATAGTAGGGCAATTTTGTGGTGTAACTGTGCACAGGTGGAACCGGAGGATATATATGTCTTTTTTATTATATATAGTGGGATAATATAGAATCATAATTTTTCATACATCTTTTTCAAAACTGTCTTGTGGTTTGTGTATCCTTTCTTTGATTGACTAATATGGGTGACCCAATAACAAAGCCCCCACTTGCATTTCTTGGAGTTTGAGAAAGCAACATATTGCATTTTTGTTGGGCGACAATAGTTGAGGAAGTTGGATAGCTCATGTGGCAGAGCATCTACTACCTAGGCCTTTGGTCCTCGGTTCGAGTCACCGTGGGGGGGAGGGGAGGGTTTTTTCTTTGTTTCTTAAATTAGGAGGAAAAAAAAATAAGTTGGGCGACAATAGTTAATTGCCTCTAATTTTTTAATTAAATTGTTTTTTAAATACTATACATATATAATCAAATGAATGGTGCTAAATATCCAGTATCTGGATTTTCAAAATAGTAAATAATGAATTATAGTTGCTAAATGATTAGTTAATGCATATTAACCCCTAATACGTTTTGGCACCATCAGTTTTTTTCCTTCCATCATACTTGTCCTAAACCAGTGAAGCCAATGTACATCTACTCAAAGAAGTCTAACATTGTATCTTTCTCTTTGTGGTTTGTACCTTATAGCTGAAAAAAGGGAAAATGAGAAGATTTGTTATACAAAATAAAGCTTAAATTAATTTAATTTTTTAATCAAGTTACTATACAACAACATAATTAAAAATAACTCATAAAATTATAGAGTCGATTATTAGCCACTAATTTACCCGTGTAGGGTTATCGACTGAACGAAATTCTAATTATGGGCCCGATTGACTTATCGAGTCAACAAGTAACCATTATTTGACCCGATCCGGCTAATCCGCTCAACAAGCATCCACTATCGGAACAAATTAACTTATTGATTCAACAAGTATCCACTACTTGACCCGATTCGGTTAATCAGATCAACTATCAAGAGACATCCACTACTTGACCCGATTCTGCTACTCAGATCAATAAGTACCCACTAATTGACTCGTCTCAAAATATTAGTCAACAAACATCCACTATTATACCTGATTAACTTATCGAGTCAACAAGTTTCCATTATTTGACCCGATTCGACTAATCGGATCAACTAGTAGCCACTAATTAACCTGTGCAGGGTTATTGGCTCATCGAAATTCCAATATTAGACACGATTAGCTTATCGGATCAAAAAGTCATCATTATTTGACCCAAATCGGCTAATGAAATCAATAAGCATCCACTATTGAAATCGATTAACTTATCAATTCAACAAGTATCCACTACTTGACCCAATCTCGCTAATCGGATAAACTATTAAGAGTCATCCACTACTTGACACGATTCGGTTACTCGGATCAACAAGTACCCCCTAATTGACCCATGTCGAAACATTGGCTCAACAAGCATCCACTAATGTATCCTATTAACTTATCGAGTCAACGAGTATCCACTATTGACTAGATTCGATTAATCGGATCAACTAGTAGCCACTATTTGACTTGTGTAGAGTTATCGGCTCAATAAAATTCTTATATTTTACCCGATTGGCTTATCAAGTCAACATGTCACCACTATTTGACCCGATTTGGTTAATCGGCTCAACAAGCATGCACTAGTGGAACCGATTAACTTGACGATTCAAAAAGTATCCACTACTTCACCCGATTTAGCTAATCAGATCAACTATCAAGAGGCATCCACTACTTGACCCGATTCTGCTACTCAGATCAACAAGTACCCACTAATTGACCCGTCTCCAAATATTGGCTCAACAAGCATCCACTATTGTACCCGATTAATTTATCGAGTCAACAAGTATCCATTATTTTACCCAATTCAGCTAATTGGATTAATGAAATTCCAATATTATGCCCAATCAGCTTATCGAGTAAACATGTCACCATTATTTGATCTAATTTAGCTAATCGACTGACTAAACATCCACTACTGGAATCGATTAACTTATCGGTTCAACAAGTATCCACTACTTGACCCGATTCGACTAATCGAATAAACTATCAAGAGGCATCCACTGTTTGGCCCGCTTCAACTTCAAGGATCAACAAATACCCACTAATTGACCTGTTTCAAAATATTGGCTCAACAAGTATTCATTATTATAAACGATTAAGTTATCGAGTCAACAAGTATCCAGTATTTGACCCGATTTGCTTAATAAGATCAACTAGTAGCTACTAAGTGATTTGTGTAGGGTTATCAACTAAACAATGTTCTAATGTTACACCCAATTGGACTATCGAGTCAACATGTCACCACTATTTGGCTCGATTTAGCTAATCGGCTCAATAAACATGCATCCATTATTGGAACCGATTAACTTATTGAGTCAACAAGATTCGACTACTCGAATGAACAAGTACCCGCTAATTGACTCGTCTCAAAATATTGGCTCAACAAACATCCCCTATTGGAACCGATTAACTTATCGAGTCAACAAGTATCCAATATTTGACCCGATTTGATTAATCAACTCAACAAGTGTCCACTATTGAACTCGATTAACTTATTGAGTCTACAAGTATCTAATATTTAACCTGATTCGATTAATCCGCTCAACAAGAATCCATTACTGTACCCGATTAACTGATCCAGTTAACAAGTATATAATATTTGATCTAATTTGGCTGATCGTATCAACAAGTGGCCACTAATTGGTATGTGTAGGGATATCGGCCCCCATAAAATTGTAATATTGGAACCCATTTGGTTATCGACAACAAATGACAAAAATCCTACCCGATTTGGCTAATCGTATAACAAAATTCTAATGTTGGACCCGATTAGCTTATCTAGTCTACAAATATCCATTGTTTGTCCCATTTCGATTAATCCACTCAACAAGTATCCACTATTAGATCCAATTAACTTATCGAGTCAACAAATATTCCCTACTTGACCCGACTCGGCTAATCAAATCAACTATCTACGAGTTTCTGGGTTGATTTATTATTTTACAACACAATGTAATTACTACAAAAAGTTATAATAAATGAAATATAGGTCAAAAATGGAAATCTTCTATATTAAATAAAGTGATTCACTTGTTTATGCATTTAGACTATTAACTTTGTTCGATTTCTTCTTTTTTCTTTGTTAGCGATCAACAACTATCTTTCTCTTGGCAAACAAAATACTAATTGATTTAGTAAAGAAAAAATAATTTCCAAGCTATAAACCATTTTCTTTTTTTTTTTGTGTTTCCAAGCAATTGCTTGTGAAACTATTCCAGGACGAAAATTTCAATGGCAGTCCGAATTTTCAACTATAAGGTACAAATCACGAAGAAGAAGGTACAATGTTAGGCATGTTTGAGTAGATGTACATTATCTTTGCTGGTTTAGCGCAGGTATGATGGAAGGGAAAAAATTGGCGGTGCCAAAACATATTACGAGCTAATATATCATTAACTAATCATTTAGCAATTAATAATTCATTATTTACAAATTCTAGAAATCCAGAATCTGGATAATTAGCACTGTCCATTTGATTATTTCGGTGGAGTATCTAAAAACCAATTTAATTAAAAAATAGACGCAATTAACTATGGATTATACTACCTAGGCAGATTCTGCCTGGGCAAAAACTTTTTTATTTTTTTTCAAAAATTATTTTTTTATAAATGTATTATGAATGATTAATAAAAATTATCTGCGAAGCCGGTAATTGAATTTTTAACATTAATGCTCGATTCCGGGTGAAAAAAGAACAAAAAAGACGTCAATTTTTAGCGTGCTTCAAAATGATAGTTAACATTCAATTTTTGTCTTGTAGTAATTATCAATTATACTTGTGATTTTAATTAAAAAAATTGCTTGGGCAGAGATTTAGCAAGCTCCATTAACTATTGACAGTCCAATCGAAATGCAATTGGTTGCTCTCTCAAACGCCAAGAAATGTGAGTGGGGGATTTTGTCATGTGGAATCGTGCTCTGTAGCCTGTTAGAGGGTTGTTACCCTCTTTCTTTTTGGAATGACCTTTTTATGGATAGAAACCCACAAAGATGTGATTCCTAATTTACCCATGCTTTATATTTGTTGGCGGTTCAAATGAGCGACTGTGAGTTACTGACGTTTTCTTGTGTAGATTAAGGAATTGGATCCTCTACTTGGCAAAATAACCAGTAGAGGTGCTGGGCAGCCAAACGCAGCGTTTCAGTTGCAATTTCAATTTCTTTTTTTCCCTTCCTTGCGCCAACAGCATGTCTCAGTTTTTAATTATTAAATCTAGTTTTCTATTTTACTTTTTTCTTTAGTCCCTAAAATAGGATTCACTTTTTACCTTTCTTCTTTATCCCATTTTCCCTCTTCTCCACCATTTTTACCTTCAAACCCAACAAATTAAATATCAGAAAAATATCAGCAGCTCCAAAGTATAAAATTTCAGGTGCATTTCAGCAGGCTCCGACCAAGAATATTAAGTTCCCTTCTTGATTTTTGTTCTTCTCAATCAGATTAACGGTAGGGTTTTTTCACTTTTCTTCTCTTTTTCTTTTCAACTGTATCAAATTCTCAGTCCTACTAGTGATTTTCCAAAATTTTGTATTCTCAGAATTGTTGTATTTAATAGAAAATGCAGGATGGCATTTGTTGAATTTTTCTGATTTTTATATTATCGAATTGTATATTCTTGGATTTCTGTTGAATTGTTGTTGGGATAAGAATGTTGATATGGGTGTTAGCAGGCAAGTCAAAGAGCTCAGTAATTATACAATGATGATGTATGAGAAAGTTCATATTCTGGATTTTAACAGTGGGTGGGATATAGATTGGTAAATGGACAAAGATTTTTGTTTCTTTTTCTCATTCACTTGTTGTGTGTGTCAGCCAACTTATTGCACTTAATATATTAATAGATTGGTAAGGAGATTCTTATTTGTTATATTTTATTGTTGTATTTAGTATACAACAGATTGATTTTTGGTTCCTTTGGTTTCAATTAAGTGATGTATTAAATATGTAACAGATTGGCTATATCAATCAATGCCTCTATAAATTCAAGATTTAAACAAGCAAACAATCTTATTCAATTTATAGGTCTCTGTTGATGGATTCTACGTCAAATGATGATTTCAAGCCTAAGATCGGTATGGAATTTGACAGTCTAGATGAGGCATGGAATTTTTGGGCTGATTACGGTGGGATAAAAGGTTTTGGAGTAAGAAAGCATTATCCTAACAAGAACAGAAAGACCGGGTTTATAACTTCATACAAATATGTTTGTTGCAAAGAGGGTGTCCGTAAAGAAGATAAAAGAGATTATTTGACTCTTAATCCTCGGCTTGAGACTCGAACAGGTTGTAAAGTAAGAATGGGAGTCAAACATGCGGGTGGTAAGTATAATGTTTATGAGTTTATCGAAGATCATAATCACCCGCTCCATCTTCGAGAGACTATTCATATGTTGGCTTCCCAACGTCGAGTTACAGAAGTTCAAGCACATGAAATTGATTTGGCAGAAGATGCTGGACTTAAACAGAAATCAACTTTTCAGTTGATGAGTAGGCAGGCAGGGGGTAGGGACGGCCTTGGTTATACCAGGTTAGATGCTAAAAATTATCTCCGGTCCAAGAGACAAAGAAGCATGGTGTATGGGGAAGTCGGATGCCTAATGCGATATTTTCAACAACAGTTATCTAAAAATCCATCTTTTTATCATGCATGTCAAATGGATATGGAAGAACAGATAACTAATGTTTTTTGGGCTGATGCAAGAATGATAATTGATTATGAGTACTTTGGTGATGTTGTGTCACTAGATACCACATATTGTACGAACCGTGCACACCGACCGCTTGCTATATTCTCAGGTTTCAATCATCATAGAGGAGCAGTGATTTTTGGTGCATCACTTTTATATGATGAGACTGCTGCATCTTTCAAATGGTTGTTTGAAACCTTTTTAGAGGCACACAAGCAAAAAAGACCTCTGACTATGTTCACTGACCAAGATCAAGCAATGGCAAAGGCCTTACATGAGGTGATGCCTGAGACATTTCATGGCTTGTGCACATGGCACTTAATGCAAAACGGAATCAAGCACTTGGGAAACCTGATGAAAGATGGGTCACACTTCTTGACTGATTTTAAGAGATGTATGTATGGTATTGATGATGAGACCAAGTTTGAGGAAGCATGGAGCAACTTACTAGAACAGTTTAATGTTCAAGGAAACACGTGGCTACAATCTACTTACAATGTAAAAGAGAAATGGGCCGTCTCTTACATGAAGTATGCTTGTACGCTTGGTATGAGGAGTACACAACTTAGTGAGAGCATAAATTCTGATGTCAAGGGCTGCATGAATCCGAGCTTAGACATAGAGCAATTTTTTAAGCACTTTGAACGAGTCGTGGAGGAGAAGCGGTATAATGAGCTACGTTGTGAATACGAGACACGTCAAAAATTGCCAAGGTTAAAGCTAGAGAGCTCTCCTATGTTGCGCCAACTTTCCGAGACTTATACTCCAACTGTCTTTCACCTATTTCAGATAGAGTTTGATTTGTTCGCAGCTGCCTATATAAAGTCTAAAAATGAAACTCAGTCATTGTTTGAATATGTTGTCGGGCTAATCGATAAGGAAGGTGAATGGAGGGTGAAATTTGATCCTAGCACAAGGATGGTTTCATGTAGCTGCCGAAAGTTTGAGATGGTCGGTTTATTGTGTTGTCATGTTGTGAAAGTGTATGATGTTATGGATGTGAAATGCCTTCCTGAGCATTATATCTTGAGGAGGTGGACACGAGAAGCTAGGAGCGGGGTGGTACATAATTATATGGCCAATGAAGTTGAAGAAGATCCGAACCTACAAAGTACACACCGATATAGGAAACTTTGCATGATGTTTGTACGACTGGCGACCGAGGCATCGATTCACTCGTCAACTTTCTCTTTGGTTCATAAGACAGCGTGTGATCTAAGCAAACAAGTCATGGAAATGCGTCTGACAGAAAAGAGCCAAGACAACAACGTCAGCGCTAAAAAAATATCGACGGGATTTTCCATGACACAACCAAAGGGATTCAAGAATAAAATCGGTTTGAAAAGGTCAAGACGACTGAAGAGTTGGGTAGAACTTCAACAAAAAAAAAGAAAAATAAATTCGAGAGCCAAGGTATGTGAATTTATTATTATTGACTCTTTTTGGAACAATTATCTATATATTTAACTTTTACAATAATTGTAGGGTATTGGAGGACAGAATGAGCTACCCGCATCTTGTTCGGCACCTCTTGGGCATCATGGATATCTTCAAACAACTGGATGTGAATTTAATTTCACTGAATTCTTGATGGTACGACGTAATAGAGATTTTCAATAAATTAATTAAAATAAAAACATAAATTTACTTAAATGACTATAAATCAACATTATAATTATTTTTTCCACTGCAGCCGCCGCTTGATCATCCCCGATATTCTGTTGAAGGCATGGATTTTTCAAGGATACATCGAATTAATCTTCTTGATTAGTTGAATATCTTTTATAAAAATGTAATGGACATTCAATTTCAACTATTTTAGTTTTTTTTTTTTTTTTTTGTATTTAATGGGCACTGGAGATATTGTGACATTTTAATTTTAGGAGGAGATGTTATTTTAATTATAAAGTATATTGTTAAAAAAAAGAAAGAATGCACATGCAGTAGATATTGTTGAAAGATGGGTTTATTTGGCTAATTAGATGATGCACATGCTGTTGGCGCAAGGAAGGGGAAAAAAATTGAAATTGCAACTGAATTGGAGCTGCTGATATTTTTCTGATATTTAATTTGTTGGGTTTGAAGGTAAAAATGGTGGAGAAGAGGGAAAATGGGATAAAGAAGAAAGGTAAAAAGTGAATCCTATTTTAGGGACTAAAGAAAAAAGTAAAATAGAAAACTAGATTTAATAATTAAAAACTGAGACATGCTGTTGGCGCAAGGAAGGGAAAAAAAGAAATTGAAATTGCAACTGAAACGCTGCGTTTGGCTGCCCAGCACCTCTACTGGTTATTTTGCCAAGTAGAGGATCCAATTCCGTAGATTAAAGCCAATATCGTGAACAACAAATAAAATAATCCTGTGCACGACTAATCTCGTGTCCACAAAAATTTTATCTCGTGTACACGATAATTTTATATCGTCTACATAATTATTTTATATCGTATACATGTACCAAAATTTTGTGTTATCGTGTACACGAACTAAAATTATCGTTATTGTGTACATGTACCATGAAATAATATTATCGTGTAACGATATTATAACGATAATTTTATATCGTGTACATGTACTAGGAAATAATATTATTGTGTACATGATAATTCTATATCATATACACGACAATGTTATATTGTGCACCCGATATGTACACAATATCGGGAGGGAGGTGACAGAAAATGAAGAGAATGGGTTGTGTTACACTAAATTAATATAGGGGTAAAATACACTTCACAATATAAAGTGGGTATTTTATCAGCAAAAGAATCATTTCGGCAAAAAAGAAGGTAACAACCCTCTAACATGACTACATTGTAGGGGCAACCCCTTTGTTATTAAGCCACCCATGTTAGTCAATCAAGGAAATGATCAAATATGTAATGGCACAAAGCACAAGACTATCTTGAAAATGATTCATGGAAAATTGTAATTCTTTATTGAGAAGAGTAGTAAGCGAATTTACAATTCAACTAATTTTTTTCTTAATACTTCTAAATGAATCAATGATCAGGATGGAATTTCAAATTAGATGGTTGTATTGGTGCAACAGTTGCACCGAAGTTGGACTCATTAATCTATCTTAAATGTAAAAGTAAAAACGTTGAATAGCCAAATAGATAATGTGTCATTTTATGATTTTTTTGAGTTTTTTCACATTATAATTTACCCACATTCTTACGAGGAAAGTTGGTTAAAATTCAACCATAATTTTTTTTCTTTTTTTATTTTTCCCTTAATATTTAAAATTCGTATAAATTCAACTCCCTTTTTCTATGAAAAATATATTCAAGTAATCTTCTTTAGACGATTTTCGATTTGACATATTCCACAATGCATATATATAATTAAAATATTAATTTTTAAGTGTAAATTATTTTTTAGGATTATAATGATATATTTTGATTTTAATTTTTTAGTATGTAAAATGAAAAAATGAGACAATTTCATAATGATATTTATTTTTTAAGGATAAGAATTATCTACTTTTTTAGAAAAAAAAAAAATTTACTTTATTTTTTCCTTTTTATAATAATTTTGGATTTTTGAATCATTTTGTTTTAAAGAAATTCGACAAAAGATTACATGTTTTTTAGGTTTATTGATCTCACTATTGGATTGTGTAACAATGCAAGGTTGATCATTACCAGACTTGGTGTGCATGTACTTGAAGGAACTGATGTAGGTACAAAGGTGTAAATTTCAACGCCGTCAAATTTTCTCTTACGGTTTCATATGATGTGACAGTCAACAAGAGTCAAGGACAATCACCGTCTAATGTAGGCCTCTTCGATCTTGCGCAAACCAGTATTCAGTCACGACCAATTATATGTTGTTTTGTCAAGAATTATAATATGTGGTTTCAAGTTCCTCATATGTGATAAAGAGAAACAATTGTCGTATACAGAGAGTTGTTTCAGAACCTTTAGTCTTTACGTTTTCCTTTAATCTGTACTTTGTATAACTTATGATAATTAAGTGTATGTCTTTCTCATATTAAAACTTTATCCATTGCAGTACATCTCATACAAGTTATTTATAATATCATATTCATTACTTATTTTGCTATCCATTAGTATACATATTTACGCTAATATTTTAATAATAATTTAACAAAAATATCTATATAGTCACGCCTCACACGGGTGGAAAACTAGTAGTAATTAAAAGGTAAACTGGATGCTATATTATATTTGTTGTTTCATAGGATATTGCATTGGTTCTAACACTTATTATGTGTTAATTAGTAACGTCACTGAACAAAACTAATATATAGTGATTATTTTAGAATACCATATACAACGCGACATGAATGGAGGATCCATCCAATCAAAAAGAAATATAATTTGAAATACACACCTAATCCTAATGATCGAAGAATGAGATGAAGATTAATTTTACGAAATAATAATCTCACATAAAAAAATAAAATAGGCATAGTTTTATTGGATTTGATGGTTTGCATAAAAGAATGAATGCCTTGTGTTGAGCGTGCATGTAATATAGACAATGCACAATGATATTTATATATTTTTTAAATAAAATGTAAATTAGAATGGCATGAATCAAAATATTATTCTTTGACCAATTTCTATTATTATGTGTAATGTTTTTTTTTAGTTCACAAAAAATCACATAAAAATATATAAGTATTCAATTTTCTTCATAACTATTTCCAGTAAAATTAGACTGTGGAACTACGTAGATGTTTGAGATGGGAGGTAGATGTTCGGAGCATGTCATGCAGTTAGATACCCCCAGGATGCATATGACCAAATGAAATTTTGGTTAGTCATAAGTTATGTTTATACTAGGGTGCAGAGTAGTGTAATTATGTGGCATAGATGTTAAATGAATAGGTATGATGGGATATTTAATAATTAAAAGATTGTTAAAATTAGTAAGTACTCGATGATGAACTCATAGTCTAACTCCACCGCAAAACAATGATCAAGAATGAAGGCTTACTTTGGCTTCCTTTTCTAATGCAATATTGCATCTAACCCGATGTGACAATCTCCTAGCCCTTACGAACCAAGAGGTCCTCTTTGGTCATATTAGCCATAAAGAGTCCCCCTCTTTGATTTTCCAAAACTAGATCGATGCCTCTTATATCAGTGATGATTTAAAAAGGGATTCAAATTAATATGTTTGTATTGATATAGTATGAAAAATTATATATATAATGGTTAGGGGATACTTGGTTTGGGATGTAGTAGCATGTGCCATGTTCTTGGGGCACATTCACGGACGGAACATTCATTTAAATAGTAAAAAATTATTTTAGTTTAGGGGTAGAGTAGAGTATGATATCTATTAGAAATTGAAAAATGTGTATTGAAAATTGTAAAATGTACATTAAAATTTGTAAACGATGATGTAGATAGTAGAGTGATGGTGTTAAGGGATGAATCATCCTAAATTTTGGTGTGTAAAGTGAAATATATTAGGGATTGACCATGTCTCATCTGTATGAGGACATGTCAATCTTAGTGAATTGACAAAATTTAAAAATATGAGTTAATTGCAACAACCACACCAAACTATCATCGTTTTTACACATAAATCACTAAACTTTTTTTTTGTTGCATCGATACATATAACTATATTGGTTCTGCAGATAAACCACCAAACTTATTTTTCAATTGGTACATAAACCACCAAACTTATTTTTCGATAATTTTTCATCGAAAATCCACACGTGATTTGCTTGTGATAAACTTTTAATGACTTTTTTTGTACAAACAACCTTTATAGCATGCTAAAAGTGTAAAATACTTCCACACCTTTCTTTTCCATAACAATTTCTTTGAATCATCAATAGTTCTCTCTCTTAATATCTAGAACCTTCATTGTTGAAGATGAGCGGCTCTTCTACCTACTAAAAAGCGTGTTTGAAAAAAAAAAAAAAAAGGTTCTTAAAAATTAATAAGGCGCAAGTTACATGTGGAATTCAGGCGATAAATGATTGACAAATAAGTTCGATGTTGTATATGTCAAAACCCTTATAGTTTATATGTATAAGTACCATAAAAAAAAGTTCAATGATTTATGTGCAAAAACGCTGATAATTTGGGATGGTTGTTATAATTTAACCCTAAAAATATTGTTTGAAATTGGTAAAGTAGAGTAAGATTTTCTATGAAGGCGATGTGTACATCCCCCTGCATATACATACATCTTAAAATAAAACTCATATTAGATAGACAAAGTCTAAATGAGGTCAAGGAATCTAAACATACATGAATATTAGTAATCCTGATTATATATTTTGGGTATCGCAGGTCTGGAAGTTGCAGTTTAATAATAGTAAAGGAGTGGTGAAAGGCTGAGTGGGGATATGGACTAAAAAGGGAAAGAGGTAGATTGATAGATAAAGGCTGCAAATGCAGTGTCACCCAAACTGCTCCCACTGATTACTGTTCCCACCAGACAGCGATATGCTTATCCATATCCATATTAATTAATGCGCATAAAATCCCTCCCATCATATAATTAAATTAGGAGGGCTTTTAAGGTGTTCCGGGTGTACCGTGCCCTCAATATATTTTAATCATTAGATCTTCAACTTTTAATGATAATCATTAGATCTCAAAATCTACTACTTGAAGAGTAGGTTACCCAATTAAAAAAAAGTGAATCTTGTGTGTGAACGGTCACACGTGTGACGGAATACACTTTTACAGAAAACATTGATATTTTTACAGGAAAAAGTGATATTTTTACTACATTAATACTTTTACGGATAAATGTGATACTTTTACTACAAAAAGTGATACTTTTTTTATTCAAAAAGAGTGATACTTTTATAGATAAACGTGATACTTTTACCACAAAAAGTGATACTTTTTCCCGTCACACCGTGCGACGGTCACATACGAGTTTTTGCCATTAAAAAATACTTCCTAGCATTAAATTATAGCTTTAATATATCTCTCCCTCTTAATCTTTCTTTTTCTTTTTTCTTTTTGTTAATTTGACACAATTTATCAGTGGAAGCCCACTCTTTTTTTTTTTTTGCTTTTTATAATTTTTGGGTTGGTTTAATGATATTTTTTTATAATTACCTATAAGATTATACATAAATATAACGCCAATGATGTTCCTTCTAAATTATTAAATTTTTCATCTTTCTTTATGATAAGCTCTGTTTTGTCTTATTTCATTGTTACATAAAATACATAAAGCTAACATATGATATTTTTTTTTTTTCAAAATATTGTTTTTCTAATAATAATTCCTTAAACAAAATTTAAAATTTAAAGATTCCAAAGAATTGAAAGAATTTTTAAATAATAAAAATATGTATGACATACTTATTATTTAAGGAATTAAAATTAGAATCGCAGAAAAATAGAAGAACATTAGACGCTAGAAAAATCGGACCAATAACTTTTTTAGTTGTCCGAATTTACTGGTAAATTCCTTGAAAGAACAATAAATTTACTAGTACCAGTAAATTCGATAAAAGACCAGTAATTATTACAGTATTAAATTCCTTATACAAAATTTCGGACCAGTAAATTCCTTTTAATACAGACCAAGTAAATTCCAAATTCGGAACAATAAATCCCTATAATAATAGAAGAACATTGACGCTAAAGAAATTGAATAAAATTTGGAAAAAATATATTATAGGAATGAGAAAGAAAAAGAAATTGAATAAGGCAGACAATTTTTTTTGGATTAGTGACCTTTTGTTTGTTTTACTTAATAAGATAAAACATAATTTTGTAAAAATATAGTATAGAGATGGAGACGAAAAAGAAAGAGAAAAGAAAAAAAGAGAGTTGGTATATATGAGATCGATTTTTCGTCGCCACATCTACATTAATATAATTGTTTTTTATAAAAAAAGAAAAAAAAACTCAAGAAGAATGCGTATTTGTACATTTATTATAGTTTTCTAAGCCTTTGAAATATAATATTTGTAATTACTATCAGGTAGTGTCCAATTTACAAAAGAAATTATTATTATTATTATTATTATTATTGTTGTTGTTGTTGTTGTTGTTGTTGTTGTTGTTGTTGTTATTGTTGTTGTTATTTAAAAATTATTTAATAATGATCCAAAATATTATAAGTCTATATCCCAAAATTCAAGCCCACAACTTAAATATTAAAAAGTTATACAATTATTGCAGATCATTAACCTGTTATAGTAGGTCAAATTTTCAGGTGCACCACAGAATTCCTCTTAAAGTAGTACGTAGTATTTCATTTTACGTTAATGATTTCTGGGCAGATTCTGTCAGGCATAATTTTTTTAATTAATTTTGTTATAAATGTATTAAAAATTCTAAATAAAAAAAGGTGTGTTTTTAACAGTAATGTTTAATTACGGATCAAGAAAAAAAAAAAAAAAAAAAGGACCCCAATTTGTTTAAGAGTGAGTCTTGTGTGTGAACGGTCACATGTGTGACGGAATAAACTTTTACAGAAAACATTGATACTTTTACAGGAAAAATTGCTACTTTTACAGGAAAAAGTGATATTTTTACTACATTGATACTTTTACAGATAAAGGTGATACTTTTTTTTGTTAAAAAAAAGTGATACTTTTACCACAAAAAGTGATACTTTTCCCGTCACACCGTGTGACGGCTGTGTGACGGTCACATACAAGTTTTTGCCTTTTTTCTTAAACTGCTTCAACCGTTAGTTAATATTTAAATTTCTTAAGACGACAATTACCAATTATATTTGTAATTTTAATTAGTACAGGATTGTAAAAAAAAAATTAACATAAAAAAATTTAACATAAACTTTTTCCTAGCCCGTGGGCAAAATATGGCCAAATAGTCAGATCCTTTCTTTTATATGTTTAATATAAAGAAGACATTCTATTACTTAAATATCTTTTTTTTAAAAAAAATCTCTAATTGCGCCAGTAGTATGTAGGTTTTATCAGGTTTCAATAGATGTTCCGGCGGAAATTCAAGTTTAAGAGGATATTTCTGTTATTTTCATAAATATTAAAAAATATACAATTTGAAAATTAAATTAAAAATATGGAAATCACCTTTATCAATCCGAAAAATACTTATTACAAATCATGAAATTATATTAAAAAAAAATTAAATTATAATTTATAAATCTAGATTTTTTTGGGAAATTATTATTATTTTTTTAAATTCTGAAATTAATTAAGAATTCTAGAAATTATATTTAAACGTTTTTAAATTTTTTGTCTAATATCTAATTTTTTTAATTGTTAATTTTTTGTAAATATGAAAATTCTCTATTTTTTAAAAATTATCGTTAAAATATTTTGATGGGCTTGAGCGGCGGGTTGCCTGCATTGCAATATTTATCCATTGCATAATTTTATAATAATTATTAAAAACAATTCAGATAATTTTTAGATTATTTTCAGATAACTTTTTTATCTTTCAAAAAAATTTATTTTTATTTTAAAAGTGATTCTTAAATAATTTAAATTATAAAGATTATTTACGATAACAGTTTTATAGATGTTGTAATTATTTTTATAAAAAATAGTTTTTAGATTTTCAATAATTGTTATTTTAGATTTGTAATGAAAATTTCCCGATTTTTTTAAATTAAATTTTATATTAAATTTTGAGATTTTAGAAATAATATTTATGAAAATTACTAAAATACACTTCAAAATTTGAACTTCGCCGGAAAATCTGTTGGTAGTCGCAATCGGATAAAATTCGCATACTACTGATTGCAATCGAGACCAAAGAAAAAAAAAATATGTATTTAAGTGATAAAATGTGCATGGTATATGATGCTTTTTTATATTCTATAATACTACTGCACCACATACATGCTAAACATCAATATTTAACAAGGAACATTTATTAAAAGCTTGAAATTTCTTTGATATTTTGTTTGTGGATTTTTAATTGTAACATAAAAATTAAATAGGCTATTTATACTCTATAATATTTTATTTTTTATAAGTCATTTCTCATGTGTCATCATATTTTTATTTTTTTTTATTTTTGTAAATCTAATTCCTTAATTTTAGTTAATTAATTATGGAAAGAAATTAAACTTATATTTATATTAGGAATTATAATAATGTCTGCCTACAACTTCAATAAAATGTGACCAAGTTTATGAGTTCACGACAAAAAAACCAAAAATTCGCTCTCTAGAAACGCTCTCTCAAACCAAAAAAGCAAAAACTCAGGGCCTGCCCTATGGCCGGCGGCTGTTGCCGCCGTTAGCCGCCGGCCAACCCCTTCTTTTATTTCAGCTTCTTCTTTGTTGTTTATCTTTTTCTGTCCATTAATTAACCAGTTTCTTGCCCAGATTATAGTTTTCGTCTGTCAATATATTACGGAAGAAACTTTTGATTCGTTCATCCTGATTCGCAAAGTGACCCTTTTGGACTCTCTCGTGTCATTCTAGTTTATTTTATTCGGAGTCTTTTTATGAAGATATTGCTGATCCCAGCATTTGACAAATCTGGGTTCCTTGTATAACCATCGTTTAGGTCGCCCCACAAAGTGCTCGCGACCTTGAGGTTCCTTCCGACCCGCTTCCTGACGCTCTCAGGACTGGATCTGGATTTGATTTTCGGAACAGGTCCTTCGGCGGCGCCACGACGGCCATCTCAGTCGCCGTCGTCTATGGCAGCACACTTTTGACCCGATCTGCTTTTTCTTCTGTGTTTGGTTTGCGACTCTTGGTCGCGATTTCATCAGCACCCCCTTCGATCTGCCTTTGTTCAGATCGTTTTGAGTTTAGGGCGGCGATTCTTGGGCTCGCGTTTGCTGATTTCATGGAGGCTCTCCCATGGCGGCATACTGTGCCATGCCGCGTCTTCTTGCAGCCCAGAAAAGGTGAACCCCCTGTTTCCACTAACTCACTGAGTCCGGCCGATCTAACTCAGTGAGTCGACCCAACCGAGTCACTCATTCATGGTCGCAGAATGGGACTGCACCATGTGGATTCAGGTGAGTGCTGTTATTCAGATTTTCTGGGTTTTTTTGACAAGGCCTGTGTGCCTTTGACATGTCCATGGGGTACGCTGCTACATCTTCAGGTTGGAAGATTCAGCCTGGTATCTACTGGTATGGTGGTTTCCGAATGGAGTTTGCTCCACCTTGGGACTGATATATTAATTATGGTGCATCGGGCACTATTCAAAAGTGCTACGTGATTGGTTTGATAACGAAAGTGGGGCTTTTCAGCTTTGTCTTGGAGCTGATTCTCACATGTTTTGGAATTGACTACAATTCCAACGCTTTGACTCGGCAATCCCGGGTTTTGTTTGGAGGCAGTCCCTCCATTGTTTTTAGCAGGGTTTTCTACTGCTTCTTCAGGATTTTGATTTGTTTAGCTGGATTCTATTGGGTTTGGTTTTGGAGATTTGCACACGACTTGGAATTTGTTGTTGGGTCACAATTACAGATTTTACGGCTCTGAGCTAATGCATTGAAATCCTCAGAGGGACTTTTAGACTCACACCGATGTGAGGAGCGTTGCTAATCCCCCACGCTCGGGTTTCGTGACATAGAGCAAAATGATTGGCAGCTCGACCTCTGCAGTTTGCTCGGCGACAGTTCTAATTTGGTTCTTCTCTCCAACCGAACCGGTCACTTCCAGTTTTATTTACACTAAATTGGCATTGTCTTGTAATTGCTTTAGTTTAATTAGCCATTTTTAGTTTATTCTGGATACCTTTATCTGCCGACTTGTGGCATGGAAAGGACTTTCGTTCGACCCTTGTGAGTGACCAACATGTGGTCTCCACATTTCTTGTTCCCTTTGTTTTCTTTTCTTTATTTATAATACTACCTATTTAGCCTACAACTTCAATAAGTTATACAACCGTTGACCTATTTTTTCTTATCACTACTTCAATCTAGTCATTTTTCCGACTTTTAATTATGGCAAAAAATTCATAATGTGTTTTATTTTAGGAACTGAAATAAATTCTATCACACTTTTGTTTTTTAAAAATTCTGCCTCAAAACATATTTTGACATAATATATAGTTGACTTTTCCTACACTACAAGAAAACTGCAATTTACCAATGGATATTGCCAACAAGTGGCATCCGTTGGTAATTACCAATAAAATAGCAACTGATTGCTAACAATATACATTTGGTTAATGTTGTGACGAATCCACCAACAGATTAACAACAAAACTTTATTAACTGAAGAAATTTGTTGGCAAATTTGGTGTATTTCTCTAGGGATAACCTTAGCAACTACTTACCAACAGACTACTAACAAAATTTACCGACTGATGTAAGTCGTTGGTAATATTTGGTTGAAGGAAAAATATTGTATTTACCAACTAAAAATTTCATTGCTAGTCGCCAACGAATTTTTAATTTATTGGTATTTTGTAACAGATTCACAATTTCCTGGTAATTACCTACGGATCTTCATCTGTTGGTAGTTTTGCCAACAACTTCATATGTTTGTGATTACAAATGAACACATGATAGTTAGAGATCACCTTATGGATTGTGAATGTTGTTGTTAATTAATTAGTGATTAAAATATTGCTTCCTTTGTAATCATCAATGAGCTTCTATTTTCTTTCGATAATTGCCAACTATCAAAATCTATTATAAATTCATATTTGCAAAAGGAAAACTCAGTTCGTAATCATTAGAAGTGGATATTCGGGCGGTCAGGCCCGGTCCTATCTCGTCCGGCCAAGGTTATATTTCGGGTCGGGTTGGACCAAAATTTGATCGGGCCTGAAATTAGTCATCACAGTCCAGTCTATCCCCTTATAATATACTAAGATTATCGGTCAACCAATTGTCTATTGGGCTTTTGCCCCATCAGACTGGGTCAATTGGGCCAAAATTTATGTGGTGCAATCCATCTAAAATATCTAACAATTTAGACCGGTCCATTCAAATAAAATTCAATTTAAAATTGTGGATAATTAAGAAGACAACCAATTTATTAAATATATTTTGGTTATGCTTAATATTTTTATTAAAAAAACTTATATTTTTTTTAATTCTACTATCATTTATAAAATAATGACATTACGTAAAGATTCAAAACTATATAAGTTGAAGAAGATTTGTGTATATTAATTATCTTGAGATAATGGAAAAGGTTTTTCAGAAAAAGAAAAGTTAAAAGAACAAAAAAAAAAATCAAAACAAACTTCACTGCTATAACAAAAAAAAACGCATTCCAGGTGGATTTCTCCCTCAACCCAAGTTCCACCCTACTCCGCACGCCGCCTCGCTACTGTCACCATCGGCGCCGTTGCTACTGTCATAGCGACTGCTGCAATCTCCGTCGCAATTTACCAACTTCACGCCAGAAAACGCTAGGTACGTACACCACCTGGCCCACCCGTTTCACTGAAAAGTCTGTTGCACGGCGGCGTTGGCGTGGCTAAATTGGGTTTGTCGTTGTCGGAATTTATTCTGATTTTAAAAAAGAAATGAAGTATATTTCTTTCAGGAAAATTGGGTTTGTGTGTGAGACTAGAATTTGTGTTTTTATTTATTGAAATCAGAAACTTATAAAATTTAAATGTTAAGTTTGGTCAAATTACTTAGATTTTTACCGTACTTTGCTCTGTTTATCATGCAATGGCTCTAACTAATCATTTATTTATTTCTTGTTCATTATTTTGCTTTTCAATTTTTGTATGTTTTTTTTTTGTGGATAATAGTCGGCCTGTGACTGCGATAGTGATGGTCACTAATTTGTATTAGTTCTAAATGCTTAGATGATGTTTGCGATTGTTTTTGCTTTTGATAAAGTGATTAATATTAAAGATTTTATAAAAATCACTTATGTATAAAGTAGGTAGTATTTGAAAAAAAAAAAGTGATTTCTAACAATAAGTAGGAGATGGAGTTTTTGGTGTAAAATCACTTATGTCTTAAAAAAATTATCATACTATCTAAATAATTGTCATTAAGGGGGTGTTTGTGATTGCTTTTGGTTTTGAAAAATTGATTAATATTGGAGATTCTATAAAAATCACTTATGTAAAATGTAGACAATGTTTGAAAAAAAAAAAGTGATTTCTAACAATAAGTAGAAGTTGGACTGTTGGGTATAAAATCACTTATGTTTTTTAAAGCACTTTTTCCTTGGAAGCACTTTTCTTAAAGCAGAAGTTGGCTTTGTAAACACTACAAAATAACTTTTCTTAAGTCATAATCTGAAAAGTACTTAGAAAAAGCAAATGCAAACACCCCATTATTCTCTTTATCTATGTATAATTATTTGCCCAAATTAAGCAAATATTAGACTGCTCATTATGATATTTATCTTGTAAACATCAATTTGGTGATATAGATCTATATTTATCACAATTAAAAAAAAGATATATGGTTTTTTTTATTCTGGTTTCACATCTTTGTTGATAAGTATGTTCTTTAATAGTAAGTTTTGTAATTATTTTCATAGTAATAGCAATCATTATCTTATTGGTGTTGCTTAGGGACTTGCATATCAAATATCAATGGATTAAAAATGAGACCAGATCGTCAGTGGATGTATCATAGGTTTACAAGTGGCCATCTAAATGAAGAATTTGTCGGTGGTCTACAATTTATTGAGTTTGCTAGTAGTCAAACTGAATGGATGGATGGGAACAAAATTAGGTGTCCATGTAATAGCCGTACATGCCAAAATCGTGTATATCGTGATTTAGATCTAGTTAAGTTCCATTTGGCCAAATATGGATTTGTTCCAGAATATTATGTATGGAATTGCCATGGGGAAACCAATGAGGTCATCTACAACAGTGAGGATACAATAGGTAATCAGGGAATGGATAATATAGATGCCGCCACTGCATACCACTCTATGGTATTAGATGCTGATGGTCCCGATCTTCCTCCTCAAGACTTGGATGAACCTCCCAATTCAGAAGCTCAGAAATTTTATGATATGCTCAATGCTGCAAATACCGAGTTATGGCCTGGTTGTAAAACACATACATTGTTGTCACATGTTGCTCGAGTTATGACCATGAAATCTGAGAATCGTATGACCGAAAAGAACTTTGATCAAATGGTTCAATATATGAAGGAGATTCTTCCAGATAATAATGACAACAAGCTAAATAGTTGTAAATTTTGTGGACATCCTCGGTACAAGAGAACGGGTCGAGAAAGCAACAAAAGACAGAAATGTAATATTCCGTACAAGAAAATGTATTACTTCCCTCTCACCTATAGGCTAAAGAGATTATATGCATCTAGTGCCACAGCTAAGGAAATGAGGTGGCATGCAGACCATAAGGCTAAAGATGGTGTTATGACACATCCCTCAGATTCTCTTGCTTGGCAACATTTTGACAAGGCATATCCTGATTTTGCAAATGAAATTCGAAACGTGCGATTGGGGCTTTGTACTGATGGGTTTCAACCATTTGGGCAATCAGGACAACAATATTCTTCTTGGCCAGTAATAATAACACCATACAACCTACCGCCATGGCTATGTATGAAAGAACAATACATGTTTTTAACTGTGTTAGTTCCTGGGCCGGAAAACCCAAAAGACAAAATCGATGTATTCTTACAACCTCTTATTGAGGAACTAAAACAATTATGGGAGGCCGGTGTAGTAGCATATGACATTTCCAAGAAGCAAAACTTCCAGATGAAAGCTGCTCTTATGTGGACAATCAGTGACTTTCCTGCATATTCAATGTTGTCTGGTTGGAGTACAGCTGGTCGATTAGCTTGTCCATATTGCATGGAGGACTCAGATGCGTTTACTCTTTCGAAAAGTAGAAAGCAGTCATGGTTTGACAATCATCGTAAGTTTTTACCTTGGGATCATCCATTTCGAAAGAACAAAACTTCATTCTTGAAGAATAAAATTGTGGTCAAGATTGCACCGCCAGTCAAGTCTGGAACTGAAATATTGAGAGAGATTGAAGATTTGGGAATAATGAAAGTCACGGAATTGGAGGATAATGAGAATAATCGGGAAAAATGCAGAGGTTGCGGTTGGAAAAAGAGAAACATTTTCTGGGATTTACCTTATTGGAGTTCAAACTTGATTTGACATAACCTAGATTTAGTGACAAAGGTTTTTGTAACAAAACATTTCCGTCACTAATCCGTCACTACTCATTCATTGTGACGGAATTTTTCAGTTTAGTGACGGAAATTTCCGTCGCAGTCAATTGTTTTTCTTGTAGTGTTGTACATTCACACACACACACTTATACTTAATAGGATAAATTAAAGTACACTCATATGGGTCTCTTTCCATGCGGTCAATGTTATATTATGTGTTGTTAATTAATTATATTATAAGTACGAGTCTCCTTCATACGGTCAATGTAAGTATACTCGTATGGGTCTCTTTCCATACGGTCAATGTTATATTATGTATTGTTAATTAATTATATTATAAGTACGAGTCTCCTTCCACACGGTCAATGTAAGTACACTCGTATGAGTCTCTTTCCATACGGTCAATGTTATATTATGTGTTGTTAATTAATTAATCAATGTAAGTACACTCGTATGAGTCTCTTTCCATACGGTCAATGTTATATTATGTATTGTTAATTAATTATATTATAAGCATGTCAATGTATGATACTAAATAATCCCTATTGAAGAATTGTGCTCGCAAATAAATTTAGATGCGTTTTATTTGGTTCATCTAATGCCCTGATTAGAAATTGTTTTATTATTATATAAAACGTCTGGATATTGATTATTGCTATTTAAAACTACTTTAAATTATTTTATGAAAATCGGGATGTTACAATCGCTTAGCCTGGGACTAGCCTGGGAATAGCCCATTGTATGTAGCCCATGCAGCGAGCTGGGTTGAGGTATTTAAAAAGAAAAAATTAGTCTTGATAATATTATGTCGTTTTGTTATGTAATGGTGATTTTCCTCGATATTTTGAACCTTAAATGTTTTTATGTTATAATTTTGAAAGTTTGGTTTGTAGCCCGATAGTGGTCCGATTAGCTCGAAAACCAGTAGGATTATGGTTAATTTCACCATTGTCGGCCCGATGAAAAAGGATCGATAAGCCCAAAAACTGCTAGGCTAGCCCGAACCGCTAGAACTGGCCCGTTTGACATCCCTACTTAATAGGTACGTCGAGGCAGGACTGGATGGGCTGATTCAGCATGATACTATAACCTAGGGATGTAAACGAATCGAATCGAACCGAATATTAAGAAATTCGATTCAAATTCGCAAATATAAACTCAACTTCGAATCGAATATTAATCGAATTTAGATATGTGATTCAAATTCGATTCGTGAGAAATTTTTGAACTACACGATTCGATTCGAGATTCGAAAAGCTCTTTTTTATTTTATATTTATTTTTTAAATATTCAAATATTATTATTTTTTTAATTAATTTTTTACATAATATATATTATATATAAAAAATTATTTAAATATATAACTATATAAATATATTATATACATATATTCAGTATTATACATTGTTCTAAAAAACGGTGTAGGCGGCCCAAGCCCGACCCGTATTCCTCTTATTCGGCTGTTTTTTGCGCTGGTCAATTTCGGCGCCGCCGAGCCCGATTAGACGGCGCCTAACCCGCCTAGCCCCCTTGCCCGCCTAACCCGCCTTGTTTTTTAAAAAAATAAAATTATTTTGTTTATTTTTTTTGCTTAATGACCTCAAATTTATTGTTTAGAATATTTGGATAACATAATCTTTGAATTATATTATGGGATAATGTTACCCTATTGCTTTATTTAGTATCGACTATTGAGTTTTGTCTTTCAAGTTTTACGGTATTTTTATTTATTTGTAGTTTGTACATGTAAATTAAATATTGCACTATTCTTGACTATGTTGGCTAAAAGGAAAAATATATTTTGTTTAGGATAGATTGCTATTATTATAAAAAAAAAAATTATATATTATTTACTTATTAAATATTTATAAATAATTAAATTATTCGTCTAAGGTGGTGCCGCCTAGGCGCTCTAGGTGCTAGGCCCCAGTGGACCAACCGACTAGCGACTAGCGATTTTTAGAACACTGATATTATATGTATTATTAATTTTTAAAATATATTATATATAAACGAACCGAATATTCGAATTATTCGAATCAAATACAACTATATTCGAATTTGAATTCGAATACTAATCGAATCTTATAATTAATTCGTATTCAAATTCGAATCATCGTAATCGAATTCGAATCACGAATCGAATCAAAAGTATTTGATTTGTTTACAACCTAGTATAACCACTACTACAATAATATATAATTGATTTTATAAAAAGTATAATGTATATTTAAAATTTCAATAACTAGCACTTCTATATATTATAATTAATTAATAGATAGTGCTAATGTAGATTTTTGAGCCTTCTATTAATATATATATATATATATATATATATAAATAACATAAAGTCGGGCCATTTACGGGCAGCTCTTGTCGGGCCAGATGGGCTTAATTTTTTTGGGCCAATATAAAGTCGTGCCAGCTCAATCTTTTTTTCGGATTGAGCGGGCTGGCTTATTGGATCGGGCTCATTTTAACATCTCTATCTAGGTAAGAGTGAATGTTGACTATTTTACTATAGCTTCTTTAGTGTTATGTATTTATAAAATTATTAATATTTTATAATTAATATACATGAGACGGGTTAGGGGCGGGTTTAACAAAACCCTTAACCCGCTTCGAACTTGTTAAAATCCTTTAAATCAGATTTTTAGCGGGTTTGACCAAGACGGATTTCACGGGTTCGGGTTTAAATCCTCCTCATTACCATCCTGATATATATACAAATATATTTATACATATTATAGTTTAAATAAATTCGAGAATATTTTTAGGAATATTTTAATCAATTTACTCTAGTACTCAGAAAATAATAAAAGGAATTTTAACTTGAAATGTGTAGAGTCAGCTATGCATTATCTTTTAATAATATATTCTTGCACTCATGACCATTCTTATTCACTGTATATACTATACTATACATATATATAGCATAAAGTACGTATAAAAAATACATATAAGGAATATATCATTAGAAAAATAGGGATGAAAGGTTGTAGGGGCTCTAAATCAGAAGCAAGGATCTATTTTATAACCCTTTCCCTAATTTTATTTTCTAACCTAGGAAGAGAAGTTCCATGGGGCGGAGACCACATACTCCGGCTCCCACAAACGTGGCTCCGCCACTATCCTCAAATTGGGGCTTATTATATCTCGATGTAACTGTAATTGAGAGGGAAGAAGGGGTCAGCCTCAGAGAGCAACACACGATCAAATTGCGCGGTAAAGTTTGGCGGGCGAATTCATTTTGTTTTGGGAAAACATTGGAAACCATATAACACAAGGAAAACAAATTAAGAATCTTCGTTTCTTATCACTAACAGAGAAATTCAAGAAGGAGGTATCGTTTCCTACAATTATTTAATTTTCAGTTGTGTTATTTTACTCAATGTCGTTTAGGGATTAGACTCTCTAAGAGAGTATAGGTATCTAGTTTTCTGAAATAGTTCTTCTTTTTGTTCTAGTTTTGTGTTTAGATGTATTGAGAAATAAGATGTAATAAAGAATTACTGCATTATGCAACTTGATAGTAGTAATAAGATGTGCTAAGATTTGGGAATTTGAGACCCAGATCCCCTTTTTTTTTTCTTCCATAGCCCGACTTCAAGCATATCCTATTCCATCATTTCTAGCATTTTCATCGTTGGCTATTATTTTTAACAAAATTTACTTTCTTTTTATGTTCTTATATTCCGCTAGTCTGTCTGATACAAATGATGTTTATAAATGATGAGTACAGTGTGTGGGTTTTCTTGAGAAGATGAACATGTGAGTAGCAGCAAATTGTTCGATTGTTATACCTCTTAACTTATCTAGTTCTTAATTTTCTTTTTTTACGAGTTGTGTAGATTCTGATCAAAGTATTGGGTAGATAAATTTTGTATTAGTAATGGCTCAGCCTTCAATATCTTAATCTAAAAAGAAAAGAAAATGTACATGATAAGCTAGACAACACGTGTTTAGAGATGCGACATGTTGCAACTTGTTGATTGAACTAAGGGTTGAGATCTTTTGGAATTCACGAATTTTATCACGAAGGAAATGAAGAGGATCCTGTTCCAGGAATTTGTGAAATAATCTAACTAATTCTTGTAAATTCTAGACTTCACCATTGATTTAATTTCATCATCTTATATCTTGGAATTTTCTTTTACTATTTAGTTTTACGTGAATGAACAAAAAATACACCACAAAGTTACTCAATTTTTATGTGTTGGAATGGCTAAACAACAAAAAATAGGGTACTTTTTTAAGTATACACATAGTATAATGGCTGACATTTTGCTTCAATATTGAATCTTTAGTTAGAATACACTTTCTTTGATGCATAACTTGTATTTTTTTTTTTTTTTCTGGAAATTTATGTTGTAGTAATATGGCTGGAGGGTTGTCTAGTAAAGGAGATGGGCGTGGAGGACGTTCACTTGGTCGTGGACATGAAAATGGGCGTGGAGGACGTTCACGTGGTCGTGGATATGAAGATAGGCATGGAGGACGTCAAATCAACCTTGGTCATAGAGATGATTTTGGTGGCATAAATGGGCTTGGAGGACGTCCAGCTGCTTTTGGTTCTCGAGTTGGCTATGGTAGAGGAAATGGAACTTTATCATCCGTATCACCAACATTGCAATCTGCAATAACTAATCAGTCACCACCACCACCACCACCAGCGTTGCAACGTACACCAACTACTCAGTCATGTTCACCACCACCGACAATGCGATATGAGTTGACTACTCAATCATCTGCACCACCACCATCATCGTCATTGCAATGTGCACCAACTACTCAATCGCCATTACCACCACCGACATTGCAATATGCACCACCTAATCATACACCGTCTCACACAACACTTGTTGATGATGAATCACCAGAATCTTCGACCGCTCCAGCTGCTAGAACAAATCTTGGTGATCAAGTGGCAAATCAATCAGAAAATTCTTCTTCAAGCAATTCTAAGCCATTGCTCAAGATAGCTCACAAGATGTAAGTTAATTTATTACTAATTTTTAGATAAAAATTAAAATATTTTTATGTAGTGATTTGGTTCCATTCACAAATAGATAAGCTTATCCCTTATATTACGTTATTAGTAATCAATGTATCTATATAACTAGCTGTGATATAATTAGGTACCGAAAAATGCAGTTGAAGTTGCAAATGTGTTTGCAAGTAATGATTATTTCTTGAATTTCAGTTAATTGGTATTGATTACTAATAGGTAGTTTTAGGAACATCTGATAAAGAAATAAAAAGTTGAAAGTGACGATTTTTCCTTTTTTTTCTCCAAGAAATAAGTTTGAACCTAATTGTGTTAGTAATATGATATCTAGAGAGTACCTCTGTTGAGATAAATGTATAAATTTTAAGTATCAGCTAGAAAGGAAGATAAACTAATTGAATGGACATTTGACTGGAGTAATTTTTATTGGCCAATTTCTATCTGACCATGGTGGGAGCGTGCTAGTTTTAGCCTCCTCAAAAGTCAAACAACTATACACCCAACACCCCCCCTCCCCCTGGCTCACACATACACATATACTTATTATTGTTTATTTCTAATAATTTAATTTTATATGCCTTTTGTGTTTTTCTATAAGCAGCTTCACTCCCTCACATGTTGCGTCGGGGCAGATCACCAAGTGCATAAAATAACGCTTTGACAAGGAAGGATATACTTGGTCAACTGTCTCCCAACAGACTAAGGAGTATTATTGGAATGAATTTCAGGTAGTTTATGTTTTTTTCTTCCATTTGAACTAGTAATAAATAATTCATGATTAATTCGTTATATATAAATTGCACTAGCTGATTTGCTTTTTATCATGTTTGCGTTATAACAATTTTTATCTTAAAATTAAATGGGAATTGTAACAATTGTTCTGTATTAACAATTGCTGATATAGAAGAGGTTCAATTGATGACTGTTATTCTTGGATACAATGATGTGAGTGTCGATAACTTTATCCATAATCGATAACTTTCTCCGTAATTTGATCGATGCTTATTTATATAAAACTTTGTTCATCGTATCATATGAAATATTGGGTCGATATACCTGTATTTACAATTCTTTGCATTACTTTACTTGCACCTTGTTTTTGTCATATTCTGAATTGTATGATCTTTCTGTGCTCATAGTTATCTCATATTTCTGATTATGTAATCTTATGCATGAATATAAATATGTGAACCCAAAATAACATAAATTCATCTTAAGTATTCACGTTTCTTGCATTTAGGAACACCAACTTGTTCCATACACGAGATAATAAAAGAAGGTTTTGCAGTGGTATTGATGGCCTTCATTTTAAGATAAAAGATGTGAACATGAATGCCTTACTTGCCATTCCAAGAAAGCTGCCGTGTGATCTTAATTTAATGGATAAATTGTATATAGTGTATGTACACATGATTGCATGGTGAAATAACAGGCCATTAGGTTATCATTTTGTAAAGTTGTAAGCAAGTCATATTTAGATTTTTTGCTCGTGATTTCTATGGGCATTCAAACTATATACTATTTTGGACAACTCTCTTAATTAATTTCATTTACCCACAACCTGACTACTCGTTAATTAAGCGGATGCAATTTGGTACAATATCTGAAAGGATATAAGAATTGAGAATGTACAATGCATGGGAAAAAAATAAAAATGTTGCATTTTTTCTAAATAATAGCAAATTTACCATCAGCCATTGCACACTGAAATTCTGACTAAATTAAATAATCTAAATCTTCTAGCTAAAAAAGGAAAAAAGAATTTTTTATTTTCTTTTTATTTTTTATAACTACGCTGAGTTGTAGAAACTACAAAGAACACCATCCTTCACTTACTGCTGTCAAAATATTTTGATGGAGGTGTTTCATCCTCCAAAACTCTTGCAACAGTTGGTGGTGTATATGGAGTCTAAAGCGTTTATTGCACTTTGTGAGGCATTGTCATCTTGCAAGATCCCTAAGCCATACAAACTTTTGCATTCTTGGGGATTCAAGCACTACAATTTTGGCTACTCTTGGGAAGCTAATTGTGCAGATGCATGTATCCCTAATTTTTTTTTTTTTTTTAATTATTAGTAGTACTATATATTATGCCATAGGATATGCAGCTGCATGTGTCCCTAAAATGTTATTTTTTTATTATTAGTAGTAGTATTTGTTGTGCCATAGTATGTAATATTTGACACATCTTGTGCCACCATGTACTTGTATAATGAGAACCTAGAAAGCATTCAAACAACATCTTTTGTAATTTATTAAGCGGTCTCTCAATAATTATTTTCGTATGCAAATGAAGATTTTATCTTGACATTATATATAAAGTTTAGCAAGAGTGCTACATATTAATGTTATAGCTCATAATTAATTACGTCTAACATTATTAAATATATTTGTTGTAGAAGCATTTCTCATTTGATAGGGACTTAGCTATGGTTCGAGACATCTTTGAGCGTCGAGCAACAATTCGTTATTCTGGCACTGGTTGAGTGGAGGAAATCAGGAAAGCGCCCCGTGAATGTTCCACAAGAGACTTGGGATAACTGGCAGAAAGAATGGGATTCTCCAAAGTTTAAGAACAAGTGTCTTAAGGCATCCCAAAATCGCTTGAGTGAGGTTGCGGGATCGGGTAATGGACCATCAACACACACCGGAGGCTCTAGATCTGCCATAGATCATAGCATTATACTTGTAAGTAATTTAACTACCCTAGTTATTTTTTTTTTTATTTTTTTTTTCAAAATTATAGAAAAACAGCTGAAGATAAATTTTAAGATTTGTTAAAGCTCATGGTCGAGCCAATATTTCCTGGACTGGCTGTAAAAACTTATACATTATTCTAATCAATTTAAATAGTGTTATAATACATAGCTTAAAGTATATTGATTGAATGCAGACAACTTTAAGAATATTAAGTCACAAACATTCCTTTGGAGTTCGTAAGACTCAACCAAAAGTTGGAATATTGTGTTCAAAATTGAAGTCAAATCAAAACTGGATATCATGAGGAAAACAAACATGGTCCAACATAAGAACCAATACTCACATCTTGGATGACCAAGTAGTCATACAAGTCTAGAACAAAGTGAACATGCCCTAGTTGTTCATGTTTTTTTTTTTTTTTTTTTTTAAGTTCAAGAATTTATTATTTAAGGTGTCAATGATGTAATGTATGTTCCAATAATTTTTTCAGGCTAAAGATCTTGGACGTCCTGTCACTGACTATGAAGTCTTTTTAAGGATGCACAAGAAGAAAGATGGAAAATTTGTGGATAAGCGGTCGGAGACTGTTGCTGTAAGTTAAATTTGGACAACTTCTTTATTTTTATTTTTTTGTTTTATATGTTAAATATTGCTTAGTTGTTTCTTTTGTTCAATTCCTTTACTTCTGAGATATGATTTTTTTTTTTTTTTATGAATACGTTCTTATTTTGTTGTGGAAATTCTTGATGAAATTTTATAAGTTTGTCAACAAAAAAGAAACATAAAGATTTTTTTATCCATTTTATTAGCTATTGCGTGATGTCGTTAATCAAGAACTATATAACAAATTAATGAGTTTAAATTTGAGCGTCTAATTTTGATGTTCTTGCGTATAAAATATTGAAATTTACATTTTTTTTTTTTTGTCAACGTAGCTTAAGGTAACTTAATAATTAAAACTAAGAGTGATCCACTACTTGTGGAGTATATTAAGTGATTAGTTATGCAATATGGAGTATCATCCAATCTATGGAAAATTCACATGTCGTTTCAACATCTAAATTTTGTCTATTCGCACATATGCATACATTTTGTGTGTGTGTATATATGATATGTACATATGTATACTTATTAATTGGTAATGTATGTCCAAATATTTTAACTTTTGATTTGCATCTGGATACCCATTGTTCAAGTATTGGAAGTAATTTTTCTAGTTATCATTTTTTGTTACCTAAATTATTGTTGTTTCACCTCCAATGACTAGGTGTTATAATTTGGATACTTGTTATATTCTTTACTACCACAATTTAATTACAGTTTATGATATATTATGTGTGAATCATCAAACAAGATATGTTATATATGTTTGTAGGAAAATGTGACTGCTCGCTATGATGCTGCTACTCAAAATCAAACTCATGATGGGAATAACTCTTCTGAAACTATTGATTTGTCTGCTATTTATTATGAAGTTGTTGGACCATTGAAGAAGAAGCGAGTTTATGGGCTAGGAAGCAAACCATCAGCTGCAATATCAGATCCTAGCTCATCCAAATCTGCAATACCTGATCGTGACCAAATGCGCGCTGAGCTTTATGAAGAGATGCGCGAGGAGATGATCAAGAGACAAGAAGAAATGGAGCAACAAATGAGGGAGAGGCAAGAACACATGGAGCTAGAGTGGAAACAAAAGCAACAAGAGATGGAGGATTTCATCCAAAGATTTATGAGAAGCAGTGGCCCTTCAACTCCTCCTACTGATGCTTATCCAACTGATGATGATTATGCGGAGGATCCCGGTCTTGATGAGGAAGATGAATAGGTTTATGATATGAATGACTATCATTTTTAGCATTCATTATGCATCTTTCATTTGGTGTCTTCAAATTTAGTAGGTATGTTTTATTTGGGATATTTGAACTTCGTTAGGTGTTTTATTTAGAATGTTTTGAACTTCATTGCATGTTTTATATGAACTTCATTAGTTATCTTTTTATTTGGGTGTATATGATATTGACTTGTGGGATACTATATGTTATAGGCACTCTACATTGGTGATGACTTTAATGATTTAGTTTAATTTCCTCAATCAGGTTGCATGTTCCTAAAATGATTGGATTGAAATGATAACATGTTATCTCTAAGCATTTGACTTCTTAATCTTCGAATTAATTTTGTATTTTAATTTTATGTCAAAGTTATTGATTGGTGGCTAATAAAAATAAATTTGAATAAATAAATATAATTTATATAATTTTATAGATATTTAAATGAATTATATATTAAAAAAATCTGAATAAAGAAAAAATAAAAAAAAAAACTATTTAGTGATTACCAATAGATCTATGTCAAATTGTGTGTGTTGGCAAATTAAAATAGAATATTCGTTTCACTTATAAATTGCTAACAAAAGAGCAACGAATTCATACCATCGTATCACCAACAATTTTTCAGGCAATCAGTATTTTACAAATAAATTACCAACCGATTTATGTTACGAATTACTAATAGATTTCAGTTCGTTAGTAAATTTCCTACGGATCACTAACGCAAATAAACTACTTATAAAATATTTTTACCAACAACCGAAGATTAACCAACCACTTTACAATGACTAGTTTAAAATATTTTACCAATAACCGAAGATTTACCAACCATTTTACAATGACTGGTTGGTTGGTAACTTACCAACGACAGTATTTTCACCGTTGATGTTCCATTGATGTTCTGTTGGTAATTTCCCAACGGACTAAATAATTGTGTTGGTAAAATTTACCAACAAGCACTTTACCAACAGAGAAACAATTGTTGATAATCCGTTGTTAAATACGATTACCAACGAATGTTCTTATTTAGCAACGAAAATTGTCCATTGTTAATTCACAGTTTTCTTGTAGTGCTAGTTTATTCGAATTAATTGAATTATATTTTTTGGGAAAATAATAATAAATGTGTCTCCCAAAGCAATACTCAGTAATTTAATTATTGATTACACTTCATTTTAACACACTGTAGTATGATTTTTTCACATGCTCTTCACATCTCTTTGTGAGTTCATGGATTCTCTACATTTGTTCTTCAAATTTTCTATATTATTCTTTTTTTCTTTTTTATTGTATGTTTTCTTAATCGACCAAAATTTGTTTGAATAAGTAGTGTGATTATGTTCTTCCATAACTCGAGTTATTCTATGTGGTTATATTTTTCAATAATGCATTTCGAGCCATTTTATGCCTCTAATGTTTCATTTTTTAATTTTTTAATTATTTTTTTTGTATTTTTTATAGTGAGTTAATCTACCCATTAATTTGTGTAAGAGATGATCATTTTTAAATTATGACATTCTTAATTTCAGATTGGATATACATTTTAAATCTGAATCTTTTCAGATAAAAAACGAATAGGAGAAATTTACTAGTATTCTGAAAGCCATAAGCACTTATATCGAAGGGTTTTGTGTCAATTCTAAAAATAGGCAAGTTTTTTCGTGTGTGTGGGTGGAAGAAGTTTGAAAGCAAATAAATAACATATTGAGCGCTCTAATCTCTACTAACTAAACCGCAAGTGAATAGTGTAGTAGCAACTAGTAGCATACAAGGTCATATTCCATAAGGCCTAGTAAAGATAAGCTAATCGAAGTACTATAGTGATCCTTGTATAAAAAAAAGAAAATTAAACGGATCGAATAGATAATTGATTTGTGTTATCCTACTTACTAAGTATGTAGACCCTATGATAAGAGCAAGAGAACAACTGAATTAACTAATTGTCAACTAAAACAAACGATTGATTAATTAACAAAGATTAACAAATGATAAATACTATCTTAGGATATAAATTTCAGAATTAACTACTATGCGGTCATAGGCACCCACACGTGTAAATGCGTATATATAACTATAATTTACATGACTTATTGTTATGGGGGTTCGCGATTATACATCTTAAACCTCCTCCGAAGTGTCTAAGATGTGAATTATAGACAATAGACAACCATCCCAACTGAAGTACCTATAACTCCTAAACGAACCTGATAAATACCTCGACAATATAACCCTAGCCTTCTATTTTCTCAGTGTATATTATGTTGGGTGTTGCGTGTCCATCAATACCCTCACATTCTGGTCCTATTTTAGATATGTGATTCAAGCGTGCTAGGCTAGGTGATCAATTTATCCTAGCATCAATCAATTCTCAACACTTTGAATAATAAGAACATACAATTATAGCATACATATACACATTCACATTTGTAATTAAAACCTACTTTCTAACCCTAAGATATAAACGAGTACTCCATAGAATAAGAAATAAAAACTGGAAATTGCATAGATAACATCATTGTTCAACAATAATACAAACTGAATTAAACCAAGAGCTAGAGTACTATAGCCACCGATCTATTCCAGTGGAAGAATCTCCATCACCTTCTCCAGCTCTTTGGCAAACTGCTCTCAAACTATTCTAAACAATAAATATACTGAAAACTATAAGAAAAACTATATATCTGACAATACCTAAGGCTGCGTATTTATATGTGTACATAACGGTAGATAAATATGGGGATCAATTTAAATATAACCCTAAGAAACGCGTCAGCCGTCAAAATAGACAGCACTTTGCACGGCCGAACCACTAGGCTGTTCGGTCGAGCAAAAGGTCTTCATCTACGACCAAATTCTATTTTTCCACTGTGCATGATCGAACCACATGCTTGATCCATTAAGCATATGCTACCCAAATTCAACTCTATCATTCTGTTAAAGCTTTGCATGGCCAAACTACTATTTAGTTTGGTGGAGCGAATCATGTTTGTATTTCTTCTTCTTTTAGATCATCTTTTGTGCTTCTCCACTCCACTTTCGGCCTATCCAAAAACTAGTTTCGGCCCAATTCTTTAATTTCTTCAATCCAGGCATTTGTTTATCCATTTGGATTTCCGATGTCAACTCTAAAAATGCACTATTTTGTAATGAAGACACTATAAAACCATCAAACACGTGAAATCCACCACACGTATGAAAGTGAGGTTAACAAGTACTAATTACATAATGATGCATTGTTTTTAATACAAATATATGTGCCTACAAATCACGTAAAATATGGAGTGATCACATATCATAAAAATATACTAAATAATTATGATTTTTCATTTGAAATTATACAATAGCATGTGTTACCATCAAAGACTATCACTCATTATGGGGGCACATGGCCTACAAAATTAAAAGAATAAAGAATTATTTGATATTGTTATTTTATTTTTTAAAGGTTAATACATTAAATAGGTTAAAAATAGCATTGTGCCCCCATACTCAGTTGTTTTTGTTATTATATACTATTACATATTGCTTGTACTCTATTTTATGTTGATTTTGCCCCCTGTCATAGGAAACTTCTGGCTCCGTCACTGGTCCAACATTGATGGAATATATAACAACATGTGTCAATTAACATGAAATTGATGGGTTCATAAATAATTTCTAATTATTTTTGTTCTTCAATGTGAGTAGGTGGTATAGTTTTTGCTTCAGGATAATGAAAGAGTGGCAATTTAATGTGCTTTACACCTCTAACTATACCAGCTCCTTGGAATTAACTAGTTTGACTTGAACATACGACACCTTGTTTAGAAACACTAAAGAGAAGGTTTTGACAGTTTTCTTCAGCCGAAAGTTGCCACTAAGCATTTAGAAAATTTTGAGATGTGGGTAAGCTTTTGGATGAGTTAAACTGAGACTGAGAGTGAGCTTTCTACAAGCTTAGATTTGATAGACTTTGAGAACCCTTTGCAGCTTGAGAAGTATGCTTGAGTAGTAGTTTGATGCAATGCGTTGTTCTTCTTGCTATTAGTTATCTTTTGCTTAGACTTTCTAGAGATTTGAAGATAAGAGGATTTAAATACTTTTCGATTTTCAATTATGAATCTCCTGTTGAGTTGCTCAAGATTTCAGTATCTCTCTTGGTCTTCGATCAGTCTCCATTTATGGTTGTTGGGTTTCATCCTTGTTGATAAGGTAAGGAGACACTAGTTGACATTTAATGCTCTTTGTACAACTTATAACCGTTTTTGTCCTTCAGATGAGGGATTAGGTCAAAGCAGGTGCAACTACAAGCCAGGTTGTAGATTTTTTTTTTGCTTTTTATCAAGAAAAGGTGCCTTCACATTATTACATAGTCAGTACAAGAATTATTCTTATCTCCACTGGCTATATTTTATAATCTATAGATCGTTGGCTTTGACTCGATGTCCTTTCGCTGACTTTCTTGTTGCATGTATGTTGTATGCTCATGGTATCATCATATAATGGATTGTAATATAGTAGACTTTGTTGTATGCAAATTATGCATAAGCTTTTCACTGCTGCTATCTTCAGCGCCCGAACCTCTTCTTCCTACAACGGATTACTGATGTATGTTGTTTGATGACTTTGTTTTAGCTTCATGCTATGATTTCTACCTAAATATAAGTATCCATATCTATTACAAATATTATAGAGCATTGGGGTACTAGTTCCTATCTACAACGTGGTTTTGCATCATCAAAACTATACATAAATTTTCTAGAAATTTCACCCTTCTGATGATGTAAAAAATCTAAGAATTTAGAGCTCAAAGTCATGTGACAGCAAACTGTTAGCCTTTAACATTTAATCATCAAAACATTAATCATAACATCAAATGATGTATGATTACAAGTTGTAATCCTTTGGCAGTAAGTGCTAATTGTTTTCATTAGATATCTTGATATATCACAGTTATAGCAGTTGAGTGCATGCCACAAAGAGTACATCTTACATCAATTTACAGAAAAGTGAAGCAGTGAGATTTTAGCCTTGTAGTAAGCTTTCATCTCCTCCACCAAGAGTGATATTGAGATTGCTGCCAAGTGATAAACGTAATTTACCCTCTTTTTTTTTTTTTTTTTTTTTTTTTTTTTGCACTCATTTAGATGATAAAATATTGATCAAATGCATATATAAAGAGAATATTTTCCTTGATAATGTTATTAGATGTGATGCACTTGCACATTTTCTAGTAGTTTTCATGATTTTGGAGTTGAAAACTAAATTGGGCCTTGGTTTTGGAGATTAAGTGCACAGTTACACGAGAATAGACATAATATTTTATGTAGAAGATTAAATCAATTGGTTCTTAAGTCTTAACTTGTTGGAAAGACAAGGAAGATATCTACAACTTCCAAGAAGAATAGTCTCTCCAATTCAGGCATCAACATCATCAAAGTTCCATTTGAAGTGAAAACTATACTTTGATCCATCCTGACATACCTTCGATATTTTTATCATATCTTGAACTAATGATATCCAATTGAAGTGAAATCGGTGGCATTGTTAACCAACTCAAATGGCTACTACTTTATCAGAAATATCCAAGTCAAATGCCATCGGGAAGATCTACAAAAGTATCTTTGAAGTTGGATCAATAATGTAGTACGGAGCCGTCGTTCGCCAAATGCCAAACTTGATTCCTATGGAAGCATTTGCTTGACCCAGTAAGTATTGTACTCGGTCATCCAAATTTCTACAGAGCCAAAATTGATGTTCTGGAAGAGCATTTTCTTGACTAAGTATTTATCTAACTCGTTTGGGCAAAGTGTCGGCTCTAGATTTACGAAAATATGCGCTTTTTCGGCTCAAAATTAATTTTCTCCCGACTTAACCCATTCCATGGACTACTAGAAATACCCCAAGGCTCTTTACATCAAAGGGCATATGGTTTGGGAACAATTTTAAAGAGAACTGAGGCTAGATATCAGATTATTGGAGGCTATAACAAGGAGAAACAAGGAGACGTCGAGAGCAAGGATTCAAGATTCAAGACCATAATCGGTTTCTATATTATCTAATTTCTTTGTAGTAGATTATGATACTTTCTAAAGATATATGTGATTGTTTTACGATCATTTTTGACTAGTTTATTTATATTCTAAGGTTAGAAAGTAGACTGTGTGAAGCTTTTATTTTTACTTAATTGATTTAATCCCGTTATCTGTTCTTATTTATATGTTCTCATGTTGATTGAATGTTTGATAGTCTGACCAATTATTTGACATCTTATGCTTATTTATATGTTCTCATGTTGATTGAATGTTTGATAGTCTAGAACATATAACATAATTATTCAATAAAACTGATAAGTTTGATATAATTGTGAGAGCATTGATCTTTAATACTTTTAGGAGTTATATGTATAGTAGTTTATCAGAGCTGATGACTCTTGCATATAGTTTACAGTTTATTCGCTTTGAGAGGGGGTATAAACTAGATTTGTGCTCGTCCTATAAGACCTTGAATTTGGTTTAAAGATTCAATTAGTGGGATATAAATCGTAAATGGAACATAGTTGAAATCGATCCCAAGAATAACCTGGCTGTTTGGTTCTTCCTTTATTTGATTTGCTTGGTAGGTTATTAGGACCACATTATTTAATAGACTTGAAACCTGTGATCTCTGTGGATCGATCTTGCTCCTTGCTATCTATTACTACTCCGTACACTTATGGTAAAGGTAGAGTATAAAAGTTAGTGCACACGTTTTTTTGCACCGTTGTCGGGGATCGGTAGGCTAAAACCATTAATATTGTTATAGATAATATGGCCTTACTTTAGACGTTTTATTTAATTATTTATTATTTAATTTTACTTTATTTTATTCTTGTTTGTTGTTTTGTGTTTGATTTTAGGATGGCAAACGATGATCAAAATAGAGCTAACAACGTTAACTTTGGCAATGATTAACAAACCCAAGTGTGGGAACAATTGATGGGGATAATGCTACAACAACATTAAGTGTTGCATACATCGAAATTAATTGCAAAACCAATAGATACCATAACATGAACCTCAAGTAGAGGTCGAGCCATCAACTATAAGGGATTGTCTACGTCTCTTGGGTAACCGAACCAATGGAGGTGTATTGAGACCACCAGTTAGTGCAAATAGTTTTTAATTAAAACTTGCATTAATTTCAATGATCAATCAAAATCATTTCGGGTGAAGTGAATGGGAAGATCCTAACGCGCATCTAGCTGCAATATCTGGAGTTATGTGATACAATTAAAATGAAAGATGTGCCTGAAAATGAAATCAAGCTTCAGCTTATTCTCATTTTCTCTCCTAGATAAGACCAAGTGGTACACATCACTATCTTCAGACATCATCCCTACTTGGAATGGGCTATGTCAAAAGTTTTCACTTAAGTACTTTCCTCCAATCAAAATATGGGAATGAGAAATTTGATTTAATTTAATTGGTCCTCCACGATATTTTGGAGGATAAGGGAAAGAAGGTTGAATTTGGAGGATATACTGTTAACAAATGTAAGTGTAACAACAAGTTTATTGTCTGCCGTTAAAATAAACAAGAAAATTGTGCAAACAAAATTTATTGAAATGAAATTGAATATGTGATTACAATCTCTATTTTCCCTCTAATTCTTCTCTCCAATGATTTGGCGCCTTCAAACTCGGAGTTGACTTTGATCTTCCATGGTTTTGAGCTTTAATTTGAATAATGTTAATCTAGAGGCTTGGAAGCTTGATTTTGAATCAAACGATGTGCTTGGATGAATACTGAAGAACGGCCTCGGAGATCTTGACGAAGGCTGAAGAACACTTTTGAAGACTTAATTTGATATGCCAATCGGAGGGGTTTCGCACCTTGATCTCGGATCAAACATTGATTTGAGGCGGTTTTCTTCGGAGAGCACTGAAGAACTTTGACAAATTTCGAAGAATACTGACGAATGTCAAAGTTGCCTTTGCTTTGAAGCTCTTCACTTGATTCTTGAACTTGTGTTGTTGATGATTTTTTGTGGAACAAGGAGGCCCTATTTATAGTTGTAGGATGGAGAACCCTAATGGACCTAGGTTCCAAACAGAGCAATCTGATTGGTCCTCCACGATATCAAATCTATTTAATATCTTTGAGATAATTATTAAATTAAATATGATTTAATTTAAATAATATCTACATGATTTTGACATGTGGCGGACTTTGATTAGATACAAAATTTGTGTAAATCTACAAATGTACCTTCGAGACTTGTTCACGGACAACATATCTTGGAGTGAATGAGTCTCGAATTGACTTCCAGAATTTTCTTTGAGCATATTGATATTTTTATACTCTTATCAATGAGTTCTTGAATTTGGATTTTAACTTAATTTCAAGACAAACTTGTGTCAATGATCTTTGAACTTGAATTTGAACTCAATAGGTATTTTACGCTAGTAAATAGGTGCCTTCAATTTAAATTTGGAATTTGTTGATAGTTTATACTCATATCAAGGAGTTCTAGATTTGAATTTGAATTTAGATTTGTAGGTAGTTTATACTTGTATCGAAGAGTTCTTTTTTTTTTTTTAATAATGTATCGAAGAGTTCTTTATTTGGCTTTGAATTTGGGATTTGAGATAGTTTATACTCATAGCAAAGAGTTCTTGATTTGGATTTTGACTTGAGAGATAGTTTATACTCTTATCTAGGAGGCTTTATTTGAATTTGATATATGTAGGTAGTTTACACTCGTACCAAGGAGTTCTTGATTTGAACTTGACTTGTAAGCCTTTTAAACTCGTGCCAATGAGCCTTGATTTTATTTGACTTGTAAGCCTTTTCAAAGGAGCCTTGATTTGACTTGAAGACCTTTTAAAATCGTGTGAAGGAGCCTTCATCTGGATTTGATTTGTAGACCTTTTAAACTTATATCAAGGAGTCTTGATTTGGATGTGATTTGTAGACCTTTTAAACTTGTGCCACGGAGTCTTGATGTGAATTTTATTTGAGGGTCTTAGATAGTTTTTACTCGTATCTAGGAGCATTATACACATTTTAGACTCGTATCAAGGAGCATCACTTGATTTTGGGACTTTAGAGGGAGCATTATAGACAGTTTAAGCTCGTATCAAGGAGCATCATTTGATTTAGTTTTCTTCACTTGGAGTTTCGGGTGAAATTTGGCCCTTTCTTCTTCTTCTTCTTGAGGCTCTTCGACTGGTGGATGATCGACTCCACTTGAAACCATGCTCAACGCCATATCATGAGCTCGACTAGCTAATTCTTCAAAGAGCTTTGATTGAATTGCTTGAAGGATATAATGTGGCCCCCATGGCATCCCTTGAATGCACATCTCAATAGCAGAGGCTTCGCAGAATTTCTCCTTGCAACTTGGACTTAGATTTCGCCAACGATTGATATAGTCGATGATACGCTTCTCTTTGAATTAACGTGAATTTGCATGCTCGTGCAAGCTGACTTTCCTCCGAGTGCTGTAGAAGCGATTGAGAAATTCCTTTTCCAATTGCTCCCAACTACCGATTGAGTCTGCCCCCAAGTCGGTTTACCAGTCAAATGCGCTTCCTTTCAAAGAACAAACAAACTGCTCCACCAAGTGATCCCCAAATGTTCCAACATCGTTGTATATTTCTACGAAGTGGGCAATATGCTGCTTTGGATTGCCTTTGCCACCAAATAGTTGAAACATTGGAGGTTGGTAGCCTAAAGGCATCTTCTAGTTGTCAATCCTTGCAGTGTATGGCTTAGTATATGTTCGAGACGACTTAGAGCTTCCGTTGACTTTGTTGTTGAAAGTTTCTAAGATGAGCACATTTAGTTGACTTGCTGGAATAGATCCATTTGGTGAGACTTGCAGCGTTTTGGGTGAAGACTTCTCTTGTCCCCTTAAACATTGTTTCATTAACGTCTCAACTTCATCATATTTCTTGACTTGTTTATCAATCGGATGACTTGTATCAACATCATCTTCTCTGATCAACATTGTAATCAGCTTTGTTTTAAGAGCGTCTCACGCTTGAACATGTTTGGTGAGCTCTTCGACGACTCTTGTTAGGCTGGCGATTTGTTCTTTAATGGTGGTCATGTGATATACTTGAAATTTCTTGAAACTTGAAAACTTCAGCAAGGAGAAGAGATGAGAGAGAGATTGTCCCATTAGGTGTACCAAATTTGTAGCAACAAATTTATTGTCTACAATTAAAGCAAACAAGAAAATTGTGCAAACGAAATTTATTGAAATGAAATTGAACATTTGATTACCATCTCTATTGTTCCCTCTAATTCTTCTCTTCAATGATTTGGCGCCTTCAAACTCGGAGTTGACTTTGATCATCCCCGGTTCTGGGCTTTGATTTGAATAACGTTGATCCAGACGTTGGAAGCTTGATTTTGAATAAAACGAATGAATACTGAAGAATGGCCTGGAAGATCTTGACAAACATCGAAGAACACTTTTGAAGACTTAATTTGATAATGCTGATCAAAGGGGTTTCACACCTTGATCTCGGATCAAACGTTGATTTGAGGCGGTTTTCTTTGGAGAACGCTGAAGAAATTTGACAAATGTCGAAGAATGCGGGCAAATGTTGAAGTTGTCTTTGCTCTGGAACTCTTCACTTGCTTCTTGAACTTGTGTTGTTGGTTTTTTTTGTGAGACAATGAGGTCTTATTTATAGTTTTAGTATGGAGAACCCTAATGGGCCTAGGATCCAAACAGAGCAATTTGATTGGTCCTCCACGATATCAAATCTATCAAATATCTTTGAGATAAATATTAAATTAAATATGATTGAATTTAATAATGTCTACATGATTTTTACATGTGGCGACCTTTGATTAGATACAAATTTTTTTATGTACAGTAAGACCGGTCAACCAGAAGATGACAAAGATGGAAAATGACCATGACAATTTTGCAAATTAATACGGATCAATTTTATTTTTTTCTCTTAAGGTAGAGATGAAGGATATGAAAAATCAGATAGAGCAGTTAGCACATACCATTGGAAGTCAACGTCAAAAGGGACAATCTCCTAGTGAAACAGCCGTAAACCCAAGGGAGGAATGTCAAGCCATTAGTCTAAGGAGTGGTACTGAGTATGATGGCCGAAAAATGACAGTTGATGGAGAATGTGTGATTGAGAAGGAGCATTTGTTGGACATTACTGGAAAAGGATATTCAAGTGTCAACGAATGAAAAGGGGGTTGAGAAGACAAATCTACTTCTAACTCTAAACTTCTTAAATACACTCCTGCTTTACCTTTTCCTCAAGTTTTTCAGAGAAATAAACTTTATGACAATTTGCTAAATTTCTAAGAAAACTGATATTAACATTTCTCTTGTCTATGGTTCAACAACAAATGTCAAACTATGCCAAGTTCTTGAAGTAAGTGATAATAAGGAAGATGTAGTTGCATGATTATGAAACTGTCAATCTGACTGAAGAGTGCAGTAAAGTATTACAATGATAAATACCTAAAAAACGCAAAGATTTGGATAGTTTTAATATTACTTGCATTATTGGGGGACAGGTATTTGAGAAAGCATTTTGTGACTTAAGTGCCAGTATAAACTTGATGCCATTGTCAATATTTAAAAAAATAGGAAATTGGTGCGATTAAACCCACTACAACTGCCCTTCAAATGACCGATATGTCTTTTTCTTATTTATTAATATTTTTTTCTTTATAAACAGTACAACTCTTCCGAGACAACCTACGTATGATTCTAATTTTATTTGATTTCGTATATTCGTAAACAGTCTTATTGCTTCATTATAATTTATTTGAATTGTTTATTCAAATTTCATAAGATGGAGATTATCTACTTTTGCTTATTGTTACTCTAACTCCTTTATGAAGCGTTTTATTTATTTATTATATAGTATAAGACTAGTCTATGCTACATCGTTTATCTTATAAATTAAAAAATATTCTACTTAAATGAAAACAACTTACAATTCAAAATTTAAGTACATATAAATCAACATAACAAATCTAAAATAAGGCTGATTAAATTGATTAATGTTACATATTTGAGAACAATCAAAATTAATATAATACAAAAAAATAAAATTATGGACGTGTATATAGAAAAAAAATGATATTTTCATGAAATAATAAAATAAATAAATTGAAATATTACTATAATAAACAAGAAAACAAAAGAAAAAGATTGTATATTGTGAAATATATTTTTTTAAAAAATAACTAGATAATAATCAAAATGAACTAAATATTTATTGAATATATTGATTTGTTTGGAGGAATAATATTATTATGTACAAGAAAAATGAACAATAACCTTTTCTTATTTAATAATCAATATATTTAACCAAAAACTATAAAAAATCATAGTTTTATTCTTAGACTCTAGATCTTAATTATGTAAAGTGCTGATAGACAATTAAAATTTCATAGTTAAATAGTGAATTAAGTCAATGTAATTATTACCAAATAGATAACATGTCAATGAATATAATAAATAACTATAAATTCTGATTTTTCTAAATGGATAATACTTGCTTACGATAACATATATTAAATCATGATATAACATGCTAATTTATTTGATAGATGTATTAAGAATTATTATATCATGTTTATGCAATCTACTCTATATTTTAAATTTTGAAAGATGAACATATTAGTAAAAAATTGCAAATCTCAAAGAGCATTTGATACACGCAAAAATAGTAGTACGTAGTATTCTGTGTATACATTTTTTATTCTCTGTTACACTCTCTGATAGGCAATAAAAGTATAGGAGGGTTGAGATTAGACAAGGATGCACAACTACAAGAAAACTGCCAAATTCCAACGAAAAAAATTCCAACGGCATAAAAACTGTTGGAATTTTAAAAAATTCCAATGGTAATTCCAACGGCAAATGGGCCGTTCAAATTCCAACAGCAAAAATTCGTTGGAATAGCTGTTGGAAAAAAATTCCAACGGCAGAAGTCGTTGGAATAACTGTTGGAAAAAAAAATCCAACGGTGAGAGGCTACGTTGGAATTACCGTTGGAATCATTTTTCCGTTGGAATTTAATTGTCGGAACAAAAGAATTCCAACAACCACTTTTCCAACGGCATAAAAATCGTTGGAATTGCCGTTGGAATTGAAATTCCAACAAAAATTTACCATATTCCAAAGGTTTTTTGTAAATTACCATTGGAATTTTAATTCCAACGACAATTCCAACGATTTTTATGCCGTTGGAAAAGTGTTTGTTGGAATTTTTTTGTTCCTGTAAAATTAATCACGCATACATAATCGCAATAATAAGATTAAAAATGGATTTTAGAAATCATGATTTTCACATTCGATTGACATATAAAATTAGGGCACTAACCTTGAGACGCCATCGATTGATTTTTTCTTTATGGAAGAAATTGATTTCTATCTCCTAGCCCTTCTTTAGAACAAAGCACCTTTTGAATAAATTAGGTGATAGAAATAATGTAACTCTGTTATCTTTTATAGGCGGAGAGAGGACCAATTCCTGATAGGATTAGGATTATAATGCAATTAAGATTGCTATGCATTCACGGTCTATCAACGTGAAAATAATATCTTATCAGATATATCCTGACCAAATATTATCCGGAAGATTATTTATTTAAATCATTAAGATATTAAAATATCTTATTAACTTAAATTGATGGCACGTGGGCCACAATAATCTTACATTCTCCCACTTGGCCAAAGTGACAGAACTAAGCTTTCATGGCTTAAATAATAACGTGATTTGCACAACATAACGATAATTTTTAAGTTCATTGGTCAAAGTATAATGTCAATATTAAATATAGACTAACACGGGTCATGGCGGTTCTACATCATTTTACTCGACATAGTTCCTTCCATGTACCACAATATTAGTTTTCTACTGAATATGACTCATTATTTCAATAAAAGTCCTCATTAATGTCTCGATTATAGACAAAATCCTATCATACTTTATGTCAACATTCATGTATACATCAATGACAAAATAGGATATCAATCAGTTCAGAAACAATACATAAAAGAGCTCAAAATGTCAATTACACATCATAAGTTCGTTAAGACTTTTCAATAATGCCCATACGTTCGACATGTCCAATAAATGTCTTTGGAGGCAATCCTTTAGTCAACGGATCCGCGATCATAAGATTGGTGCTTATATGCTCAATTGACATCTTTTGGTTCCGAACTTCTTCTTTAACGGCAAGATACTTTAATTCCATATGTTTGGCACCTTTGGAATACTTGTCGTTTTTAGAGAAGAATACTGCTGCAGAATTATCACAATAAACTTTCAGCGGCTTGGCAATACTGTCGACAATTCCAAGTCCTGAAATAAAGTTCCGCAGCCAATTTCCTTGAACTGTGGCCTCAAAGCATGCCACAAATTCAGCTTCCATAGTGGATGCAGCAATTACAGACTGCTTCGCACTCTTCCATGAGATTGCCCCTCCAGCTAATAGGAACAAGTAGCCGAATGTTGACTTTCGAGTATCAACACATCCGGCATAATCTGAATCTGAATATCCAATCACCTCTAAATGATCAGATTTTCGATAAGTAAGCATGTGATCCTTTGTTCCTTGCAAGTACCTTAATACTTTCTTTGCAGCTTTCCAGTGGTCCATTCCTGGATTACTTTGGTAACGGCCAAGCATTCCAACAGCAAAACTGATGTCTGGCCTTGTACAAGTTTGTGCATACATCAAGCTACCAACAATCGATGCATAAGGAATATCTTTCATTTGTTCACGTTCCAATTCATTCTTTGGACATTGCATAAGGCTGAACTTATCTCCCTTCTGGATTGGAACAGGCCTTGATGAACACTTTTCCATCCTAAACCTCTCTAGAACTTTATTGATATATGCCTTCTGAGATAATCCTAAAATTTCTTGTGATCTATCACGAAATATTTCTATTCCAATCACAAATGTTGCCTCACCCATATCTTTCATTTCAAAGTTCTTAGAGAGAAATTTCTTAGTTTCAAATAACAAACTAAGATCATTCGTTGCAAGCAAAATGTCATCAACATACAGGATCAAAATAATAAGCTTACTCCCACTGACTTTCAGATATATACACCGGTCAACAGTGTTTTCCTTAAATCCAAAAGAAGTAATGGTATCATTGAACTTAAGATACCATTGACGAGAAGCTTGCTTAAGCCCATATATTGATTTCTTGAGTTTACACACCATATGTTCTTTTCCTTCAATAAAGAAGCCTTCAGGTTGATCCATATAGACTTCTTCCACTAAATCCCCATTCAGAAAAGCAGTTTTAACATCCATTTGATGTAACTCTAAATCATAATGAGCCACCAAAACCATAATAATTCTTAAGGAGTCTTTCCGAGACACTGGCGAAAAAGTCTCTTTGTAGTCAATGCCATTTTTCTGAGTATAACCTTTGGTAACTAGTCTAACTTTATGTCTTTCGATATTGCCATTCGAGTCGCGTTTGGTCTTGAAGACCCATTTACACCCAACTCTTTTACATCCTTCTGGCAATTCTACAAGATCCCAGACTTCATTATGAGCCATCGATTTCAACTCTTCTTTCATAGCATCCAACCACTTAGTAGAATTATTACTTTTCATGGCTTGTGAAAAGGAAACTGGATCATCATCAATTCCAATGTCAAATTCTGACTCTTGTAAATAAACCACATAATCATCAGAAATAGCAGATCGTCTTGGCCTTACAGACCTTCTCACTATTTGTTGTTGTGGTTCATCTGTTGCAAGTTCATCAATAATAGGTTCATTATTGGGAGTTTCTTCATTTATATGTTGTTCTTGTAAGTTGTTTAGCGGTTCAACAACTGTAGGAACAACAACTTGAGATGAAGACTTAGGTAAAGGAATTTCCAGCCTTACTTCTTCAATATCCACCTTTCATGGTTCAACACTCCCACTAATTTCACCATTTTCAGTGAACCTAGCATTTCCAGTTTCAACAATTCTCGTACTGTGATTCAGACAGTAGAACCTATACCCTTTAGACTTTTCTGGATAACCAATGAAGAATCCACTGATTGTTCGTAAGTCCAATTTCTTTTCTTATGGATTATAAATTCTAATCTCTGCCGGGCAACCCCAAACATGCAGGTGCCTTAAACTAGGTTTCCTACCTGTCCACAGTTCAAAAGGTGTTTTAGGAACTGCTTTGCTAGGAACCCGATTTAATAAGTACATGGTAGTTTTTAGTGCATATATCCACAATGAGGTGGGTAAAGAGGAATTACTTAACATACTCCGAACCATATCCATAAGAGTACGATTTCGCCTTTCTGCGACACCATTTTGTTGTGGTGTACCCGACATAGTGTACTGAGCATAAATGCCACGCTTTTCAAGGAATTTAGCGAATGGGCCTGGGCATTGCCCCGATTCATCATATTTTCCATAATATTCACCACCTCTATCAGACCTAATGATTTTCACTTTTCTATCTAATTGTCTCTCAACCTCATTAATAAACACTTCTAATGCGTTTACGGAATGAGATTTTTCTTCCAATAGATAGATATAACCAAAACGTGAATAATCGTCAATAAAGGTGATAAAATATCTTTCTTTTCCGAAAGAAGGAACATCGAAAGGCCCACAAATATCGGTTTGTATTATTTCAAGAAGCTGTGTACTTCTCGTGGCTCCTTTCTTTGTGTGTTTTGTTTGTTTTCCTTTAATACAATCCACACAAATACCAAGATCAGTAAAATCCAAATCATGAAAGATTTCATTCTTTACCAACCTTTGTAATCTTTCTTTGGAGATGTGCCCCAAACGTTTATGCCACAAGTAAGCAGAACTTTCATTGACTAAACCACGTTTAGTTCCAACAGTATGATGCAGGGTTAAAAGAGTCTCAGCAAAAACATGATCAAGTTTAAACCTATATAAGCCATCATTTAGGATACCAGAACCAATAAGAAGATTTTGTTTGAATAAACTAAAACATCCATTACCAAATTTAAAACAATATCCAACAGAATCAAGTTTGGACAAGGAAACTAAATTACGAGAAATGGAAGGTACATAAAGAGTTTCAAACAAATCTAAACAATGTCCGGTATCTAGAATTAAACGATAAGTTCCAATGGCTTCAATAGGAGCTTTGACTCGATTTCCATGTAGACGAAGTTTTCATTTGGGTTTGTGATTCGGGTTGTAAGGAATCCCTGCATCGTATTAGAAACATGAGTGGTACAGCCAGAATCAAGCCACCAAGTATTATAAGGAACATTAACTAAGTTTGATTCGAAACATACTAGAACATTCAATTTACCTTTCTTTTCGAACCATTCTTTACGTTTCTGACAATCCTTCTGAAAATGTCCAGGTTTCTTGCAAAACCTACACTTAGGACTATCTTGTTCCTTTTTCTGGATTTGGGCAGATGACTCATTCACTTTATTGAGTCCTTGCTTGCCCTTTCCCTTCTTTCCGACTTTCTTTTTAGCTCCTTAATTCATTGTGAGATGAACAGAATGAGACCCCTAATTCTTAAGCCTTGTTTCCTCCTGAACCAACATTCCGTGAAGTTCATTCACGTTCCATATGTGTTTCATGGTATTATAGTTCATTTGGAAAGGTCCATACTCAGGGGGAAGTGAGTTTATGATAAACTGCACAAGAAAATTATCATCCACTTTCATCCCCAATGACTTAAGCTTTGCTGCAATGTTCGTCATCTCAATGACATGCTCGTGCATGCTACGAGAACCATCAAACTTCTTGGTGGTTAAAGTAGCCATTAGTGTGCCAGCGAGAGACTTATCAGCTGTTTGGGAACGTTCTTTCACAAGTTTCATAAATTCCTTAGCACTTTCAGTTTGAGATATAGTAGACTTGATATTGTCTGCTACACTCATTCGCATAAACATTAGGCTTAATCTGTTCGATCTAACCCAGGTATCATGGTTAGCTATTTCGACATCACTGCTTTTGTTAGTAATAGCAGGTTTGTCGAATTGGAGTGAATAATCAAGATCCAAAACACCGAGATGAAATTGAATTTGTTCACTCCAGTCAGAATAGTTTAGTCCATTAAATTTTTGAACAGATGTAGCAAGCGAATGAAGAGCAACAGGAATAGGCACTGCAAGGATACATATAATTATTCACATTAATGTTTTGAGTCACAGAAATACAGATTCAGGATGAATAATCAATAAATGTACATTGATGTTCTCCTTTGGGCGATACAATAATATATAATCATAATCATAATGATGCTTGTAAAATTTACATAATTTGATAATTGAATACACCTACTGAACTATTTTGTCATCTTTGGATGTACAAAACGGTCAACATAATATATCAATTATCACGTTGTATTAATTGATTATAAGAACTAATGATCCACCTTTGGGTGATATCTAATGTCTTATAATTATGAATTTTGATTATCCATAAATTTAAAGATTAGTTAAATATCAAGCATCACATTATTATGGATAGTCAAATATTTTATATGATTTGAAATTTATTAAAGTTTCTGGTCAGACCACTTTGGTGATTAACAGACCAACATCAGATAAATTCAGATCATATACATAATAATAATCATCAATTAAGGCATGAGATTTTGTATCGTAATTTTGATTTGGATCAAAGGTAATAAAACAATATCATACATATTTCAAGTTGATATTAATTCTTGACCATGCAACATATATCAAATTATATCATTTGCAGTCAATATACATATTATTTATAAATTAACACATATGGAGAGGATCATATTCAACAAAATATGTATCTCTTAATGGTGTGATATTCAACATGTATGCATTAGTTGCATAATAATGTGACAACATATATGCAGTAATTGCGTGATAATGTGATGATATAGTGATATGATCATATAGACAATAAAGTCGTCGATTTTATTATTAATACAACATTAAGGCCAACTTTAATCATTAATCCAACAAATATTTCCCACTCAATTAAACTGCCATGATCAATTCGGCAGTATATAAACAATTTGGTTGGTTCTTGCGATTGCGATATTATTTAACGGCAGCGGAACAAAATAATTCAAGTAAAAACTAAATGCATAAATTGGGTCTATATCATTGCAGAACGAAAAATCATCAATCCTATAGCCATGCTCTGATACCACATGTAAAATTAATTACGCATACATAATCGCAATAATAAGATTAAACATGGATCCTAGAATTCATGATTTTCACATTCGATTGACATATAAAATTAGGGCACTAACCTTGAGACGCCATCGATTGATTTTTTCTTTATGGAAGAAATTGATTTCTATCTCCTAGCCCTTCTTTAGAACAAAGCACCTTTTGAATAAATTAGGTGATAGAAATAATGTAACTCTGTTATCTTTTATAGGCGGAGAGAGGACCAATTCCTGATAGGATTAGGATTATAATGCAATTAAGATTGCTATCCATTCACGGTCTATCAACGTGAAAATAATATCTTATCAGATATATCCTGACAAAATATTATCCGAAAGATTATTTATTTCAACCATTAAGATATTAAAATATCTTATTAACTTAAATTGATGGCACGTGGGCCACAATAATCTTACAATTCCAACAATTAAATTCCAATGGAAAAATGATTCCGACGGCAATTCCAACGGATCCTTTTACCGTTGGAATTTTTTTCCAACAGCTATTCCAACGAACTTTTGCTGTTGGAATATTTTTAAAAATTCCAACAGCTCATTTGCCGTTGGAATTACCGTTGGAATTTTTAAAAATTCCAACAGTTTTTATGCCGTTGGAATTTGACAATTTTTTTGTGGTGCACTTATTATTATTTTTTATTAGACAGGTGTTAATCAACTATGGGTGGACGCCCACGGGTTGTATACTAGTACTATATAAAAAAGTAAAACTGAAATGTAGAAATTACACTCCGCTATTTGGCCTTGGTATTTAATTTTTGTACTATTTATTCCTTTTCTTGAAGCAAAATTACAATTCAACAAAATTGTGCGTAATTAACCAAAATTACACTCTTATATGAGTTTGGATAAAAAGAAAAAATATAAGTTTGGTAAAGAGAAATGTAGTTCTAGGTTATATTTAGGTTGTCCTTTTACATAGCATTTCAATAGATGGTTTTTTGTAGTTCTAGGTTATATTTAGGTTGTCTATGCATTGTTTATTTCTTTTTGTGAGGTGGTGAAGCCTTTTTGGAAAGTTAGTTGTTTTTGGGATACGTTGAAGAGGTGTCGTTCATTTAGATTTAATGATTGTTGCTTGCTTATTAGGAGATTATTTGGTGATGATCTTTTTTTAATATTTATTATTGCTTGTTGGGCGATTTGGGGGATGTGGTGTCACTTGAAGCATGATGGTGGAGGAATTGGAAAATTTTCGACGTGGGGTTTTGTGAAGGGTTTTTTTTAAAGAATTTTGTTCGAGTCAATCGGGCTTTGACGGTGCCTAGGCCATCGGTAGGTAGGGCGGTAAGGTGGATTCCACTGGGGGTCGGCCAATTTCGATTGGATGTAGATGCAGGGTATGACCCGGCTAGGGATAGGTTTGGAGTTGGTTTTGTATTGTGTGATCATGAGGGCAGGTTGGTGGCAGCGGGGTGCCATCGTATTCGTGACCTAAGGGGTGTGCTTGATGGTGAATTACAAGCAATTTACAGTGGTATAAGATTCTATTTGGATTGTGGCTTTAAAGGTATTAAGATTTTCTCCAATTCTATGTTAGCTGTGCAGGCAGTCATGCAACATTAATTTGACTTGACATATACCGGGCTTATTGTAAATGATATTAAGATGATGTTGAAGTCTTCTTTTTTTATTAGTGTAACTCATGTGCCACGTAGTGCGAATGCCGTTGCTCACAAGCTTGCTAGATTATCTTTTTCATCGGTCAATCCTCGTGTATGGGTTGGGTCCAATTTTCGTATGTGGTTAGTCTTGTATCACGGGGCATTTTATGATTTATATGAGATTCTCTATTCATCAAAAAAAGATTTTAAATGTAAAGGTGAAAGTTGAATTGAGGAATTCGAAATCAATAGATCTTATTTTAATCTATATTTAGAAGGTGTTTGCAAATGATTGTGCCTTTTAATAAGTGATCCGAATTAATCCTACTTAATATAAAAGTACATCTGTCTAAATATAGCCTTCAACACAATTTTCCGCCCATTTCAAGTTGCCACTTTCGGAAAACACGGTTTATATATATTGTAAGAAAAGGTAACCGCACATTATTTTCCAAAATAACATCAATTATTCCCAATAAAAGTCAACTAATCAATCAATCACTAAAATCAGGCACGCGAATATATGTGCTCAATTTGAAAAGGAAAACAAGATGTTGGTTTTCCAAAAATAACATCAACTATGACAAATTTTGCGAAAAATAGTATCACTCATCAAATCATAAGGTTGCAGTCAAATATTTGATAGCAGCAATTTAGGTAAGGTTGACTAATTAGTTATGTTATTTAAATCAATTTAACAATAATCACTCATCAAATCATATCTTAATTCAATTAAAATATAAAAATATGATGTTGATTGATACTACTTCGCTCAAATTTCCATGTTTAAATCTTTAAATAAAGTGATGACCTTAAGCAACAATCATAGTGATGCACGTTAACTATGTATGTAATTAGGTCAATTTATGATACTATTTTATAGGAATTATGTGCATAAATAGTTAGAAATTGGATGGAATGTGATATAAGTGATCAATTAACGTATTCGGCTTGTTTTAAGATGTTTTGAGCATTTTCAGGCTAAAAGGTTGTGATTTACAACTACCGGACAAGAAAACAAGTTGAAACAGAGTGAAAACCGGCCCAGAAGAGTGAAAATCGGCCCAAAGTAGTGAAAACCAGTGGGAATCGGTCCGAACCGTCCAAGAACCGGTCCAAACCGATCCAGACCGATCTGAACCGGTCCAGGAGCAAACGGAGCAAGAACCGATGCGGCCGTGTCACATAAGCAACACGGCCGTGTCAAAAGTATTGCGCAACGTTCAATTAGGCTCTGGAGGAGAACACGGCCGCGTCACAAAGCAACACGGCCGTGTCAAATTATGTGTGGAAATTAAGGTTTTGCAAAGCAACATGGCCTTGTCAGCAAAGCAACACGGCCGTGTCAAAACGGCCGTCGTTAATAAAAATCCTGTTTTAAAAGAGGATTTGATTTCCCAATTCAATGGGGCTTATCTAAATTCTATAAAAAGGATCCAAGTTTGTTCTTCAAAGAGGAGACACATAATATCCAAGTTTTGAAGCGATAGACGACTTGGACGACGACGAAGATTCAATCAACGGAACGATTTACTCGGGTTTAGCGATTTTTTCCTAGTTTTAATTCTCTATAATGTTTTGTCTTAAATATTGTATTGGATTGAGTCTAGGCATGAGTAGCTAAGCTATTCGTGTCCTAGGGTTAGAAAGTAGGGATTATTTTATGACAATGTTTTGATTTACGTTTTAACTTATTGAATTCCGTTCTTACATGTGTTTATCTTTATATATGTTTTAATAACTGAATTTAGACTGGCCATCTAGGTTTAGTAATCTTGTTTAACGAATACGCTTCGAGAGAAGGGGTTTGTTATTAGACATACGATATAGAGCACAGTTGTCTATGACTGTGTAGGCATAGGTTCATGAGCTTTTTGGAGTTTCTAGGACTAATTGACTCGAGAGGGTAATTGTCTTAGTTAATCAACGATTTAATTACTTCGAGAGGAGAGTTAGGTTAATATTGCGCCACTTAATAAACACTAGATCGTTTAAAATCAATAAGTTAATTCTAATCATCATTGGACTAAATATTCTGAAATCGATACCCTAGGATGCCGTTTATCCTTGACTGTTAATTCTTTGTGGTTACCAAGTTTGAATTTATATTTAATTAAGTATTTTAGTCAGTAAAATCAATCTTTTCCGAATTAGTATCTAGTTAGGACATTCCTAGAATATTGAGGTATCAAACTACCTAAAAACTATTCCTTGTGGGATCGACCTTGATAATTGTTACTACACCTACATCCGTACACTTGCGGAACACTAGGTTAGAAACCGACGTGTCAAGTTTTTGGCGCCGTTGCCGAGGAATAGGATTTAGCGCTTAGTTTTTATCTTGAAAAATAGGAGGAAACTAGACTAGATTTTATTTTATTTTATTTTTTTTATTTTTTATTTTTTTATTTTTAATTTTCGTTTTTATTTTTGTTTAATTTTTGTGTTACGCGGTAGTTGCTGTTTTTGGTGTTATCAGGCTTCGCATGAACACAAGATCAAAAGGGAAAGAAACTCTTCTTCCTTTCGATCCAAAAATTGAAGCGACAGCTCGTAGACACCGAACTAGAAGATCTGAGATGGAGAACCCACCGCAACAATCGAATGATAAAGCTTTAAATAGAGTGCTAACAGATTTAGCACGATTGGACGATCGAGTTACTAACATACAGCAGCAGATACCTGTACAGCAGCCACAGTCTCCACAACAGCACGGGCAAATTCCAATAGAGCCAGATGCGGGAGATGAAGATGATACGCCCATTAGTGACTGTTTAAAGCCTAATCCAAATCAACAGTCAGGAGGAGTATGACCCCCGCCACTTAATGCCAATAGTTTCGAGCTGAAGCCTGCACTAATCAACATAGTACAACAGAACCAGTATGGGGGAAGTGCATTAGAGGATCCGAACGCTCACCTGATAAAGTTCCGAAGACTGGCAGAAACCATCAAAATAAACCATGTGCCGCATGAGCAGGTTAAACCGAGACTATTCCCCTTTTCGTTGAAGGATAGAGGCCTCCAATGGTTCAATTCATTGGAAGATATCACCAGCTGGGAAGCTTTGAGTACTTCGTTTCTATTGAAGTACTTTCCACCGAGCAAGATGCTCGACTTGTAGAATCAGATTTATCAGTTCAAGCAAATAGATCAGGAGACGTTTAGAGAAGCTTGGGAGCGATTTCGGGATCTTATCCGGAGTTGCCCTCAACATGGGTTTACGAAAAAGCAGCATATATGTAAGTTTTATAATGGCTTACTTGTTCCGACCAGAAACCAAGTGGACGCAGCTGCAGATGGTAGCTTGATGGAGACATCAGTAAAGACAACATTCTCGATTTTGGATACTATGGCTAGAACAAGTTATCGGCGGCCAAACGAGAGAAACCAACCACGGAGGGTGGCAAATGTTATGGAAGTGGAGACGGTCAGCAATGAACCGCTTGACAAACTCACATCACAGCTAACAGCCCTGACGAGTCAAGTAAATCTGCTAACTAGTCTGACGTTGGCACAACAGACAGAGGGTCAAGAAGAAGTTGAAGAGGTTAATTTTCTAAATCAAAGGAACTTCAACAACTTCCAAAACAACCGGCCTAGGTACAATCAGTACCCACAAAATTGGAATCACCAAAATTTCTCATATGGGAACTCCTAGAACACACTCAATCCACCACCTGGGTTTGCTGATTCAAATGGTATGATCCATGATGGTAAGAAGCCATCACAAGAAGAGATTGCCCAGTCACAGTTTGAAAAGTATGATGAGAAGTTAGCTCAGTTGGAGAACAAAGTAGAAGGGAAATTTATCGAGCTGAACAAGCATGGGCAGACATCAAGAGGCTAGAGAATACGATGGTTCAAACTCAAGCAAGTATTGGTGCGTTGTCTTCCAATATGAGCCAATTGATCAAGATTGTCGGGGCCCAACACAAGCAGGGCCAATATCCGAGTGATACAGTGGTGAATCCAAGAGAGCAATGTCAAGCCATTCAGCTGAGGAGTGGTGCTGAGTACGAGGGACCCCAGCTGCCGGTTAATAAAGATAAAGTAGTGAAAAAAGAGCAAATGGAAGAGAAGCACGAGCAGTCGTGCAAAAAGAAGGCAGTAAAGCAAAGCGAGGGAAAGGAAATCAAAGCAGACATCCCACCTTATGTCCCGGCTGTCCCATTCCCACAAGCCTTAAGGAAGAAGAAGATTGATGAGCAGTTCGCGAAGTTTTTGGATGTGCTGAAGAGGATCCAAATTAACATCCCCTTTGTTGAAGCACTACAACAGATGCTGAACTATGCTAAATTTTTGAAGGAAGTGATCTCAAAGAAGAAGAAGTGGGAAGAATATGAGACAGTCAACTAAACTGAAGAGTGCAGTGCTGTGATCCAAAGGAAGCTACCGCTCAAGCGAAAAGATCCAGGTAGTTTTACTATTGCATGTCAAATAGGTAATGTTATATTTGATAAGGCACTGTGTGATCTAGGGGCTAGTATTAACTTAATGCCACTATCTATTTTTGAGAAATTGAATCCAGGTACCTTGAAACCCACTACAATTTCTTTACAAATGGCTGATCGGTCTATGACTTGGCCAAAGGGGATTGTAGAGGATGTTTTGTTAAAAGTTGGGAAGTTTATAATACCTGTGGACTTTGTGGTTTTAGATATGGTAGAAGACAAAGATGTCCCTTTGATTTTAGGTCGCCCGTTTCTAGCAACGGGAAAAGCATTAATAGATGTTCAAAAAGGAGAGTTGACATTAAGGGTAGATAAAGAGCAAGTTACTTTTTCAATCTATAAAGTTCTACAACATCATGATAGGGAGGATGAATCTCAATTAGAAACATGTAGTTTTGTTCATTCAATTGAAGCTGCATTTTGTAGGAAACTAACCTCCCTAAATGAGAGTGACCCCCTTGAAACATGCATCACAAATTCTGTTTATAATGTTAATCTCCATGACCCTACTGACCTTGATCTTGCCGAAAGTGTTAGTGCATTGAATGACTTGCAGGATGCTCCTAAGGGGAGGTCGACTCAAGAAAACATAAACAAGAAAGCGGTTGAAGAAGAGCAAAAAGGGGGCGATGGATACCCAGAGTTGAAACCATTGCCTGATCATCTGCGGTACGCATTTCTAGATAATGAAAACAGATATTCGGTAATAATCTCTTCTTCCCTTACTGATGTTGAAACTGATAAGTTGTTGCGTGTATTGAGAAAGTATAAATCTGCTATAGGCTGGTCGATTGCTGACTTGAAAGGAATTAGTCCTACTATTTGCATGCATAAAATTCTGATGGAAGATGAGTATAAACCCTCCGTTCAAAACCAACGTAGGCTTAACCCAATGATGCAAGAAGTAGTTAGGAAACAAGTGCTTAAGTGGTTAGATGCTGGGATAGTCTTTCCTATTTCTGATAGTAAGTGGGTAAGTCCAACTCAGGTTGTGCCAAAGAAGGGGGGGATGACTGTAGTTAAGGGTGATCTTGATGAGGTCATAGCCAGTAGGGTGATCAGGGGTTGGCGTGTATGTATAGATTATAGGAAACTTAATGCAGCTACTCGTAAAGACCATTTTCCCCTTCCCTTTCTAGATCAAATGCTTGATAGGTTAGCAGGATATGAGTATTATTGTTTTCTCGATGGTTATTCGGGGTACAATCAGATTGTAATTGCCCCGGAAGATCAAGAAAAACTGCTTTTGTGTGTCCTTATGGTGTCTTTGCTTTTCGTAGAATGCCATTTGGGCTTTGTAATGCTCCTGCTACTTTTCAACGGTGTATGATGGCAATTTTTGGGGGTTTGATAGAAAATATAATGGAGTCTTTATGGATGATTTCTCTGTGTTCGGTTCGTCTTTCGATAATTGTCTAGATAACTTAGCTCAGGTGCTTAACAGGTGTGAAGAAACCAATCTGGTCCTTAACTGGAAAAAATGTCATTTCATGGTAAAAGATGGGATAGTCTTAGGACATAGAATTTCATCACAAGGATTAGAAGTCGATAGGGCTAAGGTAGTGGCAATAGAGAAATTACCACCTCCTAAGAATGAAAAAGGGGTTAGAAGCTTTTTAGGACATGCGGGGTTTTATAGAAGGTTCATAAAGGATTTTTCTAAAATTGCTAAACCTTTATCTCGTTTGTTAGAAAAAGATACTCCTTTTGTTTTCGATAATGCATGCATACGCTAAAGAAGGCATTGATCACTGCTCCAGTACTGATTACACCTGATTGGTCACAACCATTCGAGGTTATGTGTGATGCGAGCAACATGGTAGTGGGAGCTGCATTGGGTCAAAAGCGGGAAAAGATTTTTCGGGTCATATACTATGCCAGCAAAACTCTTGACCCCGCTCAAGCAAACTATACCACCACAGAAAAGGAACATTTAGCTGTTGTTTATGCTTGTGATAAATTTCGTTCATATCTTGTACAAGCTAAAACAATAGTTTATACTGATCATACTGCTCTTAAGTATTTGTTTGCTAAACAGGATTCCAAGCCAAGGCTAATTAGATGGATATTGCTTCTACAAGAATTTGACTTGGAGATCAAAGATAGGAAGGGCTGCAAAAATGTAGTAGCTGACCACTTGTCTCGCATTGAGAATGGCGGATGCAAAGGGCCAACAAACAACCATTAGCGATATGTTTCCAGACGAGCACGTGATGGTTGTGGAGAATGGCCCATGGTATAGTGACATCGCAAATTTTATAGCGAGTGGGATCATTCTGGACTTTCCTCATCATAAGAAGAAGAAATTTTTCCATGATGTGAAGTTCTACATATGGGATGATCTCTATCTCTATAGGAGATGTGCGGATACAATCATTAGACGGTGTGTGCCTCAAGAGGAAGTGAAAGATATCATAACTCATTGTCACTCATCCCCAACTGGGGGACATTTTGCATTAGCAGGAACAGCAGCGAAGGTGCTTCAAAGTGGCTTTTATTGGCCATCCATTCACAAAGACTTTCATGCGTTCATTCTGCAATGTGATAAGTGCCAAAGGACCGGAGGAATCACACGGAAGCACGAGATGCCTCTTACCACAATTCTTGAGGTTGAGTTGTTCGACGTATGGGGGATAGATTTTATGGGACCCCTTCCATCCTCAAATGGGTTTCAATACATCTTGGTGGCTGTGGAGTATGTTTCGAGATGGGTGGAAGCAATTCCGACACAAAAAAATGACGCCAAGGTGGTACTCAAATTCCTCCAAAAGAACATCTTGATAAGGTATGGCATTCCAAGAGCCTTGATTAGTGATGGGGGCTCCCATTTTTGTAATAGATGGATGGCAACATTATTGGCTAAGTATGGGGTAAAACATCGTGTGACCACTCCGTATCATCCTCAAGCCAATGGCCAAGTGGAACTAGCAAATCGAGAAATCAAGCAAATTTAGAGCAGTCGGTAAATGGGAACCGGAAAGATTAGGCGATGAAATTAGATGATGCGCTTTGGGCATATAGGACGGCATATAAAACTCCATTGGGGTTGTCGCCGTATCAATTAGTGTTTAGGAAGGCATGCCATCTACCGGTTGAATTGGAGCATAGAGCATATTGGGCAGTCAAGAAGCTGAATTTCGACTTCAAAGCTGCTGGAAAAGAGCGACTCTTAAAGCTCAACGAATTGGAGGAGTTTAGACAACAAGCATTCAAAAACTCCAGCTTATACAAAGAGCGGGTCAAGAGGTTCCACGACCGAATGATCACGCATCGCATATTTAAAGCCGGCGAACAAGTTCTCTTGTTCAATTCTCGTCTACGACTCTTCCCGGGCAAGTTGAAATCTCGATGGTCAGGCCCATTCACAATCAAAACTGTCAGAGCATCGGGTGTAGTGGAACTGTTGAATCAAGATGGGAGCACATTTCTCGTGAATGGACAAGGAATTAAGAAATACTACAAGTCCGACCAAATTCAAACCGTACATGAAGTGCGGTTGAAAGAAGCAAATTAGAATCAAAGGTCGTCAAGCTTGAGACGTAAAACAAAGCGCTTGTCGGGAGGCAACCCGATATTTTGTATTTTATGTACTATCTTTAAATTCTTGTAGTTTTATGGTAGTTTTATGTTTTTTTTCGTTTTTGCATTGTTAGGAATCAATATGGATGAGTAATGCATGAAACGGGGGTGGAAAAGACGAAAAATTACACGTGAAAGGAAATCAGAGCAACACAGTCGTGTCACTTGATCGACACAGCCGTGTCAAAAAAGGTGTAAAACTAGTGCAAACCTCTGGAAAGCAACACGACCGCGTCACACAATCACACGACCGCGTCAAATTCAGCTCAAAAGTAACATGGCCGCGTCTCACAAATGACACGGCCGTGTCAAAAGATGGCTCAAAAAGGAAAAAAGCTCTGGACGACAACACAGCCGTGTCGCATACTGAACACGGCCGTGTCAAAAGTGCCACAGAAAATCAGGTTTTGGCTCAACTCCAACACGGCCGTGTCAAAACATAACACGGCCGTGTCACATCTCAGTAGTTAAAAAAAAAAACGTGATAAGGGTAAAATTTCGTCCCCTTATCTTTCTTCTGCTACTCACTCACATAAACACCCAATTTCACACACCTTCCACCAATTCACGCACGAACACACTCAAAATTCACCCACAATCCAACTCAAACACAATCACACACTCTAATTCACTCACCAACTCCACCAAAGTCGAAAATTTTGACTCACATCCAAGGAACTAGGGCACATTCCGAATTGGTTTTTCTCCGACTAAACTTCTCCGGTAAGTGAAGCTAACCCTTATTAGTTTGTTTCCCATTAATTTTTTATGCTTAATTCGTATTGGGGATGAATTAATTTCATGATTAAAGTGATTATTGTAGTGCCTATGTGCTAAATGATGCAATTTGGGTATGAATTTGTAAGAGTAGTGAATGGGGTTTACTTCATGAGTATGGGTTGTTGTGATTGTTGTTAAATTAGATGAAAATGCTATGGTTAGAACGGAACGAGCACCCCGAGATTGAATTTCATGTGTTGGAATCATTGAGGCATATTATCAAACATGTTATGTGCATGATTTATATTAGCTATGTGACTTGATTTATATCCCTTATAGCAATCCTACATGATGCACGAGTTAATGGAATTAAGATGAATGCTCAAGTTGATAAAATTTGAGGTTTCACTATTTAACGAACTCCAAAATGAAGTGGTTAGGAGTTGAGCATGAAATAGGGGGTATATAATGCATAAATGGCTCGGGTGTTACTAGCATAAGAATGCCTCGTTGTATTAGTTGGCATAGTTCATTTTTCGTCTGTCATTGTGCTAAACTAAGGATTGTGTCACTACTGATTTGTGTGGTGTTAAGTGTGTGCACAGGATACTAAAAATGTCACCACCAAAAGGAAACTCTAGTCGTAGCAGAGGCAAGCAAGTCATGGTTAAAGAAACCCCGGCCGTCAACCCAAATGACAATCAGACCCTTCTCGGGTTCTCTTTGACGGAGGTTGAAGATAAGGCTCGGTTTGAGGAGCTTCGTCATCACACTGTTATCCCAACAAGGTTTGGTAGTGATAACCTGACTCGGGCAATGGGCATTCATGGTAATGTCCGTACTCTTCTTAACCGGGTCGGGTTACTTTATCTCATGAGAGTGCAGCAGACATATAGACGAATCACTATCGAGTTCTTGAGCACATTCAACATCATTGCAGCCAGTTCTTTTCGCTCCACCCAGCCGGACGAAATTACATTCCAATTGATGGGGAAAGCTCGAAAATTGACCTACAGTGAGCTGGACAGGATATATAGCTTTCCGAAATTTGCAAGAGAGACTCCCCCGAAGGTATTTGACCCACACTCCTTTTGGGCATTGTTGACAGCTGCACCACCAATTGTCGCAGCTCAACCATATATCTCCAAGGCAGCCAAAGCTTCATGGATTCGTAATCCAGTCATTCGCTATATACAGAAGTTGCTTGCCTACACTCTTTTTGCCCGACGTGAAGTGGGAGCTGTGAGACAGAGTGAACTGCACATGTTGTGGAACATTCTGCATGGCTATAAAGTAGAATATGCAAAGATATTGATGGAGCACCTGGAGAATGTCATCCGGAAACAAAAGGACAACATTATGATTGGAAGACTGATCACTCTAATTGCAGCCGCTTTTGATGACATCGACCTAACGGATATGGAGCCGGTGAGAGGTGAAGTCCAATTTACATGGGACTTGCTTGAATTGATGCAGGTTGTGGTTCTAGGTGAGGATGGGACTGTCCCATATGTGTACCAAAATGTTGGTCCTTATCTTCGTCTACCATATGAGATTGGGACAGCGGTCACAGGAGTCCAAGATATAGCGAATCTGTCGCTATCCACTGAAGACCATCTCCAGCAATCCCAACCACCAAACTCCGAGGTGTTCCAGTCTAGGCCACCAGTTGAACAAAGTAGCCACACTCCGAGACAACCCAGGAAGAAACGAGCATCTACGACAGTTGCTTCCCAATTGGAGTTCAATGACGACATGGTTGGTATAATTAACTCGTTACGGGATGATGTTCGTCTCCATAATGAGTCGATGCAGACTTTTCAAACATCGATGGAGAGGCACCGAACAGAGGTCCAGGGATCTCTTCAGACTATTCACTCCGAATTACATGCTCAACGAGGAGTACTCAACACACTTCTTCAAAGAAGTGATGAAGACCGCCTGTGGAGACAGCAGCAACAGACTCAATGGGAGGCAATGACACAATTTTGGAGCCAATATGGGTTCCAACCCCCGCCTCCACCTCAGTGATTTGTAAGTTAGCACCAAGGCGTACCAGTCTTTTCCTCCAAACATTGGCTTCTAGCCAAGTTTGGGGGAAGGGGTGAATTTGCTGCTATTTTTACTTTATGGTCATATTGGTTATTCGGTTGTGTAATTGAGTGTTTGAGTGATGGATTGATTGGTTGAGTATTGGTTGAACTTGTACTTAAGGTCAGTTGTCGGGTCTGTGAGCCCTTTGCATAATTGATACTTTAATTGTGGGGTCTGTGTGCCCATTGTTATCAAGTACGTCGCTATGTTATTTGATTTAGAGTATTGGGTCTGTGCGCCCAAGTATTTGTTAAATTGGTGTTGGTGGATGTGTGAACTCAATTTTATTGTTTTGTGAAGTCCATAATTGAGTTTTGGGAGTTTTTTTATTGTTAGAGTCAAAAGGAAAGAGAATGCAAACCCAAGGAGTAATTGTTGCAAATTTAGGGAAAAGATGGATGATAAAGTGATAATGATGATACGATTTTATGCATGAATTTGAAAATTGACACAGAGTGGAGCATGATAGGCAATTTGAGACGAAATTGAGTTAAACTAAGAACTTTGATCAAAATGACCCGTGTGAGAAATTGAGCCTAAAAAGCGACTTCTATTTATGGAGTGCTATATTTTCTTTCGGTATGATTTTGATTGGATATATGTCTTAGTTTCTAGAACTTGCCTTGAGACTGTGTTGAGAATATGTCAAAAGTATAATGTGACTTAGAAAGTGATATAGGTAATTTTTGTTTTGTACCCGATTATTGAGCCTTGAACTAACCTTTTTACCAAGAATTTTTGTGCAAAATATCCATAGTAAGCCCAATTGAGCTTTTTGACTTTTTGTTCAATAACCTTATATGTTACATGCCATATACCTTTTAGTTTTAACATTTGGCCCTATATTGGACTAATTGAGTAAAGAGGGAGGTGGATTGGAAGGTAGATCGGATTCTAGGAACAAAATGGGCGGCAGTATGGATAAGAAAAAGGGTAAAAAAGCGTCTGAAGTGTTAAGGAGGAAAAGGAGGCAAGTAAATAGAACCTCTCCTTGAAGAATTTGTAATTCCCTGTTTATTTACGTAAAAAAAAAAAACAAAAAAAAAGGCACAAGAAAGAGCCACCGAAAAAAAAAAGGCTTCTATAGTTTAGTTATAATAAGGAGAGGTTAGAGGAAGACGTGTTGGAATGAGCTTGAAAAATGGGTAATCCCATGATGTGGTACCTGAATAGGGAAAAACACTTGGTTGGAAAGAACTGATGGTAAGGTGAAGAAATCACCTTAAGGGGTGAATTAATGAGAAGGGAAGAGTGAAATTGAGTGATTGTATTGAGGGGTAGTGGGGTTATATATAACTTGATTAGTCCAATACATAGTCACTTATATCCAAATATGTCCCACCGGACCTTAAGCCAATATTACAACCAAATAAAAATCCTATTTGATTCTTTGTCACTTATGCTACTGTACTGAATTCGACATAGACAATTGGCAAGCCTATGGTAAAACCGAGCATATAGTCCAATTTGAGCGAAATTGCAAATTTTAGCCATAAACACTTGAGAGATGAGAGAAACACTTACCTGGTGAGGATCAAAAGTTTCGAAAGTTTAAGTCTCGAAAGTAGTAAATTTTTGCACTATCGCATATGCTCGTTTATACTACGGTGTCTAAGCTTTTGAAAAAAAAAATCATTCTGAAACTAATTTATCATCCAATCGTCCTAAGTACATGAATTAATTTTTATGTGTTCGGGATGAACAACAGTTTAAGTTTGGGGGGTTTTGATGCACGTTAATTATGCATGTAATTAGGTCAATTTATGATACTATTCTATAGGAATTATGTGCATAAATGGTTAGAAATTGGATGGAATGTGATGTAAGTGACCAATTAACGCACTCGGCTTGTTTTAAGGTGTTTTGAGCATTTTTAGGCTAAAAAGTTGTGATTTACGACTACCGGACAAGAAACCAAGTTGAAACAGAGTGAAAACCGGCCCAGAAGAGTGAAAACCGGCCCAGAAGAGTGAAAACCAGTGGGGATCGGTCTGAACCGTTCAAGAACCGGTCCAGACCGGCCTGAACCGGTCCAGGAGCAAAACGAAGCAAGAGCCGATGCGGCCGTGTCACATAAGCAACACGGCCGTATCAAAAGTATTGCGCAACGTTCAATTAGGCTCTGGAGGAGAACACGGCTGCGTCACAAAGCAACACGGCCGTGTCAAATTATGCGTGGAAATTAAGGTTTTGCAAAGTAACACGACCGTGTCAGCAAAGCAACACGGTCGTGTCAAAACGGCCGTCGTTAATAAAAATCTGTTTTAAAAGAGGATTTGATTTCCCAATTCAATGGGGCTTATCTAAACTCTATAAAAAGGATTCAAGTTTGTTCTTCAAAGAGGAGACACATAATATCCAAGTTTTGAAGCAATAGACGACTTGGACGACGACTAAGATTCAATCAACGGAATGATTTACTCGGGTTTAGCGATTTTTTCATAGTTTTAATTCTCTATAATGTTTTGTCTTAAATATTGTATTGGATTGAGCCTAGGCATGAGTAGCTAAGCTATTCGTGTCCTAGGGTTAGAAAGTAGGGATTATTTTATGACAATGTTTTGATTTACGTTTTAACTTATTGAATTCCGTTCTTACATGTGTTTATCTTTATATCTGTTTTAATAACTGAATTTAGATTGGCCATCTAGGTTTAGTAATCTTGTTTAACGAATCCGCTTCGAGAGAAGGGGTTTGTTATTAGACATACGATATAGAACACAGTTATCTATGACTGTGTAGGCATAGGTTCATGAGTTTTTTGGAGTTTCTAGGATTAATTGACTCGAGAGGGTAATTGTCTTAATTAATCAACGATTTAATTACTTCGAGAGGAGAGTTAGGTTAATATTGTGCCGCTTAATAAACACTAGATCGGTTAAAATCAATAAGTTAATTCTAATCATCATTGGACTAAATATTCTGAAATCGATACCCTAGGATGCCGTTTTTCCTTGACTGCTAATTCTTTGTGGTTACCAAGTTTGAATTCATATTTAAATAAGTATGTTAGTCAGTAAAATCAATCTTTTTTGAATTAGTATCTAGTTAGGACATTCCTAGAATATTGAGGTATCAAACTACCTAAAAACTATTCCTTGTGGGATCGACCTTGATAATTGTTACTACACCTACATCCGTACACTTGCGGAACACTAGGTTAGAAACCGACGTGTCACATAGTAACTCATAATTATAATCTTAATCATCTAACATAATTAATTAGAATCAAATTAGTGCAAGTTGGTCAATCTTTCCACAATAAACCACACTATTGACCTCTATAAATATATTGTTTTGTCTACATTCCCACACTCACGGTCTTTTTGAAAGCACCACATTTCTCATCTATAATATAGTTAGGAACCTCAATTGGATATGTCCGTATTTGTTGAGGTCCTACAAACTTATTTCATTGGGAGCAATCTGATAAAGCGCAAAACCGAATATCCAAAATCAATCACAATAACCACATGCAAGAATTAAAACGACTCCAAGATTTATGTGGTTCGATCCGGAGATCTACGTCCACGGGCGAAGGCAGTATCTTTCCGAGGTATTTTTCACTATCTTCCCTTTACTGTTAGATTACAATGTTACAAGTAGTAGTTTCAGAATGCAAAGTCCGAACCCTAAATTCGTCTTGCATTCTCCCATTTATACTATACAAATCAAAACCCTACATAAATCCCTATAATCTCGACCACCAAATCTGCATGGCAGTTAGGGAAAGATCATGGGGATCTCAATTTCCAAATAGGCCGCGACTAGGCTCAGCTGTGCTGGGCTTGCATAACTGGACCGGCTTAGTTGTGTTGGGCTTGCGCTTCTGCGCCCAATTGACCCTGCTGGCAGGCTAGTCCGACCCGGAGCGACTGGTCCATACCTATCAGATGCCCCCCCACTAGCCGGAGCGAGGTAGGAGCTTCGGTTAAGTGTAAGGCACGGTCGAATGGGTATGAACTGACGACGAAGAAAGACTCCGTCCTTGCCGAACTAAAGGACCCCCGGGGTGAAAGGGTCAATCGGGACCGAGCTAATGTGGCCCCGGGGTGAAGAAGTCAACGGGGACCGAATTGAAGCTTCCCCGGGGTCTTGGGGTCGACCGGAGCCGAGGTGAAAACATCCCCGGGGTGAAGGGACCACCGGGGTGAAACCCAAAGCTTTTTGGGAAAGGGTGAAGTTGATGTGATTGGCGGCGCCATCATGAGGGCAAGGGATGTGAAATGACGCTTTTGCAAAATCCAAGAAGTGTGTTCCCCACGCGCCTGGGTAACTGTGATGCGCGTGATAGCCACGCGCATATCTCAAACGCTGAATTTGAAATGTCCAGATCTGGGTCGTTGATTCTTGAGTATATATATAAGGCTTGTACAGTAAGCCTCTTATCATTCTCATTTGCGATTGCGATAGACAAAGAGCGGGAGAAAAAAGAGAGAATCACCAGTGCCGAGTCGTGAGCAATCTCAAATCGAAAACAAGTAAGTATGTCTTCGTCTTCGTCTTCGTCTTCGTCTTCGATTAGAGAAGTAGGGACGACGAAAGCCCCTTTAAACGTAGAACCCTTGCGTTTTATTATTCCCGAAAGAAGAGAGATTAGGACTGTATATAGGGCAGAAGGCATGGAATTCGGCACCCGGGCAGTAGGTTTTAGTGATTGCGGCGAGGAGGATTTCGAGGTTGCCACGGAGGCGTTGCAGATGTCACGGGTGCAAATAGAAGCCCCGATACCATCATTTTATTTCCCCTCCGATTCAGAATACATTGTGCTGGAGCCTATTGATCGAGCTTGCTGCCCATCCAGGGGGTTTATTGGGGTGTAGATAGACCACCTGAAGATAGGGCTGAGGTTCCCTCTTTGGGACTTCGTAGTGCAGCTTCTGAGGTATTACGGCATTGCCCTTTGCCAATTAGCGCCCAACACGGTGAGGCAAGTTGTTGGGTTTATGGTAGTATGTAAGAGGGCCGGAGTAGAACCGGATGTAGATATATTTAGGTTTTTCTTCCAACTTAAAGCCTTCGGGAAATCGAAGGGGTGGTATTCCTTTAGCCCGAGGTGGTTTTAAGGTGAAAAATCCGAGTAAGGTAGAGGGTTAGAAGGAGAAGTTTATATATGTAAAGGTGGATGTGGCCCTCCCGAGGTGGAGGAGGAAGGAGGTAGTTGACAATGCCCCGGTGGTGGAGCCGGAGTCAATTAATGATTTCTGCACCGTGGGGACGTTCAAGACACTCTGCACCGAAGAGGAGCTGGAGGAGGCAGGGTTATGCCCCTACTACTCGGGAGGAGCAGAGGGAAATCCTAGCCGGGGGCAGGGTTCGGCAGCCGGGGCAGCCGAGGAGGGTAGGAACTCTTAGTGTTTTTGAACTGTTTGTAAATTGTATGATATTAACCATGGCTTCTCTTGCAGTGGGACGCTTCGGAAAAGAGACTTCTGGAAGCCCGGCGGTACCGACGGCGTCGAAGAAAAAGGGGACTGTTGCTGAAGTGGCCCCGAGAATGAGGGTGTCGCCGAGCCCGAGGCCGTCACAAGGGACGAAAGACGAAGTTGTGGTCATCGGGCTGACCCAAAGGTCGAGGAAGAGGTCGGAACCTTCCTTGACTCCGCCTACGGAGGCGAAAAGACTGCGCACAGACACAACCCCTGAGGTACAATAGGGATAGTTATTCTTCATGAAAGCGTATCATGCTGAGACGTGTCTTGTATTTTGCAGAGGCAAACAAGTGTGCTTGGCCTGGAGGGGCCCGAGGCCGAGGAGCTATTGCGGCTAGCTTAGGGGATCATGAACCTCGGCCGAAGGAGTGAGAGGGAGGCTAAGGAGGAGTTAGCCGAGGCGTTGAGGGAGCTGCGGTCTCAAAATGGCAGGTTAACTCACGACCTGTCCGAGGTGCGCAAGAGAGCTTCCGAGGTGGAGAAGGAGGTGGTGCGGCTGCGCGAGGAGGAGGCGGACGCCGGGGTGCTCCGCGGCGAAGTGGCAGAGCTACCCACGGAGCTGAGGGCGAAGGAGATGGCGGTAGTAGAGGGCCAGGGGGCCGTGCTGAAGACCTTCGTAGAAAAGCTGCTACAGACTAGCACGTTCCTCGACTACCAAATGGGGTTCGTTGCGATCGGCGACACAGCGACACGCTCCGTGTTATTGGAGAAGGTCAAGGAGATCTATCCGAATGTGGATGTCTGTCGTCCAGAGTTCGGATACGATTACAACTCCGTGGGCGCCGTGGAGGAGGCGTACTACAATGCACTGGCTCAGGTCCCGGAGTGTCCCTTGATAAAGGCACTGGCAGAGAAGAAGACAATACTGAGCGCCGAGGAGATCGCCGCCTGCAATGTGGACCAGGATGAAGAGTTCTTGTCCTTTCGGCGGGGAGAGTTCACTTCGGAGCCACGAACAAAGGATCCACCCCCACGCATGGAAATTACCGCGGAGACAACGGAGGGTGATGCGGGGGTGAACCAGGCCTTGCCAGAAGAGGAGCATGAGGAGGAGGTAGAGGTGCCAGAGGCGGCCGAGGGGGCCAATCAGGGGGACGTCAGTTCCCCGCAATTCTGATAAATTGTAAATATCGTAGTTGTAGGAAGAATCTGTATTCTTGCTATAATGTACTTGATGATGAATGTGTATATGACAGTCTGTTGAATAAATATTGTTGAGTTACTGCGCTTTCGCTTCGGTGTTGACTACGACATATTAGTACTGAATTTGTGCTGCAAAACAGGAGAATACAGAGGAGCTACACAACGTGATAAAGAAGCTTATGCGGTCCTTGGAATGGTTCCGCGGTGAGAAGGACAATTTGTAGAAGCAGGTGGTGCCCCGGTTGGAGAAAAAGCTAGCCTCGGCGGAGAAGAGGGCAACAGAGGCCGAGGAGGCGAGAGCTAGGGCCGCAGAGAGGGCAATAGACCAGCAGCTGAAGTATTTGTCTAAATGTGCCGAGCTGGAGCGACTCTTCGTGCATCAAAGAGAGTATGAGCGAATCTTGTCGGAGTTCGGGCTTCTGACATTTCGAGGAGCGAACTTCCGAGATTCAGAAAGAGATCGCAGGACTCATAGAGGGTGGTCATGCTGAGTCCGCCGAGCTAGCGAGGAAGCGAGAAGTGCTGGAGATACTCCTCAGCATGTACGAGGACGTGAAAGGCCGCAGAAGGTGGCGCCGTACTGCGGAGGAAAATATCGCCAGCACCAGTCGGGGAATTTCCGTAAAGACTCCGCGGAGAAGCAGAAAGGGATCGGTGAAAAAACCAACAGGTATTATAATCCGAGAACCGACCTCGGTGGTGGTAGCCGAAGAGGTGGTGCAGAAATTGGCGGAGGAGATCGAAGTGATGGCCCCCGCAGAGTGGGATCCTGTGGAATGGGCTAACACTTCAAGACCAGCACCACAACCTAGTCCTCGCCGTCGAGAAGATCAAGGTAGGGACAACGTCGAGGCCAATCCAGAGAGTAAGTCCTCGGCGTAGAGGAGAGCGAAGTAGGGGAAGGACCGGAGCCCAGAACCGGGGTACCTCCAGATCCCAGAGGACGCGAAGGAGCTCCCAGGACGGATCACAACGCCGGAGCGCGGAATATTGGCTAGGGGGTCGCAAATAAATAGAGATGTTATAGTAACAAATCATGTATATTTGTAAATTACACTTAGGAAATAAAGCTTTCGAAAATATTTTGATGTATATAACAAGTATGTTTTGCAAAAAGTAGAGTAGCTGAGGATTCGGCATAATGCAATTTCTTTGAGTTATGTTGACATTTCATAATGAAATAGGGTTGTAGGTAGTACTCGGGAGTACGAGGCGTAAATAAGCCCTTGTTCGGAAACAAGGCACAGAATCTCCCCGGACGGATCGGGCGGGAGTTAATGTTAAACAACAAAGTTCTTGACCTCTCCAGATAAATCAGGCGAGAGGGAATATATTTCCAGGGACCAAGTGTTGATCTCTCCGGACGAATCAGGCGAGAGACCAATGTGCCCGGAGACAAACAATAATTATTCTAGGCCGAGGCGTCCCCGCGGCGTAGAAGAAAAGCAGTATATGTATTAAAAGTGAAAACCTTTATTCATAGCGATTGTCGAAACAATTGAAGAATACAAGTGTAATTGTAAGAAAGAAAGTACCACGGTATGAAAATGAAAGTACGTACAAAAAACGTAAAGGAAGAAAAGGTACTTGACAACGGAAATTATCGATAGAAACGCCACAGATTACTAACGTGCTAGGTTCGGGGCATCGGTGTGCCATCTAGATGCTCTAACTGATAGCTCCCGAAGGCATGTGCGGCAACGACGCGATAAAGCCCTTCCCAAGCGGCATGCAGTTTGCCCTCAGGGGCAGCTTTGCTGGCAGAATTTAACCGGAGCACGAGGTCTCCGACCTGGAACTGCGTAACCTTAACCCGGAGGTTGTAATACTGAGCTGCTTGTTGTTTGGTCTTAGCTTGTCGGATAAAGGATTGCTCGCGGCGATGTTCGAGCTCGTCTAAGTTAGTACGGAGTGCTTCCTCGTTAGACTCGGGGTCGAGGTCTATGAGTCTGGGGCTGGGCACTCCCACCTCAGCAGGAATGACAGCCTCGGAGCCATAGGTGAGGCTATATGGAGTCTCCCCGGTTGACGAATGCGGCGTAGTACGATAGGCCCAGAGAACTTGTGGAAGGTTCACGGCCCAGAGGCCTTTGGCTTGATCTAATCGCTTCTTCAAACCGTTAACCAGAGTGCGGTTAGTGACTTCAACCTGGCCATTAGTTTGAGGATGAGCACCCGAGGTTAAAATTTGTTTGATGTGCAACTCTTCGCACCAGGACCAGAAAGGATCATTTGCGAACTGTTTGCCATTGTTAGAGATAATGGCACTTGGGATACCGAAGCGGCATATGATGTTGCGCCAAACAAACTTCAGGATGTTTTGGCCAGTTATGGCAGTAAGGGGCTCGGCTTCGACCCATTTAGTGAAATAATCAACAGCGACCACAAGAAACTTCAAGCCACCTGGAGCAACGGGGAACGGTCCCACGATATCGATTCCCTACTGTATGAACGGCCAGGCGCTTTGTATGCCAATAAGCTCGATTTGCGGCAGGTGTTTTACTCGGGAATGCCGTTGACATTTGCCACTCTTTGACACTAAATTATGGTCATCATTAAACAATGTGGGCTAGTAGTATCCCCACCGGAGGATTTTCTTAGCCAACGTCCGCGACCCAATATGACTTGCGCATGCCCCCTCGTGGAATTCCCCAAGAACATAGTCAGCCTGGACTGGGCCAAGATATCGAAGACTCGGCTGCAAGTATGACTGACGGTACAAGACTCACTTCGTGAAGTGTGTACTTCGGTGCTTTAAGAAGTATCCGTCGAGCGAGTAATTTGTCGTCGGGCAGTGTACCATCCCGAAGATATTGGACGATAGGAGTCATCCAATTGGGATCGGCATCAAATACGGAGATCGCCAACTGATTAATTGAAGGCTGGGTGGCTTCTTCGACGATTATGTCCGGAGACATATTTGACGGGACCGCAGAGGCCATCTTTCTAAGAACATCATCTTTAACGTTTTCTTCACGGGGTATCTACTGGACATCAGTCGAAGTGAAAGTTAGCAAAAGCTTAAGTGTTAGAGCCAGATACCTTTTCAATGTATCATCCTTTGCTGCATAAGTGCCTTTGATCTGAATGGAGACCACCTCGGAATCGGTGAAAAGCTGGATATGTGAAGCTCCGAAAGTTTGAGCGAGTCGGAGGCCAGCAAGGACTACCTCGTATTCCGCCTCGTTATTGGTCACTTTGAACTTAAAACGCAAGACATACTTGATCTCAACGTCATCGGGGCCGATGAGGAGGACCCCGGCGCCACTGCCTCGGGTCGCAGAGGCGCCATCCACGTATACCCGCCACTTGCGGGCTTCCGCTTCGAGATCGGAGTGGTGAGTAGTGGTAGCACATGTGACTGGCTCGGGGTCAATGAATGGTACTTCGACCAAAAAATCCGCAAGAGCTTGACCTTTGATGGCTCGGCGAGGTAGAAATTGTATATCATGCTCCCCGAGCTCGATGACCCACTTAGCCAAGTGTCCTGACACATCGGACTTGGTGAGAATTTGACGAATAGGGTGATTAGTGAGAACCGTAATTTCGCGTCCTTGAAAATAGGGACGCAGGCGGCGGGCCGCCATAACGAGGGCCAGTACTGTTTTTTCAACCACAGAATACCGGGTCTCTGCCTCGTGAAGTGCTCGGCTGACGAAGTACACGAGCTGTTGACTTCCATGATCCTCGCGGACGAGGGCCGCGCTAATGGCTTCTTCGGCAGATGCCAAATACACATAAAGAGGCTCTCCGGGGACAGGCGCGGAAATAGTTGGCAACTGGTTGATGTGTTATTTTAAAGCCTCAAAGGCTTCAGTGCACTGCGGAGTCCATTCAAATTTCTTTGCCTGACGCAAAATTTTGAAGAAAGGAAGCTGACGCTCCACTGCCTTAGACAAAAAACGATCTAAGGCTGCGAGGCCGCCGGTTAGACGCTGAACATCTTTCACCATCTTCGGCGGCTGAAGATCCAACACATCCCTAATCTTGGCTGGGCTGGCCCGGAGACCGTGCTGTGAGACCACATACCCCAGAAATTTTCCTGATCCAACGCCAAAGGTACACTTGGCCGAATTGAGGCGAAGATTATAGCGTCGCAACGTGCTTAACGTCTCGGCAATGTCCTGCACACATGTTGCAAGGGAGGAACTTTTGATAACGAGGTCGTCAACATATACCTTAACATTGCAGTCAATCTGGTCTCGGAAGACATGATCCATAAGACGTTGATAAGTAGCTCCGGCATTCTTGAGCCCAAAGGGCATTTTCTTGAAAGCGAAGCACCCAAAATCAGTAATGAAGGCCGTTTTAAGGGCATCTCGGTGATCCATATGAATTTGATGATATCCCTTGTATAAATCTAGGAAGCAAAGTGCCTTGTGCCCAGTAATGGCCTCGACTTTTTGGTCGATGGGGGGCAGAGGATAACAATCCTTTGGGCAGTGCTTATTGAGGTCGGAGAAATCAACGCACATCCTCCATGCCCCACTTGACTTCGTTACCATCACGGGATTAGAAAGCCAGGACGGATAGTGAACTTCGAACAGGATGTCTGCATCAGAGAGCTGTTGAACTTCAGTTCGGATGGCTGCGTTCCTCTCCGGGGAAAATTATCGTCGCTTTTGCTGTATGGGCTTCACGGGGAATGTGGAACCGGGATCATGAAGTGAAGAACCGGGTGGATAGACCGGGTTTTAGCGTGTAGAAGTGAGTCTGTGCAGAATAAACCGGGTTCAGGGTTGTTGGGGGATAACCGTCAGTTGTGACGAGTTTGTTACAGTTTGGTGACGGAATAAACCGTCACATTTGTCCGGTAGCAGCAGTCATCTTCAATCAGTTAGAACTTCTTGATCAGTTACATTCGAGCTACAAGACCTATATCATTGGAAAGCTCTCTTCCTAAAGAACAACACTACGTCGAGCAATTTTCAGTTTTCATAGATTACAGAGAGAATTTGAGAGTGATAGTTTTCTGCCCTAATTTGTTCCAGAATTGGGCATATTAATTTCTGAGTGTAATTTCTGTAATTGATTGGATATCTTAGTGGATTGAGGTGTGCCTTGCCTCCGTGGATGTAGTTCATCTTGAACGAACCACGTAAAATCGATTGTGTGATTCATTTATTTTCAGTTCTGCGCGAAGCTCACTTCGGCCACAACTCTGGCCGAACAGTTGTGCATTTTTTCAGAAGTTTCATTTTCAAACTCGTTCCAGTTTCTTAGTGTTGTGTGATTAGGAGTTGATTTGTCTAACAAGTGGCGCCGTCTGTGGGAATCAACTCGCACAGCTTGAATAAGAGGAGGAATGGCTGGTATGAAGATGGATTTTGAGAAGTTCACTGGAAGGAATGACTTCACATTGTGGAAGATCAAGATGAACGCAGTCCTGGTTCACAATGGCCTTGATCTTGCACTGATACCTCTGGAATCATGGGAAGAAACTGAGAAACCTAAGTTTACATCAGTGGATAAGAAGGCCCTAAGTCGTATCTTCTTGTGTTTAGGTGATAAACCGTTGAGGGAGGTTTCAAGATGCAAGAGTTCCTTAGAAGCATGGAGGAGATTGGAAGAACTGTATCAATCAAAATCAGTATCCAACAAACTGTTCCTGAAGCAGAAGATGTTGGCCTTCAAGATCACAGAAGACAAGGTAATTTCTGATCAACTTGATGAGTTCATTAAGATGATTGAAGAATTGGAAGATCTGGATGTGAAACTGGAGGAGGATGACAAGGCATTGATGGTGTTAAATATTCTTCCAAAATCCATGGAAAGCTTTAAGGATGCTTTGATGTATGGGAGAGATGAGCAGCTGTCCTATGATGGAATAGTGAAGGCTCTGAGATCAAAATGCTTCCAGACTCAAGGAGACAAAGGCATGGTGCAATCTGGAGAAGGTTTGAATGTCAAATTCAAGAAACCGTGGCAAGGCAAGAAGGGTCAGAATGCTAAGGATCCAAAGTCAGGGAATTCAAATCCTAAGAAGGGGAGTGACTGGGTTGAAAAGAGGAAATGCTTCAAGTGTAAACAGCCAGGTCACCTGAAGAAGGATTGTCCTAAGAAGAATAAGAAAGCTGGAAATCAAGGGGCAGAAGCTGCTGCCATTGATCATCAACAAGACCCTCCAGAAGTATTAAATGTTACTGATTCAAGAATGGTGAAGGAATGGGTCCTGGACACAGGGTGTTCTTTTCATATGTGTCCTCATCAGTCTTGGTTTAATGAACTAAAGAAAGAAGATGGTGGAAATGTTCTCCTGGGAAATGACCAATCCTGTAAGGTCAAAGGAGTTGGATCAGTGAGCATAAGAATGTTTGATGGTGTGGTCAGAATCATCTCAAATGTTAGGTATGTTCCTGGCCTTAAAAGGAATCTTCTATCTCTTGGCTCATTGGTAACCAGTGGATGTCAGTTTAGCTCAGTAGAGGGATTCTTGCATATCACAAAACATGGAAAAATGGTGATAAAAGGAAGACAGCGTAATTGACTATTTATCCTGATTGGTTCACCTATTGTTGGAAGTGTAGATGTGGTCTTGAACAATTCTGAGATTGCTAAATGGCATAAGAGACTTGGACACATAGGAGAAAAAGGACTGAAGGAATTGGCAAGGAGTGGAGTAATTGGAAATCTGGGAAATCAAGAACTGGAGTTTTGTGATCAGTGTGCTCTGGGCAAATCCAAGAAGTTGCCCTATGGAAAGGGAGTTCATACAACTCAAGAACCACTAGATTATGTTCACTCTGACATATGGGGCCCTGCAAGAACAGAATCCCATGGTGGTGCCAGATATTTCATGTCCCTGATTGATGATTACAGCAGAAAGGTATGGATCATGTTGCTGAAGAACAAGAGTGATGCCTTTCATAAGTTCAAAACATGGTTGATCCAACTGGAAAATGTCAAAGGGAAGAAGCTGAAGCATCTGAGGACTGATAATGGACTGGAGTACCTCTCTACAGAGTTTACAAACTTCTGTGAAGAAAGAGGAATCAAGAGACACAGGACTGTGCCAATGAATCCTCAACAGAATGGAGTTGCAGAAAGGTTTAACAGGAATCTCCTTGAGAGAGTGAGGTGTATGTTGTTGGATGCTGGGTTGCCAAAGGTGTTTTGGGGAGAAACCATTGCTACAGCATGCTATCTTATTAACAGATCACCCTCATCAGTGATTGGGTTCAAAACACCTGAAGAGGTGTGGAGTGGACAGAAACCAAGTTATGAAGGATTAAGGGTGTTTGGGTGTCTTGCTTATGCCCACATCAAGCAAGATAAATTAGATGCAAGGGCTCTCAGATGTGTGTTTCTTGGATATCCGGATGGGATTAAGGGTTACAGATTGTGGTGCCTTAAACAAGGAAATCAGAAGATAATCACAAGTAGAGATGTGAAGTTTAATGAGAATGTGATGGCTTATACTTCTACAGGCTCTAAAGAAGAATTTGATGCTGATAAAGAGACAGAGGAGATATCAATTCAAGTGGAGCAACCTGCAGAAGATAAACACACACCTCAACCACAAGCAGATGAACAAGACAGTGACTCATCATCTGAAGAAGAAGCACAAACTGGACCTGCACAAAATATCAGGGAATACAGCATTGGAAGGGATAGGCCTAGAAGAAAAATCAACAGACCTGATTTCTATGGCCAAGCAGGGAGTGTATATTATGCCTTAAGTGTTGCTGAAGACCTGGAACCACAAGAGCCTAGCAGTTTTCAAGAAGCATTAGATTGTGAAGAAGGTGAACACTGGATACAGGCAATGACTGAAGAGATGGAGTCTCTGGAAAAGAATAAGACCTGGATATTGGTGGAGAAACCAAAAGGTCAGAAACTTGTAAGCTCCAAGTGGATATACAAGAAGAAACTAGAAACTGCAGGGTCCAAACAGGTGAGGTTTAAAGCAAGGTTGGTAGCCAGGGGCTTTACACAAAGAGAAGGAATTGATTACAATGAGGTCTTCTCTCCTGTAGTAAAGCACTGCTCAATCAGGTTGCTTCTATCAAAAGTCACACAGGAGGATATGGAACTACAGCAACTGGATGTAAAGACAGCATTCTTACATGGAGAACTCAATGAGGAAATATATATGAGACAGCCAGAAGGCTTTGTTATTCCTGGGAAAGAAGACAAAGTATGTCTACTGAAGAAGTCACTATATGGACTTAAACAAAGCCCTAGACAGTGGAACAAGAGGTTCAATGACTTCATGATCAGTGCTGGCTTTGTAAGAAGCCTTTATGACAGTTGTGTTTACTTCAACAAAGTTTCAAAGCAAGATAAAGTGTTTCTTCTATTGTATGTGGATGCCATGCTAATTGCCAGCAGAAACAAGGAGAGGGTACAATGGTTGAAGGATAGACTTAATGCTGAGTTTGACATGAAGGACCTGGGAGAAGCTAAGAAGATATTGGGAATGAACATTCTAAGAGACAGAAAAGCTGGAGTACTTTGGTTATCTCAGAGACAATACCTACAGAAAGTATTGGAGAGGTTTCATATGCATGAAGCCAAACCTCTCTCCACTCCAGTTAATCTACAGAAGAAACTTTCCAAAGAACAATGCCCAAATACTGAAGAGGAAATCATACAGATGAGCAATATTCCCTATGCAAGTGGAGTTGGAAGTCTTATGTATGGAATGATCTGTAGCAGGCCTGACTTGGCATATGCTGTATCTTTGGTAAGCAGGTTCATGTCAAATCCAGGAGTTGAACACTGGGAAGCTTTGAAACATGTGATGAGGTATCTAAAAGGATCAGTGAACATGTCACTGAAATTTGAGAAGAAAGCAGATGGAAGTACTGTTGCATTGGAGGGGTTTGCTGATTCTGATTTTGCAGCAAATGTGGACACAAGGAAGTCAATTTCTGGATTTGTGTTTACCTTATATGGGACAGCCATCAGCTGGAGGAGTGCACAACAATCTGTTGTGGCACTATCAACTACAGAAGCAGAATATATCTCTTTAACTGAAGCTATCAAAGAATCAATCTGGTTGAAAGGGGTGTTGAGAGATTTGGATATCAAGCAAAAGTGTGTGGTAATCTACTGTGATAATCAAAGTGCTTTACACCTTGTGAAACACCAAGCATTTCATGAAAGGTCAAAACACATTGATGTGAGGTTACACTTTGCTAGAGATATCATAGATTCTGGGTCTGTGGAGGTGAAGAAGGTGCATACTTTGCATAATCCTGCTGATTTTCTTACAAAGGGTGTACCTGGAAACAAAGTGGAGCATTGCTCGAGCTTGCTGCAGCTTGAGCAGTGTCATGAAGAGCATTAACAGATAAGCAGTGAAGAGGCAGGAAGAGGCATACTTGATTCATTGAGGTGGAGATTTGTGAGGAAGTGTTCAATATCATCAAGTGAGCTATACTTTGAAATAGGATGAGTTGGGAATGTGGAACCGGGATCATGAAGTGAAGAACCGGGTGGATAGACCGGGTTTTAGCGTGTAGAAGTGAGTCTGTGCAGAATAAACCGGGTTCAGGGTTGTTGGGGGATAACCGTCAGTTGTGACGAGTTTGTTACAGTTTGGTGACGGAATAAACCGTCACATTTGTCCGGTAGCAGTAGTCATCTTCAATCAGTTAGAACTTCTTGATCAGTTACATTCGAGCTACAAGACCTATATCATTGGAAAGCTCTCTTCCTAAAGAACAACACTACGTCGAGCAATTTCCAGTTTTCATAGATTACAGAGAGAATTTGAGAGTGATAGTTTTCTGCCCTAATTTGTTCCAGAATTGGGCATATTAATTTCTGAGTGTAATTTCTGTAATTGATTGGATATCTTAGTGGATTGAGGTGTGCCTTGCCTCCGTGGATGTAGTTCATCTTGAACGAACCACGTAAAATCGATTGTGTGATTCATTTATTTTCAGTTCTGCGCGAAGCTCACTTCGGCCACAACTCTGGCCGAACAGTTGTGCATTTTTTCAGAAGTTTCATTTTCGAACTCGTTCCAGTTTCTTAGTGTTGTGTGATTAGGAGTTGATTTGTCTAACAGTCTGGAGAGACCCCCGGCATATCCAGGGGAGACCACGCAAAAACTTCAGAATATTCTCGTAACGTTTGGATGATGGCATTGTGCAGCAATGGTGTGCCCACGGCACCTACTGTAACAATTTGTTCTGGTTTAGCCGGATCGAGCGGCACCTTAATAGTATCGTCCCCGAGTGACTCAGATGAACCCGGCGTAAGAGCCGAGGTGGCTATTTGAAACTGAGGCTTAGGGGGAGCCTTGGTTGTTTTCTTAAGTGCGACATACATGCACTCTTTGGATATTCTTTGATTGCCACAGATGGCCACCTCGCCGTGGAGTGTAGGAAATTTCAATGCGAGATGATATGTGGAACAGATGGCCTTCGCCGGGGTGAGCCAATCTCGGCCCAGAATCATATTATAAGGAGATGGAGAGCTAACCACATAGAAATCGACAAAGATGGTTTTTATCGCCGGATAAGTACTAAGCGAAGCTAGGAGGTTGATTATTCCTTCAGGTCGGACCTCACCCTGAGTGAAGGTCTGTAGTGGCCCGGGGGCGGGTCGGTGCTGTTCGCGAGGTATGCCCATTTTTTGGAAACAATCAGTGAATATGACACTGACAGCGGCTCCATTGTCGACGAATACTCGCTTGATTGTAACATTAGGCACGGCCATATCAATGACGATGACATCAGTGTGCGGGGTGAGTTCGGGGACATGATCCTCATCAGTGAAACTCACAGTTTTAGATTTGTGGAAGCGCTTGTGACGTGGCTCGCTCCTCGGGGGGAGGCCTACGCGCTTCGGCCTTCAGGACACTTCGGGAAGTCCCTGTTGGAATGGCCCCATATATCACGTTTATTATCCCTTGAACAACGTGATTTGGTGGATTATCTCCGGGACCTCCATGAGGAGGTGGAGGTGGTAGCAATTGAGGCGGTTGGCGATTACCCTGGTCTTGCCGTGCGTAATTGTAACCTCCACGGCCTTGTTGTGAGCCTCCATTTTGGTTCGACCGAGATCTGTCCTCGGTCCGAACTACATATTGCCGCAGGAAACCCCTCTTCAAACAATCTTCAATTTCTTTTCCAAGTTCGCGACATTCTTCGGTGTCGTGTCCATGATCGTGGTGGTACGCACACCACTTATCGCGGTTACGTTTTTCTGCCGGAGCATTCATCCATGGGCACGGTCGCAGATCGTTCTTGTGAACAGAAAGTATTTCTGTCCTTGATTTAGTAAGTGGAGTGAGTTGAGGAACATCTCCGCACGGTTCCAACCGTCCTCTTCTTAGACGGCTGAAGGCACTGGGCAGGGTACAGGTCCCAGCTTGTGTTTTACCTGGTTGCCGTTTGGTAGCATGTTTCTCGCGTTTTCGACGGGTTTGTTCCTCAGCTTTGGCGAACCTGCTTATGATGCCAAAAAGAGCCCGGGTCGTGGTAGGGGGGTGTCGCACGAGCTCAGTGTAGAGTGGCCCGGGTCGGAGGCCATTCATGAAGGCCGTGATTATAACATCATCAGATTGGCTGCCGACTTTTAGGCTTTCGGCGGTAAAGCGATCAAGAAACTGGGTAACAGTCTCCCCATCTCGCTGTTCCAGATTCATGAGATCAGCCAAAGTGGCCATGGGTTTTGCTCGCGTATGGAAACGCGCCCAAAACTGCTCGGCGAGATCCCGAAAAGAGGTAACACTGCCTCGGGGCAAAGAATCGAACCAAAGTCTGGCCTCATCTTGAAGATACTCAGGAAACACTTTGCATAAGTGGTGGGGTGTACAACTGCGATTGAACATAGCATACTTAAAGTCGCTTAGGAAATTACCTGGATCTCCGGTGCCGTTATAGACGGATATTGGGGGAAGTTTGAACCCCTCGGGGAGTGGAGTAGCAAGAATCTCCTCGGAGAACGGGGTAATGATCTCCCCGTCAGCATCAAGGCCCATTACCTTGTCAAGCTCGGCGGCTGATGCACGTTGATTATGCATGTAATTAGGTCGGTGTATGGTACTATTTGATAGGAATTATGTGCATAAATGGTTGGAAATTGTATGAAATAAGATATAAGTGACCAATTGACGTACTTGACTTGTTTTAAGGTATTTTGAGCATTTTCAGGCTAAAGAGTTGTGATTTACTACTACCGGACAAGAAAACAAGTTGAAACGGAGCAAAAATCAGCCCAAAGTAGTGAAAACCGGTCCAAACTGGTCCGAACCGTCCAAGAACCGGTCCGAATCGTCCGAGAACCGGTCCAAACTGGTCTGAACCAGTCCAGGAGCAAAACGGGGCAAGAACAGACACGGCCGCAACACAAAGCAACACGACCGTGTCAAAAGTGGTCTGCAACGTGTGAATTGGTTCTGGAATAGAACACGGCTGTGTCACAAAGCAACACGGCCGTGTCAAATTGTTGCTAGAAAGGGGAATTTTGCAAGCAACACGGCCGTGTCATTTAAAGCAACACGGCCGTGTCAAAAGGCGCGTCGATTGTTAAAATCCTGTTTTAATTGAGGATTTGATTTCTTAATTCAAGGGGGATTATCTAACTCTATAAAAAGGATTCAAGTGCTTCTTACAGAAAAACACACATATTATCCGAGTTTGAGGCACGAGACGACTTGGACGACGACGAAGATTCGATCAGCGGGACGAGATACTCGGGTTTAGCAATTTTCCTAGTTTAATTCTTTAGAATGTTTTGTTTTAAATATTGTATCGAATTGAGCCTAGGTATGAGTAGCTAAGCTATTCGTGTCCTAGGGTTAGGAAGTAGGGATTTTTATGACAATGGTTTGATTATGATTTAATCTATTCAATTCCGTTCTTTATGTGTTTTATCTCTATGTTTGTGCTTAAAACTGAATTTAGCTTGATCGCCTAGATTTAGTAATTTAGTTTAACAATTCCGCTTCGAGAGGAGGGAATTGTTATCAGACTTAGAACATAGAGCGCAGTTGTCTATGACTGTGTAGGCCGTGGCTTAGGATCGTTTGGGAGTGATTAGGTTTAATTGACTCGAGAGGGTAATTAGCTTAATTAATCAACGGTTTAATCGCTTCGAGAGAAGGATTAGATTATTGTCGTGCCGCCTAATAAACATTAGAATTGGTAAATTTATAGGTTAATTATATCCAACATTGAATTAATATCCTGAAATCGATACCCTAGGATGCTGTTTTCCCTTGATTGTTAATTATTCGTATTTATTCAAGTTTGAATTTAGAGTTAATTAAGTATTTTAGTTAGTAAAATCAAACTTTCCTGAATTAGTGTCTAGTTAGGATATTCCTAGAATATTGAGGTATCAAACTACCTAAAGACCCTATTCCTTGTGGGATCGACCTTGACAATAGTACTACACCTACATCCGTACACTTGCGGAACACTAGGTTAGAAACCGACGTGTCAAGTTTTTGGCGCCGTTGCCGGGGAATAGGATTTAGCGCTTAGTTTTTATCTTGAAAAATAGGAGGAAACTAGACTAGATTTTATTTTTTCGTAATTTTAATTTTAATTTATTTTTGGGTTAATTTTTATATTACACGGTATTTCTTGTTTTTGGTGTTTTCAGGCTTCGTATGGTCACCTGATCAAAAGGGAAAGAAACCCTTCTTCCTTTCGATCCAGAAATTGAAGCGACAGCTCGCAGACACCGAACTAGAAGAAATTTCGCATCTGAGATGGAGAACCCACCACAGCATCCGAATCAGGATGACGCACTTAACAGAGTACTGACAGCTCTGGCACGTTTGGATGATCGAGTCACGAATATACAGCAGCAGCTACCTCCACAAGGGCCACAACTACAACAGTAGTACGGCCCAATTCAGATAGACCCAGCTGCAGGCGATGAAGATGACACGCCTATTAGCGACTGCCTGAAGCCCAGTCCAAACCAGCAGGCAGGAGGAGTGCAACCTCCACCACTTAATGCCAACAATTTCGAGCTGAAGCCTGCACTAATCAACATAGTGCAGCAAAACCAGTATGGGGGAAGTGCTTTAGAGGATCCGAATGCGCATCTGATCAAGTTTCGCAGACTGGCCGACACAATCAAGATCAATCATATGCCGCACGAGCAGGTCAAGATGAGATTGTTCCCTTTCTCACTGAAGGACAGAGCACTACAGTGGTTCAATTCGCTGGAAGATATCAGAGATTGGGAAGACTTAAGTACTTTTCTGTTGAAGTATTTTCCACCAAGCAAGATGCTCGACCTGCAGAACCAGATCAACCAGTTCAAGCAATTGGACCAAGAGCCATTCGGAGAGGCTTGGGAGCGATTCCGGGATCTTATCCGGAGTTGCCCTCAACATGGGTTCACCAAGAAGCAGCAAGTGTGCAAGTTCTACAATGGGTTACTTGCACCGACTAGAAACCAAGTGGATGCAGCTGCGGGTGGAAGTTTGATGGAGAAGTCAGTAAGGATGGCATTCTCAATCTTGGATGCTATGGCAAGAACGAGCTACCAATGGTCAAATGAGAGAAACATGCCAAGGAGGGTAGCAAGTGTCCAGAAAGTCGAGCCCGTCAATAATGAGCCAATTGAAAAGCTCACAGCACAAGTAACAGCATTGACGAGCCAGGTGAATTTACTAACTAATCTGACGTTAGCACAACAGCCAGGGGGTCCGGAAGAAGTTGAAGAGGTAAATTTTGTGAATCAACGAAACTTCAACAATTTCCAGAACAATCAGCCTCGGTACAATCAGTACCCTCAGAATCAGAACCATCAGAACTTTTCATATGGGAACGCACAAAATACACTTAATCCGCCACCCGGATTTGCTGTTACAAATGGCATGATCCATGACGGTAAGAAGCCATCACAAGAAGAGATTGCGCAGTCACAATTTGAAAAGTATGATGAAAAGTTAGCTCAGTTGGAGAAGAAAGTAGATGGGAAATATATGGAGCTAAACAAGCATATCACTGGGCAAGGGGCAGACATCAAGAGGCTCGAGACCACACTGGTACAGACTCAAGCTAGCATTGGAGAATTGTCGTCAAACATGAGCCAACTGATAAAGATAGTAGGAGCTCAACACAAGCAAGGCCAATATCCGAGTGATACAGTGGTTAATCCGAAGGAGCACTGCAATGTTGTGGAGCTAGAGGAGCATGAAGAGAGCATGAAGGACCAAGAAGCGAAGGAATCAAGCGAGGAAGTAAAAAACATGGAGAAGGAGGAGGTCAAACCAATCATAGATAAGAAAAGTTCATCTCCTATTCTTGATGAGTCTTTTGATTTTTGCTTTAAAAATTCGTTCTTTGCTAACCTTGATCCTTTAGAGCAATCTAGAGCTGTTGTTGTGAAACAGGAACCACTAAAGGAGAGAACCCAAGATAAAGAGGAAACAAAGAAGTGGAAGGATGGAAAAGAGACGACGAAGAAGAAACCGAGCAGGCCCAAAAAGAACGCAACCACAAGCATGAAACCGAGAAGAGCAACAAAAGCAAAAGATCCAGGGAGTTTTACTATTTCCTGCTCAATTGGTAGTCATGAGTTTCATAATGTCATGTGTGATTTAGGGTCTAGCATAAATTTGATGTCTCTTAAACAGTATAGACAATTAGGATTAAGGGAAATTAAAAGGTCCTTTACTACTATCAAATTGGCGGATGGATCTTCATTAACGCCGTTGGGAGTAGCAGAGGATGTAGTGGTAAGAGTGTTAAATTGTGAATTCCCTAGTGATTTCTTAGTTGTCGACATGAAAGGGAATAATGAATTCCCTTTTATCTTAGGAAGACCCTTCTTGGCGACTAGCCAAGCACTAATAGATGTACCTAAAAGGGAGTTGATTTTTCGGGTTCAAAACGAAATAATCACACTCAAAATACATAAGTCGGGTCTAAGGGGTAGGCACAATTGTAGCATTATTTACACTACCCAAGCTGCTGTAAAAAATCCTCATGTCCCAAATAGCTCTTTAATTGGTCAGAAAACATCCGACTCGGGGTGGCTAGAAAATGGTTAATAGGAAAAGGACGTCCGGCTGATGACGTAAAACAAAGCGCTTGTCGGGAGGCAACCCGATGTTTATCGTTTTATTTTTAGTATTTTGTTAATTTTATGTTTTTACGTGTATTTTAGTGTTTACGTTTTTAGGAATCAACATGGACAAGTGTGCAAGAAACGGGGGGTCGAAAAGACGGAAAATGGCGTGTGGAAGGAAAACGGAGTAACACGGCCGTGTTACTTGTTAACACGGCCGTGTCAAAACTGGCGTGAAAAGGGAAAAATCTACTGGAAATCAACACGGCCGCGTCACTAGATGACACGGCCGCGACAAGCTCAGCTCAAAATCAACACGGCCGCGTCTCACAAATGACACGGCCCTGTCAAAAGATCGCTCCAAAAGGCGAAACAAGCTGGAACGCAACACGGCCGTGTCACATATGGAACACGGGCGTGTCAAAAACGCCTCAGAAAACCAATTTTAGTTCAACTCCAACACGGTCGTGTCGCATGCTTAACACGGCCGTGTCAAAAGTACCCCAGAAACACAGGTTTGATTCCAACTCAACACGGCCGTATCACATTACAACACGGCCGTGTCACCCTTCCACAGCTTAAAAAAAAGCGAATTCAGGTTTAAATCCCCCACTTCTTTTCTCTTTCGCTACACGCACGAAGAACACACACATCCACTCACACTTCACCAATTCACACACAAACACACTCAAATTCACCCATAATCCAACTCAAACACAATCACACACTCTAACTCACTCACTACCTCCACCAAAGTCGGAAATTTTGTCCCACTTCCAAGGACCTAGGGCACATTCCGAATTGAGTTTTCTCCGACTAAATTTCTCCGGATTCTAGAAAATGGCACCACCAAAAGGACAATCTAGTCGTAGCAGAGACAAGCAAGTCATGGTTGAAGACACCCCGGCTGTCAACCCAAATGACAGTCAGACCCTTTTCGGGTTCTCTTTGACGGAGGTGGAACATAAGACTCGGTTTGAGGAGCTTCGGCATCGCACTGTCATTCCCACACAGTTTGGCAGTGATAACTTGACTTGGGCCATGGGCATTCATGACAATGTCCGTGCTTTGCTCAACTGAGTCGGGTTACTTCAGCTCATGAGGACGCAGCAGACATACAGACGGATCACCCTCGAGTTCTTAAGCACATTCCACATTATCGCAGCCAGCTCTTTTCGCTCCACCCGTCCGGACGGCATCACATTCCAATTGATGGGGAAAGTTCGAACATTGACCTACGATGAGCTGGACAAGATATATGGCTTCCCGACTTTTGCAAAAGTGACCCCACCGGAGGTATTTGACCCACATTCTTTTTGGGCATTGTTGACGGCTGCACCACCAATTGTAGCAGCCCAACCGTATATCTCCAAGGCTGCCAAAGCTTCCTGGATTCGGAGTCCAGTCATCCTGTATATACAGAAGTTGCTGGCCTACACGCTTTTTGCTCGGCGTGAAGTGGGAGCTGTGAGACAGAGTGAATTGCATATGTTGTGGAACATATTGCATGGGTATAAGGTGGACTACACCCGGATATTGATGGAGCACCTGGAGAATGTCATCCGGAAACAAAAGGACAACATTATGATTGGAGGATTGATCACTCCTATTGCCGCTGCATTTGATGACATTGACTTAACTGAGATGGAGCCGATAAGAGGGGAAGTCCAATTTACATGGGACTTGCTTGAATTGATGCAAGTGGTGGTCCTCGGTGAGGATGGGACTGTCCCGTATGTTTACCAAAATGTGGGGCCCTACCTTCGTCTACCATATGAGTTAGGGACAGCAGTTACCGGAGTCCAGGATACAACGAATTTGTCGCTATCCACTGAAGACCATCTCCAGCACTCCCAACCACCGAACTCCGAGGTGTTCCAGTCTAGGCTACCAGCTGAGCAAAGTAGCCAAACTCCGAGACAGCCCCGGAAGAAACGAGCATCTATGACAGTTGCTTCCCCATCGGAGCTCAATGACGATATGGTTGGCATCATCAACTCATTACGGGACGATGTTCGTCTCCATACCGAGTCGATGCAGACGTTCTAAACCTCGATGGAAAGGTACCGCACGGAGGTCCGGGGATCACTTCAGACTATCCACTCGGAATTACATGCTCAACGGGGAGTACTCAACACACTGCTGCAAAGAAGTGATGAAGACCGTTTGTGGAGACAGCAGTAACAGAGTCAGTGGGAGGCCATGTCACAGTTTTGGAGCCAATATGGGTTCCACCCTCCGCCTCCGCCTCAGTGAATTGTAAGTTAGCACCAAGGCGTACCAGTTTTCCCTCCAAACGTTGGCTTCTAGCCAAGTTTGGGGGAGGGGGTGAACTGTGGACGTTTTGGCCGCTATGTTTATTGTTTTGCTGTTATTTCTGCTTTACGGTCTTATTAGTCATTTGGTTGTGTAATTGAAAATTTTGAATGATGGATTGATGCGTTGAGTTGAACTGGTAGTTAAGTGAGTTGTTGGGTCTGTGAGCCCTTTGCTATGTTTGTTACCTTTATTTTGGGTCTGTGTGCCCAAATATTTGTTAAAGTTGGTGTTGATGGATGTGTGCACTCAAGTTCTTTGTTTTAATTTGTCCATAATTGAGTTTAGAGTTTAGTTTTTTTTTGTTAAAGTCAAAAGGAAAAGTATGCAAACCCAAGGAGTAATCGTTGAAAATTTAGGGAAAAGATGGATGATAAAGTGTTAATGATGATACGATTTTATGCATGAATTTGAAAATTGACACAAGAGTTGAGCATGATAGGCAATTTGAAACGAAATTGAGTAAACTAAGAACTTTGGTCAAAATGACCCGTGTGAGAAATTGAGCCTAAAAAGTGACTTCTATTTATGAAGTGCTATATTTTCTTTCGATGTAAGTTTGATTGGATATATGTCTTGATTTCTAGAACTTGCCTTGAGACTGCGTTAAGAATAGGTCGAAAGTGTAATGTGACTTTGGAAGTGATATAGGCAGTTTTTGTTTCGTACCCAATTATTGAGCCTTGAACTAACCTTTTTACCCGGAACTTTTGTGCAAAAGTGTCCCTAGTTAGCCCACTTGAGCCTGAGAAGCTTTATTTATTCACAACCTAACACTGTCAGCCGAAACCTTTCGATTTAACTCTTTTGGCCCTAATTGGATTAATCAAGTTAGAGGGAGGAGAATTGGAAGGAAATTGGGTGAACAACGTGTGAGAAGGAATGGGAAGTAGGGATGTTTTCGAAAAATGCAGGAAATAAGAGAAAAGTGATTGGAAAAATCCAGGAAAAAATAGCCTCTCCTATAAAAAAAAAAAAAAAAAAAAAAGAAAGAAAGAAGTTTGTTATTCTTGAGGAGAGGCTAGGATATAAATAACTGAATGTGAATTTGAAAAGGATAATCGGGTAGTCCCAAGATGTGGTGCCTGCAGAAATGGAAATCACTTGAGTTGTATGGTATTTTGTAAGGTGAAGAAATCACCTTAAGGGGTGAATTGCTGAGACGGGAAGAGTGAGATTGAGTGTTTGTATTGAGGGGTAGTGGGGTTATATTTATATAACTTGATTAGTCCAATACACAATCACTTGTATCCAAATATGTCCCACCTTACCTTAAACCAACACTACAACCAAATATAAGTCCTAATTGATTCTTTGTCACTTATATTAATGTACTGAATTTGATGTAGACAATTGGCAAGCTTATGATAAAACCAAGCGTATAGTCTAATTTGAGTGAAGTTTCAAATTCTCGCCATAAACACTTGAGAGATGAGAGAAACACTTACCTGGTGAGGAATCCAAAGTTTTGTAAGTTTAAGTCTCGAAAGTAGTAGATTTTTGCACTATCGCACATGCTCGTTTATACTACGGTGTCTAGGCTTTTGAAAAAAAATCATTCTGAAACTAATTTATCATCCAATCGCCCTAAGTACATGTATTAATGTGTTCGGGACGAAGAACAGTTTAAGTTTGGGGGATTTTGATGCACGTTGATTATGCATGTAATTAGGTCGGTGTATGGTACTATTTGATAGGAATTATGTGCATAAATGGTTGGAAATTGTATGAAATAAGATATAAGTGACCAATTGACGTACTTGACTTGTTTTAAGGTATTTTGAGCATTTTCAAGCTAAAGAGTTGTGATTTACGACTACCGGACAAGAAAACAAGTTGAAACAGAGCAAAAATCGGCCCAAAGTAGTGAAAACCGATCCAAACCGTCCAAGAACCGGTCCGAATCGTCCGAGAACCGGTCCAAACTGGTCTGAACCGGTCCAGGAGCAAAACGGGGCAAGAACCGACACGACCGCGTCACAAAGCAACACGGTCGTGTCAAAAGTGGTCTGCAACGTGTGAATTGGTTCTGGAATAGAACACGGCCGTGTCACAAAGCAACACGGCCGTGTCAAATTGTTGCTGGAAAAGGGAATTTTGCAAGCAACACGGCCGTGTAATTTAAAGCAACACGGCCGTGTCAAAAGGCGCGTCGATTGTTAAAATCCTGTTTTAATTGAGGATTTGATTTCTTAATTCAAGGGGGATTATCTAACTCTATAAAAAGGATTCAAGTACACGGGACTTGTCCAAGCGAGCCCGCTTTGGTGCGTCTATAGGTCTGCGGTGATCCACGTCCTCATGGTCATAACGGGGCCTCGAACCATTAGAACTGCGGTTCTCCACAGGAGAAACTGATCGCTGTCGGCGGCGACCAGGCCTAGCTCGGTGAGGTGGATCTCCATCCAATTCGCGAGATCGTTCACAGGGCGGATGTCTTGCCTCCTGGTCGACGCCATTGTTGGCCCGCCCACCGGAGTTAGCGCGCCGATTATTCCATTCTTGGAATAAAGCGGCATGCTCCCTAAGAAAGGCTTGCTGTACCGGCAGTAATTCGGGGGCAGGTTGAGGGTTAACTTGCGCCGGCGCATTGGCGGGGGCAAGATTCTGCACGTTAATGTGCCCCGCAGGCGGGTCCTGATTCTGTTGACGGGGCAACGGGGGATTTTGATCCACGGGGGGATTACGATGGGACCGAGTAGGGTTAGCAGATCGGCGGGTGTTCACCATGGCTGACGTGACGACGTTGAAGTATACTAGGGTTTTACTTTCAAATCGTTCTCACAGACGGCGCCAATTGATAAAGCGCAAAACCGAATATCCAAAATCAATTACAATAACCACATGCAAGAATTAAAATGACTCCAAGATTTACGTGGTTCGATCTGGAGATCTACGTCCATGGGCGAAGACAATAACCTTCCGAGGTGTTTTTCACTATCTTCCCTTTACTGTTAGATTACAATGTTACAAGTAGTAGTTTCAGAATGCAAAGTCCGAACCCTAAATCCGTCTTCCATTCTCCTATTTATACTATACAAATCAAAACCCTAACTAAATCCCTATAATCTCGCCCACCAAATCTGCATGGCAGTTGGGGAAAGATCATGAGGATCTCAATTTCCAAATATGTCGCGACTGGGCTCAGCTGTGCTGGGCTTGCATAACTGGGCCGGCTTAGCTGTGTTGGGCTTGCGCTTCTGGGCCCAATTGACCCGGCTGGCGGGCTAGTCCGACCCGGAGCGACTGGGCCATACCTATCACGATCCATATCTCTTGGATCCCCCGCAATATTGTTTGGTATACAATCCAAACAAATATTATGATTCAATTGTAATACTACGATTCCAAATGTTGTTTTTTTTTTCTTAATTCTTTTTTTTTCTCAATTTGATGATCGTCTTATGTTTTTTTATTCCCCTGTTCTTTGACGATGTAAGTTAGAATTTACATTACACATTAATTTTTCTATTGTTTAGTTAGTTTTACTGTATGTTTTGCCATAACATTAAATAATTGTTTTATTTTGATTAAATATTCTACCTTATTCGTAAACTGTGCATCGCACGGGTCTAACTAATTTTGTAAGTAAGTCAAATGTAAGTAGTGTTTGGAAAAAAATTAATTTTGATCAGAATCTTAACAGCTAAGTGTTTGCAAAAATAATCACTTTGTTTCCAAAAATTAATAAAGATGTGTTGTGCTTTCAAAACTGTTTAGTTATCAACATTGTTTAAAAATCACTTTAAATTGAAAATGGGTTGTGTTTGAAATAAAAATATATTTAACAGAAAACGATGAGGACAAATATAAAGCTGAGAATCAGCTTCAAATAAGGGGGAATATGCATTTGAATTCTCAGATTTAAGTAAGGGAAAATATGCTTTTTGAATTTGGATTTAAATTAACTTATTTAAGCTAAAAACAGATTTTGCAAACTCTCCAAATGATTTTTATTAGGAAAAACACAAAATTGCTTAATTGAAGCAATTGCAAACACCGCCTAAAAGACTCAAGAATCACTTTTTTGATAGTTTGAAGTAGATATTTTGAGCTTCTGGAAATCAACTTAAAAGTGATTCAACCAATCACTTTTAAGTGCTTTCAAACACTTCAGAACTACTTTTATTTTTGAAAAATAAGTGATAATAAGGGAGCAATTCTATTTTTAGTCCTGTAACTTAGGGCGAATTCAAAATAAATCATGTATCTTTCGGAATATCAATCTTGATCCCGTATACAAGGATATAATCCAATTTGATGATAAATTTTTCCGGAGGTCACTTAACTTACTGGAATGCCTGATGTGGCACATACGTTCCGGCAGCTTATTAGATGTGGTATTAATAAGTGCATTGCCACATATATCATTATCTAGTAGTAATAATATTTAATAAACTTAAAAATAAAAAAGAAGCATATTAAAATAGGGTTAAGTATAGCAACCCCATCAAACTATCATCGTTTTTGCACATAAGCCACTAAAACTTTCTCTTTGCACCAATATATATAAACTATACGAGTTTGACAAATAAATCATTGAACTTATTTTTTGTCGAAATTCAGCACGTGACATACCCGTGATAAGTTTTTAAGAGTATTTTTGCCCATACAATTGGCTATAAGTTGCAATAATATGTAGCACGAAGAAAAACGACTCAATTGTGTGGACAAAAATACCTTTAAAAGTTTATCACGTGCACAATTTTGGCAAAAAATTGCTAGAAAATAAGTTCAGTGGTTTAACTGCCAAGCCTGTATAGTTTGTATATATCGGTGCCACAAATTTTTTTTTTTTTTTTTTTTGGCAAAAACGCTGATAGTTTGGTGAAGTTTCTGTAATTATCCCTAAAATATATAAAAGAATTCTAACAAAACATCTATACTAAAAAATGAAAAATAAAAGCCACATATTTAAAGATTAATTTTATTTCTTAAATTTTTAAATTTTCTATTATTAATTTTTATTTTCTCTTCCTCAACTTACAACGCCACTATTGTATCTGTGAGTCCACCACCGTCCACATGCTATTGATCCGGAAACCCCCAATGTCTGCAGATCTTGAATAAGATTTTGCAAAAGATTTCAAAGAAGATAGAATAGACGTCTGATAATAAATTCTCATTTATGATGTATTTGACCCGAAAGTGCCATTCGCACATTAGAAGTTTTGACAAATCCCCAGTGTAAGGCTAAATTGCAGTCTCCACAGTCTTAAATTTAGTATTCAATGGAAGTCGCGTATCATCTCCTTGTCATACTTATTACAAAGGGCCCTCTTTCCTAAATGAAGTGATTTGAGCCGGACTTGCACTCCCCAATTCTCATGTCTTAAGCACGATGGATTGGTTATTTTTAGAAGATGGAACAATCGAATTTAGCAGATTTGTAGATTTGGGAGAAATGATTTGCAGAGTTGCAGATTTTGCATATTTGGGAGGAACAAGAAAAACGATTTTTTGAGATAATAATAAGTATGTTTCACAACTTCTATATTAGAGACAACATGTTGTTATTAATTAGTCGTCTCAATAACTAGGACGCAAAAAATATAATTGAGACAACAAAAGTGATCTTAAATGTATCTCAAATATTTTTTGCAACAACTAATTCTCTAAAAGTTGTCTAAACATGGTCTCAAATAATTTGTAAAGAGTTTTGTGACATGTAGTGGTTACAAATAACATATTCTAAGCGACTACAATTATGGTTTCAAAAAGTGTATCAACAAAAGATCTTCTTTGTTGTAGTGGAAGAAGATGGAAGATGAAGAAGTTGACGAAAAAAGAGGATGGAACTGCCCGTAGCAGGCGGTGGGCAGGGGGAGAAAAAAAAAAGAAGTCCTAATGTACTACTCATCCTGCCATTAATAAAGTGCAACAACTTTTTGGGGTGTTAAAATACTACGTGAAGTCGCCCATGGTGTAGGCGACACTGTATAAGTCGCCACTGCCATGGGCGACACTGCCCTCATTTTATTTTTTTGGCATTAAGTTACAATTTTCTAAACTTAATTTTTTCATCATTAATTTACAGCTTTCATAGATAATAAATATATAATGCAGATAGATTATTTATTAATTTCTCGTGTATTAGCGAATAATTAGAAAAAAATAAGGTATAGTTTATGGTATTAGGTTTTACGATGATTCATTGTATAATAATATGGATAAATTAGTTCGAAATAAGTACAATTATGATGATTTTTTTTAATTAGTTCGAAATAAGTACAATTATGATGATTTTTTTTACATGTAGTTCCAATATTTACACTTAATTTATAGTGTTTTAGTGAATAACTAGGAAAATAAATTCAAGTTTAAGTTAAACAATATTGTGGTATGGTGGAGGAATGTCCTGGTTTCACTCTGACATATATTGATTTTGTGTTATTTAATTTAAATTATGGTACTATTAATATTTTAATTGTAAAAATATCATTTTAACGCAATTTTTTCTCTTAATATTGCGCTAGCTGTTGCAATCGTTTTGATTAAAGATAGTTTGGGAAAGTGCTGCCGTGTTCATCGCTACTACTGTAGCCTTAATACAACCATAGTTCACCTTCACTAAGGTATCACATTTCTATATATTATTCCGGCTTAATGACTCTACAGTTTTCATAAATGTGGAATGTATAATGCACTTAGTAATGGTTGCATTATTATGTTGTATTGTTGTGTATAACTGGAACTAAACTGACTTTATGTTTTACTTTATGTGTTTAATATGTGCTTAGTACGGACTATTTTCCTAAGATTGATGCAACTATTAGTTATTTTGTAATAAAGTGAAATATTAAATTCACCGATTCACTTCGATAGGAGAGAGAGATACAAAAATAATGGGTATTTACAGAATGTAGGTTAACTCCCAATATAATAAGAAAAGAAATGTATGAACTATATATATTGATATTGGATTTTTCACCATTGTTGCATCTACTAAACATCACAAACTATATTAATTTTGGTAAAAAGAAAATTATGAAATAGTGCTTCCCCTCTTCAAATTTTTTTCCCTGAAACGATGACCTAATGAAGTTGAAATCAGCAATAATTTTCAATTTCATATTTATTTAAATAATTTTCAAAAACAATTTTTTCAATTATTTGGATTGTAAATGAATTAGAATTTTTAAATTATTGTTCAGAAACAAATTTCTTTATTTTTTGAATTTTAAATAATGTTTAGAATTTTTAAAATAAATTTCAATTTTTTTTTACTTTTCTTAATTTAAATGAATTTCAATTTTTACAAAGATAATTTTCAAAAATTAATTTTTCTAGTTTAAGTTTCAAAAACATTTTTGATATTTAGGAATTTAATTGGGTTTTAGAATTTTCCAAAAAAGAAAATGTCCATAGCCTATGTAGCTGGAAATTATGGCTTTTGTTGCATCTTGCAACAAAAATGCATCACACAACTTGTGATTTGAATGAATATTTAGTTTAGGTACAAAATAGAAAAAGTCACATAGTTCAGATTGCTTTCTAAAATTAGCCCTCAAATATATGTTTTCAAAATATATTGGCTTAATATAAGCTAAAATATTTGCATTTGAAGATAATGTCAACTTCGAGAAATGTTGGACTTGTCGTGTACCGTGGATGTTGCATGGACCAGCCACCTATTGGTGGTCGAAGGGTATCTCGTTCCATTGGCTACTCAAGGTAGATTTTGATATTATACCAAATGTTGGATATCGATCGTAATTGACATATGTTAAAGGTCTCAGCAACGCTATGTGAAAATAACACTTTGCCCCGATCCACAATGACGAAGATTTATGGTTCTTCTTTGCTCCTAATGCTGAAAATCGTTACGTGCACCTGTATGTTGATACCCTAGGACAACCAGCGAACACTATAACAGATGTTCGGCTAACGGATGACTACTACCAATACACATCATATTTAAGAGATGACGCCCCGAGTAGTAATGTATTCGTTAGACAAGGCGTTGCAAGTGTTGATGTGGATGATTACCCTGGCGGGTCTTTAAATCCTACTCATCAGGATGCCCAGATCGAAGGAATGAATTTCAATGAAGCGAACTTAACAGCAGATCATACTTTTGATCATTTGGTGGACAATTTTGGTGCTAATGAAATCGAAAATTCTGAATCGGAAGAAAGTGATTCAGAGAACGAAGACGAGGGAGATGTAATTAATGTAGAAGATCTCCATGGTTTGTATAATTAACACATTCATAGGACATCAACTGGTCAGCAAATTCAGCTTCAGCTAGCCAGTCAGAATATGCAATGCATGTCATTCCAATTTTCAACTTATCCTGCCCAGAAATTTTGGTAGATTCATTCGACAGCCCGAAGAAACTTAGGTTGTATGATGCTAACGAGGGAGTACTGTCTAAAGGCATGGTATTCACAAATAAAAAGAATCTCCAATTGGCAGTCAAAGATTTCTCAGTCCGAGTAGCAAGGCGCGAATATTTGGTGGTCGAAAGCACACCTCAACTGTGGAAGGTCAAGTGTAAGAATAGCAGGAGGAACACCAACTGTGAATGGGGATTACATGTAGTTTTGAAGAACAAGTTTGATATGTGGCAAATCACAAAGTACGAAGGCCCTCATACATGTCTTATGAACGTTGTGTCCGTTGACCATCAGAACTTGTGTAAAACCATGGTCGTTATGTTGTTCATACGCATGGTTCAGACAGATCCAGGATATGAGGTTAAGTTGGTCAAACAACAAGTTAATGATAAATATCAGTACGGAATCTCATATCACAAGGCGTGGCATAGTTTGAAACGTGCAAGAGAAAATGTGTACGGAACCTGGGAGAGCTCAGTAATGTAATTACCAAAATTTAAGAAAGCTATAAAAAATGGAATCCTGGCACGGTGGTTAAGTGGCGTCGCGTAGAAAATAGAGCTCCAGGAATTAAAATGTTGAAGTACGTTTTAGAGCTTTCAAGCCATGCATCGAAGGTTTCCAACAATGTTGGAAGGTCAGCATCTATACACTAATACACGCACAAAATGTTGATTGTTGTAACAATGGATGCCAACCAACAACTTCTGCCTTTAGCGTATGCTATTATCAATGAAGAAACTTCCGCTTCCTGGAGATGGTTTCTTAAGAAGTTGTCAAAACATGTTCGCAGAATGGAAGGCCTACGTCTCATATCTAATAGGCACCTTGGACTGATTGAAGCTGCTAAACACTTTGCTCAATTTATGTCCCCCTTGGAGTCCACCGATTTTGTTTAAGACATGTTTGCTCGAACTTTAATACATTGGTGAAGAATGTTAAGCTAAAAGACATGTGCTGGGAGGCAGGATCAGCATTTATTGTACAACACTTCGATAATGTAATGGAAAAACTAGGGCATTAAATGAGAAGGGCTACACCTACTTGAAGATTATTGAGGAATCTCAATGGACCATTGCACATGATGGTGGTTGGCGATGTGGGATACTGACAATGAACTTGTCAGAGTGCATGAACGGAGTTTTAAAGGGTGAAGACGTCTCCCAATTTGTGCAATTGTGCGAGTTACTTTGTTTCAGTCTACAAAGTATTTCTTTGATCGCTTGTCTTTAGGTCGCTAAATGCAACAAAGAAACCAACCATGGCTTGATGAGATATATAAGCAATATGATCAGAGACAGAGACAAGCCTTGCATCACTCCGTGTTTAGGGTCGATCTTTCAGAATAATCATCTTCTGAGAAAACTTTTACGCCAGGATCGAACAGTACATTCACACATGTTGTGAAATTTTCTACTAGAGAGTGTACTTGTGAAAAATGAAGCAAAACGGCATCCCTTTGTTCTCACGCAATGCAAACTTTCCGTCATTATGGTGTTAACCCCGACATTTACATGAAATCATACTACAACACAAGCTTTTATATGGATACATATGGCAGTAGATTTAACCCATTTTCAGATAAATACTATTGGGATGAACCATCATTTGCGTTGTGCTACAAACCAAAATTGCGCGTGAAAAGGCGTCGTGGGCGAGATAAGTCCACAAGAATTCAAAATGAAATAGATTGGCTCAAGTTCGCACAAGATATCAATATTTTGCACAAGAAGTGTCTAGGGATCAACCAAGTTCTTCATTAGGCCGAAGATGATTTACGCCCCGAGTAATGTGTCTCGAGGATGTAATTTATGAAACATTTGAACAAATATTAATTTTAGTAACCTTTGCTACGGTAGGAAGAAATGTTTGTATTATTGAAACCTAATTATTATGTTATTTCTAGTGTGTTATGTTACATCTATCTCATTTTAGTATGTGGTCATGAACACAATTTTTTGCACAAACGTGGTGTCTAATTTGAATCTTTGCGTACTCGATATTTGTAGGATGGACCACCTTGGGCAGTGTGGACCCATTAAGAATAGGGTCTTGATTGAACAATACCAAAACCGATCCATAGATTTTTTCGAGGGTGATCTTGAGAGAACCTTGAAATGCAGACATAGGAGCGGTATATTATGGAGAATTGATGAGTATGCCGACGATGAAAAACTCAGACGAAATCAGAGGTTGCATTATCAGTTTATATCGTTATTACATGAGATGGGATTTTATGGGGTTTATAGATGCGGTGATTACCCAATTAATCGATATATGATCACTGAATTTGTAGAGAGATAGAGCCAGAGACACATACATTCCACCTTAGATATGGAGAGGAAATTGTCACACTACATAACATAGCATTTATTTGGGGTTTGTGTGTTGATGGTAAAGCAGTTATCAACTAGGACACAGAGTCGGGCATGGATTATGGGGCTGAACGATGTGGTGCTCTATTAGGTTGGATACCAGAAGAAAATTATCTAAACGATTTAAGGTTTTCACTGACAGCACTTGGTAAACATATGAGCAACAACCCGGTGTCATATGACACACCAGATCTAAAAGTTGAGCAATATGCATATAGTGTTGCTTTGATTTTATTGGGTTCCATTATGTGCCCTGACACGTTAGAAAGATATGGATCACTACTGTACTAAACTAATTGGAAAATATTTTCGAGTGCTACTAATACAGTTAGGGTGTGTTTGCTTAAGGCTGGAAAGTGTAGAGCTACTTGGCTGAGGGAGTTAATGGATTGTGCCTTATTGGAATTCGGTCATCTAAATCCACTAAGTCCAACCTAAAAAACAAACACACCCTTAGGAAAGTGCTATATTGAGCTTTCTTTACCACCGGTTATGTGGTGTAGCACGTAGAGGTCGTTCAACTAGTGGTGCTATACAATTACTTCAGACACATCTTCCTCCTCCTGTCATAGTTTTCTTATTCGTACTAAATTAGGATTCCTTTAGTTTATATTGTTCTTAATTTACACAAAAAAATTCAAGCACTATTGTTTAACTTTCTTACAGATTTGGGCCAGGTGGTTCAATACAGGGTCAATTGACGGTGTAGATGGACAACTTCTTATTGCACCATATGGAGCTGAATGGTTGCAATATCATAATTTTACGCACAGTCTCATCAACAACGTCAAGACTATCCGAGAGTAACTAGATAGACAAATCCCGGATGAGGTATAAACATTATTTTCTTAGTATTCTCTCAAGTAAAATTAATATAGATCTATATTAATTTTATTTAATATGCAGTTTATTTGGCGACCATTTGAGCCACTACCACTCACATTGCAATCATATATTGATCAGGGCATTATTACTATTATTGCTACATGGATATCGAAATGTCCACTTATTCATTACTCTATCATTGAGCTGTATCCCAATTGGGTATTTAGGCAATTCGATATACGACACACTATTCCTCCTTCAATTTTGCACATGCGCAGGAGTTTGCATAATAAGATAGATCGATGAGGACACTACAATCATAAGTCGGCTAAAACACATGCTCATTTTCTACAGCACTGAGATTTAAGAAATCACACATTGTTACCGCCCCTTACATTGGAGAACAAGGTGCTGAAGTGGACATTGGATACATGGGGTGGTATCAAGAGATTACATGTCGATTGATAACTCCTGGGTTAGATATGCTAGAGGGATCTCAACCAACACCTAATGCATCTATAGAAATTTTGGTGGATTAATGGTAGCGTCGTTTCCTACTACCAAATTAAATGTGTATGAAGAATACACTATACCTTATCCTACTACTCTAACTAGTAGAGTGGCAAGTAAGGGTCGATCCCACGAGGAACGGTCGAACAATTTTACTTTTATGTATTAAGCTATTATGATCAAGAAATATAGTGTAGATAAGCTAGAAAACAATAAAGAAGTGGGGGGATTTTAATGAAATAACAACTCACACCTAAATAAACAAAGACAAATAAAGAGATTTTTATAGGTTTTTGGTTTTTAAATAACAAAACGATTCACCCTTGATCATGTTTCACTGAGGTCTTGGACGATTTATGCAACTATTGTTAATGCCCTATTCAATTGTGATTCTAGCCCCTATCTCAAGGCTATTAACAAGCTCTAATAGCCTTGTTATCCCTTAATCTTAGTTAATCAAAACAAGCTCTTCGACTAACCCTATTAGATTTAATCGAATCCTCGAACAAGCTCTCTTAGATTCAATAACCAAATGCATTAAACACTAGGACAACGAGATAAATTCAACATAAAACTCGCAAGCTCGGTTTTAGTGGTTGAACTTTGTGTTATCACCAATAAATAAATCTATTGTTTGCTACACGGGAATCGGAAATCCTATAATTACGGATAGTAATTTCCTATTCTAGCAACACATTCACAAATCCCTTAAAGAGTGATCAATCCAATAATCAATTCATAAATGTGACTTAATAACAGCAAATAACACAAAACACTTGAATACACAATATTTTCGGTAACATTAACCGTAATAATCACATAAATGTCTTGAACTCAAGGTTCCACAATAATCAAGAGTGAACAAAGGGTGCTAGCCACCCATTTTACCTAATACAAAGATAAAATAACAGAAAATTAAAGAAAACATGAAAATAGGATAGAAAGAACCAAAAGATAGGGTTGAAGATCAAGATCTTCAACCCTCTTCCATTCCTTTGCTTCCAATGGAGAAAAGTGGCTGATTATGTGTAGGGGATGGGTTCTAGGTTAGGTTAAATTCGAATGGGATGATATATATATAAGGAGAGAAAGTGTTAGTAAAAAATAGGCAAAATCGCATTCAGGATTTTAAAACAGGGTAAGGAATCTCGGCCGAGATGTAAGTGTGTCTAGGCCGAGACGTGAAAAAGGATTTTTCAGCTGGTGGGTCGAAGGCTAATCTCGGCCGAGATTGGGTTGCATCTCGGCCGAGATGTGAAAAGAGGAAATTAGGGCTTTTCAGGATTTGACTCATCTAGGCCGAGATTGGATTGCATCTCGGCCTAGATCTTCTTCTTTTGAATTTCTGAAATCCCCTGCAGACTCATCTAGGCCTAGACGCATTATCTGTCTCGGCCTAGATCTTCCATGTCGGCCTAGACGCATTATCTGTCTCGGCCTAGATTTTCAATTTTGAAATTCTTCATGAAATCCCCTGGAGACTCATCTCGGCCGAGATTTGCATCCTGTCTCGGTCGAGATCTTCAATTAGCCCTTTCTTTTGTTGCCTCGATCAATCCCTCGACTCCGCGGTCGTCTGATGTTCTTTTTCGACCCTTTTTCACCTGTCATAACACAAAAAAGAACACAACGCATTATTTCTCCCATGAGAGTATAAAAGCACTAAATACACGTGATTATGCACATTATTGACACTAAAATAACACTAAAAATGCCCTAAAGTGCGTGCACGAAACATGTGTACCAAATCTCCCCAAACTTAAAACTTGTTCGTCCCGAACAATAAAGAGAAAGACAAAACGACAAGTGTTTAGGGCAAAGTTTAGTGGCATTTGATTTCAGAATTTTCATAAGAAAGAGTAAGCGATCATGATAAAACCGAGCATATGTGATAGACTAGATCCACTACTCTCGAGACATGACACTCTCAACTTAAGATCCTCACATGGTGAGTGTATCTCTCGACTCTCAAGTGTATCAAAAGGGAAGTGTATATGCTCACATTGAAATGCATAAAATGCCTACCATAAGCTTGCCAATCATCTAAACTTCGATGTATACCGACGTGTGTGACAAAGAATCAAAAAGGTCTTTAATAGGTTGTAATGTTGGCTTGGGGTAAGGTGGGAAATTTCTGGTATAAGTGACTATAAAACGGACTAAATGAGTTAGCTAATCTCATCTACCCCTCAAACAACAATCACTCTACCTCACTCTTTACTTCCTTAGTAAACCAATCCCAAAAATTGGTTTATTCCCCTTACCACAGAGTCCACAACCTAATTGTTTTCTCAATTCTCCGTTGGAGTGTATTTTCTTTGAATTTCTACTACTTTGAGAACATCTATCGAAAGGTATTTACATTACTAGCCTCTCCAAATCAAAAGCAACAATTGAGTATATACAACTACTCTTTTTTTTTTTTTTTTTATATATATATATTACAAATATTGGAGAGGACTAGTGTTCTCGATTCTTTTCCTAGTGTTTCATCTCTTTTCACCTTTCAATATTCCCCATAAATTACCCCTTTCAATCTCAAATTACCCGACTACCTTCCAACCACCTCCCTCATACTCAAATAGTCCAATTAGATTCAAAGGCTAATCGAAAGGGTTTCGGCTTGTAGAGTTGGGCTGTCAAACAAGAGGTTAAAAGCTCAAGGGGCTCAACTAGAGACAATATCAAATTAGGTAAAAAGGATGTGTTTTCAAGCTTGAAAGTAGGCTCAAATCAAGGAATGCCTAAGATCATTTTCAATTTCACACAATGCACCGACTCATGCAAAATAGAGAATCAAGGCAAGTTCTAGAGACAACTAAATGCACTCAATGAATTTCACACCGAAAGAAAGCTTACATTACTACCAAAGATGGGAGTATCTTCTAAAGCTCAAAAACTCACTCGGTTGCAATTTTTGATCAAAAGTTTTGAGTGTATGTTCAATTTTGTTTCAAAAAGTTTATCATGCTCTACCATGTGCTTCTTTCAAAGATATTTGTCAAAAAATTTCATCATTAATCAATGCCACATTTTTTTTATCCTAAACTTCATCCAATTGCTTTCTCGAGCTACCAATTTGTACGAATCCACCCCCTCCCCAAACTTAGTTGCAAACTAAGTTTGTGGAAAAGAGGAGTACAATTTGGTGCTCACCGAATTTAACCATATTATTCACCACTTTACAATTTATTAAAACTGCAACAGACTAATCCATACAAAGATACCAAACCATTTCAAGTCTAATAAGTCCAAAAGATAATAGAGTAGCATATGGAAAGTTAAACTCTTGGGTTGCCAATACGTACACCTACCAAGACTTCCCCAAACTTGGTTAAAAGCCAAAGTTTGTGAGGAAGAAAGGGTACGAATTGGTGTCCTAACTCACAGTGATTTTTGGGCTTCTTCAATCCCATTTGGTGCTATCTCCTTTTAAAATTTGGTAGCGTCGTTTATTACTACCAAATTAAATGTGTATGAAGAATACACTTAATCTTATCCTACTACACTAACTAGTAGAGTGGCAAATAAGGGTCGATCCCACAAGGAACGGTCGAATAATTTTACTTTTATGTATTAAGCTATTATGATCAAGAATTACAAAGTAAATAAACTGGAAAACAATAAAGAAGTGGGGGGATTTTAATGAAATAACAACTAACACCTAAATAAACAAAGACAAATAAAGAGATTTTTTTAGGTTTTTGATTTCAAATAGTAAAACAAGCCACCCTTGATCATGCTTCCCCTTGGTCTTAGACCATTGATACAACTATTGTTAATGCCCTATTCAGTTGTGATTCTAGCCTTATCTCAAGGATATTAACAAGCTCTAATAGCCTTGTTATCCCTTAATCTTAGTTAATCAAAACAAGCTCTTCGACTAACCCTATTCAATTTAGTCGAATCCTCGAACAAGCTCTCTTAGATTCAATAACCAAATGCATTAAACACTAGGACAACGAGATAAATTCAACATAAAACTCGCAAGCTCGGTTTTAGTGGTTGAATTTTACGTTATCACCAATAAATAAATCTATTGTTTGCTACACGGGAATCGGAAATCCTACAATTACGGATAGTAATTTCCTATTCTAGCAACACATTCACAAATCCCTTAAAGGGTGATCAATCCAATAATAAATTCATAAATGTGAGTCAATAACAGCAAATAATACAAAACACTTGAATACACAATATTTTCGGTAACATTAACCGTAATAATCACATAAATGTCCTAAACTCAAGGTTCCACAATAATCAAGGGTGAACAAAAGGGTGCTAATCACCCATTTTACCTAATACAAAGATAAAATAACAGAAAATTAAAGAAAACATTAAAATAGGATAGAAAGAACCAAAGGTTAGGGTTGAAGATCAAGATCTTCAACCCCCTTCCATTCCCTTGCTTCCAATGGAGAAAAGTGGCTGATTATGTGAGGGGGATGGGTTCTAGGTTAGGTTAAATTCGAATGGGATGATATATATATAAGGAGAGAAAGTGTTAGTAAAAAATAGGCAAAATCGCATTCAGGATTTTAAAACAGGGTAAGGAATCTCGGCCGAGATGCAAGTGTGTCTAGGCCGAGACGTGAAAAAGGATTTTTCAGCTGGTGGGTCGAAGGCTAATCTCGGCCGAGATTGGGTTGCATCTCGGCCGAGACGTGAAAAGAGGAAATTAGGGCTTTTCAGGATTTGACTCATCTAGGCCGAGATTGGATTGCATCTCAGCCTAGATCTTCATCTTTTGAATTTCTGAAATCCCCTGTAGTGTCATCTAGGCCTAGACGCATTATCTGTCTCGGCCTAGATCTTCCATCTCGGCCTAGACGCATTATCTGTCTCGGCCTAGATTTTCAATTTTGAAATTCTTCATGAAATCCCCTGGAGACTCATCTCGGCCGAGATTTGCATCCTGTCTCAGCCGAGATCTTCAATTAGCCCATTCTTTTGTTGCCTCGATCGATCCCTCGACTCCGCGGTCGTCTGATGTTCTTTTTCGACCCTTTTTTACCTGTCTTAACACAAAAACAGCACAAACGCATTATTTCGCCCATGAGAGTATAAAAGCACTAAATACACGTGATTATGCACATTATTGACACTAAAATGACACTAAAAATGCCCTAAAGTGCGTGCACGAAACACGTGTACCAAATCTCCCCAAACTTAAAACTTGTTCGTCCCGAACAATAAAGAGAAAGACAAAAGGACACGTATTTAGGGCAAAGTTTAGTGGCATTTGATTTCAGAATTTTCATAAGAAAGAGTAAGCGATCATGATAAAAGCGAGCATATATGATAGACTAGATCCACTACTCTCGAGACATGACACTCTCAACTTAAGATCCTCACATGGTGAGTGTATCTCTCGACTCTCAAGTGTATCAAAAGGGAAGTGTATACGCTCACATTGAAATGCATAAAATGCCTACCATAATCTTGCCAATCATCTAAACTTCGATGTATACCGACGTGTGTGACAAAGAATCAAAAAGGTCTTTAATAGGTTGTAATGTTGGCTTGGGGTAAGGTGGGAAAATTTCTGGTATAAGTGACTATAAAACGGACTAAATGAGTTAGCTAATCTCATCTACCCCTCAAACAACAATCACTCTACCTCACTCTTTACTTCCTTAGTAAATCAATCCCAAAAATTGGTTTCTTCCCCTTACCACAAAGTCCACAACCTAATTGTTTTCACAATTCTCCGTTGGAGTGTATTTTCTTTGAATTTCTACCACTTTGAGAACATCTATCGAAAGGTATTTATATTACTAGCCTCTCCAAATCAAAAGCAACAATTGAGTATATACAACTACTCTTTTTTTTATTTTATATTACAAATATTGGAGAGGACTAGTGTTCTCGATTCTTTTCCTAGTGTTTCATCTCTTTTCACCTTTCAATATTCCCCATAAATTACCCCTTTCAATCTCAAATTACCCGACTACCTTCCAACCACCTCCCTCATACTCAAATAGTCCAATTAGATTCAAAGGCTAATCGAAAGGATTCGGCTTGTAGAGTTGGGCTGTCAAATAAGAGGTTAAAAGCTCAAGGGGCTCAACTAGAGACAATATCAAATTAGGTAAAAAGGATGTGTTTTCAAGCTTGAAAGTAGGCTCAAATCAAGGATTGCCTAAGATCATTTTCAATGTCACACAATGCACCGACTCATGCAAAATAGAGAATCAAGGCAAGTTCTAGAGACAACTAAATGCACTCAATGAATTTCACACCGAAAGAAAGTTTACATTACTTCCAAAGATGGGAGTATCTTCTAAAGCTCAAAAACTCACTCGGTTGCAATTTTTGATCAAAAGTTTTGAGTGGTTCAATTTTGTTTCAAAAAGTTTATCATGCTCTACCATGTGCTTCTTTCAAAGATATTTGTCAAAAAATTTCATCATTAATCAATGCCGCATTTTTTTTATCCTAAACTTCATCCAATTGCTTTCTCGAGCTACCAATTTGTACGAATCCACCCCCTCCCCACACTTAGTTGCAAACTAAGTTTGTGGAAAAGAGGAGTACAATTTGGTGCTCACCGAATTTAACCATATTATTCACCACTTTACAATTTATTAAAACTGCAACAGACTAATCCATACAAAGATACCAAACCATTTCAAGTCTAATAAGTTCAAAAGACAATAGAGTAGCATATGGAAAGTTAAACTCTTGGGTTGCCAATACGTACACCTACCAAGACTTCCCCAAACTTGGTTAAAGACCAAAGTTTGTGAGGAAGAAAAGGGTACGAATTGGTGTCCTAACTCACAGTGATTTTTGGGCTTCTTCAATCCCATTTGGTGCTATCTCCTTTTAAAATTTGGTAGCGTCGTTTATTACTACCAAATTAAATGTGTATGAAGAATACACTTAATCTTATCCTACGACACTAACTAGTAGAGTGGCAAGTAAGGGTCGATCCCACAAGGAACGGTCGAATAATTTTACTTTTATGTATCAAGCTATTATGATCAAGAATTACAAAGTAAATAAACTAGAAAACAATAAAGAAGTGGGGGGATTTTAATGAAATAACAACTAACACCTAAATAAACAAAGACAAATAAAGAGATTTTTTTAGGTTTTTGATTTCAAATAGTAAAACAAGCCACCCTTGATCATGCTTCCCCTTGGTCTTAGACCATTGATGCAACTATTGTTAATGCCCTATTCAGTTGTGATTCTAGCCCTTATCTCAAGGCTATTAACAAGCTCTAATAGCCTTGTTATCCCTTAATCTTCGTTAATCATAACAAGCTCTTCGACTAACCCTATTCAATTTAATCGAATCCTCGAACAAGCTCTCTTAGATTCAATAACCAAATGCATTAAACACTAGGACAACGAGATAAATTCAACATAAAACTTGCATGCTCGGTTTTAGTGGTTGAATTTTGCGTTATCACCAATAAATAAATCTATTGTTTGCTACACGGGAATCGGAAATCCTACAATTACGGATAGTAATTTCCTATTCTAGCAACACATTCACAAATCTCTTAAAGGGTGATCAATCCAATAATAAATTCATAAATGTGAGTCAATAACAACAAATAATACAAAACACTTGAATACACAATATTTTCGGTAACATTAACCGTAGTAATCACATAAATGTCTTAAACTCAAGGTTCCACAATAATCAAGGGTGAACAAAAGGGTGCTAATCACCCATTTTACCTAATACAAAGATAAAATAACAGAAAATTAAAGAAAACATGAAAATAGGATAGAAAGAACCAAAGGTTAGGGTTGAAGATCAAGATCTTCAACCCCCTTCCATTCCCTTGCTTCCAATGGAGAAAAGTGGCTGATTATGTGAGGGGGATGTGTTCTAGGTTAGGTTAAATTCGAATGGGATGATATATATATAAGGAGAGAAAGTGTTAGTAAAAAATAGGCAAAAATCGCATTCAGGATTTTAAAACAGGGTAAGGAATCTCGGTCGAGATGCAAGTGTGTCTAGGCCGAGACGTGAAAAAGGATTTTTCAGCTGGTGGGTCGAAGGCTAATCTCGGCCGAGATTGGGTTGCATCTCGGCCGAGACGTGAAAAGAGGAAATTAGGGCTTTTCAGGATTTGACTCATCTAGGCCGAGATTGGATTGCATCTCAGCCTAGATCTTCATCTTTTGAATTTCTGAAATCCCCTGTAGACTCATCTAGGCCTAGACGCATTATCTGTCTCGGCCTAGATCTTCCGTCTCGGCCTAGACGCATTATCTGTTCGGCCTAGATTTTCAATTTTGAAATTCTTCATGAAATCCCCTGGAGACTCATCTCGGCCGAGATTTGCATCCTGTCTCAGCCGATATCTTCAATTAGCCCTTTCTTTTGTTGCCTCGATCGATCCCTCGTCTCTGCGGTCGTCTGATGTTCTTTTTCGACCCTTTTTTACCTGTCTTAACACAAAAACAGCACAAACGCATTATTTCGCCCATGAGAGTATAAAAGCACTAAATACACATGATTATGCACATTATTGACACTAAAATGACACTAAAAATGCCCTAAAGTGCGTGCACGAAACACGTGTACCAAATCTCCCCAAACTTAAAACTTGTTCGTCCCGAACAATAAAGAGAAAGACAAAAGGACACGTATTTAGGGCAAAGTTTAGTGGCATTTGATTTCAGAATTTTCATAAGAAAGAGTAAGCGATCATGATAAAAGCGAGCATATGTGATAGACTAGATCCACTACTCTCGAGACATGACACTCTCAACTTAAGATCCTCACATGGTGAGTGCATCTCTCGACTCTCAAGTGTATCAAAAGGGAAGTGTATACGCTCACATTGAAATGCATAAAATGCCTACCATAAGCTTGCCAATCATCTAAACTTCGATGTATACCGACGTGTGTGACAAAGAATCAAAAAGGTCTTTAATAGGTTGTAATGTTGGCTTGGGGTAAGGTGGGAAAATTTCTGGTATAAGTGACTATAAAACGGACCAAATGAGTTAGCTAATCTCATCTACCCCTCAAACAACAATCACTCTACCTCACTCTTTACTTCCTTAGTAAACCAATCCCAAAAATTGGTTTCTTCCCCTTACCACAAAGTCCACAACGTAATTGTTTTCTCAATTCTCCATTGGAGTGTATTTTCTTTGAATTTCTACCACTTTGAGAACATCTATCGAAAGGTATTTATATTACTAGCCTCTCCAAATCAAAAGCAACAATTGAGTATATACAACTACTCTTTTTTTTTTTTTTTTTTTTATATTACAAATATTGGAGAGGACTAGTGTTCTCGATTCTTTTCCTAGTGTTTCATCTCTTTTCACCTTTCAATATTCCCCATAAATTACCCCTTTCAATCTCAAATTACCCGACTACCTTCCAACCACCTCCCTCATACTCAAATAGTCCAATTAGATTCAAAGGCTAATCGAAAGGGTTTCGGCTTGTAGAGTTGGGCTGTCAAACAAGAGGTTAAAAGCTCAAGGGGCTCAACTAGAGACAATATCAAATTAGGTAAAAAGGATGTGTTTTCAAGCTTGAAAGTAGGCTCAAATCAAGGATTGCCTAAGATCATTTTCAATGTCACACAATGCACCGACTCATGCAAAATAGAGAATCAAGGCAAGTTCTAGAGACAACTAAATGCACTCAATGAATTTCACACCGAAAGAAAGTTTACATTACTTCCAAAGATGGGAGTATCTTCTAAAGCTCAAAAACTCACTCGGTTGCAATTTTTGATCAAAAGTTTTGAGTGTATGTTCAATTTTGTTTCAAGAAGTTTATCATGCTCTACCATGTGCTTCTTTCAAAGATATTTGTCAAAAAATTTCATCATTAATCAATGCCATATTTTTTTTATCCTAAACTTCATCCAATTGTTTTCTCGAGCTACCAATTTGTACGAATCCACCCCCTCCCCAAACTTAGTTGCAAACTAAGTTTGTGGAAAAGAGGAGTACAATTTGGTGCTCACCGAATTTAACCATATTATTCACCACTTTACAATTTATTAAAACTGCAACAGACTAATCCATACAAAGATACCAAACCATTTCAAGTCTAATAAGTTCAAAAGACAATAGAGTAGCATATGGAAAGTTAAACTCTTGGGTTGCCAATACTTACACCTACCAAGACTTCCCCAAACTTGGTTAAAGACCAAAGTTTGTGAGGAAGAAAAGGGTACGAATTGGTGTCCTAACTCACAGTGATTTTTGGGCTTCTTCAATCCCATTTGGTGCTATCTCCTTTTAAAATTTGGTAGCGTCGTTTATTACTACCAAATTAAATGTGTATGAAGAATACACTTAATCTTATCCTACTACACTAACTAGTAGAGTGGCAAGTAAGGGTCGATCCCACAAGGAACGGTCGAATAATTTTACTTTTATGTATTAAGCTATTATGATCAAGAATTACAAAGTAAATAAACTAGAAAACAATAAAGAAGTGGGGGGATTTTAATGAAATAACAACTAACACCTAAATAAACAAAGACAAATAAAGAGATTTTTTTAGGTTTTTGATTTCAAATAGTAAAACAAGCCACCCTTGATCATGCTTCCCCTTGGTCTTAGACCATTGATGCAACTATTGTTAATGCCCTATTCAATTGTGATTCTAGCCCTCATCTCAAGGCTATTAACAAGCTCTAATAGCCTTGTTATCCCTTAATCTTCGTTAATCAAAACAAGCTCTTCGACTAACCCTATTCAATTTAATCGAATCCTCGAACAAGCTCTCTTAGATTCAATAACCAAATGCATTAAACACTAGGACAACGAGATAAATTCAACATAAAACAAGCATGCTCGGTTTTAGTGGTTGAATTTTGCGTTATCACCAATAAATAAATCTATTGTTTGCTACACGGGAATCGGAAATCCTACAGTTACGGATAGTAATTTCCTATTCTAGCAACACATTCACAAATCTCTTAAAGGGTGATCAATCCAATAATAAATTCATAAATGTGAGTCAATAACAGCAAATAATACAAAACACTTGAATACACAATATTTTCGGTAACATTAACCGTAGTAATCACATAAATGTCTTAAACTCAAGGTTCCACAATAATCAATGGTGAACAAAAGGGTGCTAATCACCCATTTTACCTAATACAAAGATAAAATAACAGAAAATTAAAGAAAACATGAAAATAGGATAGAAAGAACCAAAGGTTAGGGTTGAAGATCAAGATCTTCAACCCCCTTCCATTCCCTTGCTTCCAATGGAGAAAAGTGGCTGATTATGTGAGGGGGATGTGTTCTAGGTTAGGTTAAATTCGAATGGGATGATATATATATAAGGAGAGAAAGTGTTAGTAAAAAATAGGCAAAATCGCATTCAGGATTTTAAAACAGGGTAAGGAATCTCGGTCGAGATGCAAGTGTGTCTAGGCCGAGACGTGAAAAAGGATTTTTCAGCTGGTGGGTCGAAGGCTAATCTCGGCCGAGATTGGGTTGCATCTCGGCCGAGACGTGAAAAGAGGAAATTAGGGCTTTTCAGGATTTGACTCATCTAGGCCGAGATTGGATTGCATCTCAGCCTAGATCTTCATCTTTTGAATTTCTGAAATCCCCTGTAGACTCATCTAGGCCTAGACGCATTATCTGTCTCGGCCTAGATCTTCCGTCTCGGCCTAGACGCATTATCTGTTCGGCCTAGATTTTCAATTTTGAAATTCTTCATGAAATCCCCTGGAGACTCATCTCGGCCGAGATTTGCATCCTGTCTCAGCCGATATCTTCAATTAGCCCTTTCTTTTGTTGCCTCGATCGATCCCTCGTCTCTGCGGTCGTCTGATGTTCTTTTTCGACCCTTTTTTACCTGTCTTAACACAAAAACAGCACAAACGCATTATTTCGCCCATGAGAGTATAAAAGCACTAAATACACATGATTATGCACATTATTGACACTAAAATGACACTAAAAATGCCCTAAAGTGCGTGCACGAAACACGTGTACCAAATCTCCCCAAACTTAAAACTTGTTCGTCCCGAACAATAAAGAGAAAGACAAAAGGACACGTATTTAGGGCAAAGTTTAGTGGCATTTGATTTCAGAATGTTCATAAGAAAGAGTAAGCGATCATGATAAAAGCGAGCATATGTGATAGACTAGATCCACTACTCTCGAGACATGACACTCTCAACTTAAGATCCTCACATGGTGAGTGCATCTCTCGACTCTCAAGTGTATCAAAAGGGAAGTGTATACGCTCACATTGAAATGCATAAAATGCCTACCATAAGCTTGCCAATCATCTAAACTTCGATGTATACCGACGTGTGTGACAAAGAATCAAAAAGGTCTTTAATAGGTTGTAATGTTGGCTTGGGGTAAGGTGGGAAAATTTCTGGTATAAGTGACAATAAAACGGACCAAATGAGTTAGCTAATCTCATCTACCCCTCAAACAACAATCACTCTACCTCACTCTTTACTTCCTTAGTAAACCAATCCCAAAAATTGGTTTCTTCCCCTTACCACAAAGTCCACAACCTAATTGTTTTCTCAATTCTCCATTGGAGTGTATTTTCTTTGAATTTCTACCACTTTGAGAACATCTATCGAAAGGTATTTATATTACTAGCCTCTCCAAATCAAAAGCAACAATTGAGTATATACAACTACTCTTTTTTTTTTTTTTTTTTTTTTATATTACAAATATTGGAGAGGACTAGTGTTCTCGATTCTTTTCCTAGTGTTTCATCTCTTTTCACCTTTCAATATTCCCCATAAATTACCCCTTTCAATCTCAAATTACCCGACTACCTTCCAACCACCTCCCTCATACTCAAATAGTCCAATTAGATTCAAAGGCTAATCGAAAGGGTTTCGGCTTGTAGAGTTGGGCTGTCAAACAAGAGGTTAAAAGCTCAAGGGGCTCAACTAGAGACAATATCAAATTAGGTAAAAAGGATGTGTTTTCAAGCTTGAAAGTAGGCTCAAATCAAGGATTGCCTAAGATCATTTTCAATGTCACACAATGCACCGACTCATGCAAAATAGAGAATCAAGGCAAGTTCTAGAGACAACTAAATGCACTCAATGAATTTCACACCGAAAGAAAGTTTACATTACTTCCAAAGATGGGAGTATCTTCTAAAGCTCAAAAACTCACTCGGTTGCAATTTTTGATCAAAAGTTTTGAGTGTATGTTCAATTTTGTTTCAAAAAGTTTATCATGATCTACCATGTGCTTCATTCAAAGATATTTGTCAAAAAATTTCATCATTAATCAATGCCACATTTTTTTTATCCTAAACTTCATCCAATTGCTTTCTCGAGCTACCAATTTGTACGAATCCACCCCCTCCCCAAACTTAGTTGCAAACTAAGTTTGTGGAAAAGAGGAGTACAATTTGGTGCTCACCGAATTTAACCATATTATTCACCACTTTACAATTTATTAAAACTGCAACAGACTAATCCATACAAAGATACCAAACCATTTCAAGTCTAATAAGTTCAAAAGACAATAGAGTAGCATATGGAAAGTTAAACTCTTGGGTTGCCAATACGTACACCTACCAAGACTTCCCTAAACTTGGTTAAAAACCAAAGTTTGTGAGGAAGAAAAGGGTACGAATTGGTGTCCTAAGTCACAGTGATTTTTGGGCTTCTTCAATCCCATTTGGTGCTATCTCCTTTTAAAATTTGGTAGCGTCATTTATTACTACCAAATTAAATGTGTATGAAGAATACACTTAATCTTATCCTACTACACTAACTAGTAGAGTGGCAAGTAAGGGTCGATTCCACAAGGAACGGTCGAATAATTTTACTTTTATGTATTAAGCTATTATGATCAAGAATTACAAAGTAAATAAACTAGAAAACAATAAAGAAGTGGGGGGATTTTAATGAAATAACAACTAACACCTAAATAAACAAAGACAAATAAAGAGATTTTTTTAGGTTTTTGATTTCAAATAGTAAAACAAGCCACCCTTGATCATGCTTCCCCTTGGTCTTAGACCATTGATGCAACTATTGTTAATGCCCTATTCAGTTGTGATTCTAGCCCTTATCTCAAGGCTATTAACAAGCTCTAATAGCCTTGTTATCCCTTAATCTTAGTTAATCAAAACAAGCTCTTCGACTAACCCTATTCAATTTAATCGAATCCTCGAACAAGCTCTCTTAGATTCAATAACCAAATGCATTAAACACTAGGACAACGAGATAAATTCAACATAAAACTCGCAAGCTCGGTTTTAGTGGTTGAATTTTGCATTATCACCAATAAATAAATCTATTGTTTGCTACACGGGAATCGGAAATCCTACAATTACGGATAGTAATTTCCTATTCTAGCAACACATTCACAAATCCCTTAAAGGGTGATCAATCCAATAATAAATTCATAAATGTGAGTCAATAACAACAAATAATACAAAACACTTGAATACACAATATTTTTGGTAACATTAACCGTAATAATCACATAAATGTCTTAAACTCAAGGTTCCACAATAATCAAGGGTGAACAAAAGGGTGCTAATCACCCATTTTACCTAATACAAAGATAAAATAACAGAAAATTAAAGAAAACATGAAAATAGGATAGAAAGAACCAAAGGTTAGGGTTGAAAAGTGGCTGATTATGTGAGGGGGATGGGTTCTAGGTTAGGTTAAATTCGAATGGGATGATATATATATAAGGAGAGAAAGTGTTAGTAAAAAATAGGCAAAATCGCATTCAGGATTTAAAACAGGGTAAGGAATCTCGGCCGAGATGCAAGTGTGTCTAGGCCGAGACATGAAAAAGGATTTTTCAGCTTGTGGGTCGAAGGCTAATCTCGGCCGAGATTGGGTTGCATCTCGGCCGAGACGTGAAAAGAGGAAATTAGGGCTTTTCAGGATTTGACTCATCTAGGCCGAGATTGGATTGCATCTCAGCCCAGATCTTCATCTTTTGAATTTCTAAAATCCCCTGTAGACTCATCTAGGCCTAGATGCATTATCTGTCTCAGCCTAGATCTTCCATCTCGGCCTAGACGCATTATCTGTCTCGGCCTAGATTTTCAATATTGAAATTCTTCATGAAATCCCCTGGAGACTCATCTCGGCCGAGATTTGCATCCTGTCTCAGCCGAGATCTTCAATAAGCCCTTTCTTTTGTTGCCTCGATCGATCCCTCGACTCCGCGGTCGTCTGATGTTCTTTTTCGACCCTTTTTTACCTATCTTAACACAAAAACAGCACAAACGCATTATTTCGCCAATGAGAGTATAAAAGCACTAAATACACGTGATTATGCACATTATTGACACTAAAATGACACTAAAAATGCCCTAAAGTGCGTGCACGAAACACGTGTACCAAATCTCCCCAAACTGAAAACTTGTTCGTCCCGAACAATAAAGAGAAAGACAAAAGGACACGTATTTAGGGCAAAGTTTAGTGGCATTTGATTTCAGAATTTTCATAAGAAAGAGTAAGCGATCATGATAAAAGCGAGCATATGTCATAGACTAGATCCACTACTCTCGAGACATGACACTCTCAACTTAAGATCCTCACATGGTGAGTGTATCTCTCGACTCTCAAGTGTATCAAAAGGAAAGTGTATACGCTCACATTGAAATGCATAAAATGCCTACCATAAGCTTGCCAATCATCTAAACTTCGATGTATACCGACGTGTGTGACAAAGAATCAAAAAGGTCTTTAATAGGTTGTAATGTTGGCTTGGGGTAAGGTGGGAAAATTTCTGGAATAAGTGACTATAAAACGGACCAAATGAGTTAGCTAATCTCATCTACCCCTCAAACAACAATCACTCTACCTCACTCTTTACTTCCTTAGTAAACCAATCCCAAAAATTGGTTTCTTCCCCTTACCACAAAGCCCACAACCTAATTGTTTTCTCAATTCTCCATTAGAGTGTATTTTCTTTGAATTTCTACCACTTTGAGAACATCTATCGAAAGGTATTTATATTACTAGCCTCTCCAAATCAAAAGCAACAATTGAGTATATACAACTACTCTTTTTTTTTTTTTTTTTTTATATTACAAATATTGGAGAGGACTAGTGTTCTCGATTCTTTTCCTAGTGTTTCATCTCTTTTCACCTTTCAATATTCCCCATAAATTACCCCTTTGAATCTCAAATTACCCGACTACCTTCCAACCACCTCCCTCATACTCAAATAGTCCAATTAGATTCAAAGGCTAATCGAAAGGGTTTCGGCTTGTAGAGTTGGGCTGTCAAACAAGAGGTTAAAAGCTCAAGGGGCTCAACTAGAGACAATATCAAATTAGGTAAAAAGGATGTGTTTTCAAGCTTGAAAGTAGGCTCAAATCAAGGATTGCCTAAGATCATTTTCAATGTCACACAATGCACCGACTCATGCAAAATAGAGAATCAAGGCAAGTTCTAGAGACAACTAAATGCACTCAATGAATTTCACACCGAAAGAAAGTTTACATTACTTCCAAAGATGGGAGTATCTTCTAAAGCTCAAAAACTCACTCGGTTGCAATTTTTGATCAAAAGTTTTGAGTGTATGTTCAATTTTGTTTCAAAAAGTTTATCATGCTCTACCATGTGCTTCATTCAAAGATATTTGTCAAAAAATTTCATCATTAATCAATGCCACATTTTTTTTATCCTAAACTTCATCCAATTGCTTTCTCGAGCTACCAATTTGTACGAATCCACCCCCTCCCCAAACTTAGTTGCAAACTAAGTTTGTGGAAAAGAGGAGTACAATTTGGTGCTCACCGAATTTAACCATATTATTCACCACTTTACAATTTATTAAAACTGCAACAGACTAATCCATACAAAGATACCAAACCATTTCAAGTCTAATAAGTTCAAAAGACAATAGAGTAGCATATGGAAAGTTAAACTCTTGGGTTGCCAATACGTACACCTACCAAGACTTCCCTAAACTTGGTTAAAAACCAAAGTTTGTGAGGAAGAAAAGGGTACGAATTGGTGTCCTAAGTCACAGTGATTTTTGGGCTTCTTCAATCCCATTTGGTGCTATCTCCTTTTAAAATTTGGTAGCGTCATTTATTACTACCAAATTAAATGTGTATGAAGAATACACTTAATCTTATCCTACTACACTAACTAGTAGAGTGGCAAGTAAGGGTCGATTCCACAAGGAACGGTCGAATAATTTTACTTTTATGTATTAAGCTATTATGATCAAGAATTACAAAGTAAATAAACTAGAAAACAATAAAGAAGTGGGGGGATTTTAATGAAATAACAACTAACACCTAAATAAACAAAGACAAATAAAGAGATTTTTTTAGGTTTTTGATTTCAAATAGTAAAACAAGCCACCCTTGATCATGCTTCCCCTTGGTCTTAGACCATTGATGCAACTATTGTTAATGCCCTATTCAGTTGTGATTCTAGCCCTTATCTCAAGGCTATTAACAAGCCCTAATAGCCTTGTTATCCCTTAATCTTAGTTAATCAAAACAAGCTCTTCGACTAACCCTATTCAATTTAATCGAATCCTCGAACAAGCTCTCTTAGATTCAATAACCAAATGCATTAAACACTAGGACAACGAGATAAATTCAACATAAAACTCGCAAGCTCGGTTTTAGTGGTTGAATTTTGCATTATCACCTTTAAATAAATCTATTGTTTGCTACACGGGAATCGGAAATCCTACAATTATGGATAGTAATTTCCTATTCTAGCAACACATTCACAAATCCCTTAAAGGGTGATCAATCCAATAATAAATTCATAAATGTGAGTCAATAACAGCAAATAATACAAAACACTTGAATACACAATATTTTTGGTAACATTAACCGTAATAATCACATAAATGTCTTAAACTCAAGGTTCCACAATAATCAAGGGTGAACAAAAGGGTGCTAATCACCCATTTTACCTAATACAAAGATAAAATAACAGAAAATTAAAGAAAACATGAAAATAGGATAGAAAGAACCAAAGGTTAGGGTTGAAAAGTGGCTGATTATGTGAGGGGGATGGGTTCTAGGTTAGGTTAAATTCGAATGGGATGATATATATATATATAAGGAGAGAAAGTGTTAGTAAAAAATAGGCAAAATCGCATTCAGGATTTAAAACAGGGTAAGGAATCTCGGCCGAGATGCAAGTGTGTCTAGGCCGAGACATGAAAAAGGATTTTTCAGCTTGTGGGTCGAAGGCTAATCTCGGCCGAGATTGGGTTGCATCTCGGCCGAGACGTGAAAAGAGGAAATTAGGGCTTTTCAGGATTTGACTCATCTAGGCCGAGATTGGATTGCATCTCAGCCCAGATCTTCATCTTTTGAATTTCTGAAATCCCCTGTAGACTCATCTAGGCCTAGATGCATTATCTGTCTCAGCCTAGATCTTCCATCTCGGCCTAGACGCATTATCTGTCTCGGCCTAGATTTTCAATTTTGAAATTCTTAATGAAATCCCCTGGAGACTCATCTCGGCCGAGATTTGCATCCTGTCTCAGCCGAGATCTTCAATTAGCCCTTTCTTTTGTTGCCTCGATCAATCCCTCGACTCCGCGGTCGTCTGATGTTCTTTTTCGACCCTTTTTTACCTGTCTTAACACAAAAACAGCACAAACGCATTATTTCGCCCATGAGAGTATAAAAGCACTAAATACACGTGATTATGCACATTATTGACACTAAAATGACACTAAAAATGCCCTAAAGTGCGGGCACGAAACACGTGTACCAAATCTCCCCAAACTTAAAACTTGTTCGTCCCGAACAATAAAGAGAAAGACAAAAGGACACGTATTTATGGCAAAGTTTAGTGGCATTTGATTTCAGAATTTTCATAAGAAAGAGTAAGTGATCATGATAAAAGCGAGCATATGTGATAGACTAGATCCACTAGGACATGACACTCTCAACTTAAGATCCTCACATGGTGAGTGTATCTCTCGACTCTCAAGTGTATACGCTCACATTGAAATGCATAAAATGCCTACCATAAGCTTGTCAATCATCTAAACTTCGATGTATACCGACGTGTGTGACAAAGAATCAAAAAGGACTTTAATAGGTTGTAACGTTGGCTTGGGGTAAGGTGGGAAAATTTCTGGTATAAGTGACTATAAAACGGACCAAATGAGTTAGCTAATCTCATCTACCCCTCAAACAACAATCACTCTACCTCACTCTTTACTTCCTTAGTAAACCAATCCCAAAAATTAGTTTCTTCCCCTTACCACAAAGTCCACAACCTAATTGTTTTCTCAATTCTCCGTTGGAGTGTATTTTCTTTGAATTTCTACCACTTTGAGAACATCTATCGAAAGGTATTTATATTACTAGCCTCTCCAAATTAAAAGCAAGAATTGAGTATATACAACTACTCTTTTTTTTTTTTTTTTTATATTACAAATATTGGAGAGGACTAGTGTTCTCGATTCTTTCCTAGTGTTTCATCTCTTTTCACCTTTTAATATTCCCCATAAATTACCCCTTTCAATCTCAAATTACCCAACTACCTTCCAACCACCTCCCTCATACTCAAATAGTCCAATTAGATTCAAAGGCTAATCGAAAGGGTTTCGGCTTGTAGAGTTGGGCTGTCAAACAAGAGGTTAAAAGCTCAAGGGGCTCAACTAGAGACAATATCAAATTAGGTAAAAAGGATGTGTTTTCAAGCTTGAAAGTAGGCTCAAATCAAGGATTGCCTAAGATCATTTTCAATGTCACACAATGCACCGACTCATGCAAAATAGAGAATCAAGGCAAGTTCTAGAGACAACTAAATGCACTCAATGAATTTCACACCGAAAGAAAGTTTACATTACTTCCAAAGATGGGAGTATCTTCTAAAGCTCAAAAACTCACTCGGTTGTATTTTTTGATCAAAAGTTTTGAGTGTATGTTCAATTTTGTTTCAAAAAGTTTATCATGCTCTACCATGTGCTTCTTTCAAAGATATTTGTCAAAAAAATTCATCATTAATCAATGCCACATTTTTTTTATCCTAAACTTCATCCAATTGCTTTCTCGAGCTACCAATTTGTACGAATCCACCCCCTCCCCAAACTTAGTTGCAAACTAAGTTTGTGGAAAAGAGGAGTACAATTTGGTGCTCACCGAATTTAACCATATTATTCACCACTTTATAATTTATTAAAACTGCAACAGACTAATCCATAGAAAGATACCAAACCATTTCAAGTCTAATAAGTCCAAAAGACGATAGAGTAGCATATGGAAAGTTAAACTCTTGGGTTGCCAATACGTACACCTACCAAGACTTCCCCAAACTTGGTTAAAAACCAAAGTTTGTGAGGAAGAAAGGGTACGAATTGGTGTCCTAACTCACAATGATTTTTGGGCTTCTTCAATCCCATTTGGTGCTATCTCCTTTTAAAATTTGGTAGCGTCGTTTATTACTACCAAATTAAATGTGTATGAAGAATACACTTAATCTTATCCTACTACACTAACTAGTAGAGTGGCAAGTAAGGGTCGATCCCACAAGGAACGGTCGAATAATTTTACTTTTATGTATTAAGCTATTATGATCAAGAATTACAAAGTAAATAAACTAGAAAACAATAAAGAAGTGGGGGGATTTTAATGAAATAACAACTAACACCTAAATAAACAAAGACAAATAAAGAGATTTTTTTAGGTTTTTTATTTCAAATAGTAAAACTAGCCACCCTTGATCATGCTTCCCCTTGGTCTTAGACCATTGATGCAACTATTGTTAATGCCCTATTCAGTTGTGATTCTAGCCCTTATCTCAAGGCTATTAACAAGCTCTAATAACCTTGTTATCCCTTAATCTTAGTTAATCAAAACAAGCTCTTCGACTAACCCTATTCAATTCAATCGAATCCTCGAACAAGCTCTCTTAGATTCAATAACCAAATGCATTAAACACTAGGATAACGAGATAAATTCAACATAAAACTCGCAAGCTCGGTTTTAGTGGTTGAATTTTGCGTTATCACCAATAAATAAATCTATTGTTTGCTACACGGGAATCGGAAATCCTACAATTACGGATAGTAATTTCCTATTCTAGCAACACATTCACAAATCCCTTAAAGGGTGATCAATCCAATAATAAATTCATAAATGTGAGTCAATAACAGCAAATAATACAAAACACTTGAATACACAATATTTTCGGTAACATTAACCGTAATAATCACATAAATGTCTTAAACTCAAGGTTCCACAATAATCAAGGGTGAACAAAAGGGTGCTAATCACCCATTTTACCTAATACAAAGATAAAATAACAGAAAATTAAAGAAAACATGAAAATAGGATTGAAAGAACCAAAGGTTAGGGTTGAAGATCAAGATCTTCAACCCCCTTCCATTCCCTTGCTTCCAATGGAGAAAAGTGGCTGATTATGTGAGGGGGATGGGTTCTAGGTTAGGTTAAATTCGAATGGGATGATATATATATAAGGAGAGAAAGTGTTAGTAAAAAATAGGCAAAATCGCATTCAGGATTTTAAAACAGGGTAAGGAATCTCGGCCGAGATGCAAGTGTGTCTAGGCCGAGACGTGAAAAAGGATTTTTCAGCTGGTGGGTCGAAGGCTAATCTCGGCCGAGATTGGGTTGCATCTCGGCCGAGACGTGAAAAGAGGAAATTAGGGCTTTTCAGGATTTGACTCATCTAGGCCGAGCTTGGATTGCATCTCAGCCTAGATCTTCATCTTTTGAATTTTTGAAATCCCCTGTAGACTCATCTAGGCCTAGACGCATTATCTGTCTCGGCCTAGATCTTCCATCTCGGTCTAGACGCATTATCTTTCTCAGCCTAGATTTTCAATTTTGAAATTCTTCATGAAATCCCCTGGAGACTCATCTCGGCCGAGATTTGCATCCTGTCTCAGCCGAGATCTTCAATTAGCCCTTTCTTTTGTTGCCTCGATCGATCCCTCGACTCCGCGGTCGTCTGATGTTCTTTTTCGACCCTTTTTTACCTGTCTTAACACAAAAACAGCTCAAACGCATTATTTCGCCAATGAGAGTATAAAAGCACTAAATACACGTGATTATGCACATTATTGACACTAAAATGACACTAAAAATGCCCTAAAGTGCGTGCACGAAACACGTGTACCAAATCTCCCCAAACTTAAAACTTGTTCGTCCCGAACAATAAAGAGAAAGACAAAAGGACACGTATTTAGGGCAAAGTTTAGTGGCATTTGATTTCAGAATTTTCATAAGAAAGAGTAAGCGATCATGATAAAAGCGAGCATATGTGATAGACTAGATCCACTACTCTCGAGACATGACACTCTCAACTTAAGATCCTCACATGGTGAGTGTATCTCTCGACTCTCAAGTGTATCAAAAGGAAAGTGTATACGCTCACATTGAAATGCATAAAACGCCTACCATAAGCTTGCCAATCATCTAAACTTCGATGTATACCGACGTGTGTGACAAAGAATAAAAAAGGTCTTTAATAGGTTGTAATGTTGGCTTGGGGTAAGGTGGGAAAATTTCTGGAATAAGTGACTATAAAACGGACCAAATGAGTTAGCTAATCTCATCTACCCCTCAAACAACAATCACTCTACCTCACTCTTTACTTCCTTAGTAAACCAATCCCAAAAATTGGTTTCTTCCCCTTACCACAAAGCCCACAACCTAATTGTTTTCTCAATTCTCCATTGGAGTGTATTTTCTGTGAATTTCTACCACTTTGAGAACATCTATCGAAAGGTATTTATATTACTAGCCTCTCCAAATCAAAAGCAACAATTGAGTATATACAACTACTCTTTTTTTTTTTTTTTTATATTACAAATATTGGAGAGGACTAGTGTTCTCGATTCTTTTCCTAGTGTTTCATCTCTTTTCACCTTTCAATATTCCCCATAAATTACCCCTTTGAATCTCAAATTACCCGACTACCTTCCAACCACCTCCCTCATACTCAAATAGTCCAATTAGATTCAAAGGCTAATCGAAAGGGTTTCGGCTTGTAGAGTTGGGCTGTCAAACAAGAGGTTAAAAGCTCAAGGGGCTCAACTAGAGACAATATCAAATTAGGTAAAAAGGATGTGTTTTCAAGCTTGAAAGTAGGCTCAAATTAAGGATTGCCTAAGATCATTTTCAATGTCACACAATGCACCGACTCATGCAAAATAGAGAATCAAGGCAAGTTCTAGAGACAACTAAATGCACTCAATGAATTTCACACCGAAAGAAAGTTTACATTACTTCCAAAGATGGGAGTATCTTCTAAAGCTCAAAAACTCACTCGGTTGCAATTTTTGATCAAAAGTTTTGAGTGTATGTTCAATTTTGTTTCAAAAAGTCTATCATGCTCTACCATGTGCTTCTTTCAAAGATATTTGTCAAAAAAATTCATCATTAATCAATGCCACATTTTTTTTATCCTAAACTTCATCCAATTGCTTTCTCGAGCTACCAATTTGTACGAATCCACCCCCTCCCCAAACTTAGTTGCAAACTAAGTTTGTGGAAAAGAGGAGTACAATTTGGTGCTCACCGAATTTAACCATATTATTCACCACTTTACAATTTATTAAAAATGCAACAGACTAATCCATAGAAAGATACCAAACCATTTCAAGTCTAATAAGTCCAAAAGACAATAGAGTAGCATATGGAAAGTTAAACTCTTGGGCTGCCAATACGTACACCTACCAAGACTTCCCCAAACTTGGTTAAAAACCAAAGTTTGTGAGGAAGAAAGGGTACGAATTGGAGTCCGAACTCACAGTGATTTTTGGGCTTCTTCAATCCCATTTGGTGCTATCTCCTTGAATTTCATGGATCGGTAGGTTCCTCATCATCATAGTCTATGCACTCTAAAAGAAGATAATAAGACAATATCTAAATATAAGTAAGCAACCTAAACTACGAAATTGAATATGTGAAAAGCAATAAACGTCGGGTTGCCTCCCGACAAGTGCCTTTGTTTAACGTCGTTGGCTCGACGGATGCTCTGTATATAAACAAAACAAAAAAAAAACTAGCTATGTAATAAAACTAACGCTTAACACATAAAACAAAATCGTTCTAAACCATTCCCTGGCAACGGCGCCAAAATTTGGTAGCGTTGTTTATTACTACCAAATTAAATGTGTATGAAGAATACACTTAACCTTATCCTACTACTCTAACTAGTAGAGTGGCAAGTAAGGGTCAATCCCACAAGGAACGGTCGAATAATTTTACTTTTATGTATTAAGCTATTATGATCAAGAATTACAAAGTAAATAAACTAGAAAACAAGAAAGAAGTGGGGGGATTTTAATGAAATAACAACTAACACCTAAATAAACAAAGACAAATAAAGAGATTTTTTTATGTTTTTGATTTTCAAATAGTAAAACAAGCCACCCTTGATCATGCTTCCCCTTGGTCTTAGACCATTGATGCAACTATTGTTAATGCCCTATTCAATTGTGATTCTAGCCCTTATCTCAAGGCTATTAACAAGCTCTAATAGCCTTGTTATCCCTTAATCTTAGTTAATCAAAACAAGCTCTTCGACTAACCCTATTCAATTTAATCGAATCCTCGAACAAGCTCTCTTAGATTCAATAACCAAATGCATTAAACACTAGGACAACGAGATAAATTCAACATAAAACTCGCAAGCTCAGTTTTAGTGGTTGAATTTTGCGTTATCACCAATAAATAAATCTATTGTTTGCTACACGGGAATCGAAAATCCTACAATTACGTATAGTAATTTCCTATTCTAGCAACACATTCACAAATCCCTTAAAGGGTGATCAATCCAATAATAAATTCATAAATGTGAGTCAATAACAGCAAATAACACAAAACACTTGAATACCCAATATTTTCGGTAACATTAACCGTAATAATCACATAAATGTCTTAATCTCAAGGTTCCACAATAATCAAGGGTGAACAAAAGGGTGCTAATCACCCATTTTACCTAATACAAAGATAAAATAACAGAAAATTAAAGAAAACATGAAAATAGGATAGAAAGAACCAAAGGTTAGGGTTGAAGATCAAGATCTTCAACCCCCTTCCATTCCCTTGCTTCCAATGGAGAAAAGTGGCTGATTATGTGAGGGGGATGGGTTCTAGGTTAGGTTAAATTCGAATGGGATGATATATATATAAGGAGAGAAAGTGTTAGTCAAAAATAGGCAAAATCGCATTCAGGATTTTAAAACAGGGTAAGGAATCTCGGCCGAGATGCAAGTGTGTCTAGGCCGAGACGTGAAAAAGGATTTTTCAGCTGGTGGGTCGAAGGCTAATCTCGGCCGAGATTGGGTTGCATCTCGGCCGAGACGTGAAAAGAGGAAATTAGGACTTTTCAAGATTTGACTCATCTAGGCCGAGATTGGATTGCATCTCGGCCTAGATCTTCATCTTTTGAATTTCTGAAATCCCCTGCAGACTCATCTAGGCCTAGACGCATTATCTGTCTCGGCCTAGATTTTCCATCTCGGCCTAGACGCATTATCTGTCTCGGCCTAGATTTTCAATTTTGAAATTCGTCATGAAATCCCCTGGAGACTCATCTCGGCCGAGATGTGCATCCTGTCTCGGCCGAGATCTTCAATTAGCCCTTTCTTTTGTTGCCTCGATCGATCCCTCGACTCCGCGGTCGTCTGATGTTCTTTTTCGACCCTTTTTCATTTGTCTTAACACAAAAACAGCACAAACGCATTATTTCGCCCATGAGAGTATAAAAGCACTAAATACACGTGATTATGCACATTATTGACACTAAAATGACACTAAAAATGCCCTAAAGTGCGTGCACGAAACACGTGTACCAATTAACATTTTCAAATTGAGTATTTATATATAAATACAAAATGTTTACATTTTATATTCACGTATGTTTGTTAACCTATCATTTTAGGAAAGGATAGTTGAGAGCATGGATCAACTAGCAGTCAAGGCGAGAGATTATATGAGGGAGCCGACCAGAAGATCTTTTGAGAAGTTATATCAGCAAATGAGACTTCATTTCCATGATCATAGTCCATCCTACCATATGCCACAGCCGCGCGCACAACACCAAGTTGATCCATCGCCCATGCCATATGATGCAGACCAACAGGGAAGGAGGAAAAGTACTTCTACACGTACTAATTTTAGACAGAGTGTTCATGCGACCACTTCGTGCAACCCACGTCCATATAGGCCTATGACAAGCAATCTACCAATTTGGCTGCATTGTCGGATGCAGTCAAATTAGTTATTATCTCCTAACTTTCCTTTACTAATAGCAGAAAGGGTAAGTCAGGGTCGATCTCACAGAGAACAGGGAAACTAATTATATTATTGTATTAAACCAAATTATGAAAATAATTATAAAAATATAATATAGTGTGGGCGGAGTTTTAATGAGAATTTATTAACTAATGCAGATAACAAATAAACTAACAAACTAAAGATGAATTTACTTATGGTAAAGGTATTCCCACCTTGAACCCAGTATCCCCCTAGTCCGAATTATTCTTGTAATTAATGCAACTACTTGACAAACTAGTTCTAAAATTCCTACCCCAAGAATTAACAAGTACGCTATGCTAATCCTTGTTACCCCTTAAGTGTAATTAATCACATGTATGCTTAGCAATTAATCTATCCGATTAAGTGGTCCTAGGATGCGATTGCTAGAACACCGTTAATCAAACGCATAAAGTTTTAGGGCAACGGAATAGGTACGGTGTTGTACTCGCAAGTTCGGTACAAGTGACCGCGATTTATGTTATCTTAGCGAAATAATTCACTATTTACTACTTTTAGACATAACTTCATAACAATTACGGATTATGAATTACGACCTAGCAACAATTATATGCCTAATACGTGGGTGATCAATCCAAATAATAAACATATAAAAGATATGAAGGAATCAAATAACATAAATAATTCCAGAACACAGTTGTATCAAACAATTATTGTAAAAACTACAAGAACATCTTCCTAGGGTTCAACTTAGTTAAAGACGAAAAATAAAGACTTAGCCGATCATAGCGATGGCTAAGAACAAACTAATAATGAAAAATATAAAACTAGAAAACCCGAGACGGTTAATCTTGACTCTTCGTCTTCTTCAGAATTCTCACGTCCACGCTCCAAAATCAATGTAAAACTTGTATTTTCAGACTTGGTGTCTTCTTTTTATAGGTGGGGGATGAAGTAGGCTTGATTTGGGCTTGAAAAGGTAATTTTCGAGCAAAACCTGTGTTGACCAGATTTGTTTCTCGATCGAGACAGATTGTCTTGGCTGAGAGCCATTTATAAAGTTCTCGATCGAGCCAATTCCTCAGCCAAAAATATGGCGTACACTGCTCCTTTGTCTCGGTCGAGCCTGATTGTCTCAGCCGAGAGTCATGTATAAAATTCTCGTCCGAGAACGGTTGTCTCGGCCGAGCACTACTTTCTCATGCTTTGGCTCGATTTTTTTTCTTTTTAGACTTGCGAGACTTGTTTCTTCATCCATCTTCAGTCGAGATCAACTTTTCGGTCTAGACTTACCCAAATAACTTCAAAACAAGTCAAACAATGTCAAATTGCCCAATAATATAAATATGAATAATACACGGTCAATTACACATGCAAATGTCACTAAATAAACACTTAACTTGACCTATTATGCATGCATAAACAAGTGTACCACAAGGCCATCACAATCTTCCGTTCATGAGCATCATGGTGTGGATACGCAACCAGGATACTATGTGCCTCCAATGATACAAGAACAAGATCTTGTCACCCCTTATCGTGGTTCAGTGCACTTTGATCAGTCTTTTACTTCACTCTTAGAGTCCGGGCACTATATGATAGACATACCAACTTTCCCTCATCATTCAAATTTGGCCGATCATCGTGCACATTTTAATATGTCTCCTATTCCATATTTCATTTTGTGTCCTCGAACTGTACGCAATCCTAATATACATGACTAAAACTAATATTTTGCAATATACAATACTTTTTCTGGACCTGCCCTAGGTTACATGACCAAAATGAAATTTCCCCCGATATTTACCAAACAAAGTTGTTTGTATTTCCCTCAGAAGAATTTGGATGGATTCCTTTCATTAAGAATTGCTTCATTCAAATCATTCAATACACTTATGCAAATGGAGCAATAGTCCAAAATAAAAGTGTTGGATTTCAATCAGGTAAATCAAAAAACCCAACAATAGATGTTCAATTATAGATTTAGAAAATTTATATCCTCAAATTACTCAATAAAAATGAAATCTTAGGTTATAATATTTAGATAGAAAAAATTGAGGGGAAATTTGGAATCCAATGTAGCAAACCCATTAATACATAATAATTGAATGACCGCCATAACTTTTATCAAGAATTAAGTTTTAAAGAATTTTGGTAATCTTAGATAAAACGTTCCGTTGACCAAAATATCTTTATTCAAATGCAATCGTGGGTAATTTTCATATTATTAAATTCTTAAATACGTTGACCAATATAATGTCTTAGGAAATAACACACACAATAATCACGAAAATAAAGAAAAGAACATACGAAATTATTTACCCAGTTCGTTACGATGTGTAACTATGTCTAAGGGCGATACCAAGCCAAGGATTTTCACTATATATTTTCTGAATACAATATACAATGGGAGAACCGCTATTTATAATAGCATAAATAATACCTAATCCTAATCACACTAGGATTACACAACCGAGACCTAAAAATGGGCCTAATCCTTCAGCTCCATACTCCAATAATCTCCCACTTGGAGACTGAACTCCAAAATAACCATATCCCATTGTTCTCCTCCATGTATCCTCTTAGCATCGGCTAGCCTCATCTTCAAGTTCCAAGGCCAATTGAACCTATGCATAACTTTAATTTCTCTAAGGTCACCACCGTAGTAAACATATCAACTGGAGTCTCACTTCCAAGTATCTTCATAAGTTGCAAGGTATTCTTCTCCAATAGGTGATGAATGTAGCGAAACATCAACTCAACATGCTTCGTCCTTGAATGAAATGCCGGATTATTTGCTAAGAAAAAAGCACTATGACAGTCACTATAAAGAGTACTATTCTTATGCTCCTTCCCAAGTTCTTCCCAAAAATTTCGCAACCACACCATCTCCTTACTTGCTTTCGACACGGCTACATAGTTAGCTTATGTGGTGGACAGAGCAACAACCTTTTGCAACATAGAAATCCAAGAAATAACAGTATCACCATAAGTAAATATGCACCTAGTAGTACTTCTCCCATCAAGATCATTTGATGCTAAGTCTGCATCAACATAACCAACCAGCTCGGCACTCTTACCATTGAAACAAAAAGCTTTGTCTGTCGTACCTCTCAAGTATTGCAGAATCCATTTCGCAGCTTCCCAACGTTGCTTTGCCAGATCATCCATGAACTGGCTCACTACTCCCATACATGCACAATATCTGGTCAGGTACACACCATGGCATACATGAACCAATTGCTGAAGAATAGGGAACCTTCTTCATTTGGGCACGTTCCTCTTTGGTACTTGGCGACTCCTTCTTTGAAAGCTTGAAGTGACTACCCAACGGGACATTCAGAGGCTTCGAATCCTCCATGTTAAATCTTTCCAGGACCTTCTGAATGTAATTCGCCTAAGAAAGATACAATTTTTCTGCCAATTTGTTCCCCTCGATTCTCATACCCAAAATCTGCTTTACCTCTCCAAGTTCCTTCATGGAGAATTGTTTAGACAATTGCTTCTTCAACGTATCCATCTCATTTAGATCAACTCCTGCAATCAACATATCATCATCGTATAACTGCAGGATGAAATAGCTTTTGTCAAACCTCTTGTAGTGACAACAGTGGTCAGCGTAGCATCTACTGTATCCAATTTCGAGCATGAAATTGTCAAACTTCTTGTACCACTGCTTCAAAGCTTGCTTCAACCCATACAAGCTCTTCCTCAACTTGCACACAAATCCTTCCTTTCCTTTGACCACAAATTCCTCTGGCTATGTCATGTATAAGTCCTCCACCAAGTCACCATAAAGGAATGCCATTTTTACATCCATCTGATGTAGCAACAAGTTTTCTGCAACAACCATACTCAAGACCATACCAATAGTAGTCAGTTTCACAACTGGAGTAAACACATCAGTATAATCAATTCCTTATCATTGCTCAAACCCTTTCACATTAGCTTTAATCTTGATTCGGTAGACCCACTTGCAATGCAATGCATTCTTTCCCTTCGGGAGCTCAATGAGTTCCCAAGTGCCATTAAGAGGAGATATGCCAATTCATCACCATGGTAGCTTTCCACCTCTGTCCATCACTAACCTGTTCTGCCTCTGCAAAGCATTCGGGTTCACCACCATCAGTAAGTAATAAGTAATAGTTAGAGGGCGAGTACCTATTGGGTGGACATTGCCCTCTAACTTGTCTCTGCATCGGAACATCCTGAGATGGTGGTGGAGTTCTTGGCTCTTCCTCAAGAAACTCTTCTTCATTCCGACTCTCTTTACTCCCACTCGAGTTTGAGATGTCCAACTCAATAGCATGGGATTCTGAATTGTCAGAGCTCGATGCCTCCAATCTATCCTTGTACATCTCCTATCCATTAAAAACCACGTCTTGACTGCAAATTACCTTTCGGTTCTGCTCATCCCAGAGCCTATAATCAACTCATCACTTCCATAACCAATGAATGTATACTTAACAGATTTGGCATCCAACTTTCTTTTCTCAACAAAATTAATATGAGCGTAGGAACACAACCAAAAACACGTAGAAAAGAAAAGTTTACCTTCTTTACGGTCCCTATGAATCCATCATCAGCACATTAGTCTTTGAATTCTCTGAGTTCATACTCACCACCATTATCGGACCGTAGACATTCACCTTCAGCCCTGTTTCAGTTTCTACTCTGGCCTTCCACTTTCTGAAAGCATCAAACGCATCAGATGTACTTTTTAGAAAATAAATCCATACCTTTCCAGTGGAATTGTCGATGAAAGTCATGTAGTACGATGATCATCCAAGGGATATCACAGGCGCTGGTCCCTATAGATCCCTATGAACCAATTCCAGCTACTATGTCTTCAAGGTTCTGCCACTCCTCGAGAAATGAACCCGCTTCTGTTTCTCAAATACACAATCCCCACATAGGACAACTTCAACAGTTTTCAGGCCACATAGCCTACCCTTCGAGCACATCACCTTCATTCATTTTTCGCTCATGTGACCAAGCCGACAATACCAAAATTTTGCATTGTTTGCTACACCTGCAAGATCAATGCAATTCTTGGAATTAGTTGTCATATATAACATACCCTCTTTTTTACCCCAGCTAGTATCATAGCTCATCTGGTAATCTTCCAATTGCTGCAGCTGAATGTTCTTTGTAACCCTCCTTATCAAGCTGCCCAATCAAAAGAAAGTTCCTCTTCACTCTAAGAATGTGTTCGACTTCATTTAGCATCAGCGTGGATCTGTTGGAGGTTACAATTCGCACGTTTTCTTTTCCCATTATTTTCAAGTGATCGTCATCTGCAAGATAAACCTGTCCAAAATTGCCAGAAACAAAATTATCCATTATACCAACATTATTGCATGAATGGAACGATGCTCCAGAATCCAGCACCCACGACTCCATCAGACTTCTCGCAGTCAAGACCAACGCATCACCATCGCCCTCTGCTGTGGTTGCATTTGTTGTCTTCTTGTCTCTCTGATCCTTTTTTATTTTTCTTCGGTGCTTCACACTGATCTTTGAAGTGACCGTACTCGTCATAGTTCCAGCACTTAACTGAGCTCCTATCCTTCCCGGATTTTCTCTTTCTTCTGAATTTTGACCTTCCCTGATTCTGCCTTCCCTTTGACTTGTCCCTGTTCTCCGTAATTAAGGCTGACCCCAAAGTATCCAGATTCTCTCTTGTGAATTTCTTCACCAATCATCAGATCTCTTACTTTGTCAAATCGCAGCTTAACCTCTGTGGCGTTAACTGCTGTCACTGTGCCGACCCAACTGTCTGGCAGAGACGATAACATAATTAGGACACGAATCATCATCAAATTTAATATCAACAAAGTTCAACTGCGAGGTGATCATGTTGAATTTATTCAGATGTTGCTGCACCGGTGTACCCTCTGACATCCTTAGGTTAAATAAACGCCTAATCAGATGTAACTTGTTCGCCGTGGATGGTTTCTGATACATCTCCTCCAGAGTACTCAGCATCTCCCTCGTCGACTTTGCACCAGTCGTGTGATAAGCCACGTCTTTGGACAACAACAAACGAATCGCGCTCATCGCCTTTCTGTCCAACAACTCCCACTCTTCTGAACTGATCTTCTCGGGTTTTTTTCTTTGAGAGGCTAATGCAGATCTCTGCCGTAGAGGTAATCCTTGATCTGCATCTTTCAGAAACCGAAAGCAGAACCATCAAATTTCTCGATCAAATCTTTCTGGCGACTGCTCCCACCGAACCCGGAGCTCTTGATACCAGTTGGTAGGAAATAACACGTAATAATCAGAAAGCAAAGCAAAGAAAAGAACACACAAAATTGTTTACCCAGTTCATTACGATGTGTAACTACATCTGGGGGCAATACCAAACCATAGATTTTTACTCTATATTTTTCGAATGCAAATATGTAATAGGAGAATTGTTATTTATAATAGTATAAATAAGTCATAATCCTAACCACACTAGAATTACACAACTGAGCCAAACTAGGCCTAATCCTTCAAGACTCCATACTATATAATTAGCCCTGATTCTCGGGTTGAACCACATAGATTTGGTTAGAAGTCTTTGTGGGTATATTTTATTTATGCCCACAATGAGTGAATGCAAATTTATAAAACTCAAAATTTCTACTAACAGAAAGAATATAGTTGAGCATGTTTGTAATTGCCAAAACCATAAAATAAGAGCTCAGTCTAAAGAGGCCATATTATTTTTAAAAGACAAAGAAGGAATATTAGTCCAAACTAAGACTACAAAAATTCATTATCAACTGGCAGTTTGGAAGAAACCATGTGATATATACTATTTACTTGGTTTGGAATCAGCGGCTCATATGAATCCCCATTTGCAGTAGTTAGGAAATTGCGAAACGCTGTGCTGGCAATCGCACCAACTGATTTTGTATTTGCCTAAACGACCCATGTATACTTAGTGCCAGTTTACTTTGGGTGTTCTAATTTTTCAACAAATCACAGTTTAAAGGATCAAGAATTTTAATCCAATAACTAAATTAGTTCTAGGGGAAGGTGAATTTAATAATCAGCCCAATAATTTCAAATTCTACACATAATTCCGGATATGTGAGATTGACCCGTTTTGGGAAACCAAGAAAGTAAACATTGGTTTATGTGAAATAAAGAATTTCAATCACACTCAATTTACTAAAGTAAACATGCCAAGGGATAAATCACTTTTTCGAGTGCCATTCTCTCATCCACTTTACCAAGTGTCATTCTTACAAAATTTTGTATATTATAATATTTTATGTTTAAAAACTCTATTCTTTCCTCTAGATAAAGGTTGATATAACTATTTCAACTAATGATCTATATTTCTGGATTCTGCATAGTTGTGATTTGAAATTTTAAAATATTTTAATATATAAAATTTCTATATTTTTTATGTTCCCGAGATAAGTCATTAAATGATTACAAATATTATAATTATGGTTCTCTGTAATGTTATTAAAGTTTCTAATACACAAGCATTCCAATAATTAATAAAAATTCTGAAAACAAAAAATCACAGAGGAATTGAATTTCCAATTCTAATATATCAGCGGGATTATTAAAATTTCATATATATATATATATATTTTTTATTCTATACTTTTTGAACCGTAATCTCATTTCTTAATAAAAAAATGCATAGGTATTTTTATAACATAATGTATCATATCTTTTATGTATAAAAAGAGAAATCGCTTGGAGAAGTGGCATTCTCTCAATTTTCTAATTTTTTAGAATTTTAATAAATAAAATTAATCTTAAACTATACAATGTCAATTCATTGAAATCCCTGAATTTATTTTGAGAAAATGGTCTGTATCAAATCCTCTCCCCTTTTTGTCGTCATCAATTCTGTTGTTGTTGTTGTTTTTTTTTTTTTTTTTTTTTTTTTTTTTTTAATATTTGAGTCTCTTAATTTAAAATTATATAATTTCTATAGTAAAATTAATTTTTAAATTATAACAATATTAATTAATTAATCTTTTCTATTTTTTTGTCGAAAAAGCGACTATGTGAAATTATCTCTTTTTTTTTTGGCTCTCTTTCACTTTCTTTATTATATGACTATAACATCTAGATATTATTCACAGTACAATTAAAAATAACAAAATATTATTATTATATGATTGTAATTCTTAGATATCTCTATAATATACTTAATAAGAGTACAAAAATATGCTTATATATTTAATTCATTTTATAAAGAAAAAAAAAGTTTGATAGATTTTTGCGGGTACCGTACTAGTTAATTATCGACGAAATCGTCTAGTGGATCCTCTATTTTAATTTATATTTCATCTCTTATTCTAAATTAATCATTACATGCCACACGTATTTGATAAAACCATTAATTAACATTTGATGCGTATTAAATGCAAATGAACATCAGATGGAATACAAATTGTAATATTTAATGATATTATTATAATTAACACATGACATGTATTAAGGTTGTGTTTATTCAAGGTTGGAGGAGACTGGAGTACGGTAGGCTGAGGAAATAGAGTGAAAAGAGAATGTTGAGTTAAATAAATGATCGTTTGGTTTTGTTGGTTGAAAATTGAATTGAAATTTATTTTTAATATAAAAGGTAAAAAAATAGAATGTGATGTGTATAAATATATTATCAGTACCTTCATAGAAAACACGGGCTTAATTTGCCTCATCCTAATGATTTGGATTAAATGATAAAGTAGATATTTCCAAGTATAATAAAATACAAGACGAAATATAAATTAAAATATAGGATTGAATCTGCTTAATTGGAGCCCAGATTCCTCGCCCATCTAATCTCGACTACTGATGAATCAGATTCTACAATGCATTCAGACAAGTGTATGTATTGGGAAAGTGATTTGAGATATGCTTTATATATTTGTAACCTAGTGTCCTCTATATACATATATTTACTTGTAGCACCAGTAATATTGATTAATATGTGTAATGTGTATAATAATCTTACGTAATCTGTATACTAATTTATAATTTCCTTTAATATATATTTAAACGGTAATTTGATTCAAATGAGATATTGTATTGTATATATTGGTGGATGACCACTATGCAACTAACAAAATAACAAGACAAATATACAAAACAGCCCATTAGATGACAAGAAGAAGTCTTCATTTTTTTAATATTATAAAATTCACCATAACCTCCACAATATATTATTCACAGCAATTTAAAAAAAAAAATCGAATTATTTATTATTCATCTTTTTTATTAAAGACCATTAATCGATTGTCTAGTAGATGCCGCACATTGAGAATGTATTACACCGGTTTGCATATTATAAAAAAAGTCATGACTGGTGACATGGGTATAGGAATTACTTAATATAATTATTTATTACTCACTCCGTTTCATAAAGAATGTCATTTTAACTATTTTTAGAGAAATTAAAGATTGATATTTAATTGGTATGTTTTGTGAAATAAGGAAATAATCAACTAAATTAAGTAGGTTGTTTAAGATAATATTGGAAGAATTGTAGTTTTTTTGGTAAAGTGACACTTATTGTGAAATTTTTCAGTGTCTAAAATGACATTATTTATGAAACGGGGGGACTATTATTTGTAGTCACTACAACAAAAGAGGTCTTTTGTAAAACACTTTTTGACACCACAATTGTGGTCACTAATAATAAGTTATATGTGACTACTTGTCACAAATCTCTCTACAAATTATTTGATGCCCCATTTGGATGGAGGGATTTGATTTGTCAGGGGATTTAAAATGAATACATTTCAAAATCCTTAGATTTGAAATCCATGGACTTGAAATCCCTTGTTTGGATTTATGGTGGATTTGTGAAAGGATTTTGAAATCCAAAATTTTCAAATCCATTATTTGTGTGAGGTGGTGTTCAATCTCATCAAGTGAGCTATACTTTGTAATATGGTGTGTTGGGAATGTGGAACCGGGATCAGAAAGTGAAGAACCGGAGGTTTGAACCGGGTTTGAGCGTCAAGAAGCTAAGCTGGTCAGAATGAGCCGGGTTCGTGGCAGTTGAGAATAACCGTTGATTGTGACGAGTTTGTTTCAGAGTTTGTGACGAAGAAAACCGTCATTTTTGTCCGGTAGCTGAGCTCAACTTGATTCAGTTAGAACTTTTTGTACGGCTACATTCGAGCTCCAATTCTTATATCATTGTAAAGCTCTCATCAAGGAGAACAACACTACGTCGAGCAATTTCCTTGTTTCTTAGATTAGAGAGAGTATTTTGAGAGAGAACGGTTTCTGCCCTAATTTGTTCCAGAATTGGGCATTTAGTTTCTTGAGTGTATTCTCTGTAATTGGTTGGATTTCTTAGTGGATTGGGGTGTGCCTTGCCTCCGTGGATGTAGTTCATCTTGAACGAACCACGTAAAAGTTGTGTGTGATTCATTTATATTTCCTGTTCTGCGCAAGTCGTGTTCGGTCACAACTCTGGCCGAACTGAGTGTGTGTTTTTCAGATTGGTCTTTGTGCGAGTTCCAGATTCTGTTTAGCTGTGTGTTTAGGAGTTGGATTCACTAACAAGTGGCGCCGTCTGTGGGAAACCAACTCTCACAGCTTGAAGAAGAGAAGGAATGGCTGGTATGAAGATGGATTTTGAGAAGTTCACAGGGAGAAATGATTTCACACTGTGGAAGATCAAGATGAATGCAGTATTGGTTCACAATGGCCTTGATCTTGCATTGATACCTCTGGATTCATGGGAAGAAACTGAGAAACCCAAGTTTGCATCAGTGGATAAGAAGGCCCTAAGTCTTATCTTTCTGTGTTTAGGTGATAAACCGTTGAGGGAGGTTTCAAGATGCAAGAGTTCCTCAGAAGCATGGAGGAAATTGGAAGATCTGTATCAATCAAAGTCAGTTTCCAACAAACTGTTCTTGAAGCAGAAGATGTTGGCCTTCAAGATCACTGAAGATAAGGTAATTCTGATCAACTTGATGAGTTCATTAAGATGATTGAAGAATTGGAAGACCTGGATGTGAAATTGGAGGAGGATGACAAGGCATTGATGGTGTTAAACATCCTTCCAAAATCCATGGAAAGCTTTAAGGATGCCTTGATGTATGGGAGAGATGAGCAGCTATCTTATGATGGAATAGTGAAGGCTCTGAGGTCTAAATGCTTCCAGACTTAAGGGGATAAAGGCATGGTGCAATCTGGAGAAGGTTTGAATGTCAAATTCAAGAAACCTTGGCAAGGCAAGAAGGGACAGAATGCTAAGGATCCAAAGGCAGGAGACTCTAATCCAAAGAAGGGAAATGAATGGGTTGAGAAGAGGAAATGCTCAAGTGCAAGCAGCCTGGTCACTTGAAGAAGGATTGTCCTAAAAGAAATAAGAAAGGTGGAAATCAAGGGGCAGAATCTGCTGCCATTGATCATCAAGAAGATCATCCAGAGGTACTAAATGTTACTGAATCAAGAATGGTAAAGGAATGGGTCTTGGACACCGGTTGTTCCTTTCACATGTGTCCACACCAGTCATGGTTTGATGAACTGAAGAGAGCAGATGGTGGAAATGTTCTCCTGGGAAATGACCAATCATGCAAGGTCAAAGGAGTTGGATCAGTGAGCATAAGGATGTTTGATGGTGTGGTCAGAGTCATCTCAAATGTAAGATATGTTCCTGGCCTTAAAAGAAATCTTCTATCTCTTGGTTCTTTAGTAACTAGTGGGTGTCAATTTAGCTCAGTAGATGGATTCTTGCATATCACAAAACATGGAAAAATGGTGATAAAAGGTAGACAGCATAATGGGTTGTTTATCTTGATTGGTTCACCTGTTGTTGGGAGTGTGGATATGGTCTTGAGCAGTTCTGAGCTTGTTAAATGGCACAAGAGACTTGGACACATAGGAGAGAAAGGGTTGAAGGAACTGTCAAGAAGTGGAGTAATTGGAAACATGGGAAATCAAGATCTGGAGTTCTGTGATCGGTGTGCTTTGGGCAAATCCAAGAAGCTGCCCTATGGAAAGGGTGTTCACACAACTCAAGAGCCATTAGATTATGTTCACTCTGACATATGGGGTCCTGCAAGGATAGAGTCTCATGGTGGTGCAAGGTATTTCATGTCCTTGATTGATGATTACAGTAGAAAGGTGTGGATCATGTTGATGAAGAATAAGAGTGATGTTTTTCATAAGTTCAAAACATGGTTGATTCAACTGGAAAATGTCAAAGGGAAGAAGCTGAAGCACCTTAGGACTGATAATGGACTGGAATATCTATCTACTGAGTTTACAAACTTCTGTGAAGAAAGAGGAATTAAGAGACATAGGATTGTACCAATGAATCCTCAACAGAATAGAGTTGCTGAGAGGCTTAACAGGACTCTTCTTGAAAGAGTGAGGTGTATGCTGTTGGATGCTGGGTTGCCAAAGGTATTTTGGGGAGAAACCATTGCTACAGCATGTTATCTCATGAACAGGTCACCCTCATCAGTGATTGGGTTCAAAACACCTGAAGAGGTGTGGAGTGGACAGAAACCAAGTTATGAAGGTCTAAGGGTGTTTGGTTGTCTTGCTTTTGTCCATGTCAAGCAAGACAAGTTAGATGCAAGAACTCTAAGATGTGTATTTCTTGGATATCCAGATGGAATAAAGGGCTATAGATTGTGGTGTCTAGAGAAGGGAAATCAGAAGATAATCACAAGTAGAGATGTAAAGTTTAATGAGAATGTGATGGCTTATACTTCTACAGGCTCTAAGGAAGAATTTGATGGTGCTAAAGAGACAGAAGAGATATCAATTCAGGTGGAGCATCCTGCTGAAGATCATCACACACCTCAACCACAAGAAAATCTACAAGATAGTGATTCATCATCTGAAGAAGAAGAACAAACTGGACCTTCACAAAATGTTAGAGAATACAGCATTGGAAGGGACAGGCCTAGAAGAACAATCAACAGACCTGATTTCAATGGTCAAGCAGGGAGTGTTTACTATGCCTTAAGTGTTGCTGAAGACCTGGAATCACAAGAGCCAAGTAGTTTTAAAGAAGCACTAGACTGTGAAGAAGGTGAACACTGGATTCAGGCAATGATTGAAGAGATGGAGTCCATGGAAAAGAATGAGACCTGGATATTGGTGGATAAACCAAGAGGTCAGAAACTTGTAAGCTCTAAATGGATATACAAGAAGAAATTAGAGACTGCAGGATCCAAACAGGTGAGGTTTAAAACAAGATTGGTGGCTAGGGGCTTTACACAAAGAGAAGGAATTGATTTTAATGAGGTTTTCTCTCCAGTAGTAAAGCATTGCTCAATCAGGTTGCTTCTATCAAAGGTTACTCAAGAGGACATGGAACTACAACAACTAGATGTAAAAACAGCATTCTTACATGGAGAACTCAATGAGAAGATATATATGAAACAGCCAGAAGGCTTTGTTGTTCCTGAACAAGAAGACAAAGTTTGTTTGCTGAAGAAGTCACTATATGGACTCAAACAAAGTCCAAGACAGTGGAATAAGAGGTTCAATGACTTCATAATCAGTGTTGGTTTTGTAAGAAGTCTGTATGATAGTTGTGTCTACTTCAACAAGGTTTCAAAGCAAGATAAAGTCTTTCTTCTATTGTATGTGGATGATATGCTAATTGCCAGCAGGAACAAGAAGAGGGTACAATGGTTGAAGGACAGACTTAACACTGAATTTGACATGAAAGATCTGGGTGAGGCCAAGAAGATTTTGGGCATGAATATTCTAAGGAACGGAGAAGCTGGAGTGCTTTGGTTATCTCAGAGGCAATATCTACAAAAGGTTTTGGAGAGGTTTCATATGCATGAGCCAAACCTCTCTCCACTCCAGTTAATCTACAGAAGAAACTCTCCAAAGAACAATGCCCAAAGACTGAAGAGGAAATCATACATATGAGCAATGTTCCTTATGCAAGTGGAGTTGGAAGTCTCATATATGGGATGATTTGTAGTAGGCCTGACTTGGCCTATGCTGTGTCTTTAGTAAGCAGGTTCATGTCAAACCCAGGAGTTGAGCATTGGGAAGCTTTGAAGCATGTAATGAGGTATTTGAAGGGGTCAGTGAACTTGTCACTGAAGTTTGAGAAGAAAGTGGATGGAAGCACTGTTGCATTGGAAGGGTTTGCTGATTATGATTTTGCAGCAAACATAGACACAAGGAAATCTATTTCTGGATTTGTGTTTACCTTATTTGGAACAGCCATCAACTGGAGAAGTGTACAACAATCAGTTGTAGCACTGTCAACAACAGAAGCAGAATATATCTCCTTAACTGAAGCTATCAAAGAGGCAATCTGGCTGAAAAGAATTTTGAGAGATTTGGATATCAAGCAGAAGTGTGTGACAATATACTGTGATAATCAAAGTGCTTTACATCTTGTGAAACACCAAGCATTTCATGAAAGGTCAAAACACATTGATGTTAGGTTACATTTTGCTAGGGATATCATTGATTCTGGTTCTGTGGAAGTGAAGAAGGTACACACATTGCATAACCCTGCTAATTTTCTTACCAAGGGTGTACCTGGAAACAAAAGTGGAGCATTGTTCGAGCTTGCTGCAGCTTGAGCAATGTCATGAAGAGTATTAAACAGTAAGGCAGTGGTGAGGCAGGAAGAGGTACACTTGATTCATTGAGGTGGAGATTTGTGAGGTGGTGTTCAATCTCATCAAGTGAGCTATACTTTGTAATATGGTGTGTTGGGAATGTGGAACCGGGATCAGAAAGTGAAGAACCGGAGGTTTGAACCGGGTTTGAGCGTCAAGAAGCTAAGCTGGTCAGAATGAGCCGGGTTCGTGGCAGTTGAGAATAACCGTTGATTGTGACGAGTTTGGTTCAGAGTTTGTGACGAAGAAAACCGTCATTTTTGTCCGGTAGCTGAGCTCAACTTGATTCAGTCAGAACTTTTTGTACGGTTACATTCGAGCTCCAATTCTTATATCATTGTAAAGCTCTCATCAAGGAGAACAACACTACGTCGAGCAATTTCCTTGTTTCTTAGATTAGAGAGAGTATTTTGAGAGAGAACGGTTTCTGCCCTAATTTGTTCCAGAATTGGGCATTTTGTTTCTTGAGTGTATTCTCTGTAATTGGTTGGATTTCTTAGTGGATTGGGGTGTGCCTTGCCTCCGTGGATGTAGTTCATCTTGAACGAACCACGTAAAAGTTGTGTGTGATTCATTTATATTTCCTGTTCTGCGCAAGTCGTGTTCGGTCACAACTCTGGCTGAACTGAGTGTGTGTTTTTCAGATTGGTCTTTGTGCGAGTTCCAGATTCTGTTTAGCTGTGTGTTTAGGAGTTGAATTCACTAACAATTTGGCAAAATACTGATACAATATTTGTAAAATTTAATTTTTTTACTTTAAAGTTTAAACTAACAATTTATATTTTTTATTAAATAAAATAATATTTATCTACATCAAAATTAACCGAATAGTTTTTTTTTTCTAATTATATATATACACACATATATACATATTATGTATTTTATATCCCAAAAATTTATTGGGAGCATTTAATTGGAGATAAAAGGAAAAAAAAAGAATTAGAAAAAATATTATGAGCATTTTATTGGAGAACGAGAGGAAGAGATAGCGATAGGGAGAAGAGAAGAAGAGAGAGAGAGAGAGAGAGAGAGAGAGAGAGAGAGAGGACGAGAGAGAGGACGAGAGAGAGAGGGGGGGGGGGGGGGGAGGAGAGAAGTATGAGTTAGGAGGGATTTGTAAATGACTACATTTGTCAAAGGATTTGAAATCCACCCAAATATAGTGTAAAATGGAGAATTTCAAATCCTAGATTTTTAAATGGGTGGATTTAAAAATCTGGATTTTCAAATCCACTCATTTAGTATTTTATCCAAACACATGAAGTGGATTTGACAATGGATTTATAAATCCATAGCACAAATCCCTCCATCCAAATGGAGCCTGAGATCATTTTAAAACTACTTTTAGAGATAACTTATTGTTGCAAAAAAATTTGAGATGTATTTGAGACTATTTTTGTGGTCATAAATGTATAATTTGCATCCGAGTTATTGAGACGACAATAAAGTTGTGAGAAATACTCATTATTTGAGATCACTTCACGTAAATTTTGACAAATACTCATTATTTGACACCACTTTTTGTAGGGCAATTCTTCTGTGCAATCGTTGCATTTATGCAACCTAGGGTGTTTTTGTCATTTTAACTGTTGTACGGGACCCGTTATTGTTTTTTGATAATTTGAATCCACCCCATTATTTTTTTTTAATAATTTGAATCGAGGACTTCTGAAAAAGGGGATGTCCTGACGGAGGTGGACATGCCTATTGGGGCGACGATGGCGGCATTGTTGGAGGAAGTCTTTCTCTTGTTCGACATGGTACGTCTATTTGAGGTGAAGACGAATTGTTTTAAAACCGCGATATGTTGCCCAGAAGCAAAGAGAAAAATTTGTCTAAAAAATTTGGCTAATGAAGGATTATTTTTTAAATAGAGGGAGATAGTGTGTTGAACTTAATTTTCATAAAGGATTTTTTGGGATTTGTAATAACTTATGGGGAAGAGGAGAGAATGATTTGACATTAGCCTTTTTTTCTTTTTTTAAATTATTCAAATTAAATTAACGTTCAGATCGAAATGGAATAAATCTAACAGTGGAAAAATGAGAATTGTAGGGGTGCAACGATTGCGTAGAAGTTGTATTCCTTTTTGTGGTGTCAAAAGACTATTTTCCTTGACTTAGAGTTATTATAATTAGCATTATGAATGTTATACAGTGATGCATGGTTTTGTCAATATTTGTAGCGATTCATTATGCTACAAATTTGATAAGCCTATAATTAGCATTATGAATGTTATACAGTGATGCATGGTTTTGTCAATATTTGTAGCGATTCATTATGCTACAAATTTGATAAGCCTAATGCGAGAATCCATATGGATACACCATTTTACGGATTAATGGGTACTACACACTCCCTTTTTTTTTTTTTTTTTTAGTAATTTCAAATATTTGGAATAATGATCCAAACTCTTGTTTTTTTTCCCCACAAGGGGACTGATGAATCCTTTTTTTTTTAAACTCAAACAGGGAGATTTTTACAATTCACCATTAAGAAGTGGAAAAGAATGGGTTTGTATCTCCAAAATTAATATTCAGTTGCTGTCAACTTTTTGTTGTAATGTCGTGCTGGAGAGTACTACCTCTGGTATTATTTTAGCTTTTGTAGCTTATTTATAAAAAGTTGTTTTTTATTTTTTTTCAACATTATTTTTGTAATTATTTCTAAAATAATCTAATTGTCTATCCTACCAATATCTATATAATATAGCTAAAACCTTATGTGTTCATTTTCCATACCTCTTTTATCCAAATTTAGAAAGGCATCTAAAAATACGGAGGTACTACGAAATATGAACATTGTATTGACTGGTTTGTATCATAACGACGTTTATAAGGAAGTGTATGGAAATTTATAGAATTGGGAAAAGAGTGAGGACATGCTCTCTTTCTTTGTATATTTTGTTTTATTCATTAATTATCTATAATGGTTATTAGAAGAGCATATTTTGTACAAGTTTATTGTTGGTCCCTGATAGGTATGGTCCAATTTCCTCGGGTCAGTTCAGCCTGCCAAACGGGTTAATTGGGTTCAAGAACGCAAGCCCAACATAGCTAAGCCCATGCACGGCGTCTTTGGGAAGTTAGGAAAAGATCCCCATGATCTTTTTCAACGGCCATGCAGATATGATTGGCGGATTTGTAGGGATTTTGTTAAGGTTGTTATTGTATATTATAAATAGGAGAAATATTGTTTAGATTAGGGTTCCAATTCTGAATTCTAAAATAACTACTTGTAAGGTTGTACTCCAGGGTTCAAAAAGAAAAGAGAGTGAAACATCTCTGAAGGTGATTGCCTTCACTCGTGGACGTAGATCTCCGGATCGAACCACGTAAATTCTTGTGTTGCTTATATTCTTGCTTGTTTGATTATTCCGAGGAACTGTCTTAATTGCGATTCACTTGATATTCGGGTCTCGGCATTATCAATTGGCGCCGTCTGTGGGAACGGTGAGAAACAAACCCTAGCATCATCCATAGTTGTATTACGTCAATGATAAGTAGAAAAATGTGCATTATTTATATTGATAGGAATGTGATTTTATTGCATTTTATTTACTATGCACTATTATTTTTCTACTTATCTGCACATTAAGTCAAATACTCTAAAGTTGTGTTTATTGTGAAATTGCAGTGAATTCGGAGTACTTTTTTGGATTAATTGGAGTGAATCGACAAGCAAAGAAAAAACTGGGCCGGAATTGACCCAGTTGAAAAGGGAGCCGTATGGAAAAGAAAGGTTTTTGACCCATGAAGAGAAGAAAGCTGCGAATTTGGGCCTGAGAGTGGGAGAAAGGTCCAACAGGCCTTATTATTTGCTATTAAATAGAAGTGGGGCATTGGGCTTAATTAGTTAAAAAGGGCGGTGGCCCATGTTTCCAATTAATTCAAGTGCTGCCGGATATGGGCTGATAAGCCCAACTGAATCCTTATAAAAAGCTGACGGAATTAAGCATATGAAGGCGTCGTGCAGTACGGGGAATTGGGGCGTGGAAGAAAGGCTGTCCGAGACTCGTCGTCGATTTCTTTAATTCCGTTTGTTTTTAATTATGTCTTTGTTTTATCAGATTTTAGACAATAGTTTAGTTATGAGTAGCTAATTTACTTTATACTAGTTTGAAGGGATGTTGAACTCTATTCGTTTTTATGATTAATTGATCCGTAGTTAAAAAAAAAAAAAAAATTATTAATTTTTTATTTTAAATTAATTAATTTAAAAATAATTAAAAATAATTTAATTCCAAAATTAAATTTTAAGTAATAATTAATTAGTCAAATATGGTGAATACACGCCAGTCAGCCAATCCAGCTCGATCTTGTCGGAACCCTCCCGTCGATCAAAATCCTCCGTTGCCACGTCAGCAAATCCAGGATCCGCCCGCGGGACAAACAGATGCGCAACATCCCGAGCCCGCCCATGCGCCGGCGCAGGTTGACCCTCAACCAACTCCTGAACTATTGCAGGCACAACAAGCATTCCTTCAAGAACACGCTGCGCTATTCCAAGAATGGAATCATCGGCGTGCTGACTCCGGTATGCGCGCCGACAATGGTGCCAATCAGGTGGCAGGACATCCCCGCCAAGACCGGTCTCGCGCACTCAGTGAAGACCCTCCTCACAGGGCCAGACAGGATCGCCGCCGTCACCAGTCAGTCAGATCCGAGGCAAATCGAAGTTCTAATGGCTCAAGGCCACGATATGATAATCAAGCCGCCGATGACCGACGCCGACCTGTCAATGTGGCAAAGCGGGCTCGCATGGAGAAATCCCGTTTACTTGATCCCATAGAACAGGAGCTGGCTCAATTTGATGCCGAGCTCGACAAGGTGTTAGGCATTGATGCTGATGAGGAAATAATCACCCCTTTCTCCCCGGAGATCCTCGACACACCGCTTCCGGAGGGGTTTAAACTTCCACCAGTACCCATCTACAATGGTACCGGGGATCCAGGTAATTTCCTGAGCGCATTCAAATATGCCATGTTCAATCGGAACTGCACGCCACATCACTTGTGCAAGGTGTTCCCCGAGTACATTCAAGATGAGGCCAAAATTTGGTTTGATTCCTTACCTCGCGATAGCATTACTTCTTTCTGGGACCTTGCCGAGCAGTTCTGGGTTCGTTTTCACACGCGGGCCAAACCTATGGCCACTTTAGCCGATCTGATGAATCTTGAGCAATGGGACGGGGAGACTGTTTCTCAGTTTCTCGAACGCTTCACTACAGAGAGCCTGAAAGTCGATAGCTGGTCCGATGATGTTATCATCACTGCTTTCATGAACGACCTCCGAGCCGGACCGCTTTACACCGAGCTCGCGCGGCACCCTCCAACCACAACCCGGGCTCTTTTTGGAACTGTTAGCAGGTTTGTCAAGGCTGAAGAGCAAACCCAACAGAAACAAGAGAAGTACACCAATAAGAAGCAATCAGACAGGACGCAAGCCGGGACTAATACCCGGACCAGTGCTTTTAGTCGATTGGGCAAAGGCAGGTTAGAGCCTCGCGGTGATCCTCCTCAGTTCACGCCCCTTACGCGGTCAAGGACATAAATATTTTCTATTCACAAAAATGACTTGCGACCATGCCCACGGATGACTGCTCCGGCAGAAAAGCGTAATCGTGAAAAGTGGTGTGCGTATCACCACGACCATGGGCACGACACCGAGGAGTGTTGAGAACTTTGTAAGGAGATTGAAGATTGTTTGAAGCGTGGCTTTCTCCGGCAATACATTGCTCGGGACGAAGACAGGTCTCAGCCGAACCAGAATGGGGGTCAACAACAAGGTCGGGGAGGTTACAATGGCAGAGGCCCAAGACAGAGCAGACCCCAATGGTAAAACAACAGGTCGGGGCATAACCATTACCCACGACAAGACCAGGGCAATCGCCAACAAAATCAACCTCAACAACCTCAATTGTTGCCACCTCCGCCACCTCATGGAGGTCCCAGGGACAACCCACCAAATCATGTTGTCCATGGGATAATAAATGTGATTTATGGTGCTATGCCAGCAGGGACTTCCCGAAGTGCCCTCAAAGCCGAAGCGCGCAGGCCCCCTCCCGAGGAGCCACGTCACAAGCGCCTCCATAAATCCGAAACAGTAAGCTTTACCGAGGATGATCCTGTTCCCGAGCTCACCCCTCACACAGATGCCATCGTCATTGACATGGCCGTGGCCAATATCACTATTAAGCGAGTTTTTGTCGACAATGGCGCCGCTGTAAGTGTTATATTCTCCGATTGCTTCCAAAGCATGGGCATACCCCACGAGCAGCTCCGACCTGCTCCTGGGCCTCTACAGACCTTCACCCAAGGAGAGGTCTAACCTGACGGCATTATTAACCTCCCCGTATCGCTTGGTACATACCCATCGATAAAACTGTTTTTGTGGATTTCTACGTGGTATCTTTCTCGTCGCCGTATAACATGATCCTTGGTCGGGATTGGCTTACCCCAGCCAAGGCCATCTGTTCCACATATCACCTAACATTGAAGTGTCCTACACCCCACGGATAAGTCGCCATCCGTGGCAACCAGAGAATTTCCAAAGAGTGCATGTATGTTGCACTCAAGAAAACAACCAAGGCTCCTCCTCAATCCCAATTTCAAATAGCCACTCCGGAACCCGCTCTGGGTGTCTCCGAGCCACTTGGAAATGACATTGTTGAAGTGCCACTGGATCCAGCTAAACCGGAGCAAACTGTTAAAATAGGCGCAGCGGGCATGCCTTTGTTACACAATGCTATTCTCCAGGCATTAAGGGAGTACCCCGAAGTTTTTGCCTGGTCTCCCCTAGATATGCCGGGAGTCTCTCCTGACTTCATCACTAAAAAACTAAACATTGACCCTAATGTGAAGCCAATACAATAGAAGCGGCGGCAATTTGCCCCGGAGAGAAATGCAGCTATCCGAACTGAGGTTCAACAGCTCGTGGATGCCGACGTTCTGTTCGAAGTCCACTATCCATCCTGGCTCTCTAACCCAGTAATGATGACAAAGTACAATGGGGCTTGGAGGATGTATGTCGATTTCTCTGATTTCAACAAACACTGCCCGAAGGACTGCTATCATTTACCACCTATTAACCAGAAAGCCGAAGTCATTACCGGGTATAAGGTATTTTGCCTTTTGGATTTGTACAAGGGATACCACCAAGTCCACATGGACCGCTAGGATGCTGTTAAAACAACTTTCATCACTGATTTTAGTGTCTTCGTTTTCAAGAAGATGCCCTTTGGACTCAAAAATACCGAGACCACATATCAGCGTCTTATGATCACGTCTTCCGAGATCAAATAGGCCGCAATGTTGAGGTATATGTTGACGACCTCGTCATTTAGAGTTATTCTCCTGAATCATGTGTGCAGGACATTGCCGAGACATTAAGCACGCAACGGCGTCATAATCTTCGACTCAATCCAGCTAAATGTACTTTTGGTTTCGGACCGGGAAAATTCCTTGGGTACATGGTATCTCAGCGCGGCCTCCAGGCCAACCCAATGAAAATCAGGGATGTATTGGATCTTCAGATACCAAAGACCGTAAAAGATGTCCAACGTTTGACTGGTGGTCTCGCCGCCCTAAATCGCTTTTTATCCAAGGCAGCGGAGCGCCAGCTTCCCTTTTTCAAAATTTTGTGCCAGGCAAAGAAATTTGAGTGGACTTCGCAGTGCGACAAAGCCTTTGAGGCTCTGAAACGACATATCAGCCAGTTACCTATTATGTCAGCGTCTCTCCCCGAAGAGCCACTCTATATATACTTGGCCTCTGCCGATGAAGCAATTAGTGCGGCCCTCGTCCGTGAGGATCACGGCATTCAACAATCCGTGTACTTTGTTAGCCGAGCCCTCCAGGGGGCAAAAATCCGTTACTCCGTGGCGGAAAAAATAGTTTTGGCTCTAGTCATGGCGGCTCGCCGCCTACGTCCCTATTTTCAAGGGCATGCTATCCGGGTCCTCACAAATCAACCTATTCGCCAGGTTCTTATCAAGCCCGATGTGTCGGGACGATTGGCTAAGTGGGCAATTGAGCTCGGGGAACATGATATACAGTTTCTACCTCGTCGCGCCATCAAGGGTCAAGCTCTTGCAGATTTCCTCGTCGAAGTCCCATTCAATGACCCCGAGGTAATTACAAATACCGAGGCTGCACCCCAACCCGACCTCGAAGCCGAAGCCAATAGATGGCATGTCTACGTAGACGGTGCCTCTGCTACCCGAGGCAGTGGTGCTGGGGTCCTTCTCACTGGTCCCAATGGTATCGAAATCAAATATGTCCTGCGCTTCAAGTTTAAAGTGACGAACAACGAGGCTGAATACGAGGCGGTCATTGCTGGGCTCCGGCTCGCTCAAACCTTCAAGGCTTTGCATATCCGGTTATACACTGATTCTGAAGTGGTCTCTAGTCAAATCAAGGGCACATATGCAGTGAAAGATGATACGTTGAAAAGGTATCTGGCTTTAACTCGTGCACTTTTGTTAACTTTTACCTCCACTGATATTCAGCAGATCCCCCGAGAAGAAAATGTTAAGGCTGATACTCTCAGTAAGATGGCATCCGCGGTCCCGACAAATGTGTCACCGGACATAATTGTCGAAGAAGCAGCCCATCCTTCAATTAATGAATAGGTGGTCTCTGTGTTGACTGATGTCGATCCCACTTAGATGACTCCAATCATTCAGTATCTCCGAAATGGTACCCTGCCAGACGATAAACTGCTTGCTCGGCAGATACTTCTGAAAGCACCGAAGTACACACTTCACGACGGGTCTTATACCATCAGTCATACTTGCAGCCGAGCCTCCGTTGTCTCGGCCCGGCCCAAGCCGACTATTTCCTCCAGGAACTTCACGAGGGATCATGTGCGAGTCACATAGGATCACGTACTTTGGCCAAGAAAGTGCTTCGGTGGGGATACTACTGGCCCACCTTGTTTAATGATGCCCACAAATTAGTGTCGAAGTGTGACAAATGTCAGCGGCACTCCCGAGTGGAGCACCTGCCACAAACTGAACTCATCGGAATATAGAGCGCCTGGCCATTCATCCAGTGGGGTATCGACATCGTGGGTCTATTCCCAATTGCTCAGGGAGGAATTAAATTCCTTGTGGTCGCTGTTGACTATTTCACTAAATGGGTTGAAGCTGAGCCACTCACTGTCATCAGTGGTCAGGACATTCTAAAATTTGTCTGGCGTAACATTGTATGCCGCTTTGGCATTCCAAGTACAATCATATCAGACAATGGCAAGCAGTTCGCCAACGATCCCTTTCAATCCTGGTGCAAAGAGTTGCACATCAAACAGGCTTTCTCCTCGGTAGCTCACCCCCAAGCTAATGGCCAGGTCGAAGTCACGAACCGCACTCTTATTGACGGCCTCAAGAAACGACTAGATCAGGCCAAGGATCTCTGGGCTGAGAATTTTCCGCAAGTTCTCTGGGCTTATCGTACAACGCCACATTCCTCCACCGGGGAAACTCCTTATAGCCTCACCTACGGCTCCGAGGCTGTCAATCCTGCTGAGGTGGGAGTACCCAGCCCCAGAGTTTTACACCTCGATCCCGAAGCCAACGAGAAAGCACTCTGGACCAATCTCGACGAGCTTGAGCATCACCGCGAACAATCTTTCATCCATCAAGCTAAGTGTAAACAGCAAACAGCTAGGTATCACAATATTCGGGTCCGAGGAACACAGTTCCAGGTGGGAGACTTGGTGCTTCGGCTAAACCCTGCTAGCAAAGCAGCCCCCGAGGGTAAACTGCACGCTACTTGGGAATGGCCTTATCGCATCACTGCTGCTCATGCCTCCGGGAGCTATCAGTTAGAATACTTGGATGGCACCCTGATGCCTCGCACTTGGCACGTTAGCAACCTGTGGCGTTTCTGTCTATAGTTTCCCGTTTCAAATACTTATTCTTCCCTTTATTTTCTGTACATGTCTTTACTTCCCCACCGCGGTACTTTATTCTTCAAGATTACCCCTGTATTTTTTCAATTGTTCCGACAATAACTATGAATAAAAAGTTTTTACTTTCAATGCATATATTGCTTCTCTCCTACGCCGCGGGAACGCCCCGGCCTAGATTATACGCATATTTGTTGCATCAATCATCAATTGTCTCCGGACACATTTGTCTCTCGTTCGATCCGTCCGGAGAGATCCTAATCCTTGTCCCCGGACAAGAATCCCCTCTCCCCTGATCCATCCGGAGAGGTTCCCAGCCTTGTCATCGTACAAGCATCGACTCCCGCCTGATCCGTCCGGGGAGATTTTACATCTTGTCTCCGGACAAGACTTTATACATTTTGTACTCCCGAGTACTCATCAATATACTACTTGCATTACATCATACAAAGCTATTAAAAAGGGCATCGCATCATGCTACGCATACATGAATAGCCTGTCATTTACAAAGAATTTTATACGTACATGTTTGTTTTCAAATACATTTTGTTTCTAGAGTGCATTACATTTAGGCCTCGTTTGGTAGGCTAGATAAGCCCAAGATTGAATACACATCTCCCTTTATGTGGTTGTTTGGTAGCTTAGATGTGTAATCTGGTTGGCCCGACATTAGCCCAAGCCCGGCCTAAAAATACTATTCCTCTTCATGTTACCTATCTCGCCCCAGGGCCGCGATTCTAATCGTGAATTAAACAGTAGTCAAGATTGAACAAATAAAAAGACAAACTTAACCTTATCATTACATTTTGCAAGCCAAATTTCTCTCTCTTGCTCAAGGGTTTTCTGGGTTTCGACGTCCCCTTAGTTTCTCTTTTTCTTTCGTACGTTTTTCTCCTTTGTGAAGCTATTAGCCCAGAATATATGTAACAGGATAATATAGATATGTATTTTGAGCGATTTTTCTTCTGATTTTCTATGTATCTATACAAAGTGTATTTGGTGCTTTTCTTGCTATGCTTTTGTAAATTCAAACTGAGTTGTCTTTCTTCCCCAGTGAATTAATATGATTCTTCCCCTCATAATTGTAGATCTCGTGTATCATTTGCAGTTATTTAACTGACCTTTGTCCATCTGCACAGTAATTATAGGTTGCTATTTTGCTCGGCAGTAATGTGATGAAGAGATACGAAACAGAAGAAATATATTGTTCTAACCTTCTCAGTCTGTTTAATTGTAATTTTTTAGATGTTGCAGGGTTAGGAATGTAAAATTCTAACTTAATCTTGAGTATTATCTAGGGTATCAAACGTTCAATTTATGATATCTACCCTACATATCTTATCTACCAAACACAAATATACAATACAAATCACTCCTAATCTATGATACACATCTTGCTTAAACTATCTTGACATATCCTAACATGCCTACCAAACGAGCCCTTATAGTACTACCTAAGCATAAACTTATCTACCTATCTACCTATCACCTCCTAACCAATACCCTGCACTCTGGCGCTGTGTCCCGCCTCGGGAGCTTCTCTGAGTCCTTTGGGATCTGGAAGCACCCCGAGTCTGGACTCCGGTCCTCCCACTTCTTCAGTCTCCTCGCCGGCTGGGACTCGGATGCCGAGCTGGCCCTGGGGTGTTTGCCCATCCTACAGGATCCCACTCTGCTGGGGCCATCACCTCAATCTCCTCGGCGAGTCTCACAACTCCGGTTGGTTTTTTAGCCGCAACCTTTGGCCTCCTCTGGTGGGCTTTCGCTGATTTACCCCGGCTGCAGCTGGCAATATTTTCCTCCGAAGCACGCTACGTCTTCGTACATGCTCAGGAGTATCTCTAGCACTTCCCATTTCCTAACCACCTCGGCGGAGTCTGTGTGTCCGGCATCTATCAATACTGCTATCTCTTTTTGAATCTCAGCAGTTCGCTCCTCGAGCTCCTCGAAGGTTAACAGGCCGAACTCCGACAGGATCCGCTCATATTCCTTCTGGTGGACAAAAAGCCGCTCCACTTCGGCGCATTTTGATAGATATTTCAGTTAATGATCCAAGGCTTTTTCTACAGCCTCAGTTCTCGCCTTCTCGGCCTCGGTTGCCTTCTTCTCTGCAGCGGATAGTTTTTTCTCCAACCTGGGGACCACCGACATCCTCAAGTCGTCTCTCTCTCTCTCTGCAGCCAGTTTATCGACTGCATCAACTTTTGAATGACCTCGTGAAGGTCTTCGGTGTTCTCCTGCTGAACATGTGTTATTTAGAGACGTTATCACAACAATAGTGGATATCAGCATATTAAATCATAAATAAAGTACAACTTTGGTATTCCTACTCCAGCAGCCATACACAAATGGTCGTTTTTCATCTCATCAATGCAACAATATACAACGAAGTGTTTGTTACAATAACATAATTCAAAACATGCGATCCTACGCTATATCTTCGCCTGAGTTAGGAGGGGCACTGACCTCCCCTGGGGCCGAGGTGGCGCCCGGCTCAGTTGCTGGGTTAGCTACTAGCTGTAGGACACCACCCACCTCGGGACCTGGTTCCAGCGTCTCAGGCTCCATCCTTGGGGGTGGGGCTCTCTGTCGCGGCTCCGGCACGTGCATACTCATTTAGTATCCCAGGAACTCCTCGTCCTGGTCCACAGTACAGCTCGTCATGTCCTGGGCCGTCAGAATAGTCCCCTTTTGTGCCAGTGCCTCCACCAGCGGCCACTCCGGCATCTGGGACAGGGTGTTGTAGTAGGCGGCATCCACATTGCCTACGGATGCGTAATCGTACCCGAACTCCTTTTTGTACACATCTACCTCCGGGTACGTATCCTTCACAACCTCCAGCACCTCGAAGCGGGTCGCCACGTCGCCAACCGCCACAAAGTTCGTCAAAAAATTCACAAACGTTTCCGTCTGCAAAAGTTTCTCAACGAACGCCTTCAACATGGCCCCCTGGCCTTCAGCCTTCTTCAGCTCCACCCGAGCTGCGGCCAACTCTCCTCGGACAAGGGCCATTTTCGTGACTTCGCCTTGCAGACGGGCAGCTTGTCGCACTCCCCGCGGAGTTTCCTTAGTTCGCCGGCCAACTCCTCCGTCTCCTCACTTTGCATCCGGCGCCCGAACCCAATGAGCCCTTGGCTCAGGGTCCATACCTCCTCCATCTCGGACACCTCATGGACTACCACTCTTGTCTGGTCCTGCAGGAATGTTATCAGACATGGCCAGTAAATTAAAAATTTAAGGCATGGTCAACATACCTCCGAGGTGGGATCAGTGCGCATCTTATTTGAAACAAAAGGCGGGGTGAGCATAGGCCCCGACCTCTTCTTCATCCACGGGGTCGCATCGGACCTCGCGGCATATTCTTCGGCCACTTGACCGCGACCTTTCCCCGAAGCCTTCTCTACCTCGAGACTTGCGCTTTTGGGGGTTACTGCTTTCTCTGGCACTGGAGTCCCCCGCGAGCTCCCGCCGACTTCCTTCTGCAGGCCGGTTTTAAAGAGCCTCACTACATACAAACAGTCAATATATCAAAAGGCGAAAAAGTTGGCTACACAATCAAACATAACAAAGGAATTCCTATCCTCCACTTCAGCCCCGGCTATGGAGCCTTCGCTCTGGGGCGGCGAAGTCCTCACCTCCGGCCCCTTCGTGTAATACAGGCTCAACCCGGCCTCCTCCAACTCCTCCTTAGTAAAAATTTGCTTTACTGTCCCCGCCTGCTCAAATACCTCAATTGAACTCGGTACACCCTTCGGTACCCTATCCCCGACTTCATCCCTCCTCCACCCCGAGATCGGCTTCGACTCCTTTATATAAATAAACTTAACCTTCCAATTATCCACCTTACTTAGGTTTTGCACCTTGAACCCTTTTTGCGGCCTCGGGTTCAACGAGCACCAACCCTTCCCCTTCCCGATCGATTTCAACTGAAAAAAATACCTGAATAGCTCTACAGATGGGTCTACCCCCGAGCATTCGGCACTAACTGCCCTAGAGCAATGTGAGGTGGTGTTCAATTTCATCAAGTGAGCTATACTTTGTAATATGGTGTGTTGGGAATGCGGAACCGGAATCAGGAAGTGAAGAACCGGAGGATTGAACTGGGTTTTAGCATCAAGAAGACAAGCTGTTCAGAATAAACCAGGTTCGAGGCAGTTGAAGATAACCGTCGTTTGTGACGGAGCGGTTGCAGAATTGTGACGAAGAAAACCGTCACATTTATCCGGTAGCTGAGCTCAACTTCTTTCAGTTAGAACTTTCTGTACAGTTGCATTCGAGCTTCAATCCTTATATCATTGTAAAGCTCTCATTGAGGAGATCATCACTACGTTGAGCAATTTCCCTGTTTCTTAGATTAGAGAGAGTATTTTTAGATTGAACGTTCGTGCCCTAGTTTGTCAACAGAATTGGGCATTTCATTTCTTGAGTGTATTCTCTGTAATTGATTGGATTTCTTAGTGGATTGGGGTGTGTCTTGCCTCCGTGGATGTAGTTCATCTTGAACGAACCACGTTAAATTGGTGTTTGATCCATTTCTATTTCCTGTTCTGCGCAAGTCCAGTTCGGTCACAACTCTGGCCGAATTGTGTGTTTGAATTCAGATTGTTTTTCTTCGTACATTTCCAGATTCTTAAGAGTTGTGTGTTTCTGAGTTGTTCTTCACTAACAAGTGGCGCCGTCTGTGGGAAACAACTCTCACAGCTTGAAGAAGAGAAGGAATGGCTGGTATGAAGATGGACTTTGAGAAGTTTACAGGAAGAAATGATTTCACATTGTGGAAGATCAAGATGAATGCAGTATTGGTTCACAATGGCCTTGATCTTGCTTTGATACCTCTGGATTCGTGGGAAGAAAGTGAGAAACCCAAGTTTACATCAGTGGATAAGAAGGCCCTCAGTCTTATCTTTCTGTGTTTGGGTGATAAACCGTTGAGAGATGTCTCAAGATGCAAGAGTTCCTCAGAAGCATGGAAGAGATTGGAAGATCTGTATCAATCTAAGTCAGTTTCCAACAAGCTGTTCTTGAAGCAGAAAATGTTGGCCTACAAGATCACTGAAGATAAGGTAATTTCTGATCAACTTGATGAGTTCATTAAGATGGTTGAAGAATTGGAAGACCTGGATGTGAAATTGGAGGAGGATGACAAAGCATTGATGGTATTAAACATTCTTCCAAAATCCATGGAAAGCTTTAAGGATGCCTTGATGTATGGGAGAGATGAGCAGCTATCTTATGATGGAATAGTGAAGGCTCTGAGGTCAAAATGTTTCCAGACTCAAGGTGATAAAGGCATGGTGCAATCTGGAGAAGGTTTAAATGTCAAATTCAAGAAACCTTGGCAAGGCAAGAAGGGACAGAATGCTAAGGATCCAAAGGCAGGAGACTCTAATCCAAAGAAGGGGAATGAATGGGTTGAGAAGAGGAAATGCTTCAAGTGCAAGCAGCCTGGTCACTTGAAGAAGGATTGTCCTAAGAGAAACAAGAAAGGTGGAAATCAAGGGGCAGAAGCTGCTGCTATTGACCATCAAGAAGATCCTCCAGAGGTATTAAATGTTACTGAATCAAGAATGGTAAAGGAATGGGTCTTGGACACAGGCTGCTCCTTTCATATGTGTCCACACCAGTCATGGTTTGATGAACTGAAGAGAGAAGATGGTGGAAATGTTCTCCTGGGAAATGACCAATCATGCAAGGTCAAAGGAGTTGGATCAGTGAGCATAAGGATGTTTGATGGTGTGGTCAGAGTCATCTCAAATGTAAGATATGTTCCTGGCCTTAAGAGAAATCTTCTATCTCTTGGTTCTTTGGTAACTAGTGGGTGTCAGTTTAGCTCAGTGGATGACTTCTTGCATATCACTAAACATGGAAAAATGGTGATTAAAGGTAGACAGCATAATGGGTTGTTTATCTTGATTGGTTCACCTGTTGTTGGGAGTGTGGATATGGTCTTGAGCAATTCTGAGCTTGTCAAATGGCACAAGAGGCTTGGACACATAGGAGAGAAGGGGTTGAAGGAACTGTCAAGAAGTGGAGTAATTGGAAACATGGGAAATCAAGATCTGGAGTTCTGTGATCAGTGTGCTTTGGGCAAATCCAAGAAGCTGCCCTATGGAAAGGGTGTCCACACAACTCAAGAGCCATTAGATTATGTTCACTCTGACATATGGGGTCCTGCAAGGACAGAGACTCATGGTGGTGCAAGGTATTTCATGTCCTTGATTGATGATTACAGTAGAAAGGTGTGGATCATGTTGATGAAGAATAAGAGTGATGTTTTTCATAAGTTCAAAACATGGTTGATTCAACTGGAAAATGTCAAAGGGAAGAAGCTGAAGCACCTTAGGACTGTTAATGGATTGGAATACCTCTCTACTGAGTTCACAAACTTCTGTAAAGAAAGAGGAATCAAGAGACACAGGACTGTCCCAATGAATCCTCAATAGAATGGAGTTGCTGAGAGGCTTAATAGGACTCTTCTTGAAAGAGTAAGGTGTATGCTGTTGGATGCTGGGTTGCCAAAGGTATTTTGTGGTGAAACTATTGCTACAGCATGTTATCTCATTAACAGGTCACCCTCATCAGTGATTGGGTTCAAAACACCTGAAGAGGTGTGGAGTGGACAGAAACCAAGTTATGAAGGTCTAAGGGTGTTTGGTTGTCTTGCTTTTGTCCATGTCAAGCAAGACAAGTTAGATGCAAGAGCTCTAAGATGTGTATTTCTTGGATATCCAGATGGAATAAAGGGCTATAGATTGTGGTGTCTAGAGAAGGGAAATCAGAAGATAATCACAAGTAGAGATGTAAAGTTTAATGAATGTGATGGCTTATACTTCTACAGGCTCTAAGGAAGAATTTGATGGTGCTAAAGAGACAGAAGAGATATCAATTCAGGTGGAGTATCCTGCTGAAGATCATCACACACCTCAACCACAAGAAAATCTACAAGATAGTGATTCATCATCTGAAGAAGAAGAACAAACTGGACCTTCACAAAATGTTAGGGAATACAGCATTGGAAGGGACAGGCCTAGAAGAACAATCAACAGACCTGATTTCTATGGTCAAGCAGGGAGTGTTTACTATGCCTTAAGTGTTGCTGAAGACCTGGAATCACAAGAGCCTAGTAGTTTTAAAGAAGCACTAGACTGTGAAGAAGGTGAACACTGGATTCAGGCAATGATTGAAGAGATGGAGTCCATGGAAAAGAATGAGACCTGGATATTGGTGGATAAACCAAGAGGTCAGAAACTTGTAAGCTCTAAATGGATATACAAGAAGAAATTAGAGACTGCAGGATCCAAACAGGTGAGGTTTAAAACAAGATTGGTGGCTAGGGGCTTTACACAAAGAGAAGGAATTGATTTTAATGAGGTTTTCTCTCCAGTAGTAAAGCATTGCTCAATCAGGTTGCTTCTATGAAAGGTTACTCAAGAGGACATGGAACTACAACAACTAGATGTAAAAACAACATTCTTACATGGAGAACTCAATGAGAAGATATATATGAAACAGCCAGAAGGCTTTGTTGTTCCTGAACAAGAAGACAAAGTTTGTTTGCTGAAGAAGTCACTATATGGACTCAAACAACGTCCAAGACAGTGGAATAAGAGGTTCAATGACTTCATGATCAGTGTTGGTTTTGTAAGAAGTCTGTATGATAGTTGTGTCTACTTCAACAAGGTTTCAAAGCAAGATAAAGTCTATCTTCTATTGTATGTGGATGATATGCTAATTGCCAGCAGGAACAAGAAGAGGGTACAATGGTTGAAGGACAGACTTAACACTGAATTTGACATGAAAGATCTGGGAGAGGCCAAGAAGATTTTGGGCATGAATATTCTAAGGAACGGAGAAGCTGGAGTGCTTTGGTTATCTCAGAGGCAATATCTACAAAAGGTTTTGGAGAGGTTTCATATGCATGAAGCCAAACCTCTCTCCACTCCATTTAATCTACAGAAGAAACTCTCCAAAGAACAATGCCCAAAGACTGAAGAGGAAATCATACATATGAGCAATGTTCCTTATGCAAGTGGAGTTGGAAGTCTCATATATGGGATGATTTGTAGTAGGCCTGACTTGGCCTATGCTGTGTCTTTAGTAAGCAGGTTCATGTCAAACCCAGGAGTTGAGCATTGGGAAGCTTTGAAGCATGTAATGAGGTATTTGAAGGGGTCAGTGAACTTGTCACTGAAGTTTGAGAAGAAAGTGGATGGAAGCACTGTTGCATTGGAAGGGTTTGCTGATTCTGATTTTGCAGCAAACATAGACACAAGGAAATCTATTTCTGGATTTGTGTTTACCTTATTTGGAACAGCCATCAGCTGGAGAAGTGTACAACAATCAGTTGTAGCACTGTCAACAACAGAAGCAGAATATATCTCTCTCACTGAAGCTATTAAAGAAGCAATCTGGCTTAAAGGGATTTGGAGGGATTTGGACATCAAGCAAAAGTGTGTGGCAATCTATTGTGAAACACCAAGCATTTCATGAAAGGTCAAAGCATATTGATGTTAGGTTGCATTTTGCTAGAGATATCATTGATTCTGGTTCTGTTGAAGTGAAGAAGGTATACACATTGCATAACCCTGCTGATTTTCTTACTAAGGGTGTACCTGGGAACAAAGTGGAGCATTGCTCGAGCTTGCTGCAGCTTGAGCAATGTTGTGTAGAGCATTAACAAGACAAGGCAGTGATGAGGCAGGAAGAGACACACTTGATTCATTGAGGTGGAGATTTGTGAGGTGGTGTTCAATTTCATCAAGTGAGCTATACTTTGTAATATTGTGTGTTGGAAATGCGGAACCGGAATCAGGAAGTGAAGAACTGGAGGATTGAACCGGGTTTTAGCATCAAGAAGACAAGCTGTTCAGAATAAACCGGGTTCGAGGCAGTTGAAGATAACCGTCGTTTGTGACGGAGCGGTTGCAGAATTGTGACGAAGAAAACCGTCACATTTGTCCGGTAGCTGAGCTCAACTTCTTTCAGTTAGAACTTTCTGTACAGTTGCATTCGAGCTTCAATCCTTATATCATTGTAAAGCTCTCATTGAGGAGATCATCACTACGTTGAGCAATTTCCCTGTTTCTTAGATTAGAGAGAGTATTTTTAGATTGAACGTTCGTGCCCTAGTTTGTCAACAGAATTGGGCATTTCATTTCTTGAGTGTATTCTCTGTAATTGATTGGATTTCTTAGTGGATTGGGGTGTGTCTTGCCTCCGTGGATGTAGTTCATCTTGAACGAACCACGTTAAATTGGTGTTTGATCCATTTCTATTTCCTGTTCTGCGCAAGTCCAGTTCGGTCACAACTCTGGCCGAATTGTGTGTTTGAATTCAGATTGTTTTTCTTCGTACATTTCCAGATTCTTAAGAGTTGTGTGTTTCTGAGTTGTTCTTCACTAACAAGCAATACCATAATACTTCAACAACTCAACCACAAAATCCCACAAGGGAAACCTCAGCCCTACCCTAAGCTGATCTATATACACTGATATAAACCCCCTTGGTGGACAGCATGCCCTATCACTTGTCCCTGGTATTATATATTCTAAATCTATGAGAAAATAGAAAGTTGAGATCATCGCCTCGATTTGGGCTTCGGTAACCCGAGGTACCACTGAAGCCACCTCCAGATTCGCCTCCTCCTCTAGACAATTGGGAAATTTCACTACCCGGGACCAGATTTCCCTCAAATTGGCCCTATATACTTTCCTACTTTCACTCCTCTTGGGGAAAATAACCCGTAGTGGTGCTGTCTCAAACGGGTTCTCTACTGTACCCACCTCCCTAACACTAGAAGACTCTGAGGAAGAAGGCATACGTACTTGATATTTCGAGGATGAGTGCACAAAGGTTGAAGCAATTTCCAGAAATTCGCTGAAGACTTTCTCGTCTTCCCGCCAGATTTTGATCGCAATTCACAAATGAAAAGTAAAGTGAAACTGTCACTTCCATTTCCCTCTAATACAGAGAATCAACGGCCCAGATCGCGCTTGTTCAAATTCAGTGGCTAACATTAGCGCGTGTTTTACACGCGTCCTTGGGTTGAGCACCCGCGTGTCTCACACGCGCCACGGACATGCTGATCACTTGCCCACTCAACTCAGGTTTATTACTTCCCAAGAAGCTTTGTAGTTCGACTCCGGTTGATTCTTTCACCCTGGGGGTAATTCAGTTCGACTCCGGTTGATTCTTTCACCCCGGGGGTAATTCAGTTCGACTCTGGTGGACTCTTTCACCCCGAGGGTATCTCAGTTCGATTCCGGTTGATTCTTTCACCCCGGGGGGATTTCCAATTCGATTCCGGTTGATTCCTCCACCCCGGGGTGTTTCCACGCACCTATGAATGGTGTCATCTTGCCATTTCACTAGACTCTGATACTACTCCGATACAACTTCGGCTACAGTACATAAACCTCGGCCAACAACTGCATCTTTTAAACCGAAGCTCCTACCTCGCTCTGGCTGATGGGGGGGCATCTGATAGGTATGGCCCAATCTCCCCGGGTCGGTCCAGCCCGCCAAACGGGTCAATTGAGCTCAAGAGCGCAAGCCTAACACAAATAAGCCCATGCGCGGCGTCTTTGGGAAGTTAGGAAAAGATCCCCATGATCTTTTCCAACGGCCATGCAGATATGATTGGCGGATTTGTAGGGATTTTGTTAGGGTTGTTATTGTATAGTATAAATAGGAGAAATTTTGTTTAGATTAGGGTTCCAATTCTGAATTCTAAAATCACTACTTGTAAGGTTGTACTCCAGGGTTCAAAAAGAAAAGAGAGTGAAACATCTCTGAAGGTGATTGCCTTCATCCGTGGACGTAGGTCTCCGGATCGAACCACGTAAATTCTCGTGTTGCTTATATTCTTGCTTGTTAGATTATTCCGAGGAATTGTCTTAATTGCGATTCACTTGATATTCGGATCTCGGTATTATCAGTCCCATAGTAATGTTCATTTGTACAATTGTACTGTTGTTTCAATTTTGAGGGTCCAATTTTCAGCAATCTTTTCAATATATAGCAAGTCATTACGAAAAGGAATTAGTTTACGAATATGTAAAGCATATCTCTTCTTATTTCTCACATGAGGCATTTCCCAAGGGAAAGATATATGCTCCCAACTGTGAATATTTTATCATTGAGAAGTAAATTTGGGAGCTTGAATATTTTGGTGAGGTAGTGTGCGTGCTACTTGGGTATTTTGGAGTGGAGGAGGGGAGAGAGTGGGTTACAAACGCTAAAAACAGGGGGCAGCTGAGCGGCCGGTCCCCACCAGCCACTTTTATATATATATATATATATGTATATATTTCATTTTTTATATTTATTTTTTTGCTTCGCTCTTTAATGTTTAAATGAGTGTTAAATAATATTGTCGTTTGTAATTTTTTACAATGATTATTATTTTTATTTTTTAACTGAATAATTGTTTTAAACGGCTAGTTTTATAAAATTTGCAGTTACTTTTTTTTTTTTTTAAATATGGCCTGACACAGACCTTTTCTGGTCCATCTTTTACCAACGGCAAAACCTTGTGTGCCCTCAATACACAATAGGCTTATTGTACCCTCCCCTATTTAATTTGGAATTAAAGATACATATAAGGGCCTTGTTTGGATGAATTCACAACAACAATATGTGGTGCAGCGGTGAGACACGTGGAGGTTAGGTTCAAGCGCGTCGGTTCGAACCTTGTTTTAACCTCTTTTTATGTTGTTCAATAATATATGTTATATTGCATAATAGTATATGTTATATCGCGTAATAGTATATATTATAGTTACATGTATAATTTTTTAATAATATATTATGTTGTTTAATAGTATATTGTTATATTGCGTAATAGTATATGATATATTGTGTAATAGTATATGTTATGTTACAGGTATAAACATTTTTTTTGAATAATATATATATTTTTTTAAACAATATATTATATTGTCTAAAATAATATAAAAAGTGCACATATATAGAAAAAAAATTGGAGAAGATGAGATTTGAACCCGTACCCTAATAACTAACAATTCAAGATTTTACCACCTAGTTTAGTGTCTTTTATGTGCCAACAAACATGCCTTAATACATACACATATATATATATATTATTAATCTGAATTAAAAGAAAAAAAAAAATTTGCGTACACTGGCTAAGGTTTGAACTTGAGACCATAGCGCGCACGCATAAGGTTTTAATCGCTGTGCCACTAGCATTTTTTGTTATCTAAATGCAACCCTTAATATATATCTAATTTCCAAATTAAATTAGGAAGTACACAATAAACTTATTGTGTGTTGGGTGCACCCAAGACCTACTCTTTATCAACTTGGGCATTTGAGTGAAGTCCCCTCTTTCTTTAATAAATCATCAAATCACCATTACGTATCTCCTTTGCTTTGTATATATATCTATGTATATCAGTATATGTGGACTTTTCAATTTTCCCTCTTCCTTATACTTCTTTGATTTTACAACTCGAATTGGATCTCAATAAATAAAAAAATGTTTAAATAAGTGTAAATTTGTCAAATTATTCAAACTCGATTTATGTTCGGCTCGATTAAAATTTAATTGAAGTTCGATTTGATTAATAATCAAACAAGTTCAAACATAAAATTAGAAGTTAGATAATATTTAAAGGGTATTTTGGCTAACCTTATAAGCTCCTCAAAACATCTTATAAGCTCTTGAAGGCGAAAAATCATTTTGATTTCGTAAATATTTGCTTTTACGATTTTAGTCCTATAGAAGTGTTAAAATTGTCCAATTTTGTCCAAAAACACCAAATCGCCTGGACATAGTCACGTGACTCAAATAATTATTAAAATTTGGCTACTCGTAATAACATGGAAAAAATTATCTGAGATGAACTTTTTTCTGTCAAATTTAAAATTCAAAATAAAATTATTACCCATGTCATTATAGAAAAACAAAAATTATTTGTAAAACCATGTTACAGTGACCCAATTAAATATTAAACATCAGAAAAAATAGAGACAATTTTTCATGTGAAAAGCAATGTTTAATGTTTATTGGATTTGTGTAATCAAGGTTGTAAAAGTCGCTAGGCGCTAGTTAGGCGGTGGACTGGAGTCTAGCGATTAGTTGGGGTCTAGGGGGGATTAATCGGGGCATAGATGTAGTTAGGCGGGAGGAATCGGGCAATAAACGTAAACGGTCAATGAGAGCCTAGCGCTTAGACGGGGATTAATCGGAGACAGTCGGAGATTTTTAGTGTGTAATATGATTTTACAAATAATTCTATTTTTCTCTAATGACATTGACAATACTTTTATTTTGAATTAAATTTGATAGAGAAACGAGTCCAACTCAACTATTTGCTACATCACTACGAGTCGTCGGATTTTACTAATTATTAGGTTCACGTGACTATTTTCGGCCGATTTATTTTTTTTTTTTGGGCAAAAATTATCCTTAAATCGGACAATTTTAGCACGTACGAAACTAAATTGAAAAAAAATATATTTATGGGATTAAAATCGAAAATATAACTACTTACGTGACCAAAAAGAATTTTTGGCCGCTCTTGAAATATGTTTGATAAAATAAGATGTTAGACAACTTATAAGATGCAAAAATAAGTTCTTAAAGCTTATAAGCTCCACAAAAAATAAGTATCTCTAGTTCATTTTATTTTTTAAGATCTTATAAGTTACACGCAAATTCCACTCACTTCGCACACACTATCCACACACTACACGCATTTCACACACTTTACACACTACACACACTTCACACCCTACACACATTTCATACACTTCATACATATCACACACTACACACACTTTTTTCGCACATACTACGCATATTTCACACACACATCACACCACACATACTTCACACACTAATCAAAATGTATGCTTGTTATTAACTTTTAAATTAAACCCTAAATTCATAGCTAAATAACTCCATTCAATGGTAAGTTTATAAGCTCTTTTATTCAAACACTTTATTAACTTATATAATCTCTTAAGAAATTACATCTTATAAGCTCTTTGAACAACTTATAAGATGTTAGAGCTTATAAGATGTTTGAAATAAGTCTAGTCAAACACCCACTTAAACCAAGCTCGAACAACATGTTCAGCTCGACTCGATTCTTTCACAATGAATATTATATATGACATGTCATTATCTTGGTGTTGCATCCACCTATGTCTTTATTCTCTCAGCGTCTTCCATGACTTCTACGATCTTCGATTTCTATTCTTTGGTAAATTTTTTCAAGTTTGTTCTTTTGTTGTTGCAGCGCATCATTAACTTTTACTATTCGACTTACTAATAAGAAGAATAAAATAATTATTATAATTTAGAATAGATTAAGTATATTGAATTCATAAGACTATTGTAATTTTACATAATGTTATTTTAAATTCTTATTTCTTGACAACAACTATATGGTGTATTATATATATCTGTCACATTTATAATATTTTGTAGAATATTAAGTAATTTTATCAATAAATTTTCGTTATTTTTCAAAAATAGGAAAAAATATATTTGTTATTCTTTAATGGATACATATGGATAATCTTTATCCCATAAAATCACTCGAAACATGTGAAATTCTCTTAATTAATTTAGTTAATAAAGATTTAAAAATTTAATTTTAAATTATTAATGTAATACTCATTATTTCAAACCCCCGATTTTCGCTCCTTTTCCTTGTTTAGCGGATTTTATTTTGAGATAATTGACTAGCCTTAATGAAATTAAATTTATTTTTTAATAAATACTTATTATATTAATCCATCTCCTTTTTCGTAATTAGTAGCTTTGAATTATCAAAGCTTAATCTTTCAAAAACTTTATACTGTAATTATGTATCCATCGAAATTTTTATTTTTTTATTGGAAAATATTATTCTTTCATAAACTCTTATTTTATCTCTGGATGATTTTTTTCCTAGAATAATGTGACGTACTACAGTAAAATATGTCTTTTGTATAACATTTTTTGATACCACAATTGTGGTCACTAATAATAAGTTATTTGTGACAACTTGTAGTCAGAAATCGACATACAAATTATTTGAGACTATTTTAAGACCATTTTTTGCGACAACTAGTTATTGCAAAACAATATTTGAGATGCATTTGAGACCACTTTTATCGTCACATTTATATTACTGGCGTCCGAGTTATTGAGACGGCTAATTAGCGACGGCATGTTATCTCTAATAATAAAGTTGTGTCAAATACTAATATGTGTGACAAATACTCATTATTAGAGACTGATTTTTGTTGTCTCAACCTTCTTTCTATAGTGAGTATACAGGATGAGATTTCGGTGCATTGAGTTTGTGAAAGGTTATCTTTCTTGCAATATATTTGTGCAGTGTAATGAAAATGTTGTGTAATGAAAATTTGTTTATTATAATTATTATTATTATTGTTGTTGTTGTTATTATTATTATTATTATTATTATTATTATTATTATTATTATTATTATTATTATTATTATTATTATTATTATTATTATTTCTTTCATTTTTAACAATTTAGTTTTTTTTTTCTTTTGATATTTTTTCTTCCTATTAACGTCCTATCTGATAAATAGATATTAATTTTAGAATCACGCTTATTTGATAACTAGACATTTAGATTCACATCTATCCAAACAACATCTTCCATAATTATCAAAACTTGTTGTTTTTCATAATGATAATCATATTAGATAATAAAACTTTATTATATTTCATTTATTGTGCGAAGAATGGATCAATTGCATCAAAGATACCCAAAGTCTGTATGAAAGATGGTGCTGGTTCAGGAACCGGGTCGAGCAGCTGAAGAACCGGTCGGGAAAAACCGAATCATGAAGAAAGCCGAAGTCATAACCACCGGTTCAGGGTGGTTATGAAAGCAGTTTCAGAAAAACAGAATAGACAACGGTTTTATAACCGTTGCAGAACAGTTTAGCTGATAGTTACTTTTCCCGGGTGATTTGAGCTGTTTCTTTTATATATAGTTGTGTTATATGATGTATAGATACAAAATTTACAGTTTTCCCTCTGGTTTTATCATCATCAAGAGAGAATTGAGTGATTAGAATTACGAATTCAGTTTTTAGGATTCTAGACTGAGAGGTTGTGTAATTCTGGAGTGATTCTTGTATTCTTGAGGGATTGATAGTAAATTGAGGTGTGTTAATCCTCCGTGGATGTAGAACAATTGTTCGAACCACGTAAAACTTTCGTGTGTTGTTCTTCTTTCTTTCTGTTCGCGTATTTTCATTTTCGTTCTCTGGTTCGTCCGATTTGTCTGGTGTATTTCGGCCATTGCTCTTCATTTTTGGCCGAACATAGTTTGATGAGTTTATGTGGTTGATCTTTACAAAGTGGCGCCGTCTGTGGGAAACTTTGAGAACCTGAGAAGAGATCCATGGCGGGCATGAAGATGGAGGTGGACAGATTTACGGGGAAGAATGATTTTGCTCTTTGGAAGATAAAGATGAACGCAATTCTGATTCAGAATGGGTTATCCATGGCATTAAAGGCTCAGGAAGATTGGCCACTTGCAGAGAGGCCAAAGTTTCAAGAAACTGATCAGAAGGCCCTAAGCTCGATTATCCTGTGTCTGGGAGATAAACCACTCAGAGAAATCTCAAGATGCAAAACAACTTTGGAGGCATGGTCGAAGCTGGAGGAGTTGTATCAATCAAAAACGGTAACCAACAAACTTTTCCTTAAACAGAAATTGCTGTCTTTCAAAATGACTGAGGAGAAGTCGTTGATTGATCAACTTGATGATTTTAATCACTTGATTGATGATCTCGAAGATCTTGGGGTAAATCTGGAAGAAGATGATAAATCTCTTATGTTATTGAATTCTCTACCTAAGTCACTTGGAAATTTTAGGGATACTTTAATGTTTGGTAGACAGGAGAAATTAAGCTATGATGTAATAGTTACTTCCCTGAAAACCAAAGGATTACAACTTCAAGGTGATCAGAAATTCAACCCTGCTGCTGAAGGTTTGAATGTGAAATTGAAGAAGTAATTCCAAAAGAAGAAGCATCAAAATCAAGGCCAGAAAGACCATAAAACTGGTGAAAATGAGTTCAAGAAACCATCAGATTGGGTGGAGAAAAGGAGATGCTATTCTTGTAAACAGACAGGGCATCTCAAGAAGAACTGCCCATCAAGGAAGAACAAATCTGAGAAGAAGGAAGCAGATGCTGCAGTAGTAGAACAAGCAGATGATCTGGCAAAGGTGTTGAATGGATCAGAAGGTAGAATAACCAAGAAGTGGGTGTTAGACACAGGATGCTCATTTCACATGTGTCCTCATGAGCATCTGTTTCAACAACTGACTAAAACAGATGGGGGAATTGTCCTTCTAGGAAATGATCAGTCCTGTAAAGTCAAAGGAGTGGGCTCTGTGAAGATTCAAATGCATGATGGAGTTCCAAGAATTATCTCAAATGTGAGGTATGTACCATCACTCAAGAGGAATTTAATATCCCTTGGTTCCTTGAATGAAACCGGCTGTGAATTTAGTACTGTGAATGCATATATTCATATTACTAAGAATAATAAAGTAGTAATGAAAGGGGAAAAACAGAATGGTCTGTTCATTTTGCTTGGAGAATCTGTTATAGGGTCTGCAAACGTCACCTTAAGTAAATCAGAAGTGATGATATGGCACAAAAGAATGGGCCATATGGGCATAAAAGGAATGAAGGAGCTGGCAAAGAGAGGAGTAATTGGAAATATGAACTCAAACAGCTTGGAATTCTGTGACCAGTGTGCAATGGGAAAGTCAAAGAAATTAGCTTATGGGATTGCAGCACACACAACCAAGGAAATTCTAGATTATGCACACTCTGATGTATGGGGGCCTGCCAGAACAGAAACATTAAGTGGTGGAAAGTATTTTATGACAATAATAGATGATTACAGCAGAAAGGTGTGGGTATACATCCTAAAGCAGAAGAGTGAGGCATTCTCAAAGTTTAAGGACTGGTGCACTCAAGTAGAAAACCAAAGAGGTAGAAAGCTCAAATATCTGAGAACTGACAATGGACTTGAGTATTTGTCAAATGAATTCACAGAATTCTGTAAAGTAAGGGGAATTGTGAGGCACAGAACAGTACCACTAAACCCCCAACAGAATGGCATTGCTGAGAGATTAAACAGGACCATTCTGGAAAAGGTCAGGTGCATGATGATAGATGCAAAGCTTCCTAAAGTCTTCTGGGTAGAAACAGTAAACACAGCTTGCTACCTTATCAACAAAACTTCCTCATCAACATTGGATTTCAAGACTCCAGATGAAATCTGGTATGGGAGGATGCCAAACTATTCAGAGGTCAAAGTATTTGGGTGTTTGGCATTCACTCACATAAAGCAAGACAAACTGGACCCTAGAGCATTAAGGTGTGTCTTCCTTGGCTATCCAGAAGGAACAAAGGGTTACAGGTTGTGGTGTGTTGAAAAAGGACACAAGAAGCTTATCATTAGTAGAGATGTGAAGTTCAATGAAGGAGTTATGGGATATCTCTCAACTGGAAATCAGTCAGAAACTGAGGGGGTTACTCAAGAGGAAATCTCACCAATTGAGGTGGAGGTATCAAGAGTAAGAACTCAACAGGAAATTCAACCAGTAAATCCTGAAGAATCAAGTACTTCCTCAGATAGTGAAGAAGACCAACCTGATCAGAACAACCTAAGAAACTACAGTTTGGCAAGAGATAGAGCCAGGAGAGAAGTTCATCCACCAAGGAGGTATGGACAAGCTGACATGGTATATTATGCATTGAATGCTGCAGAATCTCTTGAGTACACAGAACCACAGAATTATACAGAAGCCATCAGAGGAGTTGAGAAGAAACAATGGATGAATGCTATGATGGAAGAAATGAATTCCCTGGAGAGAAACCATACATGGGATCTAGTAAAGAAGCCAAGTGGTCAGAAACTTATAAGCTCAAAATGGATTTTTAAGAAGAAACTGGAAGTGGTAAATGGTGAGAAACTCAGATATAAAGCTAGGTTGGTAGCAAGAGGATTCACTCAGAGGGAAGGGATTGATTTTCATGAAGTATTTTCACCAGTAGTCAAGCATACTTCCATTAGAATCTTGCTGGCAAAAGTTACACAGGAAAATCTTGAACTCCAACAACTAGATGTCAAGACTGCTTTCCTACATGGAGAGTTAATGGAAGATATCTACATGAAGCAGCCTGAGGGTTTTGAAAAACCTGGGGAAGAAGACAAGGTATGTTATCTTAGGAAGTCTTTGTATGGGTTGAAGCAAAGCCCAAGGCAATGGAACAAAAAGTTCAATGAGTTCATGATAAATGCTAGGTTTGTTAGAAGTCTATATGACAACTGTGTATACTTTGAGAAGAATGCAAAAGCAGATTAGATATACCTGTTGTTATATGTAGATGATATGTTAATAGCTAGCAAGAGTAAGCTGAAGATTCAACAGCTAAAGGGAAAGTTAAGCACAGAATTTGAAATGAAAGATCTGGGAAATGCAAAGAAAATGCTAGGAATGGATATTATCAGATACAGAGAAGATGGAGTGTTGTGTTTATCTCAGAGGGATTACCTACAAAAGGTACTGGAGAGGTTTAACATGCATGAATCAAAACCATTGGTAATTCCAGTGGGGCAACAAACCAAACTATCAAGAGATCAAAGCCCTAAGACACCTGCTGAAGAGAAATACATGCAAAGTATACCTTATGCAAGTGGAGTAGGGAGTCTCATGTATGGTATGATCTGTAGCCGGCCAGATTTGGCATTTGCAGTATCCTTGGTTAGTAGGTTTATGGCAAACCCTGGAAGAGAGCACTGGGAAGCTCTGAAGCATATTCTGAGATATCTGAAAGGAACAGTCAACTTAGGTTTGAAATATGTGAAAACAAACTCTGATTGTGATCCCTTGTTAGGATTTGTGGATGCTGATTTTGCTGGAAATCTAGATACTAGAAAGTCTATTTCAGGGTATGTGTTCACTTTATATGGAACAGCAGTCTCTTGGAGGTCAGTACACCAACCAGTAGTGGAATTATCCACAACAGAAGCAGAATACATTGCAGTAACAGATGCTTGCAAAGAAGCTATTTGGCTGAAAGGAATTCTGAAAGATTTTGGTGTAAGACAGAAGTGTGTTACAGTATTATGTGATAATCAGAGTACGCTACATCTGGTTAAACACCATGTTTTTCATGAAAGATCGAAGCACATAGATGTGAAGATGCATTTTGTTAGAGATATTATTGAGGCTGGAACAGTGGTGGTGAAGAAAGTACATACCAAGGAGAATGCTGCTGATTTTCTTACTAAATTAGTTCCTGCAGCAAAGTTTGTCTATTGCTCAAGCTTGGTTAAGCTTGAGTCATGTTTCTGAAGCAATACATGGTGAGGATTGAGGAAATGATACACACTTTGATTTATTGAGGTGGAGATTTGTGAAGAATGGATCAATTGCATCAAAGATACCCAAAGTCTGTATGAAAGATGGTGCTGGTTCAGGAACCGGGTCGAGCAGCTGAAGAACCGGTCGGGAAAAACCGAATCATGAAGAAAGCCGAAGTCATAACCACCGGTTCAGCGTGGTTATGAAAGCAGTTTCAGAAAAACAGAATAGACAACGGTTTTATAACCGTTGAAGAACAGTTTAGCTGATAGTTACTTTTCCCGGGTGATTTGAGCTGTTTCTTTTATATAGAGTTGTGTTATATGATGTATAGATACACAATTTATAGTTTTCCCTCTGGTTTTATCATCATCAAGAGAGAATTGAGTGATTAGAATTACGAATTCAGCTTTTAGGGTTCTAGACTGAGAGGCTGTGTAATTCTGGAGTGATTCTTGTATTCTTGAGGGATTGATAGTAAATTGAGGTGTGTTAATCCTCCGTGGATGTAGAACAATTGTTCGAACCACGTAAAACTTTCGTGTGTTGTTCTTCTTTCTTTCTGTTCGCGTATTTTCATTTTCGTTCTCTGGTTTGTCCGATTTGTCTGGTGTATTTCAGCCATTGCTCTTCATTTTTGGCCGAACATAGTTTGGTGAGTTTATGTGGTTGATCTTTACATATTGAATCATGTTTATAAAGATAAGAGAAAATATTAATTGACTTCTACAAACTATTTCATTATTTATTTTTATCATGCTTTTGGTTCTATGAATACAGTTCATTTAAGCTTTATCAGTACAAATATTTCTTATAAATCTCCGATAATATTTTTCCCTATACTTAAAACTAATATTATGATTTTCATGAAATAATAAATTAATAACTTATTTACTTTATCTGTTAAAAAAGAAAGACAATTTAACAAACCCCTAACCATTAAATCTTATATCATATAAAAAACAATATCTACGAAGAAGGAAAATAAACACGTGGGTGGGAAATGTCATTTAGTCTATTTTCAGGTTACTAGATGTCTACTCGTGCGATGCACGGAATGAGTACATTTTCAATAATAATGATGATGATGATGATGATGATGATGATGAAATTATCAGCTTATATATTATTTGAGAATATAAAAGCGTCAGTTGATATTATTTTGTCTAGTAATCTTTCTTCCTCCTTACATGTAGTTTTTTTTACATGTAATATTCATAGGTATGGCCCAATCTCCCCGGGTCGGTCTAGCCCGCCAGATGGGTCAATTGGGCTCAAGAGCGCAAGCCCAACGCAACCAAGCCCATACGCGGCGTCTTTGAAAGTTGGGAAAAGATCCCCATGATCTTTTCCAACGGCCATGCAGATATGATTGGCGGATTTATAGGAATTTTGTTAGGGTTGTTATGGCATAGTATAAATAGGAGAATCGTTGTTTAGTTTAAGGTTCGAATTCTAATTTCCAGACTCGCTCCTTGAAAGATTGTACGCCGGTATTCAAAGAAAAATAGTGAAACGTCTTGGAAGGTTATTGCCTTCATCTGTGGACGTAGATCTTCGGATCGAACCACGTAAATTCTTGTGTTGCTTATAATCTTGCATGTTTGATTATTTTGGATAGCTGTTTTGATTGTGATTCGTTTGATATCCGGGCACCGGCCTTATCAATTGGCACCGTCTGTGGGAAATGAACGACGCAAACCCTAGCTTCATCCATAGCCGAATTACGTCAGTCATGGTGAATACTCGACAGTCAGCTAATCCAACTCGATCTCGTCAGAATCCTCCCATCGATCAAAATCCCCCGTTGCCACATCAACAAGTCCACGATCCGCCCGCGGGGCAAATAGATGCACAACATCTCGCGCCCGCCAATGTGCCGGCGTAGGTTGGCCCTCAACCAACCCCTGAACTATTGCAAGCGCAACAAGCGTTCTTACGGGAACACGCTGCCTTATTCCAAGAATGGAATCATTGGCGTGCCGACTCCGGTATGCACGCTGACAACGGTGCCAATCAGGTGGCAGGACATTCCCGCCAAGACCGATCTCGCGAATTCAATGAAGATCCGCCTCACAGAGCCAGGCACGATTGCCGTCGTCACTGGTCAGTGTCACCCGGGGAGGATCAAAGTTCTAATGGCTCAAGGCCACGTTGTGCTGACCAAGCCACCGCTGACTGACGCCGACCAGTTGATGTGACGAAGCGGACCCGCATGGAGAAATCCTGTTTACTTGACCCTGTGGAACAGGAACATGCTCAATTTGATGCCGAGCTTGACAAGATGTTAGGCCTCGACGCTGATGGGGAAATAATCACCCCTTTCTCTCCGAAGATCCTCGACACACCACTCCCTGAGGGGTTTAAACTTCCACCAGTACCCGTCTACAATGGCACCGGGGATCCAGGTAATTTCCTGAGTGCCTTCAAATATGCCATGTTCGATCGGAGCTGCACGCCGCATCACTTGTGCAAAGTGTTCCCCGAATACCTTCAAGACGAGGCTAGAATTTGGTTTGATTATTTGCCGCGCGGCAGCGTTACTTCTTTCTGGGATCTTGCCGAGCTGTTCTGGGCTCGTTTCCGTACACAAGCAAAGCCTATGGCCACCTTGACCGATCTCATGAACCTGAAGCAACGAGATGGGGATACAGTCTCTCAGTTTCTTGAACGCTTCACTGAGGAAAGCCTAAAAGTAGGTAGCCGGTCCGATGATGTTATCATCACTGCTTTCATGAACGGCCTCCGAGCCGGACCGCTTTACACCGAGCTCGCGCGACATCCTCCGACCACTACCCGGGCTTTATTTGGCACTGTAAGCAGGTTTGCCAAAGCTGAAGAGCAAACCATGCGCAAGCGGGAAAAGTACACTACCAAGAAACAGCCAGACAGCGGGCAGGCCGGGACTAATACTCGGACCAGTGCTTTAGTCGATTGGGTAAAGACAGGCTGGAGCCTCACAATAGTCCCCCTCAATTCACACCCCTTACGCGGTCGAGAACAGAACTATTTTCTGATCATAAAAATGACTTGCGACCATGTCCGCGAATGACTGCTCCGGCAGAGAAGCGCAATCGTGAAAAGTGGTGTGCGTATCACCACGATCATGGGCACGACACCAAGGAGTGCCGGGAACTTTGTAAGGAGATTGAGGACTGTTTGAAACGTCGTCTTCTCCGGCAGTATGTCGCCCGGGTCGAGGACAGGTCTCGGCCAAACCAAACTGGAGGTGCACAACCAGGTCGAGGGGGTTACAATGGCCGGGGCCCAAGACAGAGCAGGCCCCAATGGAAAAATAACAGGTCGGGGTACAACAATTACCCAAGGCAAGACCAGGGTAATCGCCAACAGTATCAACCTCAACAGCCTCAATTGTTGCCACCTCCACCACCTCATGGAGGTCCTGGGGACAACCCACCGAACCATGTTGTCCAAGGGATAATAAATGTGATCTATGGCGCCGTACCAGCAGGGACTGCCCGAAGTGCCCTCAAAGCAGAAGCACGCAGGCCTCCTCCCGAGGAACCACGTCACAAGCGCCTCCATAAATCTGAAATAGTAAGTTTTACCGAGGACGATCCTATTCCCGAGCTCACCCCTCACACTGATGCCATTGTCATTGACATGGTCGTGGCCAATGTTACTATTAAGCGAGTTTTTGTTGAAAACAGCGCCGCAGTAAGTGTTATATTCTCCGATTGCTTCCAAAAGATGGGCATACCCCGCGAGCAGCTCCGACCTGCACCCGGGCCTCTACAGACTTTCACTCAGGGAGAGGTCCAACCAGAGGGAATTATCAACCTCCCTGCGTCGCTTGGTACGTATCCAGCGATAAAAACTATTTTTGTAGATTTCTATGTGGTATCTTCTTCTTCATCTTATAACATGATTCTTGGTCGAGACTGGCTCACCCCAGCCAAGGCCATTTGTTTCACATATCACTTAGCATTGAAGTTTCCTATACCCCATGGAGAGGTCGCCATCCGTGGCAACCATAGAATTTCCAAAGAGTGCATGTGTGTTGCACTCAAGAAAACAACCAAGGCTCCTCCTCAGCCTCAATTTCAAATGGCCATCCCGGAACCCGCTCCGGGTGATTCCGAGCCATTTGGAAGTGACACCGTTGAAGTGCCACTTGATCTTGCTAAACCAGAGGAAACTATTAAAATAGGCGCAGTGGGCATGCCTTTGTTGCATAATGCCATCATTCAGACATTAAGGGAGTACCTCGAAGTCTTCGCTTGGTCCCCCCTGGATATGCCGGGAGTCTCTCCCGACCTCATCACTCACAAGCTAAATATTGACCCTAATGTGAAGCCAATACAATAGAAGCGACGGCAATTTCCCCCGGAGCGAAATACAGCTATCCGAACTGAGGTTCAACAACTTGTGGATGCCGACATCCTATTCGAAATTCACTATCCATCCTGGCTCTCTAATCCAGCAATGGTGATGAAGTCCAGTGGGGCCTGGAGGATGTGTGTTGATTTTTCTGATCTCAACAAGCACTGGCCAAAAGACTGCTATCCTTTACCGCCTATTGACCAAAAAGCTGAAGCCATTACGGGGTATAAGGTGGTTTGCTTTTTGGATTTATATAAGGGATACCACCAAGTCCATAAGGACCGCCGAGACGCTGTGAAAACAACATTCATCACTGATTTTGGATACTTCACTTTCAAGAAAATGCCCTTTGGACTCAAAAATGCCGGGACCACCTATCAGCGTCTTATGGACCACGTCTTCCGGGATCAGATAGGTCGCAATGTTGATGTATATGTCGATGACCTCGTTATTAAGAGTCATTCTTCCACATCGTGTGTACAGGACATCAACGAGACATTAAGCACACTGCGGCGCCATAATCTTCGACTCAATTCGGCTAAATGTACCTTCGACGTCGGATCGGGAAAATTCCTTGGGTACATGGTATCTCAGCACGGTCTCCAGGCCAATCCAACGAAAATCAGGGATGTGCTGGATCTTCAGACGCCGAAGACCGTGAAAGACGTCCAACGTTTGACTGGAAGCCTCGCTGCCCTGAATTTCTTTTTATCCAAGGCAGCGGGGCGCCAGCTTCCCTTTTTCAAAATTTTGCGCCAGGCAAAGAAATTAGAGAGAACTTCGCAGTGTGATGAAGCCTTTGAGGCTCTGAAAAAACATATCAGCCAATTACCCACTATGTCAGCGCCTCTCCCTGGAGAACACCTATATATGTACCTGGCCTCTGCCGATGAAGCCATTAGTGCGGCACTCGTCCGTGAGGACCACGGCGTTCAACAACCCGTGTACTTTGTTAGCCGAGCCCTACAAGGGGCAGAAACTCGCTACTCCGTGGCGGAAAAAATAATTTTGGCTCTAGTCATGGCGGCACGCCGCCTACGTCCCTACTTTTAGGGGCATGCTATTCGGGTTCTCACCAATCAACCTATTCACCAGGTTCTAATCAAGCCCGACGTATCGGGACGTTTGGCTAAGTGGGCAATTAAGCTCGGGGAACATGACATACAGTTTTTACCTCGCCGAGCAATCAAGGGTCAAGCTCTCGAGGATTTTCTTGTCGAGGGACGTTCAACAACCCCGAAGTGACAACAAGTACCGAGGCAACACCCAAACTCGACTCCGACACTGAAGACCACAGGTGGCATGTATATGTGGAGGCGCTTACCCGAGGCAGTGGTGCCGAGGTCCTTCTCACCGGTCCCAATGATATCGAAGTCAAATATGTCCTGCGTTTCAAGTTTAAAGTGACGAACAACGAGGCTGAATACGAGGCCGTCATTGCTGGGCTCCGGCTCGCTCAAACCTTTGGGGCTTCGCATATCCGGTTATACACTGATTCTGAAGTGGTCTCTAGTCAAATCAAGGGCACATATGCGGCAAAAGATGATACATTGAAAAGGTATCTGGCTTTAACTCATAAACTTTTGTTAACTTTTACCTCGATTGATGTTCAGCAGATCCCCCGCAAAGACAATACTAAGGCCGATACGCTCAGTAAAATGGCCTCCGCGGTCCCGTCAAAGGTGTCTCCAGACATAGTTGTCGAAGAAGCTACCCACCCTTCGATCG